>OZ018306.1:4321875-5762500 GCA_963969485.1 Nomada goodeniana | reverse complement strand
TACCTATAGTGCATAATATTGACTATGACTAGGCCAGGATCCGCGGGCCTTACATATTATCGGTGACTCAAGGGCTGGACATCCAACACCTCCCCCCATTAAGATTGAAGATTATTACAGCGGAATAGTCTTCAATAGATTAAACATTTATGCATAAAATATCGATATGTGTAAGTATGTCTATATGTATAAAAATATTTGACCTCGGTAAAAGAATGAATATAAATAAATATGATAAGATGTAGAATACGTAGTTAATACAATAATAGAGTAGAAATATGGTACAAAATGTTTAAAGAGTCAGCTAACGAACGAGTGTAGTTAAATAGATATGATAGAGTATAGAATATAGTTATGTTAAATATGTTGACAAATAAGTAATATAAATTAAATACAGAAGTATGAAATAAGTACGATTCACGTGGGTGTATTGCTTCTACGTGATAGTATTCTTCCGTGATTGGTTCTTGATTAGACTTCTTCTTCTGGAACAGTGTGGATTATTCGAGTGATGTCTCTATGGTGGTCATAGACCACGATTTCTTGAGTGTGATCGCCGGGGATGTAAAATATTTCTTCTCTGGAACGTGTCGAAGTAGCAGAACATCGAACGTCTTTCCGCTTGAAATAGTAAGCGTCTTTGCGTTTCGAAATTGCGAGGGTCTTCGCGCTTTAAATTAGAGAGCGTCTGTGCGCTTTGAGTTAGAGAGGGTACAGAGAGCAATGATCGGTAGTGATGTCGAATTTGAGAACATAGTGTGATATTTTCCGATTCGTGTTGCTGGTTGTCTCCAACGCGAAGAAATTGGTGTACCCTTTACAGAGCGGTTCCACTTGGAGAATCCTGGTTTGTTCCAGTATAAGGCCCTTCATGTAATCGGGTGGGGTTTCGCAGATCACTGTTACCGGGATCGGCTTCTGAAGTATGTGTGTACTCCGCTGCAGCTAAAGTGTTGTTCTAAATACTCGATGCAATTTGACAGATCTTTGGCGGGAGTGGAGTAAATTTTGGATTGGGACAGGAGCGGGTAAGGTTGTCTAGGTTCGATATAGGAGAAAATGCTACTAGTAGCGTGTTGCATTGGGAGAGGGATCAATTCGTATACGTTAAATGTATCTTTGTCGACTAAGGGAATTTTTATACCAAAAACGGTCATGTTTCGGCCTGATATGTGATATATAATTTCATCTTTAGCAGTTATACTAGATAATTGGTCTTTTATCACTCTTAAGGTTTGTTCGCAATGAAAACTTGTATAGCTGTGTTTCAGCGATTCCTTCATTGCCAATGCGCAAAGGTTTTGAGACTGGAGGAAATAGTGATTAGCACGTTCAAAGGCTTGGCTTAAATGTGTAAAATTTACATAGCTGAGTAAGGTTAATTTCGAATTGCTAATTTTTGCTTCTCCCAAATTGTTATAGAATAATCCGCTTGTCTCTCGATAAGGGGTATTGGTATAAGAATAGGTCACTACGCAAGGCAGGAGTAGGAAGGGGACGATCAGTGCGTTAATTCCCATCTGAAACGAAATGTTTTAATAAATTAGTGTGGTACTTTTTCTTTCGTGTACCCAGTTGGATTTCTGCTGTCTTATTACGGAAGACCCCGGTTATTTCATAGGGACCTTTGAAATTGGGGCATAATTTTTTAGATAAATGACTCTTCCCTTGTTTATTATATATGTATACTAGATCACCTATCTTGAATTCTTTGGGGTTCATTTTTTTTATCGTGGTTCTCTTTACTCTTGTTTTTAGAATGGATTATATTTTCTCTTGCAATTTTGAACGATGTGTTTAATTTGTGTTGTAAGGATTTAATGTAGTCGTCGTATGTGTAACGGAATTCAGGCTCTTGGACGATCGACGATGGTAGATATGCTTTAAAGCCGAATAGTAATTCGTAAGGTGGAAAATTAGTTTTATGATTCGACGTGTTATAGCTGAACATTGCAAAAGGTAGGTATTCGTCCCAGTCTGTCTGGTCTGGTTTTACATAGTGTTTTAAATAGTCTTTCAAGGTTAAATGAGATCGTTCGAGCGCTCCATTTGTTTGTGGATGATACGGTGTAGTTGATAGGTGTTTTGTCTTAAATAACTTAGTTAGGTCCTTCATTAGTTGGGACATAAAGTCAGCTCCTTGATCCGATAGTATGGTTTTAGGAATACCGAAATACGTGATAGTTTTCGTTAGAACTTTGGCTATTGTTATGGCTTCGTGGTTAGGTATTGCCTCCGCAAAACTAAATTTCGTCAAGTCATCTTGCATTGTCAAGATGAATTTATTTCCGTTTTCTGTTAACGGTAATGGTCCTACTACGTCTAAAGCTAATCTTTCGAAAGGTCGATCTGATGTGCTCGTGATTTCCATAGGCTGTTTCGTTGGTTTAAAATTGGTTTTGTTAATTTGGCAAGATGGACAGTTTCTGACATATTTCTTGATGTCCTCTTTCATGGAGTCCCAATGATAATGTTTTTTTATTCTGGAGTAAGTTTTGTTGAATCCGTAGTGTCCCGAAAGTTTACTGTCGTGGTTTTCTTTTAATATTTCTCTAATTTGTTCCCTATTTTGTAGTTCTATTCTACTACTATCGTAAATTTTTATTTCGTTTTTAGAAAATATAAATTTTAACATATTGGCTAGTCGCGTTGGATTTATATTATGTTTTTTCTCCGGAGGGATTAATATGAATGTTTCATTTTTGATGTGGTACTTCGCGTTTATCAAACACTCGAATACGTTCTTTAATTCCATTTTGTCGAAGTGCATGAATGCAGGAAATAGTATGTACGCGATTTGACCCTGATTTTGTAATTTGCAAATACCGTTTATCGCGGGTGTGATCTTGCTAATGTCGAATTTACCCGAGATATATTTTGAATATTGATTGCTCTCGTTTAGATCTTGAGACCAAAATAATAGGATGGGATTTGTTTGCTTCTTTAATGGTGAATTTGTCTTTTCATACGTGGCTATTTCCTGGTTCGTGTTTTCAAATTTTATAAAATCTTCGTAAGATCTTACAGTTTTAATCGTTACATTCACACGTGCTTGTGATTCGGCTGGCAATCTGGACAACCCGTCTGCATTTGAATTTATTCTGCCTGGTTTATATTTAATCTCGTATTGATATTCTTCGAGTCTTAAGCGCCATCTGACTAATCTAGAAGATGGGTTCTGACAATTGAATAACCATTGCAATGGACGGTGATCTGTGTAAATGAGAAATTCTCGTCCGTACAAATAAGGTCTAAAATGTTCTACCGCGTTAACTATTGCCAGTAGTTCCTTTTCAATTGTTGAGTAGTTCTGTTCAGCTTTATTAAGAGTTCGGGAATAATACGCGATAGGTAGGTCTGAATCGTTTGTTATTTGCGAAAGTACTCCACCGATACCCGTGTTGGACGCATCGGTCGTTAAAATGAATTTTTTGGAGAAATCTGGATATTGGAGGATCGGTTTTCCCATTAATCTTTCTTTTAGAGTGTTAAATGATTGTTCTTGTACGTCTGTCCAAGTAAATGTAGCGTCTTTCTTTAGTAGTAATGTTAGGGGTTTCGCGATAGTGGAGAAATTTTTAATAAATTTCCTGTAGTAACCTACAAGGCCTAGGAACATTTTTATTTCTTTCTGATTTCTGGGTTTCATAGCGCGTTGGATGCAATCCACTTTATTAGGATTTGGTTCTACGCCTTCGTCGGATATGACATGCCCCAGGTACTCGCATGATCTTTTTAAGAACTCGCACTTATCGGGTTGAAGTTTCAAGTTGTTTTCTCTGAGCCTTGAAAATACGTTTAATAATTTTCTATTATGGTCTTCTAAGGTAGATCCGTATAAAACAACATCGTCTAGGTAGACAAAGCATTGTTTGTTGGTCAGTCCTGTCAGAACGTTATTCATCGTTCTTTGGAAGGAGGAAGGTGCATTCTTTAGTCCGAATGGCATACGCGTGAACTCATAATGTCCATTGGGAGTGGAAAATGCTGTCTTAGGAGCGTGATTAGGGTTCATGGGAATTTGGTGGAAACCGCTCGCAAGATCCAGAGTGGTAAAATATTGCGCATGACCTAACTGATCTAGGATATCCTCGATATTTGGAAGCGGGTATGCGTCACCTATTGTTTTCTCGTTGAGCTTCCTATAATCTATCACGATGCGCCATTTGCGTTCTCCGGAAGCGTCTAATTTTTTCGGTACAACCCAGAGGGGGCTGGACCAGGGGCTTGTTGATGGTTTAATAATGCATTGGTTGAGCATTTTTTCGATTTGTTTATCAACCTCAGCTTTATGTATTTGAGGATATCGATAACTTTTGGCATGGATCGGAACGTCGTCTACCGTAGGAATATCGTGAGTCATCGCAGAGGTTCGACTCAGCAAATCGGTAGGTAAATGGAAGATATCGTTAAATTCTGTGCAAATTTCAGATATCGCGTGTCGTTCTTCTTTATTTAGATGATCGAGTCTAAGATTCTGGTTTAAAATGCGTAATCTGTTTGAGACCTCGTTGTCTGATCTATTCGAACCTAAATTATATATATGTGACTCATTTGGTAGAGGTTCGACATGCATTTCAGGAATTGAGATGATTTGGACTTTGGTAGAAGTATTAACAATTGTGACGATTGCATTATTATAATCATCGATTCGAACAATAGCATTTGGCATTAGTAATGCTTTATTTTCATTTTGTGGGAACAGTATGCCTTCTCTAACATTATACGGGTTGAGGACTTTGATTGGAACAACCGTTTCTGTTCGCGGGTTGATTCGAATCGTTAAGTTCGAACGTTGCGGTGTATTCCGGAGCAGAGAAATCTGGGATGGAAAAGAATTTAGGGAGATAGTGTAGTTGTCATAATTAATTATGGCTCCTTGTGATTGCAGAAAGTCATCACCTAAGAGTCAGTCGAATGGCACGTTTGTCTGGGTGTCCATAATTTGGAATTTAGTCGCGATCTTACTTGTGTGAATTTTAAGTTCGATCTCAGTTTCACCACGTGTTGTGACTGGCGCATTCGGTGTTACTCCATTTAATACTATAGGGACGTTGTTACTAAGGACGAAATTAATTAAGGAAACAGAGGCGCCCGTGTCAATTAAGAATTTTAAAATTTTATCTTTGGAGTTAGAGTTTTTTGATTCGAAGAGAATATATTTTAGATCGTTTGAGTCTAATAATGATTCTGAAATCGTTACATTCTGAAATTGTTGAATTCTATTGTTGCTTGTTCCATGGAAATTGGTGGTTTGTGATGATGAGGTGCCGAACGAAAATTCCGTTGGTGAAAATCTAAATTTCTATCATCGGGAAAGTTATACCTTTCTTGATTGACGTTAAAGAAATGTTGTTGATTTGAATTGAAAGAATTTGGGTATCGACGCTGCCTGTCTTGGTTGTTGTTAATCGGATTTTGTCGTTTGTCGTTATGGTAGTTACTGTTACGGTTATTATTGTATTGGCGCAGCCTACATTCTTCTATATTGTGGCCCGATTTTTTACAATAGCGGCACTGCTTACTTGATTGTGCCTGGATTTGTGGATTCGTGGGCATAGCAGGAATTTGGTTGAAATTAACGGATCTGGAGTTACTGTAAGTGTGGGTGGAAGGGTTGGATCTGTTTCTATAACAATTGTTCGTAGCGTGGTTTGTACGACCACAATTTTTGCATTGGCGATGTCTGTCATTATTTTCGGTTAAACGCAAGGCTTTTTCCTCCGCAATAGCTGCAGTAAACGCACTATTAATGTTCCTAAATTCTCTATACCTTAGCATTTGCGAAATTTGAGGGTGAGTGTGATGAACGAACCGACTCAAAGTGATATCGTTGATCATGAGTAACCGCCCTTTTAAAACTTCTTTGTCATTTTCTGTGTTATGAATCGCGCCTAGTACTTTAGAGTGTAAATCTTCCAATCTCTGATAAAATTGTGATACATTTTCACGTGTTTCCTGTTTCGTGCAACTTAGTTCTTCTACTAGCTGGTCAAGTGATTTCCGGTCTTGATACAGTGCAATCAACAGTTCGGAAATTTCTTCCCAAGTAGTCAGATTACAATGAACGTCTATTTGTTCGCGCGCCTTTCCCGTGATTTTATTCTTTACATATAATAATAGGGGTGAAATTTGGAATGGTTTGGCTAGTTCGAAAACAGCATCGACTTGTTTTATAAAGCTGCGTAGCTTGTATCTGTCGCCGTCGAAAGACTCGGGTAATAATTTTATCAATAATTCTATTGAAAGTTGTGTTACTGGAGTAGGGGTTGAAGTTGATGCCTGAGCATTAATGCTTTGTGTGTGTGGCATGATTCTCGTTATGTATATTGCAAGTAAGGAAGTGGAGATATAATTAAGTTTTTGGGGAGCGGAAGATATAGGAAGATCTAGTCAAATTATAAGAGTGATCTTCGAACAACACTTACCCCGATAGACTTCTTGAATGTGTTTCCTCTTCTTTGTGACTTAGCTTCTTGATGATCCAATTAACAACTGAAGTTGTCGTCCACGGCTCGTGCTGGATGTGTTCGATCCAGGAGTACAGCGAGATCGATGAACGTCAGATCATCCCACTTCTGACACCAATTTTATGTTGGATTCCGTGTGTTGACGGGAATCGAGTACAACACGTTTTATATATATTCTAAGTACTTTCAAAGAAGAGGTTTTATTCAAAAATAGTTGATCGGTTATTTGACAGAGCTTCCGCTCTTTACCTCTAGGAAACTTATTCTGACCGGCATTGGTGTTCTGCCGATATATATATATTATGAGTTTTAGGGGGGAAGGATGACCTTAGCCCTTGTTATGTCGTTTTAGCCAACGCGGAGTCTGGCCCTTGACAGTAGTCATATTGCTGACTACTACCTATAGTGCATAATATTGACTATGACTAGGCCAGGATCCGCGGGCCTTACATATTATCGGTGTCTCAAGGGCTGGACATCCAACACCTAAATATTTTATATTATTAGTGTATTTGATTTGATCGTTATCAATTTTAATTACAGGTAGTCTTTCTTTATTTAATGATCCTTTTATTAATATAGCTGCAGATTTATCTTTTGATACTTTTAGTTTATTTTTTTGACACCATTTATTTAAAATATGTATTCGTCCTTCCGCTGTAGTTTCTATTTCTCGTCTAGAGTTTCCCTTTATTACAATGACTATATCATCGGCAGTGGCAATTATTTCAGCTTTTTGTACATCAAGTTCACTTTGGAAATTGTCAAGGAGGGTGTCCATGCACCAACACCAAGCTATCGGGCCAATAACAGATCCTTGCGGACATCCCCTTTGCATATATTTACTTATTTTATCATACTTAGATTTAACTATAATTTCTCTTTTTCTAAAATAGCTTTTAATAATTTTTATTAACGTTGTACTACACCCAGATTTTATAATTTTATCCATTATGGCAGGCCACCATATATTATCAAATGCAGCTTCTATATCTACAAACACTGCTACTATGTATTTCTTGTCTGAGCTTTTAATGGCAACTCTTAATGCAGTCAATGCGTCTTCTGTTGATTTGCCCGGTTTAAAGCCAAATTGCATATCATTTGTTAAATTTTGTTCATTATAGTGTTACGTAGGAAGTATTATTCCATTTCTTCCTTCTATGATGCCCTTATTTGGAAATCGAGGGTGCATGCAGTCGAGTCTGCCCCTTCCGCGACGTCGCGATGACGTGACCCTTTGGGGGAATCTTTCCGGACTCCCTTGGAATTTTCCGTGCCCCCACCAGCTTTTTGGTCCGGATATCGAGTATAAAAAGGGCACGAATTCTGCTCTCGGCGGCTCAGTATTAATCTAGCTTCGAGTACGTTCCGTGTCGACTATTTTGATATTATAGCTCAGCGAGATCGGGTTCCGAGTCCCCTTCGAGCAACATTACTAAATTCTTATACGTTTTCATTTCTTAAAGACGTTATACTTATTTTACGGTATATCGTCAGGCCTTTGTTGGGCAGTATACATTTCCAATCCGTACAGATTGAGAAATGTGGATTTTGTAGTTAATAATCAAACTGTAGAATAACCAAAGAGTAGGAAATATACGTTTAATAATATCATACGCATTTTTCTCATTGAATCACCTCTGACAATCATTAGCAGTAACGTCCCACCAAACAGATACACCTTAACCGCTCGAGGTGTATCGCTATAAGTTACGAGTCCATTTTTACTAACAATCCTGTGGCTCCCGGCGATGAAATAGGCGTTGGTTTGTCCACGATTACCTTTACCTTCCTGTGACACCCGGTGATGAAACAGGCACCGGCAAGTTCACGCATTTCCTATCTACGCGGCTTCCAGTGACGAAATACGCACTGGCCGTCCGTAACTAACAAACTCTTAAACAACCGATCCTCGGCTCGCGCAGCTGTGCCCCTTAGCCCTCGGCTCGTAACAAATTGGTGACAGCGGTGGGATACTGCTTGTTTTTGATTGTAGAGAGATTTAATATTAAATGTGTATCGAGAAGAAAACGGGAGTTCCGCACCGGCGTACGACACCCACTTTTATGGTGAGTCCGGGTTATTTAGAAAACCTGTGCTGTAGGGCTTGGACAACCACCCTAGAGAACGGTGCCAAGGTCTGCACACAGTGCGCGTTAACATCACCGTTGGATGTAAAGAGTTCTGCAACTGAGCATTGGTTTCAGCGTGAGCCGCATACAATATTGTGTGGTTCATGTAATGAGCCATTGTACACGACACAGCCTATAGTGGACTGCGACGTGTGCTCTTTGAAGTATTTCCTACGCGGGGAGCGCGAGTGACCGATAGAATTTAATATATTCTAAAGGAGAGTTTTGATCTCGCATTTCAAATTTTTAATAATTAGAACCTAAGAGTTCTAAGAAAGAAAACCTTTTATTGAATTAATAATTAGAATTTCTATATAATTCTAAGGAAGAAATCTATTTATTAGTTTGATTGATCGCCTAATAATTTTCAACCATGGCTTCCCTATCAGTCGAAGAATTGGCGAATTTAACGCTTTCGATAACTAGTTCCATGACTGTGTTAACAAGACGTAATTGTATACAGCATGCGACAGCAACAATACCCATCTTTGATGGAGAAAATCCACGTTTGTCGAGCTTTACGCAAAGTTTAGAAAACGGGTTAGCTTTGATACCGGAAAACACGGAGCAAGAGTATCTAGCCATAATTTTAACTAAGTTCACGGGTCCGGCAAGAACAAGTATTCAGGATAAATCGTTCGCAAGTGTCGCAGACCTAATCAAATTTTTGAAGAAAAGGTACGCTCCAGGACGGAGCCTGGCGTATCTCCAAGGGGAAATATCGCGCCTTCGCATCCGTAATGATGAGACATTAAGGAAATACATCGATCGAGTAGGCCATTTAATCCACTGTGCGCGGACGGCAATTAAAGAACGGTACGATGCCAATGTCTCGCAAATCATTCGGGAAATGGAAAAGGACGCGTTAGAAAATTTCCTCGAGGGATTACCGGAACGCGTTGCGTTAAGGATAGCTACGTTGGAAGAAAAAGTCAAGACGTTAGAAGAAGCATTCGAGGCGGTATTAATAATTGATCGGCGGCTGAGGAATCGTCGCGAGATTATAGAAAATCGACCATCGAGGGAAGCTTCCGAGAGAAGAGATTCTCGCGAACGAGAATACCGATCGCCGGCACGGTATCCGCGATCACCATCTCCGGTTTACTATCGGACGAACCAGGATAGGAGCACCTCTCCATCCGAGACGGAGTACGATGGACGTAGGAAAACGGCGGCGGCAATGACCTTGCATACTCGACAACAGTCACCATCGTATTTGTCGGATAATTCGGAACCTGGGGATTATCAGGGATCGGAGCGTGGCCGAGCGCACCAAAGGACTAATAATAATAGGCAACACCTATTTTGTTGGAACTGCGGGGAAAAAGGACACGATGGACAAATCTGCAAGCAACGGCAGAATTTTCACCGAGGAGCAGGACTTTCGAGGGATTTTTCTCCGAAGCCTTTAAACTCCAAAAGCGCTTACCGCAAGGACGATACGGTAAGCGTACTGAAGAACAATCGTCAAAGAAGTGTCCGATTCAACATCGAGAAGAGCGGGGACTCGTCAAGGAAGCTCCAACACCACGGATCAGGGTCAACGTTCCGGAATTAATAAATAAACAGGGAGAATTTCTTATTGACGGTGGAGCCTCTGTCAATCTCATTACGTTGGATTCGTTAGACGATAGGACAAAAATTACTTCACGGGAAGAAATAGAGATAACTGGGTTATCTCTCCCTTCTATTCAAACGATGGCTACAACGGTGTTACATATCAATGGCATTCCTGCACATTTTTATGTCATCGACCACCTCCCGCTGTCAGCAGATGGTCTCATAGGGAGTCCTTTCTTACTACAAGAAAGAGCTGAGATTTCTTACCATCATGGGACACTTGTAACAACTAGCCAGCCCATTAGGCCCATTCGTTTCACGAATTTTCCTCAAGTGAAGGAACGTGTCAGTTCCTCTAAACAAGTGACGGAGCATAGGATCCCGGGTAGGACGACGCGTCAAATTACGGTAAAGATAGCCAACCCTAATATAAAGGAAGGATATTTACCGCGTCTTAAAACACAAAAGGATATCTATGTCGGTGAGGCCGCGGTCAAAAACCACGACGGGTCATGCTATGTTTTGGCCACAAACACCTGGGAAGAGGAAGCGGAAATTTATTTGGGACCTCAATACCTGCAACCATATAAAACCTTGGATAGTTCCGACGAAGATATATCATATTCGGAAGAAAGGAGTGCTGTTCAAGGAAAGCAGAGGAATCAACAAATCTGGAACACCTTGGAAACCAATCACCTCAACTCGGAAGAAAAATGCCATATTCAGAATATTATCGAAGAATTTTCTGACAGATTTTATCTGCCAGGAGATAATTTGGATAAAGTACCACATTTTCATCATTCAATATTTGTGAAAGATGATATTCCAGTCAATACCAGACAATACCGTTACCCTCCTATACATCAGGAGGAAATTCATCAACAAGTAGGGACGCTATTAAAACAGGGAATCATTAAACCTTCTGTTTCGCCATACAATTCACCTTTATGGATTGTACCGAAGAAAACGGGCGCCGACGGGAAAAAGAAATGGCGTATGGTCATTGATTTCCGCGCTCTCAATGAAAAAACCATCAGCGACAAATATCCACTACCACAAATTACAGAAATTTTGGATAAAATAGGAAGCGCAAAATATTTTTCAGTATTTGATTTGGCCAATGGATTTCATCAAATTGAAATGAATCCAAAGGACAAAGAGAAGACTGCTTTTACCACGCCATACGGGCATTATGAATTCGTACGTATGCCTTTTGGATTAAAAAATGCACCACCCACATTTCAACGACTTATGGATCAAGTTCTCACGGGGATGCAAGGAACGGAATTATTCGTGTACCTTGATGACATTGTAGTCTATTCATCATCGCTCAGGGAACATGAAATCAAAGTCAGGAAGTTACTACATCGATTGAGGGACAACGGACTTACACTTCAAACCAGCAAGTGCGAATTTCTTCGCAAAGAAGTGACGTATCTGGGACATATAGTTTCATCAGATGGAGTTAAACCAGATCCTAGGAAATTGCAGGCCGTAGAAAAGTTTCCCGTACCGACATCACAAAAAAATATTCAACAATTTTTGGGATTAACTGGGTATTACCGAAGATTTATAAAGGATTATTCAGCCAAAGCAAAACCATTGATTCAATTACTTGGAAAAGGAATTCGTTTCAAATGGACTGAAGAACAGCAACAAAGTTTCGAGTTATTGCGAAATGAATTATGCAAAGAACCCATTTTGCAATACCCCGACTTCAATCGACCATTCATTATCACCACTGATGCCTCGGACTTTGCAATTGGCGCAGTTTTGAGTCAGGGGGAAGTGGGTGAGGATTTGCCAATAGCTTACGCTTCTCGCAGTTTAAATCCTGCAGAAAAGAATTATTCCGCCACTGAAAAGGAATGTTTAGCAATGGTATACGCAGTACAATATTTTAGACCATATGTCTTTGGAAGAAAGTTTACTTTAATAACCGATCATAGACCTTTAGTTTGGCTTCATTCTGTAAAAGATCCGACATCAAGATTAGTAAAATGGAAATTGAGACTTTTAGAATACGAGTATGAAGTTATTCATAAATCAGGGAAATCTAATAAAAACGCTGACGCTTTATCTCGTAACCCAGTGAGAATTTGCCTGCCCTTAATACCAAGGGAGAGTGATAAAGAATTTAAAATCCAGATACCGAAGAACACAACACCTGTTACCGATAGCATTGGACAACGCATTCGCGAGTTACGACGACATCAAGAGGCGAAACGCAGTCGTGAGGTATTAACTTCTGAGGAATCATCAGATCAGGAAACCACACCAAGAAGACGACAGAATCTTCGTAGAAGAAAGATCGATCAACAGCCGACACGTCAGGAATCAATTAATCAATCGTCTAGTATCATATCAGGAAACCCCATGGCGAGTTCAACGCGACTTCTGGAGGATACCGAACATCCAGTAGCAGGAGAGGATACAACTGTCAACGCAGATTTGATTTCCTTCAACGATTCAAATCCTTTGGACGCTACAATTATTAATCAATCCCTTTCACAAACCCTACTGGAACAACCAAATGAACAAAATTTACCTGCATCATTAACCCCAACCATAATTCAATGTCCACTTACTACTTCTACCCCATCCATTCCACAAAATACATTACCTAATCATATACCTAATATGTCCCGTCTTGTTAATTCTGTACCTTCGGATTATGAATCTACATCATACGAGGATAATAATTCAACTGAAGAGGAGTCGAATGGCCCTACGGTCACACCAGTAATGCAACCCGCTAGAACCATTCTCACACCACTTGAAGAAACCAGGAATCAACTCATCGAAGAGGCCCATAGCAGCTTAATAGGAGGACACAAGGGTGTCACGAAAACTTACAACCGGTTAAAAGCAAATTACCATTGGCAGAAAATGAGGAGCGACATACAAGATTTCATCAGGAAATGCAGGAGCTGTCAGGAACAGAAATTGGTTAGAGCAAAAACCCGTCAACCAATGATTATTACCGATACACCTTTAGAACCTTTCGATAAACTAGCGTTGGACACAGTCGGACCTCTTCCAGAAACACCTTGCGGAAATAGATACATTTTAACGATGCAAGATAATGTGACTAAATATTGCATTGCGGTTGCCATACCGGACATACGAGCTACAACTATCGCTGACGCTTTTGCCCGGCATTTCATAGCAATTTATGGAACTCCACGTACAATATTATCGGATAGAGGAACTAGTTTCATTGGAAAGGTAATGACACATCTGGCAGAAATCTTTAAAATCAAACAAATAACGACATCAGGATACAGACCGCAGACGAACGGTTCATTGGAAAGAAGTCACGCTGTTCTTGCGGAGTACTTGAGGCACTACATGGAATCACACGAAGACTGGGACCTGTTTATTCCATTTGCTATGCTGTCATACAACACCTCCGTTCACGAGGCAACCAATTTTACGCCCCATGAACTGATCTTCGGTAAACAAGCAAGAATACCGAGTGCCTTTCCGTCTGGACAACACTTAGAAACCTATGGAACCTACCTCACAAATCTTGTTGAACAGATGACAGAAATCCGAAACCAAGCATCCGATAAATTAAATAAAGCAAAGGAAAGGTTCAAACGCTATTACGATCGACATAGAAGACCAAGAGAATTTAAACCTGGAGAATACGTTTATGTACAGAAGGAACCTCGCATAAGCAAATTTGACCCGCATTATATTGGACCGTATAAAATACTAAATACTACGGACCTGAATAATGTGGTTCTGGAAACAGATAGCCATAAAACAATTCGGAAACATCAGGACAAATTAAAACACGCTTACTTACCACATCTCTAATCACCGCTCACTCACCAGAAGGATCAACCATGGAATACAATTGACACACACAATAAAGGAAATATACAACGCAATACCCACTGTAATAAATTGGAATCTTTATGGGTAAAGAAGAAACTGGCCGTGGAAAATGACATCGTTCACAATGGGTCTCGTAGGGCACAACATGGATGACCATGTGCAACCACTACACCATTTCGAGTCGATACTTTGGCACTTGAGTCGGGTCATAGTTTCATGCATTCCCATACAAATAAACATTTAAAAAAAAAATGCAGTCAGGAGAAGTGTCCTTCCATATATAAGATCCTGCAAACTCGGAAAACCCACAGTTGAAGCCGAAAAATCAAAAGATGAAGGTCGAAACAGAAACGCAAACGGAGTGCAATGAGGGTACCGGAACAATCTCTGTTCAAACGGGGGAGCAGGGTACGTGGGTGCGTGAATTCCGATTCGGGACGATCATGCATCCTACGGGACATTTCGTTCCTGGAAATGGTGTTCATAAATCGGGCAGCGGAACCCAGACCAGGAATCAAAGGACCAGGGATCAGGGTATACAGTATCCTGATTCTTTAAAACATGCAGAGAAACGATCATTCCATTATGACAAGGAAAATGGTCTCAGTCTGGTGAGAATCACCGATGGAAACATCAAGGATTGGATGCCAGGGGAGGCAGCTGCTAAACTCAGGCGTAGAATTGGGTTACGCATTCACAATCTCTTCGGGGACGAGCCGCGTCCAACATCGAACAGCAGCAGCAGCCGATACATCTGGATTCCATCTTAAGGCGTAAGTACTCGACTGCATGTTTACACCTGCGATTACGATTCCCAAAAAAGGGGTGAAAGCATCGTAATAAACGATGTTTCATCTGAAGGGGGAGATGTTACGTAGGAAGTATTATTCCATTTCTTCCTTCTATGATGCCCTTATTTGGAAATCGAGGGTGCATGCAGTCGAGTCTGCCCCTTCCGCGACGTCGCGATGACGTGACCCTTTGGGGGAATCTTTCCGGACTCCCTTGGAATTTTCCGTGCCCCCACCAGCTTTTTGGTCCGGATATCGAGTATAAAAAGGGCACGAATTCTGCTCTCGGCGGCTCAGTATTAATCTAGCTTCGAGTACGTTCCGTGTCGACTATTTTGATATTATAGCTCAGCGAGATCGGGTTCCGAGTCCCCTTCGAGCAACATTACTAAATTCTTATACGTTTTCATTTCTTAAAGACGTTATACTTATTTTACGGTATATCGTCAGGCCTTTGTTGGGCAGTATACATTTCCAATCCGTACAGATTGAGAAATGTGGATTTTGTAGTTAATAATCAAACTGTAGAATAACCAAAGAGTAGGAAATATACGTTTAATAATATCATACGCATTTTTCTCATTGAATCACCTCTGACAATCATTAGCAGTAACGTCCCACCAAACAGATACACCTTAACCGCTCGAGGTGTATCGCTATAAGTTACGAGTCCATTTTTACTAACAATCCTGTGGCTCCCGGTGATGAAATAGGCACTGGTTTGTCCACGATTACCATCCTGTGGCTCCCGGTGATGAAATAGGCACTGGTTTGTCCACGAAAACCTTCCTGTGGCTCCCGGCGATGAAATAGGCGTTGGTTTGTCCACGAAATCTTACCATCCTGTGGCTCCCGGCGATGAAATAGGCGTTGGTTTGTCCACGATTACCTTTACCTTCCTGTGACACCCGGTGATGAAACAGGCACCGGCAAGTTCACGCATTTCCTATCTACGCGGCTTCCAGTGACGAAATACGCACTGGCCGTCCGTAACTAACAAACTCTTAAACAACCGATCCTCGGCTCGCGCAGCTGTGCCCCTTAGCCCTCGGCTCGTAACAATAGTATGTTTGTATTCTATATGCAATGATTCTTTCAAATATTTTTCCTACAGCAGAAAGAAGGGCTATGGGCCTATATGAATTTAGCGCAGTTTTGTTTCTCATGGGGTTTTTTAATATAATTTTTAAATTAGTTTGTTTCCATTTGTCTGGAAAAACACCATTACGCATACTGTTATTAAAGAGATTATATAAAATATCTTTATTATTGTTCCAAAGTTCGAAGATGATTTCAGTTTGAAAGCAGTCCAGACCGGGTGTTTTATTTTTGTTACATTTCTTAAGCGATTTGGATATCTCTTCAAGAGTGATATCTGGTTCTAAATTACTATTTGAGTATATGTTATTATTATTCCTTGTCTCTTTTTGTTCGTTAGTTTCTTTCAATTAAATCATTCGGTATACATCTATTTAACAGTTCATGCACTGTTTCACACCAACTTGTAATTCCACCTGCTGGGAGTTTTACTGAATTTAATTGTTCGTTTTTGTTTATTTTATTTCGAATAATTTTATATATAATGCCCCAAGGGTCTCTGTTACCCTCTTTAGTAACGAAATTTTGCCAAGAGTGCTTTTTTGCCTTTTTAATAGTAGCTACATACTTGTTTCTATTTACTTTATATTTGAACCTATAGTTAGGGATTAGGTCATTAAAGTTTAGATCTATTGCTCGTTGTAATTGTTTTTTAATTTTACATGTTTCAGTTTTAAGTTTCTTAAGGTCCTCTGTCCACCATGGGACTGCTCTATTGTTAGCTTGTTTTTTAGGTATGCAATCCTTACAACATAAATTGAGGGTTTTCTAAAAAATTTTTACTGCTTTGTTAGATTTCGAATGTTTTATTTCTTTTAGTATGTTATCATTAAATTTTTCTTTTATATGTGTACCAAATTCTTCCCAATTGGCTCTTTTAATGTTGTATGGTTTTTCTATATATTGCATTTCTTTTAAATTAGAGTTTTGACTATCAATCGTTAATTTAAACGTTATCAGATTATGATTGCTAGTTGCACAATCTAGATTTACTTGCCAATCTTTTATGTATTTCCCAATATTAGGGCTGGCCAGAGTTAAGTCTATATTAGATTGGCCGCGTGAAGTCAAAAAGGTATATGGTTGATGTGGTTTGTTTATAATTATCAGATTGTCTGTTAATATAAAATCTTCGAGTAATCTACCTCTTTCGTCAGTTTCATTTGAGTACCATGCCTCAGATTTTGCATTAGAATCCATTGTTATTATACATTTTTTGCCATTTATTTTGTTTAATATTTCTTGGGTTAGTTCTAAAAATCGCACTATTTGAAGTGAAAATTGGCAATATACATTAATAATGTAAAAGTCAAATATATTATTATAAACTTGAAAACATGTTATGTGCCCATCTATATCAGGGAGTGTAAAAGTACTTATTTTATCATGTTTATATACAGCTGCCACCCATGCAGTATTACAAGTAGGTTGTATAGTTTTAAAATTTGAGGAATTATATCCACATATTTTATTCTTAACATTATACGGCTCCTGTATACACAGGATGTCGATCTTATGACTATTCATTAATAGTTCTAGCTCTGTGGCAGCTGCAGCTGAGCGTTGCGCGTTAATTTGACCAATTATTAGGACCATTTTATTTTAGATTTATATATTTCTAAGTATCTTATATATTCAGGGCACTCCCTACTTTTGACACTATGTCCGACCTCTTTTCGCTTAGCTCTAGTGCAATTTATACAAATGGGGTGGTTTTTCTTGGGGCAATCCTCTTTGGCGTGTTCTTTCGAACCACAAACTTCGCACAGTTGGGCGGGCGAACTGCAAAACTTGGCAATGTGGCCATGACCATGACACTTGAAACACCTGATAGTGTTTAAGAATTCACGAATCCTATAGACTCTCCACAACATAAAAACTTTACCTTTATTTATTAAGTCCGAATAAATATCACTCGGAACTTGTACTATCCAGTTTACTTTCTCATCCTTAGTTTTAAAACAATGTCTAAATTCTATTTCTTCCTTTAGTTCTTTAATATTTTTCGTAGTACTTGCATCTATATTCTTATTAATTAAATTTTCCAGTAAATCTTCCTTCTTGTAGTCTTTTCCAACATCGTAAATTATTATAGACGGGTTTATCTTCCTCGGTCTTTCAACTTTCAATCCTAATGATTCCAAATTACTTGTTTTGATTATGTTCACGGCTTCCTTGTCGCTTACTTGCACTACAATACCTTTTTGTTTCATTTGTCTAATATTTCTGATCTTCAATTTTTTATTTGCAACTTTTAATTTTTCCATTACCTCTCTTTTCAGTTCTTCATTATTTCTTGCATCATTTTCTTTCTCAGGTTTTAGTAACACAACCTCGTATTTATCTTTTAATTTTTTATTTTCAGGAATCTGTTTGACACCAGGACCAGGCAGAACCGGAGCTCGAGCAGCAGCCTGTGCGTAAGATATTCCGTGAGTTATATTAAGTTTCGCTTTTGTTTTCAATACCTCATTTTCGAAAATTTTTTCTTGTAGTATATTCTCCAAAATTGACCATTTGTCCAATATAAATTTAATACATGTCTTGGTTATTTTATTGTTTTCGTTGAAAAGAAATTCTTCCAATTTTATTCTTTCTTCAAAACCTTCTTTCAGCGTATTGCTTTTTTCTTTTTCTTTATCCAATTTTTCTTGTATTTCCCGAATATTAACACTTTCTATTTCTAAATCGCTTGTCTTCCTCCTCTTTGTCTTAGTTGGCGTCAGTGAGCCCGACGCCTCCTCCGCTGCCAGAGACGAAGCAGAACTGCGCCTGAGTAGATAGGGACCGAGGGAATCTCGTTAATCCATTCATGCGCGTCACTAATTAGATGACGAGGCATTTGGCTATATATCTTCACTGACACCGTGAGGCAAGATATTGACTATCAGGCCACGGTTTTAGGTCAGTAAGGACATTGCTAGGCACGTTGATCTATGACTGTTTGGCCTAGGATAGGTGCTAAAATGAGTCCTCCCGCGAGGCTCGTCACAGTCATTCGCGCACCTTGCATATCGTATTTCAATTCCACCCGAGATCTCAGCACCGGTAGACTTAGTGCGTCGGTCTCCTGCCCAGATGGTAGCGGGACGTAATACCGTTAAAACGCTTCCAATTCAACCAGGAGCCCCATAGCACCCGAGTGGTTAAACTCCGCAGCTGGGACTTGGTTAAACCCAGCAGACGGAGTTCACTCACACTCTGGGAACTCCACACGCCTCGCCAAGATATCGTAATGGCGGTATAGGCGACATTGTCACGCGTCACTCCGGCATGGGCTGCGACCAGATCTGATAGGTCGGAGATCGTCTCATACTTGGCTACTTTCCGACCATGGGCTAGATTCAACGCATTTTCGCTGGATACCACCTGCCCATCAACAACGAAGGCTACCCCGCCTCTTGAAATAACGAGGTCGGGTCGTCGGATGCCTACGGACGTGGAGAAGGCATGCTCCTCCTCCACCGTCCATCCCTTTTGCCTCAAGTACATAGCGGCCCGACAGCACAGATCGTTGTGCCGCAGGATCCTCCCGCCGTGCGTCCGGAAGCAACGCTGTACGCAGTGCGACGGGGTTTCCTTCTCAGGGCACCCCGCGCGACAACGCACATCGCACCCCTCGCGCCCGCGAGAGGTCCTAACTCGAGACGGTAAACAGTTGGCGCGCACGTGATGATAATGCACGTAGTCAGCACCTGGGATGGCAGAGGAACCCTCCGCCACCCAGTGCGAGCTCAGTGAACCACTGGCAGCGGCCTCGCGTAGCTCGCTACCGTCCACCGAGCCGTGCAACGCGGCAGCACAACTCCGCCTGAGTTCGGCGGTCGTGGATAGCCTCTCGCCCCGGTAGACCATCTGCGATTCGCACCAGACAAGCTGGCGCGCGACATATGTCGACTCGGCAGATGCCCCAGCCGGGGGAAAGGAACTCCTACACAACCGCTGGAGCCTCCGGTACTTGAGTATCGGGATCAAGATCTTAAATAGTGGCAAATCGAGTCCACCTTCGCGAATGGGCGCATGGAAGTATCCAGAAAGGACGTCATGGGGCAATCGCAGCCATGGACGCGTTATAGTGCGCAAACGGACGTCCACCGCCTTCAGAGTCTTGGCGCCCACGTTCCCCACTACCCAACGGTGGTAAAGCCGTGGGAGTAGGCACTCCCGGAGCAGCCGCAACCTTTGTTGAAGTTTAAGCGGTGCCCAGGAGAGGCGAGACAGCTCAAGATCCAAAGGGGCACACTCTACGTGTTCCCTATTTCCCTCATATTCCATACCCAGGTACCTCCAGACGTCGGTCGGTGACCGCTGCGTAAGGGGGCATCCGTTCAGATGGAATGACGGAGCCGTGATTACCCTTACTTTCTTTTCGCGTCCGGAGGCAACCAGGGAAAGGATTCCGGTCTTCTTAGCGTTGATTTCCAATCCCGATCGCATAAAGGCAGCTTGAAGCCGATTCAAATTCTCCTGCAGGCCCATAGGTGTTTGAGCCAGGAGGACGATGTCGTCAGCATAGGCGAGGGCGTCTATTTTGACCCCTCCCATCACAAAACCAACGTCCCTCGAGAGAGTCTCTAGTGCCCTATCTACTACCAGATTGAACACTAGAGGCGACAATGGGTCTCCCTGACGGACACCGCGTCCCAGTCGTATGCGTGTTCCAGTGGCCCCGTGGGGATGCAAGATGGTATATGCATTCGAGTAGACTGACCTCAGGTATGCCAGGAAGCAAGGTGGAAGACCTGCCTCCTCAGCAGCACTGATTATAGCTTTGTGTGATACTGTGTCGAATGCCTTCGACAAGTCCACACAAGCGACGTGCAGGGATCGGCACTTCCTACGCGCCTCTCGCATCACTGTCGTGAGGATCGTGATATTCTCACTCACCCCATCGACAGGACGGAAGCTGAGACAGCCTACTCGCCAAAATCTTATGGAACTGACGCAAGGTCACGGATCCAACACTTAGGGGCCGGTAATCGGCAGGTGTAGGCCTGTCCGGCATTCCGGCCTTCCTAAGGAAGACCGTCCTGGTAACGGCCATCCGATCAGGAACCTCACCCGCAAGGAGGAGCAGGTTGTACAATAGTGCTCTTACCGCGGAGGGAACTGAATTCCACAGCCGCGGAGAGACCCCGTCCAAACCTGGTGCTGTACCGGCCCTGACGGCGTGCTTCTCAACGTCTGTCGACGTGATCGGCCCTAATAGGGAAGACACGGGTAGGGCAGTGCAGTGCCCATCACCCGCGCTCTGGCCGACACCCTCGAGGTGTATGCCTCGGGAGGTCGAACCACCGGTACCCTCGTGCCTCACGCTGGATGAGCATCTAGGAAGGCCCGACATGTCTCCATCGACGGGACTGGCCGACTCCATAAGAGGACGCCAGTAACCGTCGAATTCGATAGAGGTCGGGCGATTCCCTTCGACGTCACCATCCAGAATCTTTCTGAGGCAGGCACGCGCGTTCTTGCGGTAGAGTATCTGCATTTCAGCGTACTCCCGCTTGCGCTTCTCCTCCCTACTCTCTCTCCCGGTGTTAGGGTTGCGCCGCTTCGGTCTGGACTCATGAGGAGCCCTCGTCGCCCTCTCCGGGAATACATCACCTAACCATCGTGAGATGTCTTCAGTGACCGTATACCCATCGAGGGCCCGCTGCGCCGTGTGTCGCAGACGGCCAGCCTGAAAGCTCTCGAACCGCGCCGTCCGCTCAATGAGCTCGCGGATCGCGGTCCGGAGCTTCTCGACATCTCCGTGTGGAGGAACTCCAGGACTGGGCGAGGGATTACTGTGCGGATCGATGGCTGCATCACAGGGACCGGGTAGTCTGGTCCCGTTGCCGTCATCGACGTTACCCGGAATATCCGGGGTAGCCTGCTGGCAAAAACCGCGGACTATCTCCTGGTAAGCGGGCTGACGCCTTCTACCCTTGATAGCCTCCACGGTTCTATGGGGGAACAGGTCACGAAGGTGTTGGTTCATGAACCTGACACCCCCGGCTGAGGTGGCTTCAGCCTCAGCCCGAGCCAGCAACCGCACCTCCTCATCGGTCCAACGGGCTTTCACCCGTTCGACGTCAACGGCGTCGTTGGCCTGGATAGGGTGTGCTTTAGATATATGCACACCTCTACCTATGCGCGTAGCGAAGCCCCGGCCACAGTGCTCACAGGTGAATATACCCGGTGTGGCGGACGCATTACCGCCGTCCCGGGTGTCGGAGCCTTCCTGTGCCAGTGGTCCATCGCTACTGAGTTCAGGTGTCTCTTCCACATTCGCACTCGCATTCACATGTTGTGGCCGGGCCATCCGAGAGCCCGGCCGGGGGATTCTTTCTTTAGTTGGCCTATCCATATTCAACATGTGTGGGGATCTATCAGTATAGCAACTGATAGTCCCCGAAGTAGCCTATCCCGTTTTTGGCCTCACATCTTCCGTGGGATTAGGCACATGAGCCGAGGCTCTTTGAGGCGCTCTCGCAGAGGCAGCACTTAGTTTCCCTCGAGATGAACAGAGGTACTTTCAGCGGGAACCGCTAGAAGGTGACTGCTTGCTAACTATGACTAGGGGATGTTTCTCAGATACTAGTACCGGCAAGCCGGCCCGACACGTCACAGATCACCCCATACTATGCCAGTGGGGACTTAGTCTCGGATACTAGGCCGACGAGTCGACCCGACACCTCAAACGACTAGCCCCATCACGCCCGGAGACTTAAGCGTATCTGTCGCCACCAATTTCCACAAACTGGCCAGCAGCGTATTGCTTTTAAATCTCCGCAGATGGAACGAGATTTTGCCCCAGCAAGAGGTGAAAATTTCACGGCTGGGACACAGTTACAAGCAATACGCAGATCTTATGAGCCGCTGTGCCTAACATTTCAGCGGCGTATTGCTTTTTGACGCCAGCCTGAGGCATGGCGGCGGCATAACCACTTATGGCTATAGTGCATTACACGCCTCTATTAAAAAGGCGAATACCTAAGGTAAGTACATTTATGTATCCTTACTGTCACCATGAGGCAAGATATTGACTATCAGGCCACGGTTTTAGGACAGTATGGACATTGCTAGGCACATTGCTCTTTGGGTGTTAAGGCCTAGGAGAGGTGCTCAAAATGAGTCCTCCCGAGAGGCTCTTTTCTCATTCATACGCGCACCTTGCATAATCTAATTTCACGACACCTGAGGTCTCAGCACCAATGGACTTAAAGCGTCGGTCTCCTGCCCAGATGGTAGCGGGACGTAATCGCGTTAAAACGCTTCCAATTCAGCCAGGAGCCCCATAGCACACGAGTGGTTAAACTCCGCAGCTGGGACTTAGTTAAACCCAGCAAACGAAGTTCACTTACACTCTGGGAGCTCCACACGCCTCGCCAAGATAACGTAATGGCGGTGTAGGCGACATTGCCACTTGTCACTCCGGCATGGGCAGCGACCAGATCTGAGAGGTCGGAGATTGTCTCATACTTTGCCACTTTCCGACCATGGGCTAGATTTAACGCATTCTCACTAGATACTACCTGCCCATCAACAACGAAGGCTAACCCGCCTCTTGAAATAACGAGGTCGGGTCGTCGGATGCCTACGGCCGTGGAGAAGGCCTGTTCCTCATCCACGGTCCATCCCTTTTGCCTCAAGTACATGGCGGCTCGACGGCACAGATCGTTGTGCCGCAGGATCCTCCCGCCGTGCGTCCGGAAGCAACGCTGTACGCAGTGCGACGGGGTTTCCCTCTCGGGGCACCCCGCACGACAGCGCACATCGCACCCCTCGCGCCCGCGAGAGGTCCTAACTCTCGACGGCAAACAGTTGGCGCGCACCTGGTGATAATGCACGTAGTCAGCACCTGGGATGGCAGAGGAACCCTCCGCCACCCAGTGCGAGCTCAGTGAACCACTGGCAGCGGCCTCGCGTAGCTCGCTACCGTCCACCGAGCCGTGCAACGCGGCAGCACAACTCCGTCTGAGTTCGGCGGTCGTGGATAGCCTCTCGCCCCGGTAGACCATCTGCGATTCGCACCAGACAAGCTGGCGCGCGACATATGTCGACTCGGCAGATGCCCTAGCCGGGGGGAAGGTACTCCTACACAACCGCTGGAGCCTCCGGTACTTGAGTATGGGGATTAAGATCTTAAATAGCGGCAAACCGAGTCCACCTTCGCGAATGGGCGCATGGAAGTATCCAGAAGGGACGTCGTGGGGCAATCGCAGCCATGTACGCGTTATAGCGCGCACACGGACGTCCACCGCCTTCAGACACTTGGCACTCACGTTCCCCACTACCCAACGGTGATAAAGCCGTGGGAGTAGGCACTCCCGGAGCAACCGCAACCTTTGTTGAGGTTTAAGCGGTGCCCGGGAGAGGCGAGCCAGCGCCAGGTCCAGAGGGGCACACTCTACGTATTCCCTATTTCCCTCATATTCCATACCCAGGTACTTCCAGACGTCGGTCGGTGATCGCTGCGTAAGGGGGCATCCGTCAAGATGGAATAACGGAGCCGTAATAACCCTTACTTTCTTTTCGCGACCAGAAGCAACCAGGGACAGGATTCCGGTCTTATTGGCGTTAATCTCCAATCCCGATCGCGTGAAAGCGGCCTTAAGCCGATTCAAATTCTCCTGCATGCCCATAGATGTTTGAGCCAGGAGGACTATGTCGTCCGCATAGGCGAGGGCGTCGATCTTCACGCCTCCCATCTCAAAGCCCACGTCCCTAGAGAGTGTCACTAATGCTCTATCTACTACCAGATTGAACAGTAGAGGCGATAACGGGTCACCCTGACGGACACCGCGTCCCAGTCGTATACGTGTTCCACTGGCCCCGTGGGGATGCAAGGTGGTGTATGCATTCGAGTAGATTGAACGCAGATATGCTAGGAAGCAAGGTGGAAGACCTGCCTCCTCAGCAGCACTGATTATAGCTTTGTGCGAGACTGTGTCGAATGCCTTCGACAAGTCCACACAAGCGACGTGCAGGGATCGGCACTTCCTACGGGCCTCTCGCATCACTGTCGTGAGGATAGTGACGTTCTCACCCACCCCATCGACAGGACGGAAGCCACGTTGGCGCTCATCCCAGATGTTGAACTGCGACAATCTACTCGCCAAAATCTTGTGGAACTGACGCAACGTCACGGATCCAACACTTAGGGGCCGGTAATCGGCAGGTGTAGGCCTGTCCGGCATCCCGGCCTTCCTAAGGAAGACCGTTCTGGTAACGGCCATCCGCTCAGGAACCTCACCCGCAAGGAGGAGCAGGTTGTACAGCAATGCCCTAACCGCGGAGGGAACTGAATTCCACAACCGCGGAGAGATACCGTCCAAACCTGGTGCTGTACCGGCCCTGACGGCGTGCTTCTCAACGTCTGTCGACGTGATCGGCCACCATAGGGAAGACACGGGTGGGGCAGTGCAGTCCCCATCACCCGCGCTCTGGCCGACACCCTCGAGGTGTATGCCTCGGGAGGTCGAACCACCGGTATCCTCGTGCCTCACGCTGGATGAGCATCTAGGAAGGCCCGACATGTCTCCATCGACGGGACTGGCCGACTCCATAAGAGGACGCCAGTAACCGTCGAATTCGATAGAGGTCGGGCGATTCCCTTCGACGTCACCATCCAGAATCTTACTGAGGCAGGCAAGCGCGTTCTTGCGGTAGAGTATCTGCATTTCAGCGTACTCCCGCTTGCGCTTCTCCTCCCTACTCTCTCTCCCGGTGTTAGGGTTGCGCCGCTTCGGTCTGGACTCATGAGGAGCCCTCGTCGCCCTCTCCGGGAATACATCACCTAACCATCGCGAGATGTCTTCAGTGACAGTATCCCCATCGAGGGCCCGCTGCGCCGTGTGTCGCAGACGGCCAGCCTGAAAGCTCTCGAACCGCGCCGTCCGCTCAATGAGCTCGCGGATCGCGGTCCGGAGCTTCTCCACATCTTCGTGTGGAGGAACTCCAGGACTGGGCGAGGGATTACTGTGCGGATCGATGGCTGCATCACAGGGACCGGGTAGTCTGGTCCCGTTGCCGTCATCGACGTTACCCGGAATATCCGGGGTAGCCTGCTGGCAAAAACCGCGGACTATCTCCTGGTAAGCGGGCTGACGCCTTCTACCCTTGATAGCCTCCACGGTTCTATGGGGGAACAGGTCACGAAGGTGTTGGTTCATGAACCTGACACCCCCGGCTGAGGTGGCTTCAGCCTCAGCCCGAGCCAGCAACCGCACCTCCTCATCGGTCCAACGGGCTTTCACCCGTTCGACGTCAACGGCGTCGTTGGCCTGGATAGGGTGTGCTTTTGATACATGCACACCTCTACCTATACGCGTAGCGAAACCCCGGCCACAGTGCTCACAGGTGAATATACCCGGTGTGGCGGACGCATTACCGCCGTCCCGGGTATCGGAGCCTTCCTGTGCCAGTGGTCCATCGCTACTGAGTTCAGGTGTCTCTTCCACGTTCACACTCACATTCACATGTTGTGGCCGGGCCATCCGAGAGCCCGGCCGGGGGATTCTTTCTTTGTTAGAC
This sequence comes from Nomada goodeniana, assembly GCA_963969485.1. Lineage (NCBI taxonomy): Eukaryota > Metazoa > Arthropoda > Insecta > Hymenoptera > Apidae > Nomada > Nomada goodeniana. Next base: position 5,736,082 of record OZ018306.1, on the reverse strand, counting down.
CTATCCATAATTCAACATGTGTGGGGATCTATCAGTATAGCAACTGATAGTCCCCAAAGTAACCTATCCCGTTTTTGGCCTCACATCTTCCGTGGGATTAGGCACATGAGCCGAGGCTCTTTGAGGCGCTCTCGCAGAGGCAGCACTTAGTTTCCCTCGAGATGAACAGAGGTACTTTCAGCGGGAACCGCTAGAAGGTGACTGCTTGCTAACTATGACTAGGGGATGTTTCTCAGATACTAGTACCGGCAAGCCGGCCCGACACGTCACAGATCACCCCATACTATGCCAGTGGGGACTTAGTCTCGGATACTAGGCCGACGAGTCGACCCGACACCTCAAACGACTAGCCCCATCACGCCCGGAGACTTAAGCGTATCTGTCGCCACCAATTTCCACAAACTGGCCAGCAGCGTATTGCTTTTAAATCTCCGCAGATGGAACGAGATTTTGCCCCAGCAAGAGGTGAAAATTTCACGGCTGGGACACAGTTACAAGCAATACGCAGATCTTATGAGCCGCTGTGCCTAACATTTCAGCGGCGTATTGCTTTTTGACGCCAGCCTGAGGCATGGCGGCGGCATAACCACTTATGGCTATAGTGCATTACACGCCTCTATTAAAAAGGCGAATACCTAAGGTAAGAGAGTCATAGTTACTCCCGCCGTTTACCCGCGCTTTCTTGAATTTCTTCACGTTGACATTCAGAGCACTGGGCAGAAATCACATTGCGTCAACACCCGCGGGGGCCATCGCAATGCTTTGTTTTAATTAGACAGTCGGATTCCCCTAGTCCGTGCCAGTTCTGAGCTGAGCGTTGAATGGCGGCCGAAGAGAACGACCACGACGGAAGAACCGCCACGGAAGCCTCGCAGCAAGGAAGATCCGCGGGAGGCCAAGGCACGGGACCGAGCTCGGATCCCGGTTTCGCAATAATGCGTCCGATCACCTCGCACAGGCCCGGCACGTCGGCCAAACCCACTTCCCGACCAAGCCCGACACGCCCCGCTCCTCAGAGCCAATCCTTATTCCGAAGTTACGGATCCAATTTGCCGACTTCCCTTACCTACATTAATCTATCGACTAGAGGCTCTTTACCTTGGAGACCTGCTGCGGATATGGGTACGAACCGGCGCGACACCTCCACGTGGCCCTCTCCTGGATTTTCAAGGTCCGAGGGGAAGATCCGGACACCGCCGCAACTGCGGTGCTCTTCGCGTCCCAAACCCTATCTCCCTGCTAGAGGTTTCCAGGGAACTCGAACGCTTATACAGAAAAGAAAACTCTTCCCGGATCTCCCGACGGCGTCTCCAGGTCATTTTGGGTTACCCCGACGAACTCTCTCACGAGGGCCCGATTGGTATGCGGTTCCGCTGCCGGGTTCCGGAATAGGAACCGGATTCCCTTTCGCCCGACGGGTGTGTTTCTTAATTCATATCGTTATATGTGTTTTAGGACACCTCATCTACATAGGATTTCTCTTAGGGCTTAGGATCGACTGACTCGTGTGCAACGGCTGTTCACACGAAACCCTTCTCCACGTCAGTCCTCCAGGGCCTCGCTGGAGTATTTGCTACTACCACCAAGACTTGAACCGACGGCGGCTCCAGGCAGGCTCACGCCCAGATCCTTCTGCGCACACCGCCGCGACCCGCCTACTCGTCAGGGCTTCATGGAGGACGGCCACCCGAGGGCGACGCGTCCCTCCCCACTTGCCGCTGACGGCGGAGTATTTGCGCGACGCTTCAGCGCCATCCATTTTCAGGGCTAGTTGTTTCGGCAGGTGAGTTCTTACACACTCCTTAGCGGATTCCGACTTCCATGGCCACCGTTCTGCTGTCTTAAGCAACCAACGCCTTTCATGGTATCCCATAAGCGTCGACTTAGGCGCCTTAACTCTGCGTTTGGTTCATCCCACAGCGCCAGTTCTGCTTACCAAAATTGGCCCACTTGGCACTCTGATCCAAAATCTCGTGGCTTCACTATTCAAGCAAGCCAGAGATCTCACCCATTTAAAGGTTGAGAATAGGTTGAGGTCGTTTCGGCCCCAAGGCCTCTACTCATTCGCTTTACCAGATGAGACTCGCACGCGTTCACAGAGGAACGAGCGAGTGCTAGCTGTCCTAAGGGAAACTTCGGAGGGAACCAGCTACTAGATGATTCGATTAGTCGTTCGCCCCTATACCCAGTTCCGACGATCGATTTGCACGTCAGAATCGCTACGGACCTCCATCAGGGTTTCCCCTGACTTCGTCCTGACCAGGCATAGTTCACAATCTTTCGGGTCCCAATGTCCCAATTTCGTTCCCAATGAGAACGAAACGCCCCGGGAGTGCGAGGCCGCATCTAAACGCGGCCCATCCTCCCTAGGTCGACGCTGAGGCCGACCTTCACTTTCATTTCGCCTTTAGGTTTATGCATCCCAATGACTCGCGCACATGTTAGACTCCGTGGTCCGTGTTTCAAGACGGGTCCTGACAGTACCCAAAGCAGTAGCGTCGCCGACCGGTAATTCGAAGCTTGGCCAGTCCGAGGACACCGCCTGCTAACAGCTGGTCAGGCCCGGGGACGGCACCGGGTCCGCGCCTCCGGGTTAAACTGACCTAGCTTGCGGCGGGCCTGACGCACACACATTCCAGAATGGATTGGTTGCGGCCCGATACCGTGCGAGTACCGGGGTTCGGCGTGGTGGTCCGACCCTGGAGTCTCACCCCATGCGAAGGGTGTACATTCCAGTCTGGCGTTACGACGTCTAGGTTGGGTGGGTGATGTGGAGTGTTGGATCCTCACGGGCGTTCTGTCGGCAGAACCCGTGTCGGATCCTTGTGGCCTGGAAACTACAGTCGCCAAGCCAACTCACTAAGTTCATTCCACGAAACCGGGCAACTGCGAGAGAGCCTGCTCATAGATGCAACGGCTGTGAAGGCCCTCTGGGCCATTAGCAGACGGTCGTCAATGGTAGGAGCAGTGAGGTGCACACTGCCAGGGGAGTGGCGACCCCTCCAATCCGAGCTGGGTGTGGTGGGGGCACACCGGCCGAGGAATAGAAAGAAAAGGAAAAGGAAGTGGCAAAAGGGGAATGCGTACTATAAAAAGAAGGGGCACCAAGTGCCATGTCTCCCAAAGAGGGAAGACCAACTTTCTTCGGCCGGTGTGTCATCACTGCACTCGGGAATAGGAGCACATAAGACTTGGCAGTAATAGGTTACGATTAGGATACGGATAGGATTAGATGAACAGGATTTATATTATTAAGAAACAATGGAAAGGGTTAGCGAAGAAGAAGCCTCGGACGTAGGGGCCTCTGGTCCTGAGGCCCCTGCGGCGGATTTGTCCGCTATGGATAGTAGGACCACTGATGACGAACAAAGCAAGGAAACTGGCAATGAGATGATACAATGTGTGGACCTACCTCTGAGCGGGTATATAACCTGTAGGTTCTGCACCGGAAATGGTCCGGAATCATGCTTCATCAACGAAGCGCAATTCAGAGACCACGCTGATACAAGGCACCCCCAGGAAATAGTTAAATGGAGATGCTCCGCCTGCCAAAAGGAATTTGGCAAACTCCATGGCTGGTGGGTGCACGCACACAGGTGCAAAGGGGGGTAGCAGTCGTGGCAACAGACCAAGAAACGTGGCAAAAATGCCCATTATGTGATGAAGCGTTCCTGACCCAAAGAGGGCTGTCACAACACGAAAGACATAGACACCCTCTGGTGCGGAACCAAAACAGGGAAAAAGGGCACACAAGTGGCAGGAACGAACCAAGCAATAGAGCCTCGGCTTGGTCCAAGGAGGAGGTGGACCTCCTAAAAGAGTTGGATGAAAGGTAACGGAATGATAGGTAGCCAAATGTCAGGATCCGAGAGTTCCTGCCACAAAAAACACTAAAACAGATAAGTGATAAAAGCGATCTCAATGCAGAGGATTCTTCGGGGAGCTCGATATACATATCGGCAAATGAGGAAGTAGAGGAGGATCCCCGGAGAAGCATTGGGAGAGAGGAGTGGGAGGAGAATATAAAAGATACCTTTGGAACCAGCCAACTCCACAAAGAACACGCATTAAAAACAATAGCGGAAAAAATAGAGGAGTTAGCAGGTCAAAGGAGAATCCTCCCGGGGGACGTCTCAATAATATTACAAGAGTTGGTGGAAAAACTGAGCCAAGGCGTCCCTAAGAGTTCGAGCGTAGGGAAAAGACAGGGTAGAAACGATAGGATAAATACAAACAGAAGGGGGGAAACAAGACAGTCAAGCAGAAAAACAAAAGACAAAAGGTTTAGGTACGCGAGGACACAAGAAATGTACAAAAAATGCCCCCAAAAGCTAATCGACTGGGCGATAGTGGGAAACCAGCCAGAGGAAAGGCAAGGGCTGCAACCCCCCAAAAAAGAAGAAGTGGGTGCATTATACAGGGACCTCTGGGGAGTGGCAGGACCCCAAATTAAGGTGAAAAGTAAAAGAAGGAGTATAGACGGTCAGATAAGCATGATGGATATATGGACACGCATCACCTATGGGGAGGTGGTCGAAAGGCTGAGGAAGGTCAAAAATAACACAGCACCTGGAATTGACGGAATAAGAAAAACACATTTAAAAGTAGATGGGGCGCTAAGAATCCTAACAAAGTTCTATAACCTCCTGCTAATGAGCCGGGCTAATATCCTAATATCTAATGATATTATAATATCCTGAACAAATGGAGACTGAACCGAACCACGCTGATCCCCAAACCGGGAAAAGGCGTGGAAGAGGTCAGTAACTGGAGGCCTATCACGATAGGTTCGTTGGTAGGAAGGATATACTCGTCAATGATTGGCCCATGAATAAGAAGCAACGTGCCAATAAATCGGAGGCAGAAGGGGTTCGCAAAAGAGAATGGCTGCAAGCACAATGTGGCCATCCTCGATAGCGCTCTGAAGAAAATGAATGGGGATCGAGGAGGCATAATTACCGTCATAGATATAACAAAGGCTTTCGACACGGTTCCCCATAGCGTGATGGGAAGTTGTCTAAGGGGAAAAGGGATCCCGGTAGTAGTCGCACAATACATTAGAAGGGTGTATGACGACTGTAAAACGAAAATGAAAGGTAGAAGGAAACGGACCAATGGAGACAATTGATAAACAGTTTTTCGGGGATAAATATGCCAACTGGTTAAGAACAAAATGTCAAACGATTGAGCAGTGTTCGAGGAACCTTCTATAAATGTAATGGGAGAGATGAAGAAGCTGGATTTGATGATTAAAGACCATGAAAGGGTCTACATAGTAGATGTAACTGTCAGATATGAGGACAGAGAGAATCTCTACCAGGCATACAAGGAGAAAGGGAGGAAGTACAAGGACACTGTAGAATTACTCAGATTAAAAATGAATTGGGTAAGGGCAGATATCGTATCAATAGTTGTGGGATGCAGGGGAGCTATGCCTAGAAAAACTATACAAAATATGAAAATGCTGGGGCTCGGCAAAAAGGACTACCTGACGGCTTCACTAATAGCCCTCCGTTCGTCGATAGAGATGGCGAACCAATTCATTGACCATGATCACATAGGGTGACCGTAATATACAAAGATATATGTTATTTATATGTGAGGTCCATTTATTTATTTACTAATTAATTATTTACTTTATTTATTTATTTACTTTTATTTACAATGGACGAGGTGAAAACCAAAGATACCCATATTCTACCCTATTTTACACGGATTTGACAAGGCGCAAGCCGGCCACAATTTATTCTACCGGATTTTATAACTGACCAAGCGCAAGCCGGCCATATTTTACTCCGTTTTATTGTATTGTATAATTGACAAGGCGTAAGCCGGCCTACATTTTATCCAAACTATTTTACAACTGACAAGGCGCAAGCCTGAAGAAAGAATTTAAAACAAACGACGAAGCAGCTGCCAGCAGAGAAAATATTTATTAGCCCGTCTTGGCCTTACACCAAGCGGTGCGAGTTCTACTGTACTATTGTACAATAGGGCGCGGGGCGGGCTCCATGCATGAGGAGCCCGGGGCGACGCCTGCGCGCGGCTTCCCTGACAACGCACCTCGGTGCGGCTAAGTTCGCCTCCCGAAAGGGTCCCCGTTCCTAGTTTTTCCATGAACCGCAGGCAGGTCCAATGGCAGTGATCACTAGAAAGTAGGACCGCGTTCATATTATTGTTATTGTTAGCTAGTTTTAGATACACCTCACGCTCTGGTGGGTAAGTACGCGCGGAAGTATGCTTGGCCTTCTGCCAGCACAGGTATTAGCCAAATGCCTCGTCATCTAATTAGTGACGCGCATGAATGGATTAACGAGATTCCCTCTGCCCTATCTACTTTCTAGCGAAACCACTGCCCAGGGAACGGGCTTGGAAAAATTAGCGGGAAAAGAAGACCCTGTTGAGCTTGACTCTAGTCTGGCATTGTAAGGAGACATGAGAGGTGTAGCATAAGTGGAAGATGGCAACATCGCCGGTGAAATACCACTACTTTCATCTTTTCTTTACTTACTCGGTTGGGCGGAGCGCGTGCGCCGAGGTTTCGACCCAGTTGTCACGGTGTTCTAGAGCCAAGCGTGTAAGAGTGGCGTGAAGGCTTCGCGCCGATCGTCGACAATACTCCGGCGTGATCCGATTTGAGGACACTGCCAGGCGGGGAGTTTGACTGAGGCGGTACATCTGTCAAAGAATAACGCAGGTGTCCTAAGGCCAGCTCAGCGAGGACAGAAACCTCGCGTAGAGCAAAAGGGGAAAAGCTGGCTTGATCTCGATGTTCAGTACACATAGAAACTGTCATGGTTGGCAAGCAGCCACCTTCACGAGGTTCCTACTGTGAGTACCTCCGAATATCTTGAGGGAAACCAAGAGCTGCCTCTGCGAAAGCGCCTCGAAGGGCTTTTAGCCCAAGTGGCAAGTTTCCACGGAAATTGTGAGGCCAAAAACGGAACAGGCTACGTGGGGACTTTCGGTTGTCATTCCGATCGATCCCCACACACATAGCAACAATGGACGGTACAGAAAGAATGAATGATCCACGGCCGGGTTCTCGGATGGCCCGGCCACTATGTGTGTTGAATGCGAGAGTTGCAACCGGGAGCGAAGTGCAAGACAGTACACAGGATGTCAGAGTCCCACGAATCCGGGAAGAAACGAATCGGGGAAATCTCGCCGCGCCCGGAAGGTTCGTTTGCGAGTACTGCAGTCGGGAATTTTCATCCAAGATCGCCAGAGGTGTCCACACGCGTCATTCCAACCCTGTCGAGGCTAACGACAATGCGGTGGTCGAAAGGGCCAAAGCCCGCTGGAGCGAAGAGGAGAGACGACTGGCTCGTGCTGAGGCTACCGCCAGGTCAGCTGGGGGTGTCAGGTACATGAATATCCATCTTCATGGCCTGTTCCCTCATAGGACTGTTGAAGCCATCAATTATTGCCGGATGGTCCACAGTTTCTGCCAACAGGCGGCCCCGGGTTCTTCGGGTGTCGCTGAGGACGGCCCAGGGACAGGAGCGGGAACGGTAGAAATTTCCGGTCCCTCGACCAGTTCGTCTCCCCACAGGAGCGGACCTCCTGCCAGCCTGACATTTCCGGAACAACTGGAGAAGCTCCGCTCAGCGATCGGCGAGCTCATTGAACGATCGTCGCGAGTTGAGAGCTTCCAGGCTGGTCGGCTGCGGGCAATTGCGCAGTCAGCTCTCGGAGGGAACTTAGACATCGAAGCCATCAATAGATGGTTACGTGCCGTGTTTCCGGAGGGAGTAAGGAGGTATCCTCAACGCACGGCTAGACATCCACGGAGTAATCCGAATACCCGGAGGAACAGGGAGCAGAAGCGCAGGGAGGAGTATGCAGCAATGCAGAAACTCTATCGAAAGAGCATGCGCTCCTGTCTTACAAGAATTCTGGAAGGCGACGTCGCAGAGAATCGACCGTCCCCTGCCGACTTCGACGCATACTGGCGGCCTCTTATTGAGACCGTCAGTGGCGCAGAAGGGAGCACGGAAGAGTCGGCGTTCTTCAGACGGCCGGACAGTGTGAGGCAGAGGCGGTCCGGTGAGTCGGCCGCTCGAGGTATTCACCTCGAGGGAGTCGGCTCGGGCGAGATAGCGGAGGATAGTGTTCCTACCGCTGTCGATAAGTCCTTCTTATGGATGCCTATCACATCTAACGATGTTGAGAAGCATGCCGTAAGGGCCGCGTCCGCTCCAGGTCCTGATGGCGTGTCTCCGCGGCTCTGGAAATCTGTTCCATCCTTGTTGCGGGCACTGCTATTCAACCTGGTGCTCCTTGCTGGAGAGGTACCAGACAGCATTGTTGCTACCGGGACGGTCTTCCTTAGGAAGGCTGGGATGTCGGACAGGCCTTCACCTGCCGACTACCGGCCCCTGAGTGTAGGATCCGTACCGTCGAGGCAGCTCCATAAAATACTGGCAAGTAGACTGTCTAAATTGGACATCTGGGACGAGCGCCAACGAGGCTTCTGGCCCGTCGATGGGGTATGTGAGAATACCACTATTCTGTCGCCGGTGCTCCATGAAGCCCATAGGAAGTGCCGGTCCGTACATATGATCTGTGTGGATTTGTCGAAGGCGTTCGACAGGGTCTCCCACCAGGCCATATTAAGGGGCATCAAGGGAGCGGATCTTCCATCCGGCTTCCTCGAATACATAAAGGCAGTCTACGCCAACGCAAGCACAACGTTGTATCCCTCAGGGGAATCATATAGAGCGCCGATACGGCTGGGACGCGGTGTGCGTCAGGGTGATCCTCTATCGCCCCTATTGTTCAATTTGGTCGTAGATCGAGCATTAAGCGTTCTATCCAAGGATGTTGGCTTCGACTTAGGCGGTGTGATGATTGACCCCCGCGCCTACGCAGACGACATTGTGCTCCTTGCAAGTACTTCTCAGGGCTTGCAACAAAACTTGACCATACTTCAGTCAGCTTTCACACGTCTGGGCTTAGAGACTAATGCCCGTACGACCAGTGTGCTGTCCCTGGTAGCCTGTGGGCGTGAGAAAAATGTGAGGGTCATGACTGACTCCCTATTCCACCTTGGGGATGTGCCGTTAAGGCAGGTGACATCTGGAGATAGCTTGGCGCAGTATACGAAGGAGCGCGGGATTTCGCAGAGTCGGTCCCTTTGGACCTTGCGTTAGCTCAACTAACCCGGGCACCGCTCAAGCCTCAGCAGAGGTTGTGCCTGCTACGGGAGTGCCTGCTACCCCGTTACTACTACCGGTGGATAGTAGGTGATGAGAGCGCCAAGGTGCTGAAGAAGGCCGCAGAGTCTTGAAAAGACACGAGGAATGATAGGAGGCTCTATTTTTTGCTACTTAACTGCGCTGGCAAAGGAGTCGAACGTTACACCTGCTTGGGTACAGACAAGACGCAGGCAGTTTTAGGACAGAGTTCCAGGTATTAATTTTGATACATACATCACAGAGCCAATAGTAAAACATTTCTCTCGAATGTACTTTCAAATGGATGCACAATGGGAAGATATCTATAGACAACTCGTTGTGTGTTGGTCCATGCTCCAACTCCCGGAGGGAGTATCTCTGTCATGGATAATAGAACAAGCTAGCAATAACAATGTAACATGCCTAACAACCATTACTGATGTTGTCACTAAGATGAAATTTTTTGATGTTGGTCTGTTACTGCAAATGGGTATCCCGAGGACCAACTTCCAGTCAGCTATGTTGCAGACTCGGGACTTATTGAGAAACCCGTTCTGTTCTCTAGTTAAACCTACTGTTAATATCCGACAATATGCTGATCTCGCTTATTTATGTATGTACATCAAAAGAGACCTTCTTCGTGATCAGGCTTTCGTTGGCTACAGGAGGCAAGCAAGTGCGATGTGTGCACGTACTGAGGCAGAACTAAAACAGATAGCTATAGCCTTATTTGAAATATCAAAAGAAAAGACTGGAGCAGAGCTCAACCATTGCGGTATTTACACAGCACGAGATCGGTACCCCAACATCATTTTCAGACCTATTGGAGAGCACATGTTCGCTATTCTACTGGAGGATGATGGGGCAGACGGTCAAAACAATGAGGAGACCCACCGGTAGTCGTGAGAGGGGATAGGCCTTGAGGAGCTTCGTCAGATGCGAGCGGGATGGCCGCATCAAGACATGAACCTACCAGCTAGAACTAGAATGATAACGTCAAAAGAGATGTTCAACTACTTGGACCAAAATGCATCAGAGCTTGCTAGAGCCTTTAAACTAGTCATGAATTGACGCTTTTGAAACCCATAGAATAGGTTACAACAGAATTATGTGCGGACAAATATTCTAAAACGTCAAAAGTAATGCCTCTGATACGAGGAATACGGAATGCAATTGTACACATCATACCGAACACAAGGCCTGGGCTTGGATTGAAAAACAATATAATAAAGAATACCGAAATTAGATTTAATGACATAGATGAAAGTAAAATCACTACAACAGCAAGAAGTACAGCAACTTTTCAACATGATGGAAACGCAGATTCTGGTACTGAATCACTCAAATCAGAAATTAGAACCCTCATAAATCAACAACAACATAAATGAAAATAGATGAACAGTTGAAGAAGAAGTAATTAATACAAACATAGGGTTCTGGAACTTTCACGTTGAAAAAGTTTCACATTTAACCCGGCAGTACTCTACTCCTTTAGAAACTGCAACGAACATAATGAAGCAATATTTAGATCTGCCTTATGAAACGATTAAAGGTGATCCTATTGAATATCGGGATGAACGTGGCCATACCATGCCTCAGTTAAACAAATATAGCGATAAAAATTGATCTACTCCTGCAACATAGGAAGCTTCGGGAAGAATATTTTCAAAAGCTGGCCCTTTGTCCTCGGATCGTAACAATGGAGTAGCGTTAATATACGTGGAAACATCAAGTAATTGCATTAACATTGTTTAGAGGATATTCTTTTACTCCTAAATTTCCAATTTAGCGATTTTTATATCTGCCCTAGCAAAAAGAAGAAATGACAACATAAATGACGATCAACAAATTCTGATATATAAAAAATTAACTTACGCCATCATTTTAAATATCCATCTATCGGTGATTAAAGAATATTTCCAAGAACTGAGAAAAATATTATTTATAACCTGATTTGATTATCACAAAACTTTTCGGTCAGTTAGTTTTCAAGTGCCAATACTAAATAGTTATAGCAAATTTAAATATTAGTATTTGTTAAAAAAAACCTGTTCACCTTTTAGATTCCTGAAATTCGAATTATGAACTAATAAATTTACAAAAAGTAACTACACTAATATTTCATGACATAATTCAGAGTCCAGCCATAACCACCAATAGGCAAAATTTCAGTCTACTAAAAAGTCGATAGTATATCGTTACTAAATAGTAGTTAGTCGACGGTGCCCATAGGTAATATCCCACCAATAGATTGGTTTTTTAATATGTTCATCATGAACGTCAGCCATATTATTTCTAATGGGGGTTTACATTTTCGTGGTACTAAGGTATCAATTATGCTACGGTGTTTTATTGCGGATGCACCAACACGGGCTTTCACCTTAAATCACCGTATGGCCATACATCCAGCCGGGCTTGTTCTAAGTCTCTGACATACGGAGCAATCGCAGGTATGTCTTCAATGGCATTAATCATCCCCTTAGAACTGATGAAGAGTATTGTCAGAGTGTGTGGACGAGGACCACCATAAAGAAGGCAGCAATCCCTTGCCTTTGCTGCATTTTGGAATGGTCCCTCAAGTTCCATTTGAGTACATGCATCTGGTATGGTCGGGCGTCATGAAGAAAGTATTATCGGCATGGATATGCGGGAAATATTCACGTTCCTCCAAATTACCCAGTACCCACCTTTCTCGAATGTCTGAAAGGCTGGATAATCTAAACAATTTTGCCCCTCTGACTTTGGAAGACGCCGCACGATCTCTGGCTTATTATTTAAAATACAAAGCAGTACAAGTTCGGCAATTGCTGATACCGCTGATGCCGCTGAGTTTGATTTGGATGGATATGACGTATTCTCTAATATGAGGTGTAAAGCGATCAGTATGTGTGTAGTTTTGATATGGATTTTGATCCTGTGCAGCGATCGACATTATTAAAAGCGGCGGAGATTTCAACTATATTGTAGGTATGGTATGTTATGGTATGGTAAACCTAACCCAAACCGGAAACTTTAGGCGATGGATTTCTAACCCTTTCTATAATCTGCGATGATTGATACCGAGACTGTGTATAGGCCAAAATGACAAGGTATAAATTTGACACGGGAGATTTACCTGAGACCGTAATATCACAGGTTCTGGATAACACTGTTTAGAGTTTAGAACAAAATATCAAACATAACTACATACATCGAAGTATAACTAAAGGATGACTTTTCTTATTTGCAAATACTGTTTATAAAAGAAAACTAATTGCTTCATTTTTCCTAACAATTATTAATATGATTTTCAGGAAATATTGAAATACAATTGGCATTCATTTATCCTCCCCTTATTGCGTAAGATGTTCCTATTTGAATGTTGTAAATATAATTTTTACCTTTTTTCTGATTATTTTCTCGAACCTTACTAAATTACATTACATCGATTCGGTATTCTTCTCTTAAGTACAATTCTGTCGGTCAACACTAAAAGGGATAACTGTATGCCCCAATCGTATAAAGCTAAAAAAAAATAATCATACCTACAGGGTGACTCAGCTAACCAGAAAAACTAAAATGACTCGTATAAACTATTTGTTAGATATAAAATTGTTTTAAATAAAAGCATGGTGCCTGAGAGACATAAAATATAATAATTAGTTTTTTGATATTTATGTTTGTTTTATGAAAATACAGAGGTCACCTTGAACCTTTTGAATGGAACGCGTAATATTTCATCCTGCATCCGTCGAGTATTTGCCATGTACATTGTTGGATTCTTTGCTTTCCTATGAAAGTGATCAAGCGACCAACGAATTGAACACTAACTGGGTCTATAGTTTACTCGATAAGCTCATTTGGCACCCTCCTGTTTGACAAGCACATCTATCTGCAGCTTCAACTTCCATATGGACAATGTTATTTTATTAGCATTTAGCAGGCTGGCAAATTTCGCAGTACAGGCCAGAAGATAATTTTCCAAAAAATAGTATATGAATATATGAAATGTGTCGTATATTATACGACACGCCTTGTCACGACTCCATTAAAGTTATTCGGGGCAAACGACAACACGCACGTCGGAAGTTTTAATTTTTTCTTCCTTTCTTGTTACGCTCTCTTTTTCATTTACTTTAGTTTCCTACTGTTTTAGAGTTATTTCAATTTTTCTATTATTTGCACGACGGCCTTGTGCCCTGAAAGAGAAATAAATTGTGAAACAGAATATTCACGAACAATTTACCTAAAGATTGATACGTTCCAAAAGATATCGCCTCGATCGTTAATACATGCTTGCATCCTCCTTTGAAATTATAGTACATATCTCTAGTATACTACTACGGAATGCTGCAATGATGTGCCCCCTTTATTTTATCAGGTACTGTTGTCGGTTGATGGGCATAAACCTTTTCTTCCACGTGACCTCCAAAAAACAAATCCATAGGCGTCAGCTCAAGGGAAATAGATGGACATTGGGACAGACCTTTCACAGTCGATCCAGTGACATGTATGTAGGAACCGAATAAAAAGGAAGGGCAAGCGTCGGGAATCGAACCCAAGATCTTCGTATTACTAGGCACTGATCAGTCCATTTACGCCATGGCCCCTTCCCGATATTCGTTAATCGTTTGTTCCGCTTAACTTCGTTCTTTTGATGGAGGCGCCCGATCCTACATGTATGTTGTCTACTGGAAATATTTCCATATCATCATAGTGCACCACCACCACGACGTTGATATCTGTGCCTGCAGTGTTATTAAATCTAGATCTTCTAACAGACTCGGCCTTCGGTGTCTTCAGCAGAGTCGATATAAGCTGTACACGGTAAAGACCCGTGAAAGATATGTGCTCCTCTGATGTATGCACAGACCACGATTACAGACTCCACTATCCTTCATGACAATTCGTCCTCGCGGTGCGGTTTCCACCTTCTTCAGTTCTATTAGGTTCACTCTTTCTTCCCACATTTTCACTTTAATCCCATCTCCGTAACGTTTTGAAGATCAAGAGAGTCCCGCAATCTTTCTTAGCTGCACTATTGCTTTGCTTTGCTTGATTAGCTTTGCATCGTGTTGCTTTATTGTAAATTGATTCGTCCCGAAGTGGACCCCGAATGTAGGAACGGAGTAAAAAGGCGTAAGTGCTGGCCTATCGGAATTAGATTCCGCGATTTCCGGTTTGGTAGGAAATGGTCAGTCGCTTTGATGCCACAGGCTCATCATATATTTTCGTTGCTATCGTGTTCTTTTTTTTTTTTTTATTTTTGTGGGAATCACGATCCCACACTCAGCCATCCTGCATAACAATTCGCTCATGGATTTGTCTTCAAGCAGCTTGTCCTGTTTCTTCTTTTAATAACATTGCCTCGGAGTCTGGGGGATCAAGATGTTGCTTCGGTTTGTCGCTGATGCCTTCATCCAGGTTCCGACACCAAATGGCAGGACGGCGACCTTCAAGTTTGTAGGCACTGATCAGTCGATCTAACGCCATGGCCTCTTTCCATTCTCCCTTATCTTGTGATCTTTCTTTTTGTTCACTGCTAGAGACCATAATGTCACAGATCTTAATGGTCCATTTGTTCGTTGCTGGAAGCCAAGATCCCATTCTGTGCTCTCCACTGTGACGGCTTGCCTTGCATATTCAATACACCCATGGATATATTGGTTCTACACACTGTAGGTAACCAGTGCTTAATAATTATCTATGATTTGTTCGGGCCTCCATATATATGTAGTATATGTGATGTTTCCAATCCATGGTTGGTGCGCGCGCCCAATCCCATCGAACCCTTATCGGCTTATGCTTGCCAGGTAGTGTAGCGTCAGATGGTGTACTACCTCGGACCAGCAAACATTAGAGCGGCAATTCGCATCGTATTACACCAGAAATGGCAAGAACTATGAACAACCATTTATTGACAGACAAGGCGATATCTGAACATTTAGACTCAAGAATAATTTAATTACGTTCGATGCTCTGTTTCAAAACTGTTTAAATAAAATATCACGTGTCGTTATTCCATTATTTTTCTTCCCATTACTCTCGATTCCTTGCATAAAAACCAATCACGAGGGTGTCAAAAAGTATTTCAACCCTGGTTTTCTCGGAGAAAGGGTGCTTTGTAATAAATACCTTGATAAACTTTCTTATGGAGAAGAAAGAACTGCAACGACGAATGCAGCAAAGATTACACGAATCCATTTACAAAAACGTATGTAACGTTCGTACGACATCTACGTGTTCATCTACTGGAATGCTAAGTACTCTAGATTATGTCGCCCCAGAAACCATTCAATTTCTCTCTGAACCACATATTCGTACAGCACCAGTTTATAAGAGTTATTCTCATTTCTAGATTAAAATTGGACACCCTGTATACTTTAGATGAACAGAAAGTAATAAAACGTTTAATCATCTGCACCGGTTTTTCGTTCTAATTTCACGTGATATTCCATTTCATGTATGATTACGACAGCTACAGATGACCCTTAGTTAATTGGCTTTTCCTGTTCTAAGCAAAAATTGACAGTGCTCGTTACAAGAGTTTAAATCCGATACGTGCATTATATCCATAAATAACGTAATACTAAATACTACATCATGTTGGCATCACTGGTCTACTATTCAGGGGAATATCCCACCCTACCCCGGCCTTTCTGGTCTATATAGATATCAATTTGTTTATAAGTTTATATTCGTAAAACACGGAGATAACCAATTTTGTTCGATTATTAGAGAGGAGAAAAATATGTTTTAAACTTTTTACACGATGACAACTGTTGGAGAATCGATTGGTTGGCGCGATGGGGAAAAGTGAATGTGGCTTCTTCTTCTTTCCATTACGGCTCTGGTTCTTCTTCTCGAGTTTATGTTTTCCCCCTCTCCTTTGGTAGCGGCCAATGGGGTTGAGTCTTGGTGGGCCTTGGATCGTCCTTGGGCGCGTGGAGGTGGCAACATTTCCGCTTTCCGGTACGGACGTAGGGGTGTACGCGCAAAGGGGAGAATGGGAGAATGGGAAAAACCCGGTAAACGCGTGAAAGTCGCATGGTAACGGTAAATGAGGAATCATGGAAAAAACCTAGTAAAATACGCGAAAAGGTCGAAGAGTCTTGCAGCGTTCTCTAAGGATATGCGTACATTAATTAATCTGACTTTGAATTTAGCTCCCGAATTCCTATCGCTATGGATAAGTGCGATTGTACTGTCGATTCGAGGTTCGATGTTACTAGAACATAAGCCTGACTAACGCGATAGCGCAACACAGTCAATTTTTCTGAGTACAGATTGCAACTTTTGGTCGTAGAAACGGCAGCGCTTAATATACGTCCGTATATTAAATTTAAATATTTAACAAATATTTTTGAAGTGTTTGTAAGCAAGTATTGATCATTGTCATACAGTTAGGAATTAGACTTAGTTTCCGTTGATAGCGAAAAGTGGGCAGCTTGCAGAAAAAAATTAACTGCATCCAATTTCGGCAATGTATGTTAATTAAGAAAGGATACACCACGGGCAAATACTTGATATTTGTACCCGCGACTCCAAAATTTACGTGCTCTGGAATACGGAGAGGAAAACGAGGCAAACGCCTTGAGACAATTGGAAGAATTAGGGATCTATATTCTACCGTGTGGCCCCTTGATCGATGACGTTCCACCTTGCTTGGGTTCAATTCGTGACCCCGACGACGTGGATAGGGTGACCATTTTTTTCTGCGACGCAATTGAGGACATTGAGCCAATAGGACTTGGAGGAGAAGGGTAATTTCACAAATCAAATTAAAAAAATGCCCTTAATGAAACAAATACAAATACAACAACAAAAATTGTATTTAAAGGATAAATAATTCGTGATTAGTTTTAAGAGTAGCTAATTCCGGGACATTATCCGGAACGAATGGTGTCACCCCACATTAAAACACGAAATCAAAATACAAACTCGGCAAGTTCGTTTTCTTAAACCGAAATTAAAAATAAATTTGAAACTTTTGATGATAATAGTAATGATCTAGGTGACCTTGCTGCTCGTGCAATTGGTTTATCAGAAATGTAGTATACGATTGTGTTGCAGATGATTTCGATATACACCCCAAACGTGAACGATGACACCGTCGTCGAAGCAAAATGTCCCGAACCGGCGAAGGACTTGTCGCTCGCCGAAGCAATAGAGCAACTGCAAATACGGTGCATTTTTCGGGGCGGTGAAACGAATAAGAATCAACACTGCTATTATTAAGTGCAGGCACAGTTGCACACAACGAATAGACAAAGTGCTTTCTTCTGTTTATGTACGCCGAGGGGAATGAAAGTTATAAAATCGCCAACAGATGATACAATCTGGCAACAGACATGGAGGAAAACCTGAGAAAGTTCTACGAGGACTGCAACTTGGCAGAAATCATAGATAGTAGAGATTCAATCGACACCAGCCGATTAGAGAAGGCGATGCGCTAAGAGATCATAGAAAAGAAGAGGATGGCGCGACAGAAAACAGCGCTAAAAAAATACTCCTCAAACGCAAACAGCTGATGGTCAAGGGCACTCTTGCGATACAATTGTTTACTTGCCGTTGCTGGGACAATTTTGAATGGGTGCAGTTGTACCCGAATGGAGGAGTTAGTTCCTTGCAGCAATGAACATGCCCTCCATATCGAGGAAAGAATTTCAGAAGCAGCACGCATGATATCGCGAAGTCGCTAATTGTTGCTGCAGAGGAAGAGAAACGTTCGGCCACAGAAAGAGGTTGTCAGATGCCAAATAGAAATACACGCCGGAACCGGAGAGGTTTGACTTCGCGGCTCCGCCATAATAGGAGGCGCCTAGAGCTGTACAGGGAGCTACTCGCCAGACAGGCGGCAATTACCCCAGAGGTGGTAATAGACCTCACCCTCGAGAACGACGCGGACGAACAACGAACTCCCCAGCGGCGATTCCGGATTCGACCCTCGACGAGGTGGTCCCTGCAATCGATCTAATTTCGCCCGAGCCTCCATCCTTACCGGGTCCTTCGAATTTCATGTCCCTTCGCCCATCCACGTCCACTCATTCCCCTCTATCCCATTCCTACTCCCCCATATCCCAATCATCCCATCATACCCCGCAGCCCATCCGCCCACGACGGCTCACCTTTTCGGTATTCTCTGATACCCCCGATTATCCGTCCCCGCGTTCCCCCGTGGACTCAGAAGCATCCACGGTTCCCCTTATCCGATCCCCAGTCGGGTCTCCGTCCCCGTCGTTCGAGCAGGAATCGGCCGACGACGAACAGGAGTGGGACCCGTTCCCAATAGAGCAGGCCTTCCCCGAATATTTCCCCAACTTCTATCTAGACCATTTCCAAGGGCAACCGGACGTACCGCTGGGAGAACCGGTGCCGGAAGAATATTATTCATACGCGTTTCGGAGTTTTTACCTCCGCGAGGAGTAGGAATTTCGCTATTAAATAAATTGATTTACTTTGACTATCGCTTCTTTTATTTCTAATACCCTATACATTTCTTAACGTCCCGATCCCGGTTGGCTGTCCTAAAGGGAGCAGCTACGATCGAAATTGCGAGCGTAACCGTCCGTCTTGGAAATTCCTAACCAGGGCGTAACATTATAGTTGTAAAAAAAAATTTGGTCGCTAAAGTCGCTAAAGTAAAAAAGTCGCCAACTGTTGCTGCAGAGGAAGAAATGCCAGCAGCGACGTTCTTCCAGGAATCGGCGTACCCCACATCCCCGTTGTGACCGACGGAAGCTGGATGAAACGATCCTACAGGACTGGAACGTACGATTCCGCGTCTGGAATCAGCGTCATAATTGGTTATCATACCAAGAAGGTTTTATTTACCGGCGTGCGAAACAAAGTTTGGCGGATCTGTCGTTGTGCTTCTAAAAAGAATGAAGAGCCCAGAAAGCACACGTGCTTCAAAAATTGCTTCACAACTCGAGCATCGACGGCTAGGGAACGCGACGCTATACTCGAAGGATTCAAGACAAGCGTCGAAAAACGTGGACTCATTTATTCCACGTTGATTGCTGATGGGGACAGCAGTGTATATAAACAAAATTATACATGCTGACCCATACCGAACGCAGATTCGGCTAAACAAAATAGAATACACCAACCATTTATCAAGAAATTTTTGCAAGAAAATGAAGGACATTGTAAAGAAGACGCACCTGGCCCGTTGAGGAAAAACGTTGAAAGTAGCTTTCGGTGAATGCGCGGGGACATAGTGAAAGCAGAGTACAGGTATAATCAGATTATAACGAGTGCAGAAAAAATAAAAAATTTGGATGCCGACATATACAATGACCCTAGTCAGGTTTTTTTGAGAGCACGCCGAATGATCAAGGCATGAATACTTCTGCGATGGAGTCAGAAAGGAAGAAGAAACGAACATTGTTCCACAACTTCGAAACATTGGAGCGCATGAACAGATTAAGAACCGTCGTTGGCACATGCAGAGAGTTTCCTATACAACAGCAATAACAACAGAGTCGAGAGCTTTAACGGAATCATCGCGAAATATACAAGCCGAAAAAGATTGAATTTCGCAGAGACAGGTTTCTAACACTGTAGGATGTGCTGTTGCTGTCCTGCAGTATAACGAAAAGCAAGCGTTGTCGCGCCTGAATACGGCGATGAAAAACGAACCGCCTGTTACTTTACCAAAAACTGAAAACAGAGGAAAGAACAAAAATCAGAAGCCTCCTGTAAAGCTGAAAAAAAGGATTGCGAAGCACGTACGGAAACAATTCGGTTTGGAAAAGGATTCCAAATACGGACCCGAACGATCAAAAGCCAGATATGGCAACAAAACACTAATGAATTGGAGCAGAAAAACCATATGCGAATATTCCATTAATGGAAAAATAGATAGCATTTGTTTATCCAAGGATACTTATAGTGGACCTGTAGTCCAGTACGGGCAAGAATACGAAAAGTTAGCCCGTGAAGAATTAAGCAAGCACATTGGTGTAAATATTGAACATTGTGGCTGGGTTATCGATCCTTCAAACCCATTCTTAACGGCTTCTCCAGATGGAGGAATAGACGAAGAGGGGCATTGCAGAAATGGAATGCCCGAAAACGGCAGACAAGTTACTGAGGGAGAAGGCAATCACAAATCGGTACAAGTTATTCGCACATATTTGAAGATGAAACAAGAACATTCTTATTACTACCAGATACAAGGTGAGTTACACATAACAGGTGGAAAATACTGCTTGTTTTTTGTATGTGGTCTCGTAAAGGGTTGAAATACATGAAAGTAGATAAAGATGATAACTTCTGTCAAAGCGAAATGGAGCCAAAATTAATTGAATTGTATGTACAATGCATGTAATTGGAATTAATAGATAGCCGGTAGAATCAAGGTATGCCCCCGGGAGTCTCAATTTATAACACAGGCGAGAGCATCTCTCTCGAAAAATTTGCTATCGAGTTTTTAGTCATCTGAAATGTCGTTTATTGGTTATTTCAGGAGACTAAAATTGTGTCATGAAATTACCACTGGTGTATTTACTTTTGGTAGATTTATTAGTTGATAATTAGAATTTCAGAAATATAAAATTATTAATATTGCAACTTGTCATAAACTATTTTATCCTGGCACTTAAATATTAACCGTTCTAAATTTTTTGTGGGAATCAATTAGGTTATATATTTCCATTTTAATTTTCCCCTTCCTTTAGCTCGTTGTTTGACTAAGCCTATCCCAATATGTCAATACATTCTCCGCTCGTTTATTTATTGCTGCTCTGTCCCTCGTTTTACTGCTCGTTATTAGATATATTTACTGTATAAAAATTGTCTTTATACGTTCTTATTTCTTATTCCCTTCTACAGTCTCAGATCTCTCGTTTGTTTTGCTAACTATTTATCATATCTTGCCTTGATCGCCTGGAATCGGAGCCCCTTACAATTAGCTTACGATGTCGTGTCAGAGACATGGTTAGTCGACCGGGCCAACAACAACAACAACAACAACAACAACAACACGGATCAGAGACGTGGTAAATGTAAATAAAACGTATAAACGTGGGTATTATAATAGACCAGCGCGGTGCGGTTGCAACACGGCACGGAAGGAACGTGTTGGGCGAAACTTTTGGATAAAAACTTGAAAATTCAATCATGATATACCAAGTGAACGACTTTTGGTAAAACTACGGAAGTGGCACTACCTCTCCGACTTCGCTCTTCGATCATTTTTTAATATGTTGTACAACTCAGCATTCTGAACAACTTTTCCCTATGCATGTAACCGCCGCTCGGCCTTAGTTTTCGAGATATTTACAAAAATATATACGTACTACTACATTGAATTTTGTATATACGTGCACGCTCGTGGCAACGTGTCGGCTTGCCGTTTATCTGAAAGCCGGCGAAGAATCTGTATAGCGGGTAACCTCATAAAAATTGTACCTCTATAATTAGATATATCATATCAGATTTGGTATTGGCGGGGAATGGGCCTTGCCCCTCCCCCTGCACCACGCCCCCTAGAAATTTCTAACCCAAACCACTTCCGTAGTTTTACCAATCTGTTGTCTCCATGAAAACATGAAAATAAACAGACTCACTAAATCAGCGTCATATTTTTCTTCCTTACTGTTGGATCAAAATTTGATAGTAAATAGATGAATATTTGTGTAATTCGAGCAATTGTAATATTTAGGAGTATGTAACTCGAAAGAACTGTTCGAATTCGAAAATATATGCGTAATTCAAAAAATGTCGAGCTTAAAATTCTTCTTCAAGATCATCCTGAAGTCTTACGACGGCGCGCGCGCGCGAGACTCGAATAATATTCGAGCTGCACGATTTTTTCATGTAGTTCGCTTTGATTGGAGCTGTTCGTCGATTTCGAGTAGCTCGGAAAATTCAAGCGCTCGACTCGACCCGCGCGATCGAACAGAATTCAGCTCGGCCCGTAAATTACAGGTACTCGGCACACCTCTAATATATACGCATGTGGCCACTGTGACCGCCAGACAATTCTGAGTAATTGCAAACAGTGGCGTTGTTTCGAATTTTTCGACCTGCGGCACGGGTGACCGACGAATGATATTGAATTGGCAGTACTCACTGTTCTGATGCGACCATGGATAATATAAATACTGCGGAAGAAGCCATCGTCATAAGCTTTGGTAGCATCTAGCTCGGGATATATCTTTAAAAAGTCGAAAAATAAAAGATATTATAATTTGTTCTTCCAAATTGAACACACATAGTCACGTAAAATATGTTGAAGGATTGAAGAACGATATTTGAAAAGTGCTTATAAATATATACATCGCAATATAAAATATTTGTTATTTACGATTCAACTGAGAAACACAACACAATATTAAAACATTCATTCCGTTATATGTATTAAATTCTATCAGAAAGATAATATAATACGAACAATGGTGGCTGCACTATACACCATTTGTAAATTGCCGAATATTCTCATATATATCCTTCAATCTGTTCCAACAGGAGATTAAGAAATACATTAATGTCTTGATGTAAGCGAAAGTCTCGGGACTGAACGTTCCCTTGTATCACGTACCTCCTACACCGATTGAAATTTTCCGGCAGCGTCGAACGCAGAAAAGGATAGCGAGAAAAGATAAAGGACCAAGCATCCAAGCCAAAACAAAACCCAGCGTCGTATCGGGGAAACAACACTAATGCAACAATGAAACTTTGCTATTTTTCATCCTTTTCTTATGAAACTTTTCCATAGCATAGCTGACATGTTTCTGATTAAAATGACACCAAACACGATATAATTTGGACTATATTTACTGGCTTAATTAACGGTAATAATATGGTATGTTAAACAGTGTGGTACAGTTCGTCCAGAGCTAAATGAAAAAAGTGGAGTGAGAGCGGCCGATTGATGCCGCCGATCGGCAGGGCCGTAGCGCCTTGCCGATGTTGCGTTCTAAGCAATAAGATGCGAAGCTTATGAATTCATTTTTAATTATACTAATAGTTCAGTTACTACTAGTATAGCTATACATTTTATTCAATATTTTAAGTATTTGATAGAATTTTAATCCTTCGCGCAGTATTATCCTTGGTTTGTAGTATAGGAATCACTTTTGGAATATAACGCTCATAGAGCTCATGTTTCAACAAACTCCCCAGATAGCCAAACCTACTCTTGCAGGTCTTTGCATGTGCCTGGCAGCAGGTTATGGTATCAGAATTCCCATAGGTTTCATACATTGCCTGTTAAATACAGAAGCTGCCGCAGGTAGTAGGGCGGAATATAACAAAATATGCTAGAGCAGATTAGCGGGACAAACATAGCAGATCCTGCAACCGATAAATGGTATTTAAAATCTAAGTTTTTCCGAAATAGGAGTGTTTAGGAATAAGGAAAAGTATATAAACGTGAAACAATAGATCTATTGTTCTATTTAGACTCACATTTTGTACTTTATGGCAAGTAAGGATGCTTGTCACCTAGTACACTATTTTAATTAATGAAAAAAATAAAACAGCCATCCGTATTTGTATTGTAACATCAGTATCTTTTTTAAAATTAGAGATATCTATTTTGTAGGTGATCATGTAGAAATTTATTTGAATATCTGACGATTAAAACAAAAATACTTAATTATAAAGTATATCGGTCTCCCCGATATAATTATATCTTGCTAATTTATATATATTTTGTACATATTTGTACAGATATTATGTATTATTCCTGAATATTTATTAATGGTTTTGAAACATAATAAATTGAACATTAATAAACTTCGTATTTTAATTATATGTCATAAATGCCTTACTATAAAAATACAGATACACTGTGGTCTGAAATATATCATGTTTGGTCTCATTTTAATCGGAAGAATTTCAACAATATGTTTCAAAAAGTTGGAAGTCGAAAAAACTAGAAATGAACAAGTTAAGCTGTCGTTTTTATTATAGCATCGTTTTGCATTTGCATAATCACACCGACCCAGTGGTATTTAATTTTCTCGGCTGCCTCGGCCATCGTTCTATCCTTGTTTTTTCCTTTACAACCTAGCGACACCGACAAAAGCGACCCGTTAACTTCAAGAAATTGGGGTCCGTTCTACTGACACTGTCGCAAGCCATTTACACATTGATCAACAGTATATCATATACTGTATATGTGCACCCATTTCAAATTGGCATGGCACTGCCCTGCTTGGTTCGACGAGCGGTCGAGCTTTGTAGTTCGTTTAGTGGGGTGAGAAATCCCCACATCACTTGTTTCATTTAGCGCTGGACGAACTGTAATTATTTAGAAACGGGCGGGTCTCACTAATTTTGATGATTTTTGAATATGATGTAGAACTCAACATTTTGAGTAACTTTTTCCTATACATATAACCACCGCTCGGCCTTAGTTTCCGAGAGTTTTCACAAAAAACATCGGTACTACTACATTGCCTTCTGTCTATACGTACGCGTCCGTTATAGCGAATGCGTAAGCGTTCGATCGGCAATTGTCATCTAAATCGGTGAGACCCTCCCTTTTCTAAATAATTACCAACATTGTCCTGGGCCCTTGATCTTTGCCGATTCTCCCAATCACAGCTTCTCTTTTCTTTTCACTAGCTATCCTTTTCTGCGGTCGAAGTAGCAAAGTTTCAAGGTTGAATTAGTATTAGCTCACCGATATACCTGATCGCGTTACACTAATCGCCCAGCAAACTTACCGACGCGACTCCTCAAGGGGTATACCCCTCAGTGGTGAGGATAAACTCTTCCCTTAAATCGCGTAGAAATTTTTGCTTATATCGAGGATTCACTGTATACATGCATAAAACTACTCGTACAAGTTATAAATAGAAATGAAAAATAAAATACAAATATACTTACACTTCTAGCTGGCCGAGCAAAGATCGAATCCAGCTTGACCCGACACTGACTCAAATGCCGAATTAAATATTTCTAAAATTGCAAATTGAAAGGATTGTATTGTAGATATGAATAAACGAAAATTATATCACTTAAATTATCATTAGCAGTATTATTTGCAGCCAAGAATATACATATATTCGCTTAGTAATTTATCAAATGAGATGAAAAACTAATAAATGCTTTCTAGCTAAATTGGAAGTATAAAACAAGAATAGCATCTAACAATGTTTCGAATAAATCGATTTCATTAACTCAATCTTCCTTTACCTTGGCTTGGCAACATTGCAAATAAAATAGTACGTATGTAATAATTATTCAATAGAATAACAATGCACGTTCTGCATATTATTATCCAACGCAAGTCGCATATCGTGAAACAAATGTCAATCACATATAAATATAAATTTCCACCGAAATCGAAACCCTCCTTTTAAGCGCACTATTTCAATCCAGTGCATACTTTATCGCACTACCCAGTTACTGATTTTAAACTTTATATCGATTTCTTTTAGATTTTTGGATGAATTGTTTAAGCATTTCATGTTCCCGAATTTTTCTAAAACTTCTTACGCGAGTCTGCGATTATTTTTGATACACTGCTTTGGCTTTATGCATTTTCAGAAAATTGTGGAACGTATCCCTACTTTTTTGCGCTATTGATTTGTATTCCGTTCTCCGTGGAGCGCATTTCCCGCACGAAAAGAGGGCTCGACAGCACATAAATGAATACTGAAGTACATACACAAATAAATACAGGGCAATTTTAATTTTAATAGATATATATATATATATATATATATATATATATATATATATATATATATATGTTACCAATCGTCCATCAAATTGATCAAGCTTCGTGATAATTAAATGTCGATATATTATTCAGCATCCAGCAAGCAACTTATAAATCTGTAAAAAACGCCAGTATAGAAATCTCCAAGCAACTGCAAAAAGGAGAAAGATATTTAATAACAGAGAGGCTAGAAAGCGCCGAAAAAATTAATGAATACCAAAAACATGGCGATTAAAAGATATTCAATTAATGTAATATTATTGTAATCAGTAATTTGTGCAAAGAACCAAGGTACTGATCTATTGAAGTACAGTAGCCCTCGAACAACGGGGAGGTTCGGGACAGCGACCGATCGCGTAGAGTGAAATCCGCGTACTTTCGCATCTGGTAAATGCATGTGCACATATGTAGATATATATTATATAATTTCACTACATTTCGCATATTATGCGACAAGCAGTGTGTTTTCGATAGCAATTATTTTGTTATAAAGTAAGGTAACGGACTCGGTTATTAAGTAAATCAATTTCTTGATAATAATTTTATTCGTTAGACTTGGATTAACATACGTTTTAATTATAGGATTTTATACTCCTTTATATTGAAGTGGTTTAATAAATAGATCGATTTGTATCGCTTGCGTTCGCTTTCGTTTTCTTTCGTCCCTTTAGTTCCCTTGTGGTTGAGTTTTATACGACCTTATTTCGAAGTAGTAGTAGTAGTAGATAGCAGTTGTAAGAGAGCAGTTGTGAGAGGTCTCTGATTCGCGTGCTTGTGAATTTATACCCCATTTACGGGCATGTAGAAGAAAAGGCAGGCGGGGTAGGGCTCTCTCTCTCCTGCTGCCTAGAAACAGCTCCTGGCGCGGAGATTTCGAGAGCCCTCTACATAGTCAAATTCGCAACACAGTGCAAACCAGATCATAATGACCCGGTCAATCCCGAATATGTTCTGTTCTTGCGATCAAACAGCCACCGTATGCATCGAGCATCTACATGTATATCGAATTCGAACAGATATGAAACTGTTTGGAGAATGGGATAAGGATGCATTTGTTTCTATGGATAAAATGATCTAATACAACAGCAATGTGCCGGGATAAAAAAAAGTCTGGAACAAAAACCGCGTTGTTCGAGGGATTACTATAATACTGTTGATAACACAAAGTCACTGAAAAAACTGTTGTGACACATATTTCAAAATTTTCACTAACCTGAAACACGAAGAAAGAACACATCCAAAAACTACGGCGCCCGAAGTGCGAATGACGCTCGCAGCTAGACTCATGCAAGAACTGCGCACAAGCTCCATTTTCGCGACTTCTGCGCATGTTACACTGGTATAGGGTGGGCCATAGGACAATGCTTTTCTTTGCCGTTGTCATAGAGAACCAAGCATGACTAATAGGAAAATATAGACTTGGTATAGTCCACTGACGCATTGTCGCTCTTTGAGTCACGAAGGACCAAGGAGCACCAGTTCGAGAATCCAAAAATTCCACAACAACCCCTCCAACTTCAGTTACTCGTGGCGAGATAACGCAGGATAGAAAAGGGCTCCCAAAACAGGAGCCGAGGTCTTTTGATTTTGTAACATCGTCATGGGCGGTTCGTCGCTCATTTAAAATAAAGATTTCGTTCGTTTAGAAAATACGGTATTCCTTACTTTCCCTTCGATTCTGTAAAATAGTCAGATTTCGTATACTCCCTCGCGGTGCGGAACTCTCTACATAACACCGTTGCGTGTAGCGTGCCGCGACTTCACGTGTGTATGATACCGCCGCGCAGTAGCAACGGTGACGCGATAAGGTTCCATGACGGGTACTTGTGATGATGGAACTTAAAAATATTTGTATATATGAATCCTTAGGTCACTAGTAGATAATAAGAGTAATACAGAAATATATCATAATACTAATATAGATATTTGGGGGCGAATACATTACACCTCCCCCCTTAGTTAAAGATAAATGAGAGTTTTAAAATTTATCTTTAATTTTGCTGCTTGGGCGGTGGTGGGTGACAGAAATATTTCTGTCGTTTCGATTTTGGCGCGACAGTGATGTCGGATATTCTTCCGTTCGTAAATTACTGTTAGGATAACTTATAAATCTAGCACAGCCGGTATTTGTATTCTTATTTTTTTGTGCACAATATCTAATTATTTTATATAATATGTATAGGGTTAGCATAGTTGCTGTTATGTATCCAACATATGTAAAAAAAGAAAGTTTCCTTTTGATTTGGTTTTGTTTCGATAATTCATCAAGTACATGAGATACTATATGTAACTTATGACTAGCTATATCTAGGTTTTCTAAATTTATATTCATATTTTCGACATCCTTCAATTGAGGAATTTCGCTTCTATTTTGCTGTTTTGTACAACAATCGTCGCTAGAAATGTTTAACGGCGGCACTATTGATGTGTAATTGCTCTCGAACGAGCTGTGTGCTACTAAAATTGCGGACGGTGTATATGCTTTACATGGACTGTAGAGTGAAAAAACTCCTGTTCCGTTTAATTTGATGTCAAAAGGTGTTATTTTGTTTCTACAATTTATTGTCACGACTGTGGTTTTTGGCAAAACGTATACCCAATCGTTTTTGTCTCCTAATCTATGCCAAACGTCGTTTTTTATTTGAGCGATACGGGTGTCACAAGATTTCGGAATTTGATTTGGAGAGACTAGCAGTTCTATTTCGCAAATCGGATTTACGTGTGTAGTGTAAATAGGTTTTGTCATTTTGCATATGTACGTCATTTCGGATGTTCTTTTGCACGTGGTCAGATTATCTAAGGTGGCGTATTGTAGTTTCGTGCTTGATAGTGCTAGGTACCTTGTTGATGGATATATAAAAAGGTACATATCCTTGTCTTGTGGAACGGGTAAGGGAACAAGGCGATAAAGATGGAAGGTGTTAGTCGAAACGATAGGATTGCTGATAATGAATATTATTTTGTCCTTCATGTAATATACTTGGAGGTCTAATAGATTAAAGAATTCATGAGTATTAACGTATTCGAGTGTATACGGGTAGTGCATTCCTGGTGGTAAGTCTTGGACTGTTTTCCTAAGTTCGTTAATATATTGCGTTGGTGTAATTATCTTTGGGTGCAAGGTACCTTGTTTAGCAAATAAGACGGCGTCGATCAAGGTGGAAAGTATAGAATCGAGTTCGTTTATGGCTAAATTGAGGATGGATAGTTGTTGCCCAATAATTTTTTCCTGTTTTAAATTATTTATATCGCTTTCGATAGTTCTCAGACGCTTGTCTACGATTTTAAAATTATCTTGGTATACCTTATCATTTTTCCGTACCGTGCTCATAGTTACGTTGAAGTTACTTATAGTAGTTTGCACTACTTGGATTTGTGCCCTAATCAAGTCGGTTAGTTCGTGTTCGTTTGTGTTGACCCTCTCTATCGCGTCATTGTAATATTCCGCGTCGTTGTTGTCCATTGTGCCGATTATTGATTTAAATACTGTCCCTATTGCGTTAAACCAGCCGCGTCTTACTCGACTGTGCCCAGCTAATTCTTTTAAATCCCGTTCCTTGGATTTTAAAATGGGTATTAGTTGGTCTAATATTTGCATTGAGGAGTGACAAGCTGTAGATTTTTCGAGAGTACTTGGGTCGTTACATTGTAGTTAAAATTTTTCGAAGTTTGAATCAATTAGTTGTGCTCTATCATTTATGTGCGTGAGATCGAAATATGTCACTAGCTTCCAGGTGGTATCGTAGAATTTTAATTCTTGTTTACTATCGTAGTATATTCCGGGAGAAAATTTGAATTTAATATTCCTATGGTATTCTGCATTGATGACTGTAAGGAACCTGTAACATAATTATTCTTTTTATCTTCTAAGGCCATCCTCCCTTCTTTTAGTTTGCATTTTTGACTCGGTCAGTGTGAACTACTGTTTCCCTTTTCTTGATTAACAACGTGATGTTTACCGGTGAATTTATTTTTATGACCTTATACGGACTAATATAATTAGGGCTAAGTTTCTTAGAACCGTTAATTTTTTTCCTTTCTAAATATACTAAATCTCCTGGTTTATAGATTGTTCGGTTGGTTCTTTTATCGTAGTATACCTTATTCCGTTCTTTTGATTGGAGTAGATAATTTTTTGCGATCTCTCGAGATTTCTGCATTTTTAATTTTATGTTGCTGATTAGGTCGTCGTATGTATACACAAATTCTGGTTTCTTTGATAAAGCGGTAGGGATTTCTGGTTTTTCACCAAAGACTAATTCATAAGGTGTATATTTAGTTGACGTGTGTACGGTTGTATTATAAGAATACATTGCACTAGGGAGCCATTCGTCCCAATCGGTTTGGTCGGATTTTATATAATGTTTTAAGTAGTCTGCTAGAGTGGCATGACTTCTTTCGAGTGCGCCATTTGTTTGTGGGTGGTATGCGGTGGTTTGAATTTGTTTGATTTTAAATAATTTTGCGACGTCTTTCAGTAGTTTCGAAGTGAAATCTCTACCTTGATCGGTTAGAATAGAATCCGGTATCCTATATTTGCAAATGAATTTATGGTGGAAAACTTTGGCTATTGTACTAGCTTCATGATTTTGTATCGCGTAGGCTTGAGAAAATTTGGTTAAATCATCTTGAACCGTCAAAACATATTTGTTCCCGTTTTCAGATAATGGCAGAGGGCCTACGATATCTAAAAATACCTTTTCGAAAGCTTTTGAGGCTGTAGTCGTTATTTGCATTGGAGCATGGTTCTTTTTCCTTACTAGTTTATTCTCCTGGCAAGATTTACAACATTTAATGTATTTCGCGATGTCTTTTTTCATGGAAGGCCACTTGTAATTTTCCGTAATTCTTTTGTACGTACGATGAAACCCTGAGTGACCTGCAGAAGGCGAGTCGTGATTTTTCTTTAAGATGTCCTTGATTTGGTCAGTAGTTGGTGTTTGTATGTTATCGAAGTATATTTTTATTTGAATATTAGTTTCTTTGAATATATACCTTAGCCTGGATCTAACCTTTTCCCACTTGAATTTTTCGAATTTCGACCCTGGTGGGGATAAGCTTACGGATTTTAGGTTTAGTTTTACTAATAGATTTCGTAGTGTGCATAGTATTTTATAGAGGTCTTCATAGGATGCTTGGTCCCAGTAATTTTCCTTAATTATAAGATAGAATATGTGATTGTCGTTTTCTTTTACTGTAACTATTTCTTGATTTGCTATGTTTTGATTTTTGAGTGTATTTAAATGGTGTGGATATTGTTTCACTAATTCTTGGAATTTAATGTCATAGGTTTGTAAATCCTTTGAGATACAAATTGCATAATTGTCGGATGAGGGTAACAAGGTATCGTTACTTTCCTCGATTTTATCATAATTAATTATTGTTGTTCTTAAGTTATTTAGAAAATCTGAGTAATTTTTTTCGAAGGGAAATGTATTTTCTGAAGGGTTTGGTATTCTACTCAAAGCATCTGCGTTAGAGTTAATTTTTCCTGCTTTATAAATTATCTCGTACTCGTACTCTTCTAATAATAATCGCCAACGAATTAACCGAGAACCCGGATCTTTGACATTAAACAACCACGTTAATGGTTTGTGGTCAGTGACTACTTTAAATTTCCTTCCGAAAATGTATGAACGAAAGTGTTTCACTGCCCATACTATTGCTAGTAATTCGCGTTCTATCGTCGAGTAGTTCGACTCTGCTCTGTTTAATGTACGGCTAGCGTACGCTATTGGTAGGCCTTGGGCACCATAGACTTGTGATAATACAACGCCGATGGCAAAGTTACTGGCGTCTGTCGTAAGAATAAATTCTTTTGAGAAGTCTGGATACTGTAATATAGGTTCTGAAATTAATTTAGTTTTTAATGTTTGAAAAGAATTCTGTTGATTGCTAGTCCACAGATATGCTGTATCTTTCTTTAATAGGGAAGTTAGGGGCTTAGAAATTTTACTGAAATCTGGAAAGAATCTTCGATAGTAGCTAGCAAGACCTAGGAATGATTTTATTTCTTTAGGCGACTTGGGAGTTGGAAAATCTCTTACTGCTTCTACTTTTGAAGGATTTGGTTTTACTCCTGATTCCGATAATACGTGGCCGAGGTACATTACTTCTCGGCGTAAAAATTCGCATTTATCTAATTGTAGCTTTAGGTTATGCTGTGAGAGTCTCTGAAATACTTCGCGGAGTTTCTTTGTATGTGTTTCTAGAGAATCAGCATAAACGATAATGTCGTCAAGATAGACTAGACATCGAATCCCTTGTATACCCGCTAAAACTGTGTTCATTAATCGTTGAAATGTAGCAGGTGCGTTCCGCAACCCGAATGGCATACGATTAAACTCATAATGGCCAGTTGGAGTAGAAAAGGCTGTCTTTGCAGAATCTTTTTCATCAAGTTTGATTTGGTGGAAACCTGACGCGAGATCTAAAGTCGTGAAATATTTTGAGTTGCCTAATTGATCTAAGATTTCCGTTATATTGGGGAGTGGGAATGAATCTCCTATTGTAACTTCGTTTAACTTCCTATAATTGATGACTATCCGCCATTTGGTTTGGCCCGACGCATCTGACTTTTTTGGAACTATCCAAAGGGGTGCATTCCATGGGGAATTAGATTCGTTAATAATGCCGTCCTTTAGCATTTTATTGACTTGGGTATTGACTTCCTGCTTGTGGCATTCTGGATAGCGATACGTTTTGGCGGAAATAGGAGTTTGTGTGTTTGACGCTATTTTGTGCGTTATAGCATCGGTGCAGGATAAAATATCTCCTTCTAAATACGCGATATGGTTGAATTCGGTTCAAAGTTCAATGATACTACGTTTCTCTTCGGTATTAAGGTGGTCTAAGCGAAGATGTTCGATAAGAGTTTTCAGACGTTTGGATCGAGAATCAAAATTTGTTTTTTGTTCAGACGATTTTTCTGAGTTGAAATTCAAAATATGAGCAACGGCTTGGTCTAATGATTCTAATGTTACTTCAGGCTTATTAATTGTTATATCTTCATCGGTAATGTTTAAAATGGAAGTCATGGCTTCAGATTTTCCGTTATTTCTGACCAGGCTTTCACAAAGGAACAGACCGGGTCGGATGGTTTCTCGCGAAATTATTCCTTCCTTTACGTTTGGGTTTAATAATTTTACCGTAACTAACATTTCTGAACGGGCAGGAATGGTGGTAACGTTTGAACATTCTATTGGTTTTATTTTAGGTTGAGTAGATTTGGTATTTTCGGGAGCAGGCGGATCTGCTACCTTCAAATGCATTAATGGTTTTTCTTCGTTAATTAGTGGTAAGTAATTATTTCCTGGAAAGTGCAGTAGATTGTTAGCTTGATCAATGTGTAATTTTAGTCTGTTAACAGCGTCATTTCCAAATATTCCAGGGTAGGAAATTGGGAAACTATCCTTCACTACATGAAAAATTGCAGTATAAATGGTGTTGTGGACGTCAATATTTAAATAGCAATAGCCTAACGATTCAAACTGATCGTCGATCAGTCCTCGAATTTTCAATTTGATGTCTTCATGACACAGTGTGTCTGGCTTTAATTGCGAGATTTTAATTACCGAGATATCTGCACCCGTATCTAAAAGCATTTTTAAACAGGGCACCTTTGTTTCCTGTAGATGTATATTTACGAAGGTCGTGACTCCTTGAATACATTCTAATTCTCTGCCTCTACGATGTGAATAGCCCTTGGTGCGACAGACACCGGAGCTCGGTTCGAGTTTAAAGGACTCCTTCTGATGTGTGGAATATAATTTTGGTTGTTAGAATTATTTCGTGAATACTGAGAGTTTGACAGTGGATGAGCGGAAGGAGACGATGTTTTAGGAGAAGCCCTATCATCTTGTCGAGGAAATGAGTTATTGTACTCGCGCGTCCTACATTCGCCAATCAAATGACCAACCTTCTTGCAATAATTGCATACCTTTTGACTATATGAAGTGTTATGATTTCTTGTATATGTATTTGTTTCGAGTTGCCTAATGACTGGCTTCCTACGAAAATCTGTATGGTGTGAAATTGTATTAGGATTTCGAGAATAGCAATTAAATGTTGTGTGACCGGTACGATTACAATTCGTGCAATGCCTGGTCTCTCTCAAGTTCAATCCCTGAAATCTTGCTATTTCGATCTGTGACTTTTGCTCCGTTTCTTCCGCTATCGCAATTTGAATCGCGTCCTCTAAGGTATTTTTGTTAAGGTATGTCTCTTTTCAGGCCCATAACAAATACATCTAATGCCCGTTTTTGTATGAGCTTTACGCACGCTTGACGTTCAACGGGAGTTTGATTGTCTTCTAAACTATTGGTTAATTTAATTAAGCAATTTTTGATTTTTTGTGAGTAAGAGAGCACGTTTTCATTGTAGCCCTGTTTACATGACGCTAATTCCAGTTGCCACTGTCCTTGTGACCGTTTTTCTGAATATGCGTCTAATAAATAACTTTTCAGAGCTTTCCAGTCCGGAAAGATGCGATTTCTAATTAGTGATCTAGCGTTTCCCGTGATTTTCGTCTCTATAATCGCGAATAGGATAATTTTTGTTTCCGCGTTTACTAACCTTAGAGCTTTGTCGCAGTTGTCGCAAAATTCAAATAACGTCGACTTGGTACGATCGAAAGTAATTAGCATTTTTTCGGCGAGTTCGATTTTGATACCCGAATTTGACATTTTGATTGTAAGTTTGATTTAAAAATTTCGAAGCAAGGTAAAGGATATATATATGCGAATAGTATTTTAACTTACAATAAAAGAACTTGGAGGTGTAACATGCTTCTTTGGTGGTTGTTATTGATAGAGCTGCTTCCAGTAGAGAATGTTGGTTGAATGATGATTGCTTTGGATCTTCTGACGAAGATGTTTAGGTTGTCCAGTGATGATCGATTGTCTCTTCCGAATTCTTTGGTAGTTTTTCCTCGAGGTAGGCAATGAAATTCACTTACAATTAGTGACTGTGAATTCTGCACTTTGCTCGGTAGGTGATGTTGCTATTAGGCTTGACTACGGCCCAGAAAATAGCGAATTCACCGATGGATCCTTTTTCAAATTTAAAGACTTGGAAGTCACCGCAGGAAGTAATAAATTCTTTACGAATTCTTCCTCCGTTCCTTGGAAAAGTATCTCACTTCTGACACCAAAATTTTCTTGTGTAATGTACACAGAGAAAATTTAACTCCCAACTTCGGTTTTTTCAAGAGGTTTTATTATCACTAGACGTAGACTATGGCGGTTGAATATTTCGTATGATGTGAGCTGTTAAGTCTGGGAGCCTTGGGTTTTTAAAGGGTGTTGGAAAGGATGTAGTAGGGATGGTGAGGGTGAATTCCAAAGGACTCTGGATGGGTAGGGATTGGAGACAGTATGACTAGGTGTTTTGGAAACGGTGACGCGATAAGGTTCCATGACGGGTACTTGTGATGATGGAACTTAAAAATATTTGTATATATGAATCCTTAGGTGACTAGTAGATAATAAGAGTATTACAGAAATATATCATAATACTAATATAGATATTTGGGGGCGAATACATTACATCGTTCTTCGATATCGAACACACGATAGAGAGGACATCCGCTTATCGTTGTGCCTTGACGCCTTGCAAACACAAGCCGCATCTAGCATGTATGCCTAAAATTCATAACTGTCGAACCATCCAGTTTCGAAATGCCAAATCGCGTCGCGCCGTTCGATAGAACCAGCTACGTAAATTATTCAGTGAACTACGCGCACCGGCAGTCGAAGGCAGGTACCCTCTGATAGGCAAATCATAAAGGGTAAGTGACGACGTCCCATTTCTCTTCATCGCGGTCGCGTTCGAATTCGCGTTAGAGTGTTATTCGCGAGATAAAATAACCAGTCAGACGGTGGACGTACGCGCCTCGTGGACTAACGGAAATAATAGTAACACAGTGCCGGGTTAGCGTGGTAAGAAACGCGAATTAGTTTTTTTTACTCGCGTTGCAAGCCGGGTAGTGACGAAATTGGTGACAGCGGTGGGATTCTGCTGATTACGCGTATATAATCGGTAGAACGCCCTTCTTGCGAATAACTAATCGACTCGCGACGCAACATGGGAACGAGGAAGAGAGCCGCAGAAAATCAGACCGTGTCTAACGAGGCAGATTTAACCCTTATGTTAGCAACCGAAATTTCAACGTCTGCCTCGTAACCGCAACTTTCCACAAAATTGGCTATACAAAGCATGCTGAATAGTCAAGTAGAAATAAATGAAATTCCTTCTACTTCTACACAAGAATACGACAACAGTGGAATGAAAAAAGTCGTGGGATCCTGTTATATATGTCAGGCTGATCCCGAAAAGAAACGACGAAAAACACGAAAGGCTTGCCACAAGTGCGACCGTCCTATTTGTGATAAACACGCAAATACTATAGCAATATGCAGAAATTATTAACAGAATTCTTAATTATTGTATTTTAATAAATAAATAAATCATTTTAGTTAAAAATTGGTTCATGTTTATGTGCATAGTTTATGTGCTAACAATCTCGTCTCTTATATGGGTACCCGGGTACCCCGGTTACCAGACAGGCGTATAAATATGTTTGAAGCTTCATAACTTAAAAAATTGCAAACCAATTTTATTGAAAATTGGTATATCGACGTAGAAACGTCCAAACAATGGGGATCCAGGGGGGTTTTGCGCTATTGTTACCAGAACATCAAAAATTCTTGTATGAAACTTTAAATGGGTACCCGGGTACCCGGTTGCTAACATAAGGGTTAATCGAGATGCAAAACTCGATCCGCGAACGGGAGCGTCGCGTACCCGAAGAGGCTACCTGCCTACAAGCCCAAAAGGATGCGTTCGAAGCACGTTCATCGAATAGCCAACGAGCCGACGAACTATTGCTCAACGAAATGGCTTCTATGCGTCGAGAAGTAGTACGCCCAAATAAAATTAAATTGCCCCCCAGTAACGAAGCGACAGACCACCATTCAAATGCACACTTCGGAACGGAAGACGAAGGAGCTAACCAGCCACCCAGTTTCTCACTACGCGAAGCAATAGATTCGATTCCCGCATTCGACGGTAAAAACATACCGGTCCTTCAATTCACACGAGCATGCAAACGGGCACGCGACGTTCTGTCTCCTGCATCCGAACGTACCCTAACTAAACTCATTACAAATCGTTTGAAGCGGCGTGCGTATCTAGCTGTTGAGGACGAATCTTGCAATAATATCGCACAGCTATGCGATTTACTGCGTGGCGCATTCGGGCCAAGAAAATCCATAGATCACTACCAAGGTGAACTAACAAATATATTTCAAAAGTCATCGGAACATATTCTCGATTATATAAGTAGAGTGAAGGATATACGAAAGAACCCACGCAACGAAATTCTTTCACATGTGTCAGACATAGATGCACTCACACTCCGTTGTTTCTGCGACGGATTAATCCCAGAAATTCGTTATCGAATGCCCGCTACGTCGTTCCGAGAACCCACAGAAGCGTTCTCACGCGCAAAAGAACTGTGTTAGGCGACACGAGATAGACGAACGCCGAGCACCAACCTCCTGCAGTAGCGATAAGCAGACAGACGTCGTCCAGGCGAATGCTCGGGTTACATGTGCGCAGTGCAGCAAACTTGGCCATTCCGTAAATGATTGCTGGACAAAATTAAATTCTTCGCCGCGAAACCAAGATGTTAGATCCGATCGCTGTCCTCGCGACAACCAATTTTCACCCCGCTCTCCGCAAATAGAAACGCGCCAAATGAAGACATGTTGGTACTGCAAAAGTGTAGGTCACGACATAGACGAATGCCGTAAACGGGAATTTAACAATAAACTCCGAGACCAGGATCGAAACCGCGATCAATACCGCCGCGACTAATACACGCGCCGCGACCAACCTACTTATCAACAAACATCCCAAAACCAACAAATACCACCAAGATGAACATTCCAGCTCGATCGAACACTGGTATGTTTGTAAATGTAATAAACACTAGCCTGACCGAAGGCATAGTTCCGCGTATCGATATCGCGCCAGGCGTCTATTTGGGCGACGCCATCGTGAAAAATAACAACGGACGCGCTTGTCTCCGCGCCATAAACACGACGAATAAAAACGTCGAAATTCCGACGCCGACAGTATCGCTCGAAAAATTCGAGCCACGTATGGTCTTGAGCGACTCAAACGAAATAAGCCGCAGGGATATAAACTCCTCTGAATCGTCTATACCCGCTGTATCCGCTGAATCGAATGCTGCTACCTCTGCCTCAAATACCGAATCCTCTGTTTCAAGCGCAAAGACGCACAATGTATTTACTATTTCGTCACGTTCCAGAGAGGTAGAGAACCTCCTTCGTTTAGATCATTTAAATGGGGCAGAGAGAGCGAGCGTGCTACAATTAATAAGAAATAATTCAGATCTGTTTCACATCCCCGGTGATCGCCTGGGGAAAACAAACCGAATAGAACATCACATTCCAACCGTCGACGACGCGTCGGTCTTTACAACGCAATACCGCTACCCGCCGATCCACAAGGAGGAAATAAACCGCAAATTTTGTCACGTTCCGGCTTGCAACGCGAGTAAAAAAAACTAATTCGCGTTTCTTACCACGCTAACCCGGCAATGTGTTACTATTATTTCCGTTAGTCCACGAGGCGCGTACGTCCACCGTCTGACTGGTTATTTTATCTCGCGAATAACACTCTAACGCGAATTCGAACGCGACCGCGATGAAGAGAAATGGGACGTCGTCCCTTACCTTTTATGATCTGGGGGAATAGACGTTGTATCGTGGATCGCCCACGGATACGCAACCTGGGTGGAGAACAGCGGCCGGCACGTCCACAGGAATAAGTCGCCAGGTGGTGTAGGTAGGACACGCTGCTGCTGGACGCTCGTCGCCGGCTGCTCTCGTTCGTACGGTACGGCCAGAGGGTACCTGCTTTCGACTGCCGGTACGCGTAGTTCACTGAATAATTTACGTAGCTGGTTCCTTCGACCGCGCGACGCGATTTGGCATTTAGAGACTGGATGGTTCGACAGTTATGAATTTTAGGCATATATGCTAGGTGCAGCTTGTGTATGCAGAGCGCTGAGGCACAACGATAAGCGGCTGTCCTCTCTGAAGTTCTAGATTCGAGAATGGAGACGTTCAAGATCGAAAAACGACAAGCGGCTATCCTCTCTGAAGTTTTAGACTCGAACGAAACCATTGATGAATTTGCAGGCACAAGTTACGAATGAAATAAGATGTAATAGTTGAAATAAAGTCTCGTCGCCAAAGCTCCTGATTTTTATTACGAAGAACCAGAATGAACACTGATTTATAAAGGGTATTGACTTGGTACACTGAAGTTAAATATAATAATATATATATAATATATTCTATAGTATATACGTTGGCTACACTGAGTTACAATTAATACTTCTATTAACTAGAACTAGGATGAGACTAAGTTTAGAATTGGAATTGGAATTGAGATTGAAGTAGTAAGAAGTAGTACTGGAGTAGTAATGTAATGTGAATGTACTGAATGTAATTATTCTAATGCGGCTTACAGCAATTCTTATAGTAGTGCTTATCTCTAAGGTGGTCACGTGGGTAGAACAGAGTGGGAGTCCGTGGAGTAGGGAGAACGGAGTGGGAGCTGCGACGTAGAGAGGCAGAGTGGGAGTTGTGACTCCGATTCTGTACATATATTCATACCCTACATTTGTACGAATGGATTACTCTTCCCTAATCTAACAGTAGCAGAAAGAATTGTACTATTTCTGCGACGAAGTGTCGGTAGTGGAGGACGATTATTTTCCACCTTGAAACTTACTAACAATTATTTAAGATCATCTGTAGAACAAGAATGATTATTAAATGTTTTGTGAACAATGAAATATCTAAGACCTTGTTCGACATTTCGCTAACGTATTTATTCGTGAGGACCTGGGATGGGAAATCAACTACGGTCGTAATTTTCAGCTTATCGCATAAAACACTTTGACGTGATTAGCTAAATACTATGGGGCGGACGGTATTTATTTACCGTTTATTTGAAAAGTTAAGCTGTTGTTAACACATTAATGATTATTTAAAGGCATGCTGATGCCTGGTGCTTACATTAATATTCGATAATACATAATAATTGTGAAATAGAAGATGTGTATTTGTAATCACGGAAAACTGTTAATATTTTTTTGTCAGATATAATATATATATATCTATCTGGTTCTGAGGTAAGTGCCGAGGGTTTCGTCACAGTCCTCTTTCCAAAAGGCATCGCCTTCCACACTCCGTGGCCAGATCCTCTAGGAACACATTCCCTATTCTTTAGCAATATGTACTCTCCTCTTTCTAATAAACAATCCCTCGAAACCCGAGAGGTGAAAGACCCATAGTGGTCGCCAGCCATCGCCTGCCGACCCGATTGTCTGTTTCCAAAACACTCACAGACCACACGCAGGACAGCGTCCCCACCATAATTTAACCACAGGGTGCCTAGCACTTTGCCACCAAATCCTATTCCTTCCTTTAAAAATACGCTAACGCTAACATATTAATAAGTATCTTAATTATACAGCAATTTATTTATTGATCTAATATAAGGAATAGGTAGGCAGCAATAGAGACAAACGTAACTTTCTTGGCACGCGTCCAGCAAGCAAGTGTGACGGAATTTCATGTCGCCGCGCAAATATGAAGGTAAAATGTTTCAATTTTCCGCACTTATGATAAACAACTAGTAGCACTAAGTAACAAAAGGGTTAGGCGACATCAATGTGCTGCTCATTGTAGGAAAGAGATGTAAGAATTGCGCTTTAATGGAATGCGAATCGATTTTTGAAACGTATGCCTCAAAGCGAAACATCTAGAATTTGCTGACGGTGTCCTGGCGTGGTCGAAAGACTCTGGTAATACACACTTATGAAGAACGGATAAATACTTCATATTATAATGTAGAAAATAAAAACGTCCTCAGATAAACACGCAGCGAAACAAGTCGCTGGCAAATACACTAGTTGGCAGTAAAACGCGTTCACGGTCGCGCAACAGAACGTGTATAAAAGGGACATTCTTTATGTTTTTCGCTTTACGTGCCGCGCCGCTGCGAAAGTATTTACTTTCATGCACATATTTTCAAGTATTGGTTTATACGATTGTCATAAACTCAACCGATTATAAATAAAATAACGAGAGGCCAAGCATAAGTATTCACTTTTTTATTTTGAAAGAGCTCGTGTTTCTGCTATTCGAGCTATTAGCGATTTTCTCGCGTCGAATTAATTTTATTCGAAGGAGACAAACGTGACGACCGGTGTCAGTCTACCTTGTTCCACAGCGTGGTCTCTTCGTCTAACCATACTCTGATTGGCGAAGCTAAGAGTGGCACGCTGTCTATCCTTATTCGTAACGCGGTCTATTTGGCTACGCAGTAACAGGATTGGCGGAGCTGCCCTCCTCCCGGAAGGCGTGCTCACCTTGTCTACCGTATCCACGGTGCGCATGTCCAAACTCGTTACAGCTATTATTTCCCCACCAGCAACGTTCTGCTAACAAGGAAAAGTTCGGCAACACGAAAATTCCGAAAAATTTGAAACTTTGCACAAATGTAGTTCGTTACATCCTTTAACGCTTTTAGCGCGACGCATTTACTAAACCCGCACTCGGTCGCCGCTATGTATTTTACACCGAATTCGATTTGCTGGCAAAGGCCCTAAATGGTCTATATGCACCGTTTGGAACGGCCTGTAACCTTTATCCAGGGGATGCAGACAACCCGGTTTCTTCCCGCTTGGTGCTTTACAGTACAAGCATGAAATGCAACGGTTCGCGTAGTTCGTCACAAAGTCCTTCATTTTCGCAAAATCCTTTAGGAAACGCCTAAAGTAACTGGTTTGCCCCACGAAGGCCCTAACCTCTCGTAGGTTTTTCGGCTCTGGGAACGCGAGTGCCGATTCTATCTTCCTAATGCCTGGTTGTACTCCGTTTTCCGAAACCTCGAACCTTAAGTACTCAATGCGCATTTTTAGGAAATGACATTTCTTTAAATTAACAGGTAGGCCTGCATTTCAAATTACATTCAATACTTGCGTAAGGCGCGTTAACCCCTGTTCAAGCGTAGCGCTCGGGACGATCATGTCGCCCAAATAAGCCATCGGTGCTTCATATCGTAGCGTGCGTAGCATAAAATAGTTAAGAGAGGGCAGGATCGGTACAATGACCAACGGCCAAGGACCCACTTTCTTCGAAGCAGGTTACTTCGTTTATTTACCTATCTTTTTTTAACATTAATTGTCCAAACATTGTTTTAATAAATAATAAAATACCTTCTACGTTCCGGATAAGGAATAAAAGTATGGAACAGTTAATAAACGGCTTGATAATTAAATTGTTATTCGCGAATAACGAATCGTTACACATTATTATTAATTTAAGATGATGTAATATTTGCCGTACGTTGCCCCTCGTTGCACCCGATGACAGCCGCGCGCGCTATACGGGCGCGCTCATTGGCCAGTATTTTTCGTTAATAACTCAAAAACGAAGCTACTTA
Organism: Nomada goodeniana; assembly: GCA_963969485.1. Classification (NCBI taxonomy): domain Eukaryota; kingdom Metazoa; phylum Arthropoda; class Insecta; order Hymenoptera; family Apidae; genus Nomada; species Nomada goodeniana. The sequence goes on along the minus strand of OZ018306.1, from coordinate 5,693,692 downwards.
GCATATTTTGGTCATGGAAAAAGTTGTTCAGCATCACCTCAGCTACAAGAAAATTAAAAATACTGCGACACTTGCGGGCCACCCTGTATATTGAGATCAGTCGTCTGTACATATGTAGTTGTCGCGATGAAATAATATTAAAGTGTGTAAGTTACCTAAGTATTTGCACGGTGTTGACGCACTGGCGATGCGGGGTCTGAGAGCCGCTTTTTAGAGTATGCCGAAAGAACTTGAACCGGACTAGCGGATTCTAACCAACAAACGAAGAAAATTAAAGCAATATTTGAATGATGTCCTTCAGTTTTTTAAAGAATTCGATGATAAATGACATAACAGCTAAGTTAAGTAACAATTACAAACAATCCAATCTATTGAAAAAAATATGAGAAAAATCTTTGTTATATTGTTTATGCCATTACTTAATTTTTTATTTGATCCCATGATTCATGTTAATTTAACACTTTATTTTACATAACAAATCACAAAATATGATAATTACTTGTTGGCTTTATGTTCTATATAAAACCCAGTTATACAAAAATTATCTCTTATAGTTCTGAGAATATATTGGGGTATAGAATTCCAATGCTTATACAAAAGTGTTTATATTAAGAAGGACCGATAGGGTCCGAATGATCCATGCTTCTCTTCTATATTCATTCGTTAGAATTTCTCCTTTGAATAAGGACGTGCCTTCTTTTACTATATAAAATAAAGTACTTTTAACAGTTAAACTGAACTGTATATTATATATCACACTTCTTCATAATCTAGTTTTTCCAATATTACTACCATAGAAACATTTTTTGAATTTCTGCCGCGTTTTGGCGACTTTGCACCATGGTGCGGATACATTTAGAAATCTCGATGAGCATCGTATGTATTTCCGGTCCTTCGATTTCGCCCTAGTTTTCCCGACCCGACGTGAATTCAAGAACCCGCATATCACTCGCTACCAGTTCTCATGTGCAAACGAATGTTTGTCGGCAGTAGGGCCGTCCTATGAGCAATTGCAAGCTGGAAAAAGCGACGATTTTCTACGGGGACGTATACGTTCTTTGTCCCCGTTTAATGCGATCAAGTTCGCAGTTACGTTTGTTTATTTTAGTCGAGTTCAAACCTACCCACCGATGGGGATACCGATTACATATTGCCCGGACGAAGTCCCCAAATACAATGTAGATACATAGCGAGAAATCGAAATACTATTCTGCGACACTCGATAACAAAAATATTCCGTTCTATTACAAAGAACTAACTTGACCTTGACATCGCTACCAGTACCTCATTCATAAAAAAACGTGTAAGACGAAAATTAGGATAGAACCGCTCGATTATGGCTACACACGTCCAGCTACCCGAGCCACGTGCTGGCCCTCAACACAATTTTGAGAGGGGGTGCAAATGACCAATCACCAGTACGGCGAAGATGCGTTCCTTTGCACGTGGGGTCAGTTATAAAAAAAACATTTCTACCATTACGTCCGATGAAACTAATTTGAAACAGGAATATATGCAACAATTTTCACTTACTGGAGTCATTCGTAAGTATTAAAATAAGTGTTAAACCTATTCAGTAAATTCGGCCGCATCGTCCCTCGGTTCGAAATCTAATTTGTGCGATGTAGGTAATTCAGCGAACAGTATTCTCGATCCTCGTGGCTATTTTGTTGCTGTTAATGGGTCGTAAAAGAGAAGAATAGAACGGAGGTCGTAGCAGCCGAAGAATAATAATAAGAGCAATAATTTCAAATAATTGCCGTAACTTCCACATTCTACACATGATATCAGTAAACCAATACTACCTACATATGATGCTCATCAAGATTTCTGAATGTATCCGACGGCGCACCATGGTGCAGAATCGCCACAACGCGGCAGAAATTCAAAAAATGTTTCTGCAGTAGTAATTATGATATTTTGTGATTTGTTATATAAAATAAAGTGTTAAATTAACATGAATCATAGGATCAAATAAGAACTAAGTAATGGCATAAACAATATAACAAAGATTTCTTCTCGAAGAACCAAGAAAATGCCCGGACTGCAACGAAAGCTATAGCGTCGAACACATTTTTCTGCGATGCCTCAAATACACAGAAGAAAGACTCAAGCACAATATCCCCAACGACGCACAGTGGTCCGAAACCGTAAAAACACGAACTAAATTCAATTTTTCAACCTTCTTGGAGATTGTATGAAATTTTGGGCACAGCTTCTTATATGTATAGACTAAATTTTGGCATGCAAATGGATTGCAGCAGGGCACCGGTAATTGCCTGAGACACCTTCAAAGGGGGGGAAAAATGTTCACTTTAAAACATTGCGGTGCTATATTTTTTGACAGAGTGGAGCTAACTCAAATCTGTTCATATATTTTTAAAGAGTGTTCTTTCAGCTACAAGTACATATAACATGAAAGGTATTTACGCATTTAAATCCTGTGAAAAATACCTTTTCGCGAATCCCTATTTTTCCCCCATTTTTTCCACTTTAATGTGGTTTATAGGGGGGATGGATCGCCGAGGATGCGATCAAATTTACATGAAAGTATTTGTTAAAACCTGCTTAAGGTACCTACATAAAAATTTCTTGCAACTATTTGCAACTCCGAAAGTTATAACCACATATGTGCAGTCAAAACGCCGAACTGTGGGGAAAAACGTGAGTTAGGCGTTTGGGGGATAAACTTCGAGGGGTTTGACTCTGGTTTAATCCTGAAAAACATGCATCCTGCCATACAAATTGCCATTCTTTACTCGCTAAGCAATTAAGGTAATTAAAGTGTTTTTACCCCTTCCGTGTATTCAAATAACCCAAATAATGAAACACTCAGTAATGTATAGTTCGTATATTCGACATAGATCGGTTGAAACCAATAAAGTCATAAAACATGTTGGACTGTAGGAAACATGGCCACTAATAAAGAACCTTGTTTAAAAATTTTGTCGCTGATTTTCCATATATTCAAATGTAAATTCTATTTTTTGAAAGAAAGGTACTTCAGTTCTTAACGAACACCCAAAGAGTTCAGTGCCATTTGGTATCGAAGTCTTTCGAAATGGAGTCGGAAAGTGACGTGACCTCATCAGAAGGTGAAATGTAGGGTAATAAGCGTCGCGACGTTTGTACCCAGTTTAAAAATCAAAACCAGTGCATAAATTCAATAAAATTTCTAAAAGACATTGAATTGTATAAATCTATATAGCCACCAAACACTGTATAAACCTCACCCTGAAATTTACAACAAAGGTAACAACTACCTCTGTTTAGCTACTAATGTAATGTAATGTAATGTAATACTGGTCGTTAATAACCATGAAGGTGTATGCGACCTTCAACAATTAAAAGAAAACAGACACCTGTATTTGTATAGTAACGTCAGTAACTTTTTTAAAATTAGAGATATTTATTTTGTAGGTGATCATGTGGAAATTTATTTGAATATCTGACGATTAAAACAAAAATACTTAATTATAAAGTATATCGGTCTCCCCGATATAATTATATCTTGTTAATTTATATATATTGTTGGATTCCGATGGTGAAGGATATGACCGATTGTACTCAATAATATAATAATTTATTGAAGGTTCTTAAAATCCCGTCCTCACTTCAGAATACAACTATTGCGGAGACACAGCAGTTTAAAGAATAACCGTAAGATATACAAGTTACTAGTCAACCGACAGAGTAACGTGGTCGTCGGCTGGTGTAAGAGTTAAGAATGATCACTTTGTACCGTTTTGCAATGGTACTTATATCCTAAATTTGGAGGGGTTAGGATGACCTTAGCCCTTGTTGTGACATCGCAGCGGAGCTTGAGTCCTGACCCTTAGGACGGAAAACTCCGTCATTCTGACTAATGCTAGTCATGACTAAGGGGGGACTCACATACTCTGCCCTTATCGATGTCGCGGAGGCTAGTCATCCAACAATATTTTGTACATATTTGTACAGATATATGTATTATTCCTGAATATTTATTAATGGTTTTGAAACATAATAAATTGAACATTAATAAACTTTGTATTTTAATTATATGTCATAAATGCCTTACTACAAAAATAAAGATACAATGTGGTCTTAAATATATCATCTTTGGTTCTCATTTTAATCGGAAGAACTTCAACAATTATGTTTAAAAAAGTTGGAAGTCGAGAAAACTAGAAATGAAAAAGTTAAGCTGTCGTTTTTATTATAGCATCGTTTTGCACTTGTGTAATCAGACCGACACGGTGGTATTTAAATTTCTCGACTGCCTCGGCCATCGTTCTATCCTTGTTTTTTCCTTTACAACCTAGCGACACCGACAAAAGCGAGCCGCGAACTTCAAGAAATTGGGGTCCGTTCTACTGACACTGTCGCAAGCCATTTACACATTGATCAACAGTATATCATATACTGTATATGTGCACCCATTTCAAATTGGCATGGCACTGCCCTGCTTGGTTCGACGAGCGGTCGAGCTTTGTAGTTCGTTTAGTGGGGTGAGAAATCTCCACACCACTTTTTTCATTCTCCTCTGAACGAACTGTACCTATACATTATATTATACCTACTGTAGGATATTGATATTTATTTATGATTTAATGATACAATTTAATTTGTTATACATAGACACGCGACTAATCTAATACTACTGTTATTAATGCCCTCTCGATCTTTTCGATCGTCGCACGTTCTCCCCCCCCCCGACGCTTGCGCGTGCCACGCTGCCCCACTTCGCAGTCACACATAGTCGCACACACACACACACACGCGCGCGCGCATACCCACACTACTGTTGTTTTTCTCTTTCTGGGCGAAATAGAATCAAAACTGCGAGTATATTCTACAAATAATTTCGGAAGAAATTTAACGAACTTCATTGGTCCAGAAACAAATGCAAATCGCGAGATCAGCCTGTATTTTCGGAACAAGTAGAAGAAGAAGAAACCAGGATTTTAAATTGGTGGAAATGTAAAAAGCGCTTTCCCATTTTGTCAGAAGTACAGTAAGGTCTCCATATAAGCGAAAAATTGGTATCGAATATTAGCGAAGAGGTTGTCCCCCTAGTACCGAGGGGTATACACCTTGAGACGTCCAGAAGTTCGATTATCAATTAGTGTCACGTGACCTGGATCGGGAATATCGGCGAATCACTACTAATTCAATAACGAAACTTTGCTATTTATCATTCTTTTCTTATGAAACTTTTACCTTGACATTAGTGACATTTTTCTGATTAATGAGACCAAACACGACATACATACAGTAATGTCTTGATATAAGGGAAAGCCTTGGGTCTGAACGTTCGCCTATATCGTGTAGTTCCTACATTGTTTGAAATTTGCCGACAGCGTCGAACGTAGAAAAGGACAGTGAGTAAAGAAAGAGCACCGAGCAGCCAAGCCAAAACAATACCCAGCGTATCGGTGAAATAACACTAATGCAATGATAAAACTTTTTTATTTCTCATCCTTTTCTTAGGAAACTTTTACATAGCGTAGCTGACATTTATCTGATTAAAATGACACCAAACACGATATAATTTGGACTATATTTAGTGTCTTAATTAGCGGAAATAAGTTTCGACCCCGGAAACGGATAGCTAGTGAAAAGAAAAGAGAAGCTGCGATCGTGGCAATCGGGACAGATCGAAGGCCCAGTACACGGTTTAACATACCAACTTATTACCGTTAATTAAAACAGTAAATATAGTCGAAATTATATCGTGTTTGGTGTCATTTTTATCAGAAAATTGTCAGCTATGCTATGTAAAAGTTTCATAAGAAAAGGATGAGAAATAGCAAAGTTTCAAGGTTGAATTAGTATTAGCTCACCGATCTACCCGTGCCCGGAACGCGTTACACTGATCCGCCAAGTGATCTTCTGGACGCCTCAAGGGGTATACCCGTGTTAGGTCCGGGCTCGGCCTTAGAATAAGAGGACGGAATCCTCTTTCTAAATGCGCGGTTCGCGGTTAAACGTAATAAAAATAAATATTTAAGCTACGAGGCTCGTACGTCACTCGTCTGACGTGTTCTAAATGCGTGCGTGAGGGAGATACCGAGAGGAAACGCGTCTTTCTTCTCTCTTTCGATGTTTCTTAGATCTCGATATGAAACTTACGAGAATAGACCTCGTATCGCGGGTCGTGTTTCGATAGGATGCCTGGTTGGAAGGCACTAGCCGGTGCGTCGACCGGGATAAGGTGCCAAAGGTTAGAGGTAGGTTGTATTGGAATGACCATATAAGGTGGTTTTATGTATTGGATAAAGCCCAGTTAAACAAAAACTATCTCTAATAAGTTCTGGGAATGTATTGTGGAATAGAATGCCGCTGATTATACAAGTGCTTATATTCAGAGGGACCATAGGGTCCGAATGCTTGACGCTCCACTTCTAAATTCATTCAATAGAGTTTCTCCTTTTAATAAGGACGTATCTTCCCTTTACAATATAATAAAGTATTCTGTTATTAAACTGAACTGTGTATTATACATTATCAAACTTCCTCAATATCTAGGTTTCCAATAATTAATACTAAACTGAAATATATTGAATGCACAATAGCTTCTATTAAATAAATGTGCTATACACAAAGGTTAAGCCCTACATAGTTAAAAAATGAAACTTCCCTGCATTACTGCACTTATTTTTATATTTTTAAAAATTGCATACTGACAATAAGTACACATGGATGTGTAAACATTCGAAAAATAAGCGAGAAGGCCGGTATGGAGAAACTGAGAGTTTGGTAGGGAGGGTTAGGTTAGATATACTGATAAATATTTCACAGCCGGACTCTTGCTATGTTGTCATTCTTACCTTCAGCACGTCTAGTACTAGAGTAGGCTGTGCCATAACTTATGTACCCATTCGTCCACGAATTCCTGCTTCGACTTGTAAGTCGCAGGCCGAACGACTTCAGGATTCAGGCGAAGCGGGGCCCTACATTGTATGCGTCGCCCCGACGTCTGAAGTAAGTAAAATCGTTGATTTTTATATAAATATACTAAATGTTGATTTTCATTAATCGAAAATTACGTCTAAAACCTTAGCTAATAATTTTAAACGTATGCTTTTTGTTTTTTAAACATTCCTTAATATATTTCAGATTCAAAAATTGTTGAAACTGTTTATACGGATGGCGTGGCGGACGAAGAGACGGTGGTGACCCTGGTGGTAGCGATCGGACCGTAGTTTTAAACATTTATCAAATAATTAAATAAATGTTGAATATGACCTGAAATTATTGCCTTGTGGTTTGTAATACTATAAGTTTTATGGTGGCATATATTATGTGCACTGTCCCATTATTGAAACTCGGATGGAGCAGATTCATTTTGATAATGGTCAGTATTGTAACAGATGTGCACCGGCGCAAAAGAAATATCAAATGATGTGATTTGGCAAATATGTCTTTTATCAATTTACGATTATTATTCTGCATATTGCAGTAAAAAAAATTAAAAAAAAAATTGTATCCAAACTAGGAATTTCGGATTACGAGCCAGGGAACTATCTCACTTCGTAATCGAAGATTATATAAAATACTTTTATTCTCGTATTAGAAAAATAGTTACGTACCATTAATTGTTTATATCCCTAAAAATACTGAATAAATACGGCAAATATTTGACGCTTATCATTAGGGCCCTATATACTATCACCTGATACAGGCTCGTTAAAATCGAAGTCGGACAGTTGGGGTGGTCCTTCGCTTGTAAAACAAAGGCGAATTAGTATAATAGTAACACACAACGCCAGTTTGCCCGCACTCCATCGACGACTGTTCATTCTAAGGCATATAAAACGGTAACATAAAAAGCTCTCTAATAGATACAAATATTGATCATTGTCGTACATATAGCAACTAAATATAAATTAATGTAAAAAAAGTAAACCTGAGAGGGACTCGACTTACGAAAAAGTTTGCAGAAGTTATGCCTATGTCCGGCAGGAATAGAAATCGCGGCTTCAGGGGGTAGACACGGGTAACGCAGCGAGCTGTATACCCACAAAGTATGGCCCCAAAACACGATTTAGTAGGATTCTAATTATTTCTTTATATGACAATATTTTGAGCTCGGTGAGGGCTCATTCCAAAGATGAAACTTCCTCTTTCGAGTGAGCCCTCATCGAGCTCAAAATATTCTCGTATAAGGATTTAATTAGAATCCTTCTAACCCTTTTTTTGTCGGTGTACAGCTTGCTGCATTACCCGTGTCTAACCCCTTATGACGATTCATTTTACTGATGGTATTGTTACAGATGTGGCCACAGCGCGACGGAAGTCTTGACAAGTTGCGGCAACTATGCCTCACTTGGGTGAAATTATAAATTACATTTACCAGCTGATATGTATTTTTATCGACTCTGGCGATAACCTGGTCAAATGAACTAAAATGTGCCATAAACGCAGCCGACGGAGAATCATTGAACTATTGTTACGTCGGATGCGTGCAATACGTACTACTGTTCCTCCACCTTCCAGAAGTGATAGATTGTTAAAAGTCGAATTTCTGTGATCTTGTGCGGTTTCAAGGAAGCTGGAACGAGTGAAGGAGTGAGTAGACCGTTAAATCCTTCAATATTTGCTATACGTGAAATGTGTCAAGATGCTGCAGCCACCTTGTTGCCTACATCGGTGTCCTGTCTCAAGCATCCAGTTTCAGAAATACCATTCAGCTCAAGGAATGGTGTTTATTGGCATTCAAATGTAACTTCCGGGCCGTGGTAAAGTCTACCCGTGTGTGCAATACCCGCGAAAGTTTCGTTAATGCAATTATCGAGGCGGGGGACGTACAAGTAGAAGTAAAGTGTCTCTCTTGCGCATTGCGTATACGTGCATGCTTTCCGTTGTTGTGTGACAGCACGCATACAAGTCACGTCGCATGGATTCGGGGCCCTTAAGTAATAACGTATAGTAATAGGGTGAAAGAGGAATGAAATGAAAGAATATACACAATGTAATGTCCCGTGGTTGGTGGTACGTGATTCTACGTGAAAAACTGAACCGGGAATGTGCCACCAGTTTCGGGACACTCTGTGTACTTAAAATTATACTTAAAACTAGGTTATATGATCACTATAATAGTATCTACAGAAAAGTGTAATTATAAAAAATAAACGTAAACATAAAACATAATAAAATGGCGTAACTAAATAAAATAAACAAAGTCACAGGCGATGAAAATAAAATGAGTCGAAGTACAATAGAATAAAAAAAGGCAAACAAAAGTAAGAAACAAAGTGCACAGCGAACTTGACAGGCGATAATCTGAAACCAAACAGATGGGCATAAATGCTGGCGGAATTAAATATCTAAAAACAGCTAATAGCAACTCCCGCGGCAAATAGCAAAGTGAGGTAATGGTTGATGATGAGTAGATTACTGTGAAATATTATTCCGTTACCTACCCTTCACTCATCCACGTCGACTTCCTCCTTTATGTCGACTTCCTTCTTTACGTCGACTTCCTTCTTTACGTCGACGCGAGCTGGGCTGGCCGCAGTTACCACGTAGGCCGTGCCGTCGCACGTAACATTTGCATACTGGCCCCCATCGGGGCGCATGTGTAGCGTACCACCGAACTGGATGGAGACGACCATTCCCCATAGAATGACCGTTAAAGTTACATTGCTGGGTGAGGCCTGCGTCAGAGATATGGGCCGCATCCCGCTCTGGATTATGACACGACGGCGCGGGTCTCTCTCATTGGTTGGGAAGACGGTGCGGCTGGGACGTGGCGATGGTGGCGCATGTCGGGGACACTTGCTTCGGCTGGCACACCCACAGATCACTAGCTGGCGTTTGCCCATCGGTTATCGAGGTATTACTGCAGGCAAAATGTAGAGAAGATAAAGGAACCAATATCAAACAAAACAGCGCAATGACAGCATGCTGGCAAGGAAGGTGGTCGCCTCGCGGCTCTTTCTGAATGGTAGGATTCGGCACAAACATTTTGAAAAGCCAGGTATCGCACCTAATAAACGTAGACCGTGCAGCAGTCGGCTCGCACGTGTGGTGGCGACCCGGCTAGCGCGCTATTTTTTACCCGCAACTCCAACCAGTGACAATAATATAGGAAAACACCAGAACTCTCACAGTTTCAAGAAAACTCACATCCATTCCCACTCGATTCCTTAACATTCCTTCCAATTCATTCCCAAGCGCCAATCATAATTGACCTACAGCAGAAAGCTCTCCCGCGTACGCCAGTTCATCCACCAATAGTTTCTCAATATGTACCAAAAAATCGGGGCTACATATTACACCGCACAGCACAGCACAGCACATCAGATTATAATCTGTATTATAAGAGTATTCAAAGAGCACAGTATTAAGCCAGCATTAACCCTTTCGCTACGGTGCGCCGTTGTTTATTAATTAAATTAAAATATTTGCAAGCAAGTATCATTGTCGTATAGTCAGGAATTCGAGAAAAAAATTAACGTTGAAAAATATGAACCCGAGGGAGGCTCGAACCTACAAAAAAGTCTGTAGCGGTTCAACAGACAGACACTTAACCGCAGGATGACCAACGTCGTTGAAAATGTATGAAATACTTGAAAGTATAGAGCAGTGATGTAATTTCAATTGATTCGGTTTATCTACTTTCGTCAATTTCTATGTTGGTTTGCTGAATGAAAAAACATTAAATATTGTATAAAACAGTTGTTTGATCGAGAATAGACGAAAGTGCGCCGTATAAGTTACTCTAATACGCAAAATACGACGAAAAATCGGTTTTTCATTTTTTGAACTGCGGCGCACCTAAATAAAAAATCTGAAAAAATTGAGAGTAGTAGTATGAATAACATGTACCTAGAAAAAAGTACAACCGCAGTTACACCACTCCTTCGATACAAAATCGGCATTTTTCGGCATGTTTGACGTTTTTCATTTTTTGCAGTCCGGGTTTCCAATATAAAAATACGAACTCCGAAATGTACCAGTTTCTTTTCAAAAAATTGTATGCACTCAAATGGAAGATATCGAGAAAAAAATGAAAACGGGGATTAGGTTGTCATGCTATAGACCAGTGTTTCCCAACGTGTGGCCCAGGCCACACAGGGGACCAATTCGAATATGGACTCGTCCAGAATTAAAGTTAACCGTATGGCGACTCTCAGTCGTCTAAAGCCTATAATATAAGTTTCTTCATTGAAGAATTCATTTTTTGAATATTAAAAATTATGTATACAGGGTGGCACAAAAGCCAGGGAACATCGGGGAATGGGGTGTAGCTGGGGTGAGTCCGAACAATTTTTTCCTTGACCAAAATGTTATTTATAGTTTCGTCCTTGAGTTATTAACGAAAAACACTGGCCAATGAGAACCGAATGCTGGGCATCGGCTGACGCGCCCTCAGGCGCGAACCGATCACCTGCGGTCGGTCGTGGTAGGGGCATCGAGGGCACCGATGGAAGCATGCGGCAAATGTTACATCGTCCTAATTAAGAATAATGTGGAATTATTCGATATTCGTGAATAAGAAATACACTAATAAGTCGTATAATGACCGTGTTCGATACGTTTGTTCATTATCCCAAAGGAATACAGTGTTATTATTATTATTATTATTATTATTATTATTGATGTACACGGGCTTAACCCTTTGGAATACAAAAGAAATTACAAAAGAGAGACAAAAACTAAGCAGAGAGATTGTAGGAGGCCAGAAAACGCATAGTGTTATATCTAAAAGAAGTGAGAGAAGAAGAAAAATTGAGCGAAAAGAAAAATCTATTGACATTGTTAAAGATTCTATTAAGACAATTAAAATGGCCGTAAACCGTCCTATGAGCTTCGGTACGTAATATTAAATGGTGTCTCAGAGATGACCGAGATGTAATTAGACAAAATTTGGATAAGATATCCGGACAGCACGAGAGACCATTCAATATTTTAAAGGCGAAGATAAGGTCAAATACTATTCTACGGCGTTCAAGGGACAGAAGGTTTAGCGAGGATAGAACAGGTGAAAAGTTGTGATCAAGGTGAGACATACTACAATTTAGCTTACGAGAAGCCAAACGCAAGAAATTATGTTGCACGCTTTCAAGTTTGGAGCAGAGATAGCGATGGTGGGGTGCCCAGACAATCGCACAATACTCCAAACGAGACCGAACTAAGGAGAAGTACAGATGTTTAACCGTGTTAACGCTTTTGAAATACTTAGAGACCCTGTGTATGAACCCGAGGGTACGGAAAGCTGCACTTGATGTGATTAAGATATGTGTGGAGAATGAAAGATCAGAGGAGAAAATTACACCAAGATCACGTATTTCAGATACAGGAATCAAAGGTATATCATTTATGGTGTAATTGGAATGTAGGAAATTTTTGGAACGTGAGAAACGGATCGTAGAGCATTTTGATGTGTTAAGGCAGAGTTTGTTATTATGACACCAAGCTATAAGATTGTCAAGATCGCGCTGAATAAGTGACATGCTGGTGCGATCCTCAATAGCATGGAAGAACTTTAAGTCGTCAGCATATAGAAGAAAATAAGAGTAACGAAAGCATTCATTAATGTCATTAATAAAGAGGTTAAAAAGTAGTGGACCAAGGTGAGAGCCTTGAGGAACTCCTGAAGTTACATTAATAGGGTAGGAGAGAAAGTTATTAAATTTTACAATCTGTACTCTAGACGATATAAAGCTACCTATCCTATAGTGTTTTATTACTTATGAAAAAAAATTTTTTTTTATCGGTACGTTTTCAGATGGATAAAATATGTTTTAGAAAAAATGATTTGCATCACTAATGTTACAAAAAGCTAGTTAAACTGACCCATTCGTTCACGAATTAACCAGCTTAATATTGTGCGAATCCTGACCTAGGTAACGCTCAACAGCTGATGTTACGGCCGGTCTAGTATCCTTGCACGATAACTTCACTTCACGGTCACTTTCACGTGCCACCGTGAAATGTGGTGATATTTAAAAACAATTTATTGTTCCTACGTCTGAACATTTTGCAAGATTCTGCGTTTGTACGATTCATGTTGCTCGTTCGGTTAGCAGCATGGCCCTGCCAGCTCAAATGTTCGCACTCGCTTCCACACGCACACGCGCATGTTCTTTAATGCGGATAACATAGTAGTTCCAACGCTCTACAATGCTGCCCTTTGTGATCGGTATCTGCTGTCGATTTCCACTAAATTTGGAGGAGGTGTATGTGCATGTGCGTGTGTGTGGGTGGAAGCAAGTGGGATTGCTTGCCAAATGCAACAGTTTGCGACGACCACTGAGACGGCGGATCGGATGGTTAGTAAATAAATCTTGATTCGGACGTGGGATCAACTTATCAATACGCTGTACTGAAAACTGTACGCAGTAGTTTTAACCAGGGGGGATGCTTCAATGGCCACAATTTGCACGTGTGGAGCGATGAGAACCCTCTGGACGCACTGTACATAGGTACTGTGCGTTCGCAGAGAGATGGCGAGTGACCTTATGTGTAAGGATTTGGTAAGTTTTATCGAGTACGATCAAATAATCCCATATGTTTGATGGTGTATGTAACGTATATTCCAAGCAAATGCGGTTTTAACATATAATTCGATCTCGATAACATATGATACTCACTGTAGCGGACTCTTTGTATTCTCTCTGCTAATCATCCCTTTCCCTCGTTGCTCGTCGCCTTATATGTATACTTAAAATGACACACACTCATTTACTTGTTGTACCTCTCAATCAACGCACTTTGTTCTATCCCCCCCGCCCTTCGTGTTTATTACGGCGGTCGCTCACTTATTACATGTGCCTATGTTTTGACGCCGGTCCATGACACCAGCGAGCGAACCCCATACGCGGCGGCTGCCGAAACAAACATGTTTTCGGAAAATTTCATGATATTTATTTCATGTGAACATTTAGAAAAATCAGCTAATTACTTATGTTGATCTATTTCCATAAGTTTGTTGTTGATCTGAGAGGGTTGTAATTTCTGATTTTAGTGATTCCTTAGCACAGAGACGGGCAACATCTTTCCCGCCGTAACTACACGACCCCTCCATTAGTTTCTCGGTTCTCCCACTACTAAGTAAGCACCATTCACCTCTTGTCTTTATCGCCGACGGCCTATGGTCGTAGTGCAAGTACATATAGATACATAACACTCCATAGGCCGTAGGCTTTCCGTGAAATGTAGGCGCTAGACACATAGTGGGAGACGCTGCTGTTTGGGCTCGAGAAGAGGGGAAAGCAATGGCGTTCGGCCCACGGGCCGCTCTACCTTAGCAGAATGTGGGTTTCTATCATGTTACAAAATTGCTGTTTTAATCTAGAATCTGTGGGGGCACTTCCCACATACACCGCTAGGGGACAAGCACGATGGTGACCCCAATTGAGGGGGGTTGCGGTAGTCGACGGACCGTCGTACAGATGGTGGGAGGAGGTACGACGGGAAAAGAAAGAGGAAGGGGGAGAAGTTGCGTTTCGTCCTAGGCCTGCTAGCGGACTCATCAGTAAGGCGTACTAGCAGGCCCTGCCTTAGACACAGGGATAGAAGGGAATGGTCGGAGGTTGTATATATGGTCCCGCGGACCTATACAACCACTTTCGGGAGCTGGATCGTTGTGCCCATCGTGCTTGTCCCCTAGCGGTGTATGTGGGAAGTGCCCCCACAAATCTATTATTGTTGCTGTAGTGTAATGTGTAATCTAATTAAATCTAACTTCGATATTGTTTATTATATTGTTTTTGAATCCAAGCCTAGACCTTGTATTCGGTATGACGTGTTCGATTGCATTCTGTATTCCTCGTATCAGAGGCAGTACTTTAGACTCCGTAGAATATTTTTACGCAGACAATTCTGTTGTAACATATTCTACGGGTTTCAAGTATGAGAGAGGAAAGAACGATCGAAAACGCGGCATAGTGAGATGCGCGCCCGCGAGAGACCGACAGATACCATTGACTATGAAGGCAGGAAACTCGACGGGCGAGACACCGATTTGACTTCGCCCATATACTACCTACAACACCAACACTGCAATACCCTAGACCCCTTGCCCAGATAAGAGGCTCTGTCCGGATGGACCTCATACTTCCCCTTACGATAAATTTGGGAAATAAAACTGGATTGGACTTTTTATATGACACTAGCAACGACATGGATAACGAAAACTCCCTATTCTTATATGGAAATGTCCGAGCGACAAGGAACAGTCTATGAACAAGGTGGACGCGAGTGCCAGCGTTTAAGCTGACAGAGTCATGCAGCTAACCGAACGAGCAACATGGATCGTACAAAAGCAGAATATTACACAACGTTCAAACGTACGAACAATAAATTTTTCTTAATTATCCCCACATTTCACAGTGGCACGTGAAAGTGACCGTGAAGTGAAGTTATCGTGCAAGGATACTGTAAGTCGGTCGTAACATCAGCTGTCGAGCGTTGCCTAGGTCAGGATCCGCACAATGTTAAGCAGGTTAATTCGTGAACGAATGGGTAAGTTTAACTACCTTTTTCTAACATTAGTGATGCGAATCGTTTTTCTTAAAACATAATTTATCCACCTGAAAACGTACTGATAAAAAAAAGTATTTTTTTCATAAGTAATAAAACACTGTATTCCTTTGGGATAATGAACAAACGTATCGAACACGGTCATTACACGACTGATTAGTTTATTTCTTATTCACGAATAACGAATAATTCCACATTGTTCTTAATTAAGACGATGTAACATTTGCCGCACGCTTCCCTCGGTGCCCTCGATGCGAGTCAGCTGATGCCCAGCGGGCGCTCTCATTGGTCAGTGTTTTTCGTTAATAACTCAAAAACGGAACTATAAATAACATTTTGGTCAAGGAAGAAATTGTTCAGAATCACGTCAGCTACACTCCATTCCCCGATGTTCCCTGGCTTTTGTGCCACCCTGTATATTACATAGGGGGCATCAAAAAAGGTTGCGAAAAACTGCTATAAACTATAGACTATGGATGACAGTCATCGAACTTTTCAATGCGTGCCTTTTTGGGTAACCTACAGTACGTGTTTCTTATCGATTTTAATGTGCTAAATGCGAATCTGGGAACCGTTTTTCGCTGTAACTTACAGCGAATTAAAACAAAAATCAAATAAAAAGAAAATTGTAAATTTTTATCTTTGGAAGTGTTTTGTACTTTTACGGTAATAATTATTCAGTTGCTCTTGGTACGAAATTATGCTGTGGAGTTTCACGAATAAAATGATATAGTAGTTATTAAAATATAAACATTCAAGTATGTTTAAATAATTAAAAAATTATGCATCTCACAAATTCCAACGCAACATTTTTGCTGATATTTATGTTACGATTCACTGTCGATGTATCAAGATAATCTATAAATATTGGTATTATTTAATGTGCTCTACCATGATATTTGTATTCATTTTAATACTTTTAAAAAATTGCTAAGGCTGTGGTACTTTACCCTTATGTTAGCAACCGAAATTTTAACGTCTGTCTCATAACCGAGTACCCGGGTACCCCACCTATTAAATTTTTTAAAATTTTATCGCTAAGCGCTTTTTTGACACTTAACTTCTTATATTTATAATAAATTGACTTCTCTTTGTTTTGTGGACTTAACCGATTTAGCCAGCGAGTGGCTGAAATATGAAATTATATTCTTTCGAGACTGTTAGCTTTCATTTCTATAACTCAACAGCTGCAGCTTTAAACATTTTATGCAAATCTATTATATGTATATTCTTATACTGAAATGAAGTATCAGTTTTCTTTAAATATTTTAAGTGCATGCTCTTCTATGACGTCTCCCAGTTTCTCAAGTGTCTATTTTTCGACTTTTGATTCTTCGAACCGTTCCTAGTTCTATAACTAGAGGGGGATGCTTATCTTGTTTATATAAACAAGTATAAGCTAGCATCAGAGACCACCTCCTATATGCATCAGTTTGTATTCAGTTTTCGATTCGAGACACACGAATCTTTGCAGTTAGGTGAAACGCACAGTGCTTTTGTGAAATATAATTTGAAAGTTTTGGAAGTTTATATTGTAAACATGGAAGCATTATCAATAATAATATATTGTCTAGAAAATCAAATAATCGTCGTGTGTTCCTACGTCAATTTGGAGAAGACCTTTGTTTTTCAACAATCCGAACCCGATTGGCATATGCTCACACTATGAGACATCTTTCCACAAAATTGGCAATACAAACCATGAGAAACAGTCACAATTAGAAATAAATGAAATTCCTTCTACTTCTACATCAGAATACGACAACAGTTGATGGAAAAAAGTCGTGGGATCCTGTTATATGTGTCAGGCTGATCCCCACAAGAAAGGAAAACCTCGAAAGGCTTGCCACAAGTGCGACCGTCCTATTTGTGATAAACACGCAAATACTATGCATTATGCAGAAATTGTCTACAGAATTCTTAATTATTGTAATTTAATAAACAAATAAATCATTTTAGTTAACAATTGGTTCATGTGTCTGTGCATAGAACACCTAAGAATCACGTTTCTTATATGGGTACCCGGTTACCAGACAGACGTATAAATACGTTTATAACTTAAAAAATTGCGAATCAATTTTATTTAAAATTGGTATATCGACGTAGGAACATCCAAACAATGGGGATCCATTTGTTTATTTAAGCAAATAGTTGTGTATAAAGTGAGATCAAGCGCCCATTTTTTGTTAAAGTAAAGCTTAAAGGTCACAAAACAAGTTCCGATTGAAATTAGCTGCAATCATTTGCGACCTTACCAATTAGCGTCATGTGTTTAGCGCATTCCATTGTGACATTTCTTTCATCAGCTTCATAAGAGTGTTCCACGTGTACTTTCTAGGTGCCTTTTATTCATAAATTATTTCTGATATATCAGTTACTGTTTTATGATTGTTTCGTTAATCATTTATTTCTTATTCTGCTGTTAGGACTTCGGTATTAACGATTTCGACCCACGGGTTTATAATTCGGCTGCCTGTGAATTCCATTCAGGAACCTCGAGCACATTAGCTGCTGGAGTTGTTTAATTATCCTAATAATAAACAATTCTATTCCAAAAGAAGTCTATCGTCTCTGAATAGGCACTACCGCATCATAACCCCTTGATGCTTCGCTGGGAAGGGCCCACAGTGGGACGACTCTATAGTAACGTTGGACATTGGGGCAAAATATAAAAGTCTAACCATAAAAATTGAACTCTATTGTTAAGAAACTATTAGCTTTTTACAATTAGGTTCAATCGAACTTTTTCATTTTGTTGAACAAAAAATTATTTTGTAGTTTTTATATTTACGATTGTAATTAGGACTATTGATACAATATTTAACATTGTTTACTTTCTGAAGTAATTTTATTATAATATATACCAATAATATACCAAATATATGAAAATTGTACTTTTCGCCACTGTGCGCCGTCTCCTTCTGCCAACAGCATACATTCTAATGCCTACTGGTACCGAGGGGTCTCCGTTCCTACGGCCCAATCAGGGCAATACGCCAGCGTATGGTGCGCGAATGCGTCGTGTCCCAGGCCGCCCTGCACCCCTGGCATACTGCCGTCTCGTACACCCTTATCCGGCGCAGGTACTCAACGCAGCCGCCATGACCCGTGAGCACCTGCGTGGTCCGGTAGGTGGGGGTAGGTACCCCTAGCACGGGGTCCAACCATCCAAGCTGGGCAGGACGCCCCGATCGCACGCTGCGCTTCTTCCCTCTCCAGAAGTTCAGCACGATACAGTAATGTCTCCATTAAAGCGAAAATATGGTATCCCATATAGAAGCGAAGAGTTTATCCCCACTACTGGGGGGTTATACCCCTGGAGGCGACGGAATATATCGGGTTCGGGTATATCGGAGAGCTAACACTTATTCAACGATGGCACTTTGCTGTTTCTCATGCTTTTCTTATGAAACTTTTAGCTGACATTTTGAAGTGTAAACTTCTTTGGGGACGCCGCGTAGAGAATTTGGCTGGGCTGTGAATGAGTCTGATCCGGCACGCTCATTCCGTTTAATTGCATTGCTTTGACGTAAAACTCGACAATAAGTATCTAAAGTTATAAGTTTTATTAAGTTTCTTTAAGTTATTATTTTAGTAAGTTATTAAAAGTTCATTTAAAGCTAAATCGTTATTGATTTATTTGAGTTATCATCAGTTAATTTTATATCACGAGCAGAGCGCTTTCGCGTAAGGACGGGCACATAACCCACACTTTAAAATTCATCAAAGATAATTGCGCAACACCGTGCTGTGGTTAGAGTATAAATATTAGGCGAAGTGTAAACTTTTGGGAAATCCTTTATAATTTTTTAAATCGAAGATGAATCAAAATTTCAGGTTCGACGATTAATTGAAACGGTAAAGGCAATTAGCTAATGCGCGCAAGAGAGAACACCGCAAAAGAAAGCGGCAAGAGGCTCAGCAGCAGAATTTAGTCTCGCAGAATGAAGAAAAGAAACAGAGTGACGGACAAATTCAACAAAATAAATTAAAACGGCGGAGAGAGTTAGTAAGGGAGCACTGTCCAATACAAAAGTTTGAACATGCGATTCATGATTCACAGATTCCTGGGCATTCAAAACGTTATCCTCCACTCATAATTAAAAATCAGAAAACCAGGATTCATAATTCACAGATCCCTTGAACATCCACAAATATGAACTTGTAAGTTTATATAAATGAAAAATTGTGCATCAAATATTGTTGTAAACGATTATTCAGCAAATGTAAATGATTATAAGAAAAAATCTGCAGGACCTTCACAAGAAGAAAATCTTGAAACAAAAGCAAGAAAGAAAAATATTTATCAAAGCAGACGCAGAAAACCGACAAATGAATATGGATTATAATTTAGCACCATTAGAAGTTCAAGCACATGAATCGTCTGCTCCTAATTCACAACCCTACAGATCATCGATATATACAGTTCTTATAAAAGACACAGCAGAGCCCATACAGAATTTCATAAACAGCTTACGCAGAATAGTTTTGGACATGTTTGCAAAATTTGTGATAGATTATGGTTTAAGACCGATTTGAAAAACTTATGAAAATATGAAGTTCGTAATAACATTTTTCAAAAACGTTGACGAACATTCCATTGCAGTTTGTTCAACATGTCGAACCAGTATCCAGAAGAAATCTATTCCTCAAATAGCTGTATACAACGGGTTTGAATATACTAAAATACCAAACCATTTAATAAATTGTCTATTAGATTTATTCCTATTTTTTGCTTTTCAAAGGTCACACATACCGGCGTCTAGTAACTCGCAAGATCGCATGATCCGCGAGTACAGTGACTGGTCAAAAAATTAGTACCAGGGGCTGTACAATTGCTATTCCATGCAATTGTCAACCACTGATAGAATCAGTGGTACTGCACCTTGCAGTGCAGTGCAACGCCGCTCAGAGGCCCTAAATCGCGCGCGTGTGTGGGCGTGTGTTGTCTACTTTAGAATGATCCCAGTTTTTTTTTAAATGTAAACTTCTTTAGGCGCATCACGCATGCACTCTTTGCGGTGCAGTGAATGAGTCCGAAAAATAAACAGATATTTGATACATAGTTATAAATGCCACCCATTGCAGATCTAATCAGAAAACGAATGAAAATAGATAGTTTTATGACTTGCTGCTGATTCGTCCAAGTAATAAGATCCATAATAATATTCATATTATTCATATATATATATATATATATATATATATATATATATATATATATATATATTAATTGAAATAGATTACAATCGCATTGAAGTTTACACTTCGGTCGTTACACACTAGGTTTTTTTCTGACCAAAATGCCACCAAACATGTGGCGTGACGATATGTTATACAGTGTAATGGGCCTTTGATCTTTGCCGATTGTCACAATCACAGCTTCTCCTTTCTCTTCACTATGTGTCCTTTTCTGCGGACGGAACTTAATACCGTTAATTAAGCCACTAAATACAGTTACTCACAAGATTGAGCGTACACTGATCTTGTTAGTGAAAATCGGCGAGAAAATTAATGAAAACACTATTAGTTTAGTACAATAATGCAGTATGTACTGATTTCGAATAGTTTAGATAAGGACCCTTAAAAAAGTTTTTGAATAACATCAACTACTTGGGTAGATTTAACTAAAAATATAGAAATACTGCTATTTCAGTTGCACAAAATTCTACGTACATATTAGCAAATCTTTAAATTACACAAACTGCATAAATTAAATGGTGGTATTACTGGTGGGTAGGCCCGTGAAATACTATTCGAAATGTTCCTGCTAAGCAACTAAAAATAAATGACTGGTTATTAAGTATCAGCAGTAAAATGGCATCAGAAAGAAAAGAAATAGACCTTTCAGTACGAAAATTAATTATAAAACTGTACTGCGAAGGAAGATCTTTTCGAGAAGTGAAAAAATTGTTGGTAAGACACATGCCCAAAATTCAAAAATTATAAACAAATATAGATACGATGGTGTGATTCGTAATAAAATTGGTCGAGGCAGAAAAAAGTTATTATCAGACGTTGATGAACGATTTGTATGTAGAAAAATAGACATAGATCCATGGACAAATGTAAGACATTTAATATCTGAAATTTCATCACGCATTAAAAAAAGCATCTCCATAGAAAGGTTTCTTAGATCGTTACGCAAAACAGGATATCACGGTAGGACAGGCAACAAAAAGCCGTACATATTAAACGTGAATAGAAAAAAACGCCTGCAATTCGCCCAAACATATATTAATTGCGACACAAATCTTTGGAGAAGCGTTATATTCTCCGATGAGACCAAATTAAACTTATTTGGCCGTGATGGAAAAGAACAAATTATATCACATTCGTAATATGTGTCCAACGGTGAAGCATGGAGGCGGCTCCGTAATGTTATGGGGTTGTATAGGAGCAAATCGGGAAAAGTCAGACCAAACGCGGCTGTCTCGATTGTCGCGGTGAAACGCGAACGGTGGAGCGCGCGTGCCGAAATTTCAGACCTATTCTTACGACCGAGCGCAAAAGTAGTCGTGCCCGTATTTACTTCACGCGATGGAACCCTTCTGAAATTCAAATGAATTTGAATCAAAAACTTATAAAAAGTACTTTAATTATTACATAAGATGAAAACAAATTCTGATTAATTATGCAAACATCGTGATATTTGGGTAAATCTTTTCAGCGGAATTACTTTTGTAAATATAGGTAAATATAGGAGATGTTATCTGTACCAAGAAGCATCCCATTCGAGATGTTTATACTTTGCCCAAAACTAAGACGAGTTTGACACGTGATATTCATGTTCAACCTGAAATGTCGAGTACGAGTCAAGCTCGTGATATTCATATTTGGTCTGAAACTGAACAACGAGCCCGACTCGTGACATCCATGTTTGGCCCAAAATTTTCATCAGGAGTCAGACTCGTCAAAATAGTGCAAGGGCCTAAGGGAAATATAAAGAAGGGAACGAAATAAAAAAGCTAAAAGATGACATCAAAGAAATCAAGGACAATACAGAAATCCATCTAGACAAAATAGCAGAGGCCGTAAGAAATCAAGAAGCAATAATTAAGCTTTTGGCAGACTGCTCAACAAGATTAAGTGTGGTTAAGTTCTGATTAAGCAGAACCACTAATCCAGAACTTGCAGGAAGTCCGGAGAGACACACACATAGAAGCCATTACATCGGACAGTACAGATGGTCAAGAACTGATACAAACCCCTCATGCTCAATCATCAGAAAACAGTGGGGGTTTAGGACTTTTATATAACGTTCCAAAATTATTGAAAACCCCTCAACAATCCAATTGGGCATTTTTGGGGAGAATTAAAATCGAAAATGTTACAACACAAAATTACAAATAAAAAAGACTTCGAAACCAAACTACGCGAAGAATGGGAGAATATTTCGCCATGTTTCATTGAAAAATTAATTCTGTCCATGCCGCGACGTTTGCAGGCAGTAATTGATAATAAAGGTTTCGCGACGAAATGCTAATATATTAAATTATATACTAATATAATGCCATAAATATCCATGTGTACGCTCAATTTTGTGCCACTGAAATAGCAGTATTTCTATATTTTTAGTCAAATCTAACCAAATAGTTAATGTTATTCGAAAACTTTTTTAAGGGTACTTATCTAGCCAATTCGAATAAATACATACTGCATTATTGTACTAAAATATTAATGTTTTCATTAATTTTTCCGCCGATTTACACCAGCAACATCAGTGTACGCTCAATTGTGAGAGTAACTGTATATTCCAAATTATATCGTGTTTGGTGTCATGTTAATCCGAAAAATGTCAGCTATGCTATGTAACGGTTTTATAAGAAATTGATAAGAAATAAGAAAGTTTCATTGTTGCATTAGTGTTGTTTCACCCATACGCTGGGTTTTGTTTGGGCTTGGCTGCTCGCTACTTTTCTAAGTTCGACGCTGTCGGCAAATTTCAAACAATGTAGGAAATACATTGTATTCTATTCAATCGAACGTTCAGTCCCCGGGGCTTTCGCTTTAATGGATACTTTATTGTGTGTAAATTGATTCCATTAACTCAATCTTCCCTTACCTTGGCTTTGCAACATTGCAAAGAAAATAACAAGTTTATAATAATTATTCAATAGAATATCAATACCCATTTTGTATATTATTATTCAACGCAAGTCACATATCGTGAAACAAATATCAATTGCATATAAATTACAACCGATGTCGAATTACAAGGAAACACTAAATAAACAAATGTAAGTACAATCGATCCTCTTTTATATTTTATGGCAATTCTAAGTTACCCCGTTGTACATCCATAAATACACAGCCCGGCGAACATTGTTAGATAGCGGTGATAGTTCTGACGAAAAATGTAACGAGAGTTGTCGCTCGTAAATAAAATTCAGTGAATAACATTTTACAGTGATATGCCCTGTTACTTATATGGAACTTTATATCAATTTCTTTCAGATTTTCGGATGAATTTTTGAAGCATTCCATTTTCCCGATTTTTTGTAAACATTTTTATGGGATTCTGAGATTATTTTATCTCACTGTTTTAACTTTATGCGGTTCTAGAAAATTATGGAAAGTATACCTACTTTTTCGATGAAAGTTATACCTCTTTTGCGCGATTGATTTGTATTTCGTTCTCCGTGGAACGCATTTCGCGCATAAAAAGAGGTTCGATAGCACACGAATGAACACATACATATATAAAGGGCAATTTTGATTTTAATAGATATATTATACGTGACCAATCAATCAGCAAACTGATCGAGCGTCGTGATAATTAAATCTCGATATATTATTCAGCATCGACCAAGCAACTATTATATCTGTAACAAACGACCATATAAAAACTTCCAACCACGTGCGAAAAAGATATTTGATATCAGAGAGTCTAGAAATTGATGTAATATTATTATAATTAGTAGCTTTTGTAGAAAACCAAGGTACTGATCTATTGAAGTAATACTGGCGATAACACAAAGCACTGAACAAACGGTTGAAACACATATTTAAAAATGTTCACTGACCTAAAGCGTGAAGAAGCACCACATCCCACCACT
Organism: Nomada goodeniana; assembly: GCA_963969485.1. Classification (NCBI taxonomy): domain Eukaryota; kingdom Metazoa; phylum Arthropoda; class Insecta; order Hymenoptera; family Apidae; genus Nomada; species Nomada goodeniana. The sequence goes on along the minus strand of OZ018306.1, from coordinate 5,669,159 downwards.
ACGGCGTCGGAAATGCGAATGACGGTCGCACCTAGGCTCATCCAAGAACTGCGCACGAGTTGGATTTTCGGGACTAGGGCGCATGTTGCTCGAGTAATGGGCGGGCCATAGGACAATGCTTTTGTTCGCCGTTGCGTGTATTCTGATTGTAACGTCTTGCCTCAATTGGTAATTTGCAGCTAGAACTAAGAGCAAGTGCAATTTAAATAACCAAACATAGAAATATTCGTGCGCATTTATTAATCTCATAATTCTTGCGATAAAACTTTCCACGCTTTTACGTTAGCGAAATGTCGAACAAGGTCTTATCATTAGATATTTCATTATTCATAAAACATTTAATACTCGTTCTTGTGCTACAGTTGTGCTTAAATACTTGTTAGTAAGTTTTAAGCTGGAAAATGACCCTTCTCTACTATCTACGCTTGCGGAAATAGTATAATTCCTCCAGCTACATATTTCGGAAGAGAACATAATTCATTTGTACAAATGTAGGGTGTGAGTATACAATTGCAGTAACAAAGAATAGACTATTTAGTGAATAAAGTGGAACTAGAGACCGAGAAAGTCAAAAAAAGGGTGCTGCGTAGTGGTGGGGAAATATCGATGGCGCTATAGATATTATCGATGGTTGCTACTATCGAAAACTATCGATAATTTATGTTTACTATCGATAGTTATCGAAAATGTGGGTTGATATTCGTAATGCCGCGAATTTAGTAATGTTCGGTAATGTGATGATAAGCATTTCTCCTATAACTGACGATAGCGATAGTATTTTGTCATTAAAGACTGGCTTTCTGTGTGATCTTGCGTACGAAAGAATCTGCAATTTCAAGAGTTTTATATCCTTTGTTCGGGTCTGAACTGTATTTGCGCTCTTTCAGGAGCGTGCTCTTCCTTTACGCCGAGCGCTACGTTTTCACTTTGCTGCTAGAGAGAGCGCCCTTCCTTACATTACTTATGTACAGTGAATCCTCGATATAACCGGAAGCCTCGGGTCTGAACGTTCGCTTATATCGTGTAGTTCCTACATTGTTTTAAATTTGCCGACGGCGTCGAACGTAGAAAAGGACAGTGAGTATAGAAAGAGGACCGAGCAGCCAAGCCAAAAAACAATATCCAGCGTATCGGTGAAATAACACTACTGCAAAGACGAAACTTTTTTATTTTATATTTTTACCAAACTTTATCCTACAGTTTTGTGACATTTTTCTGATTAAAATGACACTAAACACGATATAATTTGGACCATATTTACTGTACCATATTACATTGGGGTCCACGCATTAACACGTTCGCTTATATTGTATACATACAGTCGTGGACTAGTTTTGTTCATAACCAGGTATCGGTATTTTTGTTAGGCGATATTAATCGGAAGAAATAAATTCACTCACGTGATCATTTTCATCTGTAACGATAATAGAGGCCACTTTCTGTGTTATTTGTTACTCACTTTCATTCTGCACGGATATTTTTCATCACGAAATATTATATTATTAAATTATAAATTTGTTTTAATTATTGTAAGCACAAATAACAAAGAATTTACATAATTTTAATTATAAGATTTTTATACTTCATACTACTGTAATTTGTAATATTCTAGCCATAGTATTACTCTAAATCTGGGTAACAATTTGTTTCTCTATCTTATTAGGAACGATAATGGAAGATAATAAGTTATTACAAGTCAATATTTTCCGAATTATATAGTGTTTGGTCTCATTTTAATCAGAAAAATATCACAAACTAATCGGTAAAAGTTGTATAATAAAGGAACTGAAATTAAAAATGTTAGTATCACATTGGTATGTTAAACAGCGTAGTGGGCCTTTGATCTTTGCCGATTGCTACGTTCCCAACTTCTCTTTTCAATTCCCTAGCTATCCTTTTCTACGGTCGAAACTTATTATCGTTAATTAAGGCAGTAAATATAGTCGTAATTATATCGTGTGTGGTGTCATTTTAATCAGAAAATTGTCAGCTATGCTATGTAAAGGTTTCATAAGAAAAGGAAGGAAAATAGCAAAGTTTCATCGTTAAATTCGTATTAGCTCATCGATATGCCCGATCTCGTATCGCGTTACACTGATCAGCAAGCGAACTTCTGACGCCTCAGGGGGTATACCCCTCAGTGGTGGGGTTAAACTCTTCGCTTATATCACGTTGAAGTTTTCCGCTTATATCGAGGATTCACTGTATGTACTACATTTATAAAGCACATACCATCACTATCGATAACTATCGATGGTCGATGGTTCAACTATCGGAAATTATCGATAGTGCTGACTATCGATATTTCTCCACCACTAGTGCTGCGTCCTGGCCGGGGGTCGGCACGTGGCACGGATGCATCATTCTGTGCGCGCAACTGTGATTGGGATTGACTGCGCTGCGCGAGTGTGTGCGTGTGCACGCGCGGCAAAGTTACAACGGAAGAGTTACAAAGGACGATAGAGAGTATCAAGAGAATGGGCAGCGGCCGAGTTCATTTGAATAGCATTTCAGTTACATTCTTCGAATAAAGGCTACAAATTCAACAACGTTACACGAGAGTACCGAACAATTTTTAACTCGAATAAAAATTCATTTGAACGAGCTTTTGTTCTTGGATCGAGCCTCGCCTCGCCACGAAGCCATACATTGTTGCTTGCGATAGATTGTGTTTAATAAGTAGAATGCAAAACTTACACAATTTTCCATTAGGTATTTCTCGATTTACATATTAGACTAGTGCTATTTTGTAGCTTTGGTACGCACTTTGGGTCTGTGAGAGTCCAGACGCCTATGCTGTCGTAGGACAGAGTGCTTGACGAGTTCGGCCCTCCTGCCTCTGACACGTAGTGTAAACAGGCCAACTTCTACTTGGCCTGGAATCCCGTGGGACAAGCAGTTCGATTTCACACTGAGTGGCGAATCGGAACATGGGGAAAATCGGATCGAAATAAGAACGTAGTTGAAATTTGTTATGTTACCAAAGAAAAAATCACCTATTTCGGTGGTTCATAACCTTTATAGTGATCGGCACCACCTTGAAATATCCATTTACGGGTTAGCGGTAGCGTATTTTTAAAGGAAGAAATAGGATCGAGTGGTAAAGTACTATGCACCCTGTGTATAATTTACGATGGGGACGCAGTCCTACGCGTGGTCGAAGAGTGTTTATTCAAATATAGAATGTCCTAGGATTGACTAATTTATTGAATGTTTTGAAAGCTAATGAACGGGACAAACATCCAGTCGGCAGGCGGTGGTTGGCGACCACTCTGGGTCTTCCAACTATCCGGTGTCGAGCAATTGTTTATTAGTAAAAGGCGAAATAGTTTAAAGATGGCAGACGGCTTGATGTTGTAGTGCTGAAGATTAGGAACTCTGATCCTGGGCAATTAATATTGGGCAATTAAAGAAAATTAGTATTCGATTCTGCGTCAAACCACCTCATTAACCCTTTGCACTATTTTGACGAGTCTGACTTGTGATGAAAATTTTAGGCCAAACATGGATGTCACGAGTCGGGTTCAGTTTCAGAACAAACATGAATATCACGAGCTTGTCTCGTACTCGACCGTTCAGGTCGAAAATGAATATCACGAGTCTGACTCGTGGGCTTAGTTTTGGACCAAGTATAAACATCTCGAATGGGATGCTTCCTGGTACAGATAACATCTTCTATATTTACCTATATTTACAAAAGTAATGCCGCTGAAAAGATTTACCCAAATATCACGATGTTTGCATTTCTCAAATAATCTAACGGATTGCAACAATGATCGCCTTCACAAAATAAGACCAATCATTAATTTAATTTTGGAACGAAAAATTTAATAATGTTTACAAACCGGATAAAAATATAAGTATCGACGAATCATTAGTGCGATATAAGGGCCGCTTAATGTATAAACAATTTAACCCATCAAAACGAGCCAGGTTTGGCATAAAAATATATAAACTATGTGAAGCAAGCACTGGATTAATAAATAAAAATAAATGAATACTTGTAAGTATTTTTCAATTTAATAATTTGTTGATATTTAATTGTTTATTTATATTGCGTTTTTCAGTTTTATGTTTAATGTTCATATTGGAAAAAACTAGATTATGAGGAAGTGTGATAATATATAATATACAATTCAGTTTAACTAAAGTACTTTATTTTATATAGTAAAAGAAGGCACGTCCTTATTCAAAGGAGAAACTCTAACGAATGAATATAGAAGAGAAGCATGGAGCATTCGGACCCTATCGGTCCTTCTTAATATAAACACTTTTGTATAAGCATTTGAATTCTATACCCCAATATATTCTCAGAACTATAAGAGATAATTTTTGTTTAACTGGGTTTTATATAGAACATAAAACCAACAGTTCAAACACTACTACCGTGGATTTGCGTTTACATATTTTTATTTTGTTACTAATTAATTATATTATTATAATTAATCAGAATTTGTTTTCATCTTATGTAATAATTAAAGTATTTTTTAAAAGTTTTTGATTCAAGCTCATTTGAATTTCACAAGGGTTCCATCGCGAGAAGTAAATACGGGCACGACTACCTTGCGCTCGGTCTTAAGAATAGGTCTCAAATTTCGGCACGCGCGCTCCACCGCTCGCCTTTCACCGCGACAATCGAGACAGCCGCGTTTGGCCTGACTTTTCCGGAGGTTTCGAATAGTGCAAGGGGTTAACGTTCGTACATGAACCATTAACGATGTGAAGGGATACCCGGTATGCGTGCGTGCGCTGGGGCACGTGCCAGCAAGAGCGAGGCGTGGGGAGAGCGTTGACGGAAAGAAACGGGAGAGAACGCGTTTTGGTGGTACGCACTTTATCTTTTGCATTGTACTTACCCTATCGTAACAAATAACATACTTTTATACATTCCTACACATGTTACCATTAAAACGGCCGTGTGATATATTTTATTTCTAGCTACATTTGCATTAAATTTTCTTGAAAATATGGTTGATACAGTAATGCCTTGATCGATGCGATAGCCTCGGGTCTGAACGTTCGCTTCCACCGTGTAGTTCCTACATTGTTTGAAATTTGCCGACAGCGTCGAACGTAGAAAAGAACAGCGAGTAAAGAAAGAGAACCGAGCAGCCAAGCCGAAAAACAATATCCAGCGTATCGGTGAAATAACACTAATGCAAAGATAAAACTTTTTTATTTCTCATCCTTTCCCTATGAAATTTTTACATAGCATAGCTGACAATTTTCTGATTAAAATGACACCAAACACGATATAATTTGGACTATATTTACTGCCTTAATTAACGATAATAAGTTGGTATGTTAAACCGTGTACTGGGCCTTTAAGGGCCCCGACTCCTTTGGGGTCAACTCCGAATCGATCTAAGCGCCATTACAAAGAAACGGGCGTTAGTGCAAACAAAAAATTTGCAGATTTGACATTTGACGGTGTGACATCTAAAGTAATTATACAGAATTATAAACTGACGGTGTGACATCTAATGTCATTAGGCAGAATTATAAACGGAGAGTAGGAGGCCATAGTTGCCAAATTACATAATTTTGGGGTTCTGTCGCACTGTTGCCACATCTGTTACAATCCTGGCCACCAGCAAAATGAATCGGCTCGAGCCGAGATTTTGATTCCCGCCAGTGTAAACATTGCTTCTTTAGCGCATGAAACTTTTTTGTAGGTTCGATCCCCCTCGGATTTTTTTTCTTTACATTATTTTTTTTTAATTGCGAACTATATGACAATGATCACTATTTCCTAATAAATATTTTAAAAACATTTTTAAAATATTTAAATTTAATATACATATGTAAATCTGAACATACTAGGAAGACTCTCAACTGGTCGACTCGGATTTTAATTTCCTTTTGCAGGTTGATAATACGCAGGATCCTGACGGTCTACGTTAAATATTATGTGTAGTTATTCATAAACTTTAATGATATTAACAATTAAAGTTACATACCTTCTATGTGAGGCCATATCTTATATAAATAGGGAATAATTCTATAGAAGATTGGTAGCCAAGTGAGATGGTTTATGGCTTTTGCCGTAGAGGTGTTCCGGGTTCGATTTCCGGTTAATTAATTTTTTTTTTATTTGTGGTTTCTATTTTGCGACGCTGCACGTTTCTGGATGATAGTTGTCATACATGTAATTGAAACACAGGAAAGTGCGATACCACGCAAACACAATAAACGTTTCGCTAGGCTTCAAAAAATACACTGATTCCTACAGGACTAGCTATGCATCTTGGACCGACTTCGAAAACTCTTGACTATGTATATATTATGCCAAAATAATAAATATCGCAGTGTGTGGGTAGGTGAGCCTATACGTGAAATTAGAAACGTACTCTAGGTTATCTACAATCTGATCATAAACAGTGTTGACCGCATTTTCACTAAAACGTATTTTAAAGAAATAGTGTTTCAAAGTTATTAACATTTTAAAAGAACTATTTATCATTCAGAAACGTGCACAGTGTTGTTAAAATGAAACCATTTAAAAAAAAAATAATGTCAATTCACTGGGAATCGAATCCGGAACCTCTACGACAAAAGCCATACACCATCTCACTTGGCTACCAATCTTCTATAGAATTATTCCCTATTTATATAAAATATGGCCTCACATAGAAGGTATGTAACTTTAATTGCTAATATCATTAAAGTTTATGAATAACTACACATAATATTTTACGTATACCATCAGGAGCCTTTGTATTATCAACCTGCAAAAGGACATTAAAATTTGAGTCGACCACTTGAGAGTCTTCCTTCGTTCGAGCGGTTTTCGTGCTACCGTTTCAAACAGTGGTATGTTTTACTACTATTTTGGCTTTCTTTTAGAACACACATTTATTTTTTTTACAAATCTAATGAACAGTGTAAATGACAGAGATTCCTTGGTCATGTTGAACAAAACAGATTTATGAAACAATATTAATATGTTTAACAATAGAACGTTTTATTCATATTAAATTAATAATAATGTGTAATGATTCGTTATTCACGAATAGCAATTTAATTATCAAGCCGTTTATTAACTGTTCCATACTTTTATTCCTTATCCGAAACGTATGAAGTATTTTATTACTTATTAAAACAATGTTTGGATAATTAATGTTAAAAAAAGATAGGTAAATAAACATATCCTTTCGTTCACGAAGTAACCAGCTTCGACGAAAGTGGGTCCTTGGCCGTTGGTCATTGTACCAATCCTGACCTATCTTAACAATTTTATGCTACGAAACGCACGTCCCGGCGATCGGTAAAGATCTGATTCGCACTTGTTTCCACACGGATGCGAGACACACATTGACGTACATAGGCCTCATTGTAGTGCAAACGGTCATGGCCCGTCAGAGGTGTGTGTGGGTCGTATCCGTGTGGAAACAATTGCGTAGCATAAAATTGTTAAGATAGGTCAGGATCGGTATAAATAAAAATGCAAAGCAGTACAAAGCATGAGAAACAGTAAATTAGAAATAAATGAAATTCATTATACTTCAGAAAAAGAGTTGTCGGATTCTGTTATATGTGTCAGGCTGATCACAAAAAGAGACGACGAAAAACACGAAAGCCTTGCAACAATTTCGACCGTCCTATTTGTGATAAACACGTAAATACTATAGCAATATTTCAAAATTGTCCAAAGAATTGTTTATTATTGAAATTTAATAAATAAATAAATCATATTATTTAACAACTGGTTCATGTTTATGTGCATAGGACGCCTAAAAATATCGTCTATTATATGGGTACATGGGTACCTGGTTGATAACATAAGAGTTAATAAATATATATAATTCACATATAGTTAGTAACTTGACAAAAATTATATAGAAAAAATGAACTTGAGGGGGTTCGAACCTAAAAAAAAGTTTTTGCAACGGCTCGAATCAAAATCTCTGCACGAACCGATTCATTTTGCTGATGGTTATTATTGTAAAAGAAGTGGCAACAGCGTCACATAGGTCTTGCTACGTGCCGGCAACTATGTTTTACTTGCGTATGTGTTTGGGCATCAGGTATTCACGTATGAAACGACGTTCGTTGTGTAAAATTATAACTTACATTTACCAACTGATATGTATTTTTATCGACTCTGACGGTAACCTGGAAAAATTAACTAAAATGTGCCATAAATGCCACAGACGGATAATCATTGAACTATTCTAACGTCAGATGCGTGCAAATCGTAGAACCGTTTCTCCGCTTTAAAGAAGTGATAGATTGTGAAAAATATAATTTATGTGATTTTGTGCTAGTAAAAGGAAGGCCGAAAGGGTGTTTAAGCAGTGAATAAACAATTAAATAGTTCAATATTTAAGAAATGTGAAGTGTGTCAAGATGCTGCAGCCATCTTGTTGCCTACATCGATGTCTGTCTCAAGCTTGACAGTTTCATAAATAACGTTATCCTGAACGAATGCTGAATTTATTGGCGTTCAAACGAATGACTCGGGCTGTGGTGAAGTCTACCCGTGTGTGGTGTACTCGTGAAAGTTTCATTAATGAAATTATAGAGAAGAAAAATCGAATCTATGAAATCGAGCCTCTCTCTCTGCTCTCTCTATACGTGCATGCTTTCCTTTGTTTGTGTGAGTGCACGCACGCAGTTCGTGGCGCATGGAGTCGGGGCCCTTAACCTTTGCCAATTGCCACGATCAAAGCTTCTCTTTTCTTTTCACTAGCTATCCTTTTCTGCGGTCGAAACTTATTACCGTTAATTAAGACACTAAATATAGTCCAAATTATATCGTGTTTGGTGTCATTTTAATCAGAAAATTGTCAGCTATGCTATGTAAAGGTTTCATAAGAAAAGGAAGGAAAATAGCAAAGTTTCATCGTTCAATTAGTATTAGCTCACCGATATACCCGAGCCCAGATCACGTTACACTGATCTCCAAGTGAACTCCTGACGCCTCAGGGGGTATACCCCGCAGTGATGGGGATAAACTTTTCGCTTGCATGGTGTAGAAACCTTTCGCGTCAATCAAGGCATTACTGTATTTGACCGATTAAAATGAGGTTGTTCAGGTTGTTCCGTAACTATAGGGTTTCCCGAACATGGGAAGTAGCTCGAGTGATACTGCACAACTTACCCATTGAGAGCAATGTCGTTTGCAGCTTCGTTCTTATGTTATTGAAGAAAACCACTGGCCAATGAAAGCGCCCGGTAGCGATCGGGTGCATCGGGGGACACCTTACGGCAAATATAATATCGTCTGCAATATAGCACAATGTGTAATTATTCGTTACGCATGAATAACAGGTTAATTAACAAGTCGTTTCATAACTGTTCCATACTCTTCTTCGTTATCCGAAACGAATTAGGTGTTTCATTGCTTCCGAAATAAATAGTTTGGATGATTAAAGATAGGCAAAAGCTACTTACAGAGACATACCCATTCGTGCATCGAGGGCGTGCATTAATTAGAATCAAAAATTAAAAGCCCTGCCCTAGACGGGGAGCAAAAAGAGGAGAGATGCCAACACTACACGGAGTTCCCAAGCGGTCACCCATCTAAGTACTATCCGTGCCCAACGCTGCTTAACTTTGGTGATCGGACGAGAACCAGTGCTTTCAGCGTGGTATGAGCGTTGACATTGAGTTTTGGCCGCTTTTTTTTTTAAATACGTTTATTGTGCCAGTACAAGGAGGTAAAATAATAAATAGGTAAAGTATATACAAAAGAGAAGAGCTACAGTAATCTTAAACGTACAAAAGGATATCGAGTGATAGGAGACTTAAGGTTGAGATCGATGGCTCTAGCGCTGAGCACTCGCGATCTTATTACTAGATTTACAATTACTGCGCTTAACGCTATTTATGATATGAGGTTAAGGGTTAGCTTGGGCAAGTGGGTGTGTTAGTTTGTGTATAGAAAGGCACGTAAACTATACAGTCGTCTTTGTCGGTAGTAGGAGGTAGGGTGGGAGTGTGGGTGGGTTGGTAGGTTGGGGGGAAGGGGGTTGGGTGTTTTATTTTATTTACAGTGCTTATGTTGACTAGTGTTACATTGTTTTACATTTATTTTGTTAGTGTAAGCATGCGCTGGGGGGGGGAGGGGTAATTTGTTGCTTGTGGCTAAGGGGCGGGTAGGGTTTGGAGTTTTTCTCCGGAGGGGGTTCGTTAGATTGTTTGTATTTATAAATATAACTTGGAATTTTTGTTGGTAGGGTTAGAGTTGAGGTTAGGGTTGTTATTCGGATAGCCACCAGTATTTTTTTGTGTCCCTGCGGTGGTTGTCTTTAAGATCTATCGTTGACAATTTGTCGTTGAATTTTACGTGGCTGATGTTAGTGTTCGTGGGTGGGTAGAGAATTCTTTTGTCGTCGGCTTTTCTGTGGGAGTGGTAAATTAGGGGCGTATTATCGCGGTTTTGAATGTAGCCTAGGTTATCCAAGTAGATGAATGATTCCGGTGGTGTGTATCCGGTGGTGCGCGTGTTTTTATAGTACTGTGGGTTGGGGTAGGTTGAGCTATTTATGAGGCTGTTGTTTTTTATTTTGCGGGTGTTTGCCCAGTGGTTTCGGATGAGTTTGAGGATGAATAGATCTATCCTGATTAGATTGGCGAGTTCGTAGAGTTTTTGGTTCCTGATCAGTTTAGTGTAGTTAGATTCGGGGGATCTGTATTTATTTAGGCAGGCGCGGAGGCATCTTCTTTCGAAGATCCTCAGCTTTTCCATGGAGCATGCGGCTGTGTTGAACCATATGGGGCAGCCGTAGGTTAGAATCGGTCTTATTAGTGATTTGTAGCAGGTGATTTTAGAATTTGCGCTTAGCGTTTTTGAATAGAAGAGGCGTTTATTGGCTGCGAATGCTTTTTGCGCTTTGTCTATCTGTATGTGTATATGGTTGTTGTAATTTAATTGGAAGTCTATGTGTATTCCTAAATAGCGCACCACCTTTTTATGGGCGATTTTTTCCTGTTGGTTAGTATTGTTATATAAGTGGAAGTTTTTTGAGTGTACGCGTACATCTTTATTTGGTTTAGAGATGGACGATATGTAAGGTCGAAATAGAATCGTTTCGCATTTATTTGTGTTGATCTTTAGTTTCCAGGTGTGGAGGTGGTCCTGAATTTTGGCGAAGGTTTCTTGTAGTTGTGTTTTTATTATGGAGGGTTTAGCGTTTTTTATGTATATTAGTAGGTCGTCGGCGAAGGCTATTGCGAATTTGTTGTGTTCTTTGTTTAGTCCGTACATATGGAGTATGTCACTCATATAGATGTTAAACAGGATGGGGGAATTGACTGTCCCTTGTTGGAGGCCGTTCTTGATTGTAAAGGTTTTAGAGGATGTTGCATTTTTGTCGGCGGTAATGAATTTTTTGTCGTGGAGCATGTTCCAGATCATTTTTGTGAGGTGTCTTGGGCATTTTCTATTGATTAGTTTGAAGAACAGTCCATCCAGCCAGACCGTGTCAAAGGCTTTTTCGAGGTCGATGAAGACGGCTCCTACGCATTCATTCGCGTTTCTCGCCCAGCAGATGTCTGAGGTGAATTTCGTTACGGCGTGGGTTGTGGAGTGTTGATGTCTGAATCCGAATTGTGTTTCAGGGATAATGTTGTTGTCTTTTGTAAATTTCAGTATGGCGTCGTTGATTGTTGTTTCGAAGATTTTACTAATGTTTGCAAGGAGGCTGATTGGGCGGTAGTCCGTTGGAGAGTTTCCGTCTTTACCTTTCTTTTTGATTGCTATTAATTTGGCCGTTTTCCAAGCTGTCGGGAAGTACGTTTGGTTGAGGCAGTTGTTGAAAAGTATGGTGTAGTTGAGTATGTATTGGGGGGGTATGTTCTTGAGGGCTATGTTGGGGATGTTATCGAAGCTGGATGATTTTTTGTTGTTTAATTTTTTAAATGTGTGCGTTAATTTTGTAAATGATGTGAAGTAGTCTGGTGGTACGTATGTTTCTAACGGGCTGTCCGCTGTGTTGGTGGAATCGAATGTGCAGACTGTATAGTTATTGGTTTTGTCCTGTTGGATTTCTTGCTCGAGGGTCCGGGTTTTTATGTTGATTATATTGGATAGCTGTTTTTTACCCATATGTAGGTTTTGGGTGTGAACAGCTTCAAAGTGGGAACCGAGGATATTCAGTTTATTTACTGTGTCTGTGATTAAGATATTGTTTTGTGCGTCTGTTTGTTGGGAGGCTGAGTTTATGTTTGCTTCATGAAGGAGGTGTTCGTTGCTCGGAGTGATCTTTAGGGTCTCTATACTGTTTGCCGTTTTGGGTCTGAATATGCTATTTAGTCTGGGGAAGAATTTTGAGGCGTCCTGGGGGGATATTTTCGCGATTTTGTTTTCCCAGAATTTGTTAGTTGAGTCGTGGAAAGCTTTCTTGATTTCTTGCCTCACTATTTTGAGTGTCCCTTTGAGTGTTGTTATTAGTGTGTCGTTAGCAGTGGAGTAGTTTGTGATTTTAGTTAGTCTATTTATTTGAGTGAGTAGGTGGCTTTTTTGTTTCCGGAGTCGTTTGATGAGAGGTGTGATGAATTTATCTGTCGAGTTCTGGCTTTTGGGTGTGTGGGGGACTGCATGGGCTATTGCTTTGTTTATGGATGAGTCTAGTGCGCTGATGTATTTGTCTATTTCCTCTGTTGTTAGGTTTCTGTCGTTTGGTATTGTTATTTTGTCGGTGTTTGTGATGAATTTTTTGAATTTTGTCCAGTCGGTTTTGGCGAAGTTGTATGTTTCAGGTGTCGTTAGTTCGTCTAGCTCCATTGTGTTCATGGAAGGGATGGATATTTGGATCTTGACAGCTCTGTGGTCGCTGTCTCGTTCATATGAGTCAAGCGTTTGGTGTCGGTGTAGGTTATGGAGTTTGATGCGGTTGTCTGTGAGGCATAGGTCAATGAAAGCTCCACTGGCGGGGAAGGATGGGGTTTCAGTCCTGTAGAGAGCGATTCTATAGGCTATTTGGTTTTCTTGTGTCCACTTGTGCAGAGCGGTGCCTCGGCTGTTTATTGTTATGTTGCCCCATGACTCGTGTTTCGCGTTTAGGTCGCCTGCTAAGATGTATAGGTTATTTGGTTTGTGGAGTTCTAAATCTTGGAATAATGATTTGAGTTCTATGATGAATTCTTTTTTGTTGTTACCCGTTGCGTATCCTGCTATGATAAAGAGTTTTATGCTGTTTTGCAACTGTAGTTCTATTATTGAAGATTCGAGACATTCGTTGTTATGAGCTCGGTTGAGATGGATTTGTTTGTATTTTAGCATATTTTTTATTAGGATGCCCGTGCCTCCAGCTTGTTTCGCATTGGTTCTGTCTTTTCTAATGAAGTTATAATCTTTGAAGCTTATTTTGTGGTTGTGGTTTAGTTTCGTCTCGGAGAGGAGTACTATGTCGGGGTTATATTTGTTGAGGCAGTCTAGGAGAGAGGCTCGTCTTTCGTTTGAAATTATAGAATTTACGTTCATTTGTATTATGTTTAGGTGTGTGATAGAGAGTTTTTTGGGTGAGTTGTTTTGAGGTGGGGCTAGTGGATGCATTAGAGTTCTATTCCAAGAGTATCTGTTAGGATGTTAAGTCGGTTCGTGTTTCTTTCTACGCTTGCGGCTATGCGTGTCATCTGGTTGTTGATCGACATGATTATGAGTTTAATGTCTTCTAGTGTGTTCGTGGGGTGTGAGTCCGGTTGGGGGCTTTGAGTAGGGGGTTCCTGTTCTGTGGGGGCTGTTTCATTTTTAGTGAGGGTAGGGAATTGTTTGTTTGAGAGCATTGCGCTGTATGAGATGTTAGGGTTTACTGTTTTCCCTATTAGGTTCATTTTTCGTTCTTTTTCGGTTTTTAGAAATTGTACTCTGTCTTCTATTTTTTGTCTGAGCTCCTTGAGTTTGGGGCATCCTCTGTATGAGGCTGGGTGTCCGTAGCTTTTGCAGTTGACGCAGTACGGCTGGTCTGTGCTAGTTTCGGTGCGTTTGCATTCTCCCGGGTTGTGGGGGAGGTTGCATTTGACGCACCTGTATGCAAGGTTGCAGTTGGACGCGACGTGACCGATTCTTTGGCATCTTTTGCATTGGATGCGGTCTGTTTTCGTTAATTTTTCCCAGTGGATTAGGGAGTGTAGTACTATTTTGATTGTTTTTAGGTTTTCTATTTTGCTATCTGGTGATAGCTGTACTATGAAAATTGGGAGGTTTCTCTTCTCTAGTTGTGATTTGCGCGTCTGGAATTTTTTGACAATTATGAATTTGAGGTTGTCGATGTTTTTATTGCGGAGATCTTCTAGGACTGAATCCGGTTCGAAGTTTCCTTCTAGGTTTTTCAGAAGGATTGTGATATTCTTTTCAGATTTAGGAGTGTAGGAGAAGAAGTTTATATTATTTTCTTTGAGGGTTTCGCGGGCTGATTGGAAACTTTTTAGGATTTCCGTGTGAAGGAGGTGTTTGTTGGCTCCTATTTTTTTTATGAAGAACTTGTTCGTGCTTTTTGAAATTAGATCGATGGTTTTGCTGCATGGTGCGTCAATTATGGTTATGGGGGGTGGTTTCGTTAATTTGGTGTTTGTTAGGGAAACGGGTTCGCTATTCTGTGTTTTTGATTTTTTAAATGGTGGAGGAGTGGGTGTGGCGTTTGATACTACCTGCATTTGTGGGGTGAAGGGGCTTGCTGGTTGGGCGTTGCTGCTGCTGGCTGAGTCCGGGCTTCTTTTGGTTTTGGGGGCTGTCCTTTTTGCTGCTGTTACCTGCGTCCAGGGCGATGTGTCCATCGGTGTTGGCGTGTCCTCCGGTTGGGTCGAGGCGGCTACCTGAGGCATGTTTTCCTTCCGTGGTGACTCATGGTGTGTTGGTGGTTGGGGTTTTCCCGTATTTTTGGCGTTGATGGCTCGTTCTTCTTCAAGTTGTTTAGATAGTTTTTCTATCGTTCTGTTAAGGTTCTCGATTATCGCCGAGAGAGCTTTGATGTCCGTGGATGTTTTTTCCGTGTTGTCTGTTATTTTGCTTGACGTTGGCGTTCCTTTTCTTGTTGGAGGCATTTTTGTTTCGTCGTTTGTATTTTTTGTTCTGCTTGTGTTCGGCTTTGGGGTGAGCCCTTTTTTATTTATTTTTTGTTTCAGCAGATGGTTTATTTCTTTGAATCGCGCTGCGGCGCTTTCTTCTGCCGGGATGGTGTCCGTTGTTAAGTGTATTAAGGCATTAGTGCTTTTGGAATTCACTTTTTTGAGTATATCACACCATATTTTTTCTGTACGTGACTCCTCTGTTCGTTGAGAGGTGGTTCCCCCTTGGGGATTATTGCTTATCGCGGGATCAATTTTCACTGTTTGTTAACACTGCGTGTATGGTGTATTTGTAAAAAGACGAGCGCGTAAGGGTTGCACTGCGGAACACCTCGTGTGCACGAGGTAATTTGTAAGCGCGGAGCTCGAAAGGGTACGTCCTCTACCTGCGAAGGGCAAGGGACGAATGCCGCTTCATCGTGGCAACTCCACCATCGAGACCGTTGATCTGCAGAGCGAGCTAACGCGTGAAGGTGTCCACTGAAAATCTGGTGTCGGGTGCGAACGGCGTTCGCGAATCAAGGGTGCCGACGAGACGAGCCTCGTTCGGTTCGAAGCTATTCGGATAAGCGGCACGGGCCAGAGCGCAGCGGACAGAAAATTGCCAACGGCGAACGAAGATCGCAGGGGAGAACCCATCTGTGCCCTTAACGCGAGCCACGCAACTTCACTCGTCGAAGTTCTGTAAATTTTGATCGTACTTAATGCACCCCCGCCCCAAACTGCAACGGCGAATCTAACGTGAATATTTCGGGGTCGCAGGGGGAAACAGCATTCGAGGGTCAACCGAGGTAGCTCGAAGAGAACAAGAAAATAAATTCCAAGTATTATGCGCTGGCAGGTTGTTCCGTAACCATAGGGTTTCCCGAACATGGGAAGTAGCTCGAGTGATTCTGCGCAACTTACCCATTGAGAGCAATGTCGTTTGCAGCTTCGTTCTCGTGTTATTAAAGACAGCCACTGGCCAGTGAGAGCGCCGGCATAGGACGTGCTCAAGCGCGTGCCTCGTAACTGCGCTCGGTCGCGATCGGGTGCATCGGGGGCACCTTACGGCAAATATAACATCGTCTGCAATATAGAACAATGCGCAATTATTCGTTACGCATGAATAACAGGTTAATTAACAAGTCGTTTCATAACTGTTCCATACTCTTCTTCGTTATCCGAAACGAATTAGGTGTTTCATTGCTTCCGAAATAAATAGTTTGGATGATTAAAGATAGGCAAAAGCTACTTACAGAGACATACCCATTCGTGCATCGAGGGCGTGCATTAATTAGAATCAAAAATTAAAAGCCCGGCCCTAGACGGGGAGCAAAAAGAGGATAGATGCCAACACTACACGGAGTTCCCAAGCGGTCACCCATCTAAGTACTATCCGTGCCCAACGCTGCTTAACTTTGGTGATCGGACGAGAACCAGTGCTTTCAGCGTGGTATGAGCGTTGACATTGAGTTTTGGCCGCTTCATCGTGGCAACTCCACCATCGAGACCGTTGATCTGCAGAGCGAGCTAACGCGTGAAGGTGTCCACTGAAAATCTGGTGTCGGGTGCGAACGCCGTTCGCGAATCAAGGGTGCCGACGAGACGAGCCTCGTTCGGTTCGAAGCTATTCGGATAAGCGGCACGGGCCAGAGCGCAGCGGACAGAAAATTGCCAACGGCGAACGAAGATCGCAGGGGAGAACCCATCTGTGCCCTTAACGCGAGCCACGCAACTTCACTCGTCGAAGTTCTGCAAATTTTGATCGTACTTAATGCACCCCCGCCCCAAACTGCAACGGCGAATCTAACGTGAATATTTCGGGGTCGCAGGGGGAAACAGCATTCGAGGGTCAACCGAGGCAGCTCGAAGAGAACAAGAAAATAAATTCCAAGTATTATGCGCTGGCAGGTTGTTCCGTAACCATAGGGTTTCCCGAACATGGGAAGTAGCTCGAGTGATTCTGCGCAACTTACCCATTGAGAGCAATGTCGTTTGCAGCTTCGTTCTCGTGTTATTAAAGACAACCACTGGCCAGTGAGAGCGCCGGCATAGGACGTGCTCAAGCGTGTGCCTCGTAACTGCGCCCGGTCGCGATCGGGTGCATCGGGGGCACCTTACGGCAAATATAACATCGTCTGCAATATAGAACAATGCGCAATTATTCGTTACGCATGAATAACAGGTTAATTAACAAGTCGTTTCATAACTGTTCCATACTCTTCTTCGTTATCCGAAACGAATTAGGTGTTTCATTGCTTCCGAAATAAATAGTTTGGATGATTAAAGATAGGCAAAAGCTACTTACAGAGACATACCCATTCGTGCATCGAGGGCGTGCATTAATTAGAATCAAAAATTAAAAGCCCGGCCCTAGACGGGGAGCAAAAAGAGGAGAGATGCCAACACTACACGGAGTTCCCAAGCGGTCACCCATCTAAGTACTATCCGTGCACAACGCTGCTTAACTTTGGTGATCGGACGAGAACCAGTGCTTTCAGCGTGGTATGAGCGTTGACATTGAGTTTTGGCCGCTTCATCGTGGCAACTCCACCATCGAGACCGTTGATCTGCAGAGCGAGCTAACGCGTGAAGGTGTCCACTGAAAATCTGGTGTCGGGTGCGAACGCCGTTCGCGAATCAAGGGTGCCGACGAGACGAGCCTCGTTCGGTTCGAAGCTATTCGGATAAGCGGCACGGGCCAGAGCGCAGCGGACAGAAAATTGCCAACGGCGAACGAAGATCGCAGGGGAGAACCCATCTGTGCCCTTAACGCGAGCCACGCAACTTCACTCGTCGAAGTTCTGCAAATTTTGATCGTACTTAATGCACCCCCGCCCCAAACTGCAACGGCGAATCTAACGTGAATATTTCGGGGTCGCAGGGGGAAACAGCATTCGAGGGTCAACCGAGGTAGCTCGAAGAGAACAAGAAAATAAATTCCAAGTATTATGCGCTGGCAGGTTGTTCCGTAACCATAGGGTGTCCCGAACATGGGAAGTAGCTCGAGTTATTCTGCGCAACTTACCCATTGAGAGCAATGTCGTTTGCAGCTTCGTTCTCGTGTTATTAAAGACAGCCACTGGCCAGTGAGAGCGCCGGCATAGGACGTGCTCAAGCGCGTGCCTCGTAACTGCGCCCGGTCGCGATCGGGTGCATCGGGGGCACCTTACGGCAAATATAACATCGTCTGCAATATAGAACAATGCGCAATTATTCGCTACGCATGAATAACAGGTTAATTAACAAGTCGTTTCATAACTGTTCCATACTCTTCTTCGTTATCCGAAACGAATTAGGTGTTTCATTGCTTCCGAAATAAATAGTTTGGATGATTAAAGATAGGCAAAAGCTACTTACAGAGACATACCCATTCGTGCATCGAGGGCGTGCATTAATTAGAATCAAAAATTAAAAGCCCGGCCCTAGACGGGGAGCAAAAAGAGGAGAGATGCCAACACTACACGGAGTTCCCAAGCGGTCACCCATCTAAGTACTATCCGTGCCCAACGCTGCTTAACTTTGGTGATCGGACGAGAACCAGTGCTTTCAGCGTGGTATGAGCGTTGTCATTGAGTTTTGGCCGCTTCATCGTGGCAACTCCACCATCGAGACCGTTGATCTGCAGAGCGAGCTAACGCGTGAAGGTGTCCACTGAAAATCTGGTGTCGGGTGCGAACGCCGTTCGCGAATCAAGGGTGCCGACGAGACGAGCCTCGTTCGGTTCGAAGCTATTCGGATAAGCGGCACGGGCCAGAGCGCAGCGGACAGAAAATTGCCAACGGCGAACGAAGATCGCAGGGGAGAACCCATCTGTGCCCTTAACGCGAGCCACGCAACTTCACTCGTCGAAGTTCTGCAAATTTTGATCGTACTTAATGCACCCCCGCCCCAAACTGCAACGGCGAATCTAACGTGAATATTTCGGGGTCGCAGGGGGAAACAGCATTCGAGGGTCAACCGAGGCAGCTCGAAGAGAACAAGAAAATAAATTCCAAGTATTATGCGCTGGCAGGTTGTTCCGTAACCATAGGGTTTCCCGAACATGGGAAGTAGCTCGAGTGATTCTGCGCAACTTACCCATTGAGAGCAATGTCGTTTGCAGCTTCGTTCTCGTGTTATTAAAGACAACCACTGGCCAGTGAGAGCGCCGGCATAGGACGTGCTCAAGCGCGTGCCTCGTAACTGCGCCCGGTCGCGATCGGGTGCATCGGGGGCACCTTACGGCAAATATAACATCGTCTGCAATATAGAACAATGCGCAATTATTCGCTACGCATGAATAACAGGTTAATTAACAAGTCGTTTCATAACTGTTCCATACTCTTCTTCGTTATCCGAAACGAATTAGGTGTTTCATTGCTTCCGAAATAAATAGTTTGGATGATTAAAGATAGGCAAAAGCTACTTACAGAGACATACCCATTCGTGCATCGAGGGCGTGCATTAATTAGAATCAAAAATTAAAAGCCCGGCCCTAGACGGGGAGCAAAAAGAGGAGAGATGCCAACACTACACGGAGTTCCCAAGCGGTCACCCATCTAAGTACTATCCGTGCCCAACGCTGCTTAACTTTGGTGATCGGACGAGAACCAGTGCTTTCAGCGTGGTATGAGCGTTGTCATTGAGTTTTGGCCGCTTCATCGTGGCAACTCCACCATCGAGACCGTTGATCTGCAGAGCGAGCTAACGCGTGAAGGTGTCCACTGAAAATCTGGTGTCGGGTGCGAACGCCGTTCGCGAATCAAGGGTGCCGACGAGACGAGCCTCGTTCGGTTCGAAGCTATTCGGATAAGCGGCACGGGCCAGAGCGCAGCGGACAGAAAATTGCCAACGGCGAACGAAGATCGCAGGGGAGAACCCATCTGTGCCCTTAACGCGAGCCACGCAACTTCACTCGTCGAAGTTCTGCAAATTTTGATCGTACTTAATGCACCCCCGCCCCAAACTGCAACGGCGAATCTAACGTGAATATTTCGGGGTCGCAGGGGAAAACAGCATTCGAGGGTCAACCGAGGTAGCTCGAAGAGAACAAGAAAATAAATTCCAAGTATTATGCGCTGGCAGGTTGTTCCGTAACCATAGGGTTTCCCGAACATGGGAAGTAGCTCGAGTGATTCTGCGCAACTTACCCATTGAGAGCAATGTCGTTTGCAGCTTCGTTCTCGTGTTATTAAAGACAACCACTGGCCAGTGAGAACGCCGGCATAGGACGTGCTCAAGCGCGTGCCTCGTAACTGCGCCCGGTCGCGATCGGGTGCATCGGGGGCACCTTACGGCAAGTATAACATCGTCTGCAATATAGAACAATGCGCAATTATTCGCTACGCATGAATAACAGGTTAATTAACAAGTCGTTTCATAACTGTTCCATACTCTTCTTCGTTATCCGAAACGAATTAGGTGTTTCATTGCTTCCGAAATAAATAGTTTGGATGATTAAAGATAGGCAAAAGCTACTTACAGAGACATACCCATTCGTGCATCGAGGGCGTGCATTAATTAGAATCAAAAATTAAAAGCCCGGCCCTAGACGGGGAGCAAAAAGAGGAGAGATGCCAACACTACACGGAGTTCCCAAGCGGTCACCCATCTAAGTACTATCCGTGCCCAACGCTGCTTAACTTTGGTGATCGGACGAGAACCAGTGCTTTCAGCGTGGTATGAGCGTTGACATTGAGTTTTGGCCGCTTCATCGTGGCAACTCCACCATCGAGACCGTTGATCTGCAGAGCGAGCTAACGCGTGAAGGTGTCCACTGAAAATCTGGTGTCGGGTGCGAACGCCGTTCGCGAATCAAGGGTGCCGACGAGACGAGCCTCGTTCGGTTCGAAGCTATTCGGATAAGCGGCACGGGCCAGAGCGCAGCGGACAGAAAATTGCCAACGGCGAACGAAGATCGCAGGGGAGAACCCATCTGTGCCCTTAACGCGAGCCACGCAACTTCACTCGTCGAAGTTCTGCAAATTTTGATCGTACTTAATGCACCCCCGCCCCAAACTGCAACGGCGAATCTAACGTGAATATTTCGGGGTCGCAGGGGAAAACAGCATTCGAGGGTCAACCGAGGTAGCTCGAAGAGAACAAGAAAATAAATTCCAAGTATTATGCGCTGGCAGGTTGTTCCGTAACCATAGGGTTTCCCGAACATGGGAAGTAGCTCGAGTGATTCTGCGCAACTTACCCATTGAGAGCAATGTCGTTTGCAGCTTCGTTCTCGTGTTATTAAAGACAACCACTGGCCAGTGAGAGCGCCGGCATAGGACGTGCTCAAGCGCGTGCCTCGTAACTGCGCCCGGTCGCGATCGGGTGCATCGGGGGCACCTTACGGCAAATATAACATCGTCTGCAATATAGAACAATGCGCAATTATTCGTTACGCATGAATAACAGGTTAATTAACAAGTCGTTTCATAACTGTTCCATACTCTTCTTCGTTATCCGAAACGAATTAGGTGTTTCATTGCTTCCGAAATAAATAGTTTGGATGATTAAAGATAGGCAAAAGCTACTTACAGAGACATACCCATTCGTGCATCGAGGGCGTGCATTAATTAGAATCAAAAATTAAAAGCCCGGCCCTAGACGGGGAGCAAAAAGAGGAGAGATGCCAACACTACACGGAGTTCCCAAGCGGTCACCCATCTAAGTACTATCCGTGCCCAACGCTGCTTAACTTTGGTGATCGGACGAGAACCAGTGCTTCCAGCGTGGTATGAGCGTTGACATTGAGTTTTGGCCGCTTCATCGTGGCAACTCCACCATCGAGACCGTTGATCTGCAGAGCGAGCTAACGCGTGAAGGTGTCCACTGAAAATCTGGTGTCGGGTGCGAACGCCGTTCGCGAATCAAGGGTGCCGACGAGACGAGCCTCGTTCGGTTCGAAGCTATTCGGATAAGCGGCACGGGCCAGAGCGCAGCGGACAGAAAATTGCCAACGGCGAACGAAGATCGCAGGGGAGAACCCATCTGTGCCCTTAACGCGAGCCACGCAACTTCACTCGTCGAAGTTCTGCAAATTTTGATCGTACTTAATGCACCCCCGCCCCAAACTGCAACGGCGAATCTAACGTGAATATTTCGGGGTCGCAGGGGGAAACAGCATTCGAGGGTCAACCGAGGCAGCTCGAAGAGAACAAGAAAATAAATTCCAAGTATTATGCGCTGGCAGGTTGTTCCGTAACCATAGGGTTTCCCGAACATGGGAAGTAGCTCGAGTGATTCTGCGCAACTTACCCATTGAGAGCAATGTCGTTTGCAGCTTCGTTCTCGTGTTATTAAAGACAACCACTGGCCAGTGAGAGCGCCGGCATAGGACGTGCTCAAGCGCGTGCCTCGTAACTGCGCCCGGTCGCGATCGGGTGCATCGGGGGCACCTTACGGCAAATATAACATCGTCTGCAATATAGAACAATGCGCAATTATTCGCTACGCATGAATAACAGGTTAATTAACAAGTCGTTTCATAACTGTTCCATACTCTTCTTCGTTATCCGAAACGAATTAGGTGTTTCATTGCTTCCGAAATAAATAGTTTGGATGATTAAAGATAGGCAAA
Source organism: Nomada goodeniana (assembly GCA_963969485.1). NCBI lineage: Eukaryota > Metazoa > Arthropoda > Insecta > Hymenoptera > Apidae > Nomada > Nomada goodeniana. The sequence goes on along the minus strand of OZ018306.1, from coordinate 5,646,607 downwards.
AGCTACTTACAGAGACATACCCATTCGTGCATCGAGGGCGTGCATTAATTAGAATCAAAAATTAAAAGCCCGGCCCTAGACGGGGAGCAAAAAGAGGAGAGATGCCAACACTACACGGAGTTCCCAAGCGGTCACCCATCTAAGTACTATCCGTGCCCAACGCTGCTTAACTTTGGTGATCGGACGAGAACCAGTGCTTTCAGCGTGGTATGAGCGTTGACATTGAGTTTTGGCCGCTTCATCGTGGCAACTCCACCATCGAGACCGTTGATCTGCAGAGCGAGCTAACGCGTGAAGGTGTCCACTGAAAATCTGGTGTCGGGTGCGAACGCCGTTCGCGAATCAAGGGTGCCGACGAGACGAGCCTCGTTCGGTTCGAAGCTATTCGGATAAGCGGCACGGGCCAGAGCGCAGCGGACAGAAAATTGCCAACGGCGAACGAAGATCGCAGGGGAGAACCCATCTGTGCCCTTAACGCGAGCCACGCAACTTCACTCGTCGAAGTTCTGCAAATTTTGATCGTACTTAATGCACCCCCGCCCCAAACTGCAACGGCGAATCTAACGTGAATATTTCGGGGTCGCAGGGGAAAACAGCATTCGAGGGTCAACCGAGGTAGCTCGAAGAGAACAAGAAAATAAATTCCAAGTATTATGCGCTGGCAGGTTGTTCCGTAACCATAGGGTGTCCCGAACATGGGAAGTAGCTCGAGTTATTCTGCGCAACTTACCCATTGAGAGCAATGTCGTTTGCAGCTTCGTTCTCGTGTTATTAAAGACAGCCACTGGCCAGTGAGAGCGCCGGCATAGGACGTGCTCAAGCGCGTGCCTCGTAACTGCGCCCGGTCGCGATCGGGTGCATCGGGGGCACCTTACGGCAAATATAACATCGTCTGCAATATAGAACAATGCGCAATTATTCGCTACGCATGAATAACAGGTTAATTAACAAGTCGTTTCATAACTGTTCCATACTCTTCTTCGTTATCCGAAACGAATTAGGTGTTTCATTGCTTCCGAAATAAATAGTTTGGATGATTAAAGATAGGCAAAAGCTACTTACAGAGACATACCCATTCGTGCATCGAGGGCGTGCATTAATTAGAATCAAAAATTAAAAGCCCGGCCCTAGACGGGGAGCAAAAAGAGGAGAGATGCCAACACTACACGGAGTTCCCAAGCGGTCACCCATCTAAGTACTATCCGTGCCCAACGCTGCTTAACTTTGGTGATCGGACGAGAACCAGTGCTTTCAGCGTGGTATGAGCGTTGTCATTGAGTTTTGGCCGCTTCATCGTGGCAACTCCACCATCGAGACCGTTGATCTGCAGAGCGAGCTAACGCGTGAAGGTGTCCACTGAAAATCTGGTGTCGGGTGCGAACGCCGTTCGCGAATCAAGGGTGCCGACGAGACGAGCCTCGTTCGGTTCGAAGCTATTCGGATAAGCGGCACGGGCCAGAGCGCAGCGGACAGAAAATTGCCAACGGCGAACGAAGATCGCAGGGGAGAACCCATCTGTGCCCTTAACGCGAGCCACGCAACTTCACTCGTCGAAGTTCTGCAAATTTTGATCGTACTTAATGCACCCCCGCCCCAAACTGCAACGGCGAATCTAACGTGAATATTTCGGGGTCGCAGGGGGAAACAGCATTCGAGGGTCAACCGAGGCAGCTCGAAGAGAACAAGAAAATAAATTCCAAGTATTATGCGCTGGCAGGTTGTTCCGTAACCATAGGGTTTCCCGAACATGGGAAGTAGCTCGAGTGATTCTGCGCAACTTACCCATTGAGAGCAATGTCGTTTGCAGCTTCGTTCTCGTGTTATTAAAGACAACCACTGGCCAGTGAGAGCGCCGGCATAGGACGTGCTCAAGCGCGTGCCTCGTAACTGCGCCCGGTCGCGATCGGGTGCATCGGGGGCACCTTACGGCAAATATAACATCGTCTGCAATATAGAACAATGCGCAATTATTCGCTACGCATGAATAACAGGTTAATTAACAAGTCGTTTCATAACTGTTCCATACTCTTCTTCGTTATCCGAAACGAATTAGGTGTTTCATTGCTTCCGAAATAAATAGTTTGGATGATTAAAGATAGGCAAAAGCTACTTACAGAGACATACCCATTCGTGCATCGAGGGCGTGCATTAATTAGAATCAAAAATTAAAAGCCCGGCCCTAGACGGGGAGCAAAAAGAGGAGAGATGCCAACACTACACGGAGTTCCCAAGCGGTCACCCATCTAAGTACTATCCGTGCCCAACGCTGCTTAACTTTGGTGATCGGACGAGAACCAGTGCTTTCAGCGTGGTATGAGCGTTGTCATTGAGTTTTGGCCGCTTCATCGTGGCAACTCCACCATCGAGACCGTTGATCTGCAGAGCGAGCTAACGCGTGAAGGTGTCCACTGAAAATCTGGTGTCGGGTGCGAACGCCGTTCGCGAATCAAGGGTGCCGACGAGACGAGCCTCGTTCGGTTCGAAGCTATTCGGATAAGCGGCACGGGCCAGAGCGCAGCGGACAGAAAATTGCCAACGGCGAACGAAGATCGCAGGGGAGAACCCATCTGTGCCCTTAACGCGAGCCACGCAACTTCACTCGTCGAAGTTCTGCAAATTTTGATCGTACTTAATGCACCCCCGCCCCAAACTGCAACGGCGAATCTAACGTGAATATTTCGGGGTCGCAGGGGGAAACAGCATTCGAGGGTCAACCGAGGCAGCTCGAAGAGAACAAGAAAATAAATTCCAAGTATTATGCGCTGGCAGGTTGTTCCGTAACCATAGGGTTTCCCGAACATGGGAAGTAGCTCGAGTGATTCTGCGCAACTTACCCATTGAGAGCAATGTCGTTTGCAGCTTCGTTCTCGTGTTATTAAAGACAACCACTGGCCAGTGAGAGCGCCGGCATAGGACGTGCTCAAGCGCGTGCCTCGTAACTGCGCCCGGTCGCGATCGGGTGCATCGGGGGCACCTTACGGCAAGTATAACATCGTCTGCAATATAGAACAATGCGCAATTATTCGCTACGCATGAATAACAGGTTAATTAACAAGTCGTTTCATAACTGTTCCATACTCTTCTTCGTTATCCGAAACGAATTAGGTGTTTCATTGCTTCCGAAATAAATAGTTTGGATGATTAAAGATAGGCAAAAGCTACTTACAGAGACATACCCATTCGTGCATCGAGGGCGTGCATTAATTAGAATCAAAAATTAAAAGCCCGGCCCTAGACGGGGAGCAAAAAGAGGAGAGATGCCAACACTACACGGAGTTCCCAAGCGGTCACCCATCTAAGTACTATCCGTGCCCAACGCTGCTTAACTTTGGTGATCGGACGAGAACCAGTGCTTTCAGCGTGGTATGAGCGTTGACATTGAGTTTTGGCCGCTTCATCGTGGCAACTCCACCATCGAGACCGTTGATCTGCAGAGCGAGCTAACGCGTGAAGGTGTCCACTGAAAATCTGGTGTCGGGTGCGAACGCCGTTCGCGAATCAAGGGTGCCGACGAGACGAGCCTCGTTCGGTTCGAAGCTATTCGGATAAGCGGCACGGGCCAGAGCGCAGCGGACAGAAAATTGCCAACGGCGAACGAAGATCGCAGGGGAGAACCCATCTGTGCCCTTAACGCGAGCCACGCAACTTCACTCGTCGAAGTTCTGCAAATTTTGATCGTACTTAATGCACCCCCGCCCCAAACTGCAACGGCGAATCTAACGTGAATATTTCGGGGTCGCAGGGGAAAACAGCATTCGAGGGTCAACCGAGGTAGCTCGAAGAGAACAAGAAAATAAATTCCAAGTATTATGCGCTGGCAGGTTGTTCCGTAACCATAGGGTTTCCCGAACATGGGAAGTAGCTCGAGTGATTCTGCGCAACTTACCCATTGAGAGCAATGTCGTTTGCAGCTTCGTTCTCGTGTTATTAAAGACAACCACTGGCCAGTGAGAGCGCCGGCATAGGACGGGCTCAAGCGCGTGCCTCGTAACTGCGCCCGGTCGCGATCGGGTGCATCGGGGGCACCTTACGGCAAATATAACATCGTCTGCAATATAGAACAATGCGCAATTATTCGTTACGCATGAATAACAGGTTAATTAACAAGTCGTTTCATAACTGTTCCATACTCTTCTTCGTTATCCGAAACGAATTAGGTGTTTCATTGCTTCCGAAATAAATAGTTTGGATGATTAAAGATAGGCAAAAGCTACTTACAGAGACATACCCATTCGTGCATCGAGGGCGTGCATTAATTAGAATCAAAAATTAAAAGCCCGGCCCTAGACGGGGAGCAAAAAGAGGAGAGATGCCAACACTACACGGAGTTCCCAAGCGGTCACCCATCTAAGTACTATCCGTGCCCAACGCTGCTTAACTTTGGTGATCGGACGAGAACCAGTGCTTCCAGCGTGGTATGAGCGTTGACATTGAGTTTTGGCCGCTTCATCGTGGCAACTCCACCATCGAGACCGTTGATCTGCAGAGCGAGCTAACGCGTGAAGGTGTCCACTGAAAATCTGGTGTCGGGTGCGAACGCCGTTCGCGAATCAAGGGTGCCGACGAGACGAGCCTCGTTCGGTTCGAAGCTATTCGGATAAGCGGCACGGGCCAGAGCGCAGCGGACAGAAAATTGCCAACGGCGAACGAAGATCGCAGGGGAGAACCCATCTGTGCCCTTAACGCGAGCCACGCAACTTCACTCGTCGAAGTTCTGCAAATTTTGATCGTACTTAATGCACCCCCGCCCCAAACTGCAACGGCGAATCTAACGTGAATATTTCGGGGTCGCAGGGGGAAACAGCATTCGAGGGTCAACCGAGGCAGCTCGAAGAGAACAAGAAAATAAATTCCAAGTATTATGCGCTGGCAGGTTGTTCCGTAACCATAGGGTTTCCCGAACATGGGAAGTAGCTCGAGTGATTCTGCGCAACTTACCCATTGAGAGCAATGTCGTTTGCAGCTTCGTTCTCGTGTTATTAAAGACAACCACTGGCCAGTGAGAGCGCCGGCATAGGACGTGCTCAAGCGCGTGCCTCGTAACTGCGCCCGGTCGCGATCGGGTGCATCGGGGGCACCTTACGGCAAATATAACATCGTCTGCAATATAGAACAATGCGCAATTATTCGCTACGCATGAATAACAGGTTAATTAACAAGTCGTTTCATAACTGTTCCATACTCTTCTTCGTTATCCGAAACGAATTAGGTGTTTCATTGCTTCCGAAATAAATAGTTTGGATGATTAAAGATAGGCAAAAGCTACTTACAGAGACATACCCATTCGTGCATCGAGGGCGTGCATTAATTAGAATCAAAAATTAAAAGCCCGGCCCTAGACGGGGAGCAAAAAGAGGAGAGATGCCAACACTACACGGAGTTCCCAAGCGGTCACCCATCTAAGTACTATCCGTGCCCAACGCTGCTTAACTTTGGTGATCGGACGAGAACCAGTGCTTTCAGCGTGGTATGAGCGTTGACATTGAGTTTTGGCCGCTTCATCGTGGCAACTCCACCATCGAGACCGTTGATCTGCAGAGCGAGCTAACGCGTGAAGGTGTCCACTGAAAATCTGGTGTCGGGTGCGAACGCCGTTCGCGAATCAAGGGTGCCGACGAGACGAGCCTCGTTCGGTTCGAAGCTATTCGGATAAGCGGCACGGGCCAGAGCGCAGCGGACAGAAAATTGCCAACGGCGAACGAAGATCGCAGGGGAGAACCCATCTGTGCCCTTAACGCGAGCCACGCAACTTCACTCGTCGAAGTTCTGCAAATTTTGATCGTACTTAATGCACCCCCGCCCCAAACTGCAACGGCGAATCTAACGTGAATATTTCGGGGTCGCAGGGGAAAACAGCATTCGAGGGTCAACCGAGGTAGCTCGAAGAGAACAAGAAAATAAATTCCAAGTATTATGCGCTGGCAGGTTGTTCCGTAACCATAGGGTTTCCCGAACATGGGAAGTAGCTCGAGTGATTCTGCGCAACTTACCCATTGAGAGCAATGTCGTTTGCAGCTTCGTTCTCGTGTTATTAAAGACAACCACTGGCCAGTGAGAGCGCCGGCATAGGACGTGCTCAAGCGCGTGCCTCGTAACTGCGCCCGGTCGCGATCGGGTGCATCGGGGGCACCTTACGGCAAATATAACATCGTCTGCAATATAGAACAATGCGCAATTATTCGTTACGCATGAATAACAGGTTAATTAACAAGTCGTTTCATAACTGTTCCATACTCTTCTTCGTTATCCGAAACGAATTAGGTGTTTCATTGCTTCCGAAATAAATAGTTTGGATGATTAAAGATAGGCAAAAGCTACTTACAGAGACATACCCATTCGTGCATCGAGGGCGTGCATTAATTAGAATCAAAAATTAAAAGCCCGGCCCTAGACGGGGAGCAAAAAGAGGAGAGATGCCAACACTACACGGAGTTCCCAAGCGGTCACCCATCTAAGTACTATCCGTGCCCAACGCTGCTTAACTTTGGTGATCGGACGAGAACCAGTGCTTTCAGCGTGGTATGAGCGTTGACATTGAGTTTTGGCCGCTTCATCGTGGCAACTCCACCATCGAGACCGTTGATCTGCAGAGCGAGCTAACGCGTGAAGGTGTCCACTGAAAATCTGGTGTCGGGTGCGAACGCCGTTCGCGAATCAAGGGTGCCGACGAGACGAGCCTCGTTCGGTTCGAAGCTATTCGGATAAGCGGCACGGGCCAGAGCGCAGCGGACAGAAAATTGCCAACGGCGAACGAAGATCGCAGGGGAGAACCCATCTGTGCCCTTAACGCGAGCCACGCAACTTCACTCGTCGAAGTTCTGCAAATTTTGATCGTACTTAATGCACCCCCGCCCCAAACTGCAACGGCGAATCTAACGTGAATATTTCGGGGTCGCAGGGGAAAACAGCATTCGAGGGTCAACCGAGGTAGCTCGAAGAGAACAAGAAAATAAATTCCAAGTATTATGCGCTGGCAGGTTGTTCCGTAACCATAGGGTTTCCCGAACATGGGAAGTAGCTCGAGTGATTCTGCGCAACTTACCCATTGAGAGCAATGTCGTTTGCAGCTTCGTTCTCGTGTTATTAAAGACAACCACTGGCCAGTGAGAGCGCCGGCATAGGACGGGCTCAAGCGCGTGCCTCGTAACTGCGCCCGGTCGCGATCGGGTGCATCGGGGGCACCTTACGGCAAATATAACATCGTCTGCAATATAGAACAATGCGCAATTATTCGTTACGCATGAATAACAGGTTAATTAACAAGTCGTTTCATAACTGTTCCATACTCTTCTTCGTTATCCGAAACGAATTAGGTGTTTCATTGCTTCCGAAATAAATAGTTTGGATGATTAAAGATAGGCAAAAGCTACTTACAGAGACATACCCATTCGTGCATCGAGGGCGTGCATTAATTAGAATCAAAAATTAAAAGCCCGGCCCTAGACGGGGAGCAAAAAGAGGAGAGATGCCAACACTACACGGAGTTCCCAAGCGGTCACCCATCTAAGTACTATCCGTGCCCAACGCTGCTTAACTTTGGTGATCGGACGAGAACCAGTGCTTTCAGCGTGGTATGAGCGTTGACATTGAGTTTTGGCCGCTTCATCGTGGCAACTCCACCATCGAGACCGTTGATCTGCAGAGCGAGCTAACGCGTGAAGGTGTCCACTGAAAATCTGGTGTCGGGTGCGAACGCCGTTCGCGAATCAAGGGTGCCGACGAGACGAGCCTCGTTCGGTTCGAAGCTATTCGGATAAGCGGCACGGGCCAGAGCGCAGCGGACAGAAAATTGCCAACGGCGAACGAAGATCGCAGGGGAGAACCCATCTGTGCCCTTAACGCGAGCCACGCAACTTCACTCGTCGAAGTTCTGCAAATTTTGATCGTACTTAATGCACCCCCGCCCCAAACTGCAACGGCGAATCTAACGTGAATATTTCGGGGTCGCAGGGGGAAACAGCATTCGAGGGTCAACCGAGGCAGCTCGAAGAGAACAAGAAAATAAATTCCAAGTATTATGCGCTGGCAGGTTGTTCCGTAACCATAGGGTTTCCCGAACATGGGAAGTAGCTCGAGTGATTCTGCGCAACTTACCCATTGAGAGCAATGTCGTTTGCAGCTTCGTTCTCGTGTTATTAAAGACAACCACTGGCCAGTGAGAGCGCCGGCATAGGACGTGCTCAAGCGCGTGCCTCGTAACTGCGCCCGGTCGCGATCGGGTGCATCGGGGGCACCTTACGGCAAATATAACATCGTCTGCAATATAGAACAATGCGCAATTATTCGCTACGCATGAATAACAGGTTAATTAACAAGTCGTTTCATAACTGTTCCATACTCTTCTTCGTTATCCGAAACGAATTAGGTGTTTCATTGCTTCCGAAATAAATAGTTTGGATGATTAAAGATAGGCAAAAGCTACTTACAGAGACATACCCATTCGTGCATCGAGGGCGTGCATTAATTAGAATCAAAAATTAAAAGCCCGGCCCTAGACGGGGAGCAAAAAGAGGAGAGATGCCAACACTACACGGAGTTCCCAAGCGGTCACCCATCTAAGTACTATCCGTGCCCAACGCTGCTTAACTTTGGTGATCGGACGAGAACCAGTGCTTTCAGCGTGGTATGAGCGTTGACATTGAGTTTTGGCCGCTTCATCGTGGCAACTCCACCATCGAGACCGTTGATCTGCAGAGCGAGCTAACGCGTGAAGGTGTCCACTGAAAATCTGGTGTCGGGTGCGAACGCCGTTCGCGAATCAAGGGTGCCGACGAGACGAGCCTCGTTCGGTTCGAAGCTATTCGGATAAGCGGCACGGGCCAGAGCGCAGCGGACAGAAAATTGCCAACGGCGAACGAAGATCGCAGGGGAGAACCCATCTGTGCCCTTAACGCGAGCCACGCAACTTCACTCGTCGAAGTTCTGCAAATTTTGATCGTACTTAATGCACCCCCGCCCCAAACTGCAACGGCGAATCTAACGTGAATATTTCGGGGTCGCAGGGGAAAACAGCATTCGAGGGTCAACCGAGGTAGCTCGAAGAGAACAAGAAAATAAATTCCAAGTATTATGCGCTGGCAGGTTGTTCCGTAACCATAGGGTTTCCCGAACATGGGAAGTAGCTCGAGTGATTCTGCGCAACTTACCCATTGAGAGCAATGTCGTTTGCAGCTTCGTTCTCGTGTTATTAAAGACAACCACTGGCCAGTGAGAGCGCCGGCATAGGACGTGCTCAAGCGCGTGCCTCGTAACTGCGCCCGGTCGCGATCGGGTGCATCGGGGGCACCTTACGGCAAATATAACATCGTCTGCAATATAGAACAATGCGCAATTATTCGTTACGCATGAATAACAGGTTAATTAACAAGTCGTTTCATAACTGTTCCATACTCTTCTTCGTTATCCGAAACGAATTAGGTGTTTCATTGCTTCCGAAATAAATAGTTTGGATGATTAAAGATAGGCAAAAGCTACTTACAGAGACATACCCATTCGTGCATCGAGGGCGTGCATTAATTAGAATCAAAAATTAAAAGCCCGGCCCTAGACGGGGAGCAAAAAGAGGAGAGATGCCAACACTACACGGAGTTCCCAAGCGGTCACCCATCTAAGTACTATCCGTGCCCAACGCTGCTTAACTTTGGTGATCGGACGAGAACCAGTGCTTTCAGCGTGGTATGAGCGTTGACATTGAGTTTTGGCCGCTTCATCGTGGCAACTCCACCATCGAGACCGTTGATCTGCAGAGCGAGCTAACGCGTGAAGGTGTCCACTGAAAATCTGGTGTCGGGTGCGAACGCCGTTCGCGAATCAAGGGTGCCGACGAGACGAGCCTCGTTCGGTTCGAAGCTATTCGGATAAGCGGCACGGGCCAGAGCGCAGCGGACAGAAAATTGCCAACGGCGAACGAAGATCGCAGGGGAGAACCCATCTGTGCCCTTAACGCGAGCCACGCAACTTCACTCGTCGAAGTTCTGCAAATTTTGATCGTACTTAATGCACCCCCGCCCCAAACTGCAACGGCGAATCTAACGTGAATATTTCGGGGTCGCAGGGGGAAACAGCATTCGAGGGTCAACCGAGGCAGCTCGAAGAGAACAAGAAAATAAATTCCAAGTATTATGCGCTGGCAGGTTGTTCCGTAACCATAGGGTTTCCCGAACATGGGAAGTAGCTCGAGTGATTCTGCGCAACTTACCCATTGAGAGCAATGTCGTTTGCAGCTTCGTTCTCGTGTTATTAAAGACAACCACTGGCCAGTGAGAGCGCCGGCATAGGACGTGCTCAAGCGCGTGCCTCGTAACTGCGCCCGGTCGCGATCGGGTGCATCGGGGGCACCTTACGGCAAATATAACATCGTCTGCAATATAGAACAATGCGCAATTATTCGCTACGCATGAATAACAGGTTAATTAACAAGTCGTTTCATAACTGTTCCATACTCTTCTTCGTTATCCGAAACGAATTAGGTGTTTCATTGCTTCCGAAATAAATAGTTTGGATGATTAAAGATAGGCAAAAGCTACTTACAGAGACATACCCATTCGTGCATCGAGGGCGTGCATTAATTAGAATCAAAAATTAAAAGCCCGGCCCTAGACGGGGAGCAAAAAGAGGAGAGATGCCAACACTACACGGAGTTCCCAAGCGGTCACCCATCTAAGTACTATCCGTGCCCAACGCTGCTTAACTTTGGTGATCGGACGAGAACCAGTGCTTTCAGCGTGGTATGAGCGTTGACATTGAGTTTTGGCCGCTTCATCGTGGCAACTCCACCATCGAGACCGTTGATCTGCAGAGCGAGCTAACGCGTGAAGGTGTCCACTGAAAATCTGGTGTCGGGTGCGAACGCCGTTCGCGAATCAAGGGTGCCGACGAGACGAGCCTCGTTCGGTTCGAAGCTATTCGGATAAGCGGCACGGGCCAGAGCGCAGCGGACAGAAAATTGCCAACGGCGAACGAAGATCGCAGGGGAGAACCCATCTGTGCCCTTAACGCGAGCCACGCAACTTCACTCGTCGAAGTTCTGCAAATTTTGATCGTACTTAATGCACCCCCGCCCCAAACTGCAACGGCGAATCTAACGTGAATATTTCGGGGTCGCAGGGGAAAACAGCATTCGAGGGTCAACCGAGGTAGCTCGAAGAGAACAAGAAAATAAATTCCAAGTATTATGCGCTGGCAGGTTGTTCCGTAACCATAGGGTTTCCCGAACATGGGAAGTAGCTCGAGTGATTCTGCGCAACTTACCCATTGAGAGCAATGTCGTTTGCAGCTTCGTTCTCGTGTTATTAAAGACAACCACTGGCCAGTGAGAGCGCCGGCATAGGACGGGCTCAAGCGCGTGCCTCGTAACTGCGCCCGGTCGCGATCGGGTGCATCGGGGGCACCTTACGGCAAATATAACATCGTCTGCAATATAGAACAATGCGCAATTATTCGTTACGCATGAATAACAGGTTAATTAACAAGTCGTTTCATAACTGTTCCATACTCTTCTTCGTTATCCGAAACGAATTAGGTGTTTCATTGCTTCCGAAATAAATAGTTTGGATGATTAAAGATAGGCAAAAGCTACTTACAGAGACATACCCATTCGTGCATCGAGGGCGTGCATTAATTAGAATCAAAAATTAAAAGCCCGGCCCTAGACGGGGAGCAAAAAGAGGAGAGATGCCAACACTACACGGAGTTCCCAAGCGGTCACCCATCTAAGTACTATCCGTGCCCAACGCTGCTTAACTTTGGTGATCGGACGAGAACCAGTGCTTTCAGCGTGGTATGAGCGTTGACATTGAGTTTTGGCCGCTTCATCGTGGCAACTCCACCATCGAGACCGTTGATCTGCAGAGCGAGCTAACGCGTGAAGGTGTCCACTGAAAATCTGGTGTCGGGTGCGAACGCCGTTCGCGAATCAAGGGTGCCGACGAGACGAGCCTCGTTCGGTTCGAAGCTATTCGGATAAGCGGCACGGGCCAGAGCGCAGCGGACAGAAAATTGCCAACGGCGAACGAAGATCGCAGGGGAGAACCCATCTGTGCCCTTAACGCGAGCCACGCAACTTCACTCGTCGAAGTTCTGCAAATTTTGATCGTACTTAATGCACCCCCGCCCCAAACTGCAACGGCGAATCTAACGTGAATATTTCGGGGTCGCAGGGGGAAACAGCATTCGAGGGTCAACCGAGGCAGCTCGAAGAGAACAAGAAAATAAATTCCAAGTATTATGCGCTGGCAGGTTGTTCCGTAACCATAGGGTTTCCCGAACATGGGAAGTAGCTCGAGTGATTCTGCGCAACTTACCCATTGAGAGCAATGTCGTTTGCAGCTTCGTTCTCGTGTTATTAAAGACAACCACTGGCCAGTGAGAGCGCCGGCATAGGACGTGCTCAAGCGCGTGCCTCGTAACTGCGCCCGGTCGCGATCGGGTGCATCGGGGGCACCTTACGGCAAATATAACATCGTCTGCAATATAGAACAATGCGCAATTATTCGCTACGCATGAATAACAGGTTAATTAACAAGTCGTTTCATAACTGTTCCATACTCTTCTTCGTTATCCGAAACGAATTAGGTGTTTCATTGCTTCCGAAATAAATAGTTTGGATGATTAAAGATAGGCAAAAGCTACTTACAGAGACATACCCATTCGTGCATCGAGGGCGTGCATTAATTAGAATCAAAAATTAAAAGCCCGGCCCTAGACGGGGAGCAAAAAGAGGAGAGATGCCAACACTACACGGAGTTCCCAAGCGGTCACCCATCTAAGTACTATCCGTGCCCAACGCTGCTTAACTTTGGTGATCGGACGAGAACCAGTGCTTTCAGCGTGGTATGAGCGTTGACATTGAGTTTTGGCCGCTTCATCGTGGCAACTCCACCATCGAGACCGTTGATCTGCAGAGCGAGCTAACGCGTGAAGGTGTCCACTGAAAATCTGGTGTCGGGTGCGAACGCCGTTCGCGAATCAAGGGTGCCGACGAGACGAGCCTCGTTCGGTTCGAAGCTATTCGGATAAGCGGCACGGGCCAGAGCGCAGCGGACAGAAAATTGCCAACGGCGAACGAAGATCGCAGGGGAGAACCCATCTGTGCCCTTAACGCGAGCCACGCAACTTCACTCGTCGAAGTTCTGCAAATTTTGATCGTACTTAATGCACCCCCGCCCCAAACTGCAACGGCGAATCTAACGTGAATATTTCGGGGTCGCAGGGGGAAACAGCATTCGAGGGTCAACCGAGGCAGCTCGAAGAGAACAAGAAAATAAATTCCAAGTATTATGCGCTGGCAGGTTGTTCCGTAACCATAGGGTTTCCCGAACATGGGAAGTAGCTCGAGTGATTCTGCGCAACTTACCCATTGAGAGCAATGTCGTTTGCAGCTTCGTTCTCGTGTTATTAAAGACAACCACTGGCCAGTGAGAGCGCCGGCATAGGACGTGCTCAAGCGCGTGCCTCGTAACTGCGCCCGGTCGCGATCGGGTGCATCGGGGGCACCTTACGGCAAATATAACATCGTCTGCAATATAGAACAATGCGCAATTATTCGCTACGCATGAATAACAGGTTAATTAACAAGTCGTTTCATAACTGTTCCATACTCTTCTTCGTTATCCGAAACGAATTAGGTGTTTCATTGCTTCCGAAATAAATAGTTTGGATGATTAAAGATAGGCAAAAGCTACTTACAGAGACATACCCATTCGTGCATCGAGGGCGTGCATTAATTAGAATCAAAAATTAAAAGCCCGGCCCTAGACGGGGAGCAAAAAGAGGAGAGATGCCAACACTACACGGAGTTCCCAAGCGGTCACCCATCTAAGTACTATCCGTGCCCAACGCTGCTTAACTTTGGTGATCGGACGAGAACCAGTGCTTTCAGCGTGGTATGAGCGTTGACATTGAGTTTTGGCCGCTTCATCGTGGCAACTCCACCATCGAGACCGTTGATCTGCAGAGCGAGCTAACGCGTGAAGGTGTCCACTGAAAATCTGGTGTCGGGTGCGAACGCCGTTCGCGAATCAAGGGTGCCGACGAGACGAGCCTCGTTCGGTTCGAAGCTATTCGGATAAGCGGCACGGGCCAGAGCGCAGCGGACAGAAAATTGCCAACGGCGAACGAAGATCGCAGGGGAGAACCCATCTGTGCCCTTAACGCGAGCCACGCAACTTCACTCGTCGAAGTTCTGCAAATTTTGATCGTACTTAATGCACCCCCGCCCCAAACTGCAACGGCGAATCTAACGTGAATATTTCGGGGTCGCAGGGGGAAACAGCATTCGAGGGTCAACCGAGGCAGCTCGAAGAGAACAAGAAAATAAATTCCAAGTATTATGCGCTGGCAGGTTGTTCCGTAACCATAGGGTTTCCCGAACATGGGAAGTAGCTCGAGTGATTCTGCGCAACTTACCCATTGAGAGCAATGTCGTTTGCAGCTTCGTTCTCGTGTTATTAAAGACAACCACTGGCCAGTGAGAGCGCCGGCATAGGACGTGCTCAAGCGCGTGCCTCGTAACTGCGCCCGGTCGCGATCGGGTGCATCGGGGGCACCTTACGGCAAATATAACATCGTCTGCAATATAGAACAATGCGCAATTATTCGTTACGCATGAATAACAGGTTAATTAACAAGTCGTTTCATAACTGTTCCATACTCTTCTTCGTTATCCGAAACGAATTAGGTGTTTCATTGCTTCCGAAATAAATAGTTTGGATGATTAAAGATAGGCAAAAGCTACTTACAGAGACATACCCATTCGTGCATCGAGGGCGTGCATTAATTAGAATCAAAAATTAAAAGCCCGGCCCTAGACGGGGAGCAAAAAGAGGAGAGATGCCAACACTACACGGAGTTCCCAAGCGGTCACCCATCTAAGTACTATCCGTGCCCAACGCTGCTTAACTTTGGTGATCGGACGAGAACCAGTGCTTTCAGCGTGGTATGAGCGTTGACATTGAGTTTTGGCCGCTTCATCGTGGCAACTCCACCATCGAGACCGTTGATCTGCAGAGCGAGCTAACGCGTGAAGGTGTCCACTGAAAATCTGGTGTCGGGTGCGAACGCCGTTCGCGAATCAAGGGTGCCGACGAGACGAGCCTCGTTCGGTTCGAAGCTATTCGGGTAAGCGGCACGGGCCAGAGCGCAGCGGACAGAAAATTGCCAACGGCGAACGAAGATCGCAGGGGAGAACCCATCTGTGCCCTTAACGCGAGCCACGCAACTTCACTCGTCGAAGTTCTGCAAATTTTGATCGTACTTAATGCACCCCCGCCCCAAACTGCAACGGCGAATCTAACGTGAATATTTCGGGGTCGCAGGGGAAAACAGCATTCGAGGGTCAACCGAGGTAGCTCGAAGAGAACAAGAAAATAAATTCCAAGTATTATGCGCTGGCAAGTTGTTCCGTAACCATAGGGTTTCCCGAACATGGGAAGTAGCTCGAGTGATTCTGCGCAACTTACCCATTGAGAGCAATGTCGTTTGCAGCTTCGTTCTCGTGTTATTAAAGACAACCACTGGCCAGTGAGAGCGCCGGCATAGGACGTGCTCAAGCGCGTGCCTCGTAACTGCGCCCGGTCGCGATCGGGTGCATCGGGGGCACCTTACGGCAAATATAACATCGTCTGCAATATAGAACAATGCGCAATTATTCGTTACGCATGAATAACAGGTTAATTAACAAGTCGTTTCATAACTGTTCCATACTCTTCTTCGTTATCCGAAACGAATTAGGTGTTTCATTGCTTCCGAAATAAATAGTTTGGATGATTAAAGATAGGCAAAAGCTACTTACAGAGACATACCCATTCGTGCATCGAGGGCGTGCATTAATTAGAATCAAAAATTAAAAGCCCGGCCCTAGACGGGGAGCAAAAAGAGGAGAGATGCCAACACTACACGGAGTTCCCAAGCGGTCACCCATCTAAGTACTATCCGTGCCCAACGCTGCTTAACTTTGGTGATCGGACGAGAACCAGTGCTTTCAGCGTGGTATGAGCGTTGACATTGAGTTTTGGCCGCTTCATCGTGGCAACTCCACCATCGAGACCGTTGATCTGCAGAGCGAGCTAACGCGTGAAGGTGTCCACTGAAAATCTGGTGTCGGGTGCGAACGCCGTTCGCGAATCAAGGGTGCCGACGAGACGAGCCTCGTTCGGTTCGAAGCTATTCGGGTAAGCGGCACGGGCCAGAGCGCAGCGGACAGAAAATTGCCAACGGCGAACGAAGATCGCAGGGGAGAACCCATCTGTGCCCTTAACGCGAGCCACGCAACTTCACTCGTCGAAGTTCTGCAAATTTTGATCGTACTTAATGCACCCCCGCCCCAAACTGCAACGGCGAATCTAACGTGAATATTTCGGGGTCGCAGGGGAAAACAGCATTCGAGGGTCAACCGAGGTAGCTCGAAGAGAACAAGAAAATAAATTCCAAGTATTATGCGCTGGCAGGTTGTTCCGTAACCATAGGGTTTCCCGAACATGGGAAGTAGCTCGAGTGATTCTGCGCAACTTACCCATTGAGAGCAATGTCGTTTGCAGCTTCGTTCTCGTGTTATTAAAGACAGCCACTGGCCAGTGAGAGCGCCGGCATAGGACGTGCTCAAGCGCGTGCCTCGTAACTGCGCCCGGTCGCGATCGGGTGCATCGGGGGCACCTTACGGCAAATATAACATCGTCTGCAATATAGAACAATGCGCAATTATTCGTTACGCATGAATAACAGGTTAATTAACAAGTCGTTTCATAACTGTTCCATACTCTTCTTCGTTATCCGAAACGAATTAGGTGTTTCATTGCTTCCGAAATAAATAGTTTGGATGATTAAAGATAGGCAAAAGCTACTTACAGAGACATACCCATTCGTGCATCGAGGGCGTGCATTAATTAGAATCAAAAATTAAAAGCCCGGCCCTAGACGGGGAGCAAAAAGAGGAGAGATGCCAACACTACACGGAGTTCCCAAGCGGTCACCCATCTAAGTACTATCCGTGCCCAACGCTGCTTAACTTTGGTGATCGGACGAGAACCAGTGCTTTCAGCGTGGTATGAGCGTTGACATTGAGTTTTGGCCGCTTCATCGTGGCAACTCCACCATCGAGACCGTTGATCTGCAGAGCGAGCTAACGCGTGAAGGTGTCCACTGAAAATCTGGTGTCGGGTGCGAACGCCGTTCGCGAATCAAGGGTGCCGACGAGACGAGCCTCGTTCGGTTCGAAGCTATTCGGATAAGCGGCACGGGCCAGAGCGCAGCGGACAGAAAATTGCCAACGGCGAACGAAGATCGCAGGGGAGAACCCATCTGTGCCCTTAACGCGAGCCACGCAACTTCACTCGTCGAAGTTCTGCAAATTTTGATCGCACTTAATGCACCCCCGCCCCAAACTGCAACGGCGAATCTAACGTGAATATTTCGGGGTCGCAGGGGGAAACAGCATTCGAGGGTCAACCGAGGTAGCTCGAAGAGAACAAGAAAATAAATTCCAAGTATTATGCGCTGGCAGGTTGTTCCGTAACCATAGGGTTTCCCGAACATGGGAAGTAGCTCGAGTGATTCTGCGCAACTTACCCATTGAGAGCAATGTCGTTTGCAGCTTCGTTCTCGTGTTATTAAAGACAACCACTGGCCAGTGAGAGCGCCGGCATAGGACGTGCTCAAGCGCGTGCCTCGTAACTGCGCCCGGTCGCGATCGGGTGCATCGGGGGCACCTTACGGCAAATATAACATCGTCTGCAATATAGAACAATGCGCAATTATTCGCTACGCATGAATAACAGGTTAATTAACAAGTCGTTTCATAACTGTTCCATACTCTTCTTCGTTATCCGAAACGAATTAGGTGTTTCATTGCTTCCGAAATAAATAGTTTGGATGATTAAAGATAGGCAAAAGCTACTTACAGAGACATACCCATTCGTGCATCGAGGGCGTGCATTAATTAGAATCAAAAATTAAAAGCCCGGCCCTAGACGGGGAGCAAAAAGAGGAGAGATGCCAACACTACACGGAGTTCCCAAGCGGTCACCCATCTAAGTACTATCCGTGCCCAACGCTGCTTAACTTTGGTGATCGGACGAGAACCAGTGCTTTCAGCGTGGTATGAGCGTTGACATTGAGTTTTGGCCGCTTCATCGTGGCAACTCCACCATCGAGACCGTTGATCTGCAGAGCGAGCTAACGCGTGAAGGTGTCCACTGAAAATCTGGTGTCGGGTGCGAACGCCGTTCGCGAATCAAGGGTGCCGACGAGACGAGCCTCGTTCGGTTCGAAGCTATTCGGATAAGCGGCACGGGCCAGAGCGCAGCGGACAGAAAATTGCCAACGGCGAACGAAGATCGCAGGGGAGAACCCATCTGTGCCCTTAACGCGAGCCACGCAACTTCACTCGTCGAAGTTCTGCAAATTTTGATCGTACTTAATGCACCCCCGCCCCAAACTGCAACGGCGAATCTAACGTGAATATTTCGGGGTCGCAGGGGAAAACAGCATTCGAGGGTCAACCGAGGTAGCTCGAAGAGAACAAGAAAATAAATTCCAAGTATTATGCGCTGGCAGGTTGTTCCGTAACCATAGGGTTTCCCGAACATGGGAAGTAGCTCGAGTGATTCTGCGCAACTTACCCATTGAGAGCAATGTCGTTTGCAGCTTCGTTCTCGTGTTATTAAAGACAACCACTGGCCAGTGAGAGCGCCGGCATAGGACGTGCTCAAGCGCGTGCCTCGTAACTGCGCCCGGTCGCGATCGGGTGCATCGGGGGCACCTTACGGCAAATATAACATCGTCTGCAATATAGAACAATGCGCAATTATTCGTTACGCATGAATAACAGGTTAATTAACAAGTCGTTTCATAACTGTTCCATACTCTTCTTCGTTATCCGAAACGAATTAGGTGTTTCATTGCTTCCGAAATAAATAGTTTGGATGATTAAAGATAGGCAAAAGCTACTTACAGAGACATACCCATTCGTGCATCGAGGGCGTGCATTAATTAGAATCAAAAATTAAAAGCCCGGCCCTAGACGGGGAGCAAAAAGAGGAGAGATGCCAACACTACACGGAGTTCCCAAGCGGTCACCCATCTAAGTACTATCCGTGCCCAACGCTGCTTAACTTTGGTGATCGGACGAGAACCAGTGCTTTCAGCGTGGTATGAGCGTTGACATTGAGTTTTGGCCGCTTCATCGTGGCAACTCCACCATCGAGACCGTTGATCTGCAGAGCGAGCTAACGCGTGAAGGTGTCCACTGAAAATCTGGTGTCGGGTGCGAACGCCGTTCGCGAATCAAGGGTGCCGACGAGACGAGCCTCGTTCGGTTCGAAGCTATTCGGATAAGCGGCACGGGCCAGAGCGCAGCGGACAGAAAATTGCCAACGGCGAACGAAGATCGCAGGGGAGAACCCATCTGTGCCCTTAACGCGAGCCACGCAACTTCACTCGTCGAAGTTCTGCAAATTTTGATCGCACTTAATGCACCCCCGCCCCAAACTGCAACGGCGAATCTAACGTGAATATTTCGGGGTCGCAGGGGGAAACAGCATTCGAGGGTCAACCGAGGTAGCTCGAAGAGAACAAGAAAATAAATTCCAAGTATTATGCGCTGGCAGGTTGTTCCGTAACCATAGGGTTTCCCGAACATGGGAAGTAGCTCGAGTGATTCTGCGCAACTTACCCATTGAGAGCAATGTCGTTTGCAGCTTCGTTCTCGTGTTATTAAAGACAACCACTGGCCAGTGAGAGCGCCGGCATAGGACGTGCTCAAGCGCGTGCCTCGTAACTGCGCCCGGTCGCGATCGGGTGCATCGGGGGCACCTTACGGCAAATATAACATCGTCTGCAATATAGAACAATGCGCAATTATTCGTTACGCATGAATAACAGGTTAATTAACAAGTCGTTTCATAACTGTTCCATACTCTTCTTCGTTATCCGAAACGAATTAGGTGTTTCATTGCTTCCGAAATAAATAGTTTGGATGATTAAAGATAGGCAAAAGCTACTTACAGAGACATACCCATTCGTGCATCGAGGGCGTGCATTAATTAGAATCAAAAATTAAAAGCCCGGCCCTAGACGGGGAGCAAAAAGAGGAGAGATGCCAACACTACACGGAGTTCCCAAGCGGTCACCCATCTAAGTACTATCCGTGCCCAACGCTGCTTAACTTTGGTGATCGGACGAGAACCAGTGCTTTCAGCGTGGTATGAGCGTTGTCATTGAGTTTTGGCCGCTTCATCGTGGCAACTCCACCATCGAGACCGTTGATCTGCAGAGCGAGCTAACGCGTGAAGGTGTCCACTGAAAATCTGGTGTCGGGTGCGAACGCCGTTCGCGAATCAAGGGTGCCGACGAGACGAGCCTCGTTCGGTTCGAAGCTATTCGGATAAGCGGCACGGGCCAGAGCGCAGCGGACAGAAAATTGCCAACGGCGAACGAAGATCGCAGGGGAGAACCCATCTGTGCCCTTAACGCGAGCCACGCAACTTCACTCGTCGAAGTTCTGCAAATTTTGATCGTACTTAATGCACCCCCGCCCCAAACTGCAACGGCGAATCTAACGTGAATATTTCGGGGTCGCAGGGGGAAACAGCATTCGAGGGTCAACCGAGGCAGCTCGAAGAGAACAAGAAAATAAATTCCAAGTATTATGCGCTGGCAGGTTGTTCCGTAACCATAGGGTTTCCCGAACATGGGAAGTAGCTCGAGTGATTCTGCGCAACTTACCCATTGAGAGCAATGTCGTTTGCAGCTTCGTTCTCGTGTTATTAAAGACAACCACTGGCCAGTGAGAGCGCCGGCATAGGACGTGCTCAAGCGCGTGCCTCGTAACTGCGCCCGGTCGCGATCGGGTGCATCGGGGGCACCTTACGGCAAATATAACATCGTCTGCAATATAGAACAATGCGCAATTATTCGTTACGCATGAATAACAGGTTAATTAACAAGTCGTTTCATAACTGTTCCATACTCTTCTTCGTTATCCGAAACGAATTAGGTGTTTCATTGCTTCCGAAATAAATAGTTTGGATGATTAAAGATAGGCAAAAGCTACTTACAGAGACATACCCATTCGTGCATCGAGGGCGTGCATTAATTAGAATCAAAAATTAAAAGCCCGGCCCTAGACGGGGAGCAAAAAGAGGAGAGATGCCAACACTACACGGAGTTCCCAAGCGGTCACCCATCTAAGTACTATCCGTGCCCAACGCTGCTTAACTTTGGTGATCGGACGAGAACCAGTGCTTTCAGCGTGGTATGAGCGTTGACATTGAGTTTTGGCCGCTTCATCGTGGCAACTCCACCATCGAGACCGTTGATCTGCAGAGCGAGCTAACGCGTGAAGGTGTCCACTGAAAATCTGGTGTCGGGTGCGAACGCCGTTCGCGAATCAAGGGTGCCGACGAGACGAGCCTCGTTCGGTTCGAAGCTATTCGGGTAAGCGGCACGGGCCAGAGCGCAGCGGACAGAAAATTGCCAACGGCGAACGAAGATCGCAGGGGAGAACCCATCTGTGCCCTTAACGCGAGCCACGCAACTTCACTCGTCGAAGTTCTGCAAATTTTGATCGTACTTAATGCACCCCCGCCCCAAACTGCAACGGCGAATCTAACGTGAATATTTCGGGGTCGCAGGGGAAAACAGCATTCGAGGGTCAACCGAGGTAGCTCGAAGAGAACAAGAAAATAAATTCCAAGTATTATGCGCTGGCAGGTTGTTCCGTAACCATAGGGTTTCCCGAACATGGGAAGTAGCTCGAGTGATTCTGCGCAACTTACCCATTGAGAGCAATGTCGTTTGCAGCTTCGTTCTCGTGTTATTAAAGACAGCCACTGGCCAGTGAGAGCGCCGGCATAGGACGTGCTCAAGCGCGTGCCTCGTAACTGCGCCCGGTCGCGATCGGGTGCATCGGGGGCACCTTACGGCAAATATAACATCGTCTGCAATATAGAACAATGCGCAATTATTCGTTACGCATGAATAACAGGTTAATTAACAAGTCGTTTCATAACTGTTCCATACTCTTCTTCGTTATCCGAAACGAATTAGGTGTTTCATTGCTTCCGAAATAAATAGTTTGGATGATTAAAGATAGGCAAAAGCTACTTACAGAGACATACCCATTCGTGCATCGAGGGCGTGCATTAATTAGAATCAAAAATTAAAAGCCCGGCCCTAGACGGGGAGCAAAAAGAGGAGAGATGCCAACACTACACGGAGTTCCCAAGCGGTCACCCATCTAAGTACTATCCGTGCCCAACGCTGCTTAACTTTGGTGATCGGACGAGAACCAGTGCTTTCAGCGTGGTATGAGCGTTGACATTGAGTTTTGGCCGCTTCATCGTGGCAACTCCACCATCGAGACCGTTGATCTGCAGAGCGAGCTAACGCGTGAAGGTGTCCACTGAAAATCTGGTGTCGGGTGCGAACGCCGTTCGCGAATCAAGGGTGCCGACGAGACGAGCCTCGTTCGGTTCGAAGCTATTCGGATAAGCGGCACGGGCCAGAGCGCAGCGGACAGAAAATTGCCAACGGCGAACGAAGATCGCAGGGGAGAACCCATCTGTGCCCTTAACGCGAGCCACGCAACTTCACTCGTCGAAGTTCTGCAAATTTTGATCGTACTTAATGCACCCCCGCCCCAAACTGCAACGGCGAATCTAACGTGAATATTTCGGGGTCGCAGGGGGAAACAGCATTCGAGGGTCAACCGAGGTAGCTCGAAGAGAACAAGAAAATAAATTCCAAGTATTATGCGCTGGCAGGTTGTTCCGTAACCATAGGGTTTCCCGAACATGGGAAGTAGCTCGAGTGATTCTGCGCAACTTACCCATTGAGAGCAATGTCGTTTGCAGCTTCGTTCTCGTGTTATTAAAGACAACCACTGGCCAGTGAGAGCGCCGGCATAGGACGTGCTCAAGCGCGTGCCTCGTAACTGCGCCCGGTCGCGATCGGGTGCATCGGGGGCACCTTACGGCAAATATAACATCGTCTGCAATATAGAACAATGCGCAATTATTCGCTACGCATGAATAACAGGTTAATTAACAAGTCGTTTCATAACTGTTCCATACTCTTCTTCGTTATCCGAAACGAATTAGGTGTTTCATTGCTTCCGAAATAAATAGTTTGGATGATTAAAGATAGGCAAAAGCTACTTACAGAGACATACCCATTCGTGCATCGAGGGCGTGCATTAATTAGAATCAAAAATTAAAAGCCCGGCCCTAGACGGGGAGCAAAAAGAGGAGAGATGCCAACACTACACGGAGTTCCCAAGCGGTCACCCATCTAAGTACTATCCGTGCCCAACGCTGCTTAACTTTGGTGATCGGACGAGAACCAGTGCTTTCAGCGTGGTATGAGCGTTGACATTGAGTTTTGGCCGCTTCATCGTGGCAACTCCACCATCGAGACCGTTGATCTGCAGAGCGAGCTAACGCGTGAAGGTGTCCACTGAAAATCTGGTGTCGGGTGCGAACGCCGTTCGCGAATCAAGGGTGCCGACGAGACGAGCCTCGTTCGGTTCGAAGCTATTCGGATAAGCGGCACGGGCCAGAGCGCAGCGGACAGAAAATTGCCAACGGCGAACGAAGATCGCAGGGGAGAACCCATCTGTGCCCTTAACGCGAGCCACGCAACTTCACTCGTCGAAGTTCTGCAAATTTTGATCGTACTTAATGCACCCCCGCCCCAAACTGCAACGGCGAATCTAACGTGAATATTTCGGGGTCGCAGGGGAAAACAGCATTCGAGGGTCAACCGAGGTAGCTCGAAGAGAACAAGAAAATAAATTCCAAGTATTATGCGCTGGCAGGTTGTTCCGTAACCATAGGGTTTCCCGAACATGGGAAGTAGCTCGAGTGATTCTGCGCAACTTACCCATTGAGAGCAATGTCGTTTGCAGCTTCGTTCTCGTGTTATTAAAGACAACCACTGGCCAGTGAGAGCGCCGGCATAGGACGTGCTCAAGCGCGTGCCTCGTAACTGCGCCCGGTCGCGATCGGGTGCATCGGGGGCACCTTACGGCAAATATAACATCGTCTGCAATATAGAACAATGCGCAATTATTCGTTACGCATGAATAACAGGTTAATTAACAAGTCGTTTCATAACTGTTCCATACTCTTCTTCGTTATCCGAAACGAATTAGGTGTTTCATTGCTTCCGAAATAAATAGTTTGGATGATTAAAGATAGGCAAAAGCTACTTACAGAGACATACCCATTCGTGCATCGAGGGCGTGCATTAATTAGAATCAAAAATTAAAAGCCCGGCCCTAGACGGGGAGCAAAAAGAGGAGAGATGCCAACACTACACGGAGTTCCCAAGCGGTCACCCATCTAAGTACTATCCGTGCCCAACGCTGCTTAACTTTGGTGATCGGACGAGAACCAGTGCTTTCAGCGTGGTATGAGCGTTGACATTGAGTTTTGGCCGCTTCATCGTGGCAACTCCACCATCGAGACCGTTGATCTGCAGAGCGAGCTAACGCGTGAAGGTGTCCACTGAAAATCTGGTGTCGGGTGCGAACGCCGTTCGCGAATCAAGGGTGCCGACGAGACGAGCCTCGTTCGGTTCGAAGCTATTCGGATAAGCGGCACGGGCCAGAGCGCAGCGGACAGAAAATTGCCAACGGCGAACGAAGATCGCAGGGGAGAACCCATCTGTGCCCTTAACGCGAGCCACGCAACTTCACTCGTCGAAGTTCTGCAAATTTTGATCGTACTTAATGCACCCCCGCCCCAAACTGCAACGGCGAATCTAACGTGAATATTTCGGGGTCGCAGGGGAAAACAGCATTCGAGGGTCAACCGAGGTAGCTCGAAGAGAACAAGAAAATAAATTCCAAGTATTATGCGCTGGCAGGTTGTTCCGTAACCATAGGGTTTCCCGAACATGGGAAGTAGCTCGAGTGATTCTGCGCAACTTACCCATTGAGAGCAATGTCGTTTGCAGCTTCGTTCTCGTGTTATTAAAGACAACCACTGGCCAGTGAGAGCGCCGGCATAGGACGTGCTCAAGCGCGTGCCTCGTAACTGCGCCCGGTCGCGATCGGGTGCATCGGGGGCACCTTACGGCAAATATAACATCGTCTGCAATATAGAACAATGCGCAATTATTCGTTACGCATGAATAACAGGTTAATTAACAAGTCGTTTCATAACTGTTCCATACTCTTCTTCGTTATCCGAAACGAATTAGGTGTTTCATTGCTTCCGAAATAAATAGTTTGGATGATTAAAGATAGGCAAAAGCTACTTACAGAGACATACCCATTCGTGCATCGAGGGCGTGCATTAATTAGAATCAAAAATTAAAAGCCCGGCCCTAGACGGGGAGCAAAAAGAGGAGAGATGCCAACACTACACGGAGTTCCCAAGCGGTCACCCATCTAAGTACTATCCGTGCCCAACGCTGCTTAACTTTGGTGATCGGACGAGAACCAGTGCTTTCAGCGTGGTATGAGCGTTGACATTGAGTTTTGGCCGCTTCATCGTGGCAACTCCACCATCGAGACCGTTGATCTGCAGAGCGAGCTAACGCGTGAAGGTGTCCACTGAAAATCTGGTGTCGGGTGCGAACGCCGTTCGCGAATCAAGGGTGCCGACGAGACGAGCCTCGTTCGGTTCGAAGCTATTCGGATAAGCGGCACGGGCCAGAGCGCAGCGGACAGAAAATTGCCAACGGCGAACGAAGATCGCAGGGGAGAACCCATCTGTGCCCTTAACGCGAGCCACGCAACTTCACTCGTCGAAGTTCTGCAAATTTTGATCGTACTTAATGCACCCCCGCCCCAAACTGCAACGGCGAATCTAACGTGAATATTTCGGGGTCGCAGGGGAAAACAGCATTCGAGGGTCAACCGAGGTAGCTCGAAGAGAACAAGAAAATAAATTCCAAGTATTATGCGCTGGCAGGTTGTTCCGTAACCATAGGGTTTCCCGAACATGGGAAGTAGCTCGAGTGATTCTGCGCAACTTACCCATTGAGAGCAATGTCGTTTGCAGCTTCGTTCTCGTGTTATTAAAGACAGCCACTGGCCAGTGAGAGCGCCGGCATAGGACGTGCTCAAGCGCGTGCCTCGTAACTGCGCCCGGTCGCGATCGGGTGCATCGGGGGCACCTTACGGCAAATATAACATCGTCTGCAATATAGAACAATGCGCAATTATTCGTTACGCATGAATAACAGGTTAATTAACAAGTCGTTTCATAACTGTTCCATACTCTTCTTCGTTATCCGAAACGAATTAGGTGTTTCATTGCTTCCGAAATAAATAGTTTGGATGATTAAAGATAGGCAAAAGCTACTTACAGAGACATACCCATTCGTGCATCGAGGGCGTGCATTAATTAGAATCAAAAATTAAAAGCCCGGCCCTAGACGGGGAGCAAAAAGAGGAGAGATGCCAACACTACACGGAGTTCCCAAGCGGTCACCCATCTAAGTACTATCCGTGCCCAACGCTGCTTAACTTTGGTGATCGGACGAGAACCAGTGCTTTCAGCGTGGTATGAGCGTTGTCATTGAGTTTTGGCCGCTTCATCGTGGCAACTCCACCATCGAGACCGTTGATCTGCAGAGCGAGCTAACGCGTGAAGGTGTCCACTGAAAATCTGGTGTCGGGTGCGAACGCCGTTCGCGAATCAAGGGTGCCGACGAGACGAGCCTCGTTCGGTTCGAAGCTATTCGGATAAGCGGCACGGGCCAGAGCGCAGCGGACAGAAAATTGCCAACGGCGAACGAAGATCGCAGGGGAGAACCCATCTGTGCCCTTAACGCGAGCCACGCAACTTCACTCGTCGAAGTTCTGCAAATTTTGATCGTACTTAATGCACCCCCGCCCCAAACTGCAACGGCGAATCTAACGTGAATATTTCGGGGTCGCAGGGGGAAACAGCATTCGAGGGTCAACCGAGGCAGCTCGAAGAGAACAAGAAAATAAATTCCAAGTATTATGCGCTGGCAGGTTGTTCCGTAACCATAGGGTTTCCCGAACATGGGAAGTAGCTCGAGTGATTCTGCGCAACTTACCCATTGAGAGCAATGTCGTTTGCAGCTTCGTTCTCGTGTTATTAAAGACAACCACTGGCCAGTGAGAGCGCCGGCATAGGACGTGCTCAAGCGCGTGCCTCGTAACTGCGCCCGGTCGCGATCGGGTGCGTCGGGGGCACCTTACGGCAAATATAACATCGTCTGCAATATAGAACAATGCGCAATTATTCGCTACGCATGAATAACAGGTTAATTAACAAGTCGTTTCATAACTGTTCCATACTCTTCTTCGTTATCCGAAACGAATTAGGTGTTTCATTGCTTCCGAAATAAATAGTTTGGATGATTAAAGATAGGCAAAAGCTACTTACAGAGACATACCCATTCGTGCATCGAGGGCGTGCATTAATTAGAATCAAAAATTAAAAGCCCGGCCCTAGACGGGGAGCAAAAAGAGGAGAGATGCCAACACTACACGGAGTTCCCAAGCGGTCACCCATCTAAGTACTATCCGTGCCCAACGCTGCTTAACTTTGGTGATCGGACGAGAACCAGTGCTTTCAGCGTGGTATGAGCGTTGTCATTGAGTTTTGGCCGCTTCATCGTGGCAACTCCACCATCGAGACCGTTGATCTGCAGAGCGAGCTAACGCGTGAAGGTGTCCACTGAAAATCTGGTGTCGGGTGCGAACGCCGTTCGCGAATCAAGGGTGCCGACGAGACGAGCCTCGTTCGGTTCGAAGCTATTCGGATAAGCGGCACGGGCCAGAGCGCAGCGGACAGAAAATTGCCAACGGCGAACGAAGATCGCAGGGGAGAACCCATCTGTGCCCTTAACGCGAGCCACGCAACTTCACTCGTCGAAGTTCTGCAAATTTTGATCGTACTTAATGCACCCCCGCCCCAAACTGCAACGGCGAATCTAACGTGAATATTTCGGGGTCGCAGGGGGAAACAGCATTCGAGGGTCAACCGAGGCAGCTCGAAGAGAACAAGAAAATAAATTCCAAGTATTATGCGCTGGCAGGTTGTTCCGTAACCATAGGGTTTCCCGAACATGGGAAGTAGCTCGAGTGATTCTGCGCAACTTACCCATTGAGAGCAATGTCGTTTGCAGCTTCGTTCTCGTGTTATTAAAGACAACCACTGGCCAGTGAGAGCGCCGGCATAGGACGTGCTCAAGCGCGTGCCTCGTAACTGCGCCCGGTCGCGATCGGGTGCATCGGGGGCACCTTACGGCAAATATAACATCGTCTGCAATATAGAACAATGCGCAATTATTCGTTACGCATGAATAACAGGTTAATTAACAAGTCGTTTCATAACTGTTCCATACTCTTCTTCGTTATCCGAAACGAATTAGGTGTTTCATTGCTTCCGAAATAAATAGTTTGGATGATTAAAGATAGGCAAAAGCTACTTACAGAGACATACCCATTCGTGCATCGAGGGCGTGCATTAATTAGAATCAAAAATTAAAAGCCCGGCCCTAGACGGGGAGCAAAAAGAGGAGAGATGCCAACACTACACGGAGTTCCCAAGCGGTCACCCATCTAAGTACTATCCGTGCCCAACGCTGCTTAACTTTGGTGATCGGACGAGAACCAGTGCTTTCAGCGTGGTATGAGCGTTGACATTGAGTTTTGGCCGCTTCATCGTGGCAACTCCACCATCGAGACCGTTGATCTGCAGAGCGAGCTAACGCGTGAAGGTGTCCACTGAAAATCTGGTGTCGGGTGCGAACGCCGTTCGCGAATCAAGGGTGCCGACGAGACGAGCCTCGTTCGGTTCGAAGCTATTCGGATAAGCGGCACGGGCCAGAGCGCAGCGGACAGAAAATTGCCAACGGCGAACGAAGATCGCAGGGGAGAACCCATCTGTGCCCTTAACGCGAGCCACGCAACTTCACTCGTCGAAGTTCTGCAAATTTTGATCGTACTTAATGCACCCCCGCCCCAAACTGCAACGGCGAATCTAACGTGAATATTTCGGGGTCGCAGGGGAAAACAGCATTCGAGGGTCAACCGAGGTAGCTCGAAGAGAACAAGAAAATAAATTCCAAGTATTATGCGCTGGCAGGTTGTTCCGTAACCATAGGGTTTCCCGAACATGGGAAGTAGCTCGAGTGATTCTGCGCAACTTACCCATTGAGAGCAATGTCGTTTGCAGCTTCGTTCTCGTGTTATTAAAGACAACCACTGGCCAGTGAGAGCGCCGGCATAGGACGTGCTCAAGCGCGTGCCTCGTAACTGCGCCCGGTCGCGATCGGGTGCATCGGGGGCACCTTACGGCAAATATAACATCGTCTGCAATATAGAACAATGCGCAATTATTCGTTACGCATGAATAACAGGTTAATTAACAAGTCGTTTCATAACTGTTCCATACTCTTCTTCGTTATCCGAAACGAATTAGGTGTTTCATTGCTTCCGAAATAAATAGTTTGGATGATTAAAGATAGGCAAAAGCTACTTACAGAGACATACCCATTCGTGCATCGAGGGCGTGCATTAATTAGAATCAAAAATTAAAAGCCCGGCCCTAGACGGGGAGCAAAAAGAGGAGAGATGCCAACACTACACGGAGTTCCCAAGCGGTCACCCATCTAAGTACTATCCGTGCCCAACGCTGCTTAACTTTGGTGATCGGACGAGAACCAGTGCTTTCAGCGTGGTATGAGCGTTGACATTGAGTTTTGGCCGCTTCATCGTGGCAACTCCACCATCGAGACCGTTGATCTGCAGAGCGAGCTAACGCGTGAAGGTGTCCACTGAAAATCTGGTGTCGGGTGCGAACGCCGTTCGCGAATCAAGGGTGCCGACGAGACGAGCCTCGTTCGGTTCGAAGCTATTCGGATAAGCGGCACGGGCCAGAGCGCAGCGGACAGAAAATTGCCAACGGCGAACGAAGATCGCAGGGGAGAACCCATCTGTGCCCTTAACGCGAGCCACGCAACTTCACTCGTCGAAGTTCTGCAAATTTTGATCGTACTTAATGCACCCCCGCCCCAAACTGCAACGGCGAATCTAACGTGAATATTTCGGGGTCGCAGGGGAAAACAGCATTCGAGGGTCAACCGAGGTAGCTCGAAGAGAACAAGAAAATAAATTCCAAGTATTATGCGCTGGCAGGTTGTTCCGTAACCATAGGGTTTCCCGAACATGGGAAGTAGCTCGAGTGATTCTGCGCAACTTACCCATTGAGAGCAATGTCGTTTGCAGCTTCGTTCTCGTGTTATTAAAGACAGCCACTGGCCAGTGAGAGCGCCGGCATAGGACGTGCTCAAGCGCGTGCCTCGTAACTGCGCCCGGTCGCGATCGGGTGCATCGGGGGCACCTTACGGCAAATATAACATCGTCTGCAATATAGAACAATGCGCAATTATTCGTTACGCATGAATAACAGGTTAATTAACAAGTCGTTTCATAACTGTTCCATACTCTTCTTCGTTATCCGAAACGAATTAGGTGTTTCATTGCTTCCGAAATAAATAGTTTGGATGATTAAAGATAGGCAAAAGCTACTTACAGAGACATACCCATTCGTGCATCGAGGGCGTGCATTAATTAGAATCAAAAATTAAAAGCCCGGCCCTAGACGGGGAGCAAAAAGAGGAGAGATGCCAACACTACACGGAGTTCCCAAGCGGTCACCCATCTAAGTACTATCCGTGCCCAAGGCTGCTTAACTTTGGTGATCGGACGAGAACCAGTGCTTTCAGCGTGGTATGAGCGTTGTCATTGAGTTTTGGCCGCTTCATCGTGGCAACTCCACCATCGAGACCGTTGATCTGCAGAGCGAGCTAACGCGTGAAGGTGTCCACTGAAAATCTGGTGTCGGGTGCGAACGCCGTTCGCGAATCAAGGGTGCCGACGAGACGAGCCTCGTTCGGTTCGAAGCTATTCGGATAAGCGGCACGGGCCAGAGCGCAGCGGACAGAAAATTGCCAACGGCGAACGAAGATCGCAGGGGAGAACCCATCTGTGCCCTTAACGCGAGCCACGCAACTTCACTCGTCGAAGTTCTGCAAATTTTGATCGTACTTAATGCACCCCCGCCCCAAACTGCAACGGCGAATCTAACGTGAATATTTCGGGGTCGCAGGGGGAAACAGCATTCGAGGGTCAACCGAGGCAGCTCGAAGAGAACAAGAAAATAAATTCCAAGTATTATGCGCTGGCAGGTTGTTCCGTAACCATAGGGTTTCCCGAACATGGGAAGTAGCTCGAGTGATTCTGCGCAACTTACCCATTGAGAGCAATGTCGTTTGCAGCTTCGTTCTCGTGTTATTAAAGACAACCACTGGCCAGTGAGAGCGCCGGCATAGGACGTGCTCAAGCGCGTGCCTCGTAACTGCGCCCGGTCGCGATCGGGTGCGTCGGGGGCACCTTACGGCAAATATAACATCGTCTGCAATATAGAACAATGCGCAATTATTCGCTACGCATGAATAACAGGTTAATTAACAAGTCGTTTCATAACTGTTCCATACTCTTCTTCGTTATCCGAAACGAATTAGGTGTTTCATTGCTTCCGAAATAAATAGTTTGGATGATTAAAGATAGGCAAAAGCTACTTACAGAGACATACCCATTCGTGCATCGAGGGCGTGCATTAATTAGAATCAAAAATTAAAAGCCCGGCCCTAGACGGGGAGCAAAAAGAGGAGAGATGCCAACACTACACGGAGTTCCCAAGCGGTCACCCATCTAAGTACTATCCGTGCCCAACGCTGCTTAACTTTGGTGATCGGACGAGAACCAGTGCTTTCAGCGTGGTATGAGCGTTGTCATTGAGTTTTGGCCGCTTCATCGTGGCAACTCCACCATCGAGACCGTTGATCTGCAGAGCGAGCTAACGCGTGAAGGTGTCCACTGAAAATCTGGTGTCGGGTGCGAACGCCGTTCGCGAATCAAGGGTGCCGACGAGACGAGCCTCGTTCGGTTCGAAGCTATTCGGATAAGCGGCACGGGCCAGAGCGCAGCGGACAGAAAATTGCCAACGGCGAACGAAGATCGCAGGGGAGAACCCATCTGTGCCCTTAACGCGAGCCACGCAACTTCACTCGTCGAAGTTCTGCAAATTTTGATCGTACTTAATGCACCCCCGCCCCAAACTGCAACGGCGAATCTAACGTGAATATTTCGGGGTCGCAGGGGGAAACAGCATTCGAGGGTCAACCGAGGCAGCTCGAAGAGAACAAGAAAATAAATTCCAAGTATTATGCGCTGGCAGGTTGTTCCGTAACCATAGGGTTTCCCGAACATGGGAAGTAGCTCGAGTGATTCTGCGCAACTTACCCATTGAGAGCAATGTCGTTTGCAGCTTCGTTCTCGTGTTATTAAAGACAACCACTGGCCAGTGAGAGCGCCGGCATAGGACGTGCTCAAGCGCGTGCCTCGTAACTGCGCCCGGTCGCGATCGGGTGCATCGGGGGCACCTTACGGCAAATATAACATCGTCTGCAATATAGAACAATGCGCAATTATTCGTTACGCATGAATAACAGGTTAATTAACAAGTCGTTTCATAACTGTTCCATACTCTTCTTCGTTATCCGAAACGAATTAGGTGTTTCATTGCTTCCGAAATAAATAGTTTGGATGATTAAAGATAGGCAAAAGCTACTTACAGAGACATACCCATTCGTGCATCGAGGGCGTGCATTAATTAGAATCAAAAATTAAAAGCCCGGCCCTAGACGGGGAGCAAAAAGAGGAGAGATGCCAACACTACACGGAGTTCCCAAGCGGTCACCCATCTAAGTACTATCCGTGCCCAACGCTGCTTAACTTTGGTGATCGGACGAGAACCAGTGCTTTCAGCGTGGTATGAGCGTTGTCATTGAGTTTTGGCCGCTTCATCGTGGCAACTCCACCATCGAGACCGTTGATCTGCAGAGCGAGCTAACGCGTGAAGGTGTCCACTGAAAATCTGGTGTCGGGTGCGAACGCCGTTCGCGAATCAAGGGTGCCGACGAGACGAGCCTCGTTCGGTTCGAAGCTATTCGGATAAGCGGCACGGGCCAGAGCGCAGCGGACAGAAAATTGCCAACGGCGAACGAAGATCGCAGGGGAGAACCCATCTGTGCCCTTAACGCGAGCCACGCAACTTCACTCGTCGAAGTTCTGCAAATTT
This sequence comes from Nomada goodeniana, assembly GCA_963969485.1. NCBI lineage: Eukaryota > Metazoa > Arthropoda > Insecta > Hymenoptera > Apidae > Nomada > Nomada goodeniana. The sequence continues at coordinate 5,613,479 of OZ018306.1, read as the reverse complement.
TGATCGTACTTAATGCACCCCCGCCCCAAACTGCAACGGCGAATCTAACGTGAATATTTCGGGGTCGCAGGGGGAAACAGCATTCGAGGGTCAACCGAGGCAGCTCGAAGAGAACAAGAAAATAAATTCCAAGTATTATGCGCTGGCAGGTTGTTCCGTAACCATAGGGTTTCCCGAACATGGGAAGTAGCTCGAGTGATTCTGCGCAACTTACCCATTGAGAGCAATGTCGTTTGCAGCTTCGTTCTCGTGTTATTAAAGACAACCACTGGCCAGTGAGAGCGCCGGCATAGGACGTGCTCAAGCGCGTGCCTCGTAACTGCGCCCGGTCGCGATCGGGTGCATCGGGGGCACCTTACGGCAAATATAACATCGTCTGCAATATAGAACAATGCGCAATTATTCGTTACGCATGAATAACAGGTTAATTAACAAGTCGTTTCATAACTGTTCCATACTCTTCTTCGTTATCCGAAACGAATTAGGTGTTTCATTGCTTCCGAAATAAATAGTTTGGATGATTAAAGATAGGCAAAAGCTACTTACAGAGACATACCCATTCGTGCATCGAGGGCGTGCATTAATTAGAATCAAAAATTAAAAGCCCGGCCCTAGACGGGGAGCAAAAAGAGGAGAGATGCCAACACTACACGGAGTTCCCAAGCGGTCACCCATCTAAGTACTATCCGTGCCCAACGCTGCTTAACTTTGGTGATCGGACGAGAACCAGTGCTTTCAGCGTGGTATGAGCGTTGACATTGAGTTTTGGCCGCTTCATCGTGGCAACTCCACCATCGAGACCGTTGATCTGCAGAGCGAGCTAACGCGTGAAGGTGTCCACTGAAAATCTGGTGTCGGGTGCGAACGCCGTTCGCGAATCAAGGGTGCCGACGAGACGAGCCTCGTTCGGTTCGAAGCTATTCGGATAAGCGGCACGGGCCAGAGCGCAGCGGACAGAAAATTGCCAACGGCGAACGAAGATCGCAGGGGAGAACCCATCTGTGCCCTTAACGCGAGCCACGCAACTTCACTCGTCGAAGTTCTGCAAATTTTGATCGTACTTAATGCACCCCCGCCCCAAACTGCAACGGCGAATCTAACGTGAATATTTCGGGGTCGCAGGGGAAAACAGCATTCGAGGGTCAACCGAGGTAGCTCGAAGAGAACAAGAAAATAAATTCCAAGTATTATGCGCTGGCAGGTTGTTCCGTAACCATAGGGTTTCCCGAACATGGGAAGTAGCTCGAGTGATTCTGCGCAACTTACCCATTGAGAGCAATGTCGTTTGCAGCTTCGTTCTCGTGTTATTAAAGACAACCACTGGCCAGTGAGAGCGCCGGCATAGGACGTGCTCAAGCGCGTGCCTCGTAACTGCGCCCGGTCGCGATCGGGTGCATCGGGGGCACCTTACGGCAAATATAACATCGTCTGCAATATAGAACAATGCGCAATTATTCGTTACGCATGAATAACAGGTTAATTAACAAGTCGTTTCATAACTGTTCCATACTCTTCTTCGTTATCCGAAACGAATTAGGTGTTTCATTGCTTCCGAAATAAATAGTTTGGATGATTAAAGATAGGCAAAAGCTACTTACAGAGACATACCCATTCGTGCATCGAGGGCGTGCATTAATTAGAATCAAAAATTAAAAGCCCGGCCCTAGACGGGGAGCAAAAAGAGGAGAGATGCCAACACTACACGGAGTTCCCAAGCGGTCACCCATCTAAGTACTATCCGTGCCCAACGCTGCTTAACTTTGGTGATCGGACGAGAACCAGTGCTTTCAGCGTGGTATGAGCGTTGTCATTGAGTTTTGGCCGCTTCATCGTGGCAACTCCACCATCGAGACCGTTGATCTGCAGAGCGAGCTAACGCGTGAAGGTGTCCACTGAAAATCTGGTGTCGGGTGCGAACGCCGTTCGCGAATCAAGGGTGCCGACGAGACGAGCCTCGTTCGGTTCGAAGCTATTCGGATAAGCGGCACGGGCCAGAGCGCAGCGGACAGAAAATTGCCAACGGCGAACGAAGATCGCAGGGGAGAACCCATCTGTGCCCTTAACGCGAGCCACGCAACTTCACTCGTCGAAGTTCTGCAAATTTTGATCGTACTTAATGCACCCCCGCCCCAAACTGCAACGGCGAATCTAACGTGAATATTTCGGGGTCGCAGGGGGAAACAGCATTCGAGGGTCAACCGAGGCAGCTCGAAGAGAACAAGAAAATAAATTCCAAGTATTATGCGCTGGCAGGTTGTTCCGTAACCATAGGGTTTCCCGAACATGGGAAGTAGCTCGAGTGATTCTGCGCAACTTACCCATTGAGAGCAATGTCGTTTGCAGCTTCGTTCTCGTGTTATTAAAGACAACCACTGGCCAGTGAGAGCGCCGGCATAGGACGTGCTCAAGCGCGTGCCTCGTAACTGCGCCCGGTCGCGATCGGGTGCATCGGGGGCACCTTACGGCAAATATAACATCGTCTGCAATATAGAACAATGCGCAATTATTCGTTACGCATGAATAACAGGTTAATTAACAAGTCGTTTCATAACTGTTCCATACTCTTCTTCGTTATCCGAAACGAATTAGGTGTTTCATTGCTTCCGAAATAAATAGTTTGGATGATTAAAGATAGGCAAAAGCTACTTACAGAGACATACCCATTCGTGCATCGAGGGCGTGCATTAATTAGAATCAAAAATTAAAAGCCCGGCCCTAGACGGGGAGCAAAAAGAGGAGAGATGCCAACACTACACGGAGTTCCCAAGCGGTCACCCATCTAAGTACTATCCGTGCCCAACGCTGCTTAACTTTGGTGATCGGACGAGAACCAGTGCTTTCAGCGTGGTATGAGCGTTGACATTGAGTTTTGGCCGCTTCATCGTGGCAACTCCACCATCGAGACCGTTGATCTGCAGAGCGAGCTAACGCGTGAAGGTGTCCACTGAAAATCTGGTGTCGGGTGCGAACGCCGTTCGCGAATCAAGGGTGCCGACGAGACGAGCCTCGTTCGGTTCGAAGCTATTCGGATAAGCGGCACGGGCCAGAGCGCAGCGGACAGAAAATTGCCAACGGCGAACGAAGATCGCAGGGGAGAACCCATCTGTGCCCTTAACGCGAGCCACGCAACTTCACTCGTCGAAGTTCTGCAAATTTTGATCGTACTTAATGCACCCCCGCCCCAAACTGCAACGGCGAATCTAACGTGAATATTTCGGGGTCGCAGGGGGAAACAGCATTCGAGGGTCAACCGAGGCAGCTCGAAGAGAACAAGAAAATAAATTCCAAGTATTATGCGCTGGCAGGTTGTTCCGTAACCATAGGGTTTCCCGAACATGGGAAGTAGCTCGAGTGATTCTGCGCAACTTACCCATTGAGAGCAATGTCGTTTGCAGCTTCGTTCTCGTGTTATTAAAGACAACCACTGGCCAGTGAGAGCGCCGGCATAGGACGTGCTCAAGCGCGTGCCTCGTAACTGCGCCCGGTCGCGATCGGGTGCATCGGGGGCACCTTACGGCAAATATAACATCGTCTGCAATATAGAACAATGCGCAATTATTCGTTACGCATGAATAACAGGTTAATTAACAAGTCGTTTCATAACTGTTCCATACTCTTCTTCGTTATCCGAAACGAATTAGGTGTTTCATTGCTTCCGAAATAAATAGTTTGGATGATTAAAGATAGGCAAAAGCTACTTACAGAGACATACCCATTCGTGCATCGAGGGCGTGCATTAATTAGAATCAAAAATTAAAAGCCCGGCCCTAGACGGGGAGCAAAAAGAGGAGAGATGCCAACACTACACGGAGTTCCCAAGCGGTCACCCATCTAAGTACTATCCGTGCCCAACGCTGCTTAACTTTGGTGATCGGACGAGAACCAGTGCTTTCAGCGTGGTATGAGCGTTGACATTGAGTTTTGGCCGCTTCATCGTGGCAACTCCACCATCGAGACCGTTGATCTGCAGAGCGAGCTAACGCGTGAAGGTGTCCACTGAAAATCTGGTGTCGGGTGCGAACGCCGTTCGCGAATCAAGGGTGCCGACGAGACGAGCCTCGTTCGGTTCGAAGCTATTCGGGTAAGCGGCACGGGCCAGAGCGCAGCGGACAGAAAATTGCCAACGGCGAACGAAGATCGCAGGGGAGAACCCATCTGTGCCCTTAACGCGAGCCACGCAACTTCACTCGTCGAAGTTCTGCAAATTTTGATCGTACTTAATGCACCCCCGCCCCAAACTGCAACGGCGAATCTAACGTGAATATTTCGGGGTCGCAGGGGAAAACAGCATTCGAGGGTCAACCGAGGTAGCTCGAAGAGAACAAGAAAATAAATTCCAAGTATTATGCGCTGGCAGGTTGTTCCGTAACCATAGGGTTTCCCGAACATGGGAAGTAGCTCGAGTGATTCTGCGCAACTTACCCATTGAGAGCAATGTCGTTTGCAGCTTCGTTCTCGTGTTATTAAAGACAGCCACTGGCCAGTGAGAGCGCCGGCATAGGACGTGCTCAAGCGCGTGCCTCGTAACTGCGCCCGGTCGCGATCGGGTGCATCGGGGGCACCTTACGGCAAATATAACATCGTCTGCAATATAGAACAATGCGCAATTATTCGTTACGCATGAATAACAGGTTAATTAACAAGTCGTTTCATAACTGTTCCATACTCTTCTTCGTTATCCGAAACGAATTAGGTGTTTCATTGCTTCCGAAATAAATAGTTTGGATGATTAAAGATAGGCAAAAGCTACTTACAGAGACATACCCATTCGTGCATCGAGGGCGTGCATTAATTAGAATCAAAAATTAAAAGCCCGGCCCTAGACGGGGAGCAAAAAGAGGAGAGATGCCAACACTACACGGAGTTCCCAAGCGGTCACCCATCTAAGTACTATCCGTGCCCAACGCTGCTTAACTTTGGTGATCGGACGAGAACCAGTGCTTTCAGCGTGGTATGAGCGTTGACATTGAGTTTTGGCCGCTTCATCGTGGCAACTCCACCATCGAGACCGTTGATCTGCAGAGCGAGCTAACGCGTGAAGGTGTCCACTGAAAATCTGGTGTCGGGTGCGAACGCCGTTCGCGAATCAAGGGTGCCGACGAGACGAGCCTCGTTCGGTTCGAAGCTATTCGGATAAGCGGCACGGGCCAGAGCGCAGCGGACAGAAAATTGCCAACGGCGAACGAAGATCGCAGGGGAGAACCCATCTGTGCCCTTAACGCGAGCCACGCAACTTCACTCGTCGAAGTTCTGCAAATTTTGATCGTACTTAATGCACCCCCGCCCCAAACTGCAACGGCGAATCTAACGTGAATATTTCGGGGTCGCAGGGGGAAACAGCATTCGAGGGTCAACCGAGGCAGCTCGAAGAGAACAAGAAAATAAATTCCAAGTATTATGCGCTGGCAGGTTGTTCCGTAACCATAGGGTTTCCCGAACATGGGAAGTAGCTCGAGTGATTCTGCGCAACTTACCCATTGAGAGCAATGTCGTTTGCAGCTTCGTTCTCGTGTTATTAAAGACAACCACTGGCCAGTGAGAGCGCCGGCATAGGACGTGCTCAAGCGCGTGCCTCGTAACTGCGCCCGGTCGCGATCGGGTGCATCGGGGGCACCTTACGGCAAATATAACATCGTCTGCAATATAGAACAATGCGCAATTATTCGCTACGCATGAATAACAGGTTAATTAACAAGTCGTTTCATAACTGTTCCATACTCTTCTTCGTTATCCGAAACGAATTAGGTGTTTCATTGCTTCCGAAATAAATAGTTTGGATGATTAAAGATAGGCAAAAGCTACTTACAGAGACATACCCATTCGTGCATCGAGGGCGTGCATTAATTAGAATCAAAAATTAAAAGCCCGGCCCTAGACGGGGAGCAAAAAGAGGAGAGATGCCAACACTACACGGAGTTCCCAAGCGGTCACCCATCTAAGTACTATCCGTGCCCAACGCTGCTTAACTTTGGTGATCGGACGAGAACCAGTGCTTTCAGCGTGGTATGAGCGTTGTCATTGAGTTTTGGCCGCTTCATCGTGGCAACTCCACCATCGAGACCGTTGATCTGCAGAGCGAGCTAACGCGTGAAGGTGTCCACTGAAAATCTGGTGTCGGGTGCGAACGCCGTTCGCGAATCAAGGGTGCCGACGAGACGAGCCTCGTTCGGTTCGAAGCTATTCGGATAAGCGGCACGGGCCAGAGCGCAGCGGACAGAAAATTGCCAACGGCGAACGAAGATCGCAGGGGAGAACCCATCTGTGCCCTTAACGCGAGCCACGCAACTTCACTCGTCGAAGTTCTGCAAATTTTGATCGTACTTAATGCACCCCCGCCCCAAACTGCAACGGCGAATCTAACGTGAATATTTCGGGGTCGCAGGGGGAAACAGCATTCGAGGGTCAACCGAGGCAGCTCGAAGAGAACAAGAAAATAAATTCCAAGTATTATGCGCTGGCAGGTTGTTCCGTAACCATAGGGTTTCCCGAACATGGGAAGTAGCTCGAGTGATTCTGCGCAACTTACCCATTGAGAGCAATGTCGTTTGCAGCTTCGTTCTCGTGTTATTAAAGACAACCACTGGCCAGTGAGAGCGCCGGCATAGGACGTGCTCAAGCGCGTGCCTCGTAACTGCGCCCGGTCGCGATCGGGTGCGTCGGGGGCACCTTACGGCAAATATAACATCGTCTGCAATATAGAACAATGCGCAATTATTCGCTACGCATGAATAACAGGTTAATTAACAAGTCGTTTCATAACTGTTCCATACTCTTCTTCGTTATCCGAAACGAATTAGGTGTTTCATTGCTTCCGAAATAAATAGTTTGGATGATTAAAGATAGGCAAAAGCTACTTACAGAGACATACCCATTCGTGCATCGAGGGCGTGCATTAATTAGAATCAAAAATTAAAAGCCCGGCCCTAGACGGGGAGCAAAAAGAGGAGAGATGCCAACACTACACGGAGTTCCCAAGCGGTCACCCATCTAAGTACTATCCGTGCCCAACGCTGCTTAACTTTGGTGATCGGACGAGAACCAGTGCTTTCAGCGTGGTATGAGCGTTGTCATTGAGTTTTGGCCGCTTCATCGTGGCAACTCCACCATCGAGACCGTTGATCTGCAGAGCGAGCTAACGCGTGAAGGTGTCCACTGAAAATCTGGTGTCGGGTGCGAACGCCGTTCGCGAATCAAGGGTGCCGACGAGACGAGCCTCGTTCGGTTCGAAGCTATTCGGATAAGCGGCACGGGCCAGAGCGCAGCGGACAGAAAATTGCCAACGGCGAACGAAGATCGCAGGGGAGAACCCATCTGTGCCCTTAACGCGAGCCACGCAACTTCACTCGTCGAAGTTCTGCAAATTTTGATCGTACTTAATGCACCCCCGCCCCAAACTGCAACGGCGAATCTAACGTGAATATTTCGGGGTCGCAGGGGGAAACAGCATTCGAGGGTCAACCGAGGCAGCTCGAAGAGAACAAGAAAATAAATTCCAAGTATTATGCGCTGGCAGGTTGTTCCGTAACCATAGGGTTTCCCGAACATGGGAAGTAGCTCGAGTGATTCTGCGCAACTTACCCATTGAGAGCAATGTCGTTTGCAGCTTCGTTCTCGTGTTATTAAAGACAACCACTGGCCAGTGAGAGCGCCGGCATAGGACGTGCTCAAGCGCGTGCCTCGTAACTGCGCCCGGTCGCGATCGGGTGCATCGGGGGCACCTTACGGCAAATATAACATCGTCTGCAATATAGAACAATGCGCAATTATTCGTTACGCATGAATAACAGGTTAATTAACAAGTCGTTTCATAACTGTTCCATACTCTTCTTCGTTATCCGAAACGAATTAGGTGTTTCATTGCTTCCGAAATAAATAGTTTGGATGATTAAAGATAGGCAAAAGCTACTTACAGAGACATACCCATTCGTGCATCGAGGGCGTGCATTAATTAGAATCAAAAATTAAAAGCCCGGCCCTAGACGGGGAGCAAAAAGAGGAGAGATGCCAACACTACACGGAGTTCCCAAGCGGTCACCCATCTAAGTACTATCCGTGCCCAACGCTGCTTAACTTTGGTGATCGGACGAGAACCAGTGCTTTCAGCGTGGTATGAGCGTTGACATTGAGTTTTGGCCGCTTCATCGTGGCAACTCCACCATCGAGACCGTTGATCTGCAGAGCGAGCTAACGCGTGAAGGTGTCCACTGAAAATCTGGTGTCGGGTGCGAACGCCGTTCGCGAATCAAGGGTGCCGACGAGACGAGCCTCGTTCGGTTCGAAGCTATTCGGGTAAGCGGCACGGGCCAGAGCGCAGCGGACAGAAAATTGCCAACGGCGAACGAAGATCGCAGGGGAGAACCCATCTGTGCCCTTAACGCGAGCCACGCAACTTCACTCGTCGAAGTTCTGCAAATTTTGATCGTACTTAATGCACCCCCGCCCCAAACTGCAACGGCGAATCTAACGTGAATATTTCGGGGTCGCAGGGGAAAACAGCATTCGAGGGTCAACCGAGGTAGCTCGAAGAGAACAAGAAAATAAATTCCAAGTATTATGCGCTGGCAGGTTGTTCCGTAACCATAGGGTTTCCCGAACATGGGAAGTAGCTCGAGTGATTCTGCGCAACTTACCCATTGAGAGCAATGTCGTTTGCAGCTTCGTTCTCGTGTTATTAAAGACAGCCACTGGCCAGTGAGAGCGCCGGCATAGGACGTGCTCAAGCGCGTGCCTCGTAACTGCGCCCGGTCGCGATCGGGTGCATCGGGGGCACCTTACGGCAAATATAACATCGTCTGCAATATAGAACAATGCGCAATTATTCGTTACGCATGAATAACAGGTTAATTAACAAGTCGTTTCATAACTGTTCCATACTCTTCTTCGTTATCCGAAACGAATTAGGTGTTTCATTGCTTCCGAAATAAATAGTTTGGATGATTAAAGATAGGCAAAAGCTACTTACAGAGACATACCCATTCGTGCATCGAGGGCGTGCATTAATTAGAATCAAAAATTAAAAGCCCGGCCCTAGACGGGGAGCAAAAAGAGGAGAGATGCCAACACTACACGGAGTTCCCAAGCGGTCACCCATCTAAGTACTATCCGTGCCCAACGCTGCTTAACTTTGGTGATCGGACGAGAACCAGTGCTTTCAGCGTGGTATGAGCGTTGACATTGAGTTTTGGCCGCTTCATCGTGGCAACTCCACCATCGAGACCGTTGATCTGCAGAGCGAGCTAACGCGTGAAGGTGTCCACTGAAAATCTGGTGTCGGGTGCGAACGCCGTTCGCGAATCAAGGGTGCCGACGAGACGAGCCTCGTTCGGTTCGAAGCTATTCGGATAAGCGGCACGGGCCAGAGCGCAGCGGACAGAAAATTGCCAACGGCGAACGAAGATCGCAGGGGAGAACCCATCTGTGCCCTTAACGCGAGCCACGCAACTTCACTCGTCGAAGTTCTGCAAATTTTGATCGTACTTAATGCACCCCCGCCCCAAACTGCAACGGCGAATCTAACGTGAATATTTCGGGGTCGCAGGGGGAAACAGCATTCGAGGGTCAACCGAGGCAGCTCGAAGAGAACAAGAAAATAAATTCCAAGTATTATGCGCTGGCAGGTTGTTCCGTAACCATAGGGTTTCCCGAACATGGGAAGTAGCTCGAGTGATTCTGCGCAACTTACCCATTGAGAGCAATGTCGTTTGCAGCTTCGTTCTCGTGTTATTAAAGACAACCACTGGCCAGTGAGAGCGCCGGCATAGGACGTGCTCAAGCGCGTGCCTCGTAACTGCGCCCGGTCGCGATCGGGTGCATCGGGGGCACCTTACGGCAAATATAACATCGTCTGCAATATAGAACAATGCGCAATTATTCGCTACGCATGAATAACAGGTTAATTAACAAGTCGTTTCATAACTGTTCCATACTCTTCTTCGTTATCCGAAACGAATTAGGTGTTTCATTGCTTCCGAAATAAATAGTTTGGATGATTAAAGATAGGCAAAAGCTACTTACAGAGACATACCCATTCGTGCATCGAGGGCGTGCATTAATTAGAATCAAAAATTAAAAGCCCGGCCCTAGACGGGGAGCAAAAAGAGGAGAGATGCCAACACTACACGGAGTTCCCAAGCGGTCACCCATCTAAGTACTATCCGTGCCCAACGCTGCTTAACTTTGGTGATCGGACGAGAACCAGTGCTTTCAGCGTGGTATGAGCGTTGTCATTGAGTTTTGGCCGCTTCATCGTGGCAACTCCACCATCGAGACCGTTGATCTGCAGAGCGAGCTAACGCGTGAAGGTGTCCACTGAAAATCTGGTGTCGGGTGCGAACGCCGTTCGCGAATCAAGGGTGCCGACGAGACGAGCCTCGTTCGGTTCGAAGCTATTCGGATAAGCGGCACGGGCCAGAGCGCAGCGGACAGAAAATTGCCAACGGCGAACGAAGATCGCAGGGGAGAACCCATCTGTGCCCTTAACGCGAGCCACGCAACTTCACTCGTCGAAGTTCTGCAAATTTTGATCGTACTTAATGCACCCCCGCCCCAAACTGCAACGGCGAATCTAACGTGAATATTTCGGGGTCGCAGGGGAAAACAGCATTCGAGGGTCAACCGAGGTAGCTCGAAGAGAACAAGAAAATAAATTCCAAGTATTATGCGCTGGCAGGTTGTTCCGTAACCATAGGGTTTCCCGAACATGGGAAGTAGCTCGAGTGATTCTGCGCAACTTACCCATTGAGAGCAATGTCGTTTGCAGCTTCGTTCTCGTGTTATTAAAGACAACCACTGGCCAGTGAGAGCGCCGGCATAGGACGTGCTCAAGCGCGTGCCTCGTAACTGCGCCCGGTCGCGATCGGGTGCATCGGGGGCACCTTACGGCAAATATAACATCGTCTGCAATATAGAACAATGCGCAATTATTCGTTACGCATGAATAACAGGTTAATTAACAAGTCGTTTCATAACTGTTCCATACTCTTCTTCGTTATCCGAAACGAATTAGGTGTTTCATTGCTTCCGAAATAAATAGTTTGGATGATTAAAGATAGGCAAAAGCTACTTACAGAGACATACCCATTCGTGCATCGAGGGCGTGCATTAATTAGAATCAAAAATTAAAAGCCCGGCCCTAGACGGGGAGCAAAAAGAGGAGAGATGCCAACACTACACGGAGTTCCCAAGCGGTCACCCATCTAAGTACTATCCGTGCCCAACGCTGCTTAACTTTGGTGATCGGACGAGAACCAGTGCTTTCAGCGTGGTATGAGCGTTGTCATTGAGTTTTGGCCGCTTCATCGTGGCAACTCCACCATCGAGACCGTTGATCTGCAGAGCGAGCTAACGCGTGAAGGTGTCCACTGAAAATCTGGTGTCGGGTGCGAACGCCGTTCGCGAATCAAGGGTGCCGACGAGACGAGCCTCGTTCGGTTCGAAGCTATTCGGATAAGCGGCACGGGCCAGAGCGCAGCGGACAGAAAATTGCCAACGGCGAACGAAGATCGCAGGGGAGAACCCATCTGTGCCCTTAACGCGAGCCACGCAACTTCACTCGTCGAAGTTCTGCAAATTTTGATCGTACTTAATGCACCCCCGCCCCAAACTGCAACGGCGAATCTAACGTGAATATTTCGGGGTCGCAGGGGGAAACAGCATTCGAGGGTCAACCGAGGCAGCTCGAAGAGAACAAGAAAATAAATTCCAAGTATTATGCGCTGGCAGGTTGTTCCGTAACCATAGGGTTTCCCGAACATGGGAAGTAGCTCGAGTGATTCTGCGCAACTTACCCATTGAGAGCAATGTCGTTTGCAGCTTCGTTCTCGTGTTATTAAAGACAACCACTGGCCAGTGAGAGCGCCGGCATAGGACGTGCTCAAGCGCGTGCCTCGTAACTGCGCCCGGTCGCGATCGGGTGCATCGGGGGCACCTTACGGCAAATATAACATCGTCTGCAATATAGAACAATGCGCAATTATTCGTTACGCATGAATAACAGGTTAATTAACAAGTCGTTTCATAACTGTTCCATACTCTTCTTCGTTATCCGAAACGAATTAGGTGTTTCATTGCTTCCGAAATAAATAGTTTGGATGATTAAAGATAGGCAAAAGCTACTTACAGAGACATACCCATTCGTGCATCGAGGGCGTGCATTAATTAGAATCAAAAATTAAAAGCCCGGCCCTAGACGGGGAGCAAAAAGAGGAGAGATGCCAACACTACACGGAGTTCCCAAGCGGTCACCCATCTAAGTACTATCCGTGCCCAACGCTGCTTAACTTTGGTGATCGGACGAGAACCAGTGCTTTCAGCGTGGTATGAGCGTTGACATTGAGTTTTGGCCGCTTCATCGTGGCAACTCCACCATCGAGACCGTTGATCTGCAGAGCGAGCTAACGCGTGAAGGTGTCCACTGAAAATCTGGTGTCGGGTGCGAACGCCGTTCGCGAATCAAGGGTGCCGACGAGACGAGCCTCGTTCGGTTCGAAGCTATTCGGATAAGCGGCACGGGCCAGAGCGCAGCGGACAGAAAATTGCCAACGGCGAACGAAGATCGCAGGGGAGAACCCATCTGTGCCCTTAACGCGAGCCACGCAACTTCACTCGTCGAAGTTCTGCAAATTTTGATCGTACTTAATGCACCCCCGCCCCAAACTGCAACGGCGAATCTAACGTGAATATTTCGGGGTCGCAGGGGGAAACAGCATTCGAGGGTCAACCGAGGCAGCTCGAAGAGAACAAGAAAATAAATTCCAAGTATTATGCGCTGGCAGGTTGTTCCGTAACCATAGGGTTTCCCGAACATGGGAAGTAGCTCGAGTGATTCTGCGCAACTTACCCATTGAGAGCAATGTCGTTTGCAGCTTCGTTCTCGTGTTATTAAAGACAACCACTGGCCAGTGAGAGCGCCGGCATAGGACGTGCTCAAGCGCGTGCCTCGTAACTGCGCCCGGTCGCGATCGGGTGCGTCGGGGGCACCTTACGGCAAATATAACATCGTCTGCAATATAGAACAATGCGCAATTATTCGCTACGCATGAATAACAGGTTAATTAACAAGTCGTTTCATAACTGTTCCATACTCTTCTTCGTTATCCGAAACGAATTAGGTGTTTCATTGCTTCCGAAATAAATAGTTTGGATGATTAAAGATAGGCAAAAGCTACTTACAGAGACATACCCATTCGTGCATCGAGGGCGTGCATTAATTAGAATCAAAAATTAAAAGCCCGGCCCTAGACGGGGAGCAAAAAGAGGAGAGATGCCAACACTACACGGAGTTCCCAAGCGGTCACCCATCTAAGTACTATCCGTGCCCAACGCTGCTTAACTTTGGTGATCGGACGAGAACCAGTGCTTTCAGCGTGGTATGAGCGTTGTCATTGAGTTTTGGCCGCTTCATCGTGGCAACTCCACCATCGAGACCGTTGATCTGCAGAGCGAGCTAACGCGTGAAGGTGTCCACTGAAAATCTGGTGTCGGGTGCGAACGCCGTTCGCGAATCAAGGGTGCCGACGAGACGAGCCTCGTTCGGTTCGAAGCTATTCGGATAAGCGGCACGGGCCAGAGCGCAGCGGACAGAAAATTGCCAACGGCGAACGAAGATCGCAGGGGAGAACCCATCTGTGCCCTTAACGCGAGCCACGCAACTTCACTCGTCGAAGTTCTGCAAATTTTGATCGTACTTAATGCACCCCCGCCCCAAACTGCAACGGCGAATCTAACGTGAATATTTCGGGGTCGCAGGGGAAAACAGCATTCGAGGGTCAACCGAGGTAGCTCGAAGAGAACAAGAAAATAAATTCCAAGTATTATGCGCTGGCAGGTTGTTCCGTAACCATAGGGTTTCCCGAACATGGGAAGTAGCTCGAGTGATTCTGCGCAACTTACCCATTGAGAGCAATGTCGTTTGCAGCTTCGTTCTCGTGTTATTAAAGACAACCACTGGCCAGTGAGAGCGCCGGCATAGGACGTGCTCAAGCGCGTGCCTCGTAACTGCGCCCGGTCGCGATCGGGTGCATCGGGGGCACCTTACGGCAAATATAACATCGTCTGCAATATAGAACAATGCGCAATTATTCGTTACGCATGAATAACAGGTTAATTAACAAGTCGTTTCATAACTGTTCCATACTCTTCTTCGTTATCCGAAACGAATTAGGTGTTTCATTGCTTCCGAAATAAATAGTTTGGATGATTAAAGATAGGCAAAAGCTACTTACAGAGACATACCCATTCGTGCATCGAGGGCGTGCATTAATTAGAATCAAAAATTAAAAGCCCGGCCCTAGACGGGGAGCAAAAAGAGGAGAGATGCCAACACTACACGGAGTTCCCAAGCGGTCACCCATCTAAGTACTATCCGTGCCCAACGCTGCTTAACTTTGGTGATCGGACGAGAACCAGTGCTTTCAGCGTGGTATGAGCGTTGTCATTGAGTTTTGGCCGCTTCATCGTGGCAACTCCACCATCGAGACCGTTGATCTGCAGAGCGAGCTAACGCGTGAAGGTGTCCACTGAAAATCTGGTGTCGGGTGCGAACGCCGTTCGCGAATCAAGGGTGCCGACGAGACGAGCCTCGTTCGGTTCGAAGCTATTCGGATAAGCGGCACGGGCCAGAGCGCAGCGGACAGAAAATTGCCAACGGCGAACGAAGATCGCAGGGGAGAACCCATCTGTGCCCTTAACGCGAGCCACGCAACTTCACTCGTCGAAGTTCTGCAAATTTTGATCGTACTTAATGCACCCCCGCCCCAAACTGCAACGGCGAATCTAACGTGAATATTTCGGGGTCGCAGGGGGAAACAGCATTCGAGGGTCAACCGAGGCAGCTCGAAGAGAACAAGAAAATAAATTCCAAGTATTATGCGCTGGCAGGTTGTTCCGTAACCATAGGGTTTCCCGAACATGGGAAGTAGCTCGAGTGATTCTGCGCAACTTACCCATTGAGAGCAATGTCGTTTGCAGCTTCGTTCTCGTGTTATTAAAGACAACCACTGGCCAGTGAGAGCGCCGGCATAGGACGTGCTCAAGCGCGTGCCTCGTAACTGCGCCCGGTCGCGATCGGGTGCATCGGGGGCACCTTACGGCAAATATAACATCGTCTGCAATATAGAACAATGCGCAATTATTCGTTACGCATGAATAACAGGTTAATTAACAAGTCGTTTCATAACTGTTCCATACTCTTCTTCGTTATCCGAAACGAATTAGGTGTTTCATTGCTTCCGAAATAAATAGTTTGGATGATTAAAGATAGGCAAAAGCTACTTACAGAGACATACCCATTCGTGCATCGAGGGCGTGCATTAATTAGAATCAAAAATTAAAAGCCCGGCCCTAGACGGGGAGCAAAAAGAGGAGAGATGCCAACACTACACGGAGTTCCCAAGCGGTCACCCATCTAAGTACTATCCGTGCCCAACGCTGCTTAACTTTGGTGATCGGACGAGAACCAGTGCTTTCAGCGTGGTATGAGCGTTGACATTGAGTTTTGGCCGCTTCATCGTGGCAACTCCACCATCGAGACCGTTGATCTGCAGAGCGAGCTAACGCGTGAAGGTGTCCACTGAAAATCTGGTGTCGGGTGCGAACGCCGTTCGCGAATCAAGGGTGCCGACGAGACGAGCCTCGTTCGGTTCGAAGCTATTCGGATAAGCGGCACGGGCCAGAGCGCAGCGGACAGAAAATTGCCAACGGCGAACGAAGATCGCAGGGGAGAACCCATCTGTGCCCTTAACGCGAGCCACGCAACTTCACTCGTCGAAGTTCTGCAAATTTTGATCGTACTTAATGCACCCCCGCCCCAAACTGCAACGGCGAATCTAACGTGAATATTTCGGGGTCGCAGGGGGAAACAGCATTCGAGGGTCAACCGAGGCAGCTCGAAGAGAACAAGAAAATAAATTCCAAGTATTATGCGCTGGCAGGTTGTTCCGTAACCATAGGGTTTCCCGAACATGGGAAGTAGCTCGAGTGATTCTGCGCAACTTACCCATTGAGAGCAATGTCGTTTGCAGCTTCGTTCTCGTGTTATTAAAGACAACCACTGGCCAGTGAGAGCGCCGGCATAGGACGTGCTCAAGCGCGTGCCTCGTAACTGCGCCCGGTCGCGATCGGGTGCATCGGGGGCACCTTACGGCAAATATAACATCGTCTGCAATATAGAACAATGCGCAATTATTCGTTACGCATGAATAACAGGTTAATTAACAAGTCGTTTCATAACTGTTCCATACTCTTCTTCGTTATCCGAAACGAATTAGGTGTTTCATTGCTTCCGAAATAAATAGTTTGGATGATTAAAGATAGGCAAAAGCTACTTACAGAGACATACCCATTCGTGCATCGAGGGCGTGCATTAATTAGAATCAAAAATTAAAAGCCCGGCCCTAGACGGGGAGCAAAAAGAGGAGAGATGCCAACACTACACGGAGTTCCCAAGCGGTCACCCATCTAAGTACTATCCGTGCCCAACGCTGCTTAACTTTGGTGATCGGACGAGAACCAGTGCTTTCAGCGTGGTATGAGCGTTGACATTGAGTTTTGGCCGCTTCATCGTGGCAACTCCACCATCGAGACCGTTGATCTGCAGAGCGAGCTAACGCGTGAAGGTGTCCACTGAAAATCTGGTGTCGGGTGCGAACGCCGTTCGCGAATCAAGGGTGCCGACGAGACGAGCCTCGTTCGGTTCGAAGCTATTCGGGTAAGCGGCACGGGCCAGAGCGCAGCGGACAGAAAATTGCCAACGGCGAACGAAGATCGCAGGGGAGAACCCATCTGTGCCCTTAACGCGAGCCACGCAACTTCACTCGTCGAAGTTCTGCAAATTTTGATCGTACTTAATGCACCCCCGCCCCAAACTGCAACGGCGAATCTAACGTGAATATTTCGGGGTCGCAGGGGAAAACAGCATTCGAGGGTCAACCGAGGTAGCTCGAAGAGAACAAGAAAATAAATTCCAAGTATTATGCGCTGGCAGGTTGTTCCGTAACCATAGGGTTTCCCGAACATGGGAAGTAGCTCGAGTGATTCTGCGCAACTTACCCATTGAGAGCAATGTCGTTTGCAGCTTCGTTCTCGTGTTATTAAAGACAGCCACTGGCCAGTGAGAGCGCCGGCATAGGACGTGCTCAAGCGCGTGCCTCGTAACTGCGCCCGGTCGCGATCGGGTGCATCGGGGGCACCTTACGGCAAATATAACATCGTCTGCAATATAGAACAATGCGCAATTATTCGTTACGCATGAATAACAGGTTAATTAACAAGTCGTTTCATAACTGTTCCATACTCTTCTTCGTTATCCGAAACGAATTAGGTGTTTCATTGCTTCCGAAATAAATAGTTTGGATGATTAAAGATAGGCAAAAGCTACTTACAGAGACATACCCATTCGTGCATCGAGGGCGTGCATTAATTAGAATCAAAAATTAAAAGCCCGGCCCTAGACGGGGAGCAAAAAGAGGAGAGATGCCAACACTACACGGAGTTCCCAAGCGGTCACCCATCTAAGTACTATCCGTGCCCAACGCTGCTTAACTTTGGTGATCGGACGAGAACCAGTGCTTTCAGCGTGGTATGAGCGTTGACATTGAGTTTTGGCCGCTTCATCGTGGCAACTCCACCATCGAGACCGTTGATCTGCAGAGCGAGCTAACGCGTGAAGGTGTCCACTGAAAATCTGGTGTCGGGTGCGAACGCCGTTCGCGAATCAAGGGTGCCGACGAGACGAGCCTCGTTCGGTTCGAAGCTATTCGGATAAGCGGCACGGGCCAGAGCGCAGCGGACAGAAAATTGCCAACGGCGAACGAAGATCGCAGGGGAGAACCCATCTGTGCCCTTAACGCGAGCCACGCAACTTCACTCGTCGAAGTTCTGCAAATTTTGATCGTACTTAATGCACCCCCGCCCCAAACTGCAACGGCGAATCTAACGTGAATATTTCGGGGTCGCAGGGGGAAACAGCATTCGAGGGTCAACCGAGGCAGCTCGAAGAGAACAAGAAAATAAATTCCAAGTATTATGCGCTGGCAGGTTGTTCCGTAACCATAGGGTTTCCCGAACATGGGAAGTAGCTCGAGTGATTCTGCGCAACTTACCCATTGAGAGCAATGTCGTTTGCAGCTTCGTTCTCGTGTTATTAAAGACAACCACTGGCCAGTGAGAGCGCCGGCATAGGACGTGCTCAAGCGCGTGCCTCGTAACTGCGCCCGGTCGCGATCGGGTGCATCGGGGGCACCTTACGGCAAATATAACATCGTCTGCAATATAGAACAATGCGCAATTATTCGCTACGCATGAATAACAGGTTAATTAACAAGTCGTTTCATAACTGTTCCATACTCTTCTTCGTTATCCGAAACGAATTAGGTGTTTCATTGCTTCCGAAATAAATAGTTTGGATGATTAAAGATAGGCAAAAGCTACTTACAGAGACATACCCATTCGTGCATCGAGGGCGTGCATTAATTAGAATCAAAAATTAAAAGCCCGGCCCTAGACGGGGAGCAAAAAGAGGAGAGATGCCAACACTACACGGAGTTCCCAAGCGGTCACCCATCTAAGTACTATCCGTGCCCAACGCTGCTTAACTTTGGTGATCGGACGAGAACCAGTGCTTTCAGCGTGGTATGAGCGTTGTCATTGAGTTTTGGCCGCTTCATCGTGGCAACTCCACCATCGAGACCGTTGATCTGCAGAGCGAGCTAACGCGTGAAGGTGTCCACTGAAAATCTGGTGTCGGGTGCGAACGCCGTTCGCGAATCAAGGGTGCCGACGAGACGAGCCTCGTTCGGTTCGAAGCTATTCGGATAAGCGGCACGGGCCAGAGCGCAGCGGACAGAAAATTGCCAACGGCGAACGAAGATCGCAGGGGAGAACCCATCTGTGCCCTTAACGCGAGCCACGCAACTTCACTCGTCGAAGTTCTGCAAATTTTGATCGTACTTAATGCACCCCCGCCCCAAACTGCAACGGCGAATCTAACGTGAATATTTCGGGGTCGCAGGGGGAAACAGCATTCGAGGGTCAACCGAGGCAGCTCGAAGAGAACAAGAAAATAAATTCCAAGTATTATGCGCTGGCAGGTTGTTCCGTAACCATAGGGTTTCCCGAACATGGGAAGTAGCTCGAGTGATTCTGCGCAACTTACCCATTGAGAGCAATGTCGTTTGCAGCTTCGTTCTCGTGTTATTAAAGACAACCACTGGCCAGTGAGAGCGCCGGCATAGGACGTGCTCAAGCGCGTGCCTCGTAACTGCGCCCGGTCGCGATCGGGTGCGTCGGGGGCACCTTACGGCAAATATAACATCGTCTGCAATATAGAACAATGCGCAATTATTCGCTACGCATGAATAACAGGTTAATTAACAAGTCGTTTCATAACTGTTCCATACTCTTCTTCGTTATCCGAAACGAATTAGGTGTTTCATTGCTTCCGAAATAAATAGTTTGGATGATTAAAGATAGGCAAAAGCTACTTACAGAGACATACCCATTCGTGCATCGAGGGCGTGCATTAATTAGAATCAAAAATTAAAAGCCCGGCCCTAGACGGGGAGCAAAAAGAGGAGAGATGCCAACACTACACGGAGTTCCCAAGCGGTCACCCATCTAAGTACTATCCGTGCCCAACGCTGCTTAACTTTGGTGATCGGACGAGAACCAGTGCTTTCAGCGTGGTATGAGCGTTGTCATTGAGTTTTGGCCGCTTCATCGTGGCAACTCCACCATCGAGACCGTTGATCTGCAGAGCGAGCTAACGCGTGAAGGTGTCCACTGAAAATCTGGTGTCGGGTGCGAACGCCGTTCGCGAATCAAGGGTGCCGACGAGACGAGCCTCGTTCGGTTCGAAGCTATTCGGATAAGCGGCACGGGCCAGAGCGCAGCGGACAGAAAATTGCCAACGGCGAACGAAGATCGCAGGGGAGAACCCATCTGTGCCCTTAACGCGAGCCACGCAACTTCACTCGTCGAAGTTCTGCAAATTTTGATCGTACTTAATGCACCCCCGCCCCAAACTGCAACGGCGAATCTAACGTGAATATTTCGGGGTCGCAGGGGGAAACAGCATTCGAGGGTCAACCGAGGCAGCTCGAAGAGAACAAGAAAATAAATTCCAAGTATTATGCGCTGGCAGGTTGTTCCGTAACCATAGGGTTTCCCGAACATGGGAAGTAGCTCGAGTGATTCTGCGCAACTTACCCATTGAGAGCAATGTCGTTTGCAGCTTCGTTCTCGTGTTATTAAAGACAACCACTGGCCAGTGAGAGCGCCGGCATAGGACGTGCTCAAGCGCGTGCCTCGTAACTGCGCCCGGTCGCGATCGGGTGCGTCGGGGGCACCTTACGGCAAATATAACATCGTCTGCAATATAGAACAATGCGCAATTATTCGCTACGCATGAATAACAGGTTAATTAACAAGTCGTTTCATAACTGTTCCATACTCTTCTTCGTTATCCGAAACGAATTAGGTGTTTCATTGCTTCCGAAATAAATAGTTTGGATGATTAAAGATAGGCAAAAGCTACTTACAGAGACATACCCATTCGTGCATCGAGGGCGTGCATTAATTAGAATCAAAAATTAAAAGCCCGGCCCTAGACGGGGAGCAAAAAGAGGAGAGATGCCAACACTACACGGAGTTCCCAAGCGGTCACCCATCTAAGTACTATCCGTGCCCAACGCTGCTTAACTTTGGTGATCGGACGAGAACCAGTGCTTTCAGCGTGGTATGAGCGTTGTCATTGAGTTTTGGCCGCTTCATCGTGGCAACTCCACCATCGAGACCGTTGATCTGCAGAGCGAGCTAACGCGTGAAGGTGTCCACTGAAAATCTGGTGTCGGGTGCGAACGCCGTTCGCGAATCAAGGGTGCCGACGAGACGAGCCTCGTTCGGTTCGAAGCTATTCGGATAAGCGGCACGGGCCAGAGCGCAGCGGACAGAAAATTGCCAACGGCGAACGAAGATCGCAGGGGAGAACCCATCTGTGCCCTTAACGCGAGCCACGCAACTTCACTCGTCGAAGTTCTGCAAATTTTGATCGTACTTAATGCACCCCCGCCCCAAACTGCAACGGCGAATCTAACGTGAATATTTCGGGGTCGCAGGGGGAAACAGCATTCGAGGGTCAACCGAGGCAGCTCGAAGAGAACAAGAAAATAAATTCCAAGTATTATGCGCTGGCAGGTTGTTCCGTAACCATAGGGTTTCCCGAACATGGGAAGTAGCTCGAGTGATTCTGCGCAACTTACCCATTGAGAGCAATGTCGTTTGCAGCTTCGTTCTCGTGTTATTAAAGACAACCACTGGCCAGTGAGAGCGCCGGCATAGGACGTGCTCAAGCGCGTGCCTCGTAACTGCGCCCGGTCGCGATCGGGTGCATCGGGGGCACCTTACGGCAAATATAACATCGTCTGCAATATAGAACAATGCGCAATTATTCGTTACGCATGAATAACAGGTTAATTAACAAGTCGTTTCATAACTGTTCCATACTCTTCTTCGTTATCCGAAACGAATTAGGTGTTTCATTGCTTCCGAAATAAATAGTTTGGATGATTAAAGATAGGCAAAAGCTACTTACAGAGACATACCCATTCGTGCATCGAGGGCGTGCATTAATTAGAATCAAAAATTAAAAGCCCGGCCCTAGACGGGGAGCAAAAAGAGGAGAGATGCCAACACTACACGGAGTTCCCAAGCGGTCACCCATCTAAGTACTATCCGTGCCCAACGCTGCTTAACTTTGGTGATCGGACGAGAACCAGTGCTTTCAGCGTGGTATGAGCGTTGACATTGAGTTTTGGCCGCTTCATCGTGGCAACTCCACCATCGAGACCGTTGATCTGCAGAGCGAGCTAACGCGTGAAGGTGTCCACTGAAAATCTGGTGTCGGGTGCGAACGCCGTTCGCGAATCAAGGGTGCCGACGAGACGAGCCTCGTTCGGTTCGAAGCTATTCGGATAAGCGGCACGGGCCAGAGCGCAGCGGACAGAAAATTGCCAACGGCGAACGAAGATCGCAGGGGAGAACCCATCTGTGCCCTTAACGCGAGCCACGCAACTTCACTCGTCGAAGTTCTGCAAATTTTGATCGTACTTAATGCACCCCCGCCCCAAACTGCAACGGCGAATCTAACGTGAATATTTCGGGGTCGCAGGGGGAAACAGCATTCGAGGGTCAACCGAGGCAGCTCGAAGAGAACAAGAAAATAAATTCCAAGTATTATGCGCTGGCAGGTTGTTCCGTAACCATAGGGTTTCCCGAACATGGGAAGTAGCTCGAGTGATTCTGCGCAACTTACCCATTGAGAGCAATGTCGTTTGCAGCTTCGTTCTCGTGTTATTAAAGACAACCACTGGCCAGTGAGAGCGCCGGCATAGGACGTGCTCAAGCGCGTGCCTCGTAACTGCGCCCGGTCGCGATCGGGTGCGTCGGGGGCACCTTACGGCAAATATAACATCGTCTGCAATATAGAACAATGCGCAATTATTCGCTACGCATGAATAACAGGTTAATTAACAAGTCGTTTCATAACTGTTCCATACTCTTCTTCGTTATCCGAAACGAATTAGGTGTTTCATTGCTTCCGAAATAAATAGTTTGGATGATTAAAGATAGGCAAAAGCTACTTACAGAGACATACCCATTCGTGCATCGAGGGCGTGCATTAATTAGAATCAAAAATTAAAAGCCCGGCCCTAGACGGGGAGCAAAAAGAGGAGAGATGCCAACACTACACGGAGTTCCCAAGCGGTCACCCATCTAAGTACTATCCGTGCCCAACGCTGCTTAACTTTGGTGATCGGACGAGAACCAGTGCTTTCAGCGTGGTATGAGCGTTGTCATTGAGTTTTGGCCGCTTCATCGTGGCAACTCCACCATCGAGACCGTTGATCTGCAGAGCGAGCTAACGCGTGAAGGTGTCCACTGAAAATCTGGTGTCGGGTGCGAACGCCGTTCGCGAATCAAGGGTGCCGACGAGACGAGCCTCGTTCGGTTCGAAGCTATTCGGATAAGCGGCACGGGCCAGAGCGCAGCGGACAGAAAATTGCCAACGGCGAACGAAGATCGCAGGGGAGAACCCATCTGTGCCCTTAACGCGAGCCACGCAACTTCACTCGTCGAAGTTCTGCAAATTTTGATCGTACTTAATGCACCCCCGCCCCAAACTGCAACGGCGAATCTAACGTGAATATTTCGGGGTCGCAGGGGGAAACAGCATTCGAGGGTCAACCGAGGCAGCTCGAAGAGAACAAGAAAATAAATTCCAAGTATTATGCGCTGGCAGGTTGTTCCGTAACCATAGGGTTTCCCGAACATGGGAAGTAGCTCGAGTGATTCTGCGCAACTTACCCATTGAGAGCAATGTCGTTTGCAGCTTCGTTCTCGTGTTATTAAAGACAACCACTGGCCAGTGAGAGCGCCGGCATAGGACGTGCTCAAGCGCGTGCCTCGTAACTGCGCCCGGTCGCGATCGGGTGCATCGGGGGCACCTTACGGCAAATATAACATCGTCTGCAATATAGAACAATGCGCAATTATTCGTTACGCATGAATAACAGGTTAATTAACAAGTCGTTTCATAACTGTTCCATACTCTTCTTCGTTATCCGAAACGAATTAGGTGTTTCATTGCTTCCGAAATAAATAGTTTGGATGATTAAAGATAGGCAAAAGCTACTTACAGAGACATACCCATTCGTGCATCGAGGGCGTGCATTAATTAGAATCAAAAATTAAAAGCCCGGCCCTAGACGGGGAGCAAAAAGAGGAGAGATGCCAACACTACACGGAGTTCCCAAGCGGTCACCCATCTAAGTACTATCCGTGCCCAACGCTGCTTAACTTTGGTGATCGGACGAGAACCAGTGCTTTCAGCGTGGTATGAGCGTTGACATTGAGTTTTGGCCGCTTCATCGTGGCAACTCCACCATCGAGACCGTTGATCTGCAGAGCGAGCTAACGCGTGAAGGTGTCCACTGAAAATCTGGTGTCGGGTGCGAACGCCGTTCGCGAATCAAGGGTGCCGACGAGACGAGCCTCGTTCGGTTCGAAGCTATTCGGGTAAGCGGCACGGGCCAGAGCGCAGCGGACAGAAAATTGCCAACGGCGAACGAAGATCGCAGGGGAGAACCCATCTGTGCCCTTAACGCGAGCCACGCAACTTCACTCGTCGAAGTTCTGCAAATTTTGATCGTACTTAATGCACCCCCGCCCCAAACTGCAACGGCGAATCTAACGTGAATATTTCGGGGTCGCAGGGGAAAACAGCATTCGAGGGTCAACCGAGGTAGCTCGAAGAGAACAAGAAAATAAATTCCAAGTATTATGCGCTGGCAGGTTGTTCCGTAACCATAGGGTTTCCCGAACATGGGAAGTAGCTCGAGTGATTCTGCGCAACTTACCCATTGAGAGCAATGTCGTTTGCAGCTTCGTTCTCGTGTTATTAAAGACAGCCACTGGCCAGTGAGAGCGCCGGCATAGGACGTGCTCAAGCGCGTGCCTCGTAACTGCGCCCGGTCGCGATCGGGTGCATCGGGGGCACCTTACGGCAAATATAACATCGTCTGCAATATAGAACAATGCGCAATTATTCGTTACGCATGAATAACAGGTTAATTAACAAGTCGTTTCATAACTGTTCCATACTCTTCTTCGTTATCCGAAACGAATTAGGTGTTTCATTGCTTCCGAAATAAATAGTTTGGATGATTAAAGATAGGCAAAAGCTACTTACAGAGACATACCCATTCGTGCATCGAGGGCGTGCATTAATTAGAATCAAAAATTAAAAGCCCGGCCCTAGACGGGGAGCAAAAAGAGGAGAGATGCCAACACTACGCGGAGTTCCCAAGCGGTCACCCATCTAAGTACTATCCGTGCCCAACGCTGCTTAACTTTGGTGATCGGACGAGAACCAGTGCTTTCAGCGTGGTATGAGCGTTGACATTGAGTTTTGGCCGCTTCATCGTGGCAACTCCACCATCGAGACCGTTGATCTGCAGAGCGAGCTAACGCGTGAAGGTGTCCACTGAAAATCTGGTGTCGGGTGCGAACGCCGTTCGCGAATCAAGGGTGCCGACGAGACGAGCCTCGTTCGGTTCGAAGCTATTCGGATAAGCGGCACGGGCCAGAGCGCAGCGGACAGAAAATTGCCAACGGCGAACGAAGATCGCAGGGGAGAACCCATCTGTGCCCTTAACGCGAGCCACGCAACTTCACTCGTCGAAGTTCTGCAAATTTTGATCGTACTTAATGCACCCCCGCCCCAAACTGCAACGGCGAATCTAACGTGAATATTTCGGGGTCGCAGGGGGAAACAGCATTCGAGGGTCAACCGAGGCAGCTCGAAGAGAACAAGAAAATAAATTCCAAGTATTATGCGCTGGCAGGTTGTTCCGTAACCATAGGGTTTCCCGAACATGGGAAGTAGCTCGAGTGATTCTGCGCAACTTACCCATTGAGAGCAATGTCGTTTGCAGCTTCGTTCTCGTGTTATTAAAGACAACCACTGGCCAGTGAGAGCGCCGGCATAGGACGTGCTCAAGCGCGTGCCTCGTAACTGCGCCCGGTCGCGATCGGGTGCATCGGGGGCACCTTACGGCAAATATAACATCGTCTGCAATATAGAACAATGCGCAATTATTCGCTACGCATGAATAACAGGTTAATTAACAAGTCGTTTCATAACTGTTCCATACTCTTCTTCGTTATCCGAAACGAATTAGGTGTTTCATTGCTTCCGAAATAAATAGTTTGGATGATTAAAGATAGGCAAAAGCTACTTACAGAGACATACCCATTCGTGCATCGAGGGCGTGCATTAATTAGAATCAAAAATTAAAAGCCCGGCCCTAGACGGGGAGCAAAAAGAGGAGAGATGCCAACACTACACGGAGTTCCCAAGCGGTCACCCATCTAAGTACTATCCGTGCCCAACGCTGCTTAACTTTGGTGATCGGACGAGAACCAGTGCTTTCAGCGTGGTATGAGCGTTGTCATTGAGTTTTGGCCGCTTCATCGTGGCAACTCCACCATCGAGACCGTTGATCTGCAGAGCGAGCTAACGCGTGAAGGTGTCCACTGAAAATCTGGTGTCGGGTGCGAACGCCGTTCGCGAATCAAGGGTGCCGACGAGACGAGCCTCGTTCGGTTCGAAGCTATTCGGATAAGCGGCACGGGCCAGAGCGCAGCGGACAGAAAATTGCCAACGGCGAACGAAGATCGCAGGGGAGAACCCATCTGTGCCCTTAACGCGAGCCACGCAACTTCACTCGTCGAAGTTCTGCAAATTTTGATCGTACTTAATGCACCCCCGCCCCAAACTGCAACGGCGAATCTAACGTGAATATTTCGGGGTCGCAGGGGGAAACAGCATTCGAGGGTCAACCGAGGCAGCTCGAAGAGAACAAGAAAATAAATTCCAAGTATTATGCGCTGGCAGGTTGTTCCGTAACCATAGGGTTTCCCGAACATGGGAAGTAGCTCGAGTGATTCTGCGCAACTTACCCATTGAGAGCAATGTCGTTTGCAGCTTCGTTCTCGTGTTATTAAAGACAACCACTGGCCAGTGAGAGCGCCGGCATAGGACGTGCTCAAGCGCGTGCCTCGTAACTGCGCCCGGTCGCGATCGGGTGCGTCGGGGGCACCTTACGGCAAATATAACATCGTCTGCAATATAGAACAATGCGCAATTATTCGTTACGCATGAATAACAGGTTAATTAACAAGTCGTTTCATAACTGTTCCATACTCTTCTTCGTTATCCGAAACGAATTAGGTGTTTCATTGCTTCCGAAATAAATAGTTTGGATGATTAAAGATAGGCAAAAGCTACTTACAGAGACATACCCATTCGTGCATCGAGGGCGTGCATTAATTAGAATCAAAAATTAAAAGCCCGGCCCTAGACGGGGAGCAAAAAGAGGAGAGATGCCAACACTACACGGAGTTCCCAAGCGGTCACCCATCTAAGTACTATCCGTGCCCAACGCTGCTTAACTTTGGTGATCGGACGAGAACCAGTGCTTTCAGCGTGGTATGAGCGTTGACATTGAGTTTTGGCCGCTTCATCGTGGCAACTCCACCATCGAGACCGTTGATCTGCAGAGCGAGCTAACGCGTGAAGGTGTCCACTGAAAATCTGGTGTCGGGTGCGAACGCCGTTCGCGAATCAAGGGTGCCGACGAGACGAGCCTCGTTCGGTTCGAAGCTATTCGGATAAGCGGCACGGGCCAGAGCGCAGCGGACAGAAAATTGCCAACGGCGAACGAAGATCGCAGGGGAGAACCCATCTGTGCCCTTAACGCGAGCCACGCAACTTCACTCGTCGAAGTTCTGCAAATTTTGATCGTACTTAATGCACCCCCGCCCCAAACTGCAACGGCGAATCTAACGTGAATATTTCGGGGTCGCAGGGGGAAACAGCATTCGAGGGTCAACCGAGGCAGCTCGAAGAGAACAAGAAAATAAATTCCAAGTATTATGCGCTGGCAGGTTGTTCCGTAACCATAGGGTTTCCCGAACATGGGAAGTAGCTCGAGTGATTCTGCGCAACTTACCCATTGAGAGCAATGTCGTTTGCAGCTTCGTTCTCGTGTTATTAAAGACAACCACTGGCCAGTGAGAGCGCCGGCATAGGACGTGCTCAAGCGCGTGCCTCGTAACTGCGCCCGGTCGCGATCGGGTGCATCGGGGGCACCTTACGGCAAATATAACATCGTCTGCAATATAGAACAATGCGCAATTATTCGCTACGCATGAATAACAGGTTAATTAACAAGTCGTTTCATAACTGTTCCATACTCTTCTTCGTTATCCGAAACGAATTAGGTGTTTCATTGCTTCCGAAATAAATAGTTTGGATGATTAAAGATAGGCAAAAGCTACTTACAGAGACATACCCATTCGTGCATCGAGGGCGTGCATTAATTAGAATCAAAAATTAAAAGCCCGGCCCTAGACGGGGAGCAAAAAGAGGAGAGATGCCAACACTACACGGAGTTCCCAAGCGGTCACCCATCTAAGTACTATCCGTGCCCAACGCTGCTTAACTTTGGTGATCGGACGAGAACCAGTGCTTTCAGCGTGGTATGAGCGTTGTCATTGAGTTTTGGCCGCTTCATCGTGGCAACTCCACCATCGAGACCGTTGATCTGCAGAGCGAGCTAACGCGTGAAGGTGTCCACTGAAAATCTGGTGTCGGGTGCGAACGCCGTTCGCGAATCAAGGGTGCCGACGAGACGAGCCTCGTTCGGTTCGAAGCTATTCGGATAAGCGGCACGGGCCAGAGCGCAGCGGACAGAAAATTGCCAACGGCGAACGAAGATCGCAGGGGAGAACCCATCTGTGCCCTTAACGCGAGCCACGCAACTTCACTCGTCGAAGTTCTGCAAATTTTGATCGTACTTAATGCACCCCCGCCCCAAACTGCAACGGCGAATCTAACGTGAATATTTCGGGGTCGCAGGGGGAAACAGCATTCGAGGGTCAACCGAGGCAGCTCGAAGAGAACAAGAAAATAAATTCCAAGTATTATGCGCTGGCAGGTTGTTCCGTAACCATAGGGTTTCCCGAACATGGGAAGTAGCTCGAGTGATTCTGCGCAACTTACCCATTGAGAGCAATGTCGTTTGCAGCTTCGTTCTCGTGTTATTAAAGACAACCACTGGCCAGTGAGAGCGCCGGCATAGGACGTGCTCAAGCGCGTGCCTCGTAACTGCGCCCGGTCGCGATCGGGTGCATCGGGGGCACCTTACGGCAAATATAACATCGTCTGCAATATAGAACAATGCGCAATTATTCGTTACGCATGAATAACAGGTTAATTAACAAGTCGTTTCATAACTGTTCCATACTCTTCTTCGTTATCCGAAACGAATTAGGTGTTTCATTGCTTCCGAAATAAATAGTTTGGATGATTAAAGATAGGCAAAAGCTACTTACAGAGACATACCCATTCGTGCATCGAGGGCGTGCATTAATTAGAATCAAAAATTAAAAGCCCGGCCCTAGACGGGGAGCAAAAAGAGGAGAGATGCCAACACTACACGGAGTTCCCAAGCGGTCACCCATCTAAGTACTATCCGTGCCCAACGCTGCTTAACTTTGGTGATCGGACGAGAACCAGTGCTTTCAGCGTGGTATGAGCGTTGACATTGAGTTTTGGCCGCTTCATCGTGGCAACTCCACCATCGAGACCGTTGATCTGCAGAGCGAGCTAACGCGTGAAGGTGTCCACTGAAAATCTGGTGTCGGGTGCGAACGCCGTTCGCGAATCAAGGGTGCCGACGAGACGAGCCTCGTTCGGTTCGAAGCTATTCGGGTAAGCGGCACGGGCCAGAGCGCAGCGGACAGAAAATTGCCAACGGCGAACGAAGATCGCAGGGGAGAACCCATCTGTGCCCTTAACGCGAGCCACGCAACTTCACTCGTCGAAGTTCTGCAAATTTTGATCGTACTTAATGCACCCCCGCCCCAAACTGCAACGGCGAATCTAACGTGAATATTTCGGGGTCGCAGGGGAAAACAGCATTCGAGGGTCAACCGAGGTAGCTCGAAGAGAACAAGAAAATAAATTCCAAGTATTATGCGCTGGCAGGTTGTTCCGTAACCATAGGGTTTCCCGAACATGGGAAGTAGCTCGAGTGATTCTGCGCAACTTACCCATTGAGAGCAATGTCGTTTGCAGCTTCGTTCTCGTGTTATTAAAGACAGCCACTGGCCAGTGAGAGCGCCGGCATAGGACGTGCTCAAGCGCGTGCCTCGTAACTGCGCCCGGTCGCGATCGGGTGCATTGGGGGCACCTTACGGCAAATATAACATCGTCTGCAATATAGAACAATGCGCAATTATTCGTTACGCATGAATAACAGGTTAATTAACAAGTCGTTTCATAACTGTTCCATACTCTTCTTCGTTATCCGAAACGAATTAGGTGTTTCATTGCTTCCGAAATAAATAGTTTGGATGATTAAAGATAGGCAAAAGCTACTTACAGAGACATACCCATTCGTGCATCGAGGGCGTGCATTAATTAGAATCAAAAATTAAAAGCCCGGCCCTAGACGGGGAGCAAAAAGAGGAGAGATGCCAACACTACGCGGAGTTCCCAAGCGGTCACCCATCTAAGTACTATCCGTGCCCAACGCTGCTTAACTTTGGTGATCGGACGAGAACCAGTGCTTTCAGCGTGGTATGAGCGTTGACATTGAGTTTTGGCCGCTTCATCGTGGCAACTCCACCATCGAGACCGTTGATCTGCAGAGCGAGCTAACGCGTGAAGGTGTCCACTGAAAATCTGGTGTCGGGTGCGAACGCCGTTCGCGAATCAAGGGTGCCGACGAGACGAGCCTCGTTCGGTTCGAAGCTATTCGGATAAGCGGCACGGGCCAGAGCGCAGCGGACAGAAAATTGCCAACGGCGAACGAAGATCGCAGGGGAGAACCCATCTGTGCCCTTAACGCGAGCCACGCAACTTCACTCGTCGAAGTTCTGCAAATTTTGATCGTACTTAATGCACCCCCGCCCCAAACTGCAACGGCGAATCTAACGTGAATATTTCGGGGTCGCAGGGGGAAACAGCATTCGAGGGTCAACCGAGGCAGCTCGAAGAGAACAAGAAAATAAATTCCAAGTATTATGCGCTGGCAGGTTGTTCCGTAACCATAGGGTTTCCCGAACATGGGAAGTAGCTCGAGTGATTCTGCGCAACTTACCCATTGAGAGCAATGTCGTTTGCAGCTTCGTTCTCGTGTTATTAAAGACAACCACTGGCCAGTGAGAGCGCCGGCATAGGACGTGCTCAAGCGCGTGCCTCGTAACTGCGCCCGGTCGCGATCGGGTGCATCGGGGGCACCTTACGGCAAATATAACATCGTCTGCAATATAGAACAATGCGCAATTATTCGTTACGCATGAATAACAGGTTAATTAACAAGTCGTTTCATAACTGTTCCATACTCTTCTTCGTTATCCGAAACGAATTAGGTGTTTCATTGCTTCCGAAATAAATAGTTTGGATGATTAAAGATAGGCAAAAGCTACTTACAGAGACATACCCATTCGTGCATCGAGGGCGTGCATTAATTAGAATCAAAAATTAAAAGCCCGGCCCTAGACGGGGAGCAAAAAGAGGAGAGATGCCAACACTACACGGAGTTCCCAAGCGGTCACCCATCTAAGTACTATCCGTGCCCAACGCTGCTTAACTTTGGTGATCGGACGAGAACCAGTGCTTTCAGCGTGGTATGAGCGTTGACATTGAGTTTTGGCCGCTTCATCGTGGCAACTCCACCATCGAGACCGTTGATCTGCAGAGCGAGCTAACGCGTGAAGGTGTCCACTGAAAATCTGGTGTCGGGTGCGAACGCCGTTCGCGAATCAAGGGTGCCGACGAGACGAGCCTCGTTCGGTTCGAAGCTATTCGGATAAGCGGCACGGGCCAGAGCGCAGCGGACAGAAAATTGCCAACGGCGAACGAAGATCGCAGGGGAGAACCCATCTGTGCCCTTAACGCGAGCCACGCAACTTCACTCGTCGAAGTTCTGCAAATTTTGATCGTACTTAATGCACCCCCGCCCCAAACTGCAACGGCGAATCTAACGTGAATATTTCGGGGTCGCAGGGGGAAACAGCATTCGAGGGTCAACCGAGGCAGCTCGAAGAGAACAAGAAAATAAATTCCAAGTATTATGCGCTGGCAGGTTGTTCCGTAACCATAGGGTTTCCCGAACATGGGAAGTAGCTCGAGTGATTCTGCGCAACTTACCCATTGAGAGCAATGTCGTTTGCAGCTTCGTTCTCGTGTTATTAAAGACAACCACTGGCCAGTGAGAGCGCCGGCATAGGACGTGCTCAAGCGCGTGCCTCGTAACTGCGCCCGGTCGCGATCGGGTGCATCGGGGGCACCTTACGGCAAATATAACATCGTCTGCAATATAGAACAATGCGCAATTATTCGTTACGCATGAATAACAGGTTAATTAACAAGTCGTTTCATAACTGTTCCATACTCTTCTTCGTTATCCGAAACGAATTAGGTGTTTCATTGCTTCCGAAATAAATAGTTTGGATGATTAAAGATAGGCAAAAGCTACTTACAGAGACATACCCATTCGTGCATCGAGGGCGTGCATTAATTAGAATCAAAAATTAAAAGCCCGGCCCTAGACGGGGAGCAAAAAGAGGAGAGATGCCAACACTACACGGAGTTCCCAAGCGGTCACCCATCTAAGTACTATCCGTGCCCAACGCTGCTTAACTTTGGTGATCGGACGAGAACCAGTGCTTTCAGCGTGGTATGAGCGTTGACATTGAGTTTTGGCCGCTTCATCGTGGCAACTCCACCATCGAGACCGTTGATCTGCAGAGCGAGCTAACGCGTGAAGGTGTCCACTGAAAATCTGGTGTCGGGTGCGAACGCCGTTCGCGAATCAAGGGTGCCGACGAGACGAGCCTCGTTCGGTTCGAAGCTATTCGGGTAAGCGGCACGGGCCAGAGCGCAGCGGACAGAAAATTGCCAACGGCGAACGAAGATCGCAGGGGAGAACCCATCTGTGCCCTTAACGCGAGCCACGCAACTTCACTCGTCGAAGTTCTGCAAATTTTGATCGTACTTAATGCACCCCCGCCCCAAACTGCAACGGCGAATCTAACGTGAATATTTCGGGGTCGCAGGGGAAAACAGCATTCGAGGGTCAACCGAGGTAGCTCGAAGAGAACAAGAAAATAAATTCCAAGTATTATGCGCTGGCAGGTTGTTCCGTAACCATAGGGTTTCCCGAACATGGGAAGTAGCTCGAGTGATTCTGCGCAACTTACCCATTGAGAGCAATGTCGTTTGCAGCTTCGTTCTCGTGTTATTAAAGACAGCCACTGGCCAGTGAGAGCGCCGGCATAGGACGTGCTCAAGCGCGTGCCTCGTAACTGCGCCCGGTCGCGATCGGGTGCATCGGGGGCACCTTACGGCAAATATAACATCGTCTGCAATATAGAACAATGCGCAATTATTCGTTACGCATGAATAACAGGTTAATTAACAAGTCGTTTCATAACTGTTCCATACTCTTCTTCGTTATCCGAAACGAATTAGGTGTTTCATTGCTTCCGAAATAAATAGTTTGGATGATTAAAGATAGGCAAAAGCTACTTACAGAGACATACCCATTCGTGCATCGAGGGCGTGCATTAATTAGAATCAAAAATTAAAAGCCCGGCCCTAGACGGGGAGCAAAAAGAGGAGAGATGCCAACACTACACGGAGTTCCCAAGCGGTCACCCATCTAAGTACTATCCGTGCCCAACGCTGCTTAACTTTGGTGATCGGACGAGAACCAGTGCTTTCAGCGTGGTATGAGCGTTGACATTGAGTTTTGGCCGCTTCATCGTGGCAACTCCACCATCGAGACCGTTGATCTGCAGAGCGAGCTAACGCGTGAAGGTGTCCACTGAAAATCTGGTGTCGGGTGCGAACGCCGTTCGCGAATCAAGGGTGCCGACGAGACGAGCCTCGTTCGGTTCGAAGCTATTCGGATAAGCGGCACGGGCCAGAGCGCAGCGGACAGAAAATTGCCAACGGCGAACGAAGATCGCAGGGGAGAACCCATCTGTGCCCTTAACGCGAGCCACGCAACTTCACTCGTCGAAGTTCTGCAAATTTTGATCGTACTTAATGCACCCCCGCCCCAAACTGCAACGGCGAATCTAACGTGAATATTTCGGGGTCGCAGGGGGAAACAGCATTCGAGGGTCAACCGAGGCAGCTCGAAGAGAACAAGAAAATAAATTCCAAGTATTATGCGCTGGCAGGTTGTTCCGTAACCATAGGGTTTCCCGAACATGGGAAGTAGCTCGAGTGATTCTGCGCAACTTACCCATTGAGAGCAATGTCGTTTGCAGCTTCGTTCTCGTGTTATTAAAGACAACCACTGGCCAGTGAGAGCGCCGGCATAGGACGTGCTCAAGCGCGTGCCTCGTAACTGCGCCCGGTCGCGATCGGGTGCATCGGGGGCACCTTACGGCAAATATAACATCGTCTGCAATATAGAACAATGCGCAATTATTCGCTACGCATGAATAACAGGTTAATTAACAAGTCGTTTCATAACTGTTCCATACTCTTCTTCGTTATCCGAAACGAATTAGGTGTTTCATTGCTTCCGAAATAAATAGTTTGGATGATTAAAGATAGGCAAAAGCTACTTACAGAGACATACCCATTCGTGCATCGAGGGCGTGCATTAATTAGAATCAAAAATTAAAAGCCCGGCCCTAGACGGGGAGCAAAAAGAGGAGAGATGCCAACACTACACGGAGTTCCCAAGCGGTCACCCATCTAAGTACTATCCGTGCCCAACGCTGCTTAACTTTGGTGATCGGACGAGAACCAGTGCTTTCAGCGTGGTATGAGCGTTGTCATTGAGTTTTGGCCGCTTCATCGTGGCAACTCCACCATCGAGACCGTTGATCTGCAGAGCGAGCTAACGCGTGAAGGTGTCCACTGAAAATCTGGTGTCGGGTGCGAACGCCGTTCGCGAATCAAGGGTGCCGACGAGACGAGCCTCGTTCGGTTCGAAGCTATTCGGATAAGCGGCACGGGCCAGAGCGCAGCGGACAGAAAATTGCCAACGGCGAACGAAGATCGCAGGGGAGAACCCATCTGTGCCCTTAACGCGAGCCACGCAACTTCACTCGTCGAAGTTCTGCAAATTTTGATCGTACTTAATGCACCCCCGCCCCAAACTGCAACGGCGAATCTAACGTGAATATTTCGGGGTCGCAGGGGAAAACAGCATTCGAGGGTCAACCGAGGTAGCTCGAAGAGAACAAGAAAATAAATTCCAAGTATTATGCGCTGGCAGGTTGTTCCGTAACCATAGGGTTTCCCGAACATGGGAAGTAGCTCGAGTGATTCTGCGCAACTTACCCATTGAGAGCAATGTCGTTTGCAGCTTCGTTCTCGTGTTATTAAAGACAACCACTGGCCAGTGAGAGCGCCGGCATAGGACGTGCTCAAGCGCGTGCCTCGTAACTGCGCCCGGTCGCGATCGGGTGCATCGGGGGCACCTTACGGCAAATATAACATCGTCTGCAATATAGAACAATGCGCAATTATTCGCTACGCATGAATAACAGGTTAATTAACAAGTCGTTTCATAACTGTTCCATACTCTTCTTCGTTATCCGAAACGAATTAGGTGTTTCATTGCTTCCGAAATAAATAGTTTGGATGATTAAAGATAGGCAAAAGCTACTTACAGAGACATACCCATTCGTGCATCGAGGGCGTGCATTAATTAGAATCAAAAATTAAAAGCCCGGCCCTAGACGGGGAGCAAAAAGAGGAGAGATGCCAACACTACACGGAGTTCCCAAGCGGTCACCCATCTAAGTACTATCCGTGCCCAACGCTGCTTAACTTTGGTGATCGGACGAGAACCAGTGCTTTCAGCGTGGTATGAGCGTTGTCATTGAGTTTTGGCCGCTTCATCGTGGCAACTCCACCATCGAGACCGTTGATCTGCAGAGCGAGCTAACGCGTGAAGGTGTCCACTGAAAATCTGGTGTCGGGTGCGAACGCCGTTCGCGAATCAAGGGTGCCGACGAGACGAGCCTCGTTCGGTTCGAAGCTATTCGGATAAGCGGCACGGGCCAGAGCGCAGCGGACAGAAAATTGCCAACGGCGAACGAAGATCGCAGGGGAGAACCCATCTGTGCCCTTAACGCGAGCCACGCAACTTCACTCGTCGAAGTTCTGCAAATTTTGATCGTACTTAATGCACCCCCGCCCCAAACTGCAACGGCGAATCTAACGTGAATATTTCGGGGTCGCAGGGGAAAACAGCATTCGAGGGTCAACCGAGGTAGCTCGAAGAGAACAAGAAAATAAATTCCAAGTATTATGCGCTGGCAGGTTGTTCCGTAACCATAGGGTTTCCCGAACATGGGAAGTAGCTCGAGTGATTCTGCGCAACTTACCCATTGAGAGCAATGTCGTTTGCAGCTTCGTTCTCGTGTTATTAAAGACAGCCACTGGCCAGTGAGAGCGCCGGCATAGGACGTGCTCAAGCGCGTGCCTCGTAACTGCGCCCGGTCGCGATCGGGTGCATCGGGGGCACCTTACGGCAAATATAACATCGTCTGCAATATAGAACAATGCGCAATTATTCGTTACGCATGAATAACAGGTTAATTAACAAGTCGTTTCATAACTGTTCCATACTCTTCTTCGTTATCCGAAACGAATTAGGTGTTTCATTGCTTCCGAAATAAATAGTTTGGATGATTAAAGATAGGCAAAAGCTACTTACAGAGACATACCCATTCGTGCATCGAGGGCGTGCATTAATTAGAATCAAAAATTAAAAGCCCGGCCCTAGACGGGGAGCAAAAAGAGGAGAGATGCCAACACTACACGGAGTTCCCAAGCGGTCACCCATCTAAGTACTATCCGTGCCCAACGCTGCTTAACTTTGGTGATCGGACGAGAACCAGTGCTTTCAGCGTGGTATGAGCGTTGACATTGAGTTTTGGCCGCTTCATCGTGGCAACTCCACCATCGAGACCGTTGATCTGCAGAGCGAGCTAACGCGTGAAGGTGTCCACTGAAAATCTGGTGTCGGGTGCGAACGCCGTTCGCGAATCAAGGGTGCCGACGAGACGAGCCTCGTTCGGTTCGAAGCTATTCGGATAAGCGGCACGGGCCAGAGCGCAGCGGACAGAAAATTGCCAACGGCGAACGAAGATCGCAGGGGAGAACCCATCTGTGCCCTTAACGCGAGCCACGCAACTTCACTCGTCGAAGTTCTGCAAATTTTGATCGTACTTAATGCACCCCCGCCCCAAACTGCAACGGCGAATCTAACGTGAATATTTCGGGGTCGCAGGGGGAAACAGCATTCGAGGGTCAACCGAGGCAGCTCGAAGAGAACAAGAAAATAAATTCCAAGTATTATGCGCTGGCAGGTTGTTCCGTAACCATAGGGTTTCCCGAACATGGGAAGTAGCTCGAGTGATTCTGCGCAACTTACCCATTGAGAGCAATGTCGTTTGCAGCTTCGTTCTCGTGTTATTAAAGACAACCACTGGCCAGTGAGAGCGCCGGCATAGGACGTGCTCAAGCGCGTGCCTCGTAACTGCGCCCGGTCGCGATCGGGTGCATCGGGGGCACCTTACGGCAAATATAACATCGTCTGCAATATAGAACAATGCGCAATTATTCGCTACGCATGAATAACAGGTTAATTAACAAGTCGTTTCATAACTGTTCCATACTCTTCTTCGTTATCCGAAACGAATTAGGTGTTTCATTGCTTCCGAAATAAATAGTTTGGATGATTAAAGATAGGCAAAAGCTACTTACAGAGACATACCCATTCGTGCATCGAGGGCGTGCATTAATTAGAATCAAAAATTAAAAGCCCGGCCCTAGACGGGGAGCAAAAAGAGGAGAGATGCCAACACTACACGGAGTTCCCAAGCGGTCACCCATCTAAGTACTATCCGTGCCCAACGCTGCTTAACTTTGGTGATCGGACGAGAACCAGTGCTTTCAGCGTGGTATGAGCGTTGTCATTGAGTTTTGGCCGCTTCATCGTGGCAACTCCACCATCGAGACCGTTGATCTGCAGAGCGAGCTAACGCGTGAAGGTGTCCACTGAAAATCTGGTGTCGGGTGCGAACGCCGTTCGCGAATCAAGGGTGCCGACGAGACGAGCCTCGTTCGGTTCGAAGCTATTCGGATAAGCGGCACGGGCCAGAGCGCAGCGGACAGAAAATTGCCAACGGCGAACGAAGATCGCAGGGGAGAACCCATCTGTGCCCTTAACGCGAGCCACGCAACTTCACTCGTCGAAGTTCTGCAAATTTTGATCGTACTTAATGCACCCCCGCCCCAAACTGCAACGGCGAATCTAACGTGAATATTTCGGGGTCGCAGGGGGAAACAGCATTCGAGGGTCAACCGAGGCAGCTCGAAGAGAACAAGAAAATAAATTCCAAGTATTATGCGCTGGCAGGTTGTTCCGTAACCATAGGGTTTCCCGAACATGGGAAGTAGCTCGAGTGATTCTGCGCAACTTACCCATTGAGAGCAATGTCGTTTGCAGCTTCGTTCTCGTGTTATTAAAGACAACCACTGGCCAGTGAGAGCGCCGGCATAGGACGTGCTCAAGCGCGTGCCTCGTAACTGCGCCCGGTCGCGATCGGGTGCATCGGGGGCACCTTACGGCAAATATAACATCGTCTGCAATATAGAACAATGCGCAATTATTCGTTACGCATGAATAACAGGTTAATTAACAAGTCGTTTCATAACTGTTCCATACTCTTCTTCGTTATCCGAAACGAATTAGGTGTTTCATTGCTTCCGAAATAAATAGTTTGGATGATTAAAGATAGGCAAAAGCTACTTACAGAGACATACCCATTCGTGCATCGAGGGCGTGCATTAATTAGAATCAAAAATTAAAAGCCCGGCCCTAGACGGGGAGCAAAAAGAGGAGAGATGCCAACACTACACGGAGTTCCCAAGCGGTCACCCATCTAAGTACTATCCGTGCCCAACGCTGCTTAACTTTGGTGATCGGACGAGAACCAGTGCTTTCAGCGTGGTATGAGCGTTGACATTGAGTTTTGGCCGCTTCATCGTGGCAACTCCACCATCGAGACCGTTGATCTGCAGAGCGAGCTAACGCGTGAAGGTGTCCACTGAAAATCTGGTGTCGGGTGCGAACGCCGTTCGCGAATCAAGGGTGCCGACGAGACGAGCCTCGTTCGGTTCGAAGCTATTCGGGTAAGCGGCACGGGCCAGAGCGCAGCGGACAGAAAATTGCCAACGGCGAACGAAGATCGCAGGGGAGAACCCATCTGTGCCCTTAACGCGAGCCACGCAACTTCACTCGTCGAAGTTCTGCAAATTTTGATCGTACTTAATGCACCCCCGCCCCAAACTGCAACGGCGAATCTAACGTGAATATTTCGGGGTCGCAGGGGAAAACAGCATTCGAGGGTCAACCGAGGTAGCTCGAAGAGAACAAGAAAATAAATTCCAAGTATTATGCGCTGGCAGGTTGTTCCGTAACCATAGGGTTTCCCGAACATGGGAAGTAGCTCGAGTGATTCTGCGCAACTTACCCATTGAGAGCAATGTCGTTTGCAGCTTCGTTCTCGTGTTATTAAAGACAGCCACTGGCCAGTGAGAGCGCCGGCATAGGACGTGCTCAAGCGCGTGCCTCGTAACTGCGCCCGGTCGCGATCGGGTGCATTGGGGGCACCTTACGGCAAATATAACATCGTCTGCAATATAGAACAATGCGCAATTATTCGTTACGCATGAATAACAGGTTAATTAACAAGTCGTTTCATAACTGTTCCATACTCTTCTTCGTTATCCGAAACGAATTAGGTGTTTCATTGCTTCCGAAATAAATAGTTTGGATGATTAAAGATAGGCAAAAGCTACTTACAGAGACATACCCATTCGTGCATCGAGGGCGTGCATTAATTAGAATCAAAAATTAAAAGCCCGGCCCTAGACGGGGAGCAAAAAGAGGAGAGATGCCAACACTACGCGGAGTTCCCAAGCGGTCACCCATCTAAGTACTATCCGTGCCCAACGCTGCTTAACTTTGGTGATCGGACGAGAACCAGTGCTTTCAGCGTGGTATGAGCGTTGACATTGAGTTTTGGCCGCTTCATCGTGGCAACTCCACCATCGAGACCGTTGATCTGCAGAGCGAGCTAACGCGTGAAGGTGTCCACTGAAAATCTGGTGTCGGGTGCGAACGCCGTTCGCGAATCAAGGGTGCCGACGAGACGAGCCTCGTTCGGTTCGAAGCTATTCGGATAAGCGGCACGGGCCAGAGCGCAGCGGACAGAAAATTGCCAACGGCGAACGAAGATCGCAGGGGAGAACCCATCTGTGCCCTTAACGCGAGCCACGCAACTTCACTCGTCGAAGTTCTGCAAATTTTGATCGTACTTAATGCACCCCCGCCCCAAACTGCAACGGCGAATCTAACGTGAATATTTCGGGGTCGCAGGGGGAAACAGCATTCGAGGGTCAACCGAGGCAGCTCGAAGAGAACAAGAAAATAAATTCCAAGTATTATGCGCTGGCAGGTTGTTCCGTAACCATAGGGTTTCCCGAACATGGGAAGTAGCTCGAGTGATTCTGCGCAACTTACCCATTGAGAGCAATGTCGTTTGCAGCTTCGTTCTCGTGTTATTAAAGACAACCACTGGCCAGTGAGAGCGCCGGCATAGGACGTGCTCAAGCGCGTGCCTCGTAACTGCGCCCGGTCGCGATCGGGTGCATCGGGGGCACCTTACGGCAAATATAACATCGTCTGCAATATAGAACAATGCGCAATTATTCGTTACGCATGAATAACAGGTTAATTAACAAGTCGTTTCATAACTGTTCCATACTCTTCTTCGTTATCCGAAACGAATTAGGTGTTTCATTGCTTCCGAAATAAATAGTTTGGATGATTAAAGATAGGCAAAAGCTACTTACAGAGACATACCCATTCGTGCATCGAGGGCGTGCATTAATTAGAATCAAAAATTAAAAGCCCGGCCCTAGACGGGGAGCAAAAAGAGGAGAGATGCCAACACTACACGGAGTTCCCAAGCGGTCACCCATCTAAGTACTATCCGTGCCCAACGCTGCTTAACTTTGGTGATCGGACGAGAACCAGTGCTTTCAGCGTGGTATGAGCGTTGACATTGAGTTTTGGCCGCTTCATCGTGGCAACTCCACCATCGAGACCGTTGATCTGCAGAGCGAGCTAACGCGTGAAGGTGTCCACTGAAAATCTGGTGTCGGGTGCGAACGCCGTTCGCGAATCAAGGGTGCCGACGAGACGAGCCTCGTTCGGTTCGAAGCTATTCGGATAAGCGGCACGGGCCAGAGCGCAGCGGACAGAAAATTGCCAACGGCGAACGAAGATCGCAGGGGAGAACCCATCTGTGCCCTTAACGCGAGCCACGCAACTTCACTCGTCGAAGTTCTGCAAATTTTGATCGTACTTAATGCACCCCCGCCCCAAACTGCAACGGCGAATCTAACGTGAATATTTCGGGGTCGCAGGGGGAAACAGCATTCGAGGGTCAACCGAGGCAGCTCGAAGAGAACAAGAAAATAAATTCCAAGTATTATGCGCTGGCAGGTTGTTCCGTAACCATAGGGTTTCCCGAACATGGGAAGTAGCTCGAGTGATTCTGCGCAACTTACCCATTGAG
The DNA here is from genome assembly GCA_963969485.1 of Nomada goodeniana. NCBI lineage: Eukaryota > Metazoa > Arthropoda > Insecta > Hymenoptera > Apidae > Nomada > Nomada goodeniana. Next base: position 5,572,229 of record OZ018306.1, on the reverse strand, counting down.
AGCAATGTCGTTTGCAGCTTCGTTCTCGTGTTATTAAAGACAACCACTGGCCAGTGAGAGCGCCGGCATAGGACGTGCTCAAGCGCGTGCCTCGTAACTGCGCCCGGTCGCGATCGGGTGCATCGGGGGCACCTTACGGCAAATATAACATCGTCTGCAATATAGAACAATGCGCAATTATTCGTTACGCATGAATAACAGGTTAATTAACAAGTCGTTTCATAACTGTTCCATACTCTTCTTCGTTATCCGAAACGAATTAGGTGTTTCATTGCTTCCGAAATAAATAGTTTGGATGATTAAAGATAGGCAAAAGCTACTTACAGAGACATACCCATTCGTGCATCGAGGGCGTGCATTAATTAGAATCAAAAATTAAAAGCCCGGCCCTAGACGGGGAGCAAAAAGAGGAGAGATGCCAACACTACACGGAGTTCCCAAGCGGTCACCCATCTAAGTACTATCCGTGCCCAACGCTGCTTAACTTTGGTGATCGGACGAGAACCAGTGCTTTCAGCGTGGTATGAGCGTTGACATTGAGTTTTGGCCGCTTCATCGTGGCAACTCCACCATCGAGACCGTTGATCTGCAGAGCGAGCTAACGCGTGAAGGTGTCCACTGAAAATCTGGTGTCGGGTGCGAACGCCGTTCGCGAATCAAGGGTGCCGACGAGACGAGCCTCGTTCGGTTCGAAGCTATTCGGGTAAGCGGCACGGGCCAGAGCGCAGCGGACAGAAAATTGCCAACGGCGAACGAAGATCGCAGGGGAGAACCCATCTGTGCCCTTAACGCGAGCCACGCAACTTCACTCGTCGAAGTTCTGCAAATTTTGATCGTACTTAATGCACCCCCGCCCCAAACTGCAACGGCGAATCTAACGTGAATATTTCGGGGTCGCAGGGGAAAACAGCATTCGAGGGTCAACCGAGGTAGCTCGAAGAGAACAAGAAAATAAATTCCAAGTATTATGCGCTGGCAGGTTGTTCCGTAACCATAGGGTTTCCCGAACATGGGAAGTAGCTCGAGTGATTCTGCGCAACTTACCCATTGAGAGCAATGTCGTTTGCAGCTTCGTTCTCGTGTTATTAAAGACAGCCACTGGCCAGTGAGAGCGCCGGCATAGGACGTGCTCAAGCGCGTGCCTCGTAACTGCGCCCGGTCGCGATCGGGTGCATCGGGGGCACCTTACGGCAAATATAACATCGTCTGCAATATAGAACAATGCGCAATTATTCGTTACGCATGAATAACAGGTTAATTAACAAGTCGTTTCATAACTGTTCCATACTCTTCTTCGTTATCCGAAACGAATTAGGTGTTTCATTGCTTCCGAAATAAATAGTTTGGATGATTAAAGATAGGCAAAAGCTACTTACAGAGACATACCCATTCGTGCATCGAGGGCGTGCATTAATTAGAATCAAAAATTAAAAGCCCGGCCCTAGACGGGGAGCAAAAAGAGGAGAGATGCCAACACTACACGGAGTTCCCAAGCGGTCACCCATCTAAGTACTATCCGTGCCCAACGCTGCTTAACTTTGGTGATCGGACGAGAACCAGTGCTTTCAGCGTGGTATGAGCGTTGACATTGAGTTTTGGCCGCTTCATCGTGGCAACTCCACCATCGAGACCGTTGATCTGCAGAGCGAGCTAACGCGTGAAGGTGTCCACTGAAAATCTGGTGTCGGGTGCGAACGCCGTTCGCGAATCAAGGGTGCCGACGAGACGAGCCTCGTTCGGTTCGAAGCTATTCGGATAAGCGGCACGGGCCAGAGCGCAGCGGACAGAAAATTGCCAACGGCGAACGAAGATCGCAGGGGAGAACCCATCTGTGCCCTTAACGCGAGCCACGCAACTTCACTCGTCGAAGTTCTGCAAATTTTGATCGTACTTAATGCACCCCCGCCCCAAACTGCAACGGCGAATCTAACGTGAATATTTCGGGGTCGCAGGGGGAAACAGCATTCGAGGGTCAACCGAGGCAGCTCGAAGAGAACAAGAAAATAAATTCCAAGTATTATGCGCTGGCAGGTTGTTCCGTAACCATAGGGTTTCCCGAACATGGGAAGTAGCTCGAGTGATTCTGCGCAACTTACCCATTGAGAGCAATGTCGTTTGCAGCTTCGTTCTCGTGTTATTAAAGACAACCACTGGCCAGTGAGAGCGCCGGCATAGGACGTGCTCAAGCGCGTGCCTCGTAACTGCGCCCGGTCGCGATCGGGTGCATCGGGGGCACCTTACGGCAAATATAACATCGTCTGCAATATAGAACAATGCGCAATTATTCGCTACGCATGAATAACAGGTTAATTAACAAGTCGTTTCATAACTGTTCCATACTCTTCTTCGTTATCCGAAACGAATTAGGTGTTTCATTGCTTCCGAAATAAATAGTTTGGATGATTAAAGATAGGCAAAAGCTACTTACAGAGACATACCCATTCGTGCATCGAGGGCGTGCATTAATTAGAATCAAAAATTAAAAGCCCGGCCCTAGACGGGGAGCAAAAAGAGGAGAGATGCCAACACTACACGGAGTTCCCAAGCGGTCACCCATCTAAGTACTATCCGTGCCCAACGCTGCTTAACTTTGGTGATCGGACGAGAACCAGTGCTTTCAGCGTGGTATGAGCGTTGTCATTGAGTTTTGGCCGCTTCATCGTGGCAACTCCACCATCGAGACCGTTGATCTGCAGAGCGAGCTAACGCGTGAAGGTGTCCACTGAAAATCTGGTGTCGGGTGCGAACGCCGTTCGCGAATCAAGGGTGCCGACGAGACGAGCCTCGTTCGGTTCGAAGCTATTCGGATAAGCGGCACGGGCCAGAGCGCAGCGGACAGAAAATTGCCAACGGCGAACGAAGATCGCAGGGGAGAACCCATCTGTGCCCTTAACGCGAGCCACGCAACTTCACTCGTCGAAGTTCTGCAAATTTTGATCGTACTTAATGCACCCCCGCCCCAAACTGCAACGGCGAATCTAACGTGAATATTTCGGGGTCGCAGGGGGAAACAGCATTCGAGGGTCAACCGAGGCAGCTCGAAGAGAACAAGAAAATAAATTCCAAGTATTATGCGCTGGCAGGTTGTTCCGTAACCATAGGGTTTCCCGAACATGGGAAGTAGCTCGAGTGATTCTGCGCAACTTACCCATTGAGAGCAATGTCGTTTGCAGCTTCGTTCTCGTGTTATTAAAGACAACCACTGGCCAGTGAGAGCGCCGGCATAGGACGTGCTCAAGCGCGTGCCTCGTAACTGCGCCCGGTCGCGATCGGGTGCATCGGGGGCACCTTACGGCAAATATAACATCGTCTGCAATATAGAACAATGCGCAATTATTCGTTACGCATGAATAACAGGTTAATTAACAAGTCGTTTCATAACTGTTCCATACTCTTCTTCGTTATCCGAAACGAATTAGGTGTTTCATTGCTTCCGAAATAAATAGTTTGGATGATTAAAGATAGGCAAAAGCTACTTACAGAGACATACCCATTCGTGCATCGAGGGCGTGCATTAATTAGAATCAAAAATTAAAAGCCCGGCCCTAGACGGGGAGCAAAAAGAGGAGAGATGCCAACACTACACGGAGTTCCCAAGCGGTCACCCATCTAAGTACTATCCGTGCCCAACGCTGCTTAACTTTGGTGATCGGACGAGAACCAGTGCTTTCAGCGTGGTATGAGCGTTGACATTGAGTTTTGGCCGCTTCATCGTGGCAACTCCACCATCGAGACCGTTGATCTGCAGAGCGAGCTAACGCGTGAAGGTGTCCACTGAAAATCTGGTGTCGGGTGCGAACGCCGTTCGCGAATCAAGGGTGCCGACGAGACGAGCCTCGTTCGGTTCGAAGCTATTCGGGTAAGCGGCACGGGCCAGAGCGCAGCGGACAGAAAATTGCCAACGGCGAACGAAGATCGCAGGGGAGAACCCATCTGTGCCCTTAACGCGAGCCACGCAACTTCACTCGTCGAAGTTCTGCAAATTTTGATCGTACTTAATGCACCCCCGCCCCAAACTGCAACGGCGAATCTAACGTGAATATTTCGGGGTCGCAGGGGAAAACAGCATTCGAGGGTCAACCGAGGTAGCTCGAAGAGAACAAGAAAATAAATTCCAAGTATTATGCGCTGGCAGGTTGTTCCGTAACCATAGGGTTTCCCGAACATGGGAAGTAGCTCGAGTGATTCTGCGCAACTTACCCATTGAGAGCAATGTCGTTTGCAGCTTCGTTCTCGTGTTATTAAAGACAGCCACTGGCCAGTGAGAGCGCCGGCATAGGACGTGCTCAAGCGCGTGCCTCGTAACTGCGCCCGGTCGCGATCGGGTGCATCGGGGGCACCTTACGGCAAATATAACATCGTCTGCAATATAGAACAATGCGCAATTATTCGTTACGCATGAATAACAGGTTAATTAACAAGTCGTTTCATAACTGTTCCATACTCTTCTTCGTTATCCGAAACGAATTAGGTGTTTCATTGCTTCCGAAATAAATAGTTTGGATGATTAAAGATAGGCAAAAGCTACTTACAGAGACATACCCATTCGTGCATCGAGGGCGTGCATTAATTAGAATCAAAAATTAAAAGCCCGGCCCTAGACGGGGAGCAAAAAGAGGAGAGATGCCAACACTACACGGAGTTCCCAAGCGGTCACCCATCTAAGTACTATCCGTGCCCAACGCTGCTTAACTTTGGTGATCGGACGAGAACCAGTGCTTTCAGCGTGGTATGAGCGTTGACATTGAGTTTTGGCCGCTTCATCGTGGCAACTCCACCATCGAGACCGTTGATCTGCAGAGCGAGCTAACGCGTGAAGGTGTCCACTGAAAATCTGGTGTCGGGTGCGAACGCCGTTCGCGAATCAAGGGTGCCGACGAGACGAGCCTCGTTCGGTTCGAAGCTATTCGGATAAGCGGCACGGGCCAGAGCGCAGCGGACAGAAAATTGCCAACGGCGAACGAAGATCGCAGGGGAGAACCCATCTGTGCCCTTAACGCGAGCCACGCAACTTCACTCGTCGAAGTTCTGCAAATTTTGATCGTACTTAATGCACCCCCGCCCCAAACTGCAACGGCGAATCTAACGTGAATATTTCGGGGTCGCAGGGGGAAACAGCATTCGAGGGTCAACCGAGGCAGCTCGAAGAGAACAAGAAAATAAATTCCAAGTATTATGCGCTGGCAGGTTGTTCCGTAACCATAGGGTTTCCCGAACATGGGAAGTAGCTCGAGTGATTCTGCGCAACTTACCCATTGAGAGCAATGTCGTTTGCAGCTTCGTTCTCGTGTTATTAAAGACAACCACTGGCCAGTGAGAGCGCCGGCATAGGACGTGCTCAAGCGCGTGCCTCGTAACTGCGCCCGGTCGCGATCGGGTGCATCGGGGGCACCTTACGGCAAATATAACATCGTCTGCAATATAGAACAATGCGCAATTATTCGCTACGCATGAATAACAGGTTAATTAACAAGTCGTTTCATAACTGTTCCATACTCTTCTTCGTTATCCGAAACGAATTAGGTGTTTCATTGCTTCCGAAATAAATAGTTTGGATGATTAAAGATAGGCAAAAGCTACTTACAGAGACATACCCATTCGTGCATCGAGGGCGTGCATTAATTAGAATCAAAAATTAAAAGCCCGGCCCTAGACGGGGAGCAAAAAGAGGAGAGATGCCAACACTACACGGAGTTCCCAAGCGGTCACCCATCTAAGTACTATCCGTGCCCAACGCTGCTTAACTTTGGTGATCGGACGAGAACCAGTGCTTTCAGCGTGGTATGAGCGTTGTCATTGAGTTTTGGCCGCTTCATCGTGGCAACTCCACCATCGAGACCGTTGATCTGCAGAGCGAGCTAACGCGTGAAGGTGTCCACTGAAAATCTGGTGTCGGGTGCGAACGCCGTTCGCGAATCAAGGGTGCCGACGAGACGAGCCTCGTTCGGTTCGAAGCTATTCGGATAAGCGGCACGGGCCAGAGCGCAGCGGACAGAAAATTGCCAACGGCGAACGAAGATCGCAGGGGAGAACCCATCTGTGCCCTTAACGCGAGCCACGCAACTTCACTCGTCGAAGTTCTGCAAATTTTGATCGTACTTAATGCACCCCCGCCCCAAACTGCAACGGCGAATCTAACGTGAATATTTCGGGGTCGCAGGGGGAAACAGCATTCGAGGGTCAACCGAGGCAGCTCGAAGAGAACAAGAAAATAAATTCCAAGTATTATGCGCTGGCAGGTTGTTCCGTAACCATAGGGTTTCCCGAACATGGGAAGTAGCTCGAGTGATTCTGCGCAACTTACCCATTGAGAGCAATGTCGTTTGCAGCTTCGTTCTCGTGTTATTAAAGACAACCACTGGCCAGTGAGAGCGCCGGCATAGGACGTGCTCAAGCGCGTGCCTCGTAACTGCGCCCGGTCGCGATCGGGTGCATCGGGGGCACCTTACGGCAAATATAACATCGTCTGCAATATAGAACAATGCGCAATTATTCGTTACGCATGAATAACAGGTTAATTAACAAGTCGTTTCATAACTGTTCCATACTCTTCTTCGTTATCCGAAACGAATTAGGTGTTTCATTGCTTCCGAAATAAATAGTTTGGATGATTAAAGATAGGCAAAAGCTACTTACAGAGACATACCCATTCGTGCATCGAGGGCGTGCATTAATTAGAATCAAAAATTAAAAGCCCGGCCCTAGACGGGGAGCAAAAAGAGGAGAGATGCCAACACTACACGGAGTTCCCAAGCGGTCACCCATCTAAGTACTATCCGTGCCCAACGCTGCTTAACTTTGGTGATCGGACGAGAACCAGTGCTTTCAGCGTGGTATGAGCGTTGACATTGAGTTTTGGCCGCTTCATCGTGGCAACTCCACCATCGAGACCGTTGATCTGCAGAGCGAGCTAACGCGTGAAGGTGTCCACTGAAAATCTGGTGTCGGGTGCGAACGCCGTTCGCGAATCAAGGGTGCCGACGAGACGAGCCTCGTTCGGTTCGAAGCTATTCGGGTAAGCGGCACGGGCCAGAGCGCAGCGGACAGAAAATTGCCAACGGCGAACGAAGATCGCAGGGGAGAACCCATCTGTGCCCTTAACGCGAGCCACGCAACTTCACTCGTCGAAGTTCTGCAAATTTTGATCGTACTTAATGCACCCCCGCCCCAAACTGCAACGGCGAATCTAACGTGAATATTTCGGGGTCGCAGGGGAAAACAGCATTCGAGGGTCAACCGAGGTAGCTCGAAGAGAACAAGAAAATAAATTCCAAGTATTATGCGCTGGCAGGTTGTTCCGTAACCATAGGGTTTCCCGAACATGGGAAGTAGCTCGAGTGATTCTGCGCAACTTACCCATTGAGAGCAATGTCGTTTGCAGCTTCGTTCTCGTGTTATTAAAGACAGCCACTGGCCAGTGAGAGCGCCGGCATAGGACGTGCTCAAGCGCGTGCCTCGTAACTGCGCCCGGTCGCGATCGGGTGCATTGGGGGCACCTTACGGCAAATATAACATCGTCTGCAATATAGAACAATGCGCAATTATTCGTTACGCATGAATAACAGGTTAATTAACAAGTCGTTTCATAACTGTTCCATACTCTTCTTCGTTATCCGAAACGAATTAGGTGTTTCATTGCTTCCGAAATAAATAGTTTGGATGATTAAAGATAGGCAAAAGCTACTTACAGAGACATACCCATTCGTGCATCGAGGGCGTGCATTAATTAGAATCAAAAATTAAAAGCCCGGCCCTAGACGGGGAGCAAAAAGAGGAGAGATGCCAACACTACGCGGAGTTCCCAAGCGGTCACCCATCTAAGTACTATCCGTGCCCAACGCTGCTTAACTTTGGTGATCGGACGAGAACCAGTGCTTTCAGCGTGGTATGAGCGTTGACATTGAGTTTTGGCCGCTTCATCGTGGCAACTCCACCATCGAGACCGTTGATCTGCAGAGCGAGCTAACGCGTGAAGGTGTCCACTGAAAATCTGGTGTCGGGTGCGAACGCCGTTCGCGAATCAAGGGTGCCGACGAGACGAGCCTCGTTCGGTTCGAAGCTATTCGGATAAGCGGCACGGGCCAGAGCGCAGCGGACAGAAAATTGCCAACGGCGAACGAAGATCGCAGGGGAGAACCCATCTGTGCCCTTAACGCGAGCCACGCAACTTCACTCGTCGAAGTTCTGCAAATTTTGATCGTACTTAATGCACCCCCGCCCCAAACTGCAACGGCGAATCTAACGTGAATATTTCGGGGTCGCAGGGGGAAACAGCATTCGAGGGTCAACCGAGGCAGCTCGAAGAGAACAAGAAAATAAATTCCAAGTATTATGCGCTGGCAGGTTGTTCCGTAACCATAGGGTTTCCCGAACATGGGAAGTAGCTCGAGTGATTCTGCGCAACTTACCCATTGAGAGCAATGTCGTTTGCAGCTTCGTTCTCGTGTTATTAAAGACAACCACTGGCCAGTGAGAGCGCCGGCATAGGACGTGCTCAAGCGCGTGCCTCGTAACTGCGCCCGGTCGCGATCGGGTGCATCGGGGGCACCTTACGGCAAATATAACATCGTCTGCAATATAGAACAATGCGCAATTATTCGCTACGCATGAATAACAGGTTAATTAACAAGTCGTTTCATAACTGTTCCATACTCTTCTTCGTTATCCGAAACGAATTAGGTGTTTCATTGCTTCCGAAATAAATAGTTTGGATGATTAAAGATAGGCAAAAGCTACTTACAGAGACATACCCATTCGTGCATCGAGGGCGTGCATTAATTAGAATCAAAAATTAAAAGCCCGGCCCTAGACGGGGAGCAAAAAGAGGAGAGATGCCAACACTACACGGAGTTCCCAAGCGGTCACCCATCTAAGTACTATCCGTGCCCAACGCTGCTTAACTTTGGTGATCGGACGAGAACCAGTGCTTTCAGCGTGGTATGAGCGTTGTCATTGAGTTTTGGCCGCTTCATCGTGGCAACTCCACCATCGAGACCGTTGATCTGCAGAGCGAGCTAACGCGTGAAGGTGTCCACTGAAAATCTGGTGTCGGGTGCGAACGCCGTTCGCGAATCAAGGGTGCCGACGAGACGAGCCTCGTTCGGTTCGAAGCTATTCGGATAAGCGGCACGGGCCAGAGCGCAGCGGACAGAAAATTGCCAACGGCGAACGAAGATCGCAGGGGAGAACCCATCTGTGCCCTTAACGCGAGCCACGCAACTTCACTCGTCGAAGTTCTGCAAATTTTGATCGTACTTAATGCACCCCCGCCCCAAACTGCAACGGCGAATCTAACGTGAATATTTCGGGGTCGCAGGGGGAAACAGCATTCGAGGGTCAACCGAGGCAGCTCGAAGAGAACAAGAAAATAAATTCCAAGTATTATGCGCTGGCAGGTTGTTCCGTAACCATAGGGTTTCCCGAACATGGGAAGTAGCTCGAGTGATTCTGCGCAACTTACCCATTGAGAGCAATGTCGTTTGCAGCTTCGTTCTCGTGTTATTAAAGACAACCACTGGCCAGTGAGAGCGCCGGCATAGGACGTGCTCAAGCGCGTGCCTCGTAACTGCGCCCGGTCGCGATCGGGTGCATCGGGGGCACCTTACGGCAAATATAACATCGTCTGCAATATAGAACAATGCGCAATTATTCGTTACGCATGAATAACAGGTTAATTAACAAGTCGTTTCATAACTGTTCCATACTCTTCTTCGTTATCCGAAACGAATTAGGTGTTTCATTGCTTCCGAAATAAATAGTTTGGATGATTAAAGATAGGCAAAAGCTACTTACAGAGACATACCCATTCGTGCATCGAGGGCGTGCATTAATTAGAATCAAAAATTAAAAGCCCGGCCCTAGACGGGGAGCAAAAAGAGGAGAGATGCCAACACTACACGGAGTTCCCAAGCGGTCACCCATCTAAGTACTATCCGTGCCCAACGCTGCTTAACTTTGGTGATCGGACGAGAACCAGTGCTTTCAGCGTGGTATGAGCGTTGACATTGAGTTTTGGCCGCTTCATCGTGGCAACTCCACCATCGAGACCGTTGATCTGCAGAGCGAGCTAACGCGTGAAGGTGTCCACTGAAAATCTGGTGTCGGGTGCGAACGCCGTTCGCGAATCAAGGGTGCTGACGAGACGAGCCTCGTTCGGTTCGAAGCTATTCGGATAAGCGGCACGGGCCAGAGCGCAGCGGACAGAAAATTGCCAACGGCGAACGAAGATCGCAGGGGAGAACCCATCTGTGCCCTTAACGCGAGCCACGCAACTTCACTCGTCGAAGTTCTGCAAATTTTGATCGTACTTAATGCACCCCCGCCCCAAACTGCAACGGCGAATCTAACGTGAATATTTCGGGGTCGCAGGGGAAAACAGCATTCGAGGGTCAACCGAGGTAGCTCGAAGAGAACAAGAAAATAAATTCCAAGTATTATGCGCTGGCAGGTTGTTCCGTAACCATAGGGTTTCCCGAACATGGGAAGTAGCTCGAGTGATTCTGCGCAACTTACCCATTGAGAGCAATGTCGTTTGCAGCTTCGTTCTCGTGTTATTAAAGACAACCACTGGCCAGTGAGAGCGCCGGCACAGGACGTGCTCAAGCGCGTGCCTCGTAACTGCGCCCGGTCGCGATCGGGTGCATCGGGGGCACCTTACGGCAAATATAACATCGTCTGCAATATAGAACAATGCGCAATTATTCGTTACGCATGAATAACAGGTTAATTAACAAGTCGTTTCATAACTGTTCCATACTCTTCTTCGATATCCGAAACGAATTAGGTGTTTCATTGCTTCCGAAATAAATAGTTTGGATGATTAAAGATAGGCAAAAGCTACTTACAGAGACATACCCATTCGTGCATCGAGGGCGTGCATTAATTAGAATCAAAAATTAAAAGCCCGGCCCTAGACGGGGAGCAAAAAGAGGAGAGATGCCAACACTACACGGAGTTCCCAAGCGGTCACCCATCTAAGTACTATCCGTGCCCAACGCTGCTTAACTTTGGTGATCGGACGAGAACCAGTGCTTTCAGCGTGGTATGAGCGTTGACATTGAGTTTTGGCCGCTTCATCGTGGCAACTCCACCATCGAGACCGTTGATCTGCAGAGCGAGCTAACGCGTGAAGGTGTCCACTGAAAATCTGGTGTCGGGTGCGAACGCCGTTCGCGAATCAAGGGTGCCGACGAGACGAGCCTCGTTCGGTTCGAAGCTATTCGGATAAGCGGCACGGGCCAGAGCGCAGCGGACAGAAAATTGCCAACGGCGAACGAAGATCGCAGGGGAGAACCCATCTGTGCCCTTAACGCGAGCCACGCAACTTCACTCGTCGAAGTTCTGCAAATTTTGATCGTACTTAATGCACCCCCGCCCCAAACTGCAACGGCGAATCTAACGTGAATATTTCGGGGTCGCAGGGGAAAACAGCATTCGAGGGTCAACCGAGGTAGCTCGAAGAGAACAAGAAAATAAATTCCAAGTATTATGCGCTGGCAGGTTGTTCCGTAACCATAGGGTTTCCCGAACATGGGAAGTAGCTCGAGTGATTCTGCGCAACTTACCCATTGAGAGCAATGTCGTTTGCAGCTTCGTTCTCGTGTTATTAAAGACAACCACTGGCCAGTGAGAGCGCCGGCATAGGACGTGCTCAAGCGCGTGCCTCGTAACTGCGCCCGGTCGCGATCGGGTGCATCGGGGGCACCTTACGGCAAATATAACATCGTCTGCAATATAGAACAATGCGCAATTATTCGTTACGCATGAATAACAGGTTAATTAACAAGTCGTTTCATAACTGTTCCATACTCTTCTTCGATATCCGAAACGAATTAGGTGTTTCATTGCTTCCGAAATAAATAGTTTGGATGATTAAAGATAGGCAAAAGCTACTTACAGAGACATACCCATTCGTGCATCGAGGGCGTGCATTAATTAGAATCAAAAATTAAAAGCCCGGCCCTAGACGGGGAGCAAAAAGAGGAGAGATGCCAACACTACACGGAGTTCCCAAGCGGTCACCCATCTAAGTACTATCCGTGCCCAACGCTGCTTAACTTTGGTGATCGGACGAGAACCAGTGCTTTCAGCGTGGTATGAGCGTTGACATTGAGTTTTGGCCGCTTCATCGTGGCAACTCCACCATCGAGACCGTTGATCTGCAGAGCGAGCTAACGCGTGAAGGTGTCCACTGAAAATCTGGTGTCGGGTGCGAACGCCGTTCGCGAATCAAGGGTGCCGACGAGACGAGCCTCGTTCGGTTCGAAGCTATTCGGATAAGCGGCACGGGCCAGAGCGCAGCGGACAGAAAATTGCCAACGGCGAACGAAGATCGCAGGGGAGAACCCATCTGTGCCCTTAACGCGAGCCACGCAACTTCACTCGTCGAAGTTCTGCAAATTTTGATCGTACTTAATGCACCCCCGCCCCAAACTGCAACGGCGAATCTAACGTGAATATTTCGGGGTCGCAGGGGAAAACAGCATTCGAGGGTCAACCGAGGTAGCTCGAAGAGAACAAGAAAATAAATTCCAAGTATTATGCGCTGGCAGGTTGTTCCGTAACCATAGGGTTTCCCGAACATGGGAAGTAGCTCGAGTGATTCTGCGCAACTTACCCATTGAGAGCAATGTCGTTTGCAGCTTCGTTCTCGTGTTATTAAAGACAACCACTGGCCAGTGAGAGCGCCGGCATAGGACGTGCTCAAGCGCGTGCCTCGTAACTGCGCCCGGTCGCGATCGGGTGCATCGGGGGCACCTTACGGCAAATATAACATCGTCTGCAATATAGAACAATGCGCAATTATTCGTTACGCATGAATAACAGGTTAATTAACAAGTCGTTTCATAACTGTTCCATACTCTTCTTCGATATCCGAAACGAATTAGGTGTTTCATTGCTTCCGAAATAAATAGTTTGGATGATTAAAGATAGGCAAAAGCTACTTACAGAGACATACCCATTCGTGCATCGAGGGCGTGCATTAATTAGAATCAAAAATTAAAAGCCCGGCCCTAGACGGGGAGCAAAAAGAGGAGAGATGCCAACACTACACGGAGTTCCCAAGCGGTCACCCCCCATCTAAGTACTATCCGTGCCCAACGCTGCTTAACTTTGGTGATCGGACGAGAACCAGTGCTTTCAGCGTGGTATGAGCGTTGTCATTGAGTTTTGGCCGCTTCATCGTGGCAACTCCACCATCGAGACCGTTGATCTGCAGAGCGAGCTAACGCGTGAAGGTGTCCACTGAAAATCTGGTGTCGGGTGCGAACGCCGTTCGCGAATCAAGGGTGCCGACGAGACGAGCCTCGTTCGGTTCGAAGCTATTCGGATAAGCGGCACGGGCCAGAGCGCAGCGGACAGAAAATTGCCAACGGCGAACGAAGATCGCAGGGGAGAACCCATCTGTGCCCTTAACGCGAGCCACGCAACTTCACTCGTCGAAGTTCTGCAAATTTTGATCGTACTTAATGCACCCCCGCCCCAAACTGCAACGGCGAATCTAACGTGAATATTTCGGGGTCGCAGGGGGAAACAGCATTCGAGGGTCAACCGAGGCAGCTCGAAGAGAACAAGAAAATAAATTCCAAGTATTATGCGCTGGCAGGTTGTTCCGTAACCATAGGGTTTCCCGAACATGGGAAGTAGCTCGAGTGATTCTGCGCAACTTACCCATTGAGAGCAATGTCGTTTGCAGCTTCGTTCTCGTGTTATTAAAGACAGCCACTGGCCAGTGAGAGCGCCGGCATAGGACGTGCTCAAGCGCGTGCCTCGTAACTGCGCCCGGTCGCGATCGGGTGCATCGGGGGCACCTTACGGCAAATATAACATCGTCTGCAATATAGAACAATGCGCAATTATTCGTTACGCATGAATAACAGGTTAATTAACAAGTCGTTTCATAACTGTTCCATACTCTTCTTCGTTATCCGAAACGAATTAGGTGTTTCATTGCTTCCGAAATAAATAGTTTGGATGATTAAAGATAGGCAAAAGCTACTTACAGAGACATACCCATTCGTGCATCGAGGGCGTGCATTAATTAGAATCAAAAATTAAAAGCCCGGCCCTAGACGTAGAGCAAAAAGAGGAGAGATGCCAACACTACACGGAGTTCCCAAGCGGTCACCCATCTAAGTACTATCCGTGCCCAACGCTGCTTAACTTTGGTGATCGGACGAGAACCAGTGCTTTCAGCGTGGTATGAGCGTTGACATTGAGTTTTGGCCGCTTCATCGTGGCAACTCCACCATCGAGACCGTTGATCTGCAGAGCGAGCTAACGCGTGAAGGTGTCCACTGAAAATCTGGTGTCGGGTGCGAACGCCGTTCGCGAATCAAGGGTGCCGACGAGACGAGCCTCGTTCGGTTCGAAGCTATTCGGATAAGCGGCACGGGCCAGAGCGCAGCGGACAGAAAATTGCCAACGGCGAACGAAGATCGCAGGGGAGAACCCATCTGTGCCCTTAACGCGAGCCACGCAACTTCACTCGTCGAAGTTCTGCAAATTTTGATCGTACTTAATGCACCCCCGCCCCAAACTGCAACGGCGAATCTAACGTGAATATTTCGGGGTCGCAGGGGAAAACAGCATTCGAGGGTCAACCGAGGTAGCTCGAAGAGAACAAGAAAATAAATTCCAAGTATTATGCGCTGGCAGGTTGTTCCGTAACCATAGGGTTTCCCGAACATGGGAAGTAGCTCGAGTGATTCTGCGCAACTTACCCATTGAGAGCAATGTCGTTTGCAGCTTCGTTCTCGTGTTATTAAAGACAACCACTGGCCAGTGAGAGCGCCGGCATAGGACGTGCTCAAGCGCGTGCCTCGTAACTGCGCCCGGTCGCGATCGGGTGCATCGGGGGCACCTTACGGCAAATATAACATCGTCTGCAATATAGAACAATGCGCAATTATTCGTTACGCATGAATAACAGGTTAATTAACAAGTCGTTTCATAACTGTTCCATACTCTTCTTCGATATCCGAAACGAATTAGGTGTTTCATTGCTTCCGAAATAAATAGTTTGGATGATTAAAGATAGGCAAAAGCTACTTACAGAGACATACCCATTCGTGCATCGAGGGCGTGCATTAATTAGAATCAAAAATTAAAAGCCCGGCCCTAGACGGGGAGCAAAAAGAGGAGAGATGCCAACACTACACGGAGTTCCCAAGCGGTCACCCATCTAAGTACTATCCGTGCCCAACGCTGCTTAACTTTGGTGATCGGACGAGAACCAGTGCTTTCAGCGTGGTATGAGCGTTGACATTGAGTTTTGGCCGCTTCATCGTGGCAACTCCACCATCGAGACCGTTGATCTGCAGAGCGAGCTAACGCGTGAAGGTGTCCACTGAAAATCTGGTGACGGGTGCGAACGCCGTTCGCGAATCAAGGGTGCCGACGAGACGAGCCTCGTTCGGTTCGAAGCTATTCGGATAAGCGGCACGGGCCAGAGCGCAGCGGACAGAAAATTGCCAACGGCGAACGAAGATCGCAGGGGAGAACCCATCTGTGCCCTTAACGCGAGCCACGCAACTTCACTCGTCGAAGTTCTGCAAATTTTGATCGTACTTAATGCACCCCCGCCCCAAACTGCAACGGCGAATCTAACGTGAATATTTCGGGGTCGCAGGGGAAAACAGCATTCGAGGGTCAACCGAGGTAGCTCGAAGAGAACAAGAAAATAAATTCCAAGTATTATGCGCTGGCAGGTTGTTCCGTAACCATAGGGTTTCCCGAACATGGGAAGTAGCTCGAGTGATTCTGCGCAACTTACCCATTGAGAGCAATGTCGTTTGCAGCTTCGTTCTCGTGTTATTAAAGACAGCCACTGGCCAGTGAGAGCGCCGGCATAGGACGTGCTCAAGCGCGTGCCTCGTAACTGCGCCCGGTCGCGATCGGGTGCATCGGGGGCACCTTACGGCAAATATAACATCGTCTGCAATATAGAACAATGCGCAATTATTCGTTACGCATGAATAACAGGTTAATTAACAAGTCGTTTCATAACTGTTCCATACTCTTCTTCGTTATCCGAAACGAATTAGGTGTTTCATTGCTTCCGAAATAAATAGTTTGGATGATTAAAGATAGGCAAAAGCTACTTACAGAGACATACCCATTCGTGCATCGAGGGCGTGCATTAATTAGAATCAAAAATTAAAAGCCCGGCCCTAGACGGGGAGCAAAAAGAGGAGAGATGCCAACACTACACGGAGTTCCCAAGCGGTCACCCCCCATCTAAGTACTATCCGTGCCCAACGCTGCTTAACTTTGGTGATCGGACGAGAACCAGTGCTTTCAGCGTGGTATGAGCGTTGTCATTGAGTTTTGGCCGCTTCATCGTGGCAACTCCACCATCGAGACCGTTGATCTGCAGAGCGAGCTAACGCGTGAAGGTGTCCACTGAAAATCTGGTGTCGGGTGCGAACGCCGTTCGCGAATCAAGGGTGCCGACGAGACGAGCCTCGTTCGGTTCGAAGCTATTCGGATAAGCGGCACGGGCCAGAGCGCAGCGGACAGAAAATTGCCAACGGCGAACGAAGATCGCAGGGGAGAACCCATCTGTGCCCTTAACGCGAGCCACGCAACTTCACTCGTCGAAGTTCTGCAAATTTTGATCGTACTTAATGCACCCCCGCCCCAAACTGCAACGGCGAATCTAACGTGAATATTTCGGGGTCGCAGGGGGAAACAGCATTCGAGGGTCAACCGAGGCAGCTCGAAGAGAACAAGAAAATAAATTCCAAGTATTATGCGCTGGCAGGTTGTTCCGTAACCATAGGGTTTCCCGAACATGGGAAGTAGCTCGAGTGATTCTGCGCAACTTACCCATTGAGAGCAATGTCGTTTGCAGCTTCGTTCTCGTGTTATTAAAGACAACCACTGGCCAGTGAGAGCGCCGGCATAGGACGTGCTCAAGCGCGTGCCTCGTAACTGCGCCCGGTCGCGATCGGGTGCATCGGGGGCACCTTACGGCAAATATAACATCGTCTGCAATATAGAACAATGCGCAATTATTCGTTACGCATGAATAACAGGTTAATTAACAAGTCGTTTCATAACTGTTCCATACTCTTCTTCGTTATCCGAAACGAATTAGGTGTTTCATTGCTTCCGAAATAAATAGTTTGGATGATTAAAGATAGGCAAAAGCTACTTACAGAGACATACCCATTCGTGCATCGAGGGCGTGCATTAATTAGAATCAAAAATTAAAAGCCCGGCCCTAGACGGGGAGCAAAAAGAGGAGAGATGCCAACACTACACGGAGTTCCCAAGCGGTCACCCATCTAAGTACTATCCGTGCCCAACGCTGCTTAACTTTGGTGATCGGACGAGAACCAGTGCTTTCAGCGTGGTATGAGCGTTGACATTGAGTTTTGGCCGCTTCATCGTGGCAACTCCACCATCGAGACCGTTGATCTGCAGAGCGAGCTAACGCGTGAAGGTGTCCACTGAAAATCTGGTGTCGGGTGCGAACGCCGTTCGCGAATCAAGGGTGCCGACGAGACGAGCCTCGTTCGGTTCGAAGCTATTCGGGTAAGCGGCACGGGCCAGAGCGCAGCGGACAGAAAATTGCCAACGGCGAACGAAGATCGCAGGGGAGAACCCATCTGTGCCCTTAACGCGAGCCACGCAACTTCACTCGTCGAAGTTCTGCAAATTTTGATCGTACTTAATGCACCCCCGCCCCAAACTGCAACGGCGAATCTAACGTGAATATTTCGGGGTCGCAGGGGAAAACAGCATTCGAGGGTCAACCGAGGTAGCTCGAAGAGAACAAGAAAATAAATTCCAAGTATTATGCGCTGGCAGGTTGTTCCGTAACCATAGGGTTTCCCGAACATGGGAAGTAGCTCGAGTGATTCTGCGCAACTTACCCATTGAGAGCAATGTCGTTTGCAGCTTCGTTCTCGTGTTATTAAAGACAGCCACTGGCCAGTGAGAGCGCCGGCATAGGACGTGCTCAAGCGCGTGCCTCGTAACTGCGCCCGGTCGCGATCGGGTGCATCGGGGGCACCTTACGGCAAATATAACATCGTCTGCAATATAGAACAATGCGCAATTATTCGTTACGCATGAATAACAGGTTAATTAACAAGTCGTTTCATAACTGTTCCATACTCTTCTTCGTTATCCGAAACGAATTAGGTGTTTCATTGCTTCCGAAATAAATAGTTTGGATGATTAAAGATAGGCAAAAGCTACTTACAGAGACATACCCATTCGTGCATCGAGGGCGTGCATTAATTAGAATCAAAAATTAAAAGCCCGGCCCTAGACGGGGAGCAAAAAGAGGAGAGATGCCAACACTACGCGGAGTTCCCAAGCGGTCACCCATCTAAGTACTATCCGTGCCCAACGCTGCTTAACTTTGGTGATCGGACGAGAACCAGTGCTTTCAGCGTGGTATGAGCGTTGACATTGAGTTTTGGCCGCTTCATCGTGGCAACTCCACCATCGAGACCGTTGATCTGCAGAGCGAGCTAACGCGTGAAGGTGTCCACTGAAAATCTGGTGTCGGGTGCGAACGCCGTTCGCGAATCAAGGGTGCCGACGAGACGAGCCTCGTTCGGTTCGAAGCTATTCGGATAAGCGGCACGGGCCAGAGCGCAGCGGACAGAAAATTGCCAACGGCGAACGAAGATCGCAGGGGAGAACCCATCTGTGCCCTTAACGCGAGCCACGCAACTTCACTCGTCGAAGTTCTGCAAATTTTGATCGTACTTAATGCACCCCCGCCCCAAACTGCAACGGCGAATCTAACGTGAATATTTCGGGGTCGCAGGGGGAAACAGCATTCGAGGGTCAACCGAGGCAGCTCGAAGAGAACAAGAAAATAAATTCCAAGTATTATGCGCTGGCAGGTTGTTCCGTAACCATAGGGTTTCCCGAACATGGGAAGTAGCTCGAGTGATTCTGCGCAACTTACCCATTGAGAGCAATGTCGTTTGCAGCTTCGTTCTCGTGTTATTAAAGACAACCACTGGCCAGTGAGAGCGCCGGCATAGGACGTGCTCAAGCGCGTGCCTCGTAACTGCGCCCGGTCGCGATCGGGTGCATCGGGGGCACCTTACGGCAAATATAACATCGTCTGCAATATAGAACAATGCGCAATTATTCGCTACGCATGAATAACAGGTTAATTAACAAGTCGTTTCATAACTGTTCCATACTCTTCTTCGTTATCCGAAACGAATTAGGTGTTTCATTGCTTCCGAAATAAATAGTTTGGATGATTAAAGATAGGCAAAAGCTACTTACAGAGACATACCCATTCGTGCATCGAGGGCGTGCATTAATTAGAATCAAAAATTAAAAGCCCGGCCCTAGACGGGGAGCAAAAAGAGGAGAGATGCCAACACTACACGGAGTTCCCAAGCGGTCACCCATCTAAGTACTATCCGTGCCCAACGCTGCTTAACTTTGGTGATCGGACGAGAACCAGTGCTTTCAGCGTGGTATGAGCGTTGTCATTGAGTTTTGGCCGCTTCATCGTGGCAACTCCACCATCGAGACCGTTGATCTGCAGAGCGAGCTAACGCGTGAAGGTGTCCACTGAAAATCTGGTGTCGGGTGCGAACGCCGTTCGCGAATCAAGGGTGCCGACGAGACGAGCCTCGTTCGGTTCGAAGCTATTCGGATAAGCGGCACGGGCCAGAGCGCAGCGGACAGAAAATTGCCAACGGCGAACGAAGATCGCAGGGGAGAACCCATCTGTGCCCTTAACGCGAGCCACGCAACTTCACTCGTCGAAGTTCTGCAAATTTTGATCGTACTTAATGCACCCCCGCCCCAAACTGCAACGGCGAATCTAACGTGAATATTTCGGGGTCGCAGGGGGAAACAGCATTCGAGGGTCAACCGAGGCAGCTCGAAGAGAACAAGAAAATAAATTCCAAGTATTATGCGCTGGCAGGTTGTTCCGTAACCATAGGGTTTCCCGAACATGGGAAGTAGCTCGAGTGATTCTGCGCAACTTACCCATTGAGAGCAATGTCGTTTGCAGCTTCGTTCTCGTGTTATTAAAGACAACCACTGGCCAGTGAGAGCGCCGGCATAGGACGTGCTCAAGCGCGTGCCTCGTAACTGCGCCCGGTCGCGATCGGGTGCATCGGGGGCACCTTACGGCAAATATAACATCGTCTGCAATATAGAACAATGCGCAATTATTCGTTACGCATGAATAACAGGTTAATTAACAAGTCGTTTCATAACTGTTCCATACTCTTCTTCGTTATCCGAAACGAATTAGGTGTTTCATTGCTTCCGAAATAAATAGTTTGGATGATTAAAGATAGGCAAAAGCTACTTACAGAGACATACCCATTCGTGCATCGAGGGCGTGCATTAATTAGAATCAAAAATTAAAAGCCCGGCCCTAGACGGGGAGCAAAAAGAGGAGAGATGCCAACACTACACGGAGTTCCCAAGCGGTCACCCATCTAAGTACTATCCGTGCCCAACGCTGCTTAACTTTGGTGATCGGACGAGAACCAGTGCTTTCAGCGTGGTATGAGCGTTGACATTGAGTTTTGGCCGCTTCATCGTGGCAACTCCACCATCGAGACCGTTGATCTGCAGAGCGAGCTAACGCGTGAAGGTGTCCACTGAAAATCTGGTGTCGGGTGCGAACGCCGTTCGCGAATCAAGGGTGCTGACGAGACGAGCCTCGTTCGGTTCGAAGCTATTCGGATAAGCGGCACGGGCCAGAGCGCAGCGGACAGAAAATTGCCAACGGCGAACGAAGATCGCAGGGGAGAACCCATCTGTGCCCTTAACGCGAGCCACGCAACTTCACTCGTCGAAGTTCTGCAAATTTTGATCGTACTTAATGCACCCCCGCCCCAAACTGCAACGGCGAATCTAACGTGAATATTTCGGGGTCGCAGGGGAAAACAGCATTCGAGGGTCAACCGAGGTAGCTCGAAGAGAACAAGAAAATAAATTCCAAGTATTATGCGCTGGCAGGTTGTTCCGTAACCATAGGGTTTCCCGAACATGGGAAGTAGCTCGAGTGATTCTGCGCAACTTACCCATTGAGAGCAATGTCGTTTGCAGCTTCGTTCTCGTGTTATTAAAGACAACCACTGGCCAGTGAGAGCGCCGGCACAGGACGTGCTCAAGCGCGTGCCTCGTAACTGCGCCCGGTCGCGATCGGGTGCATCGGGGGCACCTTACGGCAAATATAACATCGTCTGCAATATAGAACAATGCGCAATTATTCGTTACGCATGAATAACAGGTTAATTAACAAGTCGTTTCATAACTGTTCCATACTCTTCTTCGATATCCGAAACGAATTAGGTGTTTCATTGCTTCCGAAATAAATAGTTTGGATGATTAAAGATAGGCAAAAGCTACTTACAGAGACATACCCATTCGTGCATCGAGGGCGTGCATTAATTAGAATCAAAAATTAAAAGCCCGGCCCTAGACGGGGAGCAAAAAGAGGAGAGATGCCAACACTACACGGAGTTCCCAAGCGGTCACCCATCTAAGTACTATCCGTGCCCAACGCTGCTTAACTTTGGTGATCGGACGAGAACCAGTGCTTTCAGCGTGGTATGAGCGTTGACATTGAGTTTTGGCCGCTTCATCGTGGCAACTCCACCATCGAGACCGTTGATCTGCAGAGCGAGCTAACGCGTGAAGGTGTCCACTGAAAATCTGGTGTCGGGTGCGAACGCCGTTCGCGAATCAAGGGTGCCGACGAGACGAGCCTCGTTCGGTTCGAAGCTATTCGGATAAGCGGCACGGGCCAGAGCGCAGCGGACAGAAAATTGCCAACGGCGAACGAAGATCGCAGGGGAGAACCCATCTGTGCCCTTAACGCGAGCCACGCAACTTCACTCGTCGAAGTTCTGCAAATTTTGATCGTACTTAATGCACCCCCGCCCCAAACTGCAACGGCGAATCTAACGTGAATATTTCGGGGTCGCAGGGGAAAACAGCATTCGAGGGTCAACCGAGGTAGCTCGAAGAGAACAAGAAAATAAATTCCAAGTATTATGCGCTGGCAGGTTGTTCCGTAACCATAGGGTTTCCCGAACATGGGAAGTAGCTCGAGTGATTCTGCGCAACTTACCCATTGAGAGCAATGTCGTTTGCAGCTTCGTTCTCGTGTTATTAAAGACAACCACTGGCCAGTGAGAGCGCCGGCATAGGACGTGCTCAAGCGCGTGCCTCGTAACTGCGCCCGGTCGCGATCGGGTGCATCGGGGGCACCTTACGGCAAATATAACATCGTCTGCAATATAGAACAATGCGCAATTATTCGTTACGCATGAATAACAGGTTAATTAACAAGTCGTTTCATAACTGTTCCATACTCTTCTTCGATATCCGAAACGAATTAGGTGTTTCATTGCTTCCGAAATAAATAGTTTGGATGATTAAAGATAGGCAAAAGCTACTTACAGAGACATACCCATTCGTGCATCGAGGGCGTGCATTAATTAGAATCAAAAATTAAAAGCCCGGCCCTAGACGGGGAGCAAAAAGAGGAGAGATGCCAACACTACACGGAGTTCCCAAGCGGTCACCCATCTAAGTACTATCCGTGCCCAACGCTGCTTAACTTTGGTGATCGGACGAGAACCAGTGCTTTCAGCGTGGTATGAGCGTTGACATTGAGTTTTGGCCGCTTCATCGTGGCAACTCCACCATCGAGACCGTTGATCTGCAGAGCGAGCTAACGCGTGAAGGTGTCCACTGAAAATCTGGTGTCGGGTGCGAACGCCGTTCGCGAATCAAGGGTGCCGACGAGACGAGCCTCGTTCGGTTCGAAGCTATTCGGATAAGCGGCACGGGCCAGAGCGCAGCGGACAGAAAATTGCCAACGGCGAACGAAGATCGCAGGGGAGAACCCATCTGTGCCCTTAACGCGAGCCACGCAACTTCACTCGTCGAAGTTCTGCAAATTTTGATCGTACTTAATGCACCCCCGCCCCAAACTGCAACGGCGAATCTAACGTGAATATTTCGGGGTCGCAGGGGAAAACAGCATTCGAGGGTCAACCGAGGTAGCTCGAAGAGAACAAGAAAATAAATTCCAAGTATTATGCGCTGGCAGGTTGTTCCGTAACCATAGGGTTTCCCGAACATGGGAAGTAGCTCGAGTGATTCTGCGCAACTTACCCATTGAGAGCAATGTCGTTTGCAGCTTCGTTCTCGTGTTATTAAAGACAGCCACTGGCCAGTGAGAGCGCCGGCATAGGACGTGCTCAAGCGCGTGCCTCGTAACTGCGCCCGGTCGCGATCGGGTGCATCGGGGGCACCTTACGGCAAATATAACATCGTCTGCAATATAGAACAATGCGCAATTATTCGTTACGCATGAATAACAGGTTAATTAACAAGTCGTTTCATAACTGTTCCATACTCTTCTTCGTTATCCGAAACGAATTAGGTGTTTCATTGCTTCCGAAATAAATAGTTTGGATGATTAAAGATAGGCAAAAGCTACTTACAGAGACATACCCATTCGTGCATCGAGGGCGTGCATTAATTAGAATCAAAAATTAAAAGCCCGGCCCTAGACGGGGAGCAAAAAGAGGAGAGATGCCAACACTACACGGAGTTCCCAAGCGGTCACCCCCCATCTAAGTACTATCCGTGCCCAACGCTGCTTAACTTTGGTGATCGGACGAGAACCAGTGCTTTCAGCGTGGTATGAGCGTTGTCATTGAGTTTTGGCCACTTCATCGTGGCAACTCCACCATCGAGACCGTTGATCTGCAGAGCGAGCTAACGCGTGAAGGTGTCCACTGAAAATCTGGTGTCGGGTGCGAACGCCGTTCGCGAATCAAGGGTGCCGACGAGACGAGCCTCGTTCGGTTCGAAGCTATTCGGATAAGCGGCACGGGCCAGAGCGCAGCGGACAGAAAATTGCCAACGGCGAACGAAGATCGCAGGGGAGAACCCATCTGTGCCCTTAACGCGAGCCACGCAACTTCACTCGTCGAAGTTCTGCAAATTTTGATCGTACTTAATGCACCCCCGCCCCAAACTGCAACGGCGAATCTAACGTGAATATTTCGGGGTCGCAGGGGGAAACAGCATTCGAGGGTCAACCGAGGCAGCTCGAAGAGAACAAGAAAATAAATTCCAAGTATTATGCGCTGGCAGGTTGTTCCGTAACCATAGGGTTTCCCGAACATGGGAAGTAGCTCGAGTGATTCTGCGCAACTTACCCATTGAGAGCAATGTCGTTTGCAGCTTCGTTCTCGTGTTATTAAAGACAACCACTGGCCAGTGAGAGCGCCGGCATAGGACGTGCTCAAGCGCGTGCCTCGTAACTGCGCCCGGTCGCGATCGGGTGCATCGGGGGCACCTTACGGCAAATATAACATCGTCTGCAATATAGAACAATGCGCAATTATTCGTTACGCATGAATAACAGGTTAATTAACAAGTCGTTTCATAACTGTTCCATACTCTTCTTCGTTATCCGAAACGAATTAGGTGTTTCATTGCTTCCGAAATAAATAGTTTGGATGATTAAAGATAGGCAAAAGCTACTTACAGAGACATACCCATTCGTGCATCGAGGGCGTGCATTAATTAGAATCAAAAATTAAAAGCCCGGCCCTAGACGTAGAGCAAAAAGAGGAGAGATGCCAACACTACACGGAGTTCCCAAGCGGTCACCCATCTAAGTACTATCCGTGCCCAACGCTGCTTAACTTTGGTGATCGGACGAGAACCAGTGCTTTCAGCGTGGTATGAGCGTTGACATTGAGTTTTGGCCGCTTCATCGTGGCAACTCCACCATCGAGACCGTTGATCTGCAGAGCGAGCTAACGCGTGAAGGTGTCCACTGAAAATCTGGTGTCGGGTGCGAACGCCGTTCGCGAATCAAGGGTGCCGACGAGACGAGCCTCGTTCGGTTCGAAGCTATTCGGATAAGCGGCACGGGCCAGAGCGCAGCGGACAGAAAATTGCCAACGGCGAACGAAGATCGCAGGGGAGAACCCATCTGTGCCCTTAACGCGAGCCACGCAACTTCACTCGTCGAAGTTCTGCAAATTTTGATCGTACTTAATGCACCCCCGCCCCAAACTGCAACGGCGAATCTAACGTGAATATTTCGGGGTCGCAGGGGAAAACAGCATTCGAGGGTCAACCGAGGTAGCTCGAAGAGAACAAGAAAATAAATTCCAAGTATTATGCGCTGGCAGGTTGTTCCGTAACCATAGGGTTTCCCGAACATGGGAAGTAGCTCGAGTGATTCTGCGCAACTTACCCATTGAGAGCAATGTCGTTTGCAGCTTCGTTCTCGTGTTATTAAAGACAACCACTGGCCAGTGAGAGCGCCGGCATAGGACGTGCTCAAGCGCGTGCCTCGTAACTGCGCCCGGTCGCGATCGGGTGCATCGGGGGCACCTTACGGCAAATATAACATCGTCTGCAATATAGAACAATGCGCAATTATTCGTTACGCATGAATAACAGGTTAATTAACAAGTCGTTTCATAACTGTTCCATACTCTTCTTCGATATCCGAAACGAATTAGGTGTTTCATTGCTTCCGAAATAAATAGTTTGGATGATTAAAGATAGGCAAAAGCTACTTACAGAGACATACCCATTCGTGCATCGAGGGCGTGCATTAATTAGAATCAAAAATTAAAAGCCCGGCCCTAGACGGGGAGCAAAAAGAGGAGAGATGCCAACACTACACGGAGTTCCCAAGCGGTCACCCATCTAAGTACTATCCGTGCCCAACGCTGCTTAACTTTGGTGATCGGACGAGAACCAGTGCTTTCAGCGTGGTATGAGCGTTGACATTGAGTTTTGGCCGCTTCATCGTGGCAACTCCACCATCGAGACCGTTGATCTGCAGAGCGAGCTAACGCGTGAAGGTGTCCACTGAAAATCTGGTGACGGGTGCGAACGCCGTTCGCGAATCAAGGGTGCCGACGAGACGAGCCTCGTTCGGTTCGAAGCTATTCGGATAAGCGGCACGGGCCAGAGCGCAGCGGACAGAAAATTGCCAACGGCGAACGAAGATCGCAGGGGAGAACCCATCTGTGCCCTTAACGCGAGCCACGCAACTTCACTCGTCGAAGTTCTGCAAATTTTGATCGTACTTAATGCACCCCCGCCCCAAACTGCAACGGCGAATCTAACGTGAATATTTCGGGGTCGCAGGGGAAAACAGCATTCGAGGGTCAACCGAGGTAGCTCGAAGAGAACAAGAAAATAAATTCCAAGTATTATGCGCTGGCAGGTTGTTCCGTAACCATAGGGTTTCCCGAACATGGGAAGTAGCTCGAGTGATTCTGCGCAACTTACCCATTGAGAGCAATGTCGTTTGCAGCTTCGTTCTCGTGTTATTAAAGACAGCCACTGGCCAGTGAGAGCGCCGGCATAGGACGTGCTCAAGCGCGTGCCTCGTAACTGCGCCCGGTCGCGATCGGGTGCATCGGGGGCACCTTACGGCAAATATAACATCGTCTGCAATATAGAACAATGCGCAATTATTCGTTACGCATGAATAACAGGTTAATTAACAAGTCGTTTCATAACTGTTCCATACTCTTCTTCGTTATCCGAAACGAATTAGGTGTTTCATTGCTTCCGAAATAAATAGTTTGGATGATTAAAGATAGGCAAAAGCTACTTACAGAGACATACCCATTCGTGCATCGAGGGCGTGCATTAATTAGAATCAAAAATTAAAAGCCCGGCCCTAGACGGGGAGCAAAAAGAGGAGAGATGCCAACACTACACGGAGTTCCCAAGCGGTCACCCCCCATCTAAGTACTATCCGTGCCCAACGCTGCTTAACTTTGGTGATCGGACGAGAACCAGTGCTTTCAGCGTGGTATGAGCGTTGTCATTGAGTTTTGGCCGCTTCATCGTGGCAACTCCACCATCGAGACCGTTGATCTGCAGAGCGAGCTAACGCGTGAAGGTGTCCACTGAAAATCTGGTGTCGGGTGCGAACGCCGTTCGCGAATCAAGGGTGCCGACGAGACGAGCCTCGTTCGGTTCGAAGCTATTCGGATAAGCGGCACGGGCCAGAGCGCAGCGGACAGAAAATTGCCAACGGCGAACGAAGATCGCAGGGGAGAACCCATCTGTGCCCTTAACGCGAGCCACGCAACTTCACTCGTCGAAGTTCTGCAAATTTTGATCGTACTTAATGCACCCCCGCCCCAAACTGCAACGGCGAATCTAACGTGAATATTTCGGGGTCGCAGGGGGAAACAGCATTCGAGGGTCAACCGAGGCAGCTCGAAGAGAACAAGAAAATAAATTCCAAGTATTATGCGCTGGCAGGTTGTTCCGTAACCATAGGGTTTCCCGAACATGGGAAGTAGCTCGAGTGATTCTGCGCAACTTACCCATTGAGAGCAATGTCGTTTGCAGCTTCGTTCTCGTGTTATTAAAGACAACCACTGGCCAGTGAGAGCGCCGGCATAGGACGTGCTCAAGCGCGTGCCTCGTAACTGCGCCCGGTCGCGATCGGGTGCATCGGGGGCACCTTACGGCAAATATAACATCGTCTGCAATATAGAACAATGCGCAATTATTCGTTACGCATGAATAACAGGTTAATTAACAAGTCGTTTCATAACTGTTCCATACTCTTCTTCGTTATCCGAAACGAATTAGGTGTTTCATTGCTTCCGAAATAAATAGTTTGGATGATTAAAGATAGGCAAAAGCTACTTACAGAGACATACCCATTCGTGCATCGAGGGCGTGCATTAATTAGAATCAAAAATTAAAAGCCCGGCCCTAGACGGGGAGCAAAAAGAGGAGAGATGCCAACACTACACGGAGTTCCCAAGCGGTCACCCATCTAAGTACTATCCGTGCCCAACGCTGCTTAACTTTGGTGATCGGACGAGAACCAGTGCTTTCAGCGTGGTATGAGCGTTGACATTGAGTTTTGGCCGCTTCATCGTGGCAACTCCACCATCGAGACCGTTGATCTGCAGAGCGAGCTAACGCGTGAAGGTGTCCACTGAAAATCTGGTGTCGGGTGCGAACGCCGTTCGCGAATCAAGGGTGCCGACGAGACGAGCCTCGTTCGGTTCGAAGCTATTCGGATAAGCGGCACGGGCCAGAGCGCAGCGGACAGAAAATTGCCAACGGCGAACGAAGATCGCAGGGGAGAACCCATCTGTGCCCTTAACGCGAGCCACGCAACTTCACTCGTCGAAGTTCTGCAAATTTTGATCGTACTTAATGCACCCCCGCCCCAAACTGCAACGGCGAATCTAACGTGAATATTTCGGGGTCGCAGGGGAAAACAGCATTCGAGGGTCAACCGAGGTAGCTCGAAGAGAACAAGAAAATAAATTCCAAGTATTATGCGCTGGCAGGTTGTTCCGTAACCATAGGGTTTCCCGAACATGGGAAGTAGCTCGAGTGATTCTGCGCAACTTACCCATTGAGAGCAATGTCGTTTGCAGCTTCGTTCTCGTGTTATTAAAGACAACCACTGGCCAGTGAGAGCGCCGGCATAGGACGTGCTCAAGCGCGTGCCTCGTAACTGCGCCCGGTCGCGATCGGGTGCATCGGGGGCACCTTACGGCAAATATAACATCGTCTGCAATATAGAACAATGCGCAATTATTCGTTACGCATGAATAACAGGTTAATTAACAAGTCGTTTCATAACTGTTCCATACTCTTCTTCGTTATCCGAAACGAATTAGGTGTTTCATTGCTTCCGAAATAAATAGTTTGGATGATTAAAGATAGGCAAAAGCTACTTACAGAGACATACCCATTCGTGCATCGAGGGCGTGCATTAATTAGAATCAAAAATTAAAAGCCCGGCCCTAGACGGGGAGCAAAAAGAGGAGAGATGCCAACACTACACGGAGTTCCCAAGCGGTCACCCATCTAAGTACTATCCGTGCCCAACGCTGCTTAACTTTGGTGATCGGACGAGAACCAGTGCTTTCAGCGTGGTATGAGCGTTGACATTGAGTTTTGGCCGCTTCATCGTGGCAACTCCACCATCGAGACCGTTGATCTGCAGAGCGAGCTAACGCGTGAAGGTGTCCACTGAAAATCTGGTGTCGGGTGCGAACGCCGTTCGCGAATCAAGGGTGCCGACGAGACGAGCCTCGTTCGGTTCGAAGCTATTCGGATAAGCGGCACGGGCCAGAGCGCAGCGGACAGAAAATTGCCAACGGCGAACGAAGATCGCAGGGGAGAACCCATCTGTGCCCTTAACGCGAGCCACGCAACTTCACTCGTCGAAGTTCTGCAAATTTTGATCGTACTTAATGCACCCCCGCCCCAAACTGCAACGGCGAATCTAACGTGAATATTTCGGGGTCGCAGGGGAAAACAGCATTCGAGGGTCAACCGAGGTAGCTCGAAGAGAACAAGAAAATAAATTCCAAGTATTATGCGCTGGCAGGTTGTTCCGTAACCATAGGGTTTCCCGAACATGGGAAGTAGCTCGAGTGATTCTGCGCAACTTACCCATTGAGAGCAATGTCGTTTGCAGCTTCGTTCTCGTGTTATTAAAGACAACCACTGGCCAGTGAGAGCGCCGGCATAGGACGTGCTCAAGCGCGTGCCTCGTAACTGCGCCCGGTCGCGATCGGGTGCATCGGGGACACCTTACGGCAAATATAACATCGTCTGCAATATAGAACAATGCGCAATTATTCGTTACGCATGAATAACAGGTTAATTAACAAGTCGTTTCATAACTGTTCCATACTCTTCTTCGATATCCGAAACGAATTAGGTGTTTCATTGCTTCCGAAATAAATAGTTTGGATGATTAAAGATAGGCAAAAGCTACTTACAGAGACATACCCATTCGTGCATCGAGGGCGTGCATTAATTAGAATCAAAAATTAAAAGCCCGGCCCTAGACGGGGAGCAAAAAGAGGAGAGATGCCAACACTACACGGAGTTCCCAAGCGGTCACCCATCTAAGTACTATCCGTGCCCAACGCTGCTTAACTTTGGTGATCGGACGAGAACCAGTGCTTTCAGCGTGGTATGAGCGTTGACATTGAGTTTTGGCCGCTTCATCGTGGCAACTCCACCATCGAGACCGTTGATCTGCAGAGCGAGCTGACGCGTGAAGGTGTCCACTGAAAATCTGGTGTCGGGTGCGAACGCCGTTCGCGAATCAAGGGTGCCGACGAGACGAGCCTCGTTCGGTTCGAAGCTATTCGGATAAGCGGCACGGGCCAGAGCGCAGCGGACAGAAAATTGCCAACGGCGAACGAAGATCGCAGGGGAGAACCCATCTGTGCCCTTAACGCGAGCCACGCAACTTCACTCGTCGAAGTTCTGCAAATTTTGATCGTACTTAATGCACCCCCGCCCCAAACTGCAACGGCGAATCTAACGTGAATATTTCGGGGTCGCAGGGGAAAACAGCATTCGAGGGTCAACCGAGGTAGCTCGAAGAGAACAAGAAAATAAATTCCAAGTATTATGCGCTGGCAGGTTGTTCCGTAACCATAGGGTTTCCCGAACATGGGAAGTAGCTCGAGTGATTCTGCGCAACTTACCCATTGAGAGCAATGTCGTTTGCAGCTTCGTTCTCGTGTTATTAAAGACAGCCACTGGCCAGTGAGAGCGCCGGCATAGGACGTGCTCAAGCGCGTGCCTCGTAACTGCGCCCGGTCGCGATCGGGTGCATCGGGGGCACCTTACGGCAAATATAACATCGTCTGCAATATAGAACAATGCGCAATTATTCGTTACGCATGAATAACAGGTTAATTAACAAGTCGTTTCATAACTGTTCCATACTCTTCTTCGTTATCCGAAACGAATTAGGTGTTTCATTGCTTCCGAAATAAATAGTTTGGATGATTAAAGATAGGCAAAAGCTACTTACAGAGACATACCCATTCGTGCATCGAGGGCGTGCATTAATTAGAATCAAAAATTAAAAGCCCGGCCCTAGACGGGGAGCAAAAAGAGGAGAGATGCCAACACTACACGGAGTTCCCAAGCGGTCACCCATCTAAGTACTATCCGTGCCCAACGCTGCTTAACTTTGGTGATCGGACGAGAACCAGTGCTTTCAGCGTGGTATGAGCGTTGACATTGAGTTTTGGCCGCTTCATCGTGGCAACTCCACCATCGAGACCGTTGATCTGCAGAGCGAGCTAACGCGTGAAGGTGTCCACTGAAAATCTGGTGTCGGGTGCGAACGCCGTTCGCGAATCAAGGGTGCCGACGAGACGAGCCTCGTTCGGTTCGAAGCTATTCGGATAAGCGGCACGGGCCAGAGCGCAGCGGACAGAAAATTGCCAACGGCGAACGAAGATCGCAGGGGAGAACCCATCTGTGCCCTTAACGCGAGCCACGCAACTTCACTCGTCGAAGTTCTGCAAATTTTGATCGTACTTAATGCACCCCCGCCCCAAACTGCAACGGCGAATCTAACGTGAATATTTCGGGGTCGCAGGGGAAAACAGCATTCGAGGGTCAACCGAGGTAGCTCGAAGAGAACAAGAAAATAAATTCCAAGTATTATGCGCTGGCAGGTTGTTCCGTAACCATAGGGTTTCCCGAACATGGGAAGTAGCTCGAGTGATTCTGCGCAACTTACCCATTGAGAGCAATGTCGTTTGCAGCTTCGTTCTCGTGTTATTAAAGACAACCACTGGCCAGTGAGAGCGCCGGCATAGGACGTGCTCAAGCGCGTGCCTCGTAACTGCGCCCGGTCGCGATCGGGTGCATCGGGGGCACCTTACGGCAAATATAACATCGTCTGCAATATAGAACAATGCGCAATTATTCGTTACGCATGAATAACAGGTTAATTAACAAGTCGTTTCATAACTGTTCCATACTCTTCTTCGATATCCGAAACGAATTAGGTGTTTCATTGCTTCCGAAATAAATAGTTTGGATGATTAAAGATAGGCAAAAGCTACTTACAGAGACATACCCATTCGTGCATCGAGGGCGTGCATTAATTAGAATCAAAAATTAAAAGCCCGGCCCTAGACGGGGAGCAAAAAGAGGAGAGATGCCAACACTACACGGAGTTCCCAAGCGGTCACCCATCTAAGTACTATCCGTGCCCAACGCTGCTTAACTTTGGTGATCGGACGAGAACCAGTGCTTTCAGCGTGGTATGAGCGTTGACATTGAGTTTTGGCCGCTTCATCGTGGCAACTCCACCATCGAGACCGTTGATCTGCAGAGCGAGCTAACGCGTGAAGGTGTCCACTGAAAATCTGGTGTCGGGTGCGAACGCCGTTCGCGAATCAAGGGTGCCGACGAGACGAGCCTCGTTCGGTTCGAAGCTATTCGGATAAGCGGCACGGGCCAGAGCGCAGCGGACAGAAAATTGCCAACGGCGAACGAAGATCGCAGGGGAGAACCCATCTGTGCCCTTAACGCGAGCCACGCAACTTCACTCGTCGAAGTTCTGCAAATTTTGATCGTACTTAATGCACCCCCGCCCCAAACTGCAACGGCGAATCTAACGTGAATATTTCGGGGTCGCAGGGGAAAACAGCATTCGAGGGTCAACCGAGGTAGCTCGAAGAGAACAAGAAAATAAATTCCAAGTATTATGCGCTGGCAGGTTGTTCCGTAACCATAGGGTTTCCCGAACATGGGAAGTAGCTCGAGTGATTCTGCGCAACTTACCCATTGAGAGCAATGTCGTTTGCAGCTTCGTTCTCGTGTTATTAAAGACAGCCACTGGCCAGTGAGAGCGCCGGCATAGGACGTGCTCAAGCGCGTGCCTCGTAACTGCGCCCGGTCGCGATCGGGTGCATCGGGGGCACCTTACGGCAAATATAACATCGTCTGCAATATAGAACAATGCGCAATTATTCGTTACGCATGAATAACAGGTTAATTAACAAGTCGTTTCATAACTGTTCCATACTCTTCTTCGTTATCCGAAACGAATTAGGTGTTTCATTGCTTCCGAAATAAATAGTTTGGATGATTAAAGATAGGCAAAAGCTACTTACAGAGACATACCCATTCGTGCATCGAGGGCGTGCATTAATTAGAATCAAAAATTAAAAGCCCGGCCCTAGACGGGGAGCAAAAAGAGGAGAGATGCCAACACTACACGGAGTTCCCAAGCGGTCACCCATCTAAGTACTATCCGTGCCCAACGCTGCTTAACTTTGGTGATCGGACGAGAACCAGTGCTTTCAGCGTGGTATGAGCGTTGACATTGAGTTTTGGCCGCTTCATCGTGGCAACTCCACCATCGAGACCGTTGATCTGCAGAGCGAGCTAACGCGTGAAGGTGTCCACTGAAAATCTGGTGTCGGGTGCGAACGCCGTTCGCGAATCAAGGGTGCCGACGAGACGAGCCTCGTTCGGTTCGAAGCTATTCGGATAAGCGGCACGGGCCAGAGCGCAGCGGACAGAAAATTGCCAACGGCGAACGAAGATCGCAGGGGAGAACCCATCTGTGCCCTTAACGCGAGCCACGCAACTTCACTCGTCGAAGTTCTGCAAATTTTGATCGTACTTAATGCACCCCCGCCCCAAACTGCAACGGCGAATCTAACGTGAATATTTCGGGGTCGCAGGGGAAAACAGCATTCGAGGGTCAACCGAGGTAGCTCGAAGAGAACAAGAAAATAAATTCCAAGTATTATGCGCTGGCAGGTTGTTCCGTAACCATAGGGTTTCCCGAACATGGGAAGTAGCTCGAGTGATTCTGCGCAACTTACCCATTGAGAGCAATGTCGTTTGCAGCTTCGTTCTCGTGTTATTAAAGACAACCACTGGCCAGTGAGAGCGCCGGCATAGGACGTGCTCAAGCGCGTGCCTCGTAACTGCGCCCGGTCGCGATCGGGTGCATCGGGGGCACCTTACGGCAAATATAACATCGTCTGCAATATAGAACAATGCGCAATTATTCGTTACGCATGAATAACAGGTTAATTAACAAGTCGTTTCATAACTGTTCCATACTCTTCTTCGATATCCGAAACGAATTAGGTGTTTCATTGCTTCCGAAATAAATAGTTTGGATGATTAAAGATAGGCAAAAGCTACTTACAGAGACATACCCATTCGTGCATCGAGGGCGTGCATTAATTAGAATCAAAAATTAAAAGCCCGGCCCTAGACGGGGAGCAAAAAGAGGAGAGATGCCAACACTACACGGAGTTCCCAAGCGGTCACCCATCTAAGTACTATCCGTGCCCAACGCTGCTTAACTTTGGTGATCGGACGAGAACCAGTGCTTTCAGCGTGGTATGAGCGTTGACATTGAGTTTTGGCCGCTTCATCGTGGCAACTCCACCATCGAGACCGTTGATCTGCAGAGCGAGCTAACGCGTGAAGGTGTCCACTGAAAATCTGGTGTCGGGTGCGAACGCCGTTCGCGAATCAAGGGTGCCGACGAGACGAGCCTCGTTCGGTTCGAAGCTATTCGGATAAGCGGCACGGGCCAGAGCGCAGCGGACAGAAAATTGCCAACGGCGAACGAAGATCGCAGGGGAGAACCCATCTGTGCCCTTAACGCGAGCCACGCAACTTCACTCGTCGAAGTTCTGCAAATTTTGATCGTACTTAATGCACCCCCGCCCCAAACTGCAACGGCGAATCTAACGTGAATATTTCGGGGTCGCAGGGGAAAACAGCATTCGAGGGTCAACCGAGGTAGCTCGAAGAGAACAAGAAAATAAATTCCAAGTATTATGCGCTGGCAGGTTGTTCCGTAACCATAGGGTTTCCCGAACATGGGAAGTAGCTCGAGTGATTCTGCGCAACTTACCCATTGAGAGCAATGTCGTTTGCAGCTTCGTTCTCGTGTTATTAAAGACAGCCACTGGCCAGTGAGAGCGCCGGCATAGGACGTGCTCAAGCGCGTGCCTCGTAACTGCGCCCGGTCGCGATCGGGTGCATCGGGGGCACCTTACGGCAAATATAACATCGTCTGCAATATAGAACAATGCGCAATTATTCGTTACGCATGAATAACAGGTTAATTAACAAGTCGTTTCATAACTGTTCCATACTCTTCTTCGTTATCCGAAACGAATTAGGTGTTTCATTGCTTCCGAAATAAATAGTTTGGATGATTAAAGATAGGCAAAAGCTACTTACAGAGACATACCCATTCGTGCATCGAGGGCGTGCATTAATTAGAATCAAAAATTAAAAGCCCGGCCCTAGACGGGGAGCAAAAAGAGGAGAGATGCCAACACTACACGGAGTTCCCAAGCGGTCACCCATCTAAGTACTATCCGTGCCCAACGCTGCTTAACTTTGGTGATCGGACGAGAACCAGTGCTTTCAGCGTGGTATGAGCGTTGACATTGAGTTTTGGCCGCTTCATCGTGGCAACTCCACCATCGAGACCGTTGATCTGCAGAGCGAGCTAACGCGTGAAGGTGTCCACTGAAAATCTGGTGTCGGGTGCGAACGCCGTTCGCGAATCAAGGGTGCCGACGAGACGAGCCTCGTTCGGTTCGAAGCTATTCGGATAAGCGGCACGGGCCAGAGCGCAGCGGACAGAAAATTGCCAACGGCGAACGAAGATCGCAGGGGAGAACCCATCTGTGCCCTTAACGCGAGCCACGCAACTTCACTCGTCGAAGTTCTGCAAATTTTGATCGTACTTAATGCACCCCCGCCCCAAACTGCAACGGCGAATCTAACGTGAATATTTCGGGGTCGCAGGGGAAAACAGCATTCGAGGGTCAACCGAGGTAGCTCGAAGAGAACAAGAAAATAAATTCCAAGTATTATGCGCTGGCAGGTTGTTCCGTAACCATAGGGTTTCCCGAACATGGGAAGTAGCTCGAGTGATTCTGCGCAACTTACCCATTGAGAGCAATGTCGTTTGCAGCTTCGTTCTCGTGTTATTAAAGACAACCACTGGCCAGTGAGAGCGCCGGCATAGGACGTGCTCAAGCGCGTGCCTCGTAACTGCGCCCGGTCGCGATCGGGTGCATCGGGGGCACCTTACGGCAAATATAACATCGTCTGCAATATAGAACAATGCGCAATTATTCGTTACGCATGAATAACAGGTTAATTAACAAGTCGTTTCATAACTGTTCCATACTCTTCTTCGATATCCGAAACGAATTAGGTGTTTCATTGCTTCCGAAATAAATAGTTTGGATGATTAAAGATAGGCAAAAGCTACTTACAGAGACATACCCATTCGTGCATCGAGGGCGTGCATTAATTAGAATCAAAAATTAAAAGCCCGGCCCTAGACGGGGAGCAAAAAGAGGAGAGATGCCAACACTACACGGAGTTCCCAAGCGGTCACCCATCTAAGTACTATCCGTGCCCAACGCTGCTTAACTTTGGTGATCGGACGAGAACCAGTGCTTTCAGCGTGGTATGAGCGTTGACATTGAGTTTTGGCCGCTTCATCGTGGCAACTCCACCATCGAGACCGTTGATCTGCAGAGCGAGCTAACGCGTGAAGGTGTCCACTGAAAATCTGGTGTCGGGTGCGAACGCCGTTCGCGAATCAAGGGTGCCGACGAGACGAGCCTCGTTCGGTTCGAAGCTATTCGGATAAGCGGCACGGGCCAGAGCGCAGCGGACAGAAAATTGCCAACGGCGAACGAAGATCGCAGGGGAGAACCCATCTGTGCCCTTAACGCGAGCCACGCAACTTCACTCGTCGAAGTTCTGCAAATTTTGATCGTACTTAATGCACCCCCGCCCCAAACTGCAACGGCGAATCTAACGTGAATATTTCGGGGTCGCAGGGGGAAACAGCATTCGAGGGTCAACCGAGGCAGCTCGAAGAGAACAAGAAAATAAATTCCAAGTATTATGCGCTGGCAGGTTGTTCCGTAACCATAGGGTTTCCCGAACATGGGAAGTAGCTCGAGTGATTCTGCGCAACTTACCCATTGAGAGCAATGTCGTTTGCAGCTTCGTTCTCGTGTTATTAAAGACAACGACTGGCCAGTGAGAGCGCCGGCATAGGACGTGCTCAAGCGCGTGCCTCGTAACTGCGCCCGGTCGCGATCGGGTGCATCGGGGGCACCTTACGGCAAATATAACATCGTCTGCAATATAGAACAATGCGCAATTATTCGCTACGCATGAATAACAGGTTAATTAACAAGTCGTTTCATAACTGTTCCATACTCTTCTTCGTTATCCGAAACGAATTAGGTGTTTCATTGCTTCCGAAATAAATAGTTTGGATGATTAAAGATAGGCAAAAGCTACTTACAGAGACATACCCATTCGTGCATCGAGGGCGTGCATTAATTAGAATCAAAAATTAAAAGCCCGGCCCTAGACGGGGAGCAAAAAGAGGAGAGATGCCAACACTACACGGAGTTCCCAAGCGGTCACCCATCTAAGTACTATCCGTGCCCAACGCTGCTTAACTTTGGTGATCGGACGAGAACCAGTGCTTTCAGCGTGGTATGAGCGTTGTCATTGAGTTTTGGCCGCTTCATCGTGGCAACTCCACCATCGAGACCGTTGATCTGCAGAGCGAGCTAACGCGTGAAGGTGTCCACTGAAAATCTGGTGTCGGGTGCGAACGCCGTTCGCGAATCAAGGGTGCCGACGAGACGAGCCTCGTTCGGTTCGAAGCTATTCGGATAAGCGGCACGGGCCAGAGCGCAGCGGACAGAAAATTGCCAACGGCGAACGAAGATCGCAGGGGAGAACCCATCTGTGCCCTTAACGCGAGCCACGCAACTTCACTCGTCGAAGTTCTGCAAATTTTGATCGTACTTAATGCACCCCCGCCCCAAACTGCAACGGCGAATCTAACGTGAATATTTCGGGGTCGCAGGGGGAAACAGCATTCGAGGGTCAACCGAGGCAGCTCGAAGAGAACAAGAAAATAAATTCCAAGTATTATGCGCTGGCAGGTTGTTCCGTAACCATAGGGTTTCCCGAACATGGGAAGTAGCTCGAGTGATTCTGCGCAACTTACCCATTGAGAGCAATGTCGTTTGCAGCTTCGTTCTCGTGTTATTAAAGACAACCACTGGCCAGTGAGAGCGCCGGCATAGGACGTGCTCAAGCGCGTGCCTCGTAACTGCGCCCGGTCGCGATCGGGTGCATCGGGGGCACCTTACGGCAAATATAACATCGTCTGCAATATAGAACAATGCGCAATTATTCGCTACGCATGAATAACAGGTTAATTAACAAGTCGTTTCATAACTGTTCCATACTCTTCTTCGTTATCCGAAACGAATTAGGTGTTTCATTGCTTCCGAAATAAATAGTTTGGATGATTAAAGATAGGCAAAAGCTACTTACAGAGACATACCCATTCGTGCATCGAGGGCGTGCATTAATTAGAATCAAAAATTAAAAGCCCGGCCCTAGACGGGGAGCAAAAAGAGGAGAGATGCCAACACTACACGGAGTTCCCAAGCGGTCACCCATCTAAGTACTATCCGTGCCCAACGCTGCTTAACTTTGGTGATCGGACGAGAACCAGTGCTTTCAGCGTGGTATGAGCGTTGACATTGAGTTTTGGCCGCTTCATCGTGGCAACTCCACCATCGAGACCGTTGATCTGCAGAGCGAGCTAACGCGTGAAGGTGTCCACTGAAAATCTGGTGTCGGGTGCGAACGCCGTTCGCGAATCAAGGGTGCCGACGAGACGAGCCTCGTTCGGTTCGAAGCTATTCGGATAAGCGGCACGGGCCAGAGCGCAGCGGACAGAAAATTGCCAACGGCGAACGAAGATCGCAGGGGAGAACCCATGTGTGCCCTTAACGCGAGCCACGCAACTTCACTCGTCGAAGTTCTGTAAATTTTGATCGTACTTAATGCACCCCCGCCCCAAACTGCAACGGCGAATCTAACGTGAATATTTCGGGGTCGCAGGGGGAAACAGCATTCGAGGGTCAACCGAGGTAGCTCGAAGAGAACAAGAAAATAAATTCCAAGTATTATGCGCTGGCAGGTTGTTCCGTAACCATAGGGTTTCCCGAACATGGGAAGTAGCTCGAGTGATTCTGCGCAACTTACCCATTGAGAGCAATGTCGTTTGCAGCTTCGTTCTCGTGTTATTAAAGACAGCCACTGGCCAGTGAGAGCGCCGGCATAGGACGTGCTCAAGCGCGTGCCTCGTAACTGCGCCCGGTCGCGATCGGGTGCATCGGGGGCACCTTACGGCAAATATAACATCGTCTGCAATATAGAACAATGCGCAATTATTCGTTACGCATGAATAACAGGTTAATTAACAAGTCGTTTCATAACTGTTCCATACTCTTCTTCGTTATCCGAAACTAATTAGGTGTTTTATTACTTGTGAAATAAATTGTTTGGATACGCGCAGTTGAGTGGTAAACGGCTGAGCACGCGCTATACGAAAAGGTTTTTCAGCATCGCCCCAGTTACCCTCTCCCCCATTTTCGGGAAGTCCCGTAGTCATGGAACAGCCTGTATACACATTTATTCTGATAATTACATTAGTTATAAATATTCAGTTCGAGTTCTACGTATGTTCACTTGCATCAACGTGCTACGATTAGCTTTTACATCTCTTAGCTCAATGTAAGTAGTGTGGGGATGGGCACCGCAATCCAAGAACGTTAAGAGGAACCTAAGAAGGGCGAATGTTAAGAGGGGCCATGGCGTAGATGTACCGATGATCAGTACCTAGAAATACGAAGGTCTCAGGTATGATTCCCGATTACCCCCTTCAATTTTATAAAGTTCCTACAGTAGTTCTCCATCATTCAGTGTCATTTACCAGAAAATAATGTAAAGTATAATTTTCATAATTATTTAATTTGTTGATACTACAATTGAAATAAGAAAACATGTTATAATGTGTTCTTTCAATTAAGACATTTTTGATTAACATTATATAAGAAATTTCGGCTGCGCCCGCCCTAGCGCCGATAGCGCACGTACCCACAGGACACCATAGGACGGAGGAAAAAACGAGACCGAGGCCCTTGAAGCCATGGCGCCCGAACAAGCACAGACAGCGCGTCTTTTTTACTCGGCCTGCCCTTCTTCCTCCGTGGCCTGCACATACCTATTTAGGCATGCCTATTTAGGACTCTCACACTCACATACTAAGTATAATCATCAAGAGCAACTGGATAAAGGAAGTGATAAAGCAAGCGCGGAAGGTGAAATTCAACAGAAAATCATTAGCACTCTTACAATTATTGTAAAACTATATAATCTTTATTTCCATTACGACTAATACGAGTTTAAGTGTCAAACGTTAAATGTTAAACATACAATAAATGGTGTGAACTACAAAGGTCCCAATCCGTTACCTTTAACAAACTTAAAACATTGCTATCGGAAACAGCGCTAAATAGATCTGCCCTATCTATTCACGCGCAGCTACATTCTACAACGATTTATTATTGTATTGTATTGTTTTAATAAAAACAGCACTCTCACAAATAATTGTTTCATATGAATTGTTAGATTAATTTTCGCATCGTTTTCTATAATCTGTTGGTCACGTTGCGAGTGACACGGGAATGTTAATGAGACCCGGGGTCCCAGAAATGCTGGCCGAAAATATACATTGGATGATTTGTCTATTCCTATATCTGGTATGTGATAATATATCCGCGAAATAGTCGCGCGACACATGCGATGACGTAGAAGACATTGTTCTGTGGCTGTCCCGGCACGAGTTTACATAGCAAGAGGTGCCAAAGTTGCGAAAAACAAGCTGCGTGCGCAGTTCGGTCGCCCGAAGTTTACCGAAAATTGTTGGATGAGCCTCGCTGTTACCAGTCATTCGCACTGTCGGTGGTGCAGTGTTTGAACGTATTGTTGCTTTGTGCTTTAGGTTAGTGGAATTTCATAGAGACGCAGTCGCATTATCGGTTACGTTAAAGTCGCGGCACTCAATTATTAACTTCATTTGCTACTATTAACTAAGAAATTTCACTTCACACAGCCCTTTTGGACATCTTAGGATGTACATGAAGTATTATATTAGCCTATTCAGTTTCTTTCCTTTATTGACGACATCGCTATCAACCGGTCTTGCTCCACTGGGCCATCATTGAATCACTAGCTTTGACTTCTATGAAATTGTAATAATAATTATAATACAATAATATTTTCGTAATTGGATTGCATAACTTTTTTAACATCACGGTGTACATTTAGTCACATTCTTGGCGTTTTCTATTCTCTCTGTTATAAAATATATTTATACCAAGGCGGCATTGCCCCGGTCGACCACCCCTTCCGACCAATTGGTGGTACGCAGTATGGATGACGCAATAAACAAAACCAAAACTAAAAAAGTAAGAAGTAGAGGTGAAGAGGCCGAAGAAGAAAGTATCGGTAAGAAACGGGAGACGAGACAGGAGGTATTACCAGCCGAAGTGGGGGATCTATTTCGTCGGTGTCCGTTACGCCGACACAAGATGAGCGTAAACATTTCTCTTCTTGGAAAATAATAAAATAACAAAGCCTGCAATCAAGTATATATTGGAAAAATGGTCGGTACTAGAGGCAAAATTACAAGATCAACTTATAGAAAACCACAAATTAGAACATACCAAGCAAAACGTTGAAATAGAAAATCTAAGTTATGCACAAATAGCCCGAGCCTCACACAGCCCAAGGTTGACAATTGTAGGATTACCCAGAACAGAAAAAACGAAGGAAAAATCTGAGGTATTGCTGATAAAACCAGAAAAAGATTCAGATAAAAAATATAATGAAGAATTGAGAGAAGAAATAATTACAAAACTAAAACATGTTAATAATAAATTGGAAGCAATGAATGTAAGACAAATGAAAAATAACGGAATAGTAGTAGGGGTACAAGATAAAGAGGATTTGAAATTGATATAAGGATGCAGATCAGAAACGATAGGACTAAAAATAGAAAAACCAAAGAAAATTAACCCGTCAATTATCATATATGACGTAGAAAAAGAACATCAAATGGAAAAATTAAAAGAACAACTTGTCAGCAAAAACTTTCGTGGAAAGACAGAAGAAGGAGGAAAAGAGATAAAAGAAAATATAAATTTTGGCTATTAAATAGTCCAAATCCCTAGTAACGAATACTGGGAATTGTTTGAAAAAGGAAGAGTTTTTATGGCCTGGAGGGTGTACAAATTAAAAGCATATAAAACACAGTAAGATGCTTTAAGTGTAATAGGCTTCGGACAAATTGCAAGAGTTTGTAATGCGCCACCCCAATTATGCGAATTTTGTGGGTCAAAAGAACATAGCAGAGAAAATTGAAACAGTAAAGAAGCCCCAAGATGCATTAACTGCGTTAGGGCGAAAAGAAAAGATACAGAACATAGTATACGCAGCAGAGATTGCCCGGAATTCTTAAAATATTTAGAATTTCATAAAAACAAAACAAAATGGAACTAATTTTTGGGCAAATAAATGCAACAAAGATCCAGCGCAGCCGCCGCAAATCTGGAGTTGATCTTTAAAGGGAAGGATATTGATGTGCTTTGTATCCAGGAACTGTATAGCTTTAAAGACAAAGTCAGAGGTGATACTTTCCTCGAGGTTAAACGAGGGGTCCTATAATCTAAAAACCGGCGCTACGGCCCTGCCGATACATTTACAAATACATAAAAATTTTATAATAAAAATGGAATTCTTATAATGGTGTACTTTTTTGCTTTATTTTAGTCTCAGCCGGACAACAATGCACCGGCTCTTGCGGGATGAAGGTATGCACCCGTTTAAGTATGTGCGGACGCATACATTGCACCACGGAGATTACTCCCAACGGGTGGATTATTCACGGTGGCTGTTGGGAGAAATCGCGCGGAACCCGTCGTTCTGCAGATACCTTTTGTGGATCGATGAAGCCCATTTTAACCGGGAAGGATGTTTCAATGGCCACAATTCGCACGCGTAGAGCGATGAGAATCCTCTGGACGCACTGTAGATAGGTATGTATAAACATATGTATATGTGTGTAAGTTTGATGGAGCATGTAACGTATATTCCAAGAGAAATATTGTATTAACATATAACTCGCTGTTTCTAACAATATACGTGTATCACTCGCTGCTCACTATTACTCACTGTATCGCACTCTTTGCTATTCTCTCTGATAATCATCCCTGTACCTCGTTGCTCGTCGCCTTATATGCATAATTAAAATGACACACACTCACTTACATGTTGTTTCTCTCGGTCAACGTACTCTGCTCCTTCTCTCTCTCCCTCTCTCCCTCTCTCTCTGTCATGTTTGTTTCGGCCGTCGGCCGTCGCTCACCTGTGCCTATGATTTGTTTTGACGCCGGTCCTTGACACCGGTGAGCGACCTGCATACGCGGCGGCTGCCAAAATATATTAAGGCTGTCCAAATTTTTGGCTGACAGTCTATTGCGCGTTTCGCACATTATTTGTCCAGCTTTGAAAAATATTCTTTGCGAAGGTACCGATGTTGCAGAAGTAGATGAATATTTATCATTAATTTCATTGTACTCGGGCCTAGAGTTCCGCGGCAAACCCTCGGAACCAACGCGTGAAAGAAATCTGCACAAAGAAGAACCTACAACGTGCAGATGGTTAGGTCGTTTGTGACGCGCAAGGAATAGAACTGCTTTTGAGGAAGTCGTTTTATTCCATAATCCGTCAAATTACACGAAATTCAGCATACACGGCCTCAACAGTTAATTGCAGGCGTCATAAAGTTGAGTTTCCAACGGGGTCTTGCAGCTGTACCCCAACAGGCACGACCAGGTCCCAGGGCGCAAGGGAAGGGTATGTCTGCATTTTTAAAATACGCTGATTGGCAATTAGCCATTTTTTCTAATATCCAATCCACGTGCCTAAAATCCACTTCCCAGTCGATGTGATAGAATGCACTCGACGAGGAAGTCAGTCTAAGATTAAGTCAATCTCATCCAGCAAACTAGATAGGAAGAAACATAATCATCTTCTTATCCGTTAATTTGTCTTTACTCAGAAGCAGGAGAAACTATCATACTCTCCAACTTCAAAGTAACCGGGAAATATTATCATTCTACAAAATGGTTCACTATATAGTATACTAAACACGACTGTACGATCCGTTTTATCGTTACATTTTTTAACATTCATTTCTCAATAGTAATTAAATAGTTATCATTCGTTAAGTTAAACGAGCAGTTTTTCAATTTACCACACCTATCTCCTTAAACGGTCGTAGACGGTGTGCGCCACGGTGTCGAAGGAATTCGAAACTGAGACTTGCGATCTTCGTACACCAAGGATCTCGTTGCATCCGATGGTAGCATCGAAGTCGTGTAGTGCGTAAAAACATTTTGCTCCTTCCAGCCGGATCTCACAAGGGATGGACCCAATTGTCCGACTTCGATTTTCACGAGCTTTTGTAAGATGATAGTATACAGGTTCCTAATGA
This sequence comes from Nomada goodeniana, assembly GCA_963969485.1. Lineage (NCBI taxonomy): Eukaryota > Metazoa > Arthropoda > Insecta > Hymenoptera > Apidae > Nomada > Nomada goodeniana. Next base: position 5,527,945 of record OZ018306.1, on the reverse strand, counting down.
TAGATGTCAAATATTAGCTTCAGACGCTCAATAGTTTAAAATATAAACAATTAAAGGTACGTACCTATATTTATACCTTGAGTATAAAGACGTTTAATAGAAACTGTGATGGCGTAGTGTGATTGTACGGTGGCTCGTAGGAGTCTACCTGTGCCGTTCGAACCGTAAGTACGTGTCCCTCGCCCGGTGCCACGGCCCTTGATGGCGTACTTAGCCTCAGTGTGGCAATCGCGAAAGTGAAAGTTTTGCATGTGAAACCTGTGCAGTCCTGGTTCAGTTATATATACAAACGGCATCACACCGGCCAACGCATCTAAATATACGAAACCACGGATTCCCCACAGGGGACTGCCTCAGCCACAGTGCGTGGCCCCCAAAGAACATGCGACGCAAAGCGCATCCCAAAATTAATAATAAACCTTAGCGAGGACACCAGCAAACGCGTTGCGCGAACAGCACCTCTCTTCAATATAATAAACCCACCTAAGGGAAAATCACCAATTCCAAAGCCGTACCTAACTGGCGCAAAAAGCAACCGCCCAGCCGAAGGAAACCAAGCTGCAAAAAACTGTATGAAGCCGAAGCCAGCAATACCACAACCAAAAAGTGGGGGCAAGGTCCAATCCGTGACCATCATCAATCCTCAAGATAGCCAGATGCATCTTCTAAAAATAATTGAAAACCTCAACTAAACTGTCGAAACGCTCTCCAAGCAATTGGAAGAAGCCCCGGAAAAAACAGGAATTCAATGAGGGAAACTCAAGCCTCCCCAGCCGCACTTGACACGCGTGTACGACCCGTCCCGCGGGGAAACTCACGAGCCCCCCAATACCGGCCTCGACCTAAGCCGACACCCAGGTGAGCTAGGGCCATCCCTGCCCTCCCAACGGCCCGCACCCTGACGGAAAGGGACGCAACTCCCCAAATCGAGAAGGGCCCAGCTCCTCCAAAGCAATGACACTAGCCCCACCAGCGGAAGGAAAAAAGGAGGACTGGACACTGGCACCCTCCAAGCGACCGCGACGCGGAAAAGGAGAAACCAGCCAAGAAGGACGCGAATCCTCCACTGATGAAACACACCAACAAGCAGCCACGACCATCCAAAGGAAAACACCAGACCACCTACCCCAACTGGGAACACCACCCCGGCAGGACTAAATCCCGGCACTCCCGAGAACATCGCTCTACAAGCCTCCAGTAATAAACATCATAGAGAACACTCAACAACTAACATACAGGATACTACAAAACACGCTAAGTATCAACTCTTTTAAAATAAAACATATAAACACCAACAAACATTACATCCAATTAGAAACTATGACAGACTACAACGCTACGATTAACGCTCTCCGACACAAAAAAATACGCTTTCTCACATACACGCCCAAATCCGTAAAACCCCAAATCCTCCTCGTAAAAGGACTAGACGCAAGTTTCGACCCCGAAGAAGTACTCGATGCTCTACAAAACCTCCAGCTAAAAAACGTACATTTCACGAAAGCTTCAAACTTCAGCACGACTTCCGCCTCTACAAATAAAAATAAACTCCCCTTCTTTATAGTACAAATTTCACCGGAAAGCGACATAAACTCACTAACTCAAACTAAACTTCTACTTCATCAAGTCATCTCGTGGGAGAGACTAATCATGAAAGATCCTATAATGTGCGCTCGCTGCCAAAGAACAGGTCACACTTCGAAAAACTGCAACCTTGAATTCAGATGCGTCAAATGCGCACATAACCATGAACTCGGGCTGTACAAACTTCCCTCCGACGCGAAAGTAGAAGCCTCTCGTATTCTCGTTACTGCGAAAGATGTAGAGGCTACGGCCACCCAGCATCATACAAAGGTTGCCCAAAATTCAAAGAATTAAAGCAACGGCTCAAAATCATCTCAGAATCAAATGCCATTTCTAAAACCAACCTCTTAAACAAATCTAAATCCTACCTCGACGCCGGAGTAAGAAAACCGGATCTGTCTTACGCCAGGGCCTTCAGTCAAAAACCGAACCACACCCGTATCAGAGCATCGCCCAGACACCCACAATCTCACCCCCCCCCCCGATCTCACGCCCCCTAACCATCCGCAGCACCTCTCCACTCCCTAACGCCGTCCAGGCCCCCCCAACACTTCCCAAACCCCTCGTGAAGGACTCTTCATGGACCTCAAAAACCTGTTCCTCCCCAAGATCAGTAGAACCTCATCGGTTCTAACTCCACCAAAATAGAGAAACTTCAGGACCCCTATTTCGGCATAAACCCAGACAAAATAGAAATCGACATCGCCGACATCCCCAATGTATAATCGAAACCCATCCAAACTCAAAATAATGTCGGCGAACATAAATTCAATCGCATCCAATGAAAGAAGGTTTTACCTGGCTAAACGAAACTAAACTAAAAGCATGGCGCAGCCCCAAATTCAAAAATTACCACATCATCCGAAACGACAGAAACAGCGCAAACGGTGGAGGAGTAGCCCTCCTAATGAAAAACAATATAAAATTCGAACCGGTCGCCACAAAAATCAACCTCCAAAACAACAACCTTCTCGTTATTGCTGCCTACGTCGCAGGAGCCCAATCCACCGACTTCATAAATGAGCTAAACCAGATCTTTACCACCCTCGACCTAAAAAATCCCCAAAACTACTATATCCTAGCCGGAGATCTCAACGCCAAACATGAACAGTGGAACAACATCCACTACAATAGCAGAGGCCTGACTCTCGCAAACTGGATCCTCCACAACCAGCTTAAACACAGAATCTCCTTAAAATACACCAACATCCCCACCTTCCCCAGAGGCAACTCCTTTATCGACATCTGCCTAATAGACAGCCGTCTACTTATTCTCACGGACGACCTAATAGTATACCTCAAAGGCAAAAACATTCCCAAACTCCCCAAAAAAATCGCAACACCTTATCAATATAATAAACAACTACCACCTACCGTGGAAATTAAAAATTAACCGAAAAAATTTTCGAAAAAAAAATATATATACTTTTATGTATGATAAGGTGGGATGGGTGACTTTGTTGAAGCTGCGGCTATGTGGTTTAGTCCTTGTTTGTGTCGGGCTTGGGTAGCCACCTGTATTTTGTTGTGTTGTGGTGGTATTTGTTCGTTGCGTCTAGTTTTGGCAAGTCTGTGTTGTAAATTATGCAGGAGATGGTGTTTTTGCTGTCTGTGAGAGGCTCATATAGGATTTTTCTATTTGCTGCGCGCTGGATATGGTAGACTATTGGTATGTTGTTCTTGTCTGTGATTCTGCCTGTTTTGTCTAATAGGAGGAAGGCTTCTGGAGGGATATAACCGGATGCTAAGGTTATCTCGTGGATATAGTGAACTGTTTATGAGGTAGTTCTGTTTTATTTTTGTAATGTTGGCGAAGTAATCTCTAGTTAGTTTAATGATGAAATTGTCTACTCTTGGAATATTTGCAGTGTCGTATAGAATTTTGTTGTTGGTATATTGTTTGAAGTTGGATTTTTCAGTCCTGCTTATGCCGGTGCAAGTTTTGGGGCATTTTCTTTCGAAGATCCTTAGGTTTTCCATGGTTAAGGGGCTTATATTATACCAGGTTGAGGAGCCGTATGTCATTAGTGGTCCTATTAGTAGCATGTAGCAGATGGTTTTTATTTTTGGGTTTAGGTATTTGGAGTGGAATAGTTTGGCGTTGTTTAAGAATGCTCGTGTTGCTTTTTCTAATTGGATATCTATGTGTTTGTTTAGGAGGAGGAGTTCTTCTAGGTGTATGCCCAGGTATCTGACTGTTTTTCTGTGGGGTATTGGCGTGGTCCTGTGCTTTATTTGGAATGTTTTGTACGTTTTTATGTAATTTTTGGATTGATTTCGTATCTTTTCTCGGAACAGGATGGTTCCGATTTTGTCGTGTCGATTTTAAATTTCCATGTATTGTAGTAGTTGCCTATTTTGTGGAACAGGTGTTGCATTTTTTCTTGTATTTTGGTTATGTTTTTGCCTTTCGAAGTCTACGAAGTCTGCGAAGTGTAATGTTTTTATGTCTGGTGATGCAGGAATTTTGAATAATCTTGGAATGTCTGCAGTGTAGAAGTTGAAGAGTTCGGGGGAGGTTACTGTCCCTTGTTGCAGTCCGTCTGTCAGGTGTAGGGTTAGTGTTGAGTTGACTTTTGTATTTCATGCGAAGAATTTCTTATTTTGTGCCATATTGGTAATTATTTTTTGCAGGTGGGCTGGGCAACCTTTTTTTGCTAGTTTGTAGAGGAGGCCTTTTACCCAGACCGTGTCGAAGACCTTCTCTAGGTCTATCAGGCAGGCGGCTACGCTCTCATTATTGTGGAGGGCGTGTTGTATGTCGGATGTAAGGGTGTGTATTGCGTGTACTGTGCTGAGCTGTGGTCGGAATCCAAATTGCGTGTCTGGGATTAGGTTGTTTGCTGAGAAGAATTTTTCTAGTGCTTTTCTTATTAGTCTTTCAAAGATTTTAGAAACGTTTAGTAGGAGGCTGATTGTCCGGTAGCTGGATGAGATGGACGGGTTTTTTCCTTTTTTTCTTTTTTTAATGGGATGACTCTTGCTAGTTTCAAAGCTTCGGGAAAGTAGTGATTGTTTAAACAATTATTGAATAGGATGTTGTAGCTGGCTATAAGGCTGTTGGAGAGGTTTTTTAGGACTATGTTGGGGATTTTGTCTGGGCCTGAAGATTTTTTGCTGTTTAGCTTTCTGAAGAGTTGAATTGTGAGAGTAGGTGTTGAGAAATATTTATTGTCACTTTCGTATTTTGGGTTTATGGCTGTATTGATGTCGGAGAACTGTGTGAGTGTGTCGTTTGTTAGATTTGTATGGTCATTGTCCCTTTTGTGTGTGGCGTGGTATTTTTCTACTAATTCTGATAGCCTGGCTTTCCCTAGTGCTGTGTTTTGGGAGTTTGTCGCAGCGAAGTGGGCTCCTAATATGTTGACTTTGTCTGTGTCTTTTGTAATTATGATTTTTCAAGTGTTGTCTATTCTCAGGCTGGGGATGGTTAGGCCTTCTTTTTTTCTGAATGTTGTGTTGAGCTATCTTACCTTTAATCTTCATCAGAAGACATATCCATCGATTCTTCTTCGGATGATATCTGTTCGGTGTCTTCTGTCTTGAAGGGAAGGAACATGTCTAAAGATTCTTTTGAATATGCATGTTTTTTCTTCTTCCGAATTGACCTCATACTTGACAAATGAGGGTCGGAACTCAGTAATAGTCTATTTATGACATCCATATAGCATAATTCTCGACTACACTTCCTAGCATGATTTTGTCTGTATCTACGAAAATATTTGTTTCTGGCTTCTGCAGCCTCTTCTGAACGTTGCCCAGTCGGTAAAATTGCATTTTCAATAACAAAGGGTCCATGAATTAATATCTTATGTAGTGTTGGACTCATAGGATGCCATGGATATAATTGTACATACACTTCTGCAGTATTCTTGAAATTATCTTGAAATTACTTCTAATATAATTTTCGATTTATATATTAGTTGTACATCGATTCCTGTTATTGTTGACGATAACTCATAGATTGAAAAAAATCTTCTGCTCGTATTGCCGTCATTTGTGTTTCCGAAACCGGGCTTCGGTTCGTCAACGATTATACCCATTTTGCTTCTGAATTGATCTTGGATCAACTTGTTTCTCTCGCCTACTATTTGTTTTTTCATTTTCCGATCTTACTTGCCACTTTCTAACGTACAACTTATATGATGGATGTAGCAGATGTTCAAATATCCTTATTCTAGCGTGCAGGATAGACAAACCACATTCCATTGTTTTTGGTGACACTTCTCTTGTTACTGTTTAGTTATTTAGTTCTATGGAGGTAGCTCCACATATGTAGCATCTCATTGTTGATGCCGTATTCGTAACAGCATTACATATTTTTGCATCGGCCATCCTAAATAACATTTTGTGTTTAATAGCTGTGGATCTGTTGTCCTCGCAACGTAAAAATAGGCTCGTACATTCTCGCCACTTCCGTCATTCCCCATATCACAATGTTCGAACCGACGGAACAATCCTCCGAACAATCCGCCCCGCGTGTCAGTCACAGTACCTTGCGAAGCAAACGCGGCAATATAATCGGCTACGCGACAATACTCGCGAAAGAAATCGAGACCGCAAAACAGTCCGGGCAGCCCAACATCGAACATCTGTGAACATGCCTAGAACTCGTACACAAGGCTTGGGATCGTTTTGACGACATTCAATTCGATTTAGAAGAACTGGATGAGGCAGAATCGTCGCATCGGCTCGAAATGGACGCCAAATACAGATCCGTAGTCGCCCAAGCGAATACCATTATAGAAAAGGACCGCTCGAACATACCACCACGACGCAACACGGCGGACTCAGTCCTGACCACCGTAACAGCTCCGGCGACTATCAAGTTACCCGAATTACGTCTGCCTACATTCGACGGTACAATCGAAAAATGGGGGCCTTACTGCGACAAATTCGCGTCGGCAATCGATCGAAACGCCGATCTGACGCCCACGCGTAAATTGCAGTATCTGCAGTCAACCCTTACCGGTAAGGCCGCCGCGTGCATCCAAGCGCTAAACCCGTCAACGGGTTCCAATTAGGATAAGGCAATCGAACTACTGAAAAAGAAGATCGATTGCAGACGCAGATTTCGTTGAACCACTCCAACGCGATATCGAGGAAACCCAGACTACCAACTGACACAAAATGTTCATTAATAAGTATGAACATAGACACTTCATCGTGGGATTGCATGATCATATCCATCATCTTGTGAAAGGTCAGCGGTTACGTCGAGTGGCAGTGGGAATTCTCATTGAAAGACAAGCAGATGCCATCATACGACCATCTTCTGGACTTTCTCGAAAAACGGGCAAGATGCGCACCGTCGTTCCCTCAGAAGGTAGCATCAACGCCCGGACAATCCAGTCGCGGTACGCTCGCAAACTCGACCAACAAACCACAACAAACGGAAGCAATCCAAATAATCGACGCGATAAAAAAAAATAAAACGACAAGCGCGTCCGCGACCCCTAGGGAATGCCCTATCTGCCACGACATGCATAGCATTTGGCGCTGCGACAAATTTCACTCGATGTCGAATCGAGCCTAGCCGCTAGCCACAAAGTCTCGTTATGCTCAAACTGTCTGAGACCCGAACACAACATCGACGCGTGTAAAAAGGGTTCATGTCGGATATGAAATGAACAGCATCATACGCTGCTACACCGGTCGCGGCAAGCTCCGGATCGCGTCGGGCCGGTAGCAACCAGCGATTGACTACAGCTGCCTGGGAATCCTAGGGGGACAAACCGATCAAATGCATTCGTCAACACGGTAAACAACGAGCTTCTCGTCACAGCTAAATTACACGTGTTAGTCAAGAGTCAGCGACTATCAACGGACGTTGACGTTTTTAGCCGTCCCGCGAACCCCCCCATTTATTTCGGGTCTACCGATTGATCGCTCATCCATTAGCATCCACGAAAAATTTGGAACTAGCAGATCCCGAATTTTATCGTCCAGCATCGATTGACCGTCTACTCGGCTCTGGAGCTGCATTATCGCCCCTAAGTGCGGGCAAATCAACCTATCTCCCCCGGAGGGACCCGAGTTACATCTGCAGAAGACAAGAGTCGGATGGGTCATTCGAGGGAGCCCGCCAGCACCTGCGAAAACGCGAATCGTCTCCTGCAACGCGATCGCTGCGTTGCATTTTGACCTCACACGTTTCTAGGAGATCGAAGAGGGACCACAAGTCCAGCCTCTCTCGGCCTCGGACAAGCTCTGGGAGAGGCATTTTCAACAGCACGTCACGAGGAACGCTGAGGGTCGATACATCGTCGCGCTCCCATTTAACGACATATTGTCACAACTAGGGGTATCAAGATCAAGAGCAGGGAAGCGTTTGGAGCCCTTAGAACGGAAGCTGCAACGTGACTCAAATTTAAAGAAGGAGTATCGCGCAGTCATAGAGGAGTACCGTACCCTTGGACACATGGCCAAGGTCGACAGCAGTAAAAATGCACCACGAGGATATTACCTGCCTCACCACGGCGTCGTTAAAAATCACCAGCGAAACTACAAAACTTCGAGTGGTATTCGACGGCTCCGCGGCCACGACTACTGGCATCTCCCTCAATGAAGTTCTGCACACAGGACCGAAAATACAAGACGACTTACTATACATTTTTCTGCGATGAATGGCGTATTCACCGCTACGTGTTAACTGGTGACATCGAGAAGATGTATGAGCAGTTTTCCGCATTCTTCGCCTAGGTCAGAAATCACACAATGTTAGGCAGGTTAATTCGTGAACGAATGGGTAAGTTTAACTAGCTTTTCCTAACATTAGTTATGCGAATCGTTTTTCTTAAAACATAATTTATCCACCTGAAAACGTACTGATAAAAAAAAGTATTTTTTTCATAAGTAATCAAACACTTCATTCCTTTCGGTTAATGAATAAACGTATCGAACACGGTTATTACACAATTTATTAGTGTATTTCTTATTCATGAATAATGAATAATCAGCCGATGCCCGACGGGCGCTCCCATTGGCCAGTGTTTTTCATTAGTAACTCAAAAACGGAACTATATATAACATTATTATCAAGGAAAAAGTGGTTTAGAATCACCCCAGCTACACCCCAATCCTCGATGTTCCCTGACTATTTTGTCACCCCGTATAATAAGCGCTTTTCAAATAAAACTACCCTAAGCCAAAAAGTACGCACCTTTTTCGCCTTCCGTCTCTGAATAGAAATTAGCGTATCGTAAACCTACGCCGCTCCAGTGGAAAGAACCAACGGCCAACCCTTGCAAGAAGACAGCACTATACCACACCAAAGCAATCTGGAACTATTGCGTTGTCCAGCAGTGTAAGTGGTAACAAGTGCGCTGGCCGTCGTCAAGAAATCCAGAATCCTGATTTCTACGAGACTACTACCTAGGTGAGCCGTTGTCAACGTGAAACAGCTACAGCGACAACCTAATCAGGCACCATCCAGGAGGGTAGCAGTGAGTGTCTATCCCGAGAGGCATCACACCCCTGAACGAGATAGCAAGCCATACCGGAACACACAGAAACGCAGCCTAGGAAACAGCCTAGGAAACTAACGATACTAAAGAATTTCATAGACAAAATCACCGAAGAAATGGACATAAACATGATAGAAAAACGGGTTAAGGCTAACGAAGCAGTTTATAACAGATTTGACGATATACAGACGAGAATAGAGGATCTAGTCGTAGGGACAGAACTCGAAGCATCTCACCTGCAAGAACGCGAATCATTTGAAACGACATTTTTCAGTTTAATGGCACACGACGAAAGACACATAGACCAGGCAAAGACATCAACGGCAACGTTCAGTGCGGCTTCTCCCGTAATTACTGAGACGTCAAACAAAAGGCGAGTACCGACGATAACATTATCACCTTTCGATGGAAACTATTGGAAGGAAGCGATTGGCTCAAGTTCCGGGACACATTTGAATCACTGATTCACAATAACGATTCTCTAAGCGATATTGAGCATTTCCACTTCCTGGAAGCGGCCTTGAAGGGTTCAGCGGCTCGCACCATCAGAGCACTCGGGGTATCAGCCGCAAATTATAAACTAGCCTGGTATATTCTGAAAAAGCGCTACAGGGATCCGATATAGTTAGTACACCATCACGCGAATGCTCTCCTTGAAATCAAGCCAGTACATAAGCAAACTTGTGTCGCCCTCCGGGAATTCATCGACACGGCAAATAATCACGTCTTAGCTATAGGGGCTCTGAAGGAGCCCGCAGAAGCCTGGGATACTCTAGTCATCCTCATGCTTGCAAAAAAATTAGATCCGGTCACACATATAGAGTGGGACAACGCCCAAGTCAGTTTCAACGAGAAGGCACGGATTGAGAACTTCTCCGATTTTATCGAGCAGCAAACGAAACTGCTCGAACGAGCCCCTGCTGCAAAAGCGGTAGTTTCGCACAAACAGCATAACCGGTCGATCGAAAATAGAGTAAAATAGAGTAAAATTCCACCCGGAAGTCATGGCAGCTCACGTCGCGAGCAAGCAAACCCAATGTCCGCTATGCTACGAAGGCCATTCATTCCATGAATGTCCGAAATGGCGAGCCATGTCACACGTTGAACGGCATGAAGAGGTAAAGCGGCTTCACTGCTGCTTTAATTGCGTCTCACAGGGTCATAGCGTTAAAAACTGAACAAGGAAGTAGGAACATTGTAGGAAGTGTGGAAGGAAGCATCACACACTACTGCATAAACATCTCGCGCCTGAACATAACGTCTCCACCTCTACGGAATCCGCGGTCCAATCTTACATCTCGAACTCGCGAGGACCCACGTTCGAGTACGCAGTCCTATCCACCGCGTTAATCTATATAGAGGATGGCACGGCCATCTCCATGAATGCCGTGTACTTTTACATGCCGGATCCCAGGTTAACTTTTTACGGGAAGACTTCTGCCAAAGGCCTGGCATTCCAACATACGCGATAGAGACCACCATTCTGAGGTCTAGGTAGAGGCGCGACACAAGTAAGAGCAAGGGCAAGCGTGAAAATCCATTCGCGTTTCAAGGGATTCAGCTCAGGCCTCTCCTGCCTAGTAATAAAAAATATCACCGAGGACATGCCAAATGTTAAGCCAAGCGACCATTATATCACCGGGTGGCATCGCGCCTGCAGATCCCCGTTTAAACAAACCCAGCCCCATTGACCTGCTAATAGGGACCGGCCTATTCTGGAAGCTACTTGGTATTGGTCAACATCGCGCACGGGACACCGGCTTGCTATGGCAAAAAACGCGGCTGGGATGGATTCTTGGAGGACAATTGCACTGGCCTCTTAGCACTAACCAAAGGCCCGACAGGCAAGTTTGCCAGGTTGCAACCGATGGGGAACTCGACCAAGGCACCTCGCGTTTTGGGAAATTGAAGACGCATCCTATCGTCCGGGCCAATCCCAAGTTGATTCCACTCGCCCTTGTGAGGGTCACTTCATCAGTAACACGCGACGCAACAATGACGGAAGATATGTAGTCGCCGTTCCGTTCAGCGATCGTTTAGAACAACTAGGGGAATCGCGAAGTCAGGCCGAAAAAGGACTGATCAAACTGGAGCACAGCTTGTCTAAAAATCTCGACCTTCACCATCAATACGTGGCATTCATGTGTGAATACGAGTCCCTGGGTCACATGACACGTATTGATGACGAGATTTATGGCAAGCCAGGGCCCAATTATTATCTCCCCCACCATGCCGTGTTCAAGGCAACGAGTTCTACTACGAAAATTCGCGTCGCCTTTGATGGTTCGGCCAAAACGTCCTCCGGTCCCTCACTTAACGACGTGCAGTTAGCCGGACCAACAGTATCCACGAGGATACCACGCTCTGGGTTCACAGAACTATTCTCGCGTTTTTCCTCATACTCAAGACTGCGCAGAATAGCTGCATACTGGTCAAAATTTATAAATTCCACCCGACATAGGGGGGGCGTCAGCGCAAGAACTAGGCATCACCTAACCACACAAGAGCTTGCGGTGGCCGAAAAATCCTGATCAGGGTGGCCGGCAGGTTAGCCAATGCGCCCATTCCATACAGTCACAAACACCCACCTGTAATATCAGCAGAGCACGTGTTCACCACGATCCTCGTAGGGCATGAACATCTCGGGCTACTCCATGCCGGCTGCCTTCCGAACAAACCCGACTAGTTCGGACTGTATGATGGGCCGCTTACCCGCATCACGGGTTACTCCCGCACGCGCATTTCACACCTACGGTGTAGACTACGCAGGATCGTTTTTTTTATCAAAGAGAAGGAACGCGCACGAACAGCTCCCAAACATACATCTGTCTGTTTGTCTGCTTCGTAACCAAGGCGGTACATATATAACTGGCCACAGACCTAACAACAGAGGCTTTCCTTAATTGTTTATATCGTTTCTTCGCTCGTATAGGCCGGAATCATTGTATTTACTCCGATAACGGAAAAAACTTTGTCGGAGCGAGGACCGAACTAAAACAACTGGCTCAACTACTTAATAGCAAAGAACACACAAACACCGATCAAGGCACATTAGCTCAGGAACAAATACAATGGCACCTGACCCCACCACATGCTCCCCACTTTGGCGGTCTCTGGGAAAGCGGAGTAAAATCCACGAAAAAACACCTCAAGAGAATCATTGGCGAGCGACATTTTACTTTCGAAGAATTCTACACGATGTTGACGCAGATTGAAGGGTGCTGGAACTCGCGTCCCCATCAACCATTGTCAAGCAAGCCTGCCGACCTGCAACCCATGACACCAGGTCATTTTTTAATTGACGACGCTTTGGTTGCACCGCCGCAAACCGATCTGCTGCACATCAGCCATAATCGATTAAACAGCTACCAATTAATACAGCAGACCGCGCAGCATTTCTGTAAGCGTTGGCACCAGGAGTACCTGCATGATCTACAGCAACGTCACAAATGGAAGTTCCGTAAGCCCGACAAAATCAGGGTCAACATCATGGTCATCATCCGTGAGGACAGTCTCCCACCACTCAGGTGGCGTCTCGTGCGAATCACAGAGCTACACCCCGGATTTGATGGAATAACCCGCGTAGTACCGATCAAGGTTGCTGAAGGGGAAATAAAGAGACCCACCACAAAGGTTTGCATTCCGCACATTCAAGAAGAATGCGGCACGGATCAATAGTATATAAGCCACAACTGTATATTTATATGTAAATGTATACGTATGTATAGTGTAAGTAGTAGCCGCCAAACATAGAAACACATAGCATCATTCATACCCGATTAAGGGTAAATATTCAGCACGGACTCATTTGCGATTTAGGGTACCCCCATATCTTTAGAACATGCATGGCAGTTCTAGGTGGGCGGTATGTTAAGACTTCGGCGAGTCGATCATCGGACTCTAGCTTTACGATGCGATACCTGACAATTCTATTAAGAGACATCTGGCGTAACAACTTGCGCTTCGCGGTGGCTTTTCTAATAAAACTGCCCTAAGCCAAAAAGCATGCACCTCTTTCGCCTTCCGTCACTGAATAGAAATTAGCGTATCGTAAATCTACGTCGCTCCAGTGAAAAGCACCAACGGCCAACCCTTGGGCACACGCGCCCGATACCGTTAACCGGGGCGAGCATACCTGGCTACCCCAAACTTGCCAGCGAGGCCTCTGATTGGACGACACTCGTGTCCACTATTAGTATATAAGCAGGCATGTTTTTCAATAAATTATTATTCACAAAGGAACTGCAAAACGAGCATCAACTCTCTTTCCTTCCGCAACTATACACGTGCCGGCAATTGAACATTCCGGCTGGTCCTTCCAGAAGCAACAAACACAACCATTAGTCAGCACACACCTCGTGCAAAATTAACAATAAAACCAGAACGATCGTAAGATCAACCGCTGGTATTTAACACTTATAAAGGACAAAAAAGTACTCGAGAAGCTGACCAATTACACCACGGAAATGTATAGAATAAGGGAGCACCATTTAAACTTATTATAGAAGAACATGCAGAAGACAATTACGAAATACGAATTACGATCAAAGTCGCCTGTGATATCTAATCATCAAAGAAGACACACATCTAGTCATCCAAAGAAAAATCTAGTCATTTTACAACGCAATTTACAGAATTTATAGAAATGACAATTGAATACTTATTTGGATGTGTACTTATTTAACTATTTATCTATTTATTTAATTACTTACTTATTTAGTTATTTATCCAGTTAAGTATTCTAAAAACAGCGAGCGGCGCAGAAAATAGATAAAGAACCTGAAAACAGAAATAATAACAGGACATCAGCAATAAAGAATAATAAGAACTGAAATCAAAAATTAAATGAAAATAATTGAAACGAAGCAATTAGCACAACAAGTACAGAACAGAATAAAAATAAAGCATAATACAGCATATTTGAATACAGTATCATATAACACTAGAAAGTAGACAAGCAGGTCGGCCTCCTCGTGGCAGGGACGGCCAACGGCAGGGAAAACTCCTGACGGCGAAGACAATCATACAATACAGTACAAGAGAACAAAACAGATAAAAGAAAACAAGACAAGGAAAAACAATAAGAGGAGACACTAATAGACTAATAAAGTAAAAAGTCAAAACGCATTAGGAACCAAGTGGGTATGAGTTGATGCACTGATTGATGTATGACATCATGCACTGATTGATAAATGACAGTTGATGTATGTCTGAACGTTCGCTTCCATCGTGTAGTTCCTACATTGTTTGAAATTTGCCGACAGCGTCGAACGTAGAAAAGGACAGCGAGTAAAGAAAGAGAACCGAGCAGCCAAGCCAAAAAACAATATCCAGCGCATCGGTGAAATAACACTAATGCACAGGTCAAACTTTTTTATTTCTCATCCTTTTCTTATGAACCTTTTACATGGCAGAGCTGACATTTACCTGATTAAAATGACACCAAACACGAAATAATTTGGACTATATTTAGTGTCTTAATTAACGGTAATAAATTTCGACCGCAGAAAAGGATAGCTAGTGAAAAGAAAATAGAAGCTGCGATCGTGGCAATCGGCAAAGATTAAAGGCCCAGTACACGGTTCAACACACCGACTTATTGCCGTTAATTAAGGCAGTAAATATAGTCCAAATTATATCGTGTTTGGTGTCATTTTAATCAGAAAATTGTCAGCTATGATATGTAAAAGTTTCATAAGAAAAGGATGAGAAATAGCAAAGTTTCATCGTTCAATTAGTATTAGCTCACCGATATACCCGAGCCCGGATCGCGTTACACTGAGCGCCAAGTGAACTTGTGGACGCCTCAAGGGGTTGTTACGAGCCGAGGGCTAAGGGGCACAGCTGCGCGAGCCGAGGATCGGTTGTTTAAGAGTTTGTTAGTTACGGACAGCCAGTGCGTATTTCGTTACTGGAAGCCGCGTAGATAGGAAGTGCGTGAACTTGCCGGTGCCTGTTTCATCACCGGGTGTCACAGGAAGGTAAAGGTAATCGTGGACAAACCAACGCCTATTTCATCGCCGGGAGCCACAAGATGGTAAGATTTCGTGGACAAACCAACGCCTATTTCATCGCCGGGAGCCACAGGAAGGTTTTCGTGGACAAACCAGTGCCTATTTCATCACCGGGAGCCACAGGATTGTTAGTAAAAATGGACTCGTAACTTATAGCGATACACCTCGAGCGGTTAAGATGTATCTGTTTGGTGGGACGTTACTGCTAATGATTGTCAGAGGTGATTCAATGAGAAAATGCGTACGATATTATTAAACGTATATTTCTTACTCTTTGGTTATTCTACAGTTTGATTATAAACTACAAAATCCACATTTCTCAATCTGTACGGATTGGAAATGTATACTGCCCAACAAAGGCCTGACGATATACCGTAAAATATGTATAACGTCTTTAAGAAATGAAACGTGTAAGAATTTAGTAATGTTTGCTCGAAGGGGACTCGGAACCCGATCTCGCTGAGCAACAATAACAAAATAGTCGATACGGAACGTACTCGAAGCTAGATTAATACTGAGCCCCCGAGAGCAGAATTCGTGCCTTTTTTATACTCGAAATCCGGACCAAAAAGCTGGTGGGGGCACGGAAAATTCTAAGGGAGTCCGGAAAGATTCCCCCAAAGGGTCACGTCATCGCGACGTCGCGGAAGGGGCAGACTCGACTGCATGCACCCTCGATTTCCAAATAAGGGCATCATAGAAGGAAGAAATGGAATAATACTTCCTACGTAACAGGGTATACCCCGCAGTGGTGTAGAAATCTTTCGCTTGGATCAAGACATTACTGTATATCTAATATAAAGATAGATGTCCGTAGCAGCTAAAAACGACATTTTCATTTCTTAAATCCATTGTTGTTAAGCGTGGCAAGGGATACAAGCGTTAAAAATTGAGGATAGCTTAAAAATGAAGAATACTATTTTCACCTGTTATCTAATGCTCAGGACCTTAAGGGTCCCGACTCCATGCGCCATGACCTGTGTGCGTGCACGCACACAATCAAAGGAAAGCATGCACGTATACGCCATGCGAGAGAGAGGGGCTCGATTTCATAGAATCGATTTTGCGTCTGTATAATTTCATTAAAGAAACTTTCACGGGTATGCCACACACGGGTAGACTTCGCCACAGCCCCAGGCGAGGCGAGCGCTGATTCATTCTCCGGGTCAGTACGCGGTACTGATGTCGGACGCATACGACGGTCGGTCGGTCAGTACGCGGTACTGATGTCGGGTCGGAAGGGTTAAAGGCGGGTCCACACTTGTTACAACCACAGCCCGACTGATCTGTTTGGACACCAATAAATTCATCATTCATTCAGGAGAACGTTATTTCTGGAACTGGCAAGCTTGAGACAGACATCGATGTAGCAACAAGGTGGCTGCAGCATAACTTGACACATTTCACATTTCGCAAATGTTGAACAATTGAATGGTTTATTCACTGCTAAAACACCCTACCGGGCTTCCTTGAACTAGCACAAAATCACAGAAATTCGATTTTTCACAACCTATCACTTCTGGAAAGCGGAGAAACAGTTTTACGGTTTGCAGGCATCCGACGTGAGAATAGTTCAATGATTCTCCGTGGGATGCGTTTATGGCACATTTTAGTTAATTTGGCCAGGTTATCGTCAGAGTCGATAAAAATACAAATCAGTCGGTGAATGTAAGTTATAATTTCACACCACGAACGGCGATTCATACGTGAGTACCTAATGCGCGGACACAGACGCAAGTAAAACATAGTTGCCGCAACATTATATTAAAATTTTATAAAAGTTTTTTAATAATCTTTTTCTAGAAAGTTTCAACAAACCAATTTTCAACGCGTTCTTTGGCCTTCGGCGTTCAATAACTTTTGCAGCTGCAGCTGCAGCTGGCTGCAGCCAAATTTTATAGAGCATATAGTATACATCCCATTCTTAACGCGCATATAAAAATTATCGCGGAGACGAGTGGAGATCAAAAGTATTTCATAAAGAAAGACTTTTGCACTCCTAAATTGCCGTGATTCCGTACTGTGTTTTTCTATACTCTTCATCCGCCACGTCTTCCGCCTCGCCTGCCTCGTCTGCCACCATGGCGGCCACAATCACAGCCTCCGCGGCCTCCTAGCCCAGTCACCGCGATGCACTAACTTTTTAAATAATTTTTTGATCTGAAATATAACGAAGAATGTTTAATATAAAAAACAGCAAGCAATCGTATAAATTTATTGGCTGCTGTTGTAGACTTATTTTACCGTTTAACGAAAATCACCCACATTTAGTATATGTATATAAAAATCAACGCTTTTACTTACCTCCAACGTCGACGACGTCGGTTTCTCCTCTGTCTCTTTGGGCTTCTCCTGACCCAACTCTTCCCCCTGTGTCAACTTCTCTGGTTGTTCTTGAACTTCCATCTGTGAAGAAAGTAATTTATGTATAATAAAAGCTGCATATATGCAAGAAATATATAACGTGATATACCGATTATACGTACTTCAGACGCCGTTTGTACTGCAGGCATTTTTTAATTTGATTGTGTTTTGTGCACACAGAATCCGGACTGGTAGGTGGTAGGTGGTGGGGATCAAGACAATGCTAACTATTTTATGAAACAGCCTCCTTCCTAATTTCGCATTTCTATTTTTTTTTTCTTGCTTTACACAAAGCAAGTGCTGTCACGTCTGAATACAGCGCGTGAAAAGAAACTATCTGTTATTTTACCTAAAATTGAAAACCGAAGGCAGAAAAAATATCATAATTAATCAAGCATTTTTTTACGAATTTGTTATTACTTTGCAGTGCTGTATTCCTTTACAGAGTGGAACCGACTCAAGTCTGTTTATATATTTTCAAAGAGTGTTCTTTCAGCTACATGTACATGTTACATGAAAGGAATCTGCTAGCCTTTCTATTCATTATGAATATAAATCGAGTGTATATTAATATGCATACGCCTTAAAATTAGAGATTCAAGCCGTTTGTATTGTAGGAACCGAAGTTCCTAGTATTGAAGGGTTAATATGCCTCTCAATTCCCCCCGTACACAACTTTCTTTCAAAGAATATAAACCAAAAACTGGGCAAAAATAGGGATTTGCGAAAATGTGTTTTCCAAAGGGTATAAAAACGTAGACGTAGATACCATTCTTGTTACATTTACTGAAGAACACTATAAAAACATATAAATACATTTTAGTCAGTTCCACTCTTCAAAAAAATATTGCATGACAAAGTATAGCAAATTCATAAAAAAATACAAAGACATTAATGTGATCTTCCTAATGAAGATCCCCCCCTTACCCCATAGGTTTAGGATCGCCGTGCGGCATCGCACTGCACTTTAAAGTGCAGTACCACTGATTCTATCAGTATGATTGTACTCGCTGATCATAAGATCTCGCGAGTTACGCGACGCCCTACACATTTAATAATTATGCAGGTGTTGTTGACATTTACAGTCCTTCAATTACAAAATGTAAGTATTGAACAAACTGAAAAATATCTGTACTGTTTAATATCAAACAGCAATAAGAGACTTCGTCCACAAGTTACAAAAATTATTTTAAATAAAATAACTAAAATAACGGTTAGGTAGATTCTGAGTTCACCTGAAACGGGCGTGCAACGTTAGTCATTTTCTACACGAGTGACGTTATGTCAACAGAAATTGCAGTCGTTGTTATTCTCAATAAAGAGCCCAATGATTTATGTTTTAGATTAGATCGATATTTTGATTTGATAGTAGCTTGAAAAAGTCCAGCCCATATTCGTTATTACTTTGTAAAAATGGATCTTTCTGCAAAGTACAAAGTTCAATTCGATATTCTATTTTTTCATCTATAATTTTACATCCTTATGGATTATTAAAAATATGAAGATCATTTGATAATGTATTGAAATCTTCGAAACGTCTCTCAAATTGTTGTGCAATTTCAAAAAGTTTGGACGCAAATTCAGAAAAATTGGTATTTGAATCTTGCACGATTTCTTGGCAAGCCGGAAAGTGATGTACACTGTGATGTAATTGGCTTGCTTCCATTTCATCGATAAATAATTTTAATAGATTTTTAAAACCATTTATGTGGCCGAACAAATCAGAAACAGTCTGATTCTGTTTTTGTAACTTGCTATTCAAACTATTTGGGTGGAATGTAATATCAGTAAGAAATGCCAACTTACTCTTAAAATATCCTTTAACTATTCTTCGAAATCTTCTGTACTTGCTTTCACTTCATTTTTTCAACAGTGCAATATCTCTTTTCTTAAAACAAAAACCCTTTCCATCATTATATAAACACAAATCACTATGTGTCGCATTTACATCTTTCAAAAATTGTTCAAATTTCCGATGCGAAAGAGCGCCGTTTCCTCCCGTAATTAAGTTGACAACTTTCCTCACAATTTTCATTGTAGATCCCTCCTTTAAGAGTTTCCTGTATAAAGCCTCCTGGTGTACAATGCAGTGGAATGTGGAGCAGTGGATCTCTCTCTTTTTTTAAAGTCCGCGAAATGCTGCTTCTTCACCTGTCATCGATCTTGCACCGTCTGTGACAATCGCGGAACATTTAGAAAATCCACCATACTTTTCTACTTCTTCGCGCACAGCGTGAAAGATATCGACGCCTTTTGCAGTTACATTTAACGGAATCAGGCCAACCAAATCTTCATTGTTCGAAAAATTATCGCCTATCATTCTTACAAATATTGTAACGTATTGTACGTTTGATTAAGTTATTATTATCCTTAATTATACAGGAAAATCTGTGAACGTATCATCATTAACAGAATTCAATTAAACAATAAAAATAAACAAATAATAGACAGTTTGGCTTTAGCGCACTTAAGTCTACTGAAGATGCATTGGTTACCCTGAAGTCCGGTATAATAGGAACAGACAGAAAATATGTCTTGGTTATTTTCGTGGATATCGAGGCGGTCTCTGACGGCCTTTGGTGGCCAGCCATAATAGCGAGGCTCGTTGAGGCTGTATGTAGCACAACTATTATAACATGGATAAAAAGCTACTTCCAAAGCAGACAAATGATAGTAAATTCCAGATTGATAGAATAGAATGGAAAATGCGAAAAGGTTGCCCACAGGGCTCTGTCATCGGCCCCATGGCGTGGGGCTGTATGGACCTGTTCTTGCAGGTTTTCCAGCGAGAGCCGGATGAACACGACGCGGAAGTAATAGCATACCCAGACGATCTTGCGCTAACAATAGAAGGAAATACAAGAAATGAGTTAGAACGTCACGCTAAGGGATGAAGATTTTAGAGTCGTGGTGGAAAGACCACACGTTGAGTATCTCCCAAAGTAAGACCACCATCATGCTGACGAAAGGGAAGCTGAAAAGAGAGAGACTACTCTTACGAGGGAAGACTATAACGCACAGGCTCCTGATGGTCTACGTAAAATATTAAGTGTCGTTATTCAGAAACTATAAAGAGATTAACAATTAAAGTTACATACCTTCTATGTGAGGCCATATCTTCTATAAATAGAGAAGAATCCTCAAGAAGATTGGTAGCCAAGTGAGTTATGGTGTATGGCTTGTGCCGTAGAGGCCCCGGGTTCGATTTCCGGTTAATTGACATTCTTTTTTTATTTGTGGATTCATTTGAGCGACACTGTGCACGTTTCTGAATGATAACCAGTTCTTTTCAAATGTTAATAACTTTGAAACAGTATTTCTTTACAATGCGTTGTAGTGAACATGCGGTCCACGCTCCTTATGACGAGATTGGAGTACGTTTCTAATTTCACGCATAGGCTCACCTCCTCACACACTGCGATCTTTATTATTTTGTCTGAATATATAGAAACTCAAGAGTTTTCGAAGTCGGTCCAAGATGAATAGCTAGTCCTGTAGGAATCAGTGTAGTTTTTGAAGCGTAGCGAAACGTACTCCAGTGCAATTCGACTTTTGATTGTGTTTGGTGTATGTACAACGTGATTTTATTTCTGTGATTTGTGGATATTGTGCGAAAATGCAAGAATTCACAGATGCATTGCATTATGCAAGAGATTTGCTACAATCCAAAAATTATACCACTAATACAAGGAGTGAAAATCCTTCACAAAACGGTGAAATAATGGGAAAAGAAATAGCAGAAGCAAATACTTATTTCTGTAATTACCCATCATGAGATAGTTGTCAATGAAGAGTTACTGTCTGAGACGGAATGGCACGACATTCAAAATGAAGCACAAGAAGAGGAGAGCTCTTCATCCAATGAACTTTCTGCGCAAGAACATCGTTCTCCTAATAAAGTGTCTTTCGAAATGAAAGCAAAAGTCGTTTCTTCACTGTTCGAAATGCATACACACTGGTCTTTTAACGCATTACGCAGCAAAAGTACACGATTGCTTACGAACAAACGTCAACTCAATAAATGGAAGGAGCAAGTAGAAGAAGGTGGCACTCGTTGCGAAAAATATAAAATGCTTAATACATGGATGTATAGAAGATTCGTCGAAGATCGTCCAGTCAAACAGCATGTTACTACTCGAACATTGCAACAATGGGCAATGGCAGCAACGTTTCAATATATAAATCCAAAATTTTCATTTACAGCATGAAGGAGTTGGGTCATACGATTCGAAAGTAGTAATGAAATAAGAGAAAGGCAAGTAACAACATATGTTAGCGGCCGACACGCTGAACAATTTGAAAATCCCATACAATCTGCTGAAATATTTCAAAAACAAACAGCAGAACTTATAAAAAATTATGATTCCAATTTTATTATTAACAGTGATCAGACTGGGCGCGAATATCGCGTGCATGTACACAGAACATTATCCCATGAGGGTGAGAAATCGACAGAAGTAACTGTTAAAGACATCTTTAAGATGACGCATTCCTACACAGCACAGTATGCCATAACAGCGTCTGGCAATTTATTACCGAAGGTATTCTTATGGCTGCAAGAAAGAAGTGGAGCATTTGGACCACACGTTGCTCGACAAGTCGCAGAGTTATGTAAGAAATTTAAAAACTTCTACGCAACCGCAACTAAATCAGGGAAACTGCACGAAAACACATACGAAACCTTTTTAGACAACATCATATAACCTTATGTAAAAAAAGAACCATTTTTAATGGTAGTTGATTCTTGGGGAGGTCAGACGGACACCGGAATGTATGACCAAATTTATAGACGAAACTGGCATACCAACATGTACTGTGAAAATAATACCTCCGAAATGTACACCACTTTGCCTACCTTGCGATGTATATTTTTACAGACAGGTGAAAAATTACATTGCAAGATTTCAAAATTATCACGAACTTTTTGCAACCAACTTTTCAAATATCGAAACGAAGTTATTCGATTAAACTGCATTCGCTTATCCACAACCAACTACGAGCACCCATGTATTAAAAAATGTGAAGATATGCATGGTGTGCTTCAAAATTAATTCCATGCCGCGAAATATTCTTGAACGTAAACCAAGTACCTTTTCCCGACGAAGTTAAGAAGAAAATGTGTCCATGTAACAAACAATCATTGATTGTGTGTGCGTGTTGTCGCTCATTCCTGTGTTTCAATTGCGTCTATGACAACTATCATCCAGAAACGTGCACAGTGTCGCCAAAATGAAACCACAAATAAAAAAAAAAGCCAATTAACCGGGAATCAAACCCGGTCCTCTACGGCACGCACACCAATCTTCTTGAGGATTCTTCTCTATTTATAGGAACCGAATAAAACGGAAGGGCAGGCTTCGGGAATCGAACCCGAGACCTTCGTATTACTAGGCACTGATCAGTCCATTTACGCCACGGCCACTTCCCCATATTCGTTACTCGTTTGTTTCTTTTTAACGTTGTTCTTTGATGGAGGCGCCCGATCCTACATATTTATAGAAGATATGGCCTCACATAGAAGGTTTGTACCTTTAATTGTTAATATCTTTAAAGTTTCTGAATAACTACACCTAATATTTTACGTAGTCCGTCAGGAGGCTGTGTATTATCAACCTGCAAAAGGACATTAAAATCCGAGTCGACCAGTTGACAGTCTTACCTCGTTAGTTAAAATACATAAGGATACAATAAAATTCTCAACCCAAGTAAAATACCCCGGAATAATAGTCGAAGAAACGTTCAATTTTGTGGAACACGCCAAATACAATAGGGCAAAGATAATCCACTTTGCGATGTCTATCAGGAGGGTTCCGAGAGAAAGCTGGGCATTGAAATCCCATATTTTACACATTTCATATTACGCTGTAGTATTGCCTCTTGTAAAGGAGGCCGCCAGACAGCTGAAAATGCTGTCAAACTATTTAAATGAGCTAGGTACGGAGATAGCGGCCTCCAAATGCAGCATGTTCCAGATCGTCCAAAAGAGCAAAACTAGGTATACGGTGGACCCGAGACTAGAATCAGGAGGGAACACCATACCATACCCGCACCTGGAAACAACTATCAAGTACTTAGGCATCAAAATTGACCCGTGGAGAGGCCTGCAGAGCGCCTGGATAAAAGAAATATTACAAGCCGTAAAGGGGATCAAGCAATTTAACCTGAAACCCCATGAAAAGATTAACCTGATCCGGACTTACCGCCTGCACTGATACATTAACAGGCTCGTGGCAAATCCACCGCCCCTGGGCACCCTCAGACAAATAGACGCTGATATCAAGTAAGAAATAAAACTGATATTACACCTCCATCCGTCCACCACGGACGGACTGATATTTGGCAGTAGAAGCCATGGAGGTCTGGGTGTCCAGAGGGTGGAGAATATAGTTAAATTAGCGAAGCTAAGGACTACCAACAAGATGAAAGAGAGTAGTGATGAGGCAGTATGAGTGGCACTCCAAGGGCAGGAGGAAATACTTAGGAAAATATGCCACATCAATTGGTCTGGATTGGGACCAAGGCATAACCAGCCGACAAAATCGAGGCAGCCCGCAGAGACCTACGAAAGAAAGACACGGATAGGTGGAGACAGCTCGTCTCCCAGGGACAAGGAGTCCGAGAGTTCTTCGGGGATAAAGTCGGGTATTGCAGGCCCTACAACCTCGAGTTATTGAAGCCGTTTAGAGACCTGGATGCGCTCAAGATAAGAACTAACACGTTTCGAACTAAGGTACTGTTGAACAGAGCTAAGAAGACATCAGACGTCCTGGGCAAGACTTGTACTGGACAATTGCGCCCACACGAAGGCCCAAAGAATTATAAGGCAGAATGAGATTTGTAATCTCATCAAAAACACAGTGCCAAGTCACTGCGAGGTGTTCGAAGAGCGGTAGTAAACGTCTTGGGGGAATTAAAGAAACCTGATTTGGTCATTAAAGACCAAGATACGGTTTAGGTTGTAGACGTTACGGTCAGATATGAGGATTGCAAAAAACAGCGATAGCAGCAGTGAAATTATTCTTGCTAGAAAACGGAAATCATCTGACGAGGAGGAGGAGATTGTTGGAGAATGGTATGATCCGAGGGGTAATCAGCCAAAGATGGTGCCATTTACACATCCTTCTGGATTTGTACGTGAACATTTGCATATAGGTTCAGATATAACCATAGACCACATCTATCAATTATTTGTGCCAGATGAATTGAACGAAGAAATTGCCGAACAGACAAACTTATTTGCATCACAGAAAGTAGAATGTGGATACACGCAGCGCTTGGCAAAGTGGAGAGAGACAAGTAAATCCGAAATAAAGAGATTTTTTGGACTGATTATATGGGTGGGATTAGTAAAGTTACCAGCTATACACCAATATTGGTTCAATGATCCTGAAAACAAAAGCGCCACAAATATGGATTTAAAATATTTAAGTTCTGCTGTTGATCGGGGTATACGTAGAACCTGCTGAACAGAATCTGATGGGAGATGGGCAGCAGAAACTGAGCAGAACCTGCAACTTGAGCCATTTAAATGGCCCCAATGGCAGAATCTGCTCGGTTTCTGCTACCAATCTGCTTTCAGATTGTGATTAGCAGGTTCTATTAGCAGAACCCAAACCAAATGCGGACGCAGATGGCTACGGATCTTTAGACCGAATCTGTCAGTTCTGTTGCCAATCTGCTGTCTATATGCACGCAGATGGCTGTTAGGCTAACGTATACTGCCAGCTCTCGAGGCCAATTGAACCTTTCTTGAAAAGATAAATGATCTATTAAATAAATTGCGAGGAAAGAAAATCTTAATTGCTATGCTATATATTCAAATGCATGATCTGAGACATGGTATTCTCAGGAAACAAAGAAGAGAGGAAGACTATTAGAGGAGTTTATAACAATTAATGTCCTGCATATTATTAATAAACCTGGTAATATACCCAACGTACATCACGACAGTGGCAGAGTCAAATATAGATTTGACATTAGCGAGTTATAGCTTAATGACTGAATTGCACGACTGGACAATACGTAACGAAGGCACCTCCAGCGATCATAATTTAATATTAGTTAAGATAAAAGTAAAGGAAGAAATGAAAAACAAAAGTAACTGGTTAAAAACGGGATCCCATAATCTAAAAAGGGCAAGTTGGAAAAAATTTGAGAAAGAAATTAAATTAAGATTAGATGAAAATATTATAAATAGTTTAAAGAACGAGCCTCCAAATGT
Source organism: Nomada goodeniana (assembly GCA_963969485.1). Lineage (NCBI taxonomy): Eukaryota > Metazoa > Arthropoda > Insecta > Hymenoptera > Apidae > Nomada > Nomada goodeniana. The sequence continues at coordinate 5,502,296 of OZ018306.1, read as the reverse complement.
TGCCGTTATAATTTTTAACAAACGGTTAAAACAATGCTGCAAAGTTGCAATCCCCGAGAAAAAGAGAAGCATTGGTCCATTCCTTGGAAGAATAAAGAGCGAAGTGAATAGAGGGAAAAAGTAAAGAATAGCAAAAAGAACTAGTGAGGGCTAGAAAGTTAAATTTTGAAGATTTAATCGATCAATATGCAAATGATTATAAGATAATAAGAAATAAATACGTTGCGGTTATTAAGAAAACAAAAAAAGAGTACCTGGAAAAGTTTTGTTAGTTCGCACGGAAATAGAAATTTCTCGATGGCGATAAGGAGAGTCTAGAGAGTCTTGATGGCTAAAGACACATATTATTAACATAATGTACATTGCTGTTGTCCTGTCGACAGTTAAGTACGGTTCGAGGAGTTGGTTTGATGTATTGCCCAATTCCCATGTTATTAGACACCTTTTGGCAACTCAGAGGTTGCTACTTTTAGTCATGACAAGGGCACATAAAACAATCGCAACAGTACAACATACAAATAATTGCCGGAACACCAGCATTAGATTTAAGTGTTTTGATGCAAGCACTTGTAAATAGAATGAAAAGAAATATTACAACAACTTGAAAAATATACGAATATGGAGAAAGGGATTCATTAGAACAGAGCTCTGAGATTAAAAGAGTTGCGAAACTATACGAAACTATAGCGATCCGTTAGGATGGGTAACCCCCGTCTCCGCGAAAATCTTTATTCAGAATCTTCATGGGACGAACCCATTCCACCCGCTCAGTTGTCACAATGGACAACCATTTGCTCCGAACTCCGCGAATTAAATGGATTAACAATCGATCGCTGAACCGGTCCAATTTCAAATTCAGTTAAAACTTTGATTGCGAATCGGGTCCACGAAATTGCGACAACAGGGCCGCAAGCTGAGTGGAGGCATGTCCCTACGCAGGACAATCCGGCCGATTGCGCGTCACGCGGATTATCAGGTCGCACGAATTGCACCACCATCGCTCATGGTGGCACGGACCACCCTGTATTCCCTTATGTGCTGAACAATGGCCACAGGAGACTCCTCCTCTCCCACTGGACCACCGATCACGGTCGCACAATGCTTGGCACCCAGTACGTTCTGGCTCAAAACGATCCGGCAAACAGCTTTTTCTACCGAATTCCATTCATTGTCAAACAATCAGCCCGTTTCCGCGAAACCGCGACAGCAAACCTCAACCCATTCCTAGACGAGAACTGGATTATTCGCGTCGGAGGACGTCTCAGAAATTCTCCGGTTCAATACCATCGGAGACATCAACTCACCTTGAGCACCCTCCGCTCTGAATTTTTGATCCCGTGTTCTCGTACAAAAGTTAAACGGATGTTGCACCGCTGTGTCACGTGCGTTCGGTTGTGGGCACGGATTCCCAAACAAATGATGGGTGACTTGCCGCTTTCTCGCGCCACTCCACCCGGTCGCAGCTTCGCTCACTGCGGCCTAGATTACGCCGGGCCCGTGAAATTTAGAGCCTCTGCGAGGCGCGGGATCACCTCTCATAAAGCCTACATCGCGCTCTTCGTGTGTCTTGCAACGCGGGCCCATCCACTTAGAGTTGGTCAGCGGTTACATCACCGCAGCGTTCCGAATTACCTATACCACCTATATTACCAATATTACCTATTGGTCCTACATCAAGTATATATACATACAAAACACTCCATAGGCCATAGGCTTTGCGTGAAATGTAGACGCTAGTCACATAGTGGAAGACGCTGTTTGGGCTCGAGGAATGGGGAAAGGAATAGCGTTCGGCCCGCGGGCCGCTATGCCTTGGTGTTGTAGAATGTAGGTGTTGTAGAATATGCGTTTCTATCATGTTGAAAAATTGCTGTGTTAATCTATTAGGTGCTTGCATGTATTTTGATCAGCGACATCTACTACTGAAAATGCAACATATCAATGCAAGCAACCAAACATAACTGTTGTATTCAATTGTTTTGACATTTCTCTACTACATTAACAGTTTTCCATTTAGTATTGTTAAGTTATTCAGTGTATACACACGCTAATCATGGAACGCTCAAAATTGCATTTTCGACATTCATTACTTTTGTTATCTGATTTGAAGAAATCTGCAGCCGAAGCCCATCAAACACTTTTAGTAACTTCTGGTGATGCTGCTCCGTCATATCCCAATTGCCGGTTTTGGTTTCAGCGATTTAAAACTGGTGATTTTGATGTCAATAACAAAGAACGGCCTGGAAGACCAAAAAAGTTCGAAGACAGTGAATTGCAAGACTTATTGGACGAAAACCCAGCTCAAACTCTGAAAGAACTTTCACACAGCTTAGCAGTTGATGAATCAACTGTTTCCAGACGTTTACATGCAATGGGAAAGATCCTAAAGGCGAAAATGGCTACCACACGAATTGACTGAAAATGCCATTTCGAACCGTTTCATCATCGCGGTTTCACTGATTGCCAGGCAAAAAAAGAAGAGTTTTCTGTGGCGTAATGTGACTGGCGATGAGAAGTAGATCTACTACGACAATCTCAAGCGCAAACAGTCATGGATTAGTCCAGGTGAGCCATCCACATCGACACCGAAGCGGAATATTCATGGCCATAAAGTCTTGCTGTGCATGTGGTGGGATCAGCAAGGTGTACTGTATTACGAACTACTAAAACCGAATGAAACTGTTACTGCAGATGTCTACAGACGTCAATTGAACAAATTGAACGACGTATTGTTGCAAAAAATACCAGCAATAGCGAGTAACAGACGCAAAGTCATCCTCTTGCATGACAACGCTCGGCCAAACATTGCAAGAGTTGTGAAGGATACACTGTTGCAGCTCAAATGGGAAGTTCTGCCGCACCCAACGCACTCACCAGACGTAGCGCCGTCTGATTGTTCACTTGTTCAGATCGATGCATCATGGCTTGGCTGGCACACGATTTCGAAATACTGAATAGAATCTATTATTGTTGCTGTAGTGCAATGTGTAATGTGTAATGTAATTAAATCTAACTTCGATATTGTTTATTATATTGTTTTTGAATCCAAGCCTAGGAGTTGTGTTCGGTATGACGTGTTCGATTGCATTCTGTATTCCTCGTATCAGGGGCATTACCTCTGGCGCCGTAGAATATTCTTCCGCACATAATTCTGTTGCAACATATTCTATGGATTTCAAAAGCGGTATAATAGGTGCCAAAACTTCCCATTGTTGAGCACCAGGTGCTGTACGGCACCTGGGTAATGGTACCACAGCTGCAGATAGCGGAACTTTTAGGGCCAAAGCGTTAGCATTAAAAGGGACGACTTCTACCGTGTACTGATACCTTGTTTTAATTTTGATAATATCTACGACATTGTTTGTTACAACTGCAACTGTTTTGTTTAATATATTAAAATCCCACCCTCTAAACTTAAACCCACAATTGTCCATAATAAATCACTATTGTCACTCTTAATAAACCACTAAAACTTGTCACTATTGATGGATATATATATATATAGCAATACATTTGTACTGTAGTGGGCTAACACGATACTAAACGCTTCACACGCGCTACGGATTGGAATACCTTAATTAAATGTTGGATAACTTTTAATAACAACGATCCCTTGGCTGTCTATACTTCTAACGCATAATTGGACCAACGAACACTTCTTGACGCTGACCATCGAGACCCATGGTTTGGTTACATAACGTAAAAGACCGCACATCAAAATTCATGAGGTGGCGCATAAAACTTCAGGAATATGTTAGCGACAGCGTACCACGTGGTCGAAGAATGTTTTAGGAATGTCCGAGGATTGACATTGTTATTGCACGTCTTGGAAGTGAATCAATGGAACCAAACATCCTGTCGACAGGCGGTGGCTGTCGACCACCCTGGGTTTTTAGCTATCGAGTGCTGAGGGATGTTTTATTATATACAAGAGATAGACACTTTGAGTATGGCAAGTGACCCGACGTCACATTGCTAAAGAACTCCTGGAGGATCTGGCCACGGAGTGGGGAAGGCAATGCTTTCGGAAAGAGGACTGTGATGAACCCCAGGGCACTTACCCCAGAACCTCCATCCAATAAGCATTCTTTTAGTAAACCTGACAAAGTTATAGAAATAATTATATCATTTCTGACAAATACGAGTATAGAAACTATAGTTATACGTTTGCGCCGGCGAGCTGCTGCCCACTGGCTCTCTGGACTCCGACCCTACGCCGACAGAAAACGAAACAATGGTGGCCGCTGCTTTCCTAACGCGTGGGACGGCGGTGGCCGATGCCAAAAACGGAAACGAATTAAACGTAGACTTAGGACCGCCCGACACTGATTCCGACGAACATCATACCGCAGACGAGGAGGAGGTTCCTGCTTCGTCTATGGGGACCCCTCCGGGAGGGGTAAAAGCACCCCTCCGCGCGACCGGGAGTAGCCAGGCAAAGAACGTAGAGAGTGCAAGGATTGCGTTCACCCCCATCAGAGATGATGTTCGAAACCGCTGGCTGGTAAACCGGATAGGCTGTAGCACCCATAATTCCGCCCCAGTCCCGGCTAGCGCACGGTCAATGATGGGAGGTTTTGTTCTGGGCGCAACGCCGCCAGCTCCTGAGAGAAAGAGAATAGTGCTTCCCGGATACAATACCGGGACACGAGTTGGAAGATCAAACGCGCAGTGAAGCGCGTGTTGATGGAACGTAATCCAAGCTAGAAACGAGAAATATGAAAATTAAACAAGACACTCACAAGACGACAATTCAAAATATTCTTCCTATAAGAATCATCGATTCCGAATCAGACACTAACATTCCATCGTTACCTACGCCAAAGTACTCCAAAATCACCCCTTTATGCGTCACGACAACCTCATAAATTTCATTTCCACTGACTGCTCCATCACAACCCTGACGGGAACATTTGATAACCCATAAGAAACTCATTGTGGACCACCTCGGGACATACCCTGCCGAGGTGGGAGATGCCATAACCTTCAGCAGCCAGAGTTATTACACCTTTCATCTGTTCGTCAAAGCTAGTCCTGACCAGATAACCAGCCTCCACGACCTTAGAACTTCATTGAATTCACTGAGATTACTCATGGACCCGCTAGAAATAAAATCTGTTAGTATCGCCAGTACACACAACGGGCAAGCGCCCCTTGAATGGGACTAGCTCCTATACCAAATAGAACATACCTTCGACAACCCGCCGGTACACGTTCACTATCTGCTCCGGAGAAATAATAATTCCCGACGAATCTGGCAGGCCACAAATCGTCAAAGAACACCACGAATCCACCGTAGGCGGTCACAGAGGTGTACGAAAACTTCTCAACCTCGTCAAGGAAAATTTCTAATGGCCTGGAATGGCAAACAAATCGCAAATTTGGTTCGCTTCTGTCCTCTTTGCCAGAAAAACAAAATGCTTTCAGCCAAAAACCAAACAACCTATGCGTATCACAGATACCCTCAGTAGAGCTTTTGAAAAGGTGCAGGGGACTCGTAACTAGAAAAAAATTGAAAATTATAATTGTAGTAGATGTGGCAACAGCGTGACGGATGCCTTGGTACGTAACGGCAACTATGCCTTACTTGTATCTGCATTGACGCATCACGTATTCACGTATGAATCGCCGTTCGTGGTGTGAAATTACAACCTACATTTGCCGACGGATTTCAATTTTTATCGACCCTGACGATACCGTGATGAAATTAACTAAAATATACCATAAACGCCTCTGACGGAAAAGTAGTGAGCTATTCTTACTTCCAGTGCGTGCAAATCAAATAATTAGATCGTACGTCTTCCAAAAGTGATAAATTGTGAAAAGTCGAAATTCTGTGGCAATGTGGTACTTCAACGAAAGGCTGTGGTACGCGATATCAGTGAATAAAACGATTAAATCGTTCCCTATTTGCTACATGAACCATGCGACGAGATGCCGGCAGCCATCTTTGGCCTGCATCGGTGTCTGTCTCAAGTTTACATTTGTACAAATGACATTGGCTCAACGAATAGTGTTTATTGGCGTTCAAACCGACCCCACAGCCCTGTGTTTTAGTCTCCTCGTGCGTACTGTACCAGTGAAAACTTCATTTACGCCAATTATCCGGACGAAACATGCAATGAGAAAAATTGGTGTGTCTCTCTCGCGCATGCCGTATACGTGCATACTTTCCGTTGTTTGCGTGAGTGCACGCACCCAGGTCATTGCACCTGGAGTTGGGGCTCTTAACCCTTCGGACCCGGCGGCGTTTTGCGTAAGTCGCCCGCTACGTCCGTGGCCGGCCGGCGAGAATTGGAGTCCTAAAATATCGAATTGTTATTAAAGTATTTGCGTCTTTGTCATATGCATAACATATGCAGTATTATACTGAATAATTAAGGAATTCATTACAGTTTAACCTCAGTAATAGCTAGTAATTCAGCTTCGTGTGGTATATTTCGAAGCACTTTTCTAAGCAGAGTCCAATATAACATTTGCGACACCAGAACCTACTCCCTCTCGTTCTACCTGCACATTTTCTTTGTTGCGTTTTTGTTTTTTCCGTTGGGGATATGTTTGTTATAAAATGTCTTTCGTTTAGTGTAGCTACTGTATTGTCTGATGGATGTCTTGTACCTATGTGTTGTCGAGGATCAAGAACTGTGTCTGCAGCAATAAAGAAAGCATTGCACATTGTTTAGTTTAAAACTGAGGACTTGTGGGTCTGGAGATACCCCAGAGACACATTGGCAAAGACATAAGTGCGTGTCGAATTCGGTTCGCCTGACAGGCGAGGCGAGCGCTGATTCATTCTCCGGGTCAGTACGCGGTACTGATGTCGGCCGTGTTCCGTCCTTAGACGGAATTTGTATTTATTTCAAGGCGCCAGGATTCTGGAGTATGGCGAGACTTGTCACAGTCGAGAAGCCAGTTTTCCTGGCGTACAAGTCAAAGTCAAAGGCCTCTTGGTACTCAGGCGATAAGGGCCTGTGAGGCCCGATGACAGAATTAGCGGTCCAGCGGCGACGTTGGCCGCCCGCGTCGTAGGGTTTCCCACGGCGAGTTTTCCCTTTCCCCAATTATTAGGGGAAGGTCTTATTTGGCACCCTTGGTGGGAGCTATGCCGGATTGCACCAATAAAGTATCTGTGTTTTAAAAAACATATAGAACTCCAGCCACTCGGAGTCCACCTTGTAGAGCATGATGAGCCTTTAGTTTAGTTTACCACTAACCAGCGTAAGAAAGAGTTGTACCTAGCCATAACACCGTTGTCTACCTACTAATAACCGAGCTGTAGTTCTCAATAAAGTATATCGCATTGATTAGGAGCTACTGTGGTTACAGTTCTTCAAAGGCTCCCCAATCGCCTAAAAGTTCTCGCCGCCATTAATTTGCCGTCGGGAAGCGCAGTCTAGGCAACTTACAATTGTTAGACGCGCGCCGTCGTTACTGTTCCAAAAAAGTGACGTACGGTCGAAACAGGCCGCATACGACGGTCGGTGGGTCAGTACGCGGTATTGATGTCGGGTCGGAAGGGATAAAGGCGGGTCGGTCCACACTTGTTACTACCACAGCCCGGAGGGTACGTTTCAACGCCAATAAATTCATCATTCGTTCAGGAGAACGTTATTTCTGAAACTGGCAAACTTGAGACAGACATCGATGTAGGCAACAAGATGGCTGCAGCATCTTGACACATTTCACATTTAGCAAATATTGAACGATTTAACGGTCTACTTACTCCTTCACTCGTCACAGCTTCCTTGAAGCAGCACAAGATCACAGAAATTCGACTTTTAACAATCTATCACTTCTGGAAAGCGGAGAAACAGTATTACGATTTGCACGCATCCGACGTAAGACTAGTTCAATGATTCTCCGTCGGTGGCGTTTATGGCACATTTTAGTTAATTTGGCCAGGTCATAGTCAGAGTAGATAAAAATACAAACCAGTCGGAAAATGTAAGTTATAATTTCACACCCCGAACGGCGATTCATACGTGAATACCTGATGCGCGAACACAGACACAGAATAGCTGATTCGGCTCGAGCCGAGATGTTGATTCGAGCCATTGCAAAAACTTTTTTTAGGTTCAACCCCCCCCCCCCCGCCCTTGGGTTCATTTTTTCCATAATTTTTTTTCAGTTTCTATCCGTGAATTATATATATTCATTAAATGAATAAAAAATAAAGAGACAATGATTTTTGAAAAAAATGCATTTTTACTATTTGATAAATATTGAATATTACGGGCCGCCGCACGCCACAGCCGCCCGGGTGATCCCTTCCACCGCGGCCTCGCCCGCGGCCCACCGGGTGCTATATATAATCTTTTTATCATCTTTTTAATCTGAAATATAATAATAAATCATTAATATAAAAAACCAAAAGCATTCGTGCAAAATCAACGCTTTTATTTGCGGCTTTCATTGACGGCGTACCACCGCCGTCTTCTTTCTTCATCTTTTTTTCATCTTCATTCTCGCCTTCCTTCTTCTCTTTCTGATCGCCCTCCTTTAACTCCTCTACTTCCATCTGTAGTGACAGTAATTTATGTATTTTTAACTTTTTTTAGATTTTGTAACCATCAACACGTGTTTCTTATAGATTTAGATGTACTGAATACGAATCTGCAGCCCGTTTTTTTCCAGATGTACCATTTTTATAAAAATCCAGTTGCGTTTGGTGCCAAACGATCTGTGGAGTTTGACGAATAAAATGATGTAAGTGGTTATTAGATTATAAACATTTAAATATGTTTAAATAATGATCAAAGTGAAAGGACACGGAAAATGCACCCATTGTGACTGATATCTTTGAATTTATTTAACAAAGTAAGGGCTATGAAAAAATGTAAGTATTCCACGTGAAAGAGCAGATATCTTTCTGCTAAGACAAGCATCAACGAAAGTTACAAAATTATTTTCGTTTTCAGTATCTAAACGAAATAGTTTTGTAAACGCGTATTGAAGGTTATAAAATTTGACCCACATTGTACAATTTTATACGTACCTCACGCACTTCCTGTTCGTTCGACATTTTAACGTTGATTGCCTCTTGTCACAGACGCTAAAGCTGAAAATCACCCAGAATGATAGGTGGTGGGGATCGCGGCTCGCGGGCCGCTAATTGGCTGTCCCGCTGGAGTGAAAATGCAATATAAATAGTCCCCGCTTTTCTTTTTCTTGATAGTTGCACTCAACCAAGGACTAGATTGCATCAGAATCTATTCCTAAGTTTTGAGTGTGTTTCTTTACAAAAGTGAGTTTTTTTTACTTGTAAGGTTTAGTGAAAGGGTGCAATGTCTGGCAGTGGAAGTGTATCCGTGTTTCAAAATCACGAAGAAAAAACAAATATTTGTCAAGATCATTGTGTTTTAAAAAATAAATTTCGGAGAAAATTAACATTGAATACGAGGAGATATTCGAGAAAAAGGGCATGGAGAAGGCGCGTAGCCCTCCAGCATACTTCTCACCGCCAACAGCTGATGATCAAGGGCAGCCTTCCGATAAAATTATTTATTTGCCATTGGAGGAACGAGAAACGCAAAGTTTAAATGAAATTTCTGAAGAGCCGACAGAAGAATTGGTGAGTGAAATTCTTGAAACTGCAACCCCTGAAGAATTGTTCATTGAAAAAACGGTAATGGACGATACTGAAGAACAAGACTGTGCATCAAGTGGCTTTACTATCGTGGATATGCAGCATATATTTGCCGAATTTAAACAAATAGGAGACATGCAAATAACCGGCAAGAGACGGTCGGGCCTGAAGACCACCTTCAGCGTAAAATGCGATATGTGCCAATATAAAGGTGAAATCCACAGTGAACCTGAGGAACGCAGCAAAATGGAAACAAACCAGAGTGCCGTTGCTGGGACAATTTTGAACGGAGGCAGTTATAGCCAAATGGAGGATTCCTTGCAGCAATGGACATACCCCCCATGTCTAAGAAAGAATTTAGGAAGCGGCACGATAAAATCGTGAAGTCCCTAATTGTTGCTGCAGAGGAAGAAATGTAAGTCGCGGGCCGTACGGCCGCAAGACGTTGGCCAAACGGGGCCATACATTGTATGCGTCACGCCGAATGACGTAGCGGGCTACCTTTGATGGTGCCGATACTGCGACGTCGACGGAGACGGTTGCCGGGAGAACGGGAGAACGGGAGAACGGACGCTTGCGTTTTCAGGCAAGGGACTCTTGCCCAGACGCTCGTGCGAGACGGACGTGTATATGAAAGACCTTATGAAATTAATAAAGTATTTCAATAGTCCGCCCGACCGCCTTACCTTCAATTCCCCAACCACGCATCCTTACAGAAATGGTGGCAGCGTCAAAGGAAGAAAGATGTTTGGCCATAGAAGGAGGCGACATTGTTCCAGGGATCGGTTGTGGCCGTCGGAAGCTGGATGAAACGATCCTACAGGACTGGAACGTACGATTCCGCGTCTGGAATCAGCGTCATAACTGGTTATCATACCAAGAAGGTTTTATTTACCGGCGTTCGAAACGAAGTTTGCAGGATCTGTCGTGGTGCTTCTAAAAAGAATGAAGAGCCCAGAAAGCACACGTGCTTCAAAAATTGGGGCACACCTCGAGCATCAACGGCTATGGAGAGCGACGCTATACTCGAAGGATTCAAGACCAGCGTCAAAAAACGTGGACTAGCTTATTCTACGTTGATTGCTGATGAGGACAGCAGTGTATATAAAAAAATGATAGATGCTGACCCATACCGAACGCAGATTCGGGTAAACAAAATTGAATGCACCAACCATTTGTTAAGAAATTTTTGCAAGAAAATGAAGGACATTGCAAAGAAGACAACACCTGGCCCGTTGAGGAAAATCGTGGAAACTAGTATTCGGCGAATGCGCGCGGACATAATAAAATTCGCAGAATATAGATACAGTCAGAATATGACAACCGCAGAAAAGGTTAAGAATTTGTATGCCGACATACACAACGTCCCTAGTCACGTTTTTGGTGAACACGCAGATTGTGCAAAACTTCAATACTTCTGCGATGGAAGCAGTAAAAAGGATGAAGTGAACATTATTCCAGAACTGACGAAAATGGGAGTGTATGGACAAATCAAAGACATACTTCGACCATTGTTGGCGCATGCCGAGAGTTTGCTGTACACCGGTAACAATAACAACGTAGAAAGCTTCAACGTGATCATCGCCAAATACATTGGTGGAAAAAGAGTAAATTTGAGCGAGAGGGGATCATACACGGGAAGATGTGCTGCTGCTGTCCTGCAGTATAACTCGAAACCAGTGTTGTCCCGATTGACTACCGCGATGAACAAGGAACCAACAGTTATTTTGAGAAAAATTGAAAACAGAAGAAAGAAAGAAAATAAGCAATACGCAGAAAAGCTGAAAGAAAAAAGGATTGCGAAGCACGCGCGGAAACAATTTCGTTTGGAAAAGGATTTAAATTACGGACCGAACGCCCAAAAGGCAGATATGGCTAAAAATATTTATGAATTGGAGCAGACAAAACACATGGAAATGTTACACAATTGGCAAAATAGGAGAGAGTGCCATTCAGAAAGAAACCATCGGTCAGGCGAATAATCCAAGATGGTTATATTTCAAATCAAAACTTTTGTCGGCCTCGAATTTCGGACGAGTATTCCGGCGTAGGATTGGTACGTTTTGTGCAAATGCAGTGAAAGCATTTGTTTATCCCGGGATAATTAATGCACCTGCAGTAATATACGGGCAAGAGTGTGAAAAATTAGCACGTGAAGAACTCAGCGCGACAATTGGTGTCCAAATTCAAGAATGTGGATTATTCAGTGATGCTTCCAACCGATTCTTTGGTTTCCGGGGTTTCTCCGGGGCTTCTCCAGATGGAGTAATACACGAAGAAAAGGAAAATATGGTTGGCTGCTATTCCCCGTAAAAATTGGGCACCAACAAAATATTCTGCAGTTTGCGGTTTGCATTTTGCAAAAACTAATATCCTAAGGTCTCAGAGTATTTTATCTCCTAACGGCATGTGTGAGTTTTCTCAATTCACCGTCGTATCTCACAAAACATGTGCTACCGCAGAAAAAAGATCCTGTAGAGCGCGGGGAAACACTAATTGAAAACCATGAAAGTTCGGTTAGGGAATTTACTGGTTTTGATTTAATTAGTGATTTCCCAAGTTTAATAAACAATTATGAAGAAAAGCTTGTAATTTCAAACCGCTGGACCATTAAAATAACAAATTCTAAATATATCCTAAATATATCCTCAAATTTAACAGATAGAGAAAGAGTAGTGATTTTATTAATTGATGAAATTTATATTTCTGCAAAATTTCAGTATAGATCAAATAAACCTGCAGGTTGTGCTGCAAATTCTAATGAATTAGCCAAAACTATTTTAGCATTTGTGATAAGTTCACCTATTGACCTATATGACCTATATGACCTATAATTGATTAATTCGAGTAATGTAAAAGGCTACAGGAAAAGAAATGAATTTTGTAATCCGATTTTGAATGTTAATGATTTTAGATGTGAATTTTTAAAGAAATTTATAACACGGTTAAATTCTTGGAAAAATTTAGAGACATTATACAATAGTCATTTAACATTAGATACTTTCAAAGCTCTGCATCAAAGTACTACAGTTCTTTTACAACTCACAGATTACTGTTTTCATTATTTCGTGGGACGGGGGGGGGGGGGGGCGAATATGTGTGTCTGCGAAGTGTGGCAGCGTGGCACGCAGAAGCGTCGTGGGAAGAAAACATGCGGCGATCGAGGAGATCGGTAGAGTAGATTGTGACGACGTGCAAGAAGCACGTTTCCTTTTTTGTTCAGATAGTTTTCTACATAGTATTTGTCAGGGGGTGTGCGACGATCGCATTCACTAGTAGTGTTACGAGTTCTCTACATTCAGTCTTCGATCGTCATACCTTACGATCATATTTTCTTTGGTCAGAACTTCTTTCGACGTCATAAGTCTTCGACGAGTCTTCATCACGGTCGTGAAACGGATCGATTCGGTTCGGGCTTGTGCTGTCTCGATCAGTTGCGTTCCTTCGCGTTCGCGTCCAGTGCCCTTAGTGCATAATAGTGCATAATAGTGCATAATAGTGCATAATAGTGTATATAGTGGACGTAGTTCCTGCAGCCAAATGTTATCTTTTTTCTCTTTTCTCTTTTTGTTATTAGCCGTATATTACTAGTTGAAATTTCTGATTTTGACCCGGAATAAATCAAGCTGGAGTGTGAACCTGGGCCAAATACCAGGAAACGCACTGCTCATGCGTTTCCTAAACCAAGTAAAAGCCTGCCTGAATATTCTATTGTCAGGAAAGACAGGTTGGACTCGACTCCAGGGGGCGGGGTTGCTTTATTCATACACAAAAGTATCCCCTTCAAAGTACTCAACTTGTCCCTTACCGATCCCATTGAGTCAGTTGCTATCGTACTTATTAAACCTAAAATCAATTTCATTTCTGCTTACTGCCCTCCTAGCTTTAAACTCACCACAACTTCTCTGAATAAGGTTACTGCTCGCAATCTTCCTTTCATCATTGGTGCTGATTTAAACGCAAAACACCAGCTTTGGAATAACTTCGGCAGAAATACTAGCGGACTTGTTCTTAAGAAGCATTATGAGCAAGCTGCTTATGAAATTATTATCCCCAGCACCTACTCCCGCATGGCTCACAATCAGCAACCTTCTACTATAGATTTGTTCTTAGCAACCACGTTTACAAACTCTGACTGCGCTACGGTTGACGACTTAAACTCCGACCTTCTGTTCCCCTCACCGAACGAAGGATTAATCTTTAAACTCTTCACCCTCAAATGCCATCCTCATCTAATCAAGCTTATTCAGAACTATTCGTGTAACAGAAAATTCTATGTACAGTGTTACGTATGAAGAATATTCCATACGTCGCTCTCAAAGCGTTTTCGAGCTCGCGTCTGTGATGGGAAAACGCCCTAAAACTCTTTCGGTTATCATAAACAGAAAAAGGGGTCCTGAGCACATGTGCGACCAGCTGCATTATGACCAAGACGGGCGTGGTCCGACGAAGACTCCTCAATTTCCTTATATGGAAAGTTCTAATGCGTTTCCGTGCATTTCGGGGGTATATAAACCCTTTGGTTTCTACCCTCGTCGGTTCAGAGTTACACAGTCACGCGTAACGTCACGTCGTGCCACGCTCGTACAGAGTCAGTTATATCTAGTGAGATTGGGCTTAGCGCACCTTTCGAATCATAGATTAACCCATTAGAATCCGCTAGTCCGGTTGAAGTTCTTTCGGAACACTCTTAAAGCGGCTCTCAGACCCCGCATCGCCAGTGCGTCAACACCGTGCAAATACTTAGGTAACTCACATACTTTATATTATTTCTATCGCGACAATTACATTTGTACCAACGACTGATTTGAATATATATTTATAATTTGTTCACCATTAAATCGAGTAGATTCGTTAAACCTATATTTACCCCGTAATCCTTTATATCGGTAGTAACGTTCCCACAGATACAACTTAACCGCTCGAGTTGTATCGAATATTAATTTAAAAGTTACGAGACAAACTAACATTTCCTGCGACTCCCTGATTTCGCATCAGGTTCGTTCGCACGCCTTATCCAAACGGTTCGTCCGTGCACCTTACTAATAAATTCTCAACCGTATTCCTTGGGTTATATCAACCTCGCCGGTCTAGGCGTTGCCCACAGCTCCGGCTCGTAACAACAGTTAGGGAATGACGCTTCCACGCACATTACGATAATGGCTGGAGTCCCCCAGGGCTCCATCCTAGGGCCTCTGCTTTTTAGCTTATACATCAACGATATTCGGCGATCGGATAACTCAACTCTCGGCCTTTTCGCTGATGACACAGCGATCCTAACGTACTCTTGAAGTACATCACTTCTCTGTACCAAGTTGCAACATCACTTGGATAGTCTTAATAAATTTGTTCAATGCTGGAAGCTGAATTTAAATGCTGAGAAAGCTCAAGCTACCTACTTCACTCGCAAAAATAAAAAATTGCGAAATGGAATCCCTAATCTTTCTCTCAATGGGAATATAATCCCATGGTCGAAAAATCTGTTATACTTGGGTATAATACTCAGTACAAAACTCAACTGGGCAGGCGCCGTGGACGCTCCAAGGCAACTGATGCAGCTAGGAAACTCCTAAACCGTAATTCCAAGCTACCGTTAACCCTCAAGCTATTCTCATATTCAACAAGTATACGGCCGTTTTTACTGTATGGAGCCCAGGTTTGGTCGTCTGCTACGCGCACCCATATACAATCTCTTCAAAGAATAATTTTCAATCTTCCATCCGACTTTTCGACAAACGAACTCCAACTAAAGGCAAATCTGCCTAAGACCCTCACCTTGTTCAAGGACTGCATTAAAAAATACCATCCCTCCAACCACTCCAACTCATTAATCATCAGATTCCCCCTCTGGTTGGCCCCCAGGTTGCCCCTTAAGCATTACACCCTCGTATTTCTTCCTACTTCAAACCCAAATTATTTTGAATTCATTTCGATGATCCGCTCACTCTCTAGCATGTTACGGGTTTTTTTGAAAATTTTTGCCCGAAATTAAATTTCTCTTGCAACTCGCGATGCTACAACCTATTTATTGCTATGCTTGCGCATTAGATTCCATTAGAGTATAAGGACCTTCCGATCGGTCCAGGTGACTCTGTACGCATATTTTCTGACTACCTCTTAGGCTCTGCCTAATTAAAAAAAACAAAATCGCATTCCCTCGTAGCGTCTAGCGTACAAAGCGTAATATATATATATCTGTTTTAGCGTGTTGTATTTTCGTGTGTGTGTTTCTCATATAAATATATTCTTCTATATTGAAACTAACATTGTGCAATATTCCTTTTATCAAATACTTATCCACCGCAAAGTTCTGACAGTATTAACATTAATATTAGATTAGTAGCGTGTGTATATATAAAAATTGTCCTAAATCATAAATAAATACCAATATCCTACAATTTTGACATATCTTATCTTTTAGCAGGAAAATTTACATCTGAGAAATTAGAAAAGCAGTTTGGAAATTATAGACTTTTATCTGGTTGCAACTATCATATCTCATATGATGAAGCAATTCATGCAGAAAGGAATATTAGATTAAAGCATATATTTTAAAAATCGGCAAGTTCGTTTTCTTTGACTGGAATAAAAAATAAATTTCAGATGTCGGATGATAACAGTAATGATATTGGTGATCTTTTTGCTGATGTAAATGGTTTTTCAGAAATTTTTGATGCTGCATATTTATCCACGTGTGTTGTTGATGATTCTATTAAGATTTATATATCTGGTTCTGTTGCCAAAAAATTAAATTGAAATATATGTAAATTATTAATTGTGGAGGATAAAGATACAACTGTAAATAATTTATAATTTGATCACTTACAAAGAGGTGGTGGACTTTCTATCCCTACAGAAGAAGTAATAACCATATTTACTCATACGTGTGCAATAATGGAAGCCATAATGAATGGTGCTAATTTGGAATCAGATTTTCTGAAATCTGAAAATCATAAGCGCATTTTATGTAAATTAACATATATTAGTATTCAAACAAATATACATCACTTGGCATTTTCAGATACATGCATTTGTGGTAAAGATTGTTATGGCAGGGCGTCGCTTTCTTGAAGGTCGTAAATCTTCACGATTCCCTGACAATTCTCTTGCACCAAAAGTGCGTGCAAGAGCCCAAATATTTGAACTAATGTTCAAATTGTAATGAACAAGGTCTGGTGGTAATTAAATAAAACACTTTGCTCTTACACAATGTTCACAATTAACAGTAACTTACGACACTCTGTTCGTAAACAGAGTTTGATCGTTATGTTTATTACTTTTACAATGCTGTTGTTCGGCGATTCTCACAGTTCTCTCGCGATGCTCTGATCGTTCTCTCTCGATGCTCACAGTTGTCACCCAATGCTCAGACAGTTCTCTCCCAATGCTCAGACGATTCTCTCCCAATGCTCAGACGATTCTCTCCCAATGCTCAGACAATTCTGTTTTCCTCGGCACAAACTTCCCCGAAGGAAACCGACAGACCTCTTCGCAAGGGTGGAGTCTTACGTACAAATTTTAACAACTAAACTCCTATTCGTTTAATTGTGAGAAGGCGTGTCGATATTGATGGTGGCTAGAAGGCAAGAGAAAGGGAACACTCCCAAATATGGAAACAGAGTTGGACAAATTTCCTCCCAGCATCTGGGCACAATTATCGACATCCTTGGCATTGGCGACAGTCTAGAAACCAAGTACCCGCGAGGCCACCCGAGTCGAACCCTTAAACCCCGAGACCCTCGGGTCCGGCTGAAGAGAAAACTCGAGCCTCCGCAACGAATGGGAACAACAGCTCGATGCTGCGACTCAACGAAAACCAGACGCGTACTCTCGAGCCAAAACATGACGATACGCGAAAGGTCTTCTTTGGTTTCAAGACGTCAATGCCATGCAATCTGAATCCTCAACAAAGATTATCACAGTATTTTGTTTCAACTATTATCAATTTTTTCTAATATTTTATCCAATGATTACGTCAAAACTATAAATAATCATCAATTAGAAATGCATGCACATATAGTTCTTAAAAATCGTAAAATAAAAACTTTAAAATAGAAACTAAATTTTCAATTAGTTGTTTTTCAATTTAACTCTTTTTAAAACATTAATTTTGATATACATAACTTATTCTTTCCAGTATGTTCTAATGCATTAATAGAGTTTTTTTATTTGTCGTCGTCCATATTTATTTATTTTCATACATTTTTGCTTTTTATATTTTTATTATTAATTGTATTTCACAAGGTTTAAGGTTTTATTAGCAGAATTTCAAAGGAATGTCAGAGTATGTTTTGTTACTAATATTATTGAATATTATTTATTATTGTTGAAAATTTTAATATTATATTTTTCTGTTTATATGAAAGGTTTATATATTTGTTTTCTAAAAATAATATCGATTACGTTTTTTTTTTCCTTAACGGGTCAAAGTTATGCCCCTATTGTTTTCTTTCTATTATTATTCAAGATTATTTTATTTACTGTTATCCAATCTAAAAAAAATTTTTCTACATTTTATAAAAAATTATTTTATTTTATAAAATAGGATATGGCTATTGGCGAACCACCCATTATGTTAAAAAAATGGTAACACGCCATAATAATGCCCCTACGATGGTGAGGAAATTTACAACAATTACAAAGATAGCCTTTACAATAATTACTTGATATAAGCGAAAGACTTCTACATGATATAAGGGAAGAGTTTATCCCCACCACTGGGGGGGGTATACCCCTTGAGGCGTCAACAAGTTCACTTCGCGATCAGTGTAACGCGATCCGGGCTCGGGTATATCGGTGAGCTAACACTAATTGAAAGATTAAACTATGCTATTACTATTAGATGGTGTTAAGAAGGCACACCTTCGTAAAGACGGGGCGCTACACATTGTGGCCAAGCTACTAAATCTCCTAATGATGAGCCGGATATATCCTGGGCAATGGAGAATACATAGAACAGCATTGATCCCAAAGCCGGGGAAGAACGTGGAGGACATAGGAAATTGGAGACCAATTACGATTGGCTCTCTAATAAGCAGGATATATTCGGCAATGATGGACAGGAGGATAAGGGGCATAGTACATATAAATCAAAGACAAAAGGCTTCACCATGGAGGATGGTTGCAAACAGAATATAACCATCCTCAGTAGCGCCCTTTCGAGAATGAAAGAAAACGGAGGCAGGGTGGTCACCGTAGTAGATATTATTACAAAGGCCTTTGACACAGTCCCCCACAGTGTAATGAGCAGTTGCATGAAGGCGAAGGGAGTACCCCATATCGTCGCTCAATATATTGAGGACATGTATAGGGGGTGTAGAACAAAAATAGCATGTAGGCATGGAGAGGAAATCAACATGAACCTACTAAGAGGTGTCAAGCAGGGCGACCCACTGTCGCCCATGCTGTTCAATATCGTTATAGATCCCATCATAGGGAAGCTAAACGAGACGACGGAGGGCATAGTAATGGGAGGCGAGGAAGTCTCCATACTAGCCTTTGCGGACGATCTGGTGCTGCTAGCCAAGAATAAGAAGGAGGCCGCCAAACAGAATAAAACACTCAATAACTACCTCAAAAAATTAGGCATGAGTGTGGCGGCCTCCAAATGCACAGCATTCCAGATCGTCCAGGAAGGGAAAACATGGTATATGAAAGACCCAGGCATTGAAATAGGGGGGTCTGTGATACCATATACGCGAAACCCCGCCGCAAGAAATCGCAAAGGAAACGAAAAATTTCCTCCGGCAGCAGCGACCCCAGCGAACATACCCCCCCCACGGACCAACCCCCCACCGCCCCACCCAAAGCCAACAAAAAGAAGAGCAGATCATGCCCCCCCCTCACCCCCCCCCTCTGACGATACCTCCTCCCAACCACGCGAACCGCGAAATATCGGGTCCCTAAAAAGTAAATCAGAGCGAATATATTCCTCCCTGCTGGAATACCTCACCGACCCCACCAATATGATTCAACCAACCTCCATAGCCATTGTCATGCGCAAAGTTGCGAAAATGCAGGGACTCCTCAACGAGTCCCTCCTCCGCAATAGCCACCTAGAAGGAAAGCTCGAGGCTCTCCAACATGTAAATCTCGGTCAGCGCAAAACAATCGAATTAGCCACAACCGCGAAAACAATCGCGCCCACGGCCCGACCTCTCACGTACGCGCAACGCATCGGTGTCAAATCCAGCACCGCAGCGCGTTCCAGCCTCAGGCAAGACCCCCCACCATCGTAACGATCACGCCGTCCAATCCCAAAACATTCGAGACGAGCCAAAAGACCAAAGAGGCCCTCTTCAAGCTCGTCTCCCCGAGGAAAGACAAGATTCAGGTGAAGAATGTACGCCGTATACAAGGCAACGGGGTCCTAGTTGAGACAACCAGGAAAGAGGACATCATCACGCTTATGGCTAACGAGAAGCTTAAAGCAGCCGGCCTCATCGTAGGCGCACCACCGAAGAGGAACCCGCGCCTGATCGTCTACGATGTCCCACAAGCAGACACCGACGAAGCTATTCTCAGCGCAATAATAGAACAAAATCTAACGGCAGCGCAAAAACTCTCGGCAAAAAACCAGCTGAAAGTTGCATTTCGGTCAGGAGACAAGAACAAAGAGAAATGCAACATTATACTAGAAGCATCTAAAGAAACAAGGGCCCACCTCATCCAGAAGGAGCGCATCTACGTAGGATGGAACTGCTGCAGAGTCAACGACTACATCGCCGCAACCCGCTGCTACAAGTGCCACGGCTATGGACACACCACGAAGTACTGCAACGCACAGACCGAGGTATGTGGACATTGCTCAGTACAAGGCCACGCCTTTAAAGACTGCCCAAACAAATCGCGACCCGCCACCTGTGCTTCCTGCCATAAGGCTGGTAAAAACTCCAACCATAGCGTGAAAAGTAATGCATGCCCTGCATACATATCCGCGATTAATCAGGTCCTCTCCCGTACCGACTATGGTAACTAACCATAGACCCATTCCCCCAGCTATAAACATCGCCCAACTTAACATGAGGAGGTCCCAAATGGTCAGTTTGGAAACAGCTAGGGTGCTCGAAGAACGCAACATCGACGTTCTACTCATGCAAGAGCCATACAATCCCAAAGGGAACTTCATCGGCTTCGGTTCACGCGCCCTAATTATCACTGGTTCTGCCGCTGGAACCAGCGCAATGGCAGGAATCTACATCCGGAATAAAAACTTCACCGTGCTTAAACTCCCCCACCTAAGCGACAACAACTGCACTTGCATCGAGATCACCAGCCCCGCGGGTAAAATTTACCTCGTTAGCATGTACTTTCAACATAGCCATGCAATAGACCCATACCTCAACCAGCTCAGACGAATCGTTAACCAAATACCTCGGGAAAAACTCATCATCGGAGCGGACGCAAATGCAAAGTCACCCCTCTGGTACAGCAGACTCGCGGACCCCCGCGGAGAAGCACTCGCCGAAACCATAGCAGATATCTACCTTCTCGTCTTAAACGAGCCAGGAAACCCACCAACCTTCCGCTCACATAAAGGAAGCACGCGCATTGACATTTCTCTGGCCACACCTCAAGCGGCACAATTCGTTCGAAACTGGCGCGTAATAGAAGGACAGACAACGAGCGACCACAACCTCATAACATTCAGCCTCCAGACTAGCACACCACCCAGCCACCCCCCGCAATTACAACGCTTCAATACCAGGAAAGCCAACTGGGAGAAATTCCAGGAGGCCCTAACGGAGAAGAAGCCATCCCTCCAGGAAACCCTACGCGCCTCCTCCGCTGAAGAATTGGAGGCAGCCGCTGCCTCCCTACAGTCCGCGATAATTGACGCATGCAACGCGGCAATAAAACTCAAATCCGCACACCCCCACTCCGTACCATGGTGGACAGAAACGCTAACTTCACTTAAGAGGAAAACATACAAGGCAAGAAAGGCCTACCAGACCGAAAAAGACCCAACTCAGATTACGCAACGCAGACAAACGTACACACAAGCCAGACGAAAATATACAACAGAAGTTAAGAAAGCCAAAAAAACCAGCTGGCAAGAGTTCGTAACCGACATGGGAAACGAGAATCCTTGGGGAGTAACCTACAAACTGCGTATGCAGAAGATCCTCCCTGAGAAAGCCCTCGCAGCCTCACCTCTCGGCAACGAAACCAGCTGGGATCAATCTGCTCTCAGGCTCCTAAATAGCCTTGTACCAGACGACACACCTGACCTTACAGACGCCCAACGCACCATGAGACGGACCCGCGACTCCCCCCCCAACACGCCGGACGCGATCGAATTCAATGCACTAGAAATCCGCAACGCAATTTTCAGCCTGAACAACGGTAAGGCACCAGGCCCGGATAGAATCGAAGTGGAAACCCTGAAAGCTGCGTATGGCACTCTGCACGAGGAAATCCGCACCCTATACAACAGCTGTCTCTCCCTAGGAGTTTTCCCTAAAATCTGGAAAGCCGGCTCAATCCGCGCCCTCCTAAAAGGCCCAGACAAGGATGAGAATCTAGCCTCCTCATACAGGCCTATCTGCCTACTTCCAGTACTTGGCAAATGCCTTGAAAAACTCCTAGCTAGCAGAATCTCCAGCACCCTCAACGACCCGCTATTCGCCTCCACTCGACAATTCGGTTTCAAGCGTAAGAAGTCAACCGAGGACGCAATCCTCAAAGTCAGAGAGCTAACAGCTGACACCAAACGATACTTTTACACACTAGCCCTACTATTCGACATCTCAGGCGCATTCGATAACGTCTGCTGGCCAAGCATCCTCCATAGCCTAAAGAAAAGATCATGCCCTAGAAACGCCTACAATTTAATCTCTGACTATTTAAGAAACCGCGAAGTCACAATTATTGATAAAACAAACTCCGTCCGTAAATCAGTCTCCAAAGGCTGCCCCCAGGGCTCCATCCTTGGCCCCAGCCTATGGAATCTTGTCTTCGATGACCTCCTCATGACCCTTGCAAACGCAGGATTCGAAGCAGTCGCCTACGCTGACGATCTTCTCATCCTGGTCCCCGCCAGCTCCAGAAATGACCTAGGCACCCGCGGACAACTCGCGGCAACAATGGTTGAGGAATGGTGCGTGCATGAAAAACTGACACCTTCCTCCTCGAAATCAGAAATGATTCTCCTGAAGGGTAAACTGGATACTAAAAAACCGCCTAGCATCAAAATTTACGGGAAACAGATTAAACTAGCACAAACGGTAAAATACCTGGGGATCCACCTAGACGCTGGCCTCAGGATAAATAGCCACGTGACCCAAATCAGGCATAAAAGCACACAAAAATTCAACTCCCTCGCCGCAATAGCGAAAAGGGAATGGGGCCTCAACCACAAAAGCCTCAGAAGCCTATATACCGGTCTATTCGTCCCAATTGCCACATATGCGGCGGCGGCGTGGTATGACCTCCTGAGCAAGTCCGACGCCAAAGAAATCCTCCGAGCACAAAGGGCAGTGCTCCTCCGCACCACGAAAGCCTACAGGACAGTTTCGACAGAAGCACTCCCAGTCATCTCGGGAACGCTCCCCATAGATCTAAAAGCAAAGGAAGCAGCTTTAAGATATAATATCAGAAAACAGATCCCCTTTAATATCGGCGAATATCGATTCCCCGATGACACAAAAACACAAAACCCCCGGACGGCCATTCTTAAACATCTTATTGCGGAATGGCAAAACAGATGGGACAAATCCACGGACGGCAGACACACGCACGACATTTTCAGCAACGTAACTGACAGACTACAGCTAAGACACCTCACCACGGCACACTACACCACGCAATTCTTAACCGGACATGGTGACTTCAAGTCGAAACTGCTTGGCTTCAACCTCGCGCCCAGCAGCGAGTGCGAATGTGGCAGGGGTGCGGAGACTGTCTCGCACGTCCTTTTTGAATGTGCACAGTGGGAGTTGGAAAGGGAGCCACTGAGGCGCCGGACTGCCGAGCTTGGAGTGGCCTGGCCGCCGTCGATTCGACGGCTCTGCAACTCCGATCTACACGCGCAGTTTATATCATCGTCAAGATTAATTCTAAGACAAAAAGAAACAAAATGGACAAAACGAACGATACACACGACTCAAGCACGCACCCCCCCGACCCCCCGGCCCTTCGCAGGAGCACAAGGAGCACACGTTCCTCCGCCTGACCCCCTTCTCTTCCCTTTTTTTTTTTTTTTTTTTTTTTTTAGTAGTAGTAGTAGTAGTAGTAGAAGTAGTTGTAGTTTTAGTTGTAGTTTCAGATTAGCACCTCGACCCCCTATGCAGGCGGCGCCCCGGCGCTGTGGCGGGTGAGGTTCAATGGCTCACGCCAACCTGCCGGGATCGAGCGATAAGCTGGCGGCTCTACCTCCTCGTGGTCCCCGCTGGACAACTCTCCCCGTTGCTTGTAACGGGGAGGGTTGACTAAACGAGCCGCCTCCCTAACGGGTAGATCCAACTTGCTCAATGAATCCTCACGGACGAGAGCAGGGTTTTTCCAAGCTGCGGGCATCTGCACCGTCGCCCGCCGCTCCCCTGGCAGCGATCGCTAGAAAGTACTTCAAAAAGCTAACACCATCCTGCTGGCAAAGCTGCTATAGGGGAAACCCTGAGGCGCAGCGCGTCGTATACCGACCTCAAAGCCGACACTATCTGTGATACCATATACCGACCCTGAAAAGACTTTTAAATATTTAGGAGTAAAGATAGATCCGTGGAAGGGCCTTCGTGGGGCAAATATAGAGGAAATGGTACAAGCCGCAAAAACGATTAGGGCGATGAGGCTAAAGCCTCATCAAAAGATAAACTTAATCAGTTAATTAAGACACTAAGTATAGTCCAAATTATATCGTGTTTGGTGTCATTTTAATCAGATAAATGTCGGCTATGCTATGTAAAAGTTTTATCTTTGCATTAGTGTTATTTCACCGATACGCTGGATTTTGTTTTGGCTTGGCTGCTCGGTTCTCTTTATTTACTCGCTGTCCTTTTCTACGTTCGACGCTGTCGACAAATTTCAAACAATGTAGGAACTAGACAATATAAACGAACGTTCAGACTCGAGGCTTTCGCTTATATCAAGAAATAACTGTAATACGATTTTGTAATTACCGGCACAACTCTACTCTTTAGTAACCAATTATCCAACCTCTTTCCGCGTTCACTTAACCTCTTTGGCTTCGTATTAATAATTTTGTCTATTTCGGGTTTCTATTAACTTATATATTTGCTTCATACTTATATTTTCGTAAAACCACTGTAAAATATTTCCAATATTATGCATCACTTCACCAAACCACTCCGAGAGTCCACAAAATGTATGCCACATTTATAACAATTAGTACACTTTAATATTACTCAGACATAATTAATAAAGAATTGTGTACTTTAACATAATTTTCTATGAACAAAGGCGTTAATTTCAATCCCACGTACAAGACTCCCATTACTGAAAGTAGGACTCCCGATCGGTAAACACGCGGTGTTGCCACGTTGTTTAGCACGTCTAGTACTAGAGTAGGCTACAGTTCTTTGTATACATATATCTCGAAAACAAAGGCCGAGCGGCGGATATGTACATAGCAAAAAGTTGTACAGAATACTGGGTTCCACAACATATTCAACAATTATCGAAATCGGTGAGGTAGTACCACTTCCGTACATTTACCTTAACTTTATTATTTTAAATAATTTATTTAGACTTGGCCATATGATAAGCAATTATTTCTGTTTTTTTATTTAAATGTCCAAATAACAAATAATTTATTGTTTAAATTTTTGTTTAAATGATTATTTATTTAAATATTGCGCTACACTTCTGAAGACAAAATTGTAAAATTCAAGGTAAACTATACGTTTTAGTTACTCATTATAGAATATCAGAATACAGGTTTAACTGACAGTTTTATACATATCAGTAGGTGTATCTCAAATATTTAATCTATTTGAAAGCATTTTTCAATCCATGATCAAGTAGAGCAAAGTTTATAACAATTTAAACTTTGGACAAGAAGCTTAAACAGTTGTTAACAAAGACCTATAAATTTAAAGTGCAGTCTCCTGCAGTATACATATAATTCTGTGTGAATTTTACGTTTGGCGAATCTCACATAATCCATCGCATAGCCTCGGTCAGGGACAACGAACTGGCGCACAGTGGACAAAAACGGCAATTTAGGCGTGCAAAAGTCTTTCTTTATGAAATACTTTTGATCTCCGCCCGCTTCCGCGCTAATTTTTATATACACGTTAAGAATGGGATGTATACTATATGCTCTATAAAATTTGGCTGCAGCGAACTGCAGCTGCAAAAGTTATTGCATTTGTTATAGTTCAATGCCGAGAACGTTCGCGCTGATGCGGCCTACGGTAGACGGTAGATGATCGGGTTCCACTTTTTCATTTATGAACATATATAATTTACAGAAATAAAATTTACAATAAAAACAATAACAATATATATAAAAACATTTGTATTAAATAATAACAAAAAATATTAAATTACATAAGATTTATAAAAAAATTGTCAGTTCTAAGTTATTGATCCTCTACTTCGAGAAGAGCATTCACTTCATTTTCATGATAGATATTTTCCGAGTTTGACGTGTACAGTTCTGTGAAAAAGTTTTCGGAATTCATTGTTATGCTACATTAAGTATCAAAACCCAAAATATTCAGGTGTTTGGAGACTTTATTTATGAACAATATTGTTAATCGTGACGTACTAAATACACTTCATCATAAAAGGTACTGTATTTTTTAAAAACTTCGAAGAAAATATTTAATGAAGGATAGTTATGCATTATCGACCTGTGAAAAAGTTTTCGGATATGATATTTAGTACCTGGAAATAACATACAAAATATCGGTAAAAGTGTGAAAAATAGAATACAAATGTATATAAATTTGTACCTAATACTTAGTATGAAATCCCTTCCTTTTAATGATCTCATTTAACCTATTTTGCATGGATTCTACAATTTCTTTTGTAAAACTCTGATGCACCTTGTTCCACTGTTCTTGAACTAGTTTTCGAAGCTCGGGATTTCCTTTTGGTTGTGGGAATTTTCTAATTTCTTTTTCCAGGTAAGCCCAAACATGTTCAATGACATTGATCTGGGCTTTGAGGGGGTGTTTCAATAACGTGCGCGCAATTATAAAGTAACCAGTTACGAAAATCCCAAGCTTTATGCTTGGGATCGTTATCTTAGTAAAAGTAAAAGTCTTCTTTTATTCCCAATTTGTCGGCCGATTGTAATAAATTTTCTTTTCAAATCTTTCAATATTCATCCTTATTCATAGTTGTATATATAAAAACGAGATTTCCGATTCCATTGTAACTGATAGCACCCCAGACTATTATGTTTTTCCCACCATGCTTTACAGTACCACAAACATTCTCTTTATTTAGTTCTGTATTAGGTTTCCTTCTTACCCTGACTTGCTTGGTGTCACTATTGCATAAATTAAATTTTTTTTCGTCTATGAAAATAACACGTTTCCAAAAATCAAGGTCTTTATTTACAATTTTTTTTGCAAATGCAAGCCTCTTATCGCGATTAACCCTGCTTAGCAAAGGTTTCCTTCTAGCAACACCTGAAACATAGTTATTTTTAATCAGCCTTTTTCTAATAGTTGAACTATTATCTTCTTTCCCACTAAAGTCTTTAAGTTTGGAGACTAATTCACTGGATGTAACTCTGGGGTTTTGCTTTACTTCTCTCAATACAAATTTTTCATCGCTTGAATTAATTTTCTTCGGGCGACCAGAACGCGGACTATCCTCGATAGAATTATTTCTATAATATCGCTTACAAATATCATAAACTGTAGACTGTTTTAGTAATAATATTTCTGCAATAGACTTTATAGTTTTTCCCTTCTCTCTATGGAAAATAACTAAAGAGCGGATATTAACATCCGTATTTTTTCCTGTCTTCACCATTATATAAAAAGTCCGTTCTTTATTTTAATTAAATAAACTCGGTCAATCACAATATACTTTGAACTATTATACACGCGATTAGACGGTCAGTCCGCATGAAAAGTTAAAAACAACTAAACATCTAGCCGTTACTATGCCATTTAAAAAATAACGTGAATTTACATCCGAAAACTTTTTCACAGCTCGATAATGCATAACTATGCTTCATTAAATATCTTCTGCAAAGCTTTTAAAAAATGCAGTACTTTTTATGATGAGATGTATTTCGTATCTAATGATTAACAATGTTGTTCATAACCAAAGTCTCCAAACACTCGAATATTTTTGATTTCCCTACTTAATGTTTTGATTCCGAAAACATTTTCACAGCACTGTATGTGATTCCGCCGCACAGTATACAAGAATTGATATGATGAAATAGCATTGTTCTTATTATAACCTCTTGCCTCAATTGGTAATTTGCAGATACAACTAAAAGCAGGTGGAATTTAAATAACCAAACATAGAAATATTCCTGCCCATTTATTATTCTCATAATTCTTGCGATAAAACTTTCCACGCTTTTACGTTAGCGAAATGTCGAACAAGGTCTTAACATTAGATATTTCACTATTCACAAAACATTTAATAGTGGTTCTTGTGCTACAGTTGATCTTACATAATCGTTAGTAAATTTCATGCTGGAAAATGTTAGTCCTTCACTACCGACGGTTGCAGAAATACTACTGTTAGATTAGCGAATAGCATTTCTAGCACTCGTAGAAATGTAGGACGCGAAAGGGCGAGTAAGGAACAATTTTGAATTCGAATACAAATTTATTCGAACGAGGTTACGAATCTTTTGCCCTTGACTGTCGATCTCGAGTCGATCTCGAGTCGAGCTGCTCGGCGGTAGATTCTGTTCTTGGATCCAGCCTCACCGAGCCACCGAGCCATACATTGTTGCTTGCGATCGATTATTTGTGGCGTGGGTTTACCCCCACCGCTGTAAAATCGATGGTCATGCAGTGTGGTTTGTTTTATTACCGTTAACCCTTTCGCTACGAGCGTCGCCTATAGACGTCATCCGCGTGACGACCTGTGCGTACGAGCGTCGCCTATAGACGACGTCAGCGTGATACCACTTGACCATGATGTAATGTGGGATTGTGTGTCGACCCTTGCTTTAAAATTCATCACTGTGAATTAAATTATTGAGAATTTTAATTTGTTATTGGAAAGTGTTTGTTTGTTATTGTAAAATGTAATTTTTAATTTTTAAATACATTTTTATTGATAATAATTGCAAAATCTCAAAATATGTTGTTGTACAACACTTAAAGAATCGTACTATCCGGAGAATGACGAGGCTGCACCGAAAGATGTAAGCCCGAACACAAGTTTACCTAAGCGGAACATGCAGTGTTCGGCGCAGTGCTCCGTTCAGTGGCGCTACTCCGGCGGCACGGTGGCCCGTTCAACGGTGTCACTCCGACGGAGCACACGGCCGTAGCGAAAGGGTTAAAGCTATATCCGAGCTGAATAAACGCTCTCTGTGAGTTTTGAACGTATTATGTTTTCCTTTATTATTCATGTTACTTGTCTAGTCAAAGAAATCAGTCACTATGTAACAAACAAAATGTTACTTGGATCTAACCGGACCCAGGTGTTTGGCGTCTGGCGCCTGGCGGCCCGCCGCGGCTAATTTTGATATACACGTTGTTAGGTGTCAGAGATGACTCCCTGTGTTTGTTATTGAAATCTTAACGGATGACATACAGGGATGAATCATGGCATGGACCGACGGTATGACCCAGCGACGAGTCATACCACTTCCCCCTAGTCCAGACCCAAAGATCCAAGGTTCGCGATGCCGACGCTACCAGAAACACAAAAACAAGTTAAGATATAAGAAGGGAAGTAGCTAGAAGATGGGCAATCTGTCTACGAACCGTCACGCTCGTAGGTTGTAGCTGCATAACATCAGTGTCTCCTCTGTAAACTACAATCCGAGGATTGTACACGTACATCGATTTTAAGTGCTGTATTTACCACAACGTACTGTGAGTGGGAAATTAAAAGTGAAGCTAATCAACACCAGTCTTCTAAATTAATCTATCCACCACGTAACAACGTTAAGAATGGGATGTGTAGTATATGCCCCATCAAATTTAGCTGCAGCCAACTGCAGCTGCAAAAGTTATTGTATTTTTTATGGACTAGTTCGATGTCGAGCGTATGCGACCTACGGTAGACGCCCGATCAACGGGCCCCGCTTTTTTTGTTGACAATTAACTATAGAAGAAAAAGATTGACATGTTCGATCCTTGTTTACTTTTTGTCGCGTTTGTCACTGTTTAAATAGTTTATAGATATTAAATTATTTAAATATTTTTTTGGATATTAAATTTTTGTGTACTGGATTCCGTACGCCTTTATCCCTAGAAGGTATATATTGTGCGTTATTGATATACTTATATGTTAATTTAATAGCAGTGACTCTGTCATAAACCTTCAGAGGTTTGACTGTGGTTTAATCCTTGTAATCATGCACCACGCCCTACAAAGGAAGTTATTTTTCGCTCATTCTTTACTCGTTAAGCGATTAAGGTAATTAAAGAGTTAATCACCCCTTCCGAACAATTAAAGTATTAAAATAACCCAACCAATAAAACACTCAGTAATACAAAGAACATGTCAAGGCAACGTTTGTTGATGATATAATTATGGGTTTTCCCGCGAAAGGGGAAGAACTCTTGCGTTTTATTAACTTCTAACGTTTTAGTAATGCTCCCCTTCCAGAGACACGACGAAAATTTCAATCTTTGAAAATGAAGTGAAAGCTCTTCTCGAAATAGAGGATCATTAACTTAGAACTGGAAATTTTTTATAAGTTTTTTGTAATTTAATATTTTTTCGATATTTCCGCGGCGCGGACACGGCGCCCAGGCGATTTGATGTGCCAACTCGAGCGGCGCCGGGCTTATTTTAAGTGTCAACTCGAGCGACGCTGCCTCGGCGTTACGGTCTTTAGTTACTCGATTTGCTTACTTACGATGTGTGATAAAGATATTTCTCTCGGAAATACTTTCGTGGACTAGGCTCGGCTTGCATTTATAACCAAATCTTAGCTCAGTTTAGTTAGCCTGAGCCTACAATTCGCTTGAAAAAGTCTTGGCAGTGAATATAGCAGTTGAAAAGTTTTCGAGCTCTAGAAATATGTATCAAGATTAGATCAGCTCAGGTTCGGACGAATTCAATTTTGCCACTTTGGATGAAGAAATTACATTGATTTCCGACGGATTACGCCACGCATTCAACGGATCCAGTGTAGAGAAAAGTGAGGAAGTAAGAGGTGTGAGAGGCCGAAAAATTTGAATTATAGGCAGCGAAAGTGAAGATGAAAGTGAAGATGAAAGTGAAGTCGAAGGTGCAAGGTGGTGTGGAAATAATAGTGAAGAAGCCCAATATTGTTTTGAATTGTATAAAATATATGGGTGGTGTTGATCGGGCGGACCAATATGCATCGACATTATGTTTTCTGCGAAAATCGCTTAAATGGTGG
Source organism: Nomada goodeniana (assembly GCA_963969485.1). Classification (NCBI taxonomy): domain Eukaryota; kingdom Metazoa; phylum Arthropoda; class Insecta; order Hymenoptera; family Apidae; genus Nomada; species Nomada goodeniana. The sequence continues at coordinate 5,471,217 of OZ018306.1, read as the reverse complement.
CGTAAGGTTTTTGGGGGGGCATGGAGGAAATTTGACTGATCAATTCATACATTCTGTATAAACTAGAAATGAACAAAAAAGGGGAAAAGCCACTGAACCATTTGCGATTTCGAAAAACACTTGTCGAGCAATTGAGAGGATCATTACGCCAGCATCGTGAGCAAGCGTCTACGTCGCGAAATACTTAAAGATTTTCTCCCATAAGAAACTCCATTAAAGAAACTCCCATGTTGACACTAGTGTAGTATCCAGGCCGGCAGTGAAGCCTGAAACTGATTTATCTGACAAATAGTCAAAATCAGTACAGTCTCATAAATCTGATAATAATAATAAATCAGATATGGTAGAATCAGTGGTTGTTGAGATTAATAAAAATACCGAATTAATTCATAGACTTAATAAATCTATAATGGAAATAAATGTACGCAAATCTTCTTCTAATGATAATAATAATCAAACAAAAAGACAATTGTCTCCTGAGCTAAGGAGGAGTGATAGAATCAAACACCGTCCACAAATTTCTTATAATGAAAACGATATGTCCAACAATTATATCGTGTGTGCTGAATTTTTAATTTATAAAATGCCAAACTCGTACGAGGAAATTAAAACTCGAAATAATATGGCTCAATGGGAGCGGGCAATTAGAGATGAAATTAATTCTTTGTAAATTAATAATACATGGTGTTGGATGACCAGCCCTTGAGTCACCAATAGTATGTAAGGCCCGCGGATCCTGGCCTAGTCATAGCCAATATTATGCACCAAGGTAGTACAGTAATGCTTTGATCGACGCGAAAGATTTCTACACAATGCAAGCGAAAAGTTTATCCCCACCACTGCGGGGTATACCCCTTGAGGCGTTTTCAAGTTCACTTCGCGATCAGTGGAACGCGATCCGGGCTCGGGTATATCGGTGAGCTAATACTAATTGAACGATGAAACTTTGCTATTTCGCATCCTTTTCTTATGAAACTTTTACATAGCATAGCTGACAATTTTCTGATTAAAATGACACCAAACACAATATAATTTGGACTATATTTTTTGGCTTAATTAACGGTAATAAGTTTCGACTACAGAAAAGGATAGGTAGTGAAAAGAAAAGAGAAACTGCGATCGTGGCAATCGGCAAAGATTAAAGGCCCAGTACACGGTTTAACGTACCAACTTATTACCGTTAATTAAGACAGTAAATATAGTCCGAATTATATCGTGTTTGGTGTCATTTTAATCAGAAAATTGTCAGCTATGCTATGTAAAAAGTTCATAAGAAAAGGATGAGAAATAAAAAAGTTTTATCTTTGCATTAGTGTTATTTCACCGATGCGCTGGATATTGTTTTTTGGCTTGGCTGCTCGGTTCTCTTTAATTACTCGCTGTCCTTTTCTACGTTCGACGCTGTCGGCAAATTTCAAACAATGTAGGAACTACACGATGGAAGCGAACGTTCAGACCCGAGGCTTTCGCATCGATCAAGGCATTAAGGGCCCCGACTCCTTTGGGGTCAACTCCGAATCGATCTAAGAATAGAATAATCGATTACAAAGAAACGGGCGTTAGTTTAAACAAAAAATTTGCAGATTCGACATTTGACGGGGTGACATCTAAAGTAATTATACAGAATTATAAACTGACGGTGTGACATCTAATGTCATTAGGCAGAATTATAAACGGAGAGTGGGAGGCCATAGTTGCCAAATCACATAATTTTGTGGTTCTGTCGCACTGTTGCCACATCTGTTGCAATCCTGGCCACCAGCAAAATGAATCGGCTCGAGCCGAGATTTTGATTCCTGCCGGACATAGTCATAGCTGCTGAACGCTTTTGTAGGTTCGATCCCCCTCGGGTATATCTTTTATTGCATTAATTTTTTTCTAATACCGAACTATATGACAATGATCAATATTTGCTGACCAATATTTTAAAAACATTTTTTAAATATTTTAATTTAATATACGTATGAAAATCTGAACATACTAGGAAGAATCTCAACTGGTCGACTCGGATTTTAATTTCCTTTTGCAGGTTGATAATACACAGGATCCTGATGGTCCACGTTAAATATTATGTGTAGTTATTCATAAACTTTAATCATATTAACAATTAAAGTTACATACCTTCTATGTGAGGCCATATCTTCCATGAATAGAGAACGATTCTCAAGAAAATTGGTAGCCAAGTGAGATGGTTTATGGCTTATGCCGTAGAGGTTCCGGGTTCGATTTCCGGTTAAGTAATTTTTTTTTTTTATTTATGGTTTCATTTTTGCGACACTGTGCACGTTTCTGGATGATAGTTGTCATACATGTAATTGAAACACAGGAAAGTGCGACAGGACTAGCTATGCATCTTGGACCGACTTCGAAAACTCTTGACTATGTATATATTATGCCAAAATAATAAATATCGCAGTGTGTGGGTAGGTGAGCCTATACGTGAAATTAGAAACGTACTCTAGGTTATCTGCAATCTGATCATAAACAGTGTTGACCGCATTTTCACTAAAACGTATTTTAAAGAAATAGTGTTTCAAAGTTATTAACATTTGAAAAGAACTATTTATCATTCAGAAACGTGCACACTGTTGTTAAAATGAAACCATTTAAAAAAAAATAATGTCAATTCACCGGGAATCGAATCCGGAACCTCTACGACAAAAGCCATACACCATCTCACTTGGCTACCAATCTTCTATTTATATAAGATATGGCCTCACATAGAAGGTATGTAACTTTAATTGCTAATATCATTAAAGTTTATGAATAACTACACATAATATTTTACGTATACTATCAGGAGCCTTTGTATTATCAACCTGCAAAAGGACATTAAAATTTGAGTCGACCAGTTGAGTCTTCCTTCGTTCGAGCGCTTTTCGTGCTACCGTTTCAAACAGTGGTATGTTTTACTACTATTTTGCTTTCTTTTAGAACACACATTTATTTTTTTTTACAAATCTAATGAACAGTGTAAATGAAAGAGATTCCTTGGTCATGTTGAACAAAACAGATTTATGAAACAATATTAATATGTTTAACAATAGAACGTTTTATTCATATTTTTTATTTATTCCGTGTATATACATATACCAATTTTTTAATTTTTTAAAATAATTTTTTTTTTAATTTATGAAAGAAGGCTGCTATTGTTGCTTGATATATGTCAGGCTCAGCCAACCGGCGGGCCGTGGGCCACGTGCGTCATACTATATATCGTACACGTTTTGTAGTAGTATGCAGTGTCACGGGCGAAAATGGCGGGAGGAGAAACGTTGTTTTTCACATATATTAATAAAATTTTTTAAAAATCATTTTTTGTATTTAAAGTTTATTAATTTGTTAAATATAAAGGGTTGCCCACAAGTGTCGCAGTATTTTAAATTTTCTTGTAGCTGAGGTGATGCTGAACAACTTTTTCCATCACCAAAATATGCTAAGTAGCTTCGTTTTTCAGTTATTAACGAAAAAAAGGCCAATGAGCTCGCCCGTATAACGCGCGCCCAGGCACCAACGCGCGCGGCTGTCATCGGGTGTATCGAGGGGCAACGTACGACAAATCATCTTAAATTAATAATAATGTGTAATGATTCGTTATTCACGAATAACAATTTAATTATCAAGCCGTTTATTAACTGTTCCATACTTTTATTCCTTATCCGAAACGTACGAAGTATTTTATTACTTATTAAAACAATGTTTGGATAATTAATGTTAAAAAAAGATAGGTAAATAAACATATCCTTTCGTTCACGAAGTAACCAGCTTCGACGAAAGTGGGTCCTTGGCCGTTGGTCATTGTACCAATGCTGACCTATCTTAACAATTTTATGCTACGAAACGCACGTCCCGGCGATTGATAAAGATCTGATTCGCACTTGTTTCCACACGGATGCGAGACACACATTGACGTACATAGGCCTCATTGTAGTGCAAACGGTCATGGCCCGTCAGAGGTGTGTGTGGGTCGTATCCGTGTGGAAACAATTGCGTAGCATAAAATTGTTAAGATAGGTCAGGATCGGTACAAATAAAAATACAAAGCAATACAAAGATTTATTTTTTTATTTATTAGAAATAAATGAAATTCATTATACTTCAGAAAAAGAGTTGTCGGATTCTGTTATATGTGTCAGGCTGATCACAAAAAGAGACGACGAAAAACACGAAAGCCTTGCAACAATTTCGACCGTCCTATTTGTGATAAACACGTAAATACTATAGCAATATTTCGAAATTGTCCAAAGAATTGTTTATTATTGAAATTTAATAAATAAATAAATCATATTATTTAACAACTGGTTCATGTTTATGTGCATAGAACGCCTAAAAATATCGTCTACTATATGGGTACATGGGTATTTGGTTAATAACATAAGGGTTAATAAATATATATAATTCACATATAGTTAGTAACTTGAAAAAAATTATATAGAAAAAATGAACTTGAGGGGTTTCGAACCTAAAAAAAAGTTTTTGCAACGGCTCGAATCAAAATCTCTGCACGAACCGATTCATTTTGCTGATGGTTATAATTGTAAAAGATGTGGCAACAGCGTCATATAGGTCTTGCTACGTGCCGGCAACTATGTTTTACTTGCGTATGTGTTTGCGCATCAGGTATTCACGTATGAAACGACGTTCGTTGTGTGAAATTATAACTTACATTTACCGACTGATATGTATTTTTATCGACTCTGACGGTAACCTGGCAAAATTTACTAAAATGTGCCATAAATGCCACAGACGGATAATCATTGAACTATTCTAACGTCAGATGCGTGCAAATCGTAGAACCGTTTCTCCGCTTTAAAGAAGTGATAGATTGTGAAAAATATAATTTATGTGATTTTGTGCTAGTAAAAGGAAGGCCGAAAGGGTGTTTAAGCAGTGAATAAACCATTAAATCGTTCAATATTGGCGAAATGTGAAGTGTGTCAAGATGCTGCAGCCATCTTGTTGCCTACATCGATGTCTGTCTCAAGCTTGACAGTTTCATAAATAACGTTATCCTGAACGAATGCTGAATTTATTGGCGTTCAAACGAATGACTCGGGCTGTGGCGAAGTCTACCCGTGTGTGGTGTACCCGTGAAAGTTTCATTAATGAAATTATAGAGAAGAAAAATCGAATCTATGAAATCGAGCCTCTCTCTCGCGCATGGCGTATACGTGCATGCTTTCCTTTGTTTGGGTGAGTGCACTCACACAGTTCATGGCGCATGGAGTCGGGGCCCTTAATGTTGTAGTCAGCGATATGACTACTGCCAAGGGCCAGACTCCGCGTTGGCTAAAGCGACATAACATGGGCTAAGGTCATCCTACCCCCCTAAAACTCATAATATATATATATCAGCGGAATACCTTTTTTAGGCAGAATAGTTTTGGACACGACGCATACCATTACTCTGTCGCGCAAACCCATCACGGTATTCTTATATAAAGCCTCTTTGCAAAAGTAATTGTTGCACACGATTTCGTTCACCTCGGAATCCAACATAAATTTGGTGTCAGAAGTGGGATGATCTGACGTTCATCGACCTCGCTGTACTCCTGGATCAAAGATGCATCCGGCACGAGCCGTGGACGACAACTTCAGTTGTGAATCAGATCACCGAAATTGCAAGAAGAGGACAAATATATAGACACAAGAAACCATCATGGTGAGTGCGATCCAAAAAGAAATTGTTCTCACAATTCGACAAGTTGCTCCCATATCATTTCCACTCCTTCTATTTTATTTCAACTCCTTATTCGCAAATATTGGCAACTACACAAAACGCAGACTCTCGTGTCCCAAGCACAAACCCGCAACTGTCACTAGACTTCTTACTTAAATTAGTACCCTATTCTATCGACGGTGATCGATATGAATTGCGAAGATTTCTAAAGCAAGTTGACGCGGTGTTTGAACAAGCCTAGTCATCCTAGTCAAATAACACCGTTATTTTTATATATAAAGAATAGAATCACGAGACAAAAATTACAATCACGAAACCGTCGCAGACTAACTAATTGCGCATCATATGCCCTTAATCAGTTGTTTGACACTCCAGATGCCGACGACGCACAATATTATACCGATAGTATAAATACTGTTTTAAGTGACAACAAACAAACGCAGACCCTTCTAAAAACGCAAATACAAGTGATTTCCAGTACGACAAAAAATTTCAATAATTCGGCAGCTTCCTTACAACTAAATGAAAACAGGTTAAACAAAAATATAGAAATGTTAAGTAGATTGTCATCAGAAACAAATCAGTATGTGGACGAACTAAAAATGCACACCTTCATTACACAACATGTAATGACTCTATCGTTATTGACCAGTAGACTATCCAGCGAATACGACCAACATATTAACTCTATAAATTTAGAGAAACATGGTATCTAATCACCTCAAATTCTTACGCCAAAAATTCTATTCGAGGAATTAACAAAATATAAGGGTCGCCATGAATTACCCATTCAAGTAGATTACACAAATGTCCACCTATACTACAAGATTCTGGAATTGCAAGTTATACTAGCCAAGGACATAATGATTTTTGCTATAAGAATCCCCTTAGTTGACAAAGATATATTTAATATGTACGAACTGATTCCTCTCCCAATGCAACATAATACTAGTAGCATTTTCTCCTATATCGAACCTAAGCAACCACCTTTAACGCTACTGTCCCAATCCAAAATCTACTCCAGTCTCGCCAAAGATCTGTCAAATTGCATCGAGTATTTAGAACAACACTTCATCTGCCGTGGAGTTCACATCAATAAAAGGACTGATCAACTGACGTGTGAAACTCAACTCCTATTTTCACAATTGAATCGAATGCCTGAATACTGCAGGACTGAAACCTTCAAAGCTGAAGTGGAGACCTGGAGATATCTTAAATACAACCAGTGGATATATGTGCTCCAGAAGCCTATCAGGGTGACGCTTATCTGCGAAAACCAACCAAATCACATGGAAGATGTGACGCTACACCAGACGGGGATCCTACAATTGAAACCATCCTGTAAAGGATATACGGATCTGTTCGTATTGGAGACGACCAGCAGTACGAGCCGAAACATATCACACTATGTCCCGAGACTCGACATCACGACCGATGATTGCTGTCTCCCCACACGAAAATTCAACAGGACGATCCCGATCCAACTAACTCCAATTAAGCTAACCAATATAGATCTATCAGAATTAAAATATGCCAACAAGAAACTGAGCGAATTCGACAAAGTAATAACAGACCAATTAAATAAACCATTTATAGTACGACACACTAAATGGTACACGATAGTATTATCCACTATCGGGACAATACTATTGTTAACAATTTGTCTGAACTGTCGCCGTCGATTCGGATGGCTCTGTCTAATGAAACGAATATCTTGTTTCATGAGGAGTTCTCGTAATGGCGATATCATTCCACCAGAAGTTAAAAACTCCATGAACTCTCGCATATCTCACCCCGACACGAGCTTCGAACACGACGATCGCACTCAAGAAATCGTGGTCTACGATCGCAACCAGGATTCCGCGGTCGCCCGTGTGACATACACCGTTCCAGAAGAAGATGAAGAAGACGTCCAACGAACAATCAGTCGCGGAAGAATTCTATCACGTAGAAGCAATATACCTATGTGAAATACATGAGACGACAATCTGTATCGTCATCCAAATTTCACACTTCATACTTCTGTACTTACGCAATCAATATTATTCATTTTCATGAATACATATTCAGCGCAACTATACTCTATACGGTATCATATCCATTAATCATACTTATTCAGTAGTTGACTCGTTAAATATTTGGTACTAAATTTATTACTTCTATTCTATTATTGTATCCATTACGTATTCTACATATTACCATATTCATGTAGTATGTATACTCATTATTTTATCAAGGTCAAATATTATGTAAGCGTTTAAACTATCCAAGATTATTCCGTTATAATAATCTTCAATCTTAATGGGGGGAGGTGTTGGATGACCAACCCTTGAGTCACCGATAACATGTAAGGCTCGCCGATCCTGGCCTAGTCAGAACAAATATTACTCCCTAAGGTAGTAATCAGCGGCATGACTACTGCGTCGGTCAAAGCGCCACAACAAGGGCTAAGGTCAGCTTTTCCCCCTAAAAACTGCACGATATATATAGCAGCGGAACATCCATTGTAAGACAGAATAAGTTTCATACAGTTTAAGAGCGGAAGCTCTGTCGAATAACGGATCGAACTATTTTGAATAAACCTCTTCTTTGAAAGTACTTAAAATATATAATACGTGTTGTACTCGATTCCCTTCACACGGAATCCAACAGAAAGAGTACTACCGGTTATTTATTTAAATTATTTGAAAGTTGTACAATATGCTGGAGTACGGAAAGACAAATGTCCGTAGCAGCTTCGTCAACTGAAGCTCAGTACGTGGCTCTTTTTGAAGGTGTTAGAGAGGCACGGTGGCCAAAATCATTAGCAGAGAGTATTGATATGGATGTTTCCAATCCAATTATTATTTACGAAGACAATAGTTGCTGTATTAGCATAGCAGAGAATCCAACAAGCCACAAAAGATCAAAACACATAGATACAGAATATCATTTCTCAAGAGAACAAATTGAGAACAATATAATCAAATTGAAATATATTCCAACAGGTAACCAGACAGCTGATATCTTAACAAAACCATTACTAACTGTGAGATTTCTGGAACTGAGAAATGGAATGGGTTTGAAATGAAGTTAAGAAATAAATATAGATATTAAGATAGTATGTTTAAACTATAGGGAATAAGTAAATGTATACATAAGTGTATATGTATATAGTTTTGTATTATTTGGTCTGATTAGGTTTTTCTGGGTTTCCCTAATCCAAAGCATCAAATGTTGGACCATGTGTAGTTGGCCCGAGAGAAAGTAAATGGAAGATGTGTTATTATATAAACGATTAATTTTTTAGGAGGCGTGTTGGTTTTATGCTTTGTATAAAACCCAGTTGAACAAAAATTATCTCTTACAGTTCTGAGAAAATATTGGGGTATAGAATTCCAATGCTTATACAAAAGTGTTTATACTAAGAAGGACCGATAGGGTCCGATTGCTCCTTGCTTCTCTTCTATATTCATTCGTTAGAATTTCCCCTTTGAATAAGGACGTGCCTTTTTTTACTATATAAAATAAAGTACTTTTGTTAAACTGAACTGTATATTATATATTATCACACTTGCTCATAATCTAGTTTTCCAATATGATGTACCAATGACGGCGACAGCAAGACGGGAATCGGTGTGACACCGCGTACTAGACAAAGCGTCTAGGGTCTATAATATGACGCACGTGGCACACGGCCCGCCGGTTGGCTGTGCCTGACCTATGTCAAGCAGTAATAAGTGCCTCCTCTCACGAGTTCAACAAATTATTTGAGAAGAAATTGATACATTTATATATGTATATAAATGAAATACATCCAAAATATGAATAAAACGTTCTATTGTTACACATTAATATTGTTTTATCAATATGTTTTGTTCAGAATGACCCCGGAATCTCCTTCATTTACACTGTTCATTATATTTGTAAAAAAAAATAATTGTATGTTCGAAAAGAATGCCGAAATAGTAGTGAAACATCCCACTGTTTCAAACGGTAGCACGAAAGCGCTCTAAGTTCAGATTTACATACGTATACTAAATTAAAATATTTAAAACATACTTTTAAAATATTGGTGAGAAAATATTGATCGCTGTCGTATAGTTAGGAATTACAAAAAAATTTATGTAAATAAAATATATCCGAGGGGGATCGAACCTACAAAAACGTTTCCAGCGCTACAGAAGCTATGTATACGTCTGGCGGGCATCAAAATATCGCCTCGAGCTAATTCATTTTGCTGGTGTGCAGGATTGTAACAGATGTGGCAACAGTGTTTGTAATTCTGCCTAATGACACTAAATGTCACACCGTCAGTTTATAGTTCTGCACAATGACTTTAATTTTTATAAAATTTTACGAAACGTAACTTCGCAATAGAATTTAAGACAGTAAATTCATTATACTTCGAAGATATAGCTTTTAACAATTTACAATCAGATTCTAATCCAAGAGGACGTGGTCGTCCCCGGAAAAACTTCGAAAATTGTTCCTGCCGAACCCAGAAAAGACGTTCCAAAGAGCTTCAAAGCAAGTACAGTAGAGCAGAATTAACTACTGCTATTGTCTTTCCAGAGACAAGACAACATGTTAATAAATCGAAAAATAATTTTTCAAAAGATCTTATAAATGGTACTTTGACCTTGTACATGTATGGATATGGGTACAACAAGAGAAAAATACGAACATCTTCGAAAATACAATGCACGGTATTTTGGTAATAAGCAATGCCCTCCCCATGCAAAAATACAAGCTGCTAAAATTGATTGTTATCCGCGTGATATAACAATAACTGAAAGGGCAGCTGAAATAAAGTTACAAGCATTGCTTGATCGTACAGTGCCTCGTATTATCTCATTAATTACGGAAATAAAAGATTTTCAAGAAATAGATTATAATGATTTTGTGCTATAAGGTAAGTGGGGAATGGATGGCGCCTCTGGTCAACAAAATTTCAAACAGCAGTGGTCGACGATGCGACTTATTTCAATGATAGCACGGTATTTGCAATATCGTATGTACCTCTTGTCTTGTCGTCTAATAATGATATCCTATGGAAAAAGCGATCGACCATCATCTGTCCGCTACTGTAGACCAATAAAATTTGAATTTTTTCAAGAGACGTCATCCAATATTCTGAGCCAATACAATTTTTATCCAACTGAAATTGATCATTTAAAAGAATAAAAATCACTCACATTTTGCAGTGCACCATGATTGACGGAAAAGTTGGCAACCTTCTGACAAATCAAAATTCTTCGCCGTCATGCAACATTTGTGGAGCTGCCCCCTAAACAAATGAATGATTTAGGAAAGATAAAACAATTGACATGTAATGAAGACAATTATAAATTTGGTTTGTCTACTATGCACTGTTGGATTCGTTTCATGGAGTGCATTTTGCATATTTCATATAATACTGATTTTAAGCAGAGTTCAGCCAGAGGAAATAATACAATTTTAAAGCCAAATAAAAGAAAGCTAAGCATAACCGTTGATGTCAAACAAAGTCATGGAACGACAAACGATGGGAATACAGTTAGGCGATTTTTTGCCGACTCTGAAGCTGTTTCAAATATAATTAAGGTTGATGAAAGATTAATAGTACGATTCGGCAATATACTACATTTCAATGGCAAGTACTTCAAATTGGTTGCGATAAATGTGAAAAATTAGCTCACGAAACCGCTAAATTATTTGTTCATTTGTACGGTTGGTACAACATGCCTCCCTCCGTACATAAGGTTTTGATGAATGGTGGCGCAATCATGTATATAAAATATTCAAAGCTGTAACAGCCTACAATAGTAGAAAATCTTCACGTACAGTTAATAACGAAGATATTATGCACCATAATTCATGGCTTACAGTTCATTTATATTATTCGTTATAGTTCGTTTTGTATCAACATAGTAAATAAAGTATCTTATATCAACAGCATTCTATGTTGCTTATATTAATACTAGTTTTGCTGAATTAATACTACTTTTAATTCAATAATCAAACAAAACTTTAAACAAATATTTAAAATAAAGGATTAAAAAATAGATTATATCTATATGTTAAAATAACGTGTGTTACTTTAAATTTAAATATACAAAAATTAACAAAAATCAAATTAAAAAAACGGACAGAATATCTTGGTTTTAAAAACCTAAACATTATATTGTATTTACATATAACAAAAATTAATAAATACTTTGTTTACATATTGAATACGCCATTTTGTAAATTTGGCAAATTTTTAAGTTCGGATTTGAAATTACCGACCTAAAAACTCTACAATACCAAGTTTCCAATTATTTTTTTTCACAATTAATTCAGTAATCCATTTTTTATCACTTTTTTTAGAATTCGCAGACTGTGCGGCGCATGGTATGTCTGTCGATCGTCGTTCGATAAGAATGAAAGAGGAGGATTGTAGCGCTCTAACATAGTTAAGTCGATGTTTCTTTTAATGAATAAACCAAAGCCCTACTACAAACTTTATCCAATAGTTTCGTGACATTTTTCTGATTAAAATAACACCGAGCACGATATAATTTTGACCATATTTACTCTACCATAGTTCATTGGGGTCCACTCATTAACACGATCGTTCATATAGCATAACTACAGTCGTGGACTAATTTTGTTCATAATTCATTTGAGTTGACGAAATATTATATTATTAAATTATAAATGTTTTAATTAATATATGATATTGTTGCAAGTACAAATAATAAAGAATTTATGTAATTTTAATTATAAGCTTTTTATATTTCAGATTACTGTAATTTGTAATATTCTAGCCATAGTATTATTCTAAACGATAATGGAAGATAATAGGTTATTACAAATCAATACTTTCCGAATTATATGTATAGTGTTTGGTCTCATATTAATCCGAAAAATGTCTCAAATTTATCAGCAAAAGTTGTATAAAAAAGGAACATTGAAAATAAAAATGTTAATAACACATTGGTATGTTAAACAGCGTACTGGGCCTTTGATCTTTGCCGATTGTCACGATCGCGGCTTCTCTTTTCTTTTCACTACCTATCCTTTTCTGTAGTCGAAACTTATTACCGTTAATTATGCCAAAAAATATAGTCCAAATTATATCGTGTTTGGTGTCATTTTAATCAGAAACATGTCAGCTATGGTATATAAAAGTTTCATAAGAAAAGGATGAGAAATAAAAGAGTATCAGCGTTGCATTAGTGTTGTTTCGCCGATACGCTGGGATTTGTTTTGGCATGGCTGCTCGTTCCTTTATCTTTACTCGCTGTCCTTTTCTACGTTCGACGGTGTCGCCAAATTTCGATACAATGTATGAACTACGTGTATAAGCAAGAGGATGTTCAGTCCCGAGGCTTTCGCTTATATCAAGGACATTACTGTAACTCTAACTACAATATAGCAACATGAATCGGAAATAATTAATATGTTTATCTAGGAATTAAAACGCATATCCATACTCTAAGCTAAAAGCCGGTATGGCGCGAGAACACAGCTTACAATTACCTTCGACATAGTCTGTCTATCGAATAAACGGTGAACAATTTGTTAATAAATAGCCCACCGCGCTAGGAATATCATGGCGAAATGCAAACAGTTCAAGCCACAGCCACGCGTGGGAACGTATTATGCCGATCTCGATTAGTTCCAATTGTCGATCTGTCAACTATTTACCGGCACCACGACCGTTCCACAATCTATTTCACCTAGCGTACGAATTTTCTCATTTATATTATCTTAAAAGAATCAGCCCAGACAAGTAACAAACTAAAAAATATTCGAGAAATTATGCGTGTGTAAAGAATCCACAAAAAGAACACGTTTCAAGAAGAAGCGGCTGGAAATTACTTACGAGTCACATACAATTGAATGTAGAAATGTATTTCGCTTACCTTCAGTAGACGAGCGGAATTAGAAGGACAGATTTATCAGTTAGTCCTCGGTAAACGACGTAGACTGGCACGAGTCGGAAACGAAGTGGCGCGGAATCGACTCGCCTCGCGACAGCAGAGCACCTCCCCCTCGCTGCCCAACCAATCGCATCGTTCCTTCGTATAGTGCGGCCAATGCAAAATGAAAAAGGTGGTGTGGGGATTTCTCACCCCACTAAACGAACTGCATACAAAGCTCGAGCGCTCGTCGACCGAGCAGGGCAATGCCTTGCCAACTTGAAATGTGTGCACATATACAGTATATGATATACTGTTGATCAATGTGTAAATGGTTTGAGCCAGTGTCAGTTGAACGGACCCCAATTTCTCGAAGTTCGCGGCTCGCTTTTATCGGTGTCGCTAGGTTGTGAAGGAAAAAACAAGGATCGAACGATGGCCGAGGCAGCCGAGAAATTGAAATACCACCGTGTCGGTGTGATTACGCAAATGCAAAACGATGCTATAATAAAAACGACAGCTTAACTTTTTCATTTTTAGTATTTTCAACTTCCAACTTTTTTAAACATATTGTTGAAATTCTTCCGATTAAAATGAGAACCAAAGATGATATATTTCAGACCACATTGTATCTTTATTTTTATTGGAAGGCATTTATTACATATAATTAAAAAAACAAAGTTTATTGATGTTCAAATTATTATGTTTCAAAACCATTAATAAATATTCAAGAATAAGACATATATCTGTACAAATATGTACAAAATATATATAAATTAGCAAGATATAATTATATCGGGGAGACGGAAGGTGGTTGTTATACTTTATAATTAAGTATTTTTGATTTAATTGTCAGATATTTAAGTAAATTTCCTCATGATCACCTACAAAATAGATATTTCTAATTTTAGAAAAGATACTGATGTTACTGTAAGAGAAATCACTAATACTCGAATCGAAGTCTCAATTAGTAGTCTATACAAGAATGCCTTCCTTTGGCAAAAGCGTCGGTCATGAGGACGCCCACGTCACCATGGCCCTTTTTAACCATTTTAGGGTTCGCCCCGAAAGAAAGCTACGCTAGACAAAGACAGCGTGCATCGGCGAAATGCACATGGCCCGCCTCGGCCGTTCCTGTACCTCGAATAATCTAACATTACAATACAAGTACAGATGTCTGTTTCCTTTTCTTTATTAATTGCCAAGTACAAAATGTGAGTCTAAATAGAACAAATAGTAACGGAAATAAAATTGTAGTTTGTTTTAAACTGGCTTGTTGGAACATTAGAGGTTGTTGAAGCATGAGCTCTAGGAGCGTTATAATTCGAAAGGGGTTCCTATACTACAAACCAAGGATAATACTGAGCGAAAAATTAAAATTCTATGATATACTTGAAATATTGAATAAACTGTATAGCTATACTAGTAATAACTGAACTATTAGTACAATTAAAAATGAATTCATAAGCTTCGCATCTTATTGCTTAGAACGCAACATCGGCGTTATCAATCGACCGCTATCACTCCACTTTTTTCATTTATCTCTGGACGCACTATATTTTAAATGTATTTGTATATATTTTTTACATCAATTCATTCATTTGAATATTTTGTGTTCATTATGTAGGTATGTCAATATTTTACGGGATATCTGAAACTCTTTATGTTAAATTTAACTTATTCCGGATATTTAAAAGAATTGATTTATGGAATAAAAAGTAAATGATCCTGTGGGATATGGTGACAGGGTTCGAGAAAGGGGATGGAATAACTTCCTATTCAATACTTGTAACTAGCTTTATTACAATGAGTCGTGGCACACGCTCGCGATACTCGCGGCTACTCGTACTCAATTCTTTACCAAGGCTCTCCTTGAACTTTGCTCACACTCGCATCATTCGCTCCATATATTCTCTCACTTGCAGCTTCTCTCTCGTTCGATCCCTCATTCGGACCAACGCCGACACACACATCCTTGCCACGTGTCACAAGTCGACAACGGGTCACCATGCACTCGAAGCATCTCGTGCATTCCCAGAAAGCATTCGCTCTTTCCTAGAGATAAACATTCGCTCGACACCTTTCATTCGCACCTCTAGCTACATTCAATACTTCCTGTGACACTACGGTTTTGCGGTTACGGTGGATGCGTATTCGTACGACCTGGCGTTCTGACGAATACGTCCGAGCAATCAAATGCATTAGTTCTTATGCGAGTGGTTACACTACGTGCAATTTCTTTTCCGATGTCGCACGAATTCGTGACAGCAGTTTGATATTCCGATCGACCGTGCATGTAGTGATACATAACGATTCGATCGATATACCAGATATGAAGCAAACATTACCGTAGTGTTAGAATATTCGAGGTACAGGAACGGCCGAGGCGGGCCATGTGCATTTCGCCGATGCACGCTGTCTTTGTCTAGCGTAGCTTTCTTTCGGGGCGAACCCTAAAATGGTTAAAAAGGGCCATGGTGACGTAGGAGTCCTCACGACCGACGCTTTTGCCAAAGGAAGGCATTCTTGTATAGACTACGGTCGAGAGGGCTCAGTTTTAATAAACGGAATACCTTGTTAATATATACACGGCTACGCAATTATTCTAATACCTAATCGAGACTTCGATTCGAGTATTAGTGTATATTTTCTCTTACACTAACAATAAGATTATAATGAAATTATAAATTTGGGAAAAAAGAAATGAAATAAGTTATAATAAAGGACAGAACAAAAAATAAATTAAAATAGTAAACAAATACGACTATAAATTATTAAAAGTACGACCACACGATTCGAAAATGTACATAGTAACTTACAACTACTTGGTATACTTGAAATTCTTCACACCTCTATCACATCAAAAGTAACTGCTACGCAACACAAATTATAAAATTATCATAATTGACGTCGGTGCATACGGAAAGCAGAGTGATCGAGGAATATTTTCAGTGTCAAACGTTTATAAAAAGCTTGAGAACCAACCATTTAACGTACCCCAGGGTAGTTATTTTCCCTCAACAGAAGTTTTGGCACCTTACGTACTATTAGGAGACGAAGCGTATCCATTAAAAGCATACTTATTAAAACCGTATTCAGGGTTAAAAATATAAAAATAATTTTATTTTCAAATGTTATTACAGTTATCATTGTTGTTGTTAATTTTAATGTAGGCAAAATCTGACGGACGAAGAAGAAAATTATAATTACAGACTCTCGAGAGCACGAAGAAAACCATCCAGTTACACCAAACATCAAGCCGAAGACAACCCTTCAAACAAAGAAGAAGAAGCATAGCCCCAGGTGAAACGGTCAGCCAAAATCATCTACTAAAAATTATAGAAAGTTTAAATAAGACGATGGAAAAATTGTCAAAACAATTAGAAGAAGCCAGGGAGCAAAAACCGATTAAGGATTATATGTATACCGAGGTACACGACACACCAATCTGTCTTATGCAACAAGAGTTCCCGGCAGTCCTGACCCTCTCTATGGTGCGAGTGAGAACAAAAGAAATGCCTCCCAAGACTCCAATTCTAAGAGATTCGAAGAATCAAGGGTTAACCCTTCAAAGTTTGTACTCATACAAAGGGTTGCGAGGCACGTGTCACAGATCGACCACGGGTCACCATGCATACTAGACTCCACGTGCATTCCCCGAATCCAACCACTCTATCCTCGAGATAAACATTCACTCGTTCCGCATTCGACGTTTCGACTAACACTCTTCATTCACACTTCGCGCAACACTCGATACTTCCTTCACACGATTCATACAAAGCTCTCTCATACCATTTCCACGAATTCTTGCATCCCACACTCGGCCATCCTACAAATACATTCGGCCTCGAATGTCGCAACTCAGTCATAAAATACAGACTTAAACGAATTACAATATTTAATTAAATATAGACGCAATAGCACTAGTTAACACTAAATTTGGTAAGAAAAGTTACCCCTTTTCCACCTCCTCATCGCTAGAAAAGCCACTAAGAACGTCAGTCCATGGTTTCTTGTGGTTCGCGACCGTTGACGCGTGCCACTGACCCTCATGCTCCCCCTCCATCCTCACAACATACCGATCATTACGCAATACCCGAGAAACGCCATAAGGTCCTGAATATTTCCCGCAAAACTTTAAACGCGGACCCAATTGAGTCCCTTGAATCGCTACCACATCATTGATAGAGTATTGTCTTGCCAATTTCCGTCTCTTATTAAAACTTCTCTTATTAATCCGCCTGTAACCCACACGCAATCTTTTGAAACCATCCTTCTTTTTGATTTGATTACTTACTTCCCTCTCTGATGGAGACAACCGTCTTACTCCTCGCGACACGGGTTCACCGTCCCTCAGAATATTCATTTCTACGTTCAAATCGGTTTTTCGCGCCTTCACTTCATTATAATTATAAATCAACTCGTCTAAAACCGGACGATGACTCTCATTCCCGACGTAAATGACATTCACCTGATTCACTTCATAACAGTCGACGTTACGAATCTCCGGACTGCCGCCCCCATTGATCATTTGCAGTTTTGCAATGGTTACATTCCCTCCGTCAATTAATGTCATCATTGAATTAAGAAAATCAGCCCCGACTATCAACTGATGCTGAATCGCGGAATCCGGAACGACGCGAATAACCATGGGAAACGTATTGTTATCCACGACCACGTTCGCCGAAAATTGACGTTAAAATTGAAGCGCAGCCCATAACGAGGGGCAAAAAAGGGGATCGATGCCAACACTACACGGAGTTCCCAAGCGGTCACCCATCTAAGTACTATCCATGCCCAACGCTGCTTAACTTTGGTGATCGGACGAGAACCAGTGCTTTCAGCGTGGTATGAGCGTTGACGTGAATATTTGGCCGTTTCATCGTGGCAACTCCGCCAACGAGATCATTATTCTGAAGAGCGAGCTTAAACTAGAAGGTGTTCAATGAAAATCTGGTGTCAGGTGGCGATTAACCATGCTTACAGATATGCTGCGGATAGACAAATCTGTTCGCGACATAAAGGATTGCCGGGAAAGCGAACGCTGTTCGCGAATCAAGGGTGCCGACGAGACATGCCTCGTTCGGTTCGAAGCTATTCGGATCAGCAGCACGGCCCAGAACGTAGTGGACAGAAAATGCCAACCGAGAACCAGGATTGCAGGCGGGAACCCATCTGTGCCTTGAACGCGAGCCACGCAACTTAACTCTTCAAAGTTCTGTAAATTTTGATCGTCCTCAATGCACCTCCGCCACAACTGCAGCGGCGAATCTAACGTGAATATTTCGGCGTCGCAGTTGGAAACAGCATTCGAAAGTCAACCGAGGTCGCCCGAAAAGAACAAGACAATATATGCCAAGTATTATGCGCATACAGGTGTGTAATTAAACGGGTGTAATTTAAATAACGGAACATAGAAATACTCGTGCACATTTATTATTCATATAATCCTGGCGATAAGACTTTCCACGGTTTCATATCAGAAAAATGTCGAACAAGCTCCTAGATATTTCATTGTTCACAAAACATTGCTACATCGTAACATCGGGAAATGGGGGTGGGATTGCTGGGGTGATTCTGAATAGCCTTTTCCTTTACCAAAATGTTGTTGGAATCGTCGTTTTTTAATTAATAACAAAAAACACTGAAACAAGCGCGTCTCTCTCAGCTGCGCTCAGTCGTGTTCGGGGATAACGCTCATAAACTACCATGTCAATGCGACTTCTTTTGTTTTAGCAAACTCATAGGGACAATGTTCTGCTCATTCCGTTTAAAACCACAAGCCAGAATAGCAGAGACTTTTATATGCAATTTTATTTCCGTTACTATTTGTTCTATTTAGACTGACATCTTGTACTTCATGGCAATAAGGATGCTTGTCACCTATTACACTATTCTAATTAATAAAAAAAGGAAAACAGACATCTGTATTTGCATTGTAACATCAGTATCTTTTTTAATCCATTTGCATCCAAGCGCGGAATATTCTTCCGTTGTGGCGAACCACGGTTCACCACTTAAGGAAGTGTTTCGGTTCCATCAGTTTAATATGCATCAGAGTATTTTAAATAAGTTTTACTGTTTTTGTGAAAATCTTTCAAACTGCACATACAATCGACCGCGCGCGGTGATACGAGTCAGTCGTAAGTTGAACGTCGCTGATGTTTCGGCGCGACACCTTCAGTAGAGCGATGATGCAAATGGGTTAAAATTAGAAATACCTATTTTGTAGGTGATGATGAGGCAATTTATTTAAATATCTAACGATTAAAAAAAAAGTACTTAATTATAAAGTAAAACAACCACCTTCGGTCTCCCTGATATAATTGTATCTTGTTAATTTATACATATTTTGCACATATTTGAACAGATATATGTATTATTCCTGAATATTTATTAATCTTTTTAATGTGTGAAACATAATAAATTGAACATTAATAAACTTTGTTTTTAATTATATGTAATAAATGCCTTAGAATGAAAAGAAAGATGCAATGTGGTCTGGAACATATCATGTCTAGTCCCATTTTAATCGGAAAAATTTCAACAATATGTTTAGAAAGTTGGAAGTCGAAAAAACTAAAAATGCAAAAGTTAAGCTGTCGTTTTTATTATAGTATCGTTTTGCATTAACGATGACCGTAACATCTGCTGCTGAGCATTTTCTAGGTCAGGATTCGCACAGTGCTAAGCAGGTTAATTCGTGGCCGAATGGGTAAGGTTAACTAGCTGTTCCCATCATTTGTTATGCATCATTTGTTTGCCTTAAAACATAATTTATTCACCTGAAAACGTACTGATGAAAAAAATATTTTTTTCATAAGTAATCAAACATTTGATTCCTTTCGGATAATGAATAAACGTATCGAACACGGTTATTACACGACTTATTAGTGTATTTCTTATTCACGAATAATGAATAATTCCACCATATTCTTAATTATGACGATGTAACATTTGCCGCATGCTTTCCTCGGTACCCTCGATGCCCCCATCACGAGCAACCGCAGGTGATCGGTTCGCGCCTGAGCGCACGTCAGCCGATGTCCAGCGGGCGCTATCATTGGCCAGTGCTTTTCGTTAATAACTCAAAAAGGAAACTATACATAATATTTTGATCAAGGAAAAAGTTGTTTAGAATCAGCCCAGCTACAAACTATCCCCCGATGTTCCATGGTTTTTGTGCCACCCTGCATAGGTCGGTTATTATGAAAGTAGTGTCAGCCCAAATGTAAAAAAAACATTGAACTTGGCAGTTCTTATAAATTATGTTGCTCGTTCAAGTGAAAAATGTTGACTTACACCGCTTTCATGATAACTAGCACATATATTAATAATAAAATGGTTTAGATTTTTCTCTTAAAAAATAAAGAATCTGATTATTTTTTACAGAGGTCATTTAAAGGACCTGGCCAGTATGCGTGGCCCCACACTAGCAACGGAAAGCATGCACGAATGTGCGGATACATATGTATACAATTTTAATGACTAAAGTTGCAGAATTTGCTGTCAATTTGACAATAAGTTTAGTTTGCAGGATCTCTTTGTGTTTAGGATGTCAAAACCGGACACAGGCGACTACCGATTAGCCCCCAGATTCTGGCGGATTGTGCCAGGATCTGACACCAATCTTCTTTCAATTTACACATAGTTGGCTGACTAGGTAATGTGGGCGGCCATGTTACGAGCCAGGGCTGTGGGCAACGCCTAGGCCGGTGAGGTTGATATTACCCAAGGAATATGTTTGAGAATTTGTCAGTTAGGTGCGCGGACGACCCTGATGCGAAATCAGGGAGCAGCAGGAGGATGAAACGTCGTGGACGAACCCGATGCGAAATCGGGGAGCCACTAGGAAGGAGTTCGCAGACGAACCCGATGCGAAATCAGGGAGCCGTAGGATACAGACGAACCTGGTGCGAAACCAGGGACCAGTAGGATGGGTTAGGTTTCGTGGACGAAGCCGATACGAAATGGGGGAGCCACTGGGTTGAAGTAGTTACCTTGTTTGGATAAGAGGTGCGAACAAACCTGATGCGAAATCAGGGAGTCGCAGGAATTGTTAGTTTGTCTCGTACGTATAAATTAAAATTTGATATGACGGAGCTTCGTGTATGATAGTGGAAGAAGGACACGACGGGAAAGGAAAGGATGGAAGAAGGTTGCGTATATAAGGGATTAATTCTTTACGGCGTAAAGATAGGTTTGACTAATCTACTCGATTTAATGGTGAACAGTTAGTACCTAAGGAGGTGTTGGCGTACTGGCCATGCGTGGTCCGAGGACGGTTACTGGAGCATACCGAAAGAATTTCAACCGGACTCGCGGATTAACTTGTGATCTGGAAAGTTAAGAAATGAAATGAATAGATGAAATGATGGAATAACTCAAGACAATTAAACTATTTTAAAGAGATGTTTTAGGCTCATGGATTTTATTGAAACTGCGCTGCCTCACAGCGAGGAATACAAATTCGGGCGACCGCGGGAACGTGTTAAAGCTTTAAACATAGAATACGAATGAATTTAACTCGTTCGCTACCAACCGTCACATATGTGTGACACATCGGTTTGTTGTTATCAGAGCCAGTCGTCACATATATGTGACAGACGTTTTTAGTCAATTTATGAAGACACGTTGAAACGCGTTGTGTTGTGTTTTGTGTGTTGCGTCATGGCGAACGAGTTAAGCGTGTCATAACAAGCTGTGCTCGCGCTTGAAGTGTTGCGACCCATCGATCGATCTCTTGGGGATCTCTCCTCCCCTGCATAATATTTCGTCGCACATTTCCGTAAAAAAAAAATGTACGGTTTCTTACATTTTACAATGTAGTAATTAATTGAATATTAAACCAGATACGTATGTTCGACGATTCATACAGTACAACAATTATTGCGCGATGTTTAAAATTGATTGACGCTAACTAATGTAATCAACAAAGTTTGTGCATTTCAGGTTCCCCATGTACCGCGTGAATATCCCAGCAATGGCCGTGCCAGCTCGTGTTGTCGTCTTTCGAGTTTCAAGTCTACATATTTCTCCATAAAACTAAGAAACCCTACGTGCTTTGTAGATTCAAGTTCAAATATCCAGTCCGTATAATCGGAAAATCTTCCAATCCTCTACGTTGAAGTGATACGATCAAAGCTAGAACTTTTGGGTTGCACGGCAACAAATTTACTTCAACGAAGAATTTCAGATGTTTGAGGCACATATACGGAGAGGGGTATAACGCCACCAACAGTACTTTTCGATTATTTATTGTTGTTTCGACAGTGCAGATATCTTAGTCACAGCAAGTACGCGGCTGTCAATAGTAGCATCGACTTGAATAAACACATGTTTCGTTCCCATCAATATGCTGTCCTTCTTTTCGTAGACAGCAACTCTGCCAGCTTTAACTCAATCGTGCTTGAACCGGTTTATACAGTTGTAGCCTTTTATTTCCAAGTTGTTGTGGTTTTGCAGCGATGTTCCGCTCATTGGCATGTTTCTCGTTGCGCGTCTGCCATCAGTTGGACAACAGGTCATGCTAGCAGATTCAAAAACATCGCACGCTGGACGATGTACGATCGGGTGTCCAAGCAACGTCACACTTCCGTTACAATATTTCGTCATTTCTGTTACCTCGTGACGGTCACATCTTTTTTAGCAAAGTGAGCCATAAAACATTATGTGTCAAAAGGAAGACTCCTTGTTGGACAGTGGTCGCACGACAAAAACGCACGATCGTGTGACCCAATGCTGAAGGAAGAGTTGTTTCTGTTCCCACGCAAGTCAATTCGAATGCAATCATGTAATAAACAGCGACATCTGAGGCCAGGACCAGAAACACGGAGAAATCTGCAGAAATATTTGGTAATAACGGCGAGCTACATCTCTTAAGCCATAACGTATAGTAATAGGGTGAAATAGGAATTAAATGAAAGAATATGCACGGTGTCCCGTAACTGGTGGTACAAGGGAGCGGGGAGTGATTCTACGTGAAAAAGTGAAACAAGAATGTTGAATCCACCAAGGAATGTGTCACCAGTTACGGGACACCCGGTATACTTTGAATTATACTCAAAATTGGGTCATATATCATCGCTTTAGCAGTATCTACAGAAAAGTGTAATTCATTATAAAAAATAAACGTAACATAAGACATAATAAAATGGCGTAACTGAATAGGAAGAAATAAGGCCACACACGATGTAAATAAAATGAATCGGAATACAATAGAATAAATCAACTGAAACTAAAGTAAGAAAGGAGCGTGCAGCTGAACTTGACAGGCGATAATCTGAAACCAAACAGATAAGCATAAATGCTGGCGAAATTAAATACCTAAACACAGTTAATAGCTGTTCATGCGAAAAATAGGAAACTGATGTAATAGTTGACGATGAGTACGTTACTATGGATCATTATTCCGTTACCTACCCTTCACTCTTCTAGGTCGACGTCCTCGTCTACGTTGGCGGGTTACTTGATTAGACGCAGGTCCACGTAGGCCGTGCCGCCGCACCTAAGATTTGCATGGCGATCCCCATCGGGCCCCAACTGCAGCGTACCGTGGAACTGGATGGAGATGACCATCCCCCATAGAGTGACCCTTAAAGTCACACGGCTGGGTGCGGTCTGAATCAGAGTTACGGGTCGCATCCCGCTCTGGTCTACGACATGGCGGATCACACCTGTCTCATTGACTAGGTAGACGGTGCGCCTGGGATGTAGCGATGGTGCCGCATGCCGTTGACACTTGGTTCGGCTGGCACACCCACAGATCAATAACTGGCGTTTGCCCATCGGTGATCGAGATATTACTGCAGGCACAATATAACGCACATAAAGAAACCAAAATCAAACAATGCAAAGCAATGACAGTATGTTGACAAGGGAGGTTGTTGCTTCGTGACCCATCCAGAATGGTCGGACTCGGCGAAAACATTTTGCACCTAATAAACGCAGACCGTGCAGCAGTCGGCTCGCACGTGTGGTGGCGACCAGGCTAGCGCTATTTTTTAACCGTAACTGAAGCCAGTCACAATAATATAGGATAAACCCAGAACTGTCACAGTTTCAAGAAAACTCACCCGCCATTCCCACTCCATTCCATAACATCCCTTCCAATTCATTTCCAAGCACCAATCATAATTGCCTACAGCAGAAATCTCACCCATGTCCACCAGCTCATCCACCGATGCTACATACGGTAAAACCTGCTTATACGCACAAAAATTTGTTTGGATATAGGCAAGTTGACTATTCCCTCCACTTCGAGGGAATCCCGCTTCGCGATATCGACGCTCGGCGAAGGAGCCGGAATATCGGTGTGACTAATACTAATTGAACCATGAAACTTTTTTATTTTTGACTTTCATTTAACGAAACTTTTACTAATGTAAAATTACTAACGTAATTGCGAGATTTTTTTGATTAAAGTGAGACCAAACGCGATATAATTTGAATTGCATTTACTTATTTGAATAAGAATAAAAGGGTAATTCAAAATAGTAACGTCTTCCACCCAGATTGCATATCCTCCAAACACTCTTTCCGACGATACGCAGTCCCTATCATACATTGTCGATTCAAACTCGGTTGGAGCCATATGTGACAGATTCGACATCCTGCTTGGTTATATGCCACATAGATGGCGCATTTAATAAAGAAGGATGTCTAATCTATGTTTGCATGCGGCCTCGGTCACAATCTAAGGTCACGCTCTATTGCTATTTATTTTAATGCATTATTATATGTATTCCAATGTATTACAGTATTTCTTGTAATGCACGTTACTATTTTACTTTATTTATTTACTTATTTATTTAAAGTCGCATCGGCATCAAGAAGTCATTAGCGACGTATATGTGAATACATGCTGTGTTAACAGTTATATTTTGTTACTACAGAAAGATGACCTTCAGACATAGGTAGTTCACAGTTTTTTTATTAGATCGGTTTGTTCGTCCGAATTTATTGTCATTTAGGCTGGTTTTAATTTCTGGGGGAAGTTTGAGTGTTTCTCGTAACGACCTTGTGGAAGGGCATTCCAGCATTATGTGTTTTATTGATAGTTGTTCGTTGCATCTATTGCATAGTGGAGGATCCGTTTTTTATAGTAAGTGGTCATGTGTTAATTTGGAGTGGCCTATTCTTAGTCTTGTTAGTAGAACTTGATTTTTCCTGGGCAGAGGAGGAGCTGGGTTTTTCGTGTTGACGTTTTCCGTTAAGCCACTGCCGGTTCCATTTGTCATAGATTATTTTAGAGAAATGTTTCTAGACGTCTTGAATTCGGATCGAAAAATCCTGTACATTGATGTTACTATTTTGCATTAACCTTTTATGCTTATTCTAATAAATAAATGTAATTCAAATTGTATCCTGTTTATTTCAATGTATTATTATATTTATTATAATGTACTTTATTAGTTTACATTACCCTGTTATTATTAGTTTAAAAAGAGCAACGCGTTTTTTGTACTTTGTGGTACGTGATTAATCAGTATCCACAAGTAAATTGTATATCACGTTTGGTCTCATTTTAGTCAGAAAAATCTCGCAAATACATTGGTAAAAGTTACATTTATAAAAATTAAGAAACAAAAAAAGTTTTATTGTTCCATTGGTATTGACTCACCGATACGTCTTGGCGCCACGCTTTGATTTTTTTGGACCTCTCTCTCGCCTGCACTGTCTGTCCCTTTCTACGTTCACGCTCGGCTCGAGCTGCTTCTAAGAATAGATTTGGCACTTTGCTTGGTTATACATATGCATAGCTTGGGTCCAAACTTTGTGCACACAAGCCGGCTTTACTGTATTCAAATACATATTATGCACAGTACTAAAGTATGTCGCACAATATTAAACCAGTATGACATAGAACACAAATTATATCTACTAAATAACACACATACAAGGAGATTGCATTTAAAAGTCAATTAGATCGCATATACAACACAGTGAAAGGTCGTAGCGTGTCCTACATTGCTACAAAACGTAACTCTATTTAGAAAGCTGCAAATAAAACACACATATTTTACCGTATACAGTGTACAAACAATCACTTCTTTACACCTGATACTCATTACATCACTACATAAACTGCATGCGTCACAAAGCACGGTGGTATCGAGCTGCTGCTCAACAAAGGTTAGGCAACCCGGAAATTCAGAAAATTTTAAATCTTAGCGTGCAAGTATGTTCTACTATTCGTTCGTGGCATAATTCGGTCTTAACCCTTTTAGTGCCGGAGGCCGATATATCGGCTCTTGCTGCACTGGCGAGAAGTGCCAGAGCCGATATATCGGCCCGCGCCTTATAGCGCTTTAGTATTCGCATTGCCGGAGAACTCTATCTCGAAATAAATTTATAAAACGTTATAAATGGTCTAATATCATTAATAAATTTCATTTATTTAAAATAATAAATTCAAATATCACTATTCGCCTCATCAACATTTGAGTATAGACGAATCGTTAGTCGGCACGAAATGTAGAACGTCGTTGACTCAATATCTTCCAAATAAGAAACATCACAAATGGGGAATAAAATTTTGGATGCTGACTGATGCAGTTAAACATTACTGCTTATCATTTTTTTGCTATAGAGGAGCCACAGATCAAACAAATAAAGAAATAAAAAAAACGGTCTTAGCTACGTCGTAATACATAAATTATTGAATATGACCAATTATTTTATGAAGGGGTATCACGTGGTAACCAACAATTTTTTTACAAGTATTTCCTTAACAAGATCATTGTTCGAAAAACAGACATACCTGACTGACACAATCCGCAGTAACAGAAAATATATTACCATGTACCTTCGAGTTATTTTTTATGTTTGTTATGTAATATTATTTATCTTGTTACAAAATATATCGGAAATGCAAAGTATATACTTTGTAATAAATAGTCTATATAAAATTATGATGAAAAGATGACTTTTTGTATGTGCAAATACGTTTTGTAAGAGAGAACTGGACTTTTACTTTCTTTATGATCTTTTATACCTTTGTTATTTATATAATTTTCAATGAATATAGAAAAACTAGTGTCATTGTTTTGTTCCCTATTTCGTCCTTAATATACTGCTTTTTGAATCATGTAAATATTGTTTCTGGTTTGGTTTTTATAAGCATTTTCCCAAACCCTAGTAAAACCGTGAAATTCGGCCGGTTATTCTCGCATAGGCACCTCTTTTTCGCCTGGCATTAAAAGGGTTAAGGGGTGAATTCAGCCCTTCAAAAAAGTTGTGAATTTTCGTTTTCGTAAAATATCTCAAGAACCCTGAAAGATATTGCGTAGCTGTATTGCGTTTACTAAACTGCGTACACAAGTTTTTTGAAAAATCTGCCTTTTTTTACCTAAATAAAAATTAAAAATATAAAATTAAAAATCTGAAGCGAATTAAGAGAAATAGTACAGTGAGGTCTCGATAGAAGCGAAAAAGTGGTACAGTAATATCTGGATCGAAGCGAAAGCCTCGGGTCTGAACCTTCGCTTCCATGGTGTAGTTCCTACATTGTATGAAATATGCCGACAGCGTCGAACGTAGAAAAGGACAGCGAGTAAAGAAAGAGAACCGAGCAGCCAAGCCAAAAACCAATATCCAGCGTATCGGTGAAATAACACTAATGCAAAGATAAAACTTTTGTATTTCTCATCCTTTTCTTATGGAATTTTTACACAGCACCAGCTGACATTTTTCTGAATAAAATGACACTAAACACGATATAATTTGGACTATATTTACTGCCATAATTAACGGTAATAAGTTTCGACCGCAGAAAAGGATAGCTAGTGAATAGCAAAGATAAGCTGTTCGGTCTCTTTCTTTACTCGCTGTCCTTTTCTACGTTCGACGCTGTCGGCAAATTTCAAACAATGTAACTTCCGCTTACATCGAGAGTTCACTGTATCAATAAAATGTAACTACAAAAAAGTATGACTGTAGTAATGCGATTCCCTGAATACAGAATCGGCATTTTTCAGCATATTTGACGCTTTTGTACTTTTTGCAGCCCGGATTTCAAATCTAAAAATTCGAAGTACTATAATAGGTGCCCCCATAATTGATGTTCAAAAAATTTAATGAGCCCACATGGAAGGCACTGTGAAAAAAAATTTTTTGTTTGTTTGCTGTAACAACCCTGCCCGTAGAGCTGCAGGGTTGAAACTTGGTCCAAATTATCCAACTAGTCCCCTTGGAGATTAAAATGACACCTGGAAGAATTCACAGAACAATACAACAGCAGGACTTTGTAATAAGGATCCCGGGCTTGCAGATGGATAAATTTCATCTGATCTAATAATAAGAAATGAATGATTATAATAGTAAGGATATAATGTAGGGCGAATAAGCTATTAGGATCTTCAAACGAAATAACTGAATAATTGCTTAGCGGATTATATAAAATCAGACACACATATGACACACAACACTTACAAGCGGTATAAATCTGCACGCAAAGTCGTCTATCAGAACTACACACCGGCAAAATATAAAACTTAAACCATCTAGAACACACAATGTAGGAGAGCTTAACCTCTCAGTTTACACCACACATAATGCACAAAAGCCGCGAATCGTCAGGTATCGACGAGCAGGGCAAAGTCTCCGAGAGGCTCTCCTTCAATAAAATTACCTAATTATCTGCGCAATCACAAGCCCAGAAGTTAAGGAATCTGTAACAAGATTCGACGAGACCGGGAAGCGTCCACGTACCCACGTGCGTTTGAACGATAATGCGAATGCACATGCGCGGACGGGGTATTACACATGACCACAATGGCGACTGCAGGCGCGTTCCCATTGTTCCCCCAGTGAGGAGTGGCCATTCCGGCGATGGCTTGACACACCGCGTTTTGACGAGCATTATTTAAAATTGAACCAATAAGAAACAATCAGAGAAATGAAAACTGGGATTGGATTAGGTTGTCGTGCTATAGATCAGGGTTTCCCCACTATGCTGCGCGGAGCACCAGTTTTCCGCGAGAAGCTATTTTATGTGTTATGTTTTAAAATTTTAATAATTACTAAGTAAATAATGTATATTTCTTGTTTTTTTAAATTGTATTGCGTAATAACCTGCCCTACAAAACAAACAAGATGTCCCGTGAAAATTTCGGGATTTACGAAGTGTTCCACTGTGGGAAAAGTTAGGGAAACTCTGCTTTAGTTGACAGTCTGCAATAGGACCGTTTAACGCGGGCCTTTTTTTCTTATACATTTCAATGTGCTAAATGCGAATCTGCAACCCGTTTTTCTCCCTAACATATAGTTTCTGAACAAATCAATTAAGAAGAAAATCGTAAATTTTTAACTTTCGAACTGTTTTGTACCTTTACGGTAACAATTATTCAGTTGCTCTTGGTACGAAATTATGCTATGCAGTTTCACGAACAAAATGATATGGTAGTTATTAAAATATAAACATTCAAGTATGTTTAAATAATTAATAAATTATCAATCTGACAAATCGAAAACGAAAACATTTTTTCTGATATTCTTAAAATTTTCTGGTGAGAACAAACATCAGTGCAAAATACACGAATTTTATGCTTTTCATACTTGTTTAGCGATCTATCTGACCAAAATGCCTCTTCAACAGGCTCTGATCTGCCTAGGAAAATTACAGACGGATGCCTTCGGAAACGCGAAAATACACAGACGACTTCAATACCGTTTCGTTTCTTTTTTTTCGATATTTTGTCACTGTTCATTTCTGTTCCATTCGTTCGGAACTATCTTGAGACATTGCGCTACGTGAAAATTTGCAAATGAATATAGTCAATGAATTCTGCACAGCGGAATTGTTTCTGCACCGGTGTCTAATTTAGTAATGATACTCGCGCTCTCGTAGGTATGTTATTCGATTGAATATTACAGTGAGATTAAAAAAAGGCAAGGTTTGTTTTAAGCAGCAATTGCGAGAGTCAGTTCAAGAGGGGACTCTATATTTATACGTCCGTGTTAGAAAAGGGGTGTAAATATTCGCGGGGGGAAATAAAACACTGGTTATATTATCGATATGTATTTGGTTGGGCCATTCGTTACTTTCTAAGCCCTTACTAAGATATGAATGTTGTTAATTAATCAGAATGCTTGAGTTGCAAATCTATTCGATGTATACATTCGCCTTCGTTAAATGATGTACAGCGCTTATAAAATATTTACGTTGGGCACACCGTAGGATACAACATATTAATTGTAATAAACATATATATATATATATATATATCCCATTTTCATTGAATATTACTTGCTACTCGACCTAAGTCCTACATGAGAGCTTACCGGCATTAATTACAACTCCTATTGTAATTAAATAAAATAATTCTAGTGTTCTGTGTAAAGCGACGCGTGATGTTTCACCCACTTGCAAAAAAATGTTTAGAACAAAAGTTGTAGGGTATAGAGTGTACAATAAATATATAAATAAAGTACATCTAGTGATTTCGGTACGCCCTGGGTTAAGCGGGGAGCCGCAGTCGTGTTTTGCGCCAAACTGTTTCGGTTTGATATTGAAAATGATTTTCTACTTCCGTTGATGATTTCCTTTGCAGAGAGGTCCCCTCTATCGCGTGGCATAGTTAGATTTTCTCCCGGACCCTTAGTTTTTGAAATAAAATTAAAAGATATCAGCCAAAATGGGCGTACTTCTGGTGTCCTTTGCACTTTGAACACTATTCAAAGGGCTTTGCACCGTGGCCGCCCCTGGTGGTTCGGATTCCACCTAAAACTGTAGGTCTCAACATAGGTTTACAACTAAATTTTAAACAAAATTTATTTTAGATTCAAAGTTATAGGATACATCTCACATACTTCAACATAGAAATTAACATAAAATATAATATTAAATGTTTTCAGGAGGTTTAAACGTCACCGTTCAGACACCACGTTTGGAGGGTTTGTTTTATTCCGTTATAACTGTGAAGAAAATCACCAGTTCGTCGCATGTAAAAATGAAAATAAAAATAATTTGCCTGAACGTATAGTTACGCGTCTAACCCCTCGACCATACTTAACAAACTAATGTGTTATTAACTGTTTTCCAAGCTTTCGAGGGACCTATTACATATTAGAATACAATTGAATCGTACATCGAGAACGTCGCCAATTTCAAGAACATAGCATTACATTAATACATTACTATGCTCTAAAGTTCTACGTCACTTCATATACTATAATACAAATGTACATGTACGTAATAAACGGCATATACAAACAGTGTAAAAGATAAATGGATAATTGTCATTATCAATTAATCGATCTAATATTTTCCCTTTATAACAAAGTGCAAATGAGTCGGCATAATAGCCAAACGAACGTATTTAATTGATTAAAGAGAATATTATTGTAGAACTCCATTTGCTCTTTGCTGGTTGAACTATTCAGCGAGATCTTCTTCGTAGTTAAAGGGTTATCTGCAAAAGAAACACAATATATAATAAATAGAATTTAGTTAGGAACAAAATGTTTTTCGAAATATTCCTAAAGTACTGACGCAATTGGTACCAATGATCTTCATTTCTTGCATCCCCTCTTGTAGAACTGAGAACACAACGAATTGCATCGGGTATCCCATAGATCGTACACTGTGGAGGTTCACCAGTTACTGTAACAATCGATTTAGTAACAATTCAGATTACCAACATTACAACGTCTAACAAGAATTACTTTACGATGGTTATGCTCACTTTTGGAACGTAGAACCATAAAGGGATTAGGCGCATTTTGGGTAAAACTAACCCGGAAATCAGCAGATATATCTTTTGCACCCGGTGGTTCATGATTCTGAAACAATGTTATATGCGCAGTATAGTATGATTTTCACTATGACTGACACGAAGGTGTGCAATGCTGTTACCAATACATCATCAACAATGATATGGTTACATTTGCGGAGTAACAACCAAGAACTTTAATAATTTATTGTTAGTGACAGGAAAGAAATAAAGGTATAAAGGATAAAAAATAGTTGCACGCTACAAGAAAAGTCCTTGTGCAAGGTCTTCCTGAACATTGGAGAGGAATCGGGCACCACATGGATCAGGGTTTAATCCTAGTTTCACTTTAATAAGAGCCTCTGTGATGTGATCTGTAACTATTGTACGTTTCTGTCGAAGATGGGTTTTCCCGTAGGAAAATTTTCCGTATCCGACACGTGTAGCTGGAAAGAGAAATGAATTACAAATAATGGTCGTTGATCCCCGTTCAGATACTCGTAGAGCGGTAATACTCACAAAATCCTTCTTTATTCCACCAAGTCTGATATTTGGTTTGTTTCAGAAATACGAATCAGTTGACCGGAATACCAAAGCAAGTGCTTCTGAAGGCGTTTCCAAATTGCCAGTTCTTAGGCGTGGCCTGAGAGTGGCAATAAATGGGTCTGATAAAATGAAAAGTTTGCTTAACACGTTACCAAGTTGGTTAGTTGCACGTCGTGAAATTAGTCGTGCGTGGTGTTCCCGATACGATCCTGATCCCGACAAATTTCGTTTTTGCCATTAATTTATCCAAATATTTTTTTATACAATTATGTAATACACCAATTTTTGCTGGTTTGTAAAAAACACTCGTGTCGTTTGGTCCCATATTTGGAAGCTTATTGTATAGAAAGTTGCATACAGGACTAATTTTGTCAGACTCTACAAACTTTATTATTATTGTCTATAAGCAAACGAGTACGATAACCAAGTCGAAAGATATTTTCACTTGCGATTCATGCTTGAAACCATCACAAGTTCAATGCAAAACAGGAAAAATGTCACGAAAAAAATGCTGGGAACTGGTAAGAACTACTAACGAAATTGTAAGTTCAGGAGGAGAATTGTTCATACGTATCAACAACACCCTATCCAGTGGCGGCTCATAGCTAAAATTAGTGAGGGTGATGCTCCAGAAAATAGTGAGCCCTTGTGTAAAAGGCACTGCGGAAGTGATGCGCACAGTCAAACACCACGCCTGTGCCCTGCACAGTTCCATACAAAGATTTTTGCATCATTCTCATAAGCTGGGGGACGGCTACTGACATTAAGCTTAAGAATTATACATATCTTGTACAAGTATAAAGAAAGAATTAAAGAAAAAAAAGACACGTTATAACAAATGTTACGAACAAAATATCGACGATAATAGTCAGTGGAAATTGGGGCCTGTTGCAGTTCCACAGTGCCCATACGCGTGCCGCCACCACTTACAATTACTGCTATAAAAATTTCAAAGCGGGATCTCTTGGACCTCTGGATGCACGCGCCGATGCACTACTGGCCTTAGATTGCAATTTATTATTACACAGCAGGTCCTAAGTGCTGGATGCACTCGCCAGTGCACAACTGGCCTTAGATTGTACTTAATTAGCAACCAACTGGTCCTATGCGCTGGATGCAGGCCTTTTAGCTGGACAAACCCTAAAAACCTGAAAGTGCTAAACGAAGATTTTCGGGTACGTTAAGTGAGACATATATAGTAGATAAAAAGAATTAGAGCTAGCCCTTATGCGATAACATGTTGTTTATATAAACAATTCCCCTCGTCCACACACAGTTTTTAACATACGTGATAGTCAAAAATCGAGGCCCATAGTTCATTAGTATCTATCGTTCGTTAACAGTTCTCGGTTACTTTTTTTTTTTTTTTTTTTTCGGGGTGGAAATCTTCCAAAGACACCTTCTGCCCTGGGGGAGGAGCAGGAAGTAGTGCCGGATTTTTACCGGCTAAAACCACCCCGGTCACCTTCCTCGGCCCTATCTCCCTATCCTCGGGTGGGTCTGACAGACCCTCCGGTACTCCGCGATGTAAGGCCGCACAAGGGGTGACACGCGGTGCGGCCATCCTCCCTGGGCGCGTGCTGGACGACACGGGCCCTCGCCCGAGCCGAAACAGGCAAAATCACAAAAAAACCGGGATGATTTGAAATTGAAGGGGGACCACCATTGCACGCACCGTGTCTGCTAAAAACTCGAAACAGAAGATGGTGCACGATCACCTACTATTCTTTTGAAACAAGATCATTTATTTCAGGGCTCCGTAGATTCTATAATAGATACTGGATCCGAACTTATTTTAAGAATTGATGGATGCAAAATATATAACCCTACAACAATTGGAACAGAGACAATTCGGAAATCGGGTGTAATTGATGTTCGGATTTGTGATATTGTAATTTCCATTCGAGTAGTGGACGACGACGCGTTCCGTATTAAACAAATTGGAACATCAGAAATATGGTTTTTACAAAGACAAAAGGCAACAATTGAATTAAAGGAGAAATCGCTAGGACCTTTAGAAATCGCAAAGAAGGAATGTTTGTCTCGAAGTTTTTCACCGCATAACACACATCCTCGAACTGAAGCCTTGATTAGTGTTCGAACCTAAAAGTGCAATATATTGGAATACGTCTTTCCCTTGTATGGCGTTGACTGTGTGTGTCCCTAATCTGGGAGTGGGGGAGAGCCTATCGTCTGGCTCCAGAGACGGCCAATCGGTGGCCCGCAAGGCACGTGTCGCCCCTTCCCCTATCGCCCTATCTATATTTCCGGCTCCGACGAACTGGTGGCTACTTATCCGTCCCGTATGTGGATTTGCAAAGGAGTAGGGAAACTTTAACTGCCGGTGGCGCTCGGTGGCTCTTCGGGGAGAAAAGCTTGGAAGTGCCTGGTGTAGCGCAAGGAATGATATACATATATGATGACGATTACACTCCAAATCAGGTTATTCTGGGGACGATGAGTCTACCAGTAAGATACCACGAAGAAGTGTATAGAGATACGCCACCCTACTTTCACAGTAGTATTAGGCGGTGAGGTGAGGCTACGCCTACCTCGTTAGTATGTGAAAAAGCGAATTATTATCGCTGTCTGTATGAGGATTAGGAAATCGTGACCAGCAAGTTTCAGTACACCCCTACTAGGAGCCACCACCTTGAGGTGGTGTTGGGGCTCCAGTAACCGTCATGAGGCACAAGGCCATGCCGGCGGGAGGCTCGACTGCATGCATTCTCGATTACCAAATACGGACGTAAGGAAAGGGAGCCTTCCTACGCAACATGGCTGTAATGATAGGGTATGTAAACACGTTGAATGCCACGCTCAATTTACATGGATTGCTCGTTGCGCCAACATGAAGTTTTTATTGTGCGATACACATTGTGTTGAAAATATTATGCACAACAGATAAGTTGAAGTGTACAGTCGAGTTCAATGAATTTGTCTTACTGGGGCTCACAGGCGAGCCCCGTTGCGCCGAGTTATTATTGCCGAGTGGGCCCAACAAACAGGTAAGTGCGTCAATTAAACTTTTACACGCTACAAAAATTTTTGCATTTCATACGTTCTATTTAATTGTTCAGCTGGCACTTGAAATTAACATGACCTCAAATGAAGATTATGCGCCAACTAATTCATCTGACGATACATTTTTACGTGCTTTTAGAGTAGTTTCGCTAACATCGTAAGGACATCGTCTGTAAGTCGCCTCAGAATTGAGTCAAATAGTGCAAGTGATATCAATTGACCGAAAGTGATAGTTGCCGAATCCACGCTTCTATCGCACTGTTGCTCAACAATTCTTGGCTGTATGACAATGATGAATAGTTGTTTACCCATATTTTAACCCCATGCACTCGATAGGCGCTGCTACGGCGCCTTTCTTGCCTATAAAGTTAAATTTTCAAATCCGAATCATTTGTCTTTTGCCCGAATGGCCAATGGTTAGAATCGAGTCGCTCCACTAACGACGGATTGAAAAGTTTCCGGAATCGCCACCAGGTGTTTCTTTATTTATGGCTCGGTTCATGTTATGTTGATACATCTTTAATGAGCGTTCACTCCAAATATTAAAACAGTCAAAGTCTAGTTCCTCCAAGCATTTGTGTAGCGCTACTTTACGCTTTTTACGGAATGGATAGAATGGAAATTCGAGCGGTTATCAAATTCTTTCATTTGGAGGGGCAAACCGCAGCGGAAGTGAGACCGAGGTTACATGCTGTCCTTGGCAATTGATTGGCACTTGGCACTGTGAATTTAGGGATTTCTGAATTCAAGCGCGGTCGCAGTCACGCACAATTGATGCGCTCAGTTCAGGAGGCCTCAGTTCCGAGCTAAATTTGATTTGACTATTGTGCAAATGAATGCTCGAAATACATGTTCCTCCGAATTTCTAAAGGAATTACTTCCAAGAGACTCGAAGGAACATGCGCCAGAAAATTGGTGCGCGTTGAGCCTTTCAATCTATCGGGCAGAATGCGTTGATAAAATCATCGCAAATGGTTGCCCATAGATTGATTGACCAACGCTTCTGTGCCGCAAGTGTACGTATCGCTGACGGATTCTCATCGCTCCTCACCTGCAAATTGTGGGCATTAACACGTTGACTGCCGCGCGCGTTTACAGTGAAATCTCCTTCGGGCCACGCGTACCGCTGTACGAAGCGTATTCTGCTGGGTAATTCCCACCGATATTTTAAAAATGCGAATCGCCGATTGTTTTGGGGACATAATAGCCGTAAAATTATTTGGGTTGACTGAAAATACAACAAATCCTTGTCTTCGTCGGAGTCAGCATAATATCGCCATTAGACGCGCATGCAAGCAATGTTATGCGGATAAAAGTCGTCGAATGGGCAGATCAAAGACACGAGAGAATTTAAAGAAAACAACAACTTATTGTCCAAGTTGTCCCGCCCAACCCAGCTTTGTATAGAATGTTTTCAAGTTTTGCATTCTAGATAATTTTCTTAATAAACCACTTTCGTATTGCTTTTATAACAATAGTTTATACGGAAAAATATTCTATTATAAATTGAAGTTATATTAATAAATACAGTTTATATTAATTAATATTCAATAGTTTTGTTACTTCCTCTGCGAAATATCTTTTCAAACACATACGAATGTTCTGCCCAAGTAGTCAAACAAGCGTCACCCGAATAAGGGTGACGTGGCAGTCAACGTGTAAAAGCACTCGTCCCGGGTAAAGAGCGCTTCATCTGCCCAAAAAACGTACCTGCAGCACGACGGATCCCCGCGCGATTTTCCCCAATGGCAATGAGTTGGAAAATCTAGGTAGGGGAATGGGCCGCGGACCATCTCGAATATTCCGTCCGTTAGACGTAAGCCCTGGGCATATTTGAACGGGTGCAATAATATGCTGCTGCTGCATTGTTGCACGGCTGACACTGAAATAAAACATAAAAGTACATCTGTATGTTGTAGGCAGGTTGGAGGAAATGTGTACGTTCAAAGGGATCGCATGAAAGAAGCGAGATGACACACAGTGGCGAAACAATTGCAACAACGTGGTCAACAGTAGGAAAAAAACCTCATTTTTAAAATCGGTGAACTGTTATTCTTTTTTCAACTATTTCAACATCATCTTCTATCTAATTCAAAGTTTATAATTTTTTCCTCCAAGTGAATTTTTTCAAGTAAAATAAGCAATTATGTTACGATTCACTATCGATGTATCAAGGTAATCTATGAATCTTGATATTATCTGATGTGTCATCATACAAGAATCATACTTGAATTGATACTACTTTTAAAAAGTTGCGGTACTTAAAAAATGGAAGATCTATATGTTTTTCTTCCGTTGAACGAATAGTTGTATATTCCGCAAGATGCCGCCTCCCTTTTTTTTTTTAGAGAGATTTAAAGGTCACGGAACAAGTTCCGAATGAAATTAGCTGCGACCCTGCCAATTATCGTCATTTGTTTATCATCTATGCAAGAGTGTTCCATGTGTATTGTTTGATTGCCTTCTTTTTGCAAATTATTTGTGATATTTTGGTTACTATTTTATTGTTGGTTTGTCATGCATGTGTGCCTTACCTTGTCATTAGAGCTTCGGTGATTGACGACTTCGACTTCGACTTCAGACTTCAGAATAGAAAATCACAAATATACCCAATGGCGGTAACAGAAAGCCTGACGAACTACGACTGGATCTATGAGAAACTTATAAACATCGATGACAGCCTTCAATGCTACGACGAAGATAAAGATTTTGTAGATCAGGCACAGCGACGTTTTTTCTCCGCCAAGGGCCGCCAAGCCCCCCCAACCCCCTCCAAATAAACAATAAACTGTTCCCTACGTCTTGTGCAAACTCAAAGGCGAGGCGGGGCGATCGGCGTGACACCGCGCCAATTGTGCGGAGGTAAACAGCCGCAAACTGCAAAGAGGATATTGAATTCGCGTGTCACGTGAGCCACCAGTTGGCAGGAGTTGAAAAATCTAGGTACGGACGGAAAATGGGCCGCGAATGGCCCGCGAACCGCAAGTTGGCTGTGCCTGATGTAGACGCAATTGTTGATCAAGTTATTGCAACAAAATAACAAGCAGAAGATTGGGGACGTGATGGAGATGATACTTCTGAGCAAGATCTGGTGACTAATATAATGACCAGAAAATGTATTTTCACGCTAGACAATATTTTCTGCAAAATGGAAACTAAGAATACACCATTTCCGCGTTTGGTACCTGCGCCGATTTCGTCCATCTGCAGGGGCAAAGAAAAACTGCACCAAGTTACACTCGACACATTTCTGCAAAAATTATTACATCCATCAACATATAACGCATAATGCATTTGTTTATACATTACATAATATATGCGTTTATTTACTTATTTTTTATTACTTATTCAATGTCATTTCTTGACTTATTGTTAGCTTTGTTCGCATGCTTAAACACACATTGGTATTCAAGATGGAATATTTCGTACGTTTTTCTAGTTGTCATCGAAAACAATAGTAAAGGAAAATAAAATTATCAATACCGTGATAAGTAAAAATGATCAAAACCATATCGTGTTTGGTGTCATTGTAATCAGGAGACTGTAACCAACTCTATGGTAAAATTGCACTTAAAGCGGACAAAAAATGAACAAGTTTTAATCTTAAATTTTGGTCGCGTTGGCATTGTCTCACGTACACGGTTATTTAAACTTGCTTTTGGCCTGGAACGCTGCCCCGTATCTTGACTGCCACAACATCAAAGGGGACCCGAACTCGCTCGAGAATCGTGTTTACACACGATTAGTGTTCACATTCGGTCCCGAGCGAGGTACACTAATCGAGACAAAACATTACATGTTTTGCTCAAGGTACGCCAGGAAAGTATTTCTATTATTCTAAGCATATAATGGCAAAATAATAATAGATCGGTGATATAAGGCAACATTGGTGCCCATGGAACGTTTATCTTACTGGTGGGTCATAGCTGACCACCGTGGCCGCCTTGGCAACACTCGATAACTATTTTGGAATATTTATTAATTAACTATAGAATAATTGTTGAATACATCGATTACAAATGCGCTAGTACTATACAATAAATTAGCAACAATCTGTAAAATCAAAGTATCTGACCTTAGAATGGTACTCGCAATGCATCTTACACAGTGCCATGGTGACGAAACACCAGAGCCATCAAATATACTTGTGGGATATGGTCATAGGGTTTGAGAAAGGGGATGGAATAGCTTCCCCTTCAATACCTGTACTTACTTTTATTGCATTGATTATTATATACTCGCGACTACTCGTACTCAATTCTTTACAACGGATCTGCTTGAAGTCTGCTCAAACTCTGCCTGGCGCAAGCATAACTCGCTCCATATATTCTCTCACTTACAGCCTCTCTCTCATTCTATTCCTCATTCGTTCTCACTCATCCCACACCGACCCACACCGACACACACATCCTTGCCACGTGTCACATGTCGACAACGAGTCACCATGCACTCAAGGCTCCTCGTGCATTCCCAGAAAGCATTCGCACTTTCCTAGAGGTAAACATTCGCTCGACGTTTCCACTAACACTCTTCATTCGCAACTCACGCTACATTCACGGTTTTGACCTAAACATAAGGCGGAGACGTGGCCCCGGCTTGTCGCCGCCACATAATTATACGACGAAGCTTGCGGCACGAAATGCAAAAGAAAGAAGGTCTAGCGTACCTGGTGCAAAAATGTTGCAAAAAGTGTTTTAAAAAAAACGTTAAAAGTTTTGGATTAAAAATTGATAAAAATCAGACCAAAAAAGTGACCACGCACTGCCCAGATTGCATTGACCAGCCACATTTGTGTCTAAAATGTTTTAACAGAATACACCGCTAGATGCAAGATTTGATCCAAATGAATCTTTTATTTTCGATGTTCTAATAAAAAATTTTAACTGTTGAATGGTGCAAGTTTTATTTCGAAGTATCCTCTAATTAGCGGCGATGTTCGAAATGCATTAACTGTCAATTTTCAATCAACTCTTACAATTATATGCATGTACGTTATATATTGTCTATATTTATGCCAAGATCATTAAGCTCGAGATTATAAAGTAACGACTGCAATGTTCCAAGGTTCTGGGGTAAGTGTCATGGGGTTCATCACAGTCCTCTTTCCGAAAGGCATTGCCTTCTCCATCCCGTGGCCAGATCCTCCAGGAACAGAATCCTTATTCTTTATCAATGCGAAGTCAGGTCGCTTGCCATACTTAAAGTCTGTATCTCTAGTATATGTGTTGTATCGTCTGTCTCCTAGGTTGACGATTGCGAAAACACTCTTTGACCACCCCCGTAGGACAGCGTCCCCGTGATAAATTATACACAGGGTGCCTAATACTTAACCACCCGATCCCATGTCTTTCATTAAAAATACGCTAACGCTAACACGTAGCGTTAAACTAACATGTAGTGCCATTGAAGCACTCCGGTCCCCGATGCCCACCGTGGCGTCACTGGAGAAACAATACGCAGTCACATATGACCACCGTGGCAGTCAACGTGCTAACTCGCGAGTACAATACCTATTCCATCCCATTCTCAGAGAACATTTGCCATCACTTTCATGTCCATGCAGATTTAAAGTTGGCGGGTGACATGGATGCAATCACAAATAAGACTGAGATCAATATAAACTCTGAATTTCTCGGAATTATATGAAATGTATTTTTTTTTAGTAGTTAAGACTTAAGTTTCTAATAGTAGTGTAGTCACTTAAATTTTCGCGGCAGAGATGGCGTAAGAACTGTGGCTCGCCGTCGCGCACCATGTATAAAATGG
Source organism: Nomada goodeniana (assembly GCA_963969485.1). Lineage (NCBI taxonomy): Eukaryota > Metazoa > Arthropoda > Insecta > Hymenoptera > Apidae > Nomada > Nomada goodeniana. Next base: position 5,429,620 of record OZ018306.1, on the reverse strand, counting down.
AACAGTAGCTCAGTAGCCGGGTAGTAGTAAGAGATAACCACACTTGTTAACTAATTGTCTAAAGTACTATGTTCGTAAATACCTGAAGGACATTTTACTCGTTCGCATCATATTGTAAATAATATGGCAATAAATTAGTAAGAGATCACCACAGTAGTTAAGTTTCTATTTAAACTAAAACAATTGTATGACATTCAAAAAGTACAGAAATGGCAGGCTAAAATCCAAATACAGTATTTTTCTCGACGAGTGCCCGGCGTGAGCTGGTTTGAGAGAGATCGCGCCCTCTAACCCTTGAAAGGTTAAATGTCATCGCATCTGTGAGAGGACACTAATGCAACCGTGAAATATTTTTATTGTTACGTATTGCGCTATGAAAATTGTATTCAAATATTCGTGAAGCTGTTGTGATTGAAATGAGACTAAACACGATATGGTTAGGACCATTTTTTGCTTATACGTTTACATAATAAAACTCTTACCCATAGACTTTTTTTTTAAATTTTTTAGACGAGGGAAAAATGCTTTTCGCACACCAGTCTCTACTTAAATGTATATCTGTACCTTCAGTTAATTTTTCAAAGGATTAGTGCACGAAAATAACAATTCCGGAAAAATCAATACAAGGCTGAACTTTCGCTTCAGTCATAAAAAAAATCAGGTTGGCCGCTGAGGTTTATGCCCATTGATTGTAGTATGCTTTTAGGCTTTTTTTTTCTCTTTATGCTCCCTTAGGGTAGTTAAGAAACGTATTGTGTGGTAAAGTGATCAGGTAGCGACCCCGCCGAGAAACACCCGTCGACCATAACAGGTGGTCACAATCGTTTCGCGTGGGGCTGGAAGAATCGAAAAGCGTCTCGCCTGGTCCGCGAGCAATAAACTAAATTGAATAATAAAAAAGTACTTATTTTTAATGATTTTCAAAATCCGTTTAAATAGAAGTTATGTGTCAAATAAAATAACTATTATATTTATTTCAATCCGTGTATTTAAAATAGCTCTGGAGGAATGTGCTTTCACCACGAAATGCTCTCTAGAACTGAACGAAAAACACTCAGAAGAACTGGGTGTATTATACCTACACCACTGTAGGTATTACGCCACTTATGCTTACGAATGCGCATCGTCTCATTTTACAACCTAGGCCCGTTTGACTTGTCGTCGAATCGGTTGAGACTGGATGTTGCTCATAATTGTTTATTCAAAGTTAGCCTATTGTTACAATAGTTTTACAGTTCTTACTATACTTTTGGTTTGCGTCGCAGTATTGCGGCTCCTACTAACTACTCGTCTTAATTTTTCTACTGAACTGCTTGGGTGTCGCGGGACCCCTTTTTATATTGGGAAAAGTGCCGGAAAATCGGGAGTGGGAGATTGCCTAGGAAGGAATTTTGAGTTCAGCGGTCACGTACTTATTTCCTGGAATTCTGTGTGGACCAGCATCCGGCTAGAATTTAGATAGTAGCGGTTGAACCCTTGACCCTGTTTAGAATTTAGAAGGGAGATAAGGGGATGCGTGTGAAACAGAATGGGCGAGTCGTTCGACAGACTCGCCAAGTACAGCGATAAGGAAACCTAACCGATCTGGTTCTCTTACTATCTCTGTTAGTAAGCCATTTCTGAGAACGTTGAGCCAATTTTCCTCTAGCATGATATATTATATTTACTATCAATAGCAAATATCCAACAACATCTGTGCTAAGATTAACTGCAATCGGTTAAACAGTTTTTGAGCTATCTTTACCGCCAATTCGAAGAGCACAGGTTTCGGGAACATGCGTTTCAAGTTTCGAAGACTGCGGAGTGCCCAGCGGACGTCAGTGACGCTTATCCGCTGTAGCACTCAATAGAGCTCGAATTCCGCTTTACAATATCAGTATTATATTTTCAAGATATTAAACTGTCATTTTATAGAAAATAAATTTTCTATTTTTCATGATTCTACTTGAGTTTCCACCCTTAACCATAGGGCCGCAAGTGGCTTGTCGATGCGTTGTACAGCGAGCAAGAGACGCTTCCGAACGATCATTGAGGCGCAAGGAGAGAGACGCTATCAAACGATCACTCCAGCGTCATGAGAAACGCATGTTACCACCTGGTTCATGTGCAAAGATGTGCGGCTGACGACTGTTTCTCGGCGGAGGAACTATGTGATCGCTTGTACCATACAACACGTTTACTGTATTCAATTGAGGCTAAGTCTAGGAATTGCCAACTGTGCAAAATACGATTGCGAATATAACAGGAAAAAACATTTAGTACTCTGTGAAAACGTTGACCTGACACAAACCTCCGTGGCCAACCTGGGTTGTTTATAACAGAGGTCGAAAGTTCGGTCTTGTACTGATTTTTCACGATTTGTTATTTTCGTGCACTACTCCTTTGTAAACAATTAACTGAAGGAACAGATGTACATTAAAGTAGAGACTACTCGGGGGGATCCCACCCCAGTGGTGGGGGTGAAACGCCATCCCTCTCGCACCAGGTCCCGCCAGGCACTCATCGCGAAATTACAGTATATCAGCTACCTTTAAATAGCTTAAGTGTGCATTCATTTCATTTTGAAAGGAATGAACTTTAATAACAAACATATTATTAATTATTTCTATAATAATCAATCAAATTTGGGACAAATAAATATGAAATATATAAAACTTTGGAACGAACTGTTCGTATAAGTGTTAAGTGTTAAGAGACTATCCCCTCCACTTGGGGGGATCACCCCTTGGAATTAACCACGCTCGACGAGGGAGCGGTGTAATATGAATCTAAACGGAATATCGGTGTGACCAATACTAATTCAACCATGAAACTTTTTTATATTTAAATTTTTCATAATGGACCTTTAACACATAGAGTCTGAATCATATTTTCTTGTGCTTTGTGGTACGTATTTAATCAGTATCGACAAGTAAATACAATTCGAACTAGAGTAATTTCTAGAGGGATCGCAGTTCGGGACCGGCCGCGAGCACTCTGGGCCCAGCGGTAGCTTTGCCTTTTTAGAAGTTTTCCCTGAGGCTCAAGAGCACGGCTACTGTGCAGCCAACGACGTCCACGGTCACGTCACTAATGCAACTATAAAACTTCTTTATTGTTATGTTACGAGCCGAGGGCAATGGGGCACAGCTGCGGAGCCGAGGATCGGTTATTTTAGAGTTTGTTAGTTACGGACAGCCAGTGCGTATTTCATCACTGGGAGCTGTGTAGATAGGAAGTGCGTGAACTTGCCGGTGCCTGTTTCATCACCGGGTGTCACAGGAAGGTAAAGGTAATCGTGGACAAACCAGTGCCTATTTCATCGCCGGGAGCCACAGGATTGTTAGTAAAAATGAACTCGTCACTTATAGCGATACACCTCGAGCGGTTAAGGTATATCCGTTTTGTGGGACGTTACTGCTAATGATTGTCGGAGAAGATTCAATTGGAAAATGCGTACGATGGTATTAAGCGTATATTTTCAACTCTTTGGTTATATTACAGTCTAATTGTGAAACTACAAAATCCACATTTCTCAATCTGTACGGATTGGAAATGTAAGCTGCCCAACAAAAAGGCCTGGCGATATACCGTAAATTATGTACATAGTTTTAAAAAATGAACGTATTAAAAAAGTATTGCTCGAAGGGGACTCGGAACCCGATCTCGCTGAGCTAAAATATCAAAATAGTCGATACAGAATGTACTCGAAGCTAGATTCATACTGGTCCCTCCAGCACCAGGAGAAACGCTTGTAACCACCACCTGTTACGGTCGACGGCTGTTTCTCGGCGACGAAAAGAATTCACAGTTGCATTAGTGTCGTCACACAGATCCGAAGCCATTCAACCTTTCAAGGGTTACCTCGAGTATTAGCCCGGTCGTGTCGGGGTGACCCCCCCCCCCCCAGGTGGTGGGAATGAAGGGCGATCCCTCTCGAACCATATCTCGCTGGGTACACATCGAGAAATTACTGTATATCGTATTTGGTCTCATATTAACCAGAAAAATCGCGCAAATCCGTTGGTAAAAGTTTTCTTAATAAAACTTCAGAAATAAAAAAGTTTCATGGTTGAATTAGTATTGTCTCACCGATTCGTTTTGGCGCCTCGCTTTGATTCTTTGGACCTCTCTCTCTCTCTCTCTCTCTCTCTCTCTCTCTCTCTCTCTCTCTCTCTCTCTCTCTCTCTCACACACACACACACACACACACACAGCTTCGCTGTCTGTCTCTTTCTAACGTTCGCGCTCGGTCCGAGCTGCTTCTGAGAATAGATTCGACACCCTGACTCGCTAGAAGTTTCGTTTGGGTCCCAATGTTTTATCACTTACACATGTTTTCCCGTAATAAGCCACCCCTGGTTCGCGTAATGATTAGATTTTTAGACTGGATGCTTACATTTTCAAGTGACAGGGCTCCATTCTGAGATAATATAATATAATATAATATAGTGAATCCAGAATTAAATGAAAAAGGTGGAATGGGATGATGAGAAGACCACTTAGTAGTTCAGTTATTCCTAGTATAACTGTACATTTGATTAATTATCGTAAATCAGGGACTGCCAAGCTTTTCTCTTGTAGTATAGGAACCACTTTCGATATATAACGCTCGAGGAGTTTCCATGCCAACGCCGATACCTTTTGTTTCAACAAACTCCAATGTTCCGAATATAGAGACAATGGTCTGATTCATTTCGTTTAGAACCACAAGCCAGAATAGCAGAAACTTTTACAATTTCATTTCCCTTACTATTTGTTCTATTTTGCATAATTTAATTGTTTGTTAATACTTAATTGTTTGTTAGGTTTAATATGATATTAAAGTTTAGTTTATATATATATATGTATATATTTGTAGAGAGTGAAACTGGCTGAGTGATTAGAATGAAACCGAGGCGACGCTATAAACATTAACAAATAAGTTAGTTGGCAACCGACGCTCAATTGTGAAAGACGAACATTGAATTCTCTTATAATTCCATAAATCACATTTCCTATGGCAAACCAGTTTCTCTTCTAATTTATCCCTCTACATATTTATACATACACGTGTGTGTGTGTGTGTGCACATGCTTAAAATACATGTTTCGACCATGGGATGGCATCACGAGTACCTCTGCTCAAGAAAGGGTAGTAGAGGAGGAGGAGGAGGAGGATGTGGTGGTCGAAGATGAGGAGGAAGAAGAGAAGGCGGAAGAATCTACGCTTGGAGTAGAAAATAATGATCCACCACGCAGACAGTTATCAATTGATGCACAGAAACTATATCTTAATACGGTAAAAAATATAATAATGAATGAGACGATTACGCAATCAGCAGTAGTCCAAATAGCGGCTGCCATGACAAAAGTTTCAGCGCCAAAAATGTATAGAATACTTAACGTTCAGATTTCGGAAAAAGCAAAACATTGAACGTAGGAGATGTTATTCGAAGAAAATCTACGAAAGCTATCGCGGTAATGAAATACCGACAGCCGAAATTCTCCAAAGAAAATTGCAAGGAAAGGGGATAGAAATAAAAAGGAGCACATTACATGTCCGGTTACATAAGTCCGGCTTCAAATATAACAAAAATACAGAAAGATCCGATGTTATGGACCAAGATAGAATGATCAGCAGGAGATCCCAGTATTTGGAGCAAATAGCAGCCCTCCGGCAAGAAAATAGAGTGATCTATTATCTTGATGGAATATGGTACGATACCGTTGAGGGGCCTAATGCCCTCATTGGAGACGCTCATAGATGGACGCGTCTGCCTCCGTATGGAGGAATGGAACTGTTCAACAATTCAACTTTGATTGCACATCAGATATAGGTGCAATGGAACGAATCAAAGAGCAACTAGGTGTAGGCTTAAAGACCATGATCCATAACCCTTCCGAAGATGCTTCCCAGCAGGAATACAAGAGTCTGAAGCCATTAAAATACCACCAGTGGTTTGAAGAGGTATTCAGAAGAATGGAGTGCCATCATCAAGAGGATGGTGATCCCTTTCCTGTACTTCAGTGAAAAACCTCAACCAGGACGCCCATCCTTTGTCCAAAATATGTTATGCATCATCAGAAGAAATATTGAAGGGATTTCTAAAAAGTGAAGCGGGAATTTACTCTTACAAAATAACTAACACGTAGGCCATAATAGGTGGCTCATACTCGGTAAACCTGAGGAAAGGAAGAAGAACTCACTCATCCGTAGCCATATTTCCAATTTATGCCAGACTTGAGAGAGAGCCAGAAATGGTTTGGTATTTACCTTCTAGACCAATTAGTGACACATTAAGTTAAACGAGAGTAACAGTAAAGACCAATACTGAAGTTTGGGACGAAACAGACGAGAGATCTGTAGAAGTCGCGAGATCGAAAGTGCTTTTTGCCCACAATTGGGACGCGTGGAGCGACGAGAATCCGTTTGCGATTGGCGCGCACTTGAGGCACAGGAATGCTGGTCAATCAATCTATGGGCCAGCATTTGTGACGAGTTTGTTGTCGGGCCATACGTTCTACCAGATAGATTGAATGGTCCAGCATACAAACATTTTCTGAAGCATGTCCTCTCGGATCTCTTGGAAGAAATTCCTTTAGAGATTCGGAGGAATATGTATTTCCAGCATGATGGGGCTCCCCCGCCCATTATACAGCAAATGTACGTGCCCCATCTAGACGAAGTCTATCATTTTTTTAGAATTTTTATTCTATCTTCATTTTTTTTAGGCTGTAGTATACTGTCAACCGGTTAACACGGGGGAGCGAGTGGCGGCGAGAATACATGCTGCCGTCGCCACGGTCACACCCGACACGTTGCGTAAAGTCCAACGCGAGAGAAGAGCATTTTCAACGCCGTATGGACATTTCGAGAACAAGCGGATCCCCCCATTTGGTCCTATGGGCGCCCCCCGACACACGTAGTTACGGCGGGGAAGATGTTGCCCAGCTCTGATGTAACAGAATATGTAACTCCCATTTCGAGGACGAGAGGCTAACAATCCAATTTACTGCTATTATAATTGTCATATAGTCAAGAATAGTCGAAAAAGTTAATTCGCGAAAGAAAAAATAATCAACCTAAGGGCTAACCCCCACCCCCGGGTTGTGGCTGTCACCAGTAGACAGTCTCAGTATGGGCTTTGCGCGCCAAAGGTACCCTAGCAAACCACCGGACGAATATTGGAACTGGCTCCCCGAGGCGGTGGTTTGTGACCAGGCTGCTGTCACTCTACAAGGAAGAGGGGATCAGTTGCGGTGTCGAACCCACCCTCTTGCGTTTGGAGCCAGAGGTGAAGGGGACGGCACGGGGTACGACACAAGTAGGGGTCGTTTGTGGCGACGGAGTGGCGCCAATATCACTCTCCTGCGTTAGGGCTACGGTGGCAAAGGGGGTTGAGCCCAAGCTATGAAATGGGTCAATGGTCGCTCAACGGGAGGGGCGGATGGGAGACATCCTGTAGCCCGGCCTTGAGGCCCACACAACCGCCACGGTGGTGGGTGGGGCAGCGGCGGCACAGGGAAGGGGACTCCACCCCTTCTAAGGAGGAGCTGGCTTCGCCCTTTGGAGATAGCCGCCCGTTGGTCATTGGGAGCAGGGACAACTCTGCTTCGGACCGAGAGTGACGGGACCTTGAAGTTTGTCTCTGAATTTTTCAACATGTATTGTGTTCTGAAACGGATGATATGAAGCAAACATTTAATTTTTGATTCTTCGCTGTAACTACCCTCCCAGTCATATGACAGAGCAGAAACTTAGTACAAATTAGTTGTTCTTAATAAGCTATCGAATGGCACCGCACAAGTTGAATTTGGTTTAGGGCCACATTTTAGCCCCCTAACCGGCTATATGACTGCCATTACTTTCTTGTAAAATTACTTTATCACTCAATAACTCTTAATTGCTCTCTTTCACAACGCAATACACTAATGTCTTGATCGAAGAGAAAGCCTCGGGTCTGAACGTTCGCTTGCATGGTGTAGTTCCTACGTTGTTTGAAATTTGCCGACAGCGTTGAACGTAGAGAAAAGGACAGCGAGACAAGATAAAGGACGGAGCAGCCAAGCCAAAACAAAACCCAGCGTATCGGTGAAACAACACTTTTTTATTTCTTATCCTTTTCTTACGAAACTTCTGCATAGCATAGCTAACACTTTTCTGATTAAAATGACACCGAACACGATACAATTTGGATTATATTTAGCGGCTCAATTAACGGTAACAAATTTCGATCGCACTAAAAGGATAGCTAGTGAAAAGAAAAGAGAAGCTGCGATCGTGGTAATCGGCAAAGATTAAAGGCCCAGTACACGGTTTAACGTACCAACTTATTATCGTTAATTAAGGCAGTAAATATAGTCCAAATTATATCGCGTTTGGTGTCATTTTACTCAGAAAGTTGTCAAAATGCTATGTAAAAGTTTCATAAGAAAAGGATGAGAAATAGCAAAGTTTCATCGTTCAATTAGTATTAGCTCACCGATATACCCGAGCCCGGATCGCGTTCCACTGATCGCGAAGTGAACTTGCAGACGCCGCGAGGGGTATACCCCGCAGTGGTGGGGATAAACTCTTCGCTTATATCAAGACATTACTGTACCCGAATCCGGATCGCGTCGCACCGTTCGCCAAGCGAACTTCTGGACGCATGGGATGATACCCCATTTTCGCTTCAATGAAAACATTACTGTAGCTGATAAATTATTTTTACAAATACCGTGTCGAATCCAAAATAGTAGGAATATTTAAATTTAATAATTTCAGAGATGCAACTGTTTTGCTGTTGGTCTAAATGAAATTGTGTCACTCGTACTTTGTTAGCATACGAACTGCCCCATTTTATGTTGTTATGCCAGAGCGTCGCTTTATCGAAGGTTGTAAATCTTCACAACTTACTGACAATTCTCTTGCACACTGATGGCATGCAACGGGCCAAAAATTTGAATTGATGTTCAAGAAGAGGGGCAACCTTATGGGGGTGGTTCAATGAAACACCGTGCCGTTTAACAGCAACGCTTATTCTATATTAACCCTCTATGGGCTCGTGTAACTTTCAGGTCACAATTTAATTTATCGACATTTTACAGAATAATTACAGCTTTTTTCATGAGATGGCGCACAAGTCTTAACTCTATGACGTTGCCAACACAACCAATACTAGTATTCATGGCCATTGCTAGGCTCATCAACCTGAAAGGACGAAATAAATGCTGTGCAAACTGTCGGCAGTAAAACTACGCGAAACCATGTGATCCAATTGATACTATTTGTGCTTTTGTCAGTGATTACCAAACTAAAAATAGGGGACATAATAACTCTGGCTTAGTATGTCAATAACAACCTATTTGTTTGCATTTCAATTTTCAATTTGTTACTGTTTTTGTTGATACAGTTTTGTAACTTTGAGGTTACAGTGGGCTATTGTGGCAGATTTCGGTACGTGTAGGATAACCCTTGTGCATTCTCCCGTTTTCAGATTTATACATCACATACCCAAAGATGAATACAAAATCCATTAGAAATAACCGAGGAATTAGAATTAGACGCATTAGCGGTAATAGATCCAATGATTCTTTATTAGATTCGGTCCCACAATATTTTTGGAGTTCAAACAAATATTCGGCCCATAGAGGGTTAACTAGAATGACTCCACTATGACAAATTACACTGTTCAACACGGGTCCGATTATGTAACCTTCAATAGGCGTTTCTTGCAGACTTTAATGTGCTGAATACGAATCTGCAATCCGTTTTTCCCCCACAACGTAGCATTTTTGTAAAAATCAATAACGAAAAAAATCGCCAGTTTTCAACTTCGGAGGTGTTCTGTACTTTTGCCGTAATAGTTATTCAGTTGCGCTTGGTGCCAAATGATTCTTTGAAGTTTCACGAATAAAATGGTATAATAAGTAATTAAATTATAAACATTTAAATGTGTAAACATTTAAACCCATTTTGGCTGATATCTTTAAATTTATTTCAAAAACTAAGGGTCCAGAGGGAAATCTAACTATGCCACGCGATACAGCAGACCTTTTTGCTAACGAAAGCATGAGTGGAAGTTACAGGATAATTGTTGTACTCAATATGCAAACGAAATAGTTTGGTAATTTGTTGAACAGTGTTATTCGACAAGTGACAACAACGTTACAAAACTCTGCTCGTAAACAGAGTTCGATAGTTCTCGTTGTTACTCTCATAATGCTTCTCCTTCTGACTCTGAATTGCTCCTGCTCTGGCACCACAATTGTGCTTCTCCTAGTAACCCACAATTGCTTTCGACTTCCACGACGCAAACTCTGCCGAAGGAAAACTACAGGACACGCTCGCAGGGGTGGAGTCCTAAACTACGGCGGCAGCAAACAAATCCATTGGTTTAATTATGGCAGAGGGGCCGTAAAATAAAAATGGGCTATTGGTGGAGCCGTGTCACTATCGAGTATAGTTGCGAGGCGTAAGAAAGGGACCTGTTCCAAATATGGGAGGAGCTGCGTTGCATAGACTTTCTTAAAGCATCAGGGTACAATTTATTTCATCATAAAGGCATTGGCCGATGGTCGTTTTAGACAAATAAACGGGAGGCTACCCTGATTCGAACCCTTGGGCCTGGTCGAGGCGACGACTCAACCCTCCGTAACGAAAAGCAGAAACATCTAAACAAGACGATACGCGAATGACCCTTCCTGGCCGCAATCCTTCAACGCCTTAAACTCTCGATTCTCAACATATGTAATTAATCGGTTACTATTATATTATTAGTCATTAATTTATCGGTTACTATTATTTACTTTTTTCTCGTTCAACTATAGGTACACGTACACACATTTACTCGCGTTACACATCTGTCCCAAAATACACTTATTGGCTTAGGATCGATCCATACAATTATGAAATGTCAACCTAAAGAGCATATCGTATGATACAAATGCGATCCGCGATTCTGTCTGATACCGATTAGGCGAGTGAAAGCTCAGAAAATCAACAACCTAATATAGAAAAGCACCAAAGTAGACAAAAATGTTAAGACTTATGTTAAAGATTACTATGACAGGCGTAACTAATAAATATTAATAAATATGAATACACAACCGAAATAATAATACTGATATCTTATGTCATTGTACAGACACGAATATTGTAACGTCAACCGCAGGGCCATTGGCGTTGTTGAATCGACAATATATTGAACTCAAGTATGACATTAAACAAATTTGTAATCAATTAGAATGTATTGAAAGATTGTTAAACAACGTAGCAGTTACTGGGAGTACAGTAATGTCTCGATTGGTGTACCTCACTCGGGAGATACAAGGCAGAAATCCAGGCAAAATGCAAGTTCAAATACCCGTGTACGTGAGACAACTCTACAGGGATCAAAATCTAATACTGAAACTTCATTCTTGGTCCGTTTTAAATGAAATTTTACCAAAATGTTCATTACAATGTCCTGATTAAAATGATACCAAGCGAGATATGGTTTGGACAATTTTTACTTATCACTGTATTAATAATTGTATTCTCCTTTATTATTGTTTTCGATAACAACTAGAATATGTGTATATTCCGGATACTTTACAAGTGAAGAGACACCCTGTACATACAGTGCTGTGAAAAAGTTTTCGGAATTCATTGTTATGCTACATTAAGTATCAAAATCCAAAATATTCAGGTGTTTGGAGACTTTATTTATGAACAATATTGTTAATCGTGACGTACTAAATACACCTCATCATAAAGGGTACTGTATTTTTTAAAAACTTCGAAGAAAATATTTAATGAAGGATAGTTATGCATTATCGAGCTGTGAAAAAGTTTTCGGATATGATATTTCGTACCTGGAAATAACATACTTCATTAAATATCTTCTGCAAAGCTTTTAAAAAATGCAGTACTTTTTATGATGAGATGTATTTCGTACCTAATGATTAACAATGTTGTTCATAACCAAAGTCTAAAAACACTCGAATATTTTTCATTTCCCTACTTAATGTAGTATTAAAGCGGATTCCGAAAACATTTTCACAGCACTGTATGTATTTCCTAAATTTAGTATCCATATATGTATACACGAATGTATACATATGTAAGTACATCTATATTATATAATTACACTGCATTACATATATTATTTATGTATACAACCACCCGTCCCTCAATTTACACGGCTTTTTCTATGTGGAAAATTTACGTCAATTTACGCGGGCAGATATATTTCCCTGAAAGTTTTAAAATTGACAGTCTTATACAGTCAGTTATTGTAAGATCGGTTGGCGGAACGCGTAACGCAGGAAGAAACTTTGTTGCGATACGCTTTTGTCCTAAACTTTTGTCTTCGGCCGCTAAGCCGTAGTGCGGAAGCGAACAGTGTGACTTCGTACGTTGAGACGACGACAATGTTACTAATTCTGTTTAGATTTGTAATTTACATTTTCTATTTCTAACCGTGTCATGTCTAAGAAACTTTCAATCACGCGAATGAAGAGAAAATCGGTGTCTTTCGACATGAAAATCTTGAACCGACCTGAAGACGAATTTCCAAATATTTCAAGCGATGAAGATGATGAGTTTATGACAATTAAACAGCAAAGGGTTATTATTTTGTATTACAGCAGCGATAGTGACATCGAATTGAACTTGCATACTTCTGCTTTCTGACATGTCTTGTTTATTTTTTATGTTAAGTTATGTGAAATAAATGTGTGCACATGTATTTCTAAAACTTTTACCAACTTTTATTTGCAACATGTTTTCTTTTATACTGACAGATTCACTGACAAATCGGCGTGAAACGGATAGTCGCGTAAAGTGAGGGATGAGTGTATATGTATTTCGCATTTTCCCCGACGTATTCCTTCCTATTGTGGCGAATTCTAACAGTTTCCACGGCTAGCTGTCGGTTTTTATTTCCCGGACAATAGGAGTGGGGATGATGCAAAAATTTGTAATTTTTCTTTTTGGGGACTATTTTATGGCCAGCCTATATCGATATCAAACTGTTTGGAGAACAAGAATGCATTGGTTTCTAGGCATAGAATAAATTGATTTGAAATAAATGTGTTCAGAGCAACAAAAAAAAGTGGTCAGAAAATCCGCGTATAACCGAAACATCGTTGTTCGAGGAATTACTGTACAGTAATGCTTTGATCGACGCGAAAGATTTCTACACCATGCAAGCGAAAAGTTTATCCCCACCACTGCGGGGTATACCCCTTGAGGCGCCGACAAGTTCACTTCGCGATCAGTGTAACGCGACCACGGCTCGGGTATATCGGTGTGCTAATCCTAAATGAACGATGAAACTTTGCTATTTCGCATCCTTTTTCTTATGAAACTTTTACATAGCATAGCTGACATTTATCTGATTAAAATGACACCAAACACGATATAATTTGGACTATATTTACTGCCTCGCCGGAAGATACTGAATAGGTACAAACAGTAGCGTCTTTTCGGATCTATCGTCCTGCGGCACGGGTGACCGACGAATGATATTGAATGGGCATTACTCACTGTTCTGATGAAAACGTGGATAACATAAATAAACCGGAAGAAGCCATCGTCATAAGCTTCGGTAGCATCTGGCTCGGAGATTGTCTTTAAAAAGTCGAGAAATAAAGGATATTATGATTTGTTCTTCCAAATTGAACATACATAGCACCATAAAATATGTTGAGGGGTTGATAAACGATATTTGGAAACTGCTTACAAATATATGCAACCCTATGCAGTGTAAATAAAATGTCAAGGAGTCAATATGAAATATTTGTTACTTACAGTTAAACTGAAAAACACAACAGATTCAAAAATTCAAACATCACTTTCGTTATATAAAATGCTATCAGAAGGATAATATAATATGAATCAGAGTGGCTGTGCTATATACTATTTGCGAATTTTCGAAGATTCTCAAATATTTTCTTCATTCTGTTCCAACGGGTGATTAAGAAATATGCACGCATAAAACTCTAGTCATACGACAAGTCATAAAAATACAAGAAAAATAAAATATAAATATACTTACACTTCTAGCTGGTCGAGCAAAGATCGAATTCAGATTGACACGACACTGACTCTTATTCCGAATTAAAAATTTCTAAAATTGCAAATTGAAAGGAGAAAGATAAATCAACGACTACCCATTATAATCGGCGAACGCACTGATTCTAGTTTCCCAAATTTATTAATTATTTACTTTCAATTGCAATTATTTCGAGCGTTCTGCGCACGGAAAATAATAAATAATACTTTAGCGATGCAAACACTGATTCTACCGACCGCCTTGCGCACGGCCACACATTTCCTGCAATAATTGAACGAATTAGAAAATGAAACAACGATAAATAACAAATGAAGCGGAACACATTTTTTTTATCCTTTTCTTTTTCCTATTTCTGTCTATGGGACAAGTCAGCAAATTGACTAGGCTACAGTTTTATTCTAGACATTAACGAAGAAAAATGTATTTAATACTATCACTAGTAGTAGCATCTGCAGCAAAGATTATATACTCGTTTAATAATTTATCGAATGAGAAACCAAACAAATTAATGATTTCTGGCTAAAGCAGAAATAAAAAACAAGAATATCATCTAACAATGTTTCAAATAAAAAGACAATTCCATTAACCCCTTCTACTATTACCTTGATTTTGGAACATTGCAAAGAAAATAATATAGTCATGATAATTATTCAATACAATAACAATACACATTCTGTATATTATTATCCAACGCAGTTCACGTATTGTGAAACAAATAGCATTTGCATAAAAATTACAACCGAAATCGAATTAGGCGGCAACGCGAAATAAACAAATGTAAGGACGGTGCGTTCGCGACAAGATGGCTTATAATATTTCACTTTGTCTGGATATGCTCCCGCCGTCCTTTATCGTTGGCCATAGCGAATAGCAATAATGCGTGGATAGTAGCAGAGTGAGAACGCAGTAAGTGCTCTACCTCCTTCTAGCTACCTTCTAGCGAACGCACTGTACGGTCGATCTTCACTTCATGCGCACTATTTTATTCCCGTGCATATTTTATTTTACGGAAATTCAGGGTTACACCGTCGTACGTGCATAGATCCACATTAATGTAAATAATGAAAAATGTAATGAAAATTGTTACTCGCCAATCAAATTCAATGGAAACAAATAAATTTCGAAGGAATTTTTTTTAGCCCACTACTTTGCATTTATACAGTTGGAGAATATTACCGAACGTATCCCGAATTTTTGAATGCAAGTTGCACCACCTTCTTTGTACAATCGATCTGTATGCCGTTTACCGTGGTACGCATTTCCCGCATAAAAATAGACTCAATTGTACATGAATGAATGCATGCATATGCAGAGAGCAGTTTGAATTGTAATAGATATGTTAAACGTTACCAATCGCCCAGCAAACCAGTTAAGCGCCGTGATAATGAAATCTCGAGACCGTAATCCTACCATCTCCATATACACATTATTCGCCAACGACGAGGCAGCTAACAAACCTGTAACAAAGCAAAGTGAAAACATATTTAATAATACAAGGACTAGAAAGATCCGAGAACATAATTAGATGTTTAAAAAAATGTTGGCAAAAAGAAGATATCTTCAATTTATTCGGTACGACAAGGGTGGAATGAGTTTTAATAACAGTCTCCTACGTAAATACGTTTTTCTTCTTAATTATGAATTTATTAAACACTAATGTTGGTTACAACAATGTAAAACGGTATGTATCTGAAACTATTCGAACGTCTATCGTCGCGGCGTGTTCTGCGGTAACTGCGTTCGCGTCTCTTCTCGAACAAAGCCCGTGATCGTTCACGAAAAACAAGTGAAGATTCGGATGCAACAGAAACCGTCGTATGTGACGCAGTTTCCCATTCCGTCTGCGCCATCGATTCCCCGACACAATTAATAGAATATTAATATAATTAGTCTTTTTTGTAGGAAACCAAGGTACTGACTGATCTATTGAAGCCCTACTGTCGATTACAAAAAAGACGCGGAACAAACTTTTGAATGTGTATAAAAGCTGAACAAATAGTATAGGAACCTGCAAGCAAGTACAAAAAGGAAAAATGTATTTAATAACAAATTATAGAAAGCGCCGATATAATTAACGAATGTTAAAAACATGTCGCTAAAGATAAGATACATTCGATTAATGTAACATTATTTGAAGTAGTAATTTTTGCAAAGAACCAAGGTACTGATCTATAGAAGCAATAGTGTCGATAGCACAAAGGCACTGAACAAATTTTACTAACCTGAAGGACGAAAAAACCACCAACCGACCACTACGGCGCTCGAAAGGCGAATGACGCTCGCAGCGAGGCTCATGTATGAACTGCGCACGAGCTGCATTTTCGGGACTTCTGCGCATGTTACCCTGGTAACGGGCGGGCCATAGGACAATGCTTTTCTTCGCCTTTGCGTGTAGCGTGCTACGATTTCACGTGCATGTGATCCATGCAAGAATTTATATGACGAAATAGCATTATCCTTATTATAATGTCTTGCCTCAATTGGTAATTTGCAGATACAACTATAAGCAGGTGGAATTTAAATAACCAAACATAGAAATATTCCTGCCCATTTATTATTCTCATAATTCTTGCGATAAAACTTTCCACGCTTTTACGTTAGCGAAATGTCGAACAAGGTCTTAACATTAGATATTTCACTATTCACAAAAGATTTAATAGTGGTTCTTGTGCTACAGTTGATCTTAAATAATCGTTAGTAAATTTCATGCTGGAAAATGTTAGTCCTTCACTACCGACGCTTGCAGAAATACCACTGTTAGATTAGCGAATAGCATTCCACTCGTAGAAATGTAGGACGCGAAAGGGCGAGTAAGGAACAATTTTGAATTCGAATACAAATTTATTCGAACGAGGTTACGAATCTTTTGCCCTTGACTGTCGATCTCGAGTCGATCCCGAGTCGAGCTGCCCGGCGGTAGATTCTGTTCTTGGATCGAGCCTCACCGAGCCACTGAGCCATACATTGTTGCTTGCGATCGATTATTTGTGGCGTGGGTTTACACCCACCGCTGTAGACTCGATGGTCATGCAGTGTGGTTTGTTTTATTTCCGTTAGAGCTATATCCGAGCTGAATAGACGCTTTCTGTGATTTTTGTACCTATTATTTTTTCCTTTATTATTTATGTTACTTGTCTAGTCAAAGAAATCAGTCACTATTTAACAAAAAAAAATGTTACTTGGATCCAACCGGACCCGCCGTCCGGCGGTCCGCCGGTTTGAGTGTTAATAAGTAGAATGGAAAATTTACACATTTCCTCATTATTTATAGGATTATTAGACTAGTACTATTTAAATTTATTTATTCGCGGTGTTTCGAATACAGATAAATCGCCTTACGCGATGTTTCGAAAAAAGGATAAAAATAAAATACTGGTGTCCCTCGCCTAGCGCGGATATTTTATTCCATATGAATGGCGCGCTGTATAAATCGCGTTCTGCGAAATTGACAATCCGATCCAATTCATTCCGGAGGACCTGGGATGGGAAATCAACTACGGTCGTAATTTTCAGCTTATCGCATAACACACTTTGACATGATTAGCTGATTAATATGGGGCGGACGGTATTTATTTACCGTTTATTTGAAAAGTTAAGCTGTTGTTAACACATTAATGATTATTTGAAGGCATGTTACTGCCTGGTGCTTACGTTAATATTCGTTAATACATAACAATTGTGAAATAGAAGATGTGTATTCGTAATCACAGAAAACTATTAATATTTATTTGTGAGATATAATATATATAGTATTGTTTGAGTTAATATTTGAATGTTATTCGCTCCAGGGTCTGGGGTAAGTGCCCACGGATTCGTCACCGTCCCCTTTCCAAATGGCATCGCTTTCCTCACTCCGTGGCCAGATCCTCCAGGAACAGAGTCCCTATTCTTTAGCAATAATCTTGTCTTTCTAATAAACAATCACTCGGCACCCTATACTTGAAAGGTCCAGAGCGGCCGCCAGCCATCGACTGCCGACAAGATGATTAGTCCCATTCATTTACTTACAGGACTCTCAATAAAATAGTAAAGCCTAGGGCATCCGATAACCGAATGGCGACCAGCCATCGTCTGTCGCCCGATTGGCTGTTCCCAGAACACTCTCCGACCACACGCAGGACAGCGTCGCCACCATAAATTATCCACAGGGTGTCTAGCACTTTGCCACCGAATGTGTGTGCCTTGTTCGACAGCGTGGTCTCCTCGTCTTCATTTATAATAATATATAATTATGCGTTATACATGAATATCAGTTTAATTAACAAGTCGTTTCATAACTGCTCCATACATTTACTCGTTATCCGAAACGAATTGGGTGTTTCATTGCTTGTGAAGTTAATGTTTGGATAATTAATGTTAGCAAAGGCTACTTATATAAACTTACCCAATCCTGCATTAAGGGCGTGCATTGATTGCGATCAAAAATTAAAACCCCGGCCCTTAACGGGGAGCAAAAAGGGGAGAGATGGATGCCAACACTACACGGAGTTCCCAAGCGGTCACCCATCTAAGTACTATCCGTGCCCAACGCTGCTTAACTTTGGTGATCGGACGAGAATCAGTGCTTTCAGCGTGGTATGAGCGTTGACGTTAATCTTTGACTGCTTCATCGTCGACACGGTACCCTCTGCGTCCAATGGTGCCCAATGAAAACCAGGCGTTGACTTGTTTAATACTGCTTACAGATATGCTGCGAGTACGAAAATCTGTCGCAAATCTATGGAAGTGGTACTACCTCACCGGTTTCGATGATTTGTGAATATGTCGTAGAGCTCAGAATACAGATTCTTCGGCGGCTGCCGGATAAGCGGCGGCCCCGTGCGTTGCCACGAGCATGCGCGTATTGACAAAATTGAATGCAGTACTAGCTACAGTTTTTTGCAAATATCTCGAAATCTAAGGCTAAGCGGCGGTTATATGCACAGGAAAAAGTGGTTCGGAATACTGAGTGCTACAACATATTTAGGATTCATCGAAACTAGTGAACTATTACCGCTTCCGTACATTTGCCTCTGTTCAACCTAGGCAAAACCTAGAAGACGCGTTTCATTAACTTCTGATGTCTTCGGACCCGCGTATATCAAGCTTAAGATTTTTGTAACCAAGAAAATTAAAACAATATATGATGATGTCCTTCAGTTTTTTACAGAATCGGATGATAAATGTGAAAACAGCTAAGTTAAGCTACAATTACAAATAATGTAATCCATCGAAAAAAATATGAGAAGAAATCTTTGTCATATTGTTATTGCCATTACTTAATTTTTATTTGATCCCATGAGTCATGTTAATTTAACACTTTATTTTACATAACAAATCACAAAATATAATAATTACTACTGTAGAAACATTTTTTGAATTTCTGCCGCCTTTTGGCGATTTTGCACCAAGGTGCGCCGTCGGATACATTTAGGAATCTCGATGAGCATCACATGTATTTCCGGTCGCTCGATTTCGCCCTAGTTTTCCCGACCCGACCTGGGAATCTCGTTAATTCAAGAACCCGCATATCACTCGACACCAGTCCTCGGTGGTAATGTACAATATTGAACGCGACAAACAAACATTTTGTCCTTTCGCACATTTAGGATAGAAAGGATAGACCGATAATCGGAATAATTATCATATTTGTAACGTTGTACCTCTTAAAATTCAACGAAGACCTGCAGGGCGGTAATTTCCTTTTATAAAACGTCGTAAAATAATGAAGAACACGTGTCTTTTGCCTTTCGTAAAATAAATCCTACTTGACCGCGTCGGCAACAGAAATCAGACCCACTCAATCGATAGAAAACAGTTTCTGCAAGCAGTTTTTCGTACCGTTCACAATTGACTAGTCAATTTTGTACACATGCCTGGAAGGACACGGCCGAGGCAGGCCATGTGCATTTCGTCGAGGCACGCTCTCTTTGTCTAATATAGCTTTCCCTTAGGCCAAAACATGAAATGGTTTGTGGTGCCCAGGAATGCACGAAAGATTTCACGATCGATATTGCCACGAAACGAGACCGAACGTTCTGCGGGGACGTATACGTTCTTTGTCCCCATTCAATGCGATTAACTTCTCAGTTACGTTTGTTTATTTTAGTCGAGTTCAAACCTACCCATCGATGGGGATACCGATTACATATTGCCCGGACGAACTCCCCAAATACAATGTAGATACATAGCGAGAAATCGAAATACTATTCTGCGACACTCGATAACAAAAATATTCCGTTCTATTACAAAAAACTAACTTGACCTTGACATCGCTACCAGTACCTCATTCATAAAAAAACGTGTAAAACGAAAATTAGGATAGAACCGCTCGATTATGGCTACACACGTCCAGCTACTCAAGCCGCGTGCTCGCCCTCAACACAATTTTGAAAGGGGGAGCAATTACCAAAAACCAGTACGGCGAAGATGCGATCCTTTGCACGTTGGGTCATTCATAAAAAAAACATATGTACCATTACGTCCGATGAAACTAATTTGAAACAGAAATATATGCAACAATTTTCACTTACTGGAGTCATTTTTAAGTAATAAAATAAGTGCAACACCTATTCAGTAAATTTGACCGCATCGTCCCTCAATTCGAAACGAACAGTATACTCGATCCTCGAGGCTATTTTGTCGCTGCTAATGGGTCGTAAAAGAGAACAATAGAACGGTGGTCGTAGCAGCCGAAGAATAATAATAAGTGCAATAATTTCAAATAATTGCTGTAATTTGCACATTCTAGAAATATTATACCAGTAAACCAATACTTTCTATATTCGTAAAAACAACTGCCAATCTCCCTTTTTTTATTTTAAATAATGTGGCCACATAATTATAACATAAGTTCGACATCTCATTCTAGTGATGTATGCGTCCCAGTAAAAGCATTAATTCAGTAAATGCTTAGAGTTATACAATCGTACGAAAATGCATACATTGACTGCATCACGCTTTTCCTGAAAACAGATAGCACAGACGAGATATACCGGATGATTGGGGACTCGTTGTAGAATCCGAAAGGGGGTTATTCCTTGTGCGAGAATAACTCGAAAAAGACGAATAAAATTTGTTCGTTCGAGGTGCCGCTTTTGAGGAATTCGCGTTTGAATTTCCGTTTAGTGCACGTGCACTTGAGAGAGACCGAGCGTTGACTAAATGTGTTTCTTCGCGGTCGGCTAGTGTTTTCGTATTTATGACTGGATGCGTACTGAATTACTACGTTAAGCACCGATAATACATAATTTAGTTAACGTTCATTTATTTACATTTACGTTACAAATTGCTCAGCGTCTTCCACTACGTCCCGAACAAAGCGTCGCTCGGCGAACTACGCAATTATCGGCTGCCGATAACGATATTTCATTCTTCGCTTCCTCGAACGCTTGTGGATTATATTATGCTTTAATTCGTTTCTACTGTGGTGATCTTTTATCTTTGATCGTAAGTCTTGCATGTGGATGGAGGAATAAGATACTCGATCTCTAATATATTAGCTTTTATTTCATCGCGCTATTTCTCGTCCATACTTTACTCTTACTCTGACTCTTTACAAATAAATGATAGAGATGGAAAAGATACGATTCAGGTGCGTCAAGTGGGTGCTAGGATTGGATAGATGCCCACCGGATCACATAGTACTAGTTGCGTCAAAGGGGGGCAAGTGGAAAGTCAGGACGGGACAGAGAGCAATACGATTCGAACAAAGGGGAAAGGAGGAAGAAGGGAGAGAACTAGAGCAGGTGGAGTACAGACAGCGAGCAGGAAACAGAGAGAAGAGTATCTGAAGAGAAACGGGGCCAGCCAAGCAGGACTATACCGACGAAGAATTAATTGTCTAAATATTGGAATAAGACTGAAGGAAAGACACCAGCAGGTTCAACGACAAGGACAAGGTATTTCAACAGGGACAGGTACATGTAATAACAGGTATTAATATATAAAGACAGGTATGCTAACGAAGTACCCGACCAAGGAGGGTAGGGAAAACTGCACGAGGCCGATAGCATGGGAGGGGTGCGGGAACACAGAGGCGTGAAACAGACATTTGAAGGCTGATGAAGAAAGGAGGTGCGAACTGTGCAAGGACTGGGGGACACTGTTACACGCGGTGAGGGATTGCAGGGGGCTGCAAAAAGGGACCATAGGGGCAGAAGATCTAGTCAGTGGGCAGAAAAAGTTAGGAGGCAGAAAGATGGTTAAGGGAGGTGGAAAGAAAAATAAAAGAGAAATAGAAAGAACGGGGAGGGCAAGCGTGAGAATGGATGTCATTGAATGCGATGGAGAGAGAACGAGGAAGAATAAAAATAAGATACAAGTTAGTATAAGACAGATAGTATAAGGTTATTGATAATAACTAAATAGGGAGAAATAGATGTCGCGTAAGGCAGATGAGGGAGAACGTAATTTACGGTATAAATTGAGAATGAGGCCGAAAAGCAAATAATATTCTGTTCTATTCTATTCTATTCTACTGTAAATTAGAAAAACGAAACAAAATGTTCATTTGAACGCTAATTATTCATTTTCTTGTTTATACCTAAGGGCCTATTCGACCTTACTAGTCGAGTCCCTTATCATTTTTTTCTCTTTTGTTACAACTAGACGTAAATACGAACATTGTAGTCTAAAAAAATTCTGCGACTCTTCGGACCTTCCTAGAAATAAGGTCACAGAGATGAGGAAAAACGTGATTCTTTTCGAATGATCAGTAAATCTTCAAAAAACTCTACACGTCTATTATATAATAATCGAATTTTTTCGAAAAAAATATGAGAAATCTTCTTTTTCTTATATTCTTTATCCCATTATTTAATTCTTTCGCGTGTACACTTTATTCTATATAACAAATCAGAAAATATCATATTTACCACTGTAGAAACATTTTTGGAATTCTTGTCACGTTTTGGGGATTCTACACCACTGTCTGGATCTTCCGAACATTTAATTCCGAACATTAACATTTTATACTAAACTTTTTTCCTTCTTTTTTCATTCATTACTTGAAATTTAGATTCATCTGTAAGCTTGTTAATGTGTTCCTGCGGAAACTGTAAACGTTTCTTTCTGTTCTTCGCCGAAATGAATAGTTTCTTCTTTGATATAAGATTGTTACACCCATTTTCGTTTAAACGTCCTTCTATAGTTCTTCGGGAAAAATAAAGTCTTAAATTTTCCATCACATGTTCCACATGGATTTTTCTTTACCCGGCAAATTAACAATCTGCCTTCCACCTTTGAATTTTTCCCTGACCCTCCAAATTTTTCAAATTGTTCACTGTACCGTATTTTTCATACTTTTCACATGCAAGTAGTTGTTTAGCTCCCGTAATCGAAATTTCGTATCAAATTGTAATTTCTTTAACGCTAAAACTACCGATAGATTCTAGTACCATTTAGATAGCACACGTCAGACCGAATAAAAACACGAAAGTCGTTGAATGAACATTTGCTGGAGCTGTACAATTGTCACTACCTACAACGATTCCTGTATATTAATAATTTTAAAGCAAACAATTTGAAACAAACCAGGTTGGTTCGCTTGGTTGTTCTAGTGTTAAATGTCGATTCATTATCTTGTCTAATTATGAAATTTCTTATGTCTAAAAATTTTCTAAATCTTTCGTCTGTCTGTATAAAAGGGACCCACACGTGATTATTATTATTAGTCTAATAAAAGAGAAACGGAAAAGGAATACACTATTATTACAAATTTATTGCCCTGTAGAAATGTTTACACTATGTTTTACCAAATTATTACCTGAAAAAATGTTTTAAACATTCTTTGGACCGTCACTGCATCACTGAATCTCTTCACGGTGGTAGAATTTTCGGAACAGTTGGATATTGCCAAAATGGACACAAGGTTCCAATGGGTGATAGTAACCAAATACCTTTATGATTGGAGGTCCGATGTATCTGACAGGGTTATGGTTTCCAGATGTGCTAAAATAGAAAGTCAAAGGCATCTAACAGAAGTTAGACGTTCATCATAAGACATCATCATAAAGTCATTGGGTTCGCTAAAATTCTATAAGTTTTTTTTTTTGTGAACCCCTATTGCCTCCTGCAGCTACGAGCCACATGCATAAACATCGTGCAGCTCATTTTCTAAGGATTAGCACGTTATTGTAAACTCAGCACGCCTTACGACTTTATTACCTGCGAATCGTTGGCTGAACATGTGCACTTTGCGCGAGTCAAATACCCTAGAGTGGCCGGTATACGGGGGCGGTTAGTTTCCATTTCCACTACATTTTATTGTAACCAATTACAGATTTTTTCCGTCACACGTCTACACAAAAAATTATAATAAATTCACAATTAATGTTTATTTGTGGAAACTGAGTACAAATTCCGTGGCATTATTCGCTTTATGAATCAACGACTTGCACGTTTTCCAAGACGCTTCATTCGCAATGAACTTTCTTGCGTGTCCGATATTAAATAATTTTCCATTTCAGAACCATCGTGATATCGAGGTTTGGATATAGCTTTTCGCCGAGGTGAGATGAAATACATTGGTCTGTAGCACATGAACTCTGAACGAATTTCTGTTCATTCACTAGGACCAGACCTGCCGACGAAGTCATCATTTCGATTTGATTTTAAGTCTCGTTTCTGGATCGACGAATGCGGGACTCGATCTCTAATATATTAGCTTATATTTCAACGCGCTATTTCTCGTCACTACTTTACTGTTACTACTCTACTGCTATTTACTGCTATTTGGCGACTGTACTGCCATTACTATTAATTTACTGTTACATTACGTCACCATGCACGTCGCTGAGCGACGGCGAGCCATCGAGCTAGCGCCATCTCAGCCGCCAAAATTGAAGTGACAACGCTAGTCACGGTATTATTTGAAATGTAGGTAACAATTCGTCTTTCTAGCTTATTAGAAACGATAATGAAAGATAATGAGCTATTACAGATAAATATTTTTCGAATGATGTCGTGTTTGGTTCTCATTTATCAGAAAAATGTCACCAATGTCAAGGTAAAAGTTTCATAAGAAAAGAATGAGAAATAGCAAAGTTTCATCGTTGAAACGTTACTAGCGATGGGAAATAGAATTTATTATGCCAGAGCAAAATTGTCTCAACGTTCTTAGAAACGTCTCTCTAACAGAGATAGTAAGAGAAACCGATGGTTCTGTACTTGGCGAGTCATTAGGGCCTAGGTTGTAAAGTGAAACAATACGCATTCGTAGGTATAAATGGAGCCCAGTTCTTTTGGGCGCTTTCGTTCAGTTCTAGAGAACATTTCATAGATAGACAAGAATATAAGTTGACAAAAATATAATAGTTATTTTATTAAACACACCATATCCAATACCGATATACCCTATCCAGGTCACGTGACACTAATTGATAATCGAACTTCTTGACAGTTCAAAGTGTATACTCTAGACCAGTGAATCTAATAAAGTATTGTAATAGAATAACCGCGCAGCTTACATTCCTTTCCCTTTAACACTTATTTAGACTTATTGTAAGAGATTCGAATTACAAACGCGGCCCTTGACGGGGAGTAAAAAAGGGGATAGATGCCAACACTACACGGAGTTCCCAAGCGGTCACCACCCATCTAAGTACTATCATCCATGCCCAACGCTGCTTAACTTTCGTGATCGGACGAGTACCAGTGCTTTCAGCGTGGTATGAGCGTTGACATTAAGTTTAGAATGGCTCATCCTTGACACCGCACCCGCGAAACCATATTTTTTTTTGTAATTATTTAGAAAAGGGGGGGGTCTCACCGAATTTGATGATTTCTGAGTATGGTATAGAAATCAACATTTTGAACAACTTTTTCCTATACATATAATCGCCGCTCGGCCTTAGTTTGCGAGATTTTTCACAAAAAAGATCGGTACTACTACATTGCATTCTGTCAATGCGTATGTGTCCGTGAAAGCGTATGCGGCAATTGTCCATCGTTTCTATAAATATAGAATAGCGTAGCGTCAAGCGACACACATTGTACAATGTGTTAAGCAAATTTTGTCTGCATTGATCTCCTTATTAAACCGAACGGTATAGATCGGTAATGATTTATTGATAACATCAATAAAGATCATTAAAACAGAAGATGAATGTGTGGCCGACCGCCTCACGGCGGCCGGAATGAATACACTAACCCAAATCTAAACCGAACTTAATTCATTAAAGTAGTCACTAGGTAGAAAGGTCCGATTTGAGTAAGGTTCGGGTTGAGTTTTCATTCCGTTAGGCGGCCGTCTACGCATTATACGCGTCCATTGCCGGCCGTCTCGATGTGTTTCAAGAAACCGTGGACATTTGCCGATCGAACGCTTACGCATACGCTACAACGGATGCGTACGTATAGACAGAAGGCAATGCAGTAGTACCGACGTTTTTTGTGAAAAATCTCGGAAACTAAGGCCGAGCGGCTGTTATATGTATAGGAAAAAGTTACTCAAAATGTTGATTTCTACATCATATTCAAAAATCATCCAAATCGGTGAGACCCCCCTGTTCTATATAATTACCACATTTTCTTACAATATGTTTTATCCGAAATAGTCAAAAGAATGAAAAGGAATAATAATTTCAAATTATTGCTGTATCTACCATATTCTGAGAACATGATATCTTCCCCTTTTTTTTTTAAATAATATGGCCATATAATTATAACATAAATTCGACAGCGATTTCAAGTTATGTGTCACAGTAAAAGCGTTTAAAGTAATGTCTTGATATAAGCGAAAGACTTTAACACCATATAAGCGAAGAATTTAACCCTACCACTGAGGCGTCCAGAAGTTCACTTGGCGATCACTTTAACGCGATCCGGGCTCGGGTATATCGGTGAGCTAATACTAATTCAACCACGAAACTTTGCTATTTCTCATCCTTTTCTTATGAAACTTTTACATATCATAGCTGACAATTTTCTGATTAAAATGACACCAAACACGATATAATTTGGACTATATTTACTGCCTTAATTAACGGTAATAAGTTGGTATGTTAAACCGTGTACTGGGCCTTTAATCTTTGCCGTTTGCCACGATCGCAGCTTCTCTTTTCGTTTCACTAGCTATCCTTTTCTGCGGTCGAAACTTATTATTGTCAATTAAGGCAGTAAATATACTCCAAATTATATCGTGTTTGGTGTCATTTTAATCAGGTAAATGTCAGCTATGCTATATAAAAGTTTCATAAGAAAAGGATGAGAAATAAAAAGGTTTTACCTTTGCATTAGCGTTATTTCACCAATACGTTGGATATTGTTTTTTGGCTTGGTTGCTCGGTTCTCTTTCTGTACTCGCTGTCCTTTTCTACGTTCGACGCTGTCGGCAAATTTCAAACAATGTAGGAACTACACTATATAAGCGAACATTCAGGCTTTCGCTTATATCAAGACATTACTGTATGCCATAGTGTACACTTTGATGGGGAGGCAACGTCACGCTCTAAAGTAGTACAGTCGTAGTAGGGTAAAGTCGTCGTTCTTTGTCACTGGCCATAGCCTCAAAGGCAACGCGTGTGGCGCAGGAGAGGTGGAACAGAGTGAGAACGCAATATGCTGTCGTAGTCATCTCTTGGCGAACGGACAATGCGTTACGTGACGAAAGAAATGCAATTGATTAGAATTATTACGAGTTTATGTAAATAGTATTTTGTATTGGTCTGAATAAAGGTGAAAGTTTGATTTTTCGAAGAGGATTATTTTATGGTCGTACCAGTCCCTGCGGTTGTCCTGTCCGTTTCTAGGCACATTTGAATATTGTTAAAAAGGACGAACGGTTTCAATGGATGACAGTGGCCAGATGTCTTTTTGATTGGAAGCCCGAGGTAACTCGCAGAGTTATGGTTTCCAGATGTGGTAAAATAATAGAAGGCAGGCCGCATCTAACAATAGGTAGAAGAAAGAAGTTCTCGCAACAATTACCCAGCGTCGTTACTTTGTACAAGGCATCTGCCACGCCAGGCCCGCGGTACCAATGCAGCAATAAAACGGTTCGGTTCCCTAGCCCACACCGTTAACCTAAACGGAAGTGGCTTGCAATCTGCACAGGTGATAATCGCTGACACGCGCAGACAGCTAGCCGGTTTGTACGTTTACAACACGCAAATGACCAAACTTTTCAGAAAGTCATTTTATTACTTTCGAAGATGAAAAAAAAGAGAGAGAATTATGAATAACTAACACATTTCTTTATTATGTATTCGGTACACTCTTTTCTTCAGAAACTACCCACTTCATACCTACAAGTAAATAGCTATTCTGGGAAGAACGCTATCGGACTGATTTCTCTCTAAAAATAGTATAATCCTAGTATACAACCGGGCAATAATTATTAAAGAATATAATAAACTTAAGAAGCCATGAATTCTGTTGTAAATCGAATCACTCTTTGCGTCCTCCTTCCGTGCTTCTTTGTTTTTTTTACTACGTGGAAGTTGTAATTATACAGAAAAAGGTGTTGGCCCTTATTTCACGATGTTTAAAGAATATTGAGCATTTTTTGGGACACAAAATAAGGAATACCTGAAACGTGACAGCCGTGTCGCACCCCATGCGTACCGCATGAAATTTTTGTGCGGTGTGTACAGTACAGGTCTTAAAGATAATATTTAGGCACAGGTAGGGGACTGGAAGATTCGTAGCACGCAACCAGAATGGTTATTCATTAATTGACACCGCAGGTAGCAATTCACAGTCGTCACCGGTACCTGACTCCTCTATGTATTACCTGAAATCCATTTCTACCTACGGGGCTAATTTTTGACACAGGGCATAATACGAATAGCTGGTACGTCATTTGTTTTACAACTCTTTGCGCAGTATGTTGTCAAAGTTCCTGCCCCTCGCAGATTGTTTTACTATAACGACTGTAATTATATTTGGCAGACGAAGTAAAAATTTCAGAGGGTACGTATTTTTCGTATCGGCCAGCAATTTACATTGGCATTTTTTGGCAAACGTGGAACAACAATCTTTAAGAAAAATATTTGAAAAATTAATAATTTTGCACACATTTCTCAAGCCATATTCTTCTGTGAAAAGCTGTTCGCCACAACTTCTATCTCCTACCTTTTGTTAGATACCTGTAGCTTTCTATTTTAAGACATCTGGAAACCATAACTCGGCGAGTCAACTCGAACTTCCAACCGAAAAGACATGTGGCCGCTGTCACCCATTGATGCCGTTCGTCCTTTTTAGCAATATTCAATTTTGCCGAGAAACGGACAGGACAACAGCAGGCATTTACGGCCATAAAATACGATTCATCGAAAAATCAAACTTTCACCCCTAATGAAATAAAAATTACTATTTCCATACCCTCGTAACAATAATAGCCAAAAAGCATTTTTTTCGTCGTTCACATCCCTTAAACGGGCGCACAGTGGTGCTATTTCTCGAAAAGCTGGCCATAATTCGTAATTTCACACGATTTTCATAAGAATTGGTATTCTTATGTTCGTGGGCTTGCTGAATTGAAATATATGATAAAAAATGCAATTTTCATAATGGACGATCTAATATTAGTGGTATAAACGTTGCTTTTAAATTAGCTTTCGTCAAAATGGACTATTTTTGATTTTTTACTAAAATTATGTAATTAGACTGTCCGTTCAGTCCGTTTTCTGAAACAGTTGAATAGTGCTAAAAAAAGTACAAAGGGTCTCAGTGGGTAATAGCGACCAGATGACTTCATGACTGGAGGTCCGAGGTAACTAACAGGGTTACAGTTTCCAGGTGTGAGTCGAGGGCATCGAATAGAAAGAAGAAGACAATAATTCCCGCAACAAATACCCGGAAGGCCTGGTTCCTCTGTCCATTACACTTTGTATACTTTCCAAGTCTGAACTCACGACTTCGTGATGTTGTCCAATTGACTTATGTCAAGGAATCATGTTATCAAGCTATAATCTTGGATCCATCATTATTATTTATTATTATTATATTAGTGTCTTCGATAGATTTCTTTATACCATATTAAATTTTTCACAAATATATGAACCTTTGCACGAGATATCACCCTCATGCTCTAGTGGCACAGGCCGAAAATACCCCTACTTGGTACTTTCAATTTAAATATCTTAAAAAGGGGCAAAAACGGGCAAAAAGGGACAAAGTTTCTCAACTGAATATCATGGTTGACATGCAACTTTATATCAAGAGACTTGCCCAGCGTGAAACTCCGTGAACAACATCATTGTTTTCCTTCTTGTTCATTAACCTATGGCTAAGATTTATGATATATTGAAAACGGAATACGCAAACAAAAAGAGAACAATAGAGAACCGACAGAGTGTGGAAAGTAAGTAACAACGTGAACAAAGCAAAGGTTCCACAAAATACGCATCTGCCTTTTTACTTATTCAACTAATTCCGAAATAAATGCCTAAAACCTCCAGCGAAAACCCTCGAAAGGGAAAACGGCCTTCGTTACCCCGGACGGACACTATCAGTTCAAAAGAATGCCTTACGGTCTAGCGAACGCCCCAGCGGGTTTTCAACGACCGGTAAATGCGGTATTACAAACCTCAGACTATAGAATAGCCGTTACATGTTTCGACGATTTCCTCGTGCCAAGTGACTCTGTGGAGAAAGGAATTAGGTGGCTAAATCGCGTCTTTGATTCGTTAGGCGAGTTTGGCCTATCGACTACTTAGGGGAGAGATCCGGTGATAAAAGGTGTGCAGGACTTCCTCGCAGCAGGCGATCAGAAGACGCACGAACGTTTCACGATGTAAAGTGACCCAGAAAAGTATTCATACGCCACTATACGCT
The DNA here is from genome assembly GCA_963969485.1 of Nomada goodeniana. NCBI lineage: Eukaryota > Metazoa > Arthropoda > Insecta > Hymenoptera > Apidae > Nomada > Nomada goodeniana. The sequence continues at coordinate 5,398,860 of OZ018306.1, read as the reverse complement.
CTAGTTTGAACAGTGGTAACTTGATTTATAGGATATTATTTTAACCTGCGGACGAATCAAAATGTTGGATATTAACGCAGCTTTCAAATGATGTATATTTTATTAACCGTTTGAATGTCACGCGTCTCTGCTGTTTCCCCGTCCAAACGTGCCCAGGAGCGCTTTTTCGCTTGTCTTATTCCCCATCCAAGAATGCCAAGGGAGGGCTATTGCAATGTTTTCTGCTCTTATACGGTAGCCGTAAAGTCGCGCTCATTAGAAAATACGCAACGAAATTCTTAACGAGTACAAATATCGGTAGGAAAAAAGTATTCATACAGCAGCTCCCTTTTTAAATAAATAATCGGCGATAAACGGCGGCCCCATACGTTGTCACGAGCGTGCATAATTCAATGTAGTAGCAGCTACAGTTTTTCGCAGATATCTCGAAAACTAAGGCCGAGCGGCGGTTATATGCATAGTAAACAGTTGTTCAGAATACTGAGTTCTACATCACATTCAAAACTCATCGAAATTGGTGAGGTAGTATCACTTCTATAGATTTACCAAAAAGACTCAATATATTAAATGTTATCGGTAATGTCAAATCGAAATAAGGGGTGCTGCAGTTCCACAGTATATATACGCGAGCCGCCACTGCCTAGGAGACATGCAGCATCTCTCATCGCGTGGGATAGACCTCGGAATTAAGTGTACGTTCGGGCCGATTTTCAGGAGCAACTCCCCCCTTCGCACGCCCGCGAAGAACCATCACGGTTTGTATGTCACGCACCTGAGGAGCCTCGAGCCGATTGGTGACCGCGGGGCCGATTCAGGCGCCTCTGAAAATCGGGCCGAAAGAGCGGTTAATTCAAACCCCTGCCTTAAGTGTTGAAATAACGCTAAAATCATTTAGGCCACGATATAATTTGGACTATATTTAGTGTTTTAATTTACGGTAATAAGTTGGTATGTTAAACCGTGTACTGGGCCTTTGATCTCTGCCGATTGCCAGGATCGCAGCTTTTCGTTTCTTTTCAATAGCTATCCTTTTCTGCGGTCGAAACTTATTACAGTTAATTAAGCCGGTATATATAATCCAAATTGTATCGTGTTTGGTCCCATTTGAATCAGAAAAATGTTACATATGCTATGCAAAAGTTTTGTAAGAAAAGGATGCGAAATAAAAAAGTTTTGTGTTTACATTAGTGTTATTTCACCGATACGCTGGATATTGTTGTTTGGCTTGGCAGCTCGGTTCTCTTTCTTTACTAGCTGTCCTTTTCTACGTTCGACGCTGTCGGCAAATTTCAAACAATGTAGGAACTACACCGTGGAAGCGAACGTTCAGACCCGTGGCTTTCGCTTAGATCAAGACATTACTGTAATTTTATTCAAAATGGAGAAACGAGAAGACCGGTGTCTGTCTGCCTTGTTCCACAGCGTGGTCTCTTCGTCTAACCATGCCCTGATTGACGAAGCTAAGAGCGGCACGTTATGTCTAACCTTATTCGTAACGCGGTCCATTTGTCTACGCAGTAACAAAATCGGCGAGGCTTGCTCTCCTTGTCTATCGTATCCACGGTGCGCTAGCCCAAACTCGCTACAGGAATTCGGAAACCGAGAATTCCGAAAAATTTGAAGCTTTGCACATATGTAGTTCATGTTATGCTAACAGCGGAAAAATATTTGTTTCCTACTGAAAATCGGATTTAGGCGTGAAAACACCCCTCCAAATGTTAGAATATTCAAGGTAAAGGTACGGGCGAGGCGGGCCATGTGCATTTCGCCGATGCACGCTGTCTCTGTCTAGCGTAGCTTTCTTTCGGAGCTAACCCTAAAATGGTTAAAAAACGCCATGGTGACGTAGGCGTCCTCCGTACGGCGCTTTTGCCAAAGGAAGGCATTCTAGTTTAGACCACAGCATTAATAAACTGAATACCTTGTTAATATATACACGGTTAATATATACAAAACTAGCCAAGGACTGTATGTATACTGTACAATGTCTAAGCGAACGTGTAATGAGTGGACCCCAATGTAATATGGTGCAGTAAATATGCTCCAAATTCTATCGTGTTTCGTGTTATTTTAATCAGAAAAATATTACAAAACTGTTGAACGAAGTTTTATAAAAAAAAATATAAAGTAAAAAAGTTTGCTCTTTGCATTAGTGTTATTTCACCGATACGCCGGGTTTCGTTTTGGCAAATGACGCTTCGGCAAATTTCAAACACTGTAGGAACAACACGATATAAGCAAACGTTGAGACCCGAAGCTTTCGCTTATATCAATGCAATACCGTAGCGGTTTCGTAGGTGCCGCGTCAACGATGAGCCATTCTAAACTTAATGTCAACGCTCATACCACGCTGAAAGCACTGGTTCTCGTCCGATCACGAAAGTTAAGCAGCGTTGGGCATGGATGATAGTACTTAGATGGGTGGTGACCGCTTGGGAACTCCGTGTAGTGTTGGCATCTATCCCCTTTTTTACTCCCCGTCAAGGGCCGCGTTTGTAATTCGAATCTCTTACAATAAGTCTAAATAAGTGTTAAAGGGAAAGGAATGTAAGCTGCGCGGTTATTCTATTACAATACTTTATTAGATTCACTGGTCTAGAGTATACACTTTGAACTGTCAAGAAGTTCGATTATCAATTAGTGTCACGTGACCTGGATAGGGTATATCGGTATTGGATATGGTGTGTTTAATAAAATAACTATTATATTTTTGTCAACTTATATTCTTGTCTATCTATGAAATGTTCTCTAGAACTGAACGAAAGCGCCCAAAAGAACTGGGCTCCATTTATACCTACGAATGCGTATTGTTTCACTTTACAACCTAGGCCCTAATGACTCGCCAAGTACAGAACCATCGGTTTCTCTTACTATCTCTGTTAGAGAGACGTTTCTAAGAACGTTGAGACAATTTTGCTCTGGCATAATAAATTCTATTTCCCATCGCTAGTAACGTTTCAACGATGAAACTTTGCTATTTCTCATTCTTTTCTTATGAAACTTTTACCTTGACATTGGTGACATTTTTCTGATAAATGAGAACCAAACACGACATCATTCGAAAAATATTTATCTGTAATAGCTCATTATCTTTCATTATCGTTTCTAATAAGCTAGAAAGACGAATTGTTACCTACATTTCAAATAATACCGTGACTAGCGTTGTCACTTCAATTTTGGCGGCTGAGATGGCGCTAGCTCGATGGCTCGCCGTCGCTCAGCGACGTGCATGGTGACGTAATGTAACAGTAAATTAATAGTAATGGCAGTACAGTCGCCAAATAGCAGTAAATAGCAGTAGAGTAGTAACAGTAAAGTAGTGACGAGAAATAGCGCGTTGAAATATAAGCTAATATATTAGAGATCGAGTCCCGCATTCGTCGATCCAGAAACGAGACTTAAAATCAAATCGAAATGATGACTTCGTCGGCAGGTCTGGTCCTAGTGAATGAACAGAAATTCGTTCAGAGTTCATGTGCTACAGACCAATGTATTTCATCTCACCTCGGCGAAAAGCTATATCCAAACCTCGATATCACGATGGTTCTGAAATGGAAAATTATTTAATATCGGACACGCAAGAAAGTTCATTGCGAATGAAGCGTCTTGGAAAACGTGCAAGTCGTTGATTCATAAAGCGAATAATGCCACGGAATTTGTACTCAGTTTCCACAAATAAACATTAATTGTGAATTTATTATAATTTTTTGTGTAGACGTGTGACGGAAAAAATCTGTAATTGGTTACAATAAAATGTAGTGGAAATGGAAACTAACCGCCCCCGTATACCGGCCACTCTAGGGTATTTGACTCGCGCAAAGTGCACATGTTCAGCCAACGATTCGCAGGTAATAAAGTCGTAAGGCGTGCTGAGTTTACAATAACGTGCTAATCCTTAGAAAATGAGCTGCACGATGTTTATGCATGTGGCTCGTAGCTGCAGGAGGCAATAGGGGTTCACAAAAAAAAAAACTTATAGAATTTTAGCGAACCCAATGACTTTATGATGATGTCTTATGATGAACGTCCAACTTCTGTTAGATGCCTTTGACTTTCTATTTTAGCACATCTGGAAACCATAACCCTGTCAGATACATCGGACCTCCAATCATAAAGGTATTTGGTTACTATCACCCATTGGAACCTTGTGTCCATTTTGGCAATATCCAACTGTTCCGAAAATTCTACCACCGTGAAGAGATTCAGTGATGCAGTGACGGTCCAAAGAATGTTTAAAACATTTTTTCAGGTAATAATTTGGTAAAACATAGTGTAAACATTTCTACAGGGCAATAAATTTGTAATAATAGTGTATTCCTTTTCCGTTTCTCTTTTATTAGACTAATAATAATAATCACGTGTGGGTCCCTTTTATACAGACAGACGAAAGATTTAGAAAATTTTTAGACATAAGAAATTTCATAATTAGACAAGATAATGAATCGACATTTAACACTAGAACAACCAAGCGAACCAACCTGGTTTGTTTCAAATTGTTTGCTTTAAAATTATTAATATACAGGAATCGTTGTAGGTAGTGACAATTGTACAGCTCCAGCAAATGTTCATTCAACGACTTTCGTGTTTTTATTCGGTCTGACGTGTGCTATCTAAATGGTACTAGAATCTATCGGTAGTTTTAGCGTTAAAGAAATTACAATTTGATACGAAATTTCGATTACGGGAGCTAAACAACTACTTGCATGTGAAAAGTATGAAAAATACGGTACAGTGAACAATTTGAAAAATTTGGAGGGTCAGGGAAAAATTCAAAGGTGGAAGGCAGATTGTTAATTTGCCGGGTAAAGAAAAATCCATGTGGAACATGTGATGGAAAATTTAAGACTTTATTTTTCCCGAAGAACTATAGAAGGACGTTTAAACGAAAATGGGTGTAACAATCTTATATCAAAGAAGAAACTATTCATTTCGGCGAAGAACAGAAAGAAACGTTTACAGTTTCCGCAGGAACACATTAACAAGCTTACAGATGAATCTAAATTTCAAGTAATGAATGAAAAAAGAAGGAAAAAAGTTTAGTATAAAATGTTAATGTTCGGAATTAAATGTTCGGAAGATCCAGACAGTGGTGTAGAATCCCCAAAACGTGACAAGAATTCCAAAAATGTTTCTACAGTGGTAAATATGATATTTTCTGATTTGTTATATAGAATAAAGTGTACACGCGAAAGAATTAAATAATGGGATAAAGAATATAAGAAAAAGAAGATTTCTCATATTTTTTTCGAAAAAATTCGATTATTATATAATAGACGTGTAGAGTTTTTTGAAGATTTACTGATCATTCGAAAAGAATCACGTTTTTCCTCATCTCTGTGACCTTATTTCTAGGAAGGTCCGAAGAGTCGCAGAATTTTTTTAGACTACAATGTTCGTATTTACGTCTAGTTGTAACAAAAGAGAAAAAAATGATAAGGGACTCGACTAGTAAGGTCGAATAGGCCCTTAGGTATAAACAAGAAAATGAATAATTAGCGTTCAAATGAACATTTTGTTTCGTTTTTCTAATTTACAGTAGAATAGAATAGAATAGAACAGAATATTATTTGCTTTTCGGCCTCATTCTCAATTTATACCGTAAATTACGTTCTCCCTCATCTGCCTTACGCGACATCTATTTCTCCCTATTTAGTTATTATCAATAACCTTATACTATCTGTCTTATACTAACTTGTATCTTATTTTTATTCTTCCTCGTTCTCTCTCCATCGCATTCAATGACATCCATTCTCACGCTTGCCCTCCCCGTTCTTTCTATTTCTCTTTTATTTTTCTTTCCACCTCCCTTAACCATCTTTCTGCCTCCTAACTTTTTCTGCCCACTGACTAGATCTTCTGCCCCTATGGTCCCTTTTTGCAGCCCCCTGCAATCCCTCACCGCGTGTAACAGTGTCCCCCAGTCCTTGCACAGTTCGCACCTCCTTTCTTCATCAGCCTTCAAATGTCTGTTTCACGCCTCTGTGTTCCCGCACCCCTCCCATGCTATCGGCCTCGTGCAGTTTTCCCTACCCTCCTTGGTCGGGTACTTCGTTAGCATACCTGTCTTTATATATTAATACCTGTTATTACATGTACCTGTCCCTGTTGAAATACCTTGTCCTTGTCGTTGAACCTGCTGGTGTCTTTCCTTCAGTCTTATTCCAATATTTAGACAATTAATTCTTCGTCGGTATAGTCCTGCTTGGCTGGCCCCGTTTCTCTTCAGATACTCTTCTCTCTGTTTCCTGCTCGCTGTCTGTACTCCACCTGCTCTAGTTCTCTCCCTTCTTCCTCCTTTCCCCTTTGTTCGAATCGTATTGCTCTCTGTCCCGTCCTGACTTTCCACTTGCCCCCCTTTGACGCAACTAGTACTATGTGATCCGGTGGGCATCTATCCAATCCTAGCACCCACTTGACGCACCTGAATCGTATCTTTTCCATCTCTATCATTTATTTGTAAAGAGTCAGAGTAAGAGTAAAGTATGGACGAGAAATAGCGCGATGAAATAAAAGCTAATATATTAGAGATCGAGTATCTTATTCCTCCATCCACATGCAAGACTTACGATCAAAGATAAAAGATCACCACAGTAGAAACGAATTAAAGCATAATATAATCCACAAGCGTTCGAGGAAGCGAAGAATGAAATATCGTTATCGGCAGCCGATAATTGCGTAGTTCGCCGAGCGACACTTTGTTCGGGACGTAGTGGAAGACGCTGAGCAATTTGTAACGTAAATGTAAATAAATGAACGTTAACTAAATTATGTATTATCGGTGCTTAACGTAGTAATTCAGTACGCATCCAGTCATAAATACGAAAACACTAGCCGACCGCGAAGAAACACATTTAGTCAACGCTCGGTCTCTCTCAAGTGCACGTGCACTAAACGGAAATTCAAACGCGAATTCCTCAAAAGCGGCACCTCGAACGAACAAATTTTATTCGTCTTTTTCGAGTTATTCTCGCACAAGGAATAACCCCCTTTCGGATTCTACAACGAGTCCCCAATCATCCGGTATATCTCGTCTGTGCTATCTGTTTTCAGGAAAAGCGTGATGCAGTCAATGTATGCATTTTCGTACGATTGTATAACTCTAAGCATTTACTGAATTAATGCTTTTACTGGGACGCATACATCACTAGAATGAGATGTCGAACTTATGTTATAATTATGTGGCCACATTATTTAAAATAAAAAAAGGGAGATTGGCAGTTGTTTTTACGAATATAGAAAGTATTGGTTTACTGGTATAATATTTCTAGAATGTGCAAATTACAGCAATTATTTGAAATTATTGCACTTATTATTATTCTTCGGCTGCTACGACCACCGTTCTATTGTTCTCTTTTACGACCCATTAGCAGCGACAAAATAGCCTCGAGGATCGAGTATACTGTTCGTTTCGAATTGAGGGACGATGCGGTCAAATTTACTGAATAGGTGTTGCACTTATTTTATTACTTAAAAATGACTCCAGTAAGTGAAAATTGTTGCATATATTTCTGTTTCAAATTAGTTTCATCGGACGTAATGGTACATATGTTTTTTTTATGAATGACCCAACGTGCAAAGGATCGCATCTTCGCCGTACTGGTTTTTGGTAATTGCTCCCCCTTTCAAAATTGTGTTGAGGGCGAGCACGCGGCTTGAGTAGCTGGACGTGTGTAGCCATAATCGAGCGGTTCTATCCTAATTTTCGTTTTACACGTTTTTTTATGAATGAGGTACTGGTAGCGATGTCAAGGTCAAGTTAGTTTTTTGTAATAGAACGGAATATTTTTGTTATCGAGTGTCGCAGAATAGTATTTCGATTTCTCGCTATGTATCTACATTGTATTTGGGGAGTTCGTCCGGGCAATATGTAATCGGTATCCCCATCGATGGGTAGGTTTGAACTCGACTAAAATAAACAAACGTAACTGAGAAGTTAATCGCATTGAATGGGGACAAAGAACGTATACGTCCCCGCAGAACGTTCGGTCTCGTTTCGTGGCAATATCGATCGTGAAATCTTTCGTGCATTCCTGGGCACCACAAACCATTTCATGTTTTGGCCTAAGGGAAAGCTATATTAGACAAAGAGAGCGTGCCTCGACGAAATGCACATGGCCTGCCTCGGCCGTGTCCTTCCAGGCATGTGTACAAAATTGACTAGTCAATTGTGAACGGTACGAAAAACTGCTTGCAGAAACTGTTTTCTATCGATTGAGTGGGTCTGATTTCTGTTGCCGACGCGGTCAAGTAGGATTTATTTTACGAAAGGCAAAAGACACGTGTTCTTCATTATTTTACGACGTTTTATAAAAGGAAATTACCGCCCTGCAGGTCTTCGTTGAATTTTAAGAGGTACAACGTTACAAATATGATAATTATTCCGATTATCGGTCTATCCTTTCTATCCTAAATGTGCGAAAGGACAAAATGTTTGTTTGTCGCGTTCAATATTGTACATTACCACCGAGGACTGGTGTCGAGTGATATGCGGGTTCTTGAATTAACGAGATTCCCAGGTCGGGTCGGGAAAACTAGGGCGAAATCGAGCGACCGGAAATACATGTGATGCTCATCGAGATTCCTAAATGTATCCGACGGCGCACCTTGGTGCAAAATCGCCAAAAGGCGGCAGAAATTCAAAAAATGTTTCTACAGTAGTAATTATTATATTTTGTGATTTGTTATGTAAAATAAAGTGTTAAATTAACATGACTCATGGGATCAAATAAAAATTAAGTAATGGCAATAACAATATGACAAAGATTTCTTCTCATATTTTTTTCGATGGATTACATTATTTGTAATTGTAGCTTAACTTAGCTGTTTTCACATTTATCATCCGATTCTGTAAAAAACTGAAGGACATCATCATATATTGTTTTAATTTTCTTGGTTACAAAAATCTTAAGCTTGATATACGCGGGTCCGAAGACATCAGAAGTTAATGAAACGCGTCTTCTAGGTTTTGCCTAGGTTGAACAGAGGCAAATGTACGGAAGCGGTAATAGTTCACTAGTTTCGATGAATCCTAAATATGTTGTAGCACTCAGTATTCCGAACCACTTTTTCCTGTGCATATAACCGCCGCTTAGCCTTAGATTTCGAGATATTTGCAAAAAACTGTAGCTAGTACTGCATTCAATTTTGTCAATACGCGCATGCTCGTGGCAACGCACGGGGCCGCCGCTTATCCGGCAGCCGCCGAAGAATCTGTATTCTGAGCTCTACGACATATTCACAAATCATCGAAACCGGTGAGGTAGTACCACTTCCATAGATTTGCGACAGATTTTCGTACTCGCAGCATATCTGTAAGCAGTATTAAACAAGTCAACGCCTGGTTTTCATTGGGCACCATTGGACGCAGAGGGTACCGTGTCGACGATGAAGCAGTCAAAGATTAACGTCAACGCTCATACCACGCTGAAAGCACTGATTCTCGTCCGATCACCAAAGTTAAGCAGCGTTGGGCACGGATAGTACTTAGATGGGTGACCGCTTGGGAACTCCGTGTAGTGTTGGCATCCATCTCTCCCCTTTTTGCTCCCCGTTAAGGGCCGGGGTTTTAATTTTTGATCGCAATCAATGCACGCCCTTAATGCAGGATTGGGTAAGTTTATATAAGTAGCCTTTGCTAACATTAATTATCCAAACATTAACTTCACAAGCAATGAAACACCCAATTCGTTTCGGATAACGAGTAAATGTATGGAGCAGTTATGAAACGACTTGTTAATTAAACTGATATTCATGTATAACGCATAATTATATATTATTATAAATGAAGACGAGGAGACCACGCTGTCGAACAAGGCACACACATTCGGTGGCAAAGTGCTAGACACCCTGTGGATAATTTATGGTGGCGACGCTGTCCTGCGTGTGGTCGGAGAGTGTTCTGGGAACAGCCAATCGGGCGACAGACGATGGCTGGTCGCCATTCGGTTATCGGATGCCCTAGGCTTTACTATTTTATTGAGAGTCCTGTAAGTAAATGAATGGGACTAATCATCTTGTCGGCAGTCGATGGCTGGCGGCCGCTCTGGACCTTTCAAGTATAGGGTGCCGAGTGATTGTTTATTAGAAAGACAAGATTATTGCTAAAGAATAGGGACTCTGTTCCTGGAGGATCTGGCCACGGAGTGAGGAAAGCGATGCCATTTGGAAAGGGGACGGTGACGAATCCGTGGGCACTTACCCCAGACCCTGGAGCGAATAACATTCAAATATTAACTCAAACAATACTATATATATTATATCTCACAAATAAATATTAATAGTTTTCTGTGATTACGAATACACATCTTCTATTTCACAATTGTTATGTATTAACGAATATTAACGTAAGCACCAGGCAGTAACATGCCTTCAAATAATCATTAATGTGTTAACAACAGCTTAACTTTTCAAATAAACGGTAAATAAATACCGTCCGCCCCATATTAATCAGCTAATCATGTCAAAGTGTGTTATGCGATAAGCTGAAAATTACGACCGTAGTTGATTTCCCATCCCAGGTCCTCCGGAATGAATTGGATCGGATTGTCAATTTCGCAGAACGCGATTTATACAGCGCGCCATTCATATGGAATAAAATATCCGCGCTAGGCGAGGGACACCAGTATTTTATTTTTATCCTTTTTTCGAAACATCGCGTAAGGCGATTTATCTGTATTCGAAACACCGCGAATAAATAAATTTAAATAGTACTAGTCTAATAATCCTATAAATAATGAGGAAATGTGTAAATTTTCCATTCTACTTATTAACACTCAAACCGGCGGACCGCCGGACGGCGGGTCCGGTTGGATCCAAGTAACATTTTTTTTTGTTAAATAGTGACTGATTTCTTTGACTAGACAAGTAACATAAATAATAAAGGAAAAAATAATAGGTACAAAAATCACAGAAAGCGTCTATTCAGCTCGGATATAGCTCTAACGGAAATAAAACAAACCACACTGCATGACCATCGAGTCTACAGCGGTGGGTGTAAACCCACGCCACAAATAATCGATCGCAAGCAACAATGTATGGCTCAGTGGCTCGGTGAGGCTCGATCCAAGAACAGAATCTACCGCCGGGCAGCTCGACTCGGGATCGACTCGAGATCGACAGTCAAGGGCAAAAGATTCGTAACCTCGTTCGAATAAATTTGTATTCGAATTCAAAATTGTTCCTTACTCGCCCTTTCGCGTCCTACATTTCTACGAGTGGAATGCTATTCGCTAATCTAACAGTGGTATTTCTGCAAGCGTCGGTAGTGAAGGACTAACATTTTCCAGCATGAAATTTACTAACGATTATTTAAGATCAACTGTAGCACAAGAACCACTATTAAATCTTTTGTGAATAGTGAAATATCTAATGTTAAGACCTTGTTCGACATTTCGCTAACGTAAAAGCGTGGAAAGTTTTATCGCAAGAATTATGAGAATAATAAATGGGCAGGAATATTTCTATGTTTGGTTATTTAAATTCCACCTGCTTATAGTTGTATCTGCAAATTACCAATTGAGGCAAGACATTATAATAAGGATAATGCTATTTCGTCATATAAATTCTTGCATGGATCACATGCACGTGAAATCGTAGCACGCTACACGCAAAGGCGAAGAAAAGCATTGTCCTATGGCCCGCCCGTTACCAGGGTAACATGCGCAGAAGTCCCGAAAATGCAGCTCGTGCGCAGTTCATACATGAGCCTCGCTGCGAGCGTCATTCGCCTTTCGAGCGCCGTAGTGGTCGGTTGGTGGTTTTTTCGTCCTTCAGGTTAGTAAAATTTGTTCAGTGCCTTTGTGCTATCGACACTATTGCTTCTATAGATCAGTACCTTGGTTCTTTGCAAAAATTACTACTTCAAATAATGTTACATTAATCGAATGTATCTTATCTTTAGCGACATGTTTTTAACATTCGTTAATTATATCGGCGCTTTCTATAATTTGTTATTAAATACATTTTTCCTTTTTGTACTTGCTTGCAGGTTCCTATACTATTTGTTCAGCTTTTATACACATTCAAAAGTTTGTTCCGCGTCTTTTTTGTAATCGACAGTAGGGCTTCAATAGATCAGTCAGTACCTTGGTTTCCTACAAAAAAGACTAATTATATTAATATTCTATTAATTGTGTCGGGGAATCGATGGCGCAGACGGAATGGGAAACTGCGTCACATACGACGGTTTCTGTTGCATCCGAATCTTCACTTGTTTTTCGTGAACGATCACGGGCTTTGTTCGAGAAGAGACGCGAACGCAGTTACCGCAGAACACGCCGCGACGATAGACGTTCGAATAGTTTCAGATACATACCGTTTTACATTGTTGTAACCAACATTAGTGTTTAATAAATTCATAATTAAGAAGAAAAACGTATTTACGTAGGAGACTGTTATTAAAACTCATTCCACCCTTGTCGTACCGAATAAATTGAAGATATCTTCTTTTTGCCAACATTTTTTTAAACATCTAATTATGTTCTCGGATCTTTCTAGTCCTTGTATTATTAAATATGTTTTCACTTTGCTTTGTTACAGGTTTGTTAGCTGCCTCGTCGTTGGCGAATAATGTGTATATGGAGATGGTAGGATTACGGTCTCGAGATTTCATTATCACGGCGCTTAACTGGTTTGCTGGGCGATTGGTAACGTTTAACATATCTATTACAATTCAAACTGCTCTCTGCATATGCATGCATTCATTCATGTACAATTGAGTCTATTTTTATGCGGGAAATACGTACCACGGTAAACGGCATACAGATCGATTGTACAAAGAAGGTGGTGCAACTTGCATTCAAAAATTCGGGATACGTTCGGTAATATTCTCCAACTGTATAAATGCAAAGTAGTGGGCTAAAAAAAATTCCTTCGAAATTTATTTGTTTCCATTGAATTTGATTGGCGAGTAACAATTTTCATTACATTTTTCATTATTTACATTAATGTGGATCTATGCACGTACGACGGTGTAACCCTGAATTTCCGTAAAATAAAATATGCATGGGAATAAAATAGTGCGCATGAAGTGAAGATCGACCGTACAGTGCGTTCGCTAGAAGGTAGCTAGAAGGAGGTAGAGCACTTACTGCGTTCTCACTCTGCTACTATCCACGCATTATTGCTATTCGCTATGGCCAACGATAAAGGACGGCGGGAGCATATCCAGACAAAGTGAAATATTATAAGCCATCTTGTCGCGTACGCACCGTCCTTACATTTGTTTATTTCGCGTTGCCGCCTAATTCGATTTCGGTTGTAATTTTTATGCAAATGCTATTTGTTTCACAATACGTGAACTGCGTTGGATAATAATATACAGAATGTGTATTGTTATTGTATTGAATAATTATCATGACTATATTATTTTCTTTGCAATGTTCCAAAATCAAGGTAATAGTAGAAGGGGTTAATGGAATTGTCTTTTTATTTGAAACATTGTTAGATGATATTCTTGTTTTTTATTTCTGCTTTAGCCAGAAATCATTAATTTGTTTGGTTTCTCATTCGATAAATTATTAAACGAGTATATAATCTTTGCTGCAGATGCTACTACTAGTGATAGTATTAAATACATTTTTCTTTGTTAATGTCTAGAATAAAACTGTAGCCTAGTCAATTTGCTGACTTGTCCCATAGACAGAAATAGGAAAAAGAAAAGGATAAAAAAAATGTGTTCCGCTTCATTTGTTATTTATCGTTGTTTCATTTTCTAATTCGTTCAATTATTGCAGGAAATGTGTGGCCGTGCGCAAGGCGGTCGGTAGAATCAGTGTTTGCATCGCTAAAGTATTATTTATTATTTTCCGTGCGCAGAACGCTCGAAATAATTGCAATTGAAAGTAAATAATTAATAAATTTGGGAAACTAGAATCAGTGCGTTCGCCGATTATAATAGGTAGTCGTTGATTTATCTTTCTCCTTTCAATTTGCAATTTTAGAAATTTTTAATTCGGCATAAGAGTCAGTGTCGTGTCAATCTGAATTCGATCTTTGCTCGGCCAGCTAGAAGTGTAAGTATATTTATATTTTATTTTTCTTGTATTTTTATGACTTGTCGTAGGACTAGAGTTTTATGCGTGCATATTTCTTAATCACCCGTTGGAACAGAATGAAGAAAATATTTGAGAATCTTCGAAAATTCGCAAATAGTATATAGCACAGCCACTCTTATTCATATTATATTATCCTTCTGATAGCATTTTATATAACGAAAGTGATGCTTGAATTTTTGAATCTGTTGTGTTTTTCAGTTTAACTGTAAATAACAAATATTTCATATTGACTCCTTGACATTTTATTTGCACTGCATATATTGGGTTGCATATATTTGTAAGCAGTTTCCAAATATCGTTTATCAACCCCTCAACATATTTTATGGTGCTATGTATGTTCAATTTGGAAGAACAAATCATAATATCCTTTATTTCTCGACTTTTTAAAGATATTCCCCGAGCCAGATGCTACCGAAGCTTATGACGATGGCTTCTTCCGGTTTATTTATGTTATCCACGTTTTCATCAGAACAGTGAGTAATGCCCATTCAATATCATTCGTCGGTCACCCGTGCCGCAGGACGATAGATCCGAAACGACGCTACTGTTTGTACCTATTCAGTATCTTCCGGCGAGGACAGTGGCCGCATGCGTATACAAGTACAATATGTGTATAGAATTGAGTAGTGAGCGAGGGCTCGTAATTTACGAGCCGAGCCGAGCCGAGCTCTGTTCGTTTACGCGAGTCGGGTCGCCCGCTTGAATTTTCTAAGCTACTCGAAATCGACGAACTGCTCGAATCAAAACGAAACTAATATTGGACGTGAAAAAATCGAGGAGCTCGAATGTAATTCGCGGCTCGCGCGTCCCGTCGTAAGACTTCATGATGATCTTGAAGATGAATTTTAAGCTCGAAACTTTTCGAATTACGCGTATATGTTCGAATTCGAAGAGGTCTTTTCTAATATTCATCTATTAACTATCAAATACTAATCTACCATTAAGGAAGAAAAATATGTCGCTAATTTAGTGATTCTGTTTAATTTCATAGAGAAAACAAATTTCTTCTAAATGCTCGGTTTATAGCTTCGTCGTGCATTGGGCAGTAACGACATTATTCCGTGCTCTAGAAAAAAGTCTTTCACTTGGTACTTGAGTTGCAGGTATCCGTAGGTAGCTTTTGTTAATAATGCCAATTTCGCGAACCTCCCGTGATCTTTTCTTCCGCCTATCTATAATATGGGTATTAGCTGGCACAGGTTTGTCGTTGAAGTATTGTGTATCCTCATCGGTTACATTAAGGTGGCGGGTATAGACGAACGTGCCCGCGGCTGCAGCGCGGCATTACAACGTATGCTCGGTGTTTCGTATTTACCACGATCACTCGCTGCGCATGGAACGATCCATGAATTTCTACCAGCATTTGCCATCAGTTCAGTTTCGGAAAACCCGAAGAAAACCGTCCACGCTGTGGCAACGAATCCCTTTGTGTTCGCGCAAAAAACCGACTGGAAATGGTTCGCGTTGCGCGGCATTAAGGGCCGCGACTCCATACGCCATGACCTGTGTGCGTGCACTCACACAACAACGGAGAGCATGCACGTATAGGCCATGCGTGAGAGAGACAATCGATTCCCAATTATTCGTCCCCCGTCACCATAATTGCATTAATGAAACTTTCGCGAGTAGGGCACACACGTGTAGACTTCACCACAGCCCGGAAGTTACATTTGAATGCCAATAAACACCATCCTTGAGATGAGTGTAGGCAACAAGATGGCCGCAGCATCTTGACACGTATCACATTTAACAAATATTGAACGATATAATGGTTTATTCACTGATCAAACGCAATCTCCTACTTCCTTGAACTAGCACCAGATCACCGACATTCGATTTTTCACAATTTATCACTTCTGGAAGGCGAAAAAGGTTAAACACGATTTGCACGGATCCGACGTAAGAATAGTTCAATGATTCTCCGTCGGCGGCGGTTATGACACATTTTAGCTAATTTGGCCAGGTTATCGTCAGAGTCGAAAAAAATACAAAATCAGTCGGTAAATGTAAGTCATAATTTCACACCACGAACGGCGATTCATACGTGAATACCTGACGCGCGGACACAGACGCAAGTAAAACATAGTTGCCGCAACGTATCAAGAACTCTGTGAAGCTGTTGTCACATCTGTTGCGATTATAACGATAAGCAAAATGAATCTGCTCGAGCCGAGATGTTGATTCAAGCCTTTGCAAAAACTTTTTTGTTGTTTCGAGCCCCCCCCCCCCTCGGGTTAATTGGTTTTCCATAATTTTTTTTATTTACTAACTATATGGCAAGCCTATATTTGAAAAAGGAATAAGAGTAAGGATTGCACAATAAAAACACGTAATGATTTATAAATATATATTCATTTAGGTGGCGTAAAAATAATAGATGACGGGTCGCCTCCCGCCGCTGACACCCTGGTGAACCCCTTGGTGAACCCCGTCCCCGCGCTCTCTTCCGAGGTCGCCCTATACCACCTCCGCGACTATACATAAGTCTTCTTAGCATCTTTTTGATCTGATATATAATAATGAATCATTAATATAAATCGAAAAGCATTCGTGCAAAATCCACGCTTTTACTTATGGCTTCCATTGACGGCGTACCACCTCCGTCTTCTTTCTCCTGTTTCACCTCGCCTTCCTTTTCCTCCTCTACTTCCATCTGTAATGACAGTAATTTATGTATTTTTAACTGTTTTTAGATTTTGAATTTTACGAAATCAGACCCACGTTGAACAATGTTAACGTATTTCGCGCACTTCTTCGTTCGACATTTCAACGTTGATTGCCTTTTGTCACTGACGCGAAGCTGAAAAGCACCCAGAACGATTGGTGGTGGGGATTAGGACCGTGTTCACTGTTTCGTGAAACAGGCTCTTTCCTCATTTCTAATTATACCGATTGAATCTTTATTTTCGCAAATCGTGATATTATAAATGAATACAACATCAAAACTGTCTTTTTAAAATAAATATCAACCTCATTGCTCTTTATTCTTCGTGATCCAAATTCGTGATAGACAAGAGAAAATGGATAAGAAATGAAACTATATTTGATACTCTTCTTGTAATACAATGCCGCGGACCGCAGCTACTAGTACCAAGAGCGTTCTCGCGAAACTTCTTCCTATTATATACCTCGATCACTTTCTCTCTCTCTCTCTCTCTCTCTCTCTCTCTCTCTCTCTCTCTCTCTCATTCGTAATTCCATTCGCTCTCGTTATTCGCGAGCATTTGCAAAACCTATAACACTCCTTTGTTATAATAGTAAGGGACGTAGCCACGCGCGGCTCGCGGGCCGCGAATTGGTTGTCCCACCGGAGTGGGACCGGTTTGGGTACAACTGCACCCATTCAAAATTGCCCCAGCAACGGCAAGTAAACAATTTTATCGGAAGGGTGCCCTTGACCATCATCCGTTTACGGTTGAGGAGTACCATGAAGCGCTGTTTCCTGCCGTGCCATCCTTTTTTTTCAATGATCTCTGAGCAAATCGCCTTCTGTAATCGGCTGGTGTCGATTGAATCTCTACTATCTATGATTTCTGCCAAGTTGCAGTCCTCGTGGAACTTTCTCAGGTTCTCCTGCATGTCTGTTGCCCAGCTTGTATCATCTGTTGGCGATTATATAACTTTCATTTCCCTCGGCGTACATAAACAGAATAAAGCACTTTGTCTATTCGTTGTGTGCAACTGTGCCTGCACTGAATAATAGCAGTGTTGCTTCTTATTCGTTTCATCGCCCCGAAAAATACACCGTATTTGCAGTTGCTCCATTGTTCGGCGAGCGACCAATCCTTCGCCGGTTCGGGACATTTTGCTTCGACGACGGGGTCATCCTTCGCGTCTAGGGTGGATAAATCTACAACGCTCTCAAATCTACATCATCTACAACGCAATCGGATAAATATTTAATGTACAACATTTCTGATACACCAATTATACGAGCAGCAAGATCACGGTGATGATTATTATTATCAACACATATTTGAAATTTATTTTTGACTTGGGTTTAAGAAAACGAACTTGCCGATTTTGTAGTTTGTTTTCGTGTTTTAGTGTTTTAGTGTGGGGTGAACGTTCGTTCCGGATTTTTGCTCTGCGTCCCGCATAATGTCCCGGAATTAGCTACTCTTAAAATTAATCACGAATTATTTATTTTGTTCGAAACTTAGAATTAATTATGCTTCAAATACAATTTTTGTTGTATTTGTTTCGTTAAGTGTAACATTTTAATTTTGTTTGTGAAATTATCCTTCCCCTCCTCGACCTTCTCCACCCCGGCTGGCACAATGTCCTGGATTGCATCGCAGAAGGAAATAGTCACCCCACCCTATCCACGTCGCCGGGGTCAGGAGTTGAACTTAAGTAAGGTGGAACATCATCGATCAAGGGGGCCACACGGTAGAATATGGATTCCTAATTCTTCCAATTGTCCCAAGGCGCATTTTCTTTGTCTTCGCTTCGGTATTCCAGAGCACGTAAATTTTGGTGTCGCGGGTACAAATACCAAGTATGTACATTGCCGAAATTGGATGCAGTTAATTTTTTTCTACAAGCCGCCCACTTTTCGCTATCAACGGAAACTCCTGACTCTATGACTCTATGACAATACTTGCTTGCAAATACTTCAAAAGTATTTGTTAATATGGAAAATGGTGTGTTAAATAAAATAACTATTATATTTTTCTGAATCAATGTATTTAAAATAGCTCAGAAGGAATGTCCTTTCACTCTGAAATGTTCTCTTGAACTGAATTGAATCACCCAGAAGAACTGGGTACTTATACCTACGAATGCGCATCGTCTCATTTTACAACCCGGGCCCTTTTTGACTCTCCAAGTAGAGGCCCATCTGGTTCTCTTACTATCTTTATTAGTAGGCCATTTCTAAGAACGTTGAGACAATTTTGCTCTAGCGTATTTTATATTCACTATCAATAGCAAATATCCAACAGTTAAATATTTGAATTTAATATACGTACGTATATTACTGTTTCTAAAACCAAAAGTTGCAATCTGTACTCAGAAAAATGGACTACGATTTCTTGGCAAGACGGAACATGATGCCCTCCACTTGCTTCCAATTCATCGATAAATAATTTTAATTGATTTTTAATACCACTTACGTGGCTGACCAAATCTGAAACTGTCCGATTCTGTTCTTGCAATTTGGCATTTAAACTGTTACGGGGGCAATGTAGCAGCAGCAAGGAATGTCAACTCGCAAAAAATATAATATCCTTTAACCTTTCCTGCACATTTTCGGTATTTGTTTTTATTTCTTTTTTGAAGAAGGACAACATGTAGTTTCCTAAATTAAAATATCCCTTCCAGGTTGCTCCAGCACGTCACCCAACGTATGTCATTGTATAAACATAAATCACTATTTGTCGCATTTATGATGTCGCGTTTATGATGAGAAAAAGCAGGGGATCCTCCTCTGATTAAGATGACAACTATTCTCGCAATCTTCATTGTAGATCCCTGCTTTATGATTTTCGCACATAAATTCGCCTGGTGTCTAATGCAGTGCATTTGATTCCGTTCTTCTATAAAAGACCGCAAAATCCTACATCTTCGCGCACAGCGTCAAATATATCCACGCCTTCTTCTGCAGTTACATGTAATGGAACCGGTGCAAGTAATTCTTCATTGTTGGAAAAACTATCGCCTTTCATTTTTTCGAATATTGTTACTTGACGTGTATCTGTATAACTATGCATCTTGTCTTCGATTGCCATTCCGGTCAGTACTCTTCATCACATTTTCGATATCTGACACCTCAAGATCTGGTTAAATTGCGGTGCCGCCTTGCGTAGTGTTCAGAAATATACTCACCTAACAGGATTCTGTGTAGAAAGAATTTAAAAATAACAGGGATGGGTTATTGAGTTGTTAATCTAA
Source organism: Nomada goodeniana (assembly GCA_963969485.1). NCBI lineage: Eukaryota > Metazoa > Arthropoda > Insecta > Hymenoptera > Apidae > Nomada > Nomada goodeniana. The sequence continues at coordinate 5,378,911 of OZ018306.1, read as the reverse complement.
AAGTACGCCATATTGAACATTGTGCGATGCAATTTTTGACTGTAAATTAAATAAAAGAACATCTATGCAATTAATCTGAATTGTAGAATAAATTACAATTATTGCGTACATAAAACAAAGTAGAAGATATAATATGTTTCGAATAGGTAATTTAAAACTAACTTACCTGTAAGTTACTACATGCCTCTCCGCTAGTGAAATGCATTTACTAAAGTAAAGTAAAGACTCCTCGCCAATAGCATGAGCTATATAATATAATATTATAAACAAATGATTCTTTTTTCATCCTCATATACTCAAGACTTGGCCGCTTGTTGCAATAAATGAGGAAATAGACCCTTCGCCCTTTTCTTCGCGAGATCCAAACATTTCATTGACCCGTATTCTTCCTCGGGTTATCAGCAGAAATCTAATAATGGGATTTGTCTTCAAACACAATACCGTCTCAACGTCCATTGAGAATGTACTTGATGTTCTTTGCCTGTTTTTGGGAAAGTAATTATGGAACAGCCTTCCTTAATAAAAAAAAAGATGGATTGCAATGGGTGACAATGGCCGCATATGTTCGACACGAGATGTCAGGGCAAGTTCAGAGACAGTATAACCTCGCTCTCGCGATGTCGTGTCGCACAGTGCGGCCAAATGGTTAAAATTTGGATAAGAAAAATACATTCCGTTAGAAGCAGAAAAATATTAGTGTTTGATTACAAAAAACAAAAATGAGTGAACTAAAACAAAATTTCGTGACACTATTCACTTTATAAGTTAATAATGACTAAAACTTCTCCGGAACCGTTTCGCAGGTACGAAACGTCAATCTATTCATAACAGACACTAAATTAAAACTAAAAATTAAATGAAAAAGCTGGAGTGGGAAAGGCCGATTGATGCCGCCGATCGGCAAGGCAGTGTTGGTTTCCAAGCAACGAGATGAGAAGATTGCGAATTAATTTATAATTCCGCTAGTATAGCTGTAAATATTCTTGAATATTTTAAGTATTTGAAACTATCGGGCAGTATTATTCTTGATTTGTAATATAGGAAGCACGTTACAATAACGCACACGGAGTTACCATGGCAATTCGGTATATTTTGTTTTAACAAATCCTAGCGACCGTACGACAAAAAAGAATGGTTTGGATTCGTCCTACTTTCGATTTGGCCGACGAGAAACGGCTACACCGTTAAATCACGCACATGCCTCTCAATACATCGAAACGTCTCAAACATATTGGCTAGGTGACGCAAGGTGTCGGGCGGATCACCCGTTTGTGGTGGTTTGGTAACTCAAAGACGACCAGTGTTGTCGTTAGTCTGGCACACTGAAACTTTGCAATTATTATTCTCTCATCAAGATTGCATAGTTAGTAATATTCACTGAACATTAATTTATATGTTTAAATATCGTTGAATTATGGATGATCTGAAAACGATTAATACGAGTACTCGAACGGAAATTAATGTAGTGGAAAGCAGAGAAATAGAACTCGTAGCGCTATAAATGACAGTGCATTCACTGTTCACCTGGATGTTGCTGTTTAATTTCCGTTTTAAAATTTTATTTCATTGTAGACGAAATTCGATCAAGAAAATATCATGGCACAATATTGATTGCGAATGTGAGAAATGATATGTGTTGGTAGATGTTACTGAATAATATATTTATTGGTATTCGCTGCTTGAATGTGAAATGAAAGTTTTCACCAATTTTTCTGACCTTGAAATACACCCTCTCTATGAATTTATGGTATTAAGTTTGATGGAAAAAGGTATATTAAAGTGGCTTTGGTTAACATCTAAAAGAATAAGGCCAGTTGAATATTCCATAGTGGAAACGATGTAAAATACACACACACATATATATATATATATATATAAGATAATGTTGAAATGACGCAACAATACATGCGAACTTTGCGTAGTTAAGACTAATGATGCAATAATGACACAGGTGTTTTTTCCTGAACAATTTTCACGTGTGCTTCGTTGTCTAATCTGTGGTGACTGACTTCGCGACTGTCGTAGAACAAAGCCGTGGTCGGTGGCGAAAAACAAGTATGGGTTCGGACGCAACCGAAACCTTCGAATTTGGCACTTTTGCCCATCGCGCCAACCAATCGATTCGCCAACAGTTGTCATCGTGTAAAATGTTTAAAACTTATTTTTCTCCTCTCTATAATAATCGAACAAAATTGGTTATCTCCGTATTTTACGAATATAAACTTATAAACAAATTGATATCTATATAGACCAGAAATGGAGGGGTAGAGTGGGATTTTCCCCTGAATAGTAGACCAGTGATGCCAACATGATGTAGTATTTAGTATTAAAGTTATTTATGGGTATAATGCACGTGTCGGATTTAAACTCTTGTAACGAGCACTGTCAATTTTTGCTTAGTACAGAAAAAGCCAGTTAACAAAGGGTCATCTGTATTTGCCATAATCATATATGAAATGGAATATCACGTGGAATTAGAACGAAAAACCGGTGCAGATGATTAAACGTTTTATTACTTTCTGTTCATCTAAAGTATACAGGGTGTCCAATTTTAATCTATAAATGAGAATAACTCTTATAAACTGGTGCTGTACGAATATGTGGTTCAGAGAGAAATTGAATGGTTTCTGGGGCGACATAATCTAGAGTGCTTAGCATTCCAGTAGATGAACACGTAGATGTCGTACGAACGTTACATACGTTTTTGTAAATGGATTCGTGTAATTTTTGCTGCATTCGTCGTTGCAGCTCTTTGTGCTCCATAAGAAAGTATATCAAGGTATTTATTACAATGCACTCTTTCTCTGAGAAAACCACGGTTGAAATACTTATTGGCACCCTCGTGGTTGGTTTTTATGCAAGGAATCGAGAGCAATATGAAGAAAAATAATGGAATAGCGACACGTGTTATTTTATTTAAACAGTTTAGAAACAGAGCGTCGGGAGTAATTAAATTATTCTTGAGCCTAAATGTTCAGATATCGCCTTGCCTGTCAATAAATGGTTGTTCATAGTTCTTGCCATTTCTGGCGTAATACGATGCGAATTGCCGCTCTAATGTTTGCTGGGCCGAGGTAGTACACCACCTGCCGCTACACTACCTGGCAAGCATAAGCCGAAAAGGGTTCGATGACATTGATCGCGCGCGCTAACCATGGATTGGAAACATCACACATACTACATATATATGGAGGCCCGAACAAATCATAGATAATTATTAAGCACTGGTTACCTACAGTGTGTAGAACGAATATATCCACGGGTGTATTGAATATGCAAGGCAAGCCGTCACAGTGGAGAGCACAGAATGGGATCTTGGCTTCCAGCAACGAACAAATGGAACATTAAGATCTGTGACATTATGGTCTCTAGCAATGAACAAAAAGAAAGATCACAAGATAAGCGAGAATGGAAAGAGGCCGTGGCGTTAGATCGACTGATCAGTGCCTACAAACGCGAAGATCGCCGTTCTGCAAACATTTGGTGTCAGAAGTGGGATGATGGCATCAACGACAAAACGAAGCAACATCTTGATCCCCCAGACTCCGAGGCGATGTTATTAAAAAAAGATACGTGAGAGGGAAGAGTGAGACCACAACGAAGTGGCGGTGACGGTGACGAGACAAGCTGCTTGAAGACAAATCCATGAGCGAATTGTTATGCAGGATGGCGCAGAGTGTGGGTTCGTGGTTCCCCCCAAAATAACGAAAAAGAACACGAGAGCAGCGAGAATATATGATGAGGCTGTGTCATCAGAGCGACTGACTATTTCCTGCCAAACTGGAAATCGCGGAATCTAATTCCGATAGGCCTGCACTTCCTTTTTACTCTGTTCCTACATTCGGGATCCACTTCGGGATGAGGGAATTTACGATAAAGCAACACGACATTAAGATGAGGTGTCGAAGGAGACGATGTGCAGCTAAGAAATATTGCTCTTCAAAACCTTACGAAGATGGAATTAAAGTGAAAATGTGGGAAGAAAGAGCGAACCTAATAGAACTGAAGAAGGTGGAAACAGCACCGCGAAGACGAATTGTCATGAAGGATAGTGGAGTCTGTAATCGTGATCTGTGTATACATCAGAGGAGCACATTTCTTTCAAGGGTCTTCACCGTGTAGAGCTTATATAGACTCTGCTGAAGACCGAGGGCCGAGTCTGTTAGAAGATCTAGACTTAATAACACTGCAGGCACAGGTATCAGCGTCGCGGTGCACCATGATGATATGGAAATATTTCCAGTTGACAACATACATGTCACTGGATCGACTGGGGAAAAGTCTGTCTCAATGTCCACCTATTTCCCTTGAGCTGACGCCTGTGGATTTGTTTTTTGGAGGTCACGCGGAAGAAAAGGTTTTTGCCTATCAACCGACAATAGTACCTGATAAAATAATGGGGGCAGATCATTGCTGCATTCCGTAGTATTATACCAGAGATATGTACGATAATTTCGAAGGATGATGCAAGCGTGTATTAACGATCGAGGCGATATCTTTTGGAACGAATCAACCTTTAGGTAAATTGTTCGTGAATATTCTCCTTCAGGGCCCACGAGCGTCGTGCGAATAATAGAAAAATTGAAATAACTCTGAAACGGTAGGAAACAAAAGTAAATGAAAAAGAGAACATAACAAGAAATGAAGAAAAAATCAAAGCTTCCTACGTGCGTGTTATCTTTTGGCCTGAATAACTTTGAAGGAGTCGTGACAAGGCATTCGTATAACGTACGCCACATTTCCTATATTCATATACTATTTTTTGGAAAACTGTCTTCTGGCCTGTACTGTGAAATTTGCCAGCCTGCTAAATGCTAATAAAATAACATTGTCCATACGGAAGTTGAAGCTGCAGATAGATGTGCTTGTCAAACAGGAGGGTGCCCAATGAGCTTATCGAGTAAACTATAGACCCAGTTGGTCTTCAATTCGTCGGACGCTTGATTACTTTCATATGGAAGCAAAGAATCCAACAATGTACATCGCTAATTCTTGACGGATACAGGACGAAATATTACGCGTACCACTTAAAAGGTTAGGGGTGACCTTTATATTTTGATAAAAAAAAAAAATGTAACAAAAAACTAAATCTTATATTTTATGTCTCTCAGGCACCATGCTTTTATTTAAAACAATTTTTCATCTAACAAACAGTTTATAGGAGTCATTTTACGTTGTCGGGTTAGCTGAGTCACCCTGTACGTATGATTATTTTTTTTTGCTTTATACGATTGGGGCATACAGTTAGCTCTTTTAGTGTTGACCGAGAGAATTGTACTTATGAGAAGAATACCGAACCGATTTAATGTAATTTTGTGAGGTGTAAGAAATAAATCAGAAAAAGGGTACGAATGATATTTACAATAAGGGGGGAATAAATGCATGCCAATTGTATTTCAATATTTCGTGAAAATCATATTAATAATCCTTATCCATACTCGTTAGGAAAAATGAAGCAATCAGTTTTCTTTTCTTAACAGTATTTGCAAATGAGAAGAAAAGTCGTCGTTTAGTTATACTTCGATGTATGTAGTTATGTTTGATATTTTGTTCGAAACTCTAAACAGTGTTATCCAGAACCTGTGATATTACGGTCTCAGGTAAATCTCCCGTGTCAAATTTATACCTTTTCGTTCTGGCCTGTACGCAGTCTCGGTATCAATCATCACAGATTATAACAAAAAGTTAAACTCCGCTCAGGAAGTTTTCGGCCTTTCCCTTCGAAGGGTTAGAAATCCATCGCCTAAAGTTTCCGGTTTGGGTTAGGTTTACCCATACCATATAGTGCGTCCAGAGCTACATGAAAAAAGTGGTGTGGGGATTTCTCACCCCACTAAACGAACTACAAAGCTCGAGCGCTCGTCGACCGAGCAGGGCAATGCCATGCCAACTTGAAATGTGTGCACATATACAGTATATGATATACTGTTGATCAATGTGTAAATGGTTTGAGACAGTGTCAGTCAGTAGGACAGATCCCAATTTCTTAAAGTTCGCGGATCGCTTTTGTCGGTGTCGCTAGGATGTAAGGGAAAAAACAAGGATAGAACAATGGCCGAGGCAGCCGAGAAATTTAAATGTCACCGTGTCGGTGTGATTAAACAAATGCAGAACAATGCTATAATCAAAACGACAGCTTAACTTTTTTATTTTTAGTTTTTTCAAACTCTAATTTTTTTGATCATGTTGCTGATCATGTTCTTCCGATTAAAATGAGACCAAACATGATATATTTCCGAAGGCATATGTGCACGGCTGCTGAGCCGAGGATCGGTTTTTTTTGAGTTTGTTAGTGACGGACAACCAGTGTGTATTTCATCATCGGGAGCGCCGTGTAGATAGGAAGTGCGTGAACTAGCCGGTGCTTATTTCATCACCAGGTGTCACAGAAAATCGTGGACCAACCAGCGCCTCTTTCATCGCCGCGGGAGCCACAGGATTGGTAGTAAAATTGGACAAGAAACTTATAGCGATACACCTCGAGCGGTTAAGGTGGGACGTTACTGCTAATGATTGGCAGAGGAGATTCAATGAGAAAATGCGTAGGATGGTATTAAGCGTATATTTTCTACTCTCTGGTTATTCTACAGTCTGATTGTAAACTAGAAAATCCACATTTCTCAATCTGTACGGATTGGAAATGTATACTGCCCAACAAAAGGCCTGACGATATACCGTAAAATAAGTATAACGTCTTTAAGAAATGAAACGTGTAAGAATTGCTCGAAGGGGACTCGGAACCCGATCTCGCTGAGCAACAATATCAAAGTAATCGATACGGAACGTACTCGAAGCTAGATTAATACTGAGCCGCCGAGAGCAGAATTCGTGCCCTTTTTATACCCGAAATTAGGACCAAAAAGCTGGTGGGGGCACGGAATCTTCCAAGGTAGTCCGGAAAGATTCTCCCAAAGGGTCACGTCATCGCGACGTCGCGGAAGGGGCAGACTCGACTGCATGCACCCCGATTTCCAAATAAGGGCATATAATAGACGGAAGGAAGGAAATAATACTTCCTACGTAACAGTATCTTTATTTTTATTGTAAGGCATGCATTACATACAATTAAAAAGCCAAGTTTATTAATGTTCAATTTATTATGTTTACATATTAAAAACATTAATAAATATTCAGATATAATACATATATAGCTCATATACAAATGTAGTGCAGGGAGCAGGAACAACATACTGTAAATTGAACAGTTATCAACTGATGCGCAGGAACTATGTCTTAATACGGTAAAAAATATAATAATGAATGAGACGATAACGCAATCAGCAGTAGTCCAAAAAGCGGCTGGCCTGAAAAAAGTTTCAGCTTCAAAAATGTATAGAATACTTAAAGGCGGGGTCAAAAAACGGAAGAAACGTTCAGATTTCGGAAAAAACAAAGCATTGAACGGAGAACATGTTATTCGAAGAGAAATCTACGAATGCTATCGCGGCAATGAAATACCGACAGCTGAAATTCTTCAATGAAAACTACAAGGAAAGGGAATAGAAATAGAATGGAGCACATTTTACGTGCGTTTGCATAAGTTAGGCTTCTACTATAAAAGAAGTAGAGAAGAGGTCCGATTTTATGGATCAAGAAAGAATGATCAGCTGGAGATCCCAGTATTTGGATCAAATCGCAGGATTCCGGCAAGAAACTAGAATGATCTATTATCTGGATGCGACATGGTACGATACACATGATACGGTTACAGCTGGTTGGACCGATGGGTCTTCGAATTGCATTGCAAGGATACCCACGAACAAGGGTAAAAGATTAATCGCGTTGCATAGCGGTAGTATAGAGGAACGGGTAGAAAAATCGCTTAACATTTGGTGGTCAAAATTTAGTTCAATGTCTCGTGAATTAGCACAAAAACATGGACTTCTCAATATTTGAGGAGTGGTTTGAGAATCAATTGTTACCAAATATTAAGCCCAGTAGTGTCAAAATAATGGGTAATGCACCATATCATTCAAGGTGCACTCAAAGAAAAGCTCCAAGGTTGAAATTCAAGAATTCCTAATGGCCCACGTCTCACATTTCGAGGATAATTATACAAAAGACGAACTGCTAAAAGTGCTAGGCACAAAAGGATTCGAGAAAATATATGTAATTGACGACATGGCAAGACGCCATGGACATGTGGTGTTAACATTACCAACGTACTATTGCATTTTCAACCCAATCCATCTAATTTGGGACATCTGAGACGGAACACGCGACGAAATAATACATTTCCGAAGTTCCACGCGGAAGGTGTAGAACTTTCGAAAGAAGAAATTAATAATATCAGAGATTTTCACTGGAAGAATTCCATCGAAAAAGTAGTGTCCACAGAGGAAGAGTTACAGGCAACAAATCACAAGAACATAGGAAGAGAGAACAATTTGTGAAACATCAATAGGAAGGAGCCATTTTGTAAGTACGAATTTCATATACATGTGTAAACATTATATATATATATATATATATATATATATATATATATATTCGATTATGATGAATTTTAACTATTTTTTACGTACTTTTGTACAGGAAAGAAAAACTATGAAGAGACTCTGAAGACGAAGGGGCCATACTCTCAGACGTCATGCCTACTGGTTGCAGTTTTCTACCTTCTTTATGGAATTATTTTGTGTGACACATCGGAAATGTAGTCTTTCGTCGCGTGTCCTGTTTCAAATGTCACCAAATTAGCTCGATTGGGTTGAAAATGCAATAGTACGGTACTAATCTTAATACCACATGTCCATTGCGTCTTGCCATGTCCTCGATTACATATATTTTCTCGAATCCTTTTGTGCCTAGCACTTTTAGCAGTTCGTCTTTTGTATAATTATCCTCGAAATGTGAGACGTGGGCCATTAGGAATTCTTGAATTTCAACCTTGGAGCTTTTCTTTGAGTGCACCTTGAATGATATGGTGCATTACCCATTATTTTGACACTACTGGGCTTAATATTTGGTAACAATTGATTCTCAAACCACTCCTCAAATATTGAGAAGTCCATGTTTTTGTGCTAATTCACGAGACATTGAACTAAATTTTGACCACCAAATGTTAAGCGATTTTTCTACCCGTTCCTCTATACTACCGCTATGCAACGCGATTAATCTTTTACCCTTGTTCGTGGGTATCCTTGCAATGCAATTCGAAGACCCATCGGTCCAACCAGCTGTAACCGTATCATGTGTATCGTACCATGTCGCATCCAGATAATAGATCATTCTAGTTTCTTGCCGGAATCCTGCGATATGATCCAAATACTGGGATCTCCAGCTGATCATTCTTTCTTGATCCATAAAATCGGACCTCTTCTCTACTTCTTTTATAGTAGAAGCCTAACTTATGCAAACGCACGTAAAATGTGCTCCATTCTATTTCTATTCCCTTTCCTTGTAGTTTTCATTGAAGAATTTCAGCTGTCGGTATTTCATTGCCGCGATAGCATTCGTAGATTTCTCTTCGAATAACATGTTCTCCGTTCAATGCTTTGTTCTTTCCGAAATCTGAACGTTTCTTCTGTTTTTTGACCCCGCCTTTAAGTATTCTATACATTTTTGAAGCTGAAACTGTTGTCAGGCCTGCCGCTTTTTGGACTACTGCTGATTGCGTTATCGTCTCATTCATTATTATATTTTTTACCGTATTAAGACATAGTTTCTGTGCATCAATTGATAACTGTGCGTGGTGGTTCATTATTTTCTATTCCAAGCGTAGATTCTTCCACCTCCTCTACTACCCTTTCTCGAGCCATAGACACTAGGTATGTCCTCCCATGGTCGAAACATGTATTTTAATCATGTACACACAACGCACACACGCAAACGTATATAAATGTATCCATATATATGAATTAAACTTTAATATCAAATTAATTCTAACAAACAATTAACTATGATATAAATAATATAATACACTAATAAAAACACAAAATATGAAAGCCCAATGACACTAAATAAACAGTAAAAAGAACTACGCAAAATAGAACAAATAGTAACGGAAATGAAATTGTAAAAGTTTCTGCTATTCTGGCTTGTGGTTCTAAACGAAATGAATCAGACCATTGTCTCTATATTTGGAACAGTGGAGTTTGTTGAAACAAAAGATATCGGCGTTGGCATGGTAACTCTACAAGCGTTATATATCGTATACTACTGTAAGACGAAAGTATTATAAGGATGATACAAAATTCGTACGAATAACAAGTATATCTGTTTATGAATCAATACAATGGTTCCGTTATAACCGATCTGCTCTATTCGATCGTTTACTCAAGAGTGCCCCGTCGCTGCATTCATGCCCGCCGAGAAGGCGTGCCCCCGTCCCACGATGCAGTCCTTCCAGGGTCTATTTTACGACCCCCCAAATGTTTATGCGTCCCGCTCGCCTACGGCCTCGTGGCGACATTTGCCAGATGAGTATTCAAGGCGCTCCGAACCTCGGGTTTTCTTACACTACTGTAGGAGGGGCGGATCGAAAGTTTTTGTCAGGCCTTTTAACCTGGACCGCAAAGCCGCTAGGGTACATGCAATGTACGAGGCGAGAGCGCCCGTCGACTACAACTACAAACCAAGAATAATACTGCGCGAAGAAATAAAATTCTATGAAATACTTAAAATACTGAATAAAATGTATAGCTATACTAGTAATAACTGAACTACTAGTGTAACTAGTAGGGTAACTAGTGTAACTAGGTAGCGCAGGGCGCTACGTCCCTGCCGATCGGCGGCATTAATTGGCCGCTCTCACTCACTCCACTTTTTTCATTTACCTCTGGACGCACTACAAAATGATGGCACAAGTTAATTTTTTATATATCAGAATTTGTTGATCGTCATTTATGTTGTCATTTCTTCTTTTTGCTAGGGCAGATATAAAAATTGCTGTATTAGAAATTTAGGAGTAAAAGAATTTTCTCTACAAAATGTTTATGCAATTTCTTGATATTTCAAGTAATACTGTTCCATTGTTGCGATCCGAGGACAACGGGCCAGTTTCTGAAAATATTCTTCCCGAAAGTACCGATGTTGCAGGAGTAGATAAATTTTTAACGCTAATTTTGTTTAACTGAGTCATTGTGTTTATCCATGTTTATCCCGATATTCAATAGGATCACCTTTAATCGTTTGAGAAGGCAGATCTAAATATTGCTTCATTATGTTCGTTGCAGTTTCTAAAGGGGTAGAGTACTGCCGGATTAAATGTGAAACTTTTTCAGCGTCAATGTTCCAGAACCCTATATTTATACGAATTACTTCTTCAAATGGTCATCTATTTTCATTTATGTTGTTGTTCACTCACGAGGGTTGTAACTTCTGATTTGAGTGATTCAGTATTAGAATCTGCGTTTCGGTCATGTTAAAAAGTTGCTGTAAATCTTGCTGTAGTAGTGATTTTGTTTCTATCTATGTAATTAAATCTAATTTCGATATTCTTTATGATATTGTTTTTCAATCCAAGCTCAGGCCTTGTGTTCGCTATGATGTGTAGGATTGTATTCCGTATTCCTCGTATCAGGGGCATTACTTTAGACGCCGTAGAATATTTTTCCGCACACAATTCTGTTGTAATGTATTCTATGGGTTTCAAAAGCGGTTTTGGTCCTCGGGATACCCTTTTGCAGTAACAGATCAACATCAAAATGTTGCAGCTTAGTGACAACATCAGTAATGGTTGTTAGGCATGTTACATTGTTATTGCTAGCTTGCTCTATTATTCGTGGCAGAGATACTCCCTCCGGGAGTTGGAGCATGGACCAACACACCACAAGTTGTCTATAGATATCTTCCCATTGTGCATCCATTTGAGAGTACATTCGAGAAAAATGTTTTACTATTGGCTCTGTGATGTATGTATCAAAATTAATACCTGGAACTCTGTCCTCAAACTGCCTGCGTCTTCTCTGCACCCAAGCAGGTGTAACGTTAGACTCCTTTGCCAGCGCAGTTAAGTAGCAAAAAATTGAGCCTCCTATCATTCCTGGTGTCTTTTCAAGACTCTGCACCGCCTTGCCCTCATGATACCCAAGATGGGTATTATCAGTAGCTGTTGCCCAAACTTCAGCTACATCTTGTACTAGCTCAAAGTCTAGATCAGTGAGATCCACCCACTCATGCGCCAATATCCCAACTGTGTCCAGGCAACTCGGCTAACTTCATCCACAAATACTGTATTTGGGGCAAGATGACCTTCCAACATGTAAAATTCTAGTGTCTGGTTACTGATAGCAACATTGGCATCATAATGTCATACGCAATCATCTATATCTGCATTCAGTTCATTTGACTGACGACATCGGCGCACTATCTCTGCCCCCAAGGAACGAAGTTCATGTGCGGTTGGGGATGCCTGACTCAGGGTTCGGAGAAGTTTTGTTCTCGCTCGTTGCATATTATCAAGAGAACTCTGATTCTTCGCACTAGATATTCCCACTAATTCACCATATGTACGAGCCATTACTTGATCAGCATCTCTTGCACCAAAAGCCAATGCCCATTGGTTAGCAATCACTTCGGCATTAAGAGGTCGTGCGTGCCATGTTGTAACGCTCCGAATTCAGCTGTCTGTGTATCAGCAAGCACATCACCAGTCGCTATCAAGGTCAACGGCAGGAGGGCTATCATCAACCTAGAGAAGTTTGCAACTATTGATGGTACACCTTTATTACGAGCCTGAATCAGTCTCTGTGATAAAGTGCCTCGATTAGCCATGGTACTAAATGTTTGTCTGAATTACGTTATTTGATGTCCTATCTCAAATATTTATAGTAGCACCTTTCTTGAGACTATGATCTTTGTTATCGGAAATTAATATATCATCTACTTATGTACTCCAAGTATCTGTGTATTCACTAACTCCACAAACAACAATTACGTCAATAGTCCAATTAGTACTTTTTACAAAATTCCAATTGATTGCTTTTGATTTATTATCATTCCGTGAAGCCTTGTATCTACCTATGTATCTAGACAGACACCGTGAGGCAAGATATTGTGCATCAGACCACGGTTTTGGGTCTGTCTGGACATTGCTGGGCACATTGATCTATGGCTCTTAGGGCCAGGACAGGTGCAATCCGAGACATCCCGTGATGCCCTTTCCAATCATACTCGCACCTTGCATGCATCTATTACTCTTCACCCAAAGCACCGCACCGGCAGACTTAGCGCGGCAGCCTCCTATCAGGACGATAGCGGGCCGTAATGGCGTTAAAATGTCGCCAGATCATCCAGGGGACCCATAGCACTCGAGTGGTTAAGCTCCGCAACTGGGACTTGGTAACACCCAGGAGACGGAGCTCACTTATACTCTGGGGACTCCATAGGTCTCGCCAAGAGATCGTTATGGCGGTAAAAGCGACATTTTCGCGAGTCACTCCTGCATGGGCTGCGACCAGATCAGACAGGTCGAAGACAGGAGATTGTCTGATACTTCGCCACTTTCCGACCATGGGCTATATCCAACGCGTTTTCGCTGGATACTACCTGCCCATCGACAACGAAGGCTATCCCGCCTCTAGATATTACGAGGTCGGGTCGTCGGAGGCCTACGGACATGGAGAGGGTCTGCTCCTCCCCCACCGTTCATCCCTTTTGCCTCAAGAACTCAGCTGCTCGACGACACAGGTCGTTGTGCCGTTCTGCCAAAATTTAACGTGTATGCTCTACATTGCAAATGTACAAAACCCGAAGTACGCACAGCACCTTTCATATTTGCAGCGTTGTCTGTTACAACTGCAACTGTTGTGCTTAATATATGAAACTCGATTAAAATGTTTCGTATTATTTGCGCTGTTGCGTATTATTTGGGCGCTTCCCCGCCCGGCCTTAAGGGTTGCATCGGGTCCACGTTTTGATCGGACACAGCAGCCATGTCCTGGGGGTAATCGTGTTTGGCCGCGATTAGAATGATGCGGCACTGCTCGGCAAGGCGGTCCAAAGAAATGGATCTAAGCGGTGGCGTCCGTGCACGCTCCACCGTTCAAATTACGCATAACCGCCGGCGGCCATAAGCGATTCAATGTCATAGACATCATAACAAGCCACCAAAACCGCCAACAACACAAGTGTATTTCCAAAAAAAAGTATTATCATCCCAAGACTTCCTCTGATATTAAATATCAAACCTAACCCCAGTCTGTTTATTAATCAGTCCAAACCTCCAACAGCTCATAATATTACATAACATAAATTACTTTCATCACAGATGGAAGTAGGAGGTGGAATAGAAAGAGAAGAAGAACACGAATCATAAAAAAGCAGAAAAGCGAATGAAAGAGATGACCTTATCAGCCAAGCCTGTTACAACAGGCCATTGCGTATGCCTGTTGCCAGGCTTTGTAAGCAAACTAGCGACAGTCTGTTGCGTTATTTGTTACACGCAGCAGGCTGCCGGCAGGTAGGCAACAAAACTTAGTTCCAACAGATTAGCGGCAGAGACCTAGCAGGCCTGCTGAGGAGAAATAGCATATATATATATATAGTCAACCTGTATTTGTGTTAACCTATAACAAGATTGAGAAAAAGTTGAATGTCGTATTTCAGTTATTTACCCAACAAGTGAGTTTATACCAGTTAATAAAAACAGCCACAAAGCTAAGTGAGTTTATACCAATGAATTAAGCAAGCCACGAAGCTCAGTGAGTTTATACTGGTGAAATAAAAAAGCCACGAAGCTACTTGTACATACGTAAGTACACGTGTTTTAATATTCTGATTAGATATATAATACAAAACCAACCTCTTCCTCTGCCCACGAATTGCGTGCCACTCGTTGTTGACGGATAAGGGAGCCAAGTGACCGACTTCTCGCACCCTCTCCTTAGCAGTTCGAAGCGCTATTCTCAAACAATCTCCAATTTCCTTCTTAGTTAGTTTTTGGAATGGTCTCTTTTGGAGCATGGCTTCTGTCAATGAAATGTAAAGAAAACCTGAATACTGAATACCATATAAATAATAGTATCACAATTATATGAACAGTAATTCTTACCCTGTATAGCACCCGCAGCTCTCGTCTGGGCTAAACATAACTTGTTTTCTTCGCGGCCAACCATGAATAGGACGTGAATACACTGTCTGCAAATAGTTCTTTGAAAGACAACATGACAGCCTCCTTCAAGTTGGACCCGCCCAAAAATGCCAAATAGTTTATCTAAACAAAGTAAGTAATGATTGGCAAACATGTATTACATAATGATGAATGAAATATAACTTTTGTTTTACTTACAATTTCCCTATAGGCATGGCCTGCTGCATTTGGCCAATGACGTCAGACGTCTTGGTCCATTAGATTCGTTCTATGCCTTTCCCTATGAGAACAACATGAGGATATTTAAGAAGTTTTGTAGAAAGCCGGGTCTATCTCTTCAGTAGTTATCCAATAGAATGACGGAGATTGACGGTCATGGAAGTAATAGTAATAGTACAAGGGTTGTAGGATCTTCAGAGATTAAAGTATCTATGCCTCTTGGTAGCGATACTGATATCTACAGTTTATCTTGGAAAACCATTATTTCAGGAGACAATATTGGACATTAAAATATACAGTGGAGAATAGAGCAAGACAGTAGTTATAAATATATGTATGTTATGATATATATATATATATCAAGGTTCAGATTCTGAACAAGTTTCCTGGACTCCAGACTATTCATCTTCTGATATGGATCCCTGGAAAAATTTATGAAAAAAAAAATATATATATGTTATAAATATTAATTTTTCCAGGGATCCATATCAGAAGATGAATAGTCTGGAGTCCAGGAAACTTGTTCAGAATCTGAACCTTGACAACTGGTGAAGACTCCACTTTTTTTAGATCATGCTACATTGTCCATAGTAACTTGTTTCTTCCATTCATACTAATGAATTGTACTTTTTTTTTCATGTAAAGCAACGCAGAAGTTTCAAGAAGAATCAGCTCGATACGTGGTGCATGTACGAACACGCTGGCCTCAGCCCAAATACAGTA
Organism: Nomada goodeniana; assembly: GCA_963969485.1. Lineage (NCBI taxonomy): Eukaryota > Metazoa > Arthropoda > Insecta > Hymenoptera > Apidae > Nomada > Nomada goodeniana. The sequence goes on along the minus strand of OZ018306.1, from coordinate 5,362,938 downwards.
AAGAAGAGGCATGCAGTCATCAGACAACGAAAAAATGAACACAAACTACTAGCAGTGACATAGTATATATATGTCTTATATCATATTATGTCATACAAATTAATAAAAACACATAATAATAAGTTTTTATTGAGCTCATTTAAATGCCCCAGTAGAAGCGCTTCCCCTCAAATTTAAATGCCTGGTCGACTATATTGCTGCGATACCGCGGATACAGTTTGGTATGAACTGTCGACAGGTTTTGTCAGAAATTGCCTGGATTTGTCGGCAGTCTGCTGCCAGTCTGTTGCGAAATGGCTAATAGAGGAATTGAAACAACATGAAAGAGAAGAAAGAACATGGAAGAGAAAAAAGAACATGAAAGAGAAGAAAGATGAGAACGCGACGCCGTCCATGACAGGAGTAAATAAAAGCGTTAACATTTTCACGATTGCTTTTGGTTTTTTATAGTAATCATTTATTATTACTATATATAACAGTTGATAAAACGGTTATTGGCAGAGAAAGCGGATCAAGAAGTCGTTTCGTTTTAGGTACCACACCTTTCCCGATAGTCGGTGTTCGAACAATACGATGTATGTTTTGCGTATCGCGGTCGCAAAACCGGTTTGAAGTCTGCCTCAATTGATTTATTACATGCGACCCAGACGCTTGGCACCGACTCAGCATTGCGATAACGATACAGTGTTGTGCCTCGCGTGCCAGCGGAACCTACGAGGGAACTCGATGCATCGGAAGTTTTGTGAAACGATCGAGTACGCGTGATCGCCAGGGATATATTAGCGTGGGGAAATGATTACCTCGTGAAGGGTGAAGTGTTGCACCGGGAGGGGGTTCTTTCCTGTTGATTTTAAAACGTATTTAAGATTAAAACAAGCATTTTGTAATTGATCTCGGTCTAGTTTCCTGACATCATCCTATACATTTTAACACGGGCGCTCGCTCATTCGCTATTAAGGAATATTAAGCCCTTAACCTACAACTACGGGCATAGCCCGTAGTAGATGATCGTGCGAATGGCTCGAAGGCTGCGCGAGATTGTTTACGTTTTCGGCCCAAAATTCTCGAACGTAAATCGTAGGTTAAAGGGTTAATCCTCGGTATACGCGATAGCGTAACACTCCCCCCTTATGGAAATAGGTGCTACCTAAAGGTGACAGCTTTCTAATCACGTGCTGCGTGGTTTTATGCGGCGAGTGACGTGTTCTCCGGTATTATTGATAGACGATAACAATGCACCTGTAAGAAAATTCTAGGAAATGTCACTGAGAGAACGATATGCGAGGGCAAGCGGTAGTAGCCCCCAACGTTGCGATGGGCCCCATCGACTAATTACTATTTAGTAACGATATACTGTCGACAATTTAGTCGATATAGATAGTATATTAGTCGATTGAAATTTCGCTTATTGGTTATGTCTGGAGTCTGAACTATATCGTGAAATATTGGTGAATTTACTTTATGTAAATTTATTAGTTCAAAATTAGAATGTCAGGACATTATAAGGCAAACAAGATTTCTTTAACAATTACTAATATTTTAATTCGTTATAAACTATTTAATATTGGCACTTACAGACTAACCGCCCTAAATTTTTGGTGACAATTAATCAGGCTATAAGTAATATTTTTCTCTATGTTGAAAATATTCTTTAAAGACAGATAGACAGGTATTTATCAGAATTTGTTGATTATCATTTATGTTGTTTTTCTTCTTCATTTTTCATTTGTCATGTCATCTCTTCTTTTTTCTAGGGCAGATATAAAAATTGCTATATTAGAAATTTAAGAGCAAAAGAATTTCTACGAATAAAATGTTTATACAATTACCCGATATTTCGAACTATGTATTAAGGCTATTCCAGCTTTACATTTAGAAAAATGAGTTGGTCCAAATGTTTGGCCGTCAATCTATTTCTTCTTTCAGACATTATTTGGCCAGCTTTGGAAAATATTCTCTCCGATGGTACGGATGCAGCCGGGATAGATAAATATTTCTCGCTAATTGTTTTTAGACGAGGCATGGTATATGGCCATGGTTATTCCAATATCCATTAGGGTCGCTTTTAATTAGTTCGTATGGCAAGTCTATATATTGTGTTATTATGTTTGTTGCAGTTTCTGTAGGGGTGGTGGAACACTTATGGGACAAATGTGAAATTTTTTGAACATGGAAATTACAAAATCCAGTATTCGTATTAATTTCTTTGTCAGTTCTTGATCAGTTATCAGAAGTTTGTTGTTCATTCAAGTCGTTGTAATTTCTGCGTTTAGTGATTCTATCGCTTTGAAAAATTACTGTTTTAAATCTTGGATCTATTATGGTGGCGGTAATAGTGATAGTGTTTCTTTCTATGTAGGTGAATTTTATGCCGATATTGTTTATTATATTATTTTTTAATCCGTGTCTAGGCCTTGTGGTGGGTGTAATCTGTTCTATTGCATATTGTATACCTAGTATGAGGGGCATTATTTTATATGCCGTCGAATATTTTTCTGCACACGAGTTCGGTGGTAACATATTCAATGGGTTTTTGAAAAATGGTATGATGTCGTACAAAACTTCCTATTGTTGAGCATCAGGTGTACTGTAGGGCACCTGGGTAATGATACCACAGCAACAGATAGCGGACCTTTCAGGTCCCAACAGTGTCTCGTTACAGCACAACATTAACAGAGAGGAGTTCCATCTTGAGCTCACATTTTGTTTTAATTTTGTATTTTGCAGCCCCGTTTGGTCCTGTATCTTTCTTAATTTATCCTTAATCTGCTGCTGTGACACTCATTTTGAAGTGGCCAACCAGGGCACGGCATATTTTTAATAAATTTACTGTCTCTGCAATTCCATTTACAGAATCATTAACTATTACATTTAATATTATGTGATGCACATGGCAAATGTGGGAAGCCCTGTTACGAGCCGAAAAATTGAGACACGAGGGGCTGTTAACAGCAAAAAGGAAGATCCGCATGAGACAGCAAGAGACAAGATGGAAGTACATAGTACAAGGATTGTGGTATCTTTAGATATTAAAGTATCTGCGCCCTTTCTTAGCGGTACTGACATCTTCCGGTATCGTAGGAGACAATTTAAAGGCACATCCTTGAGTATTGGTGTGTGCAATAATTGCTGCATTCAGCACGAAACATGTTACGTTCCACTGCATTCCGACACATGTAAGATCGCTCTTAATTTCAGGACATAATATAATACGTATTCTTTCTCTGCATCTTTTTTGATATTGTTATTTGTTTTAGAGGCTACAACTAAAGCCGAAGGTGATGAAGGGGCATATAAAAGTTCAACACAAAAACTCGAGCATGAATCATAACATTCTGTGTAAAACAGTAAAACATTATTTCAGGGGACAACATTGAGCATTAAAGAATATGCAGTGGAGGATGCGGTAAAACAGTAGTTTGTAAATATATGTAGGTTACGATACATATAGATATACGTTATAAATGTTGAGATTTTCAGGGATCTATACCTGGAGATGAATAGTCTGGAGTTCAGGAAACTTGTTCAGAATCTGAGCATTGACGACACATCCTTTTCTCTTCACGTCGGCAACGCAGAAGTTTTAAAGAAGAATTAACTCGATGCGTGGTGCATGCGCCTATCTGCCGGCTTCGATCCAAATGCAGTGAAGAAGAGGAATCGTCAAACACTGAAACGAAATACTAGCAGTGACATAATATGTACAGGGGATATTGAGCATTTAAATATTGCGGAAGACATACAACAGACGGGACATACCGAGTGGTAGCAACCACTAGTCTAGATAAGTTACTCACAACTTGGCACAGCAAAAATCCGTTCAAGATAATGGTAGGAATGAAGTAAGGGTGGGGAATTATTTAAGATTTAATGTCAGGTTCATGGGGCGGGGTGATGAATGAAGTTATCATCCAGTTGAATCCATGACCGAGCCGTAAGCATATTCAACTTGATTAGACTTTGGACTTGAGTCGCCTCTTCCATGTACGTTAAATTTCTGAATTTCGTTCAGTTGGTTTGCAATATCAATAAAAGGGTAGTTGATGGGTGAACCGTCTGTAACAATGTTTCTTCATTTACCTAACACAGTTCGCAACCTCATCCCTAGGGGTCGGGTTTTATAAACGATAGCTTAAGCTTATTCGCGTGGACGGTCTTATATCTATTCGATCCTAGTTCTATTTCGATTGTTAGGTTGTTGTATACAGTTAGTTTTCACGCGGTAAGGTCCCAGCCAGGCAGAGTCAAATTTTGACGTTTTTGGTTCCTTTAATAGGTAGACATGATCGCTTTCGTGGAAGTTACGCGGGTTCGTGTTTTTATCGTATAGGTTTTTTGTCTTTTGTCTTTTCCTTTGCCCGATTTAGATTGTGGGCAGGTGTGGCTTGGGTGGTGCTGATTTTGGAGAACAAATCGTTGAGGTGGTCGGCAAATGTACGCGGTATTTTTTGTTTGGTGAATTCGGAGGGAATAAGGGCTTTAACACCATAGACCAGCTCCTAGGAGGTGAACCCGGTTGGTTCGTGGATGGAAGTGCTGTATGAAAACATACCGAATCTAACCCATTCGTCCCAATCTCTTTCTGTGCAATAATGTTTGAGGTAATCTACGAAGACTCTGTGCGCTCGTTCCAGGGAGCCTAATGACTGCGGATGAAAGGCAGTGGACGTAATTCTCTGAATTTTGAAAATCTTACAGAAGGTCTTCGTTATTTGACTAGTGAAGTTTCTCCCTTGGCCCAAGCAACTCCTTCTCAACAGTGGAGTATCTAGTTTCGGTCTCAGTGAGAGTTCTAGAGGCGTACGTGATAGTGAGATCCTTTCCTACGAGTCCCTGACTCAGCACTGCTCCAATAGCGAATTTAGATGCGTCGGTCGTGATCAAGAAGGGTTGGGTGAAATCCGGAAATTGCAGAAGAGGTTCTGAGCAAATGATATCACGGAGCTTTTCGAATGCGGTCTGGGTTGCATCGTTCCATGCGAAGACTATATCCTTTTTCAGTAACTTGGTAAGGGGTTTGGCGATGGTCGCCATATCTTGGATGAACCTTCTATAATATCCTATAAGCCCTAAGAATTGTTTTATATTCTTTTTGTTTTTAGGTAAAGGGAGCCGTTTGACGGCGTCAATTTGGATATGTCCCAAATAGGTGACTTCTTTACGAAGAAACGAGCATTTATCAGGTTGCAAGGTTAGACCGGCGTTTTGTAGTCGTGATAACAGGGTGTTCAACTTCCGGGCATGTTCGGTAAGGGAACTGGCATAAATCACTATATCGTCCATACAAATGAATAACTCGGTTCCTGGTAGGACAGAGCAATGTCCATGACTCTTTGAAAGGTAGCAGGGGCGTTTTTGAGGCCGAAGGGCATTCGATGGAACTCGTAATGCCCATTAGGGGTTGAGAAAGCTGTTTTTGGAATCGATTCCGCAGAAACAGGTACCTGATGGAAACTAGAAGCTAGGTCTAGGGTGTTAAAATATTTAGATCGGCCGAGTTGGTCCAGAATATCGGTAATGTTAGGGAGGGGATACGCGTCGCCAATTGTCTTATCATTTAGTTTCCGATAATCTATTACCATTCGCCAGCGCGGCTCTCCCGTCGTGTCCGGTTTTTTTGGGAACTATCCACACGGGGGAATTGTACGGGGAAACCTGATTTAATTTCCGCCTTATGGACGGGGTGGAATCTATACTGCTGCGTGTCTATTGGAGATTCATCGATTGTTCGGATAGAATGGGCGGTGAGCGTAGTACAGCCTAAATCGTCTTCGGGGAGAGGTAGAATTGATAGGGAAATTTTCCGATTGTCTCGAGGAGACTTTTTTTTTCTTCCTCATTTAATTCATCAAGTGTAAGAATCCGGAGCAGTCTAGAAATTCTTTGGGCGCCGGCCTCGACTTTTCCTTCCTTCGGGGCAGTCCGTGGGCCGGGTGGTTTAGCGTGGAAATCTTCTAATTCGCGTGGCTGCACAATGAGAGTAATGTGACCGGGGGTGGTGTTTATTGCGAAAACTTTTGCAAATCCACCCTTCTGCTTGGCCAAAACTTCTCCGATAAATATTCCTGGACCCGCGTCTACACGTTTGTGGGTGACTGATATAATGGGGGATCGCGAGATTCCGTCTGGTGAGCGCGTGAAACAAATTCTGTGGGTGCCGCGCGAGATCGAAACGTACTTTGCGCGCCGGGAAAGCATTGCGACGAATTTGATCCGCCTGATTCTCGAGCACGGCCGACGGCTCTGTTTTCGGCGCTTCAACCATAACACACGTTTCGTTATTGTATTCAATTGCGGCTGATGATCTCAGTTTTGCATGTGGCATTTCATTATTATGTGCTTGCATGGGCTTCTAGAAAAACATAAAACCATACTAATGAATGCGCATCTTACCTTGAAGAGGCCTATTGGAATATATGTTTAGATTTGGACTATTCCTATTATTAAGTTATAGTAAAAACTGAGCACGACCGTTCCCAAGCATTTCTTGTAAGGATCCTTGCCCATTACGTATAATATTACTAAGTAAGTAAATATAATCCAAATTCTATCGTGCTTGGTCTCATTTCAATCACCACAATCTCAGCAATAATTCCCCCCCAAAATTATAGCGATATAAGTAACAATAAAAAAGTTACGCCGTTGCGTTAGTGTTGCCTCACCGATGCGAAGCATTTAATCTTTTAATGGTTAAACGCGGCCGCGACGTGTCGGCTAATCAAAAGGTGCCGAATTACTCCGTCGACTCAGAACTAGAGGGACACCTCCAGTGGTGGGGATAACTCGTAAGCATGCTCGGTAGAGATCGTGGTGAGCGCCAAGAGAAGAATTACTGTATATATGTATATATGTATAGCGAAAACGAATCCCGCCAGTGTGACACAACGACTGTCATAAATTAAGTGCTTCAAGTCCTTGTAATCACACGTAAATAAAAAGAAAGGGGCTTTTCCGGGCGGAAAAATCATTCTTGTGCTGGCGTGCACCGACACGGTTTATTTAAATGATTGATTCAACATTAGAAATATATTCGGCCTTATAATGATCAATGAAATATAAGAGAACTAAATATAAAATATGTCAAACTTGGAAAAAAACCCAATGACTCTCTTATTTTCGTCAGAAATACTAACCCTACCCTGGTTCCCGTACTGATTAGATTTTTAGATGTTTACATTTTCATGTGACAGCCGAATTCTGAAATAGTATAGTATATACTATATACGTTATAATCGACTCGTCTTCTTTCTTATTAATGTAAAAAGGAGGACGAAAGAATTCGTGCACTGTAAATAATTAAATGCCTTTTTTTAAATTAAACGGAAGGATTTGCTTTATTCTGAAGAGTTTAAAGGATTAGTTTACAAGATACTTGGGAAAACTATATAATATCTTTAATAAAAATTAAATTTTATAATAAATTTTATAGTGGTAGCTACAATTTTTTGCAAATACAGTAATTCTTCGCTTGGCGCTCACTATTCGGGTCCGGCCGTAAGCGCCAAGCGAATTTGGTCGAACTTTGGGTTCGTAGAAATTTCGGTGGAACCGTCAGAGCTCGGCTACTGTGGAGACACCGATATCGGCGGCCACAGAAAGGGACAGCGAGCGAAAGAAAGAGAGGAATGAGAAGTCGGGCGTCATTAAAAGATTAAATGCTTCGTATAGGTGAGGCAACACTAATGCAACGGCATAACTTTTTTATTGTTACTTATATCGCTATCTTTTTTTTTTTTAATTATTAGTGAGATTGTGGTGATTAAAATGGTACCAATCACCATAGAATTTGGATTATATTTACATGCTTTCTTAGTAATATTATACGTAATGGACAAGGATTCTTACAAGAAAAGCTTGCGAACGGTCGTGCTCAGTTTTTACTATAACTTTACGGAAGTAGAGAATAGTCCTCTTCAAGATGAGATGCACATTTATTAGTATGGTTTTATGTTTTTCTAGAAGCCCATGCAAGCACATAATAATTAAATCCACTCCTGAGCCGGAGTGCGGCAACCGGGGTGCAAAATACATCTTCGAACGGGTGGGACCCTGAACTGTGGTATAGGAAGGAGAAACGAGAGATAAATACATGAGGTCCAGAGAAGAGACGACAATGGACGAGAGGAAATAATCAGGAAGCTCACCAATAATGCTGGAGCTGTGCTCGAGATGGGGGCCACACGCCCGGTCCACGGTGCAGTGACAAACTTTGCAAAAACAGGAGCCAGCCATTGAAATTTCTCCTGCGCTTATTTACATCAGACAAGGTATCAAGTGAGACGATCTCGTTCTAGTATTATGCACTAGCTCCCCCAGCTATTTCATACAATCATATTTACCTCGTGCAACTCGAGTTTCCTTTTTGATTTTGTCTCTGCTCGCCTTAACACTTCGCCTTTTGTTAGTCCCGCCTCTCTTTTGAATATTGATACGCATTTCTTCGAATCCTCATTGGGCTCATGCCCTTCGATTCATTATCGTTTTGGTTCTTGCTCCAGCAGCACCTGCTGCGCATCAAAGTTTTTTGGTCGTTCTGAGTTAAGCGTCTCAATGGCTGGGTTTTCTTTTACCACTTCGAGCCGCTGCACCGTGGACATGGCGTGCGGACCGCACCTTGGGCGCGGCACCAATATCATTGGTCTAGTTTGTTGCCTCGTTTGTTCTATCCGTTGACTTTTCTTCCCCCACCCCCCTTATCATTTCCTTCGCATTTTGTGCTACAGTTCAACGTACTACCCGCTCGCAGACTATGTACACCGCCCCCCGCTGCCCCACTCCCGCTCAGGAGCTGTCGATCATGCTGGAGGGCGGGCACCTGTCCCAGCATCTTCCTGGCGAGGTGCTGTTGGCAGCCTTTTCCGTCGCCGGGACCATCCACGCTCAGGTTTCAACCCCTGGTTGGGTGGACGTCCGCCACGACTATTTTCCTACCTACAGACACGCCGAGGGCCCCTTCACTGGCCCTCACTGAGTGAGGACGTGTTATCCCCGTGGGCCAGTTCATGGACCCCCTTCGCCCACGGTTACGGCCAGCAGCAGGTATTTATTTTTAATTGTTTTCATTACTTGTCTCGCGCCCCATCAACCTCCTATATAACTCATTTTTCTCTTCAGCCAGCGTATCCTCTGCAGTACAGCTGCACCCCCAAGTATATGTGCCACCAGGGGTACAACACCTTTCGCCGATGTACGTATCTCGCTACTATATTTGTTTTGATCAACCTGCCCCCCCCCCCCCCCCGGTCTTAGCATTGTTGCAACTCAATTACTGTGTACTTTCTCTGCTATAGTTATGTGTACGACCGACAGTATGGAGTGCTGCGCCGCCCCTTTTCAACCGGGGCTAAATTCCCAGGGTGTTGATCACCCTATTGTGCAGAACCGCCCACTTTACGATTATTATTCCCTGCGGGCTGATTCACGCCCCGTACTCCGTACGTGCGGTTTCTTTTGCCGAGATCTTCTACCCTCGAAAAGTGCGGATGATTCGGCAAGACTTTTGGCCCCTAGTACATTCCCTGTCACCACGGCGCCAATCAGTCTGCACCGCCCAGCCGGCCGAACGGGAGGAGGATCCCGATCAGTCGTTGGACACCACCACCACGGCCCCGCCCTCTTTCGCGGATTCGTTTTGGACCGATGCGTATACTCGATTGTATTTAACACCTTCGCCCTAAACATAATACGATTGCCCGTTATTTATATTATACAATCTATATTTAATAAATAGCTTTTAATAAATACTAATTTATACATTATACAACCCCGTTGTTTGTTATTGATCTTAGTTTCCCTTATTTCACCTATTTTATTTCCCGTAGTTTTACCTTCTAGTTTTTCGGATCGGCAGTTCAAATCCCAGCTACTGGCCACTCCCGTCCGCTTCCCTCTCGCGACGTAATAGGGTAAGTTCGGCGGATGAGGGCAATTCCACCGTTCAGAGAAACTGCCGCCTATTGGCCAAATGGTGCCGGAGTATCCCCTCTCCGAACCATGAATAGGTGACTCATTATCAGTTGGAGAGGATTGGACTGCCTTTGCTGAAACGCCTGGGTCGCGCACAACCTGAGTGAGGGATCAGGTAGTTACTTGCGAATATGTCGATCCTAGTCAGATTTCGGGCAAGCGTTGTGCTGTTGGATGGGCAACAACATTTTGGCCGCAAAGCCAAAGATTCCGTAAATCTTCAGTTTACGAGGGTATTTATTAGAAAGATGTTGGGGATCAGATAAGCAAAACAGCTATGAATCGCTGAATGCAATTATTTTTAATTTTGCTCAGGAAACATATGCACTATGGTAAAAACAATAGAAATATCAAAATTCCGATGTATTTGCATCTTTGAACAGCTCACTGGCTACATGGGTTAAGCCAGAGCTCGGAATTAATAGCTCTTTCGGTCCGATTTTCCGGGGTCACGCCTCCTTTCACCCACAACGCGCCTTGTCCTGCACAGTTCATATGCTACGCGCCTGATGAGTTCCTCGCCGCCTGGCGAGAGGGGCAGTCAACCATTTATACCTACCGCCCACTTTTGTAACTCTGTTAGTGGTAAAATTTTCTAATCGCCCACCGGTTCCACAGTAATCGTGATCTATAAAGTAGTAGGGAAGTCACTTTACTTATGATATATAAAGCATAACCCCTACCACCCACCATGAAAGCTAGAACGCTCACTAGTGGGCGGTAGGAACGAGGTTGATTACCCATGCGCTTGACGATGCCTGGGGTCATGCCGCGCGGTGGGCGAAAGGGGGCGGTGCTTCCGAAAATCGGCCGGAAAGATCACTTAATTCCGACCCTTGGGTTCAGTCTACAAAACTAAAATGAGGAAATTTATTCTAAATATTGAATGTTACGAGTCAGTCAAGCTCTTTGTCGATAGAATACGGCTTCCTTTAACGAACGCTTTATACCGTATAAATTTTATCTATCGTGGCATTATTCGTCCTTTTTTTGACCACCACCTCCCTCAACAGGCCAATTCCTTGTACCCTGTAGGGGCCTATCGAAGGGCATCAGGGTATCTGAAGGAAGAAGCAATTGGCAGAGTTGCGTTGCGAATCTTATTGATTTAAGTTTAATGCCAGGCTCTGTGTTCGGATCGACGTATAAATGCGAGTCCAGCTTTCCGTTTCTGAAATATATCAAATGGAATATCGATTAAGCTCTCTTTTAAGAATAGCAACAACTAGAATTTCTGTTGACATATCGTCATTCGTATAGAAAATGACTCACAAGTTTCACATTAATTCTAGGAAATATTGTGTTCGGCTTCAATTAAATAACAATGTACAGTAATGTCTTGATCCAAGCGAAAGATTTCTACACCGTACAAGCGAAGAGTTTATCCCCACCACTGAGGGGTATACCCCCTGAGGCATCCAGAAGTGCACTTGGCGATCAGTGTAACGCGATCCGGGCTCGGGTATATCGGTGAGCCAATACTAATTCAACCATGAAACTTTGCTATTTCTCATCTTTTTCTGATGGAACTTTAACATTATAGCATAGCTGACAATTTTCTGATTAAAATGATACCAAACACGATATAATTTGGACTATATTTAGTGTTTTAATTAACGGTAATAAGTTTCGACCGCAGAAAAGGATAGTTAGTGAAAAGAAAAGAGAAGCTGCGATCGTGGCAAACGGCAAAGATCAAAGGCCCAGTACACGGTTTAACATACCAACTAAAAATATTTCCAATATTTTTATTATATATAATCATGGCAGTGTTAGCCGTTGCATTGAGAAGTCGGCGAAAGAGTTTCATATACCACTTATGCAAACGTTTTCTCTCGACGGCAAAAGTCTGGAGTACTTGGTCTTTCAAATCAACACCACCCATCATATTATTATAATCAATATTGGAAATAGTGTGTTAAATAAAATAACTATTATATTTTTCTGAATCAATGTATTTAAAATAGCTCAGAAGGAATGTCCTTTCACTCTGAAATGTTCTCTTGAGCTGAATAGAAACACCCAGAAGAACTGGGTACTTATACCTACGAATGCGCATCGTCTCATTTTACAACCCGGGCCCTTTTTGACTCCCCAAGAAGAGCCCCATCTGGTTCTCTTACTATCTTTATTAGTAAGCCATTTCTAAGAACGTTGAGACGGTTTTGCTCTAGCATATTTTATATTCACTATCAATAGCAAATATCCAACATTTATTTTTCGGTTTATATGAAAGGTTTATTTATTTGTTTTCTAAAAATAATGCCTATTATATTTGTTCTCCTAAACAGGTCAAAGTTATGTTCCTACTGTTTTATTTTTATTATTATTCAAGATTACTTTATTTATTGTTATCTATTATAAAATTATTTTATTTTTTTTACGTTTTATAAAAAATTATTTTATTTTATAAAATGGGATGATATGGCTATTGGCGAACCACCCATTATGTTAAAAAAAGGTAACGCGCCATAGTGATACCCCTAGGGTGGTGAGGAAATTTACAACAATGACAAAGTTAGCCTTTAATACGATTTTATAATTACTTGCACAACTCTTCCCTTCAGTAACTAATTATCGAACCTCCTTCCGTGTTCATTTAACCTCTTTCCGTGTTCACTTAACCTCTTTGACTTCGTATCAATAATGTTGTCTATTTCAGGCTTCTAATAAGTTATATATCACTTCATTCATTTTCACATGTTGCGTTTTAGTTCGAAGATGATACTATTTGGCTTCATACTTATATTTTCGTAAAACCACTGTAAAACATTTCCAATATTATGCATCACTTCACCAAACCACTCCGAGAGTCCACAAAATATACACCACATTTATAACTATTAGTATACTTTAATATCACTTCTACTTACCATAGTTATAATATTTATATATTACTCAGATATAATTAATAAAGAATTGTGTACTTTAACACAATTTTTTATGAAAAAAAGCGATAATTTTAATCCCACGTACAAGACTCCCATTACTGAAAATTGGACTCCCGATCGGTAAACATGCGGTGTAGCCACGTTCTTCAGCACGGCTAGTACTAGAGAAGGCTGTGGTATATCGTATGTATCCTAAATGTAAATAAAAATTCATAAATATAAATAGAAAATCATAATTTTTATTCGTGGATAACCACAACGTACAATAGGGATGTCCCGAACATGCACGAAGTATACACCGCATTAAAAAAATCCACATTAAAAGAGGCTGGACTGTAGTTATTCATGAATGGGCGGTGTCGCACCGATTCTTCCTCTCGGCCGGTCATTGGCTAGGCAAAGGAGTAGGGCCCGTTCAATTGGTAGTGGGGACTTGGAGGCCCTTAGAGGAGAAAAACTCCGCTGTCCCTGGTGTAATTAATCCCTTCGGTGTATACATAGGTTACGTCTAGGCGCGGCTTTACAGAAAAGTAGGATCCTTCTTACCACGCACATTGGACTGGAAATCCGCTTTCCGTGGCCTAAATGATTTTAGCGTTATTTCAACACTTAAGGCAGGGGTTTGAATTAGCCGCTCTTTCGGCCCGATTTTCAGAGGCGCGTGACTCGGCCCCGCGGTCACCAATCGGCTCGAGGCTCCTCAGGCGCGTAACATACGAACCGTGCTGGTCGTGACGCTAGGTGGTCGAAGGGGGGTGTTGCTACTGAAAATCATTGAATTATGCACACTCGTGACAACGTATGTGGCCGCCGTTTATCGCCGATTAGTTATTTAAAAAAGGAGCTGCGGTATGAATACTTTTTTCCTACCGATATTTGTACTCGTTAAGAATTTCGTTTCGTATTTTCGCGCCGTTCGGCTTGACACGTGGAAATCGTCGAAACATGGAACGGCTATTCTATAGTCTGAGGTTTGTAATACCGCATTTACCGGTCGTTGAAAAACCACTGGGGCGTTCGCTAGAACGAAAGGCATTCTTTTGAACTGATAGTGTCCGTCCGGGGTAACGAAGGCCGTTTTCCCTTTCGAGGGTTTTCGCTGGAGGTTTTAGGCATTTATTTCGGAATTGGTTGAATAAATAAAAATGCAGATGCGTATTTTGTGGAACCTTTGTTTTGTTCACGTTGTTACTTACTTTCCACACTCTGTCGATTCTCTATTGTTCTCTTTTTGTTTGCGTATTCCGTTTTCAATATATCATAAATCTTAGCCATAGGTTAATGAACAAGAAGGAAAACAATGATGTTGTTCACGGAGTTTCACGCTGGGCAAGTCTCTTGATATAAAGTTGCATGTCAACCATGATATTCAGTTGAGAAACTTTGCCCCTTTTTGCCCGTTTTTCCCCTTTTTAAGATATTTAAATTGAAAGTACCAAGTAGGGGTATTTTCGGTCTGTGCCACTAGAGCATGAGGGTGATATCTCGTGCAAAGGTTCATATATTTGTGAAAAATTTAATATGGTATAAAGAAATCTATCGAAGACACTAATATAATAATAATAAATAATAATGATGGATCCAAGATTATAGCTTGATAACATGATTCCTTGACATAAGTCAATTGGACAACATCACGAAGTCGTGAGTTCAGACTTGGAAAGTATACAAAGTGTAATGGACAGAGGAACCAGGCCTTCCGGGTATTTGTTGCGGGAATTATTGTCTTCTTCTTTCTATTCGATGCCCTCGACTCACACCTGGAAACTGTAACCCTGTTAGTTACCTCGGACCTCCAGTCATGAAGTCATCTGGTCGCTATTACCCACTGAGACCCTTTGTACTTTTTTTAGCACTATTCAACTGTTTCAGAAAACGGACTGAACGGACATTCTAATTACATAATTTTAGTAAAAAATCAAAAATAGTCGATTTTGACGAAAGCTAACTTAAAAGCAAAGTTTATACCACTAATATTAGATCGTCCATTATGAAAATTGCATTTTTTATCATATATTTCAATTCAGCAAGCCCACGAACATAAGAATACCAATTCTTATGAAAATCGTGTGAAATTACGAATTATGGCCAGCTTTTCGAGAAATAGGACCACTGTGCGCCCGTTCAAGGGATGTGAACGACGAAAAAAATGCTTTTGGCTATTATTGTTACGAGGGTATGGAAATAGTAATTTTTATTTCATTAAGGGTGAAAGTTTGATTTTTCGATGAATCGTATTTTATGGCCGTAAATGCCTGCTGTTGTCCTGTCCGTTTCTCGGCAAAATTGAATATTGCTAAAAAGGACGAACGGCATCAATGGGTGACAGCGGCCACATGTCTTTTCGGTTGGAAGTTCGAGTTGACTCGCCGAGTTATGGTTTCCCGATGTGTTAAAATAGAAAGCTACAGGTATCTAACAAAAGGTAGGAGATAGAAGTTGTGGCGAACAGCTTTTCACAGAAGAATATGGCTTAAGAAATGTGTGCAAAATTATTAATTTTTCAAATATTTTTCTTAAAGATTGTTGTTCCACGTTTGCCAAAAAATGCCAATGTAAATTGCAGGCCGATACAAAAAATACGTACCCTCTGAAATTTTTACTTCGTCTGCCAAATATAATTACAGTCGTTATAGTAAAACAATCTGCGAGGGGCAGGAACTTTGACAACATACTGCGCAAAGAGTTGTAAAACAAATGACGTACCAGCTATTCGTATTATGCCCTGTGTCAAAATTTAGCCCCGTAGGTAGAAATGGATTTCAGGTAATACATAGAGGAGTCAGGTACCGGTGACGACTGTGAATTGCTACCTGCGGTGTCAATTAATGAATAACCATTCTGGTTGCGTGCTACGAATCCTCCAGTCCCCTACCTGTGCCTAAATATTATCTTTAAGACCTGTACTGTACACACCGCACAAAAATTTCATGCGGTACGCATGGGGTGCGACACGGCTGTCACGTTTCAGGTATTCCTTATTTTGGGTCCCAAAAAATGCTCAATATTCTTTAAACATCGTGAAATAAGGGCCAACATCTTTTTCTGTATAATTACAACTTCCACGTAGTAAAAAAAACAAAGAAGCACGGAAGGAGGACGCAAAGAGTGATTCGATTTACAACAGAATTCATGACTTCTTAAGTTTATTATATTCTTTAATAATTATTGCCCGGTTGTATACTAGGATTATACTATTTTTAGAGAGAAATCAGTCCGATAGTGTTCTTCCCAGAATAGCTATTTACTTGTAGGTATGAAGTGGGTAGTTTCTGAAGAAAAGAGTGTACCGAATACATAATAAAGAAATGTGTTAATTATTCATAATTCTCTCTCTTTTTTTTCATCTTCGAAAGTAATAAAATGACTTTCTGAAAAGTTTGGTCATTTGCGTGTTGTAAACGTACAAACCGGCTAGCCGTCTGCGCGTGCCAGCGATTATCACCTGTGCAGATTGCAAGCCACTTCCGTTTAGGTTAACGGTGTGGACTAGGGAACCGAACCGTTTTATTGCTGCATTGGTACCGCGGGCCTGGCCGTGGAAGATGCCTTGTACAAAGTAACGACGCTGGGTAATTGTTGCGAGAACTTCTTTCTTCTACCTATTGTTAGATGCGGCCTGCCTTCTATTATTTTACCACATCTGGAAACCATAACTCTGCGAGTTACCTCGGGCTTCCAATCAAAAAGACATTTGGCCACTGTCATCCATTGAAACCGTTCGTCCTTTTTAACAATATTCAAATGTGCCTAGAAACGGACAGGACAACCGCAGGGACTGGTACGACCATAAAATAATCCTCTTCGAAAAATCAAACTTTCACCTTTATTCAGACCAATACAAAATACTATTTACATAAACTCGTAATAATTCTAATCAATTGCATTTCTTTCGTCATGTAACGCATTGTCCGTTCGCCAAGAGATGACTACGACAGCATATTGCGTTCTCACTCTGTTCCACCTCTCCTGCGCCACACGCGTTGCCTTTATGGCTATGGCCAGTGACAAAGAACGACGACTTTACACTACTACGACTGTACTACTTTAGAGCGTGACGTTGCCTCCCCATCAAAGTGTACACTATGGCATACAGTAATGTCTTGATATAAGCGAAAGCCTGAATGTTCGCTTATATAGTGTAGTTCCTACATTGTTTGAAATTTGCCGACAGCGTCGAACGTAGAAAAGGACAGCGAGTACAGAAAGAGAACCGAGCAACCAAGCCAAAAAACAATATCCAACGTATCGGTGAAATAACGCTAATGCAAAGGTAAAACCTTTTTATTTCTCATCCTTTTCTTATGAAACTTTTATATAGCATAGCTGACATTTACCTGATTAAAATGACACCAAACACGATATAATTTGGAGTATATTTACTGCCTTAATTGACAATAATAAGTTTCGACCGCAGAAAAGGATAGCTAGTGAAAAGAAAAGAGAAGCTGTGATCGTGGCAAACGGCAAAGATCAAAGGACCAGTACACGGTTTAACATACCAACTTATTACCGTTAATTAAGGCAGTAAATATAGTCCAAATTATATCGTGTTTGGTGTCATTTTAATCAGAAAATTGTCAGCTATGCGATGTAAAAGTTTCATAAGAAAAAGATGAGAAATAGCAAAGTTTCGTGGTTGAATTAGTATTAGCTCACCGATATACCTGAGCCCGGATCGCGTTACAGTGATCGCGAAGTGAACTTCTGGACGCCTCAGTGGTAGGGTTAAATTCTTCGCTTATATGGTGTAAAAGTCTTTCGCTTATATCAAGACATTACTTTAAACGCTTTTACTGTGACAGACATAACTTGAAATCGCTGTCGAATTTATGTTATAATTATATGGCCATATTATTTTTAAAAAAAAGGGGAAGATATCATGTTCTCAGAATATGGTAGGGACAGCAATAATTTGAAATTATTATTCCTTTTCATTCTTTTGACTATTTCGGATAAAACATATTGTAAGAAAATGTGGTAATTATTTAGAACAGGGGGGTCTCACCGATTTGGATGATTTTTGAATATGATGTAGAAATCAACATTTTGAGTAACTTTTTCCTATACATATAACAGCCGCTCGGCCTTAGTTTCCGAGATTTTTCACAAAAAACGTCGGTACTACTGCATTGCCTTCTGTCTATACGTACGCATCCGTTGTAGCGTATGCGTAAGCGTTCGATCGGCAAATGTCCACAAATGTCGGTTTCTTGAAACACATCGAGACGGCCGGCAATGGACGCGTATAATGCGTAGACGGCCGCCTAACGGAATGAAAACCCAACCCGAACCTTACTCAAATCGGACCTTTCTACCTAGTAACTACTTTAAGGAATTAAGTTCGGTTTAGATTTGGGTTAGTGTATTCATTCCGGCCGCCGTGAGGCGGTCGGCCACACATTCATCTTCTGTTTTAATGATCTTTATTGATGTTATCAATACCGTTCGGTTTAATAAGGAGATCAATGCAGACAAAATTTGCTTAACACATTGTACAATGTGTGTCGCTTGACGCTACGCTATTCTATATTTATAGAAACGATGGACAATTGCCGCATACGCTTTCACGGACACGTACGTATTGACAGAATGCAATGTAGTAGTACCGATCTTTTTTGTGAAAAATCTCGCAAACTAAGGCCGAGCGGCGATTATATGTATAGAAAAAAGTTGTTCAAAATGTTGATTTCTATACCATACTCAGAAATCATCAAATTCGGTGAGACCCCCCCTTTTCTAAATAATTACAAAAAAAAATAAGGTTTCGCGGGTGCGGTGTCAACGATGAGCCATTCTAAATTCAATGTCAACGCTCATACCACGCTGAAAGCACTGGTTCTCGTCCGATCACCAAAGTTAAGCAGCGTTGGGCATGGATAGTACTTAGATGGGTGACCGCTTGGGAACTCCGTGTAGTGTTGGCATCTATCCCCTTTTTTGCTCCTCGCTAAGGGCCGCGTTTGTTATTCGAATCTCTTACAATAAGTCTAAATAAGTGTTAAAGGGAAAGGAATGTAAGCTGCGCGGTTATTCTATTACAATACTTTATTAGATTCACTGGTCTAGAAACGTGCTTCCCGCACGAGCGTCTGGGCAAGAATTCATTGTCTCCGCCAACCGCCAAAAAGTGGTATCCGATATTAGCGAAGAGTTTATCCCCCCAGTACTTGTGGGTATACACTTTGAGCTGTCAAGAAGTTCGATTATCAATTAGTGTCACGTGACCTGGATCGGGTATATCGGTATTGGATATGGTGTGCTAAATAAAATAACTATTATATTTTTGTCAACTTATATTCTTGTCTATCTATGAAATGTTCTCTAGAACTGAACGAAAGCGCCCAAAAGAACTGGGCTCCATTTATACCTACGTATGCGTATTGTTTCACTTTACAACCTAGGCCCCATTGACTCGCCAAGTACAGAACCATCGGTTTCTCTTACTATCTCTGTTAGAGAGACGTTTCTAAGAACGTTGAGACAATTTTGCTCTAGCATAATAAATTCTATTTCCCATCGCTAGTAACGTTTCAACGATGAAACTTTGCTATTTCTCATTCTTTTCTTATGAAACTTTCTTATGAAACACGACGTCATTCGAAAAATATTTATCTGTAATAGCTCATTATCTTTCATTATCGTTTCTAATAAGCTAGAAAGACGAATTGTTACCTACATTTCAAATAATACCGTGACTAGCGTTGTCACTTCAATTTTGGCGGCTGAGATGGCGCTAGCTCGATGGCTCGCCGTCGCTCAGCGACGTGCATGGTGACGTAATGTAACAGTAAATTAATAGTAATGGCAGTACAGTCGCCAAATAGCAGTAAATAGCAGTAGAGTAGTAACAGTAAAGTAGTGACGAGAAATAGCGCGTTGAAATATAAGCTAATATATTAGAGATCGAGTCCCGCATTCGTCGATCCAGAAGCGAGACTTAAAATCAAATCGAAATGATGACTTCGTCGGCAGGTCTGGTCCTAGTGAATGAACAGAAATTCGTTCAGAGTTCATGTGCTACGGACCAATGTATTTCATCTCACCTCGGCGAAAAGCTATATCCAAACTTCGATATCACGATGGTTTTGAAATGGAAAATTATTTAATATCGGACACGCAAGAAAGTTCATTGCGAATGAAGCGTCTTGGAAAACGTGCAAGTCGTTGATTCATAAAGCGAATAATGCCACGGAATTTGTATTCAGTTTCCCCAAATAAACATTAATTGTGAATTTATTATAATTTTTTGTGTAGACGTGTGACGGAAAAAATCTGTAATTGGTTACAATAAAATGTAGTGGAAATGGAAACTAACCGCCCCCGTATACCGGCCACTCTAGGGTATTTGACTCGCGCAAAGTGCACATGTTCAGCCAACGATTCGCAGGTAATAAAGTCGTAAGGCGTGCTGAGTTTACAATAACGTGCTAATCCTTAGAAAATGAGCTGCACGATGTTTATGCATGTGGCCCGTAGCTGCAGAAGGCAATAGTGGTTCACAAAAAAAAAAACTTATAGAATTTTAGCGAACCCAATGACTTTATGATGATGTCTTATGATGAACGTCCAACTTCTGTTAGATGCCTTTGACTTTCTATTTTATCACATCTGGAAACCATAACCCTGTCAGATACCTCGGACCTCCAATCATAAAGGTATTTGGTTACTATCACCCATTGGAACCTTGTGTCCATTTTGGCAATATCCAACTGTTCCGAAAATTCTACCACCGTGAAGAGATTCAGTGATGCAGTGACGGTCCAAAGAATGTTTAAAACATTTTTTCAGTTAATAATTTGGAAAAACATAGTGTAAACATTTCTACAGGGCAATAAATTTGTAATAATAGTGTATTCCTTTTCCGTTTCTCTTTTATTAGACTAATAATAATAATCACGTGTGGGTCCCCTTTATACAGACAGACGAAAGATTTAGAAAATTTTTAGACATAAGAAATTTCATAATTAGGGAAGATAATGAATCGACATTTAACACTAGAACAACCAAGCGAACCAACCTGGTTTGTTTCAAATTGTTTGCTTTAAAATTATTAATATACAGGAATCGTTGTAGGTAGTGACAATTGTACAGCTCCAGCAAATGTTCATTCAACGACTTTCGTGTTTTTATTCGGTCTGACGTGTGCTATCTAAATGGTACTAGAATCTATCGGTAGTTTTAGCGTTAAAGAAATTACAATTTGATACGAAATTTCGATTACGGGAGCTAAACAACTACTTGCATGTGAAAAGTATGAAAAATACGGTACAGTGAACAATTTGAAAAATTTGGAGGGTCAGGGAAAAATTCAAAGGTGGAAGGCAGATTGTTAATTTGCCGGGTAAAGAAAAATCCATGTGGAACATGTGATGGAAAATTTAAGACTTTATTTTTCCCGAAGAACTATAGAAGGACGTTTAAACGAAAATGGGTGTAACAATCTTATATCAAAGAAGAAACTATTCATTTCGGCGAAGAACAGAAAGAAACGTTTACAGTTTCCGCAGGAACACATTAACAAGCTTACAGATGAATCTAAATTTCAAGTAATGAATGAAAAAAGAAGGAAAAAAGTTTAGTATAAAATGTTAATGTTCGGAATTAAATGTTCGGAAGATCCAGACAGTGGTGTAGAATCCCAAAAACGTGTCAAGAATTCCAAAAATGTTTCTACAGTGATAAATATGATATTTTCTGATTTGTTATATAGAATAAAGTGTACACGCGAAAGAATTAAATAATAGGATAAAGAATATAAGAAAAAGAAGATTTCTCATATTTTTTTCGAAAAAATTCGATTATTATATAATAGACGTGTAGAGTTTTTTGAAGATTTACTGATCATTCGAAAAGAATCACGTTTTTCCTCATCTCTGTGACCTTATTTCTAGGAAGGTCCGAAGAGTCGCAGAATTTTTTTAGACTACAATGTTCGTATTTACGTCTAGTTGTAACAAAAGAGAAAAAAATGATAAGGGACTCGACTAGTAAGGTCGAATAGGCCCTTAGGTATAAACAAGAAAATGAATAATTAGCGTTCAAATGAACATTTTGTTTCGTTTTTCTAATTTACAGTAGAATAGAATAGAATAGAACAGAATATTATTTGCTTTTCGGCCTCATTCTCAATTTATACCGTAAATTACGTTCTCCCTCATCTGCCTTACGCGACATCTATTTCTCCCTATTTAGTTATTATCAATAACCTTATACTATCTGTCTTATACTAACTTGTATCTTATTTTTATTCTTCCTCGTTCTCTCTCCATCGCATTCAATGACATCCATTCTCACGCTTGCCCTCCCCGTTCTTTCTATTTCTCTTTTATTTTTCTTTCCACCTCCCTTAACCATCTTTCTGCCTCCTAACTTTTTCTGCCCACTGACTAGATCTTCTGCCCCTATGGTCCCTTTTTGCAGCCCCCTGCAATCCCTCACCGCGTGTAACAGTGTCCCCCAGTCCTTGCACAGTTCGCACCTCCTTTCTTCATCAGCCTTCAAATGTCTGTTTCACGCCTCTGTGTTCCCGCACCCCTCCCATGCTATCGGCCTCGTGCAGTTTTCCCTACCCTCCTTGGTCGGGTACTTCGTTAGCATACCTGTCTTTATATATTAATACCTGTTATTACATGTACCTGTCCCTGTTGAAATACCTTGTCCTTGTCGTTGAACCTGCTGGTGTCTTTCCTTCAGTCTTATTCCAATATTTAGACAATTAATTCTTCGTCGGTATAGTCCTGCTTGGCTGGCCCCGTTTCTCTTCAGATACTCTTCTCTCTGTTTCCTGCTCGCTGTCTGTACTCCACCTGCTCTAGTTCTCTCCCTTCTTCCTCCTTTCCCCTTTGTTCGAATCGTATTGCTCTCTGTCCCGTCCTGACTTTCCACTTGCCCCCCTTTGACGCAACTAGTACTATGTGATCCGGTGGGCATCTATCCAATCCTAGCACCCACTTGACGCACCTGAATCGTATCTTTTCCATCTCTATCATTTATTTGTAAAGAGTCAGAGTAAGAGTAAAGTATGGACGAGAAATAGCGCGATGAAATAAAAGCTAATATATTAGAGATCGAGTATCTTATTCCTCCATCCACATGCAAGACTTACGATCAAAGATAAAAGATCACCACAGTAGAAACGAATTAAAGCATAATATAATCCACAAGCGTTCGAGGAAGCGAAGAATGAAATATCGTTATCGGCAGCCGATAATTGCGTAGTTCGCCGAGCGACGCTTTGTTCGGGACGTAGTGGAAGACGCTGAGCAATTTGTAACGTAAATGTAAATAAATGAACGTTAACTAAATTATGTATTATCGGTGCTTAACGTAGTAATTCAGTACGCATCCAGTCATAAATACGAAAACACTAGCCGACCGCGAAGAAACACATTTAGTCAACGCTCGGTCTCTCTCAAGTGCACGTGCACTAAACGGAAATTCAAACGCGAATTCCTCAAAAGCGGCACCTCGAACGAACAAATTTTATTCGTCTTTTTCGAGTTATTCTCGCACAAGGAATAACCCCCTTTCGGATTCTACAACGAGTCCCCAATCATCCGGTATATCTCGTCTGTGCTATCTGTTTTCAGGAAAAGCGTGATGCAGTCAATGTATGCATTTTCGTACGATTGTATAACTCTAAGCATTTACTGAATTAATGCTTTTACTGGGACGCATACATCACTAGAATGAGATGTCGAACTTATGTTATAATTATGTGGCCACATTATTTAAAATAAAAAAAGGGAGATTGGCAGTTGTTTTTACGAATATAGAAAGTATTGGTTTACTGGTATAATATTTCTAGAATGTGCAAATTACAGCAATTATTTGAAATTATTGCACTTATTATTATTCTTCGGCTGCTACGACCACCGTTCTATTGTTCTCTTTTACGACCCATTAGCAGCGACAAAATAGCCTCGAGGATCGAGTATACTGTTCGT
The DNA here is from genome assembly GCA_963969485.1 of Nomada goodeniana. Classification (NCBI taxonomy): domain Eukaryota; kingdom Metazoa; phylum Arthropoda; class Insecta; order Hymenoptera; family Apidae; genus Nomada; species Nomada goodeniana. The sequence continues at coordinate 5,339,132 of OZ018306.1, read as the reverse complement.
TTCGAATTGAGGGACGATGCGGTCAAATTTACTGAATAGGTGTTGCACTTATTTTATTACTTAAAAATGACTCCAGTAAGTGAAAATTGTTGCATATATTTCTGTTTCAAATTAGTTTCATCGGACGTAATGGTACATATGTTTTTTTTATGAATGACCCAACGTGCAAAGGATCGCATCTTCGCCGTACTGGTTTTTGGTAATTGCTCCCCCTTTCAAAATTGTGTTGAGGGCGAGCACGCGGCTTGAGTAGCTGGACGTGTGTAGCCATAATCGAGCGGTTCTATCCTAATTTTCGTTTTACACGTTTTTTTATGAATGAGGTACTGGTAGCGATGTCAAGGTCAAGTTAGTTTTTTGTAATAGAACGGAATATTTTTGTTATCGAGTGTCGCAGAATAGTATTTCGATTTCTCGCTATGTATCTACATTGTATTTGGGGAGTTCGTCCGGGCAATATGTAATCGGTATCCCCATCGATGGGTAGGTTTGAACTCGACTAAAATAAACAAACGTAACTGAGAAGTTAATCGCATTGAATGGGGACAAAGAACGTATACGTCCCCGCAGAACGTTCGGTCTCGTTTCGTGGCAATATCGATCGTGAAATCTTTCGTGCATTCCTGGGCACCACAAACCATTTCATGTTTTGGCCTAAGGGAAAGCTATATTAGACAAAGAGAGCGTGCCTCGACGAAATGCACATGGCCTGCCTCGGCCGTGTCCTTCCAGGCATGTGTACAAAATTGACTAGTCAATTGTGAACGGTACGAAAAACTGCTTGCAGAAACTGTTTTCTATCGATTGAGTGGGTCTGATTTCTGTTGCCGACGCGGTCAAGTAGGATTTATTTTACGAAAGGCAAAAGACACGTGTTCTTCATTATTTTACGACGTTTTATAAAAGGAAATTACCGCCCTGCAGGTCTTCGTTGAATTTTAAGAGGTACAACGTTACAAATATGATAATTATTCCGATTATCGGTCTATCCTTTCTATCCTAAATGTGCGAAAGGACAAAATGTTTGTTTGTCGCGTTCAATATTGTACATTACCACCGAGGACTGGTGTCGAGTGATATGCGGGTTCTTGAATTAACGAGATTCCCAGGTCGGGTCGGGAAAACTAGGGCGAAATCGAGCGACCGGAAATACATGTGATGCTCATCGAGATTCCTAAATGTATCCGACGGCGCACCTTGGTGCAAAATCGCCAAAAGGCGGCAGAAATTCAAAAAATGTTTCTACAGTAGTAATTATTATATTTTGTGATTTGTTATGTAAAATAAAGTGTTAAATTAACATGACTCATGGGATCAAATAAAAATTAAGTAATGGCAATAACAATATGACAAAGATTTCTTCTCATATTTTTTTCGATGGATTACATTATTTGTAATTGTAGCTTAACTTAGCTGTTTTCACATTTATCATCCGATTCTGTAAAAAACTGAAGGACATCATCATATATTGTTTTAATTTTCTTGGTTACAAAAATCTTAAGCTTGATATACGCGGGTCCGAAGACATCAGAAGTTAATGAAACGCGTCTTCTAGGTTTTGCCTAGGTTGAACAGAGGCAAATGTACGGAAGCGGTAATAGTTCACTAGTTTCGATGAATCCTAAATATGTTGTAGCACTCAGTATTCCGAACCACTTTTTCCTGTGCATATAACCGCCGCTTAGCCTTAGATTTCGAGATATTTGCAAAAAACTGTAGCTAGTACTGCATTCAATTTTGTCAATACGCGCATGCTCGTGGCAACGCACGGGGCCGCCGCTTATCCGGCAGCCGCCGAAGAATCTGTATTCTGAGCTCTACGACATATTCACAAATCATCGAAACCGGTGAGGTAGTACCACTTCCATAGATTTGCGACAGATTTTCGTACTCGCAGCATATCTGTAAGCAGTATTAAACAAGTCAACGCCTGGTTTTCATTGGGCACCATTGGACGCAGAGGGTACCGTGTCGACGATGAAGCAGTCAAAGATTAACGTCAACGCTCATACCACGCTGAAAGCACTGATTCTCGTCCGATCACCAAAGTTAAGCAGCGTTGGGCACGGATAGTACTTAGATGGGTGACCGCTTGGGAACTCCGTGTAGTGTTGGCATCCATCTCTCCCCTTTTTGCTCCCCGTTAAGGGCCGGGGTTTTAATTTTTGATCGCAATCAATGCACGCCCTTAATGCAGGATTGGGTAAGTTTATATAAGTAGCCTTTGCTAACATTAATTATCCAAACATTAACTTCACAAGCAATGAAACACCCAATTCGTTTCGGATAACGAGTAAATGTATGGAGCAGTTATGAAACGACTTGTTAATTAAACTGATATTCATGTATAACGCATAATTATATATTATTATAAATGAAGACGAGGAGACCACGCTGTCGAACAAGGCACACACATTCGGTGGCAAAGTGCTAGACACCCTGTGGATAATTTATGGTGGCGACGCTGTCCTGCGTGTGGTCGGAGAGTGTTCTGGGAACAGCCAATCGGGCGACAGACGATGGCTGGTCGCCATTCGGTTATCGGATGCCCTAGGCTTTACTATTTTATTGAGAGTCCTGTAAGTAAATGAATGGGACTAATCATCTTGTCGGCAGTCGATGGCTGGCGGCCGCTCTGGACCTTTCAAGTATAGGGTGCCGAGTGATTGTTTATTAGAAAGACAAGATTATTGCTAAAGAATAGGGACTCTGTTCCTGGAGGATCTGGCCACGGAGTGAGGAAAGCGATGCCATTTGGAAAGGGGACGGTGACGAATCCGTGGGCACTTACCCCAGACCCTGGAGCGAATAACATTCAAATATTAACTCAAACAATACTATATATATTATATCTCACAAATAAATATTAATAGTTTTCTGTGATTACGAATACACATCTTCTATTTCACAATTGTTATGTATTAACGAATATTAACGTAAGCACCAGGCAGTAACATGCCTTCAAATAATCATTAATGTGTTAACAACAGCTTAACTTTTCAAATAAACGGTAAATAAATACCGTCCGCCCCATATTAATCAGCTAATCATGTCAAAGTGTGTTATGCGATAAGCTGAAAATTACGACCGTAGTTGATTTCCCATCCCAGGTCCTCCGGAATGAATTGGATCGGATTGTCAATTTCGCAGAACGCGATTTATACAGCGCGCCATTCATATGGAATAAAATATCCGCGCTAGGCGAGGGACACCAGTATTTTATTTTTATCCTTTTTTCGAAACATCGCGTAAGGCGATTTATCTGTATTCGAAACACCGCGAATAAATAAATTTAAATAGTACTAGTCTAATAATCCTATAAATAATGAGGAAATGTGTAAATTTTCCATTCTACTTATTAACACTCAAACCGGCGGACCGCCGGACGGCGGGTCCGGTTGGATCCAAGTAACATTTTTTTTTGTTAAATAGTGACTGATTTCTTTGACTAGACAAGTAACATAAATAATAAAGGAAAAAATAATAGGTACAAAAATCACAGAAAGCGTCTATTCAGCTCGGATATAGCTCTAACGGAAATAAAACAAACCACACTGCATGACCATCGAGTCTACAGCGGTGGGTGTAAACCCACGCCACAAATAATCGATCGCAAGCAACAATGTATGGCTCAGTGGCTCGGTGAGGCTCGATCCAAGAACAGAATCTACCGCCGGGCAGCTCGACTCGGGATCGACTCGAGATCGACAGTCAAGGGCAAAAGATTCGTAACCTCGTTCGAATAAATTTGTATTCGAATTCAAAATTGTTCCTTACTCGCCCTTTCGCGTCCTACATTTCTACGAGTGGAATGCTATTCGCTAATCTAACAGTGGTATTTCTGCAAGCGTCGGTAGTGAAGGACTAACATTTTCCAGCATGAAATTTACTAACGATTATTTAAGATCAACTGTAGCACAAGAACCACTATTAAATCTTTTGTGAATAGTGAAATATCTAATGTTAAGACCTTGTTCGACATTTCGCTAACGTAAAAGCGTGGAAAGTTTTATCGCAAGAATTATGAGAATAATAAATGGGCAGGAATATTTCTATGTTTGGTTATTTAAATTCCACCTGCTTATAGTTGTATCTGCAAATTACCAATTGAGGCAAGACATTATAATAAGGATAATGCTCTTTCGTCATATAAATTCTTGCATGGATCACATGCACGTGAAATCCTAGCACGCTACACGCAACGGCGAAGAAAAGCATTGTCCTATGGCCCGCCCGTTACCAGGGTAACATGCGCAGAAGTCCCGAAAATGCAGCTCGTGCGCAGTTCATACACGAGCCTCGCTGCGAGCGTCATTCGCCTTTCGAGCGCCGTAGTGGTCGGTTGGTGGTTTTTTCGTCCTTCAGGTTAGTAAAATTTGTTCAGTGCCTTTGTGCTATCGACACTATTGCTTCTATAGATCAGTACCTTGGTTCTTTGCAAAAATTACTACTTCAAATAATGTTACATTAATCGAATGTATCTTATCTTTAGCGACATGTTTTTAACATTCGTTAATTATATCGGCGCTTTCTATAATTTGTTATTAAATACATTTTTCCTTTTTGTACTTGCTTGCAGGTTCCTATACTGTTTGTTCAGCTTTTATACACATTCAAAAGTTTGTTCCGCGTCTTTTTTGTAATCGACAGTAGGGCTTCAATAGATCAGTCAGTACCTTGGTTTCCTACAAAAAAGACTAATTATATTAATATTCTATTAATTGTGTCGGGGAATCGATGGCGCAGACGGAATGGGAAACTGCGTCACATACGACGGTTTCTGTTGCATCCGAATCTTCACTTGTTTTTCGTGAACGATCACGGGCTTTGTTCGAGAAGAGACGCGAACGCAGTTACCGCAGAACACGCCGCGACGATAGACGTTCGAATAGTTTCAGATACATACCGTTTTACATTGTTGTAACCAACATTAGTGTTTAATAAATTCATAATTAAGAAGAAAAACGTATTTACGTAGGAGACTCTTATTAAAACTCATTCCACCCTTGTCGTACCGAATAAATTGAAGATATCTTCTTTTTGCCAACATTTTTTTAAACATCTAATTATGTTCTCGGATCTTTCTAGTCCTTGTATTATTAAATATGTTTTCACTTTGCTTTGTTACAGGTTTGTTAGCTGCCTCGTCGTTGGCGAATAATGTGTATATGGAGATGGTAGGATTACGGTCTCGAGATTTCATTATCACGGCGCTTAACTGGTTTGCTGGGCGATTGGTAACGTTTAACATATCTATTACAATTCAAACTGCTCTCTGCATATGCATGCATTCATTCATGTACAATTGAGTCTATTTTTATGCGGGAAATACGTACCACGGTAAACGGCATACAGATCGATTGTACAAAGAAGGTGGTGCAACTTGCATTCAAAAATTCGGGATACGTTCGGTAATATTCTCCAACTGTATAAATGCAAAGTAGTGGGCTAAAAAAAATTCCTTCGAAATTTATTTGTTTCCATTGAATTTGATTGGCGAGTAACAATTTTCATTACATTTTTCATTATTTACATTAATGTGGATCTATGCACGTACGACGGTGTAACCCTGAATTTCCGTAAAATAAAATATGCACGGGAATAAAATAGTGCGCATGAAGTGAAGATCGACCGTACAGTGCGTTCGCTAGAAGGTAGCTAGAAGGAGGTAGAGCACTTACTGCGTTCTCACTCTGCTGCTATCACACGCATTATTGCTATTCGCTATGGCCAGCGATAAAGGACGGCGGGAGCATATTCAGACAAAGTGAAATATTATAAGCCATCTTGTCGCGTACGCACCGTCCTTACATTTGTTTATTTCGCGTTGCCGCCTAATTCGATTTCGGTTGTAATTTTTATGCAAATGCTATTTGTTTCACAATACGTGAACTGCGTTGGATAATAATATACAGAATGTGTATTGTTATTGTATTGAATAATTATCATGACTATATTATTTTCTTTGCAATGTTCCAAAATCAAGGTAATAGTAGAAGGGGTTAATGGAATTGTCTTTTTATTTGAAACATTGTTAGATGATATTCTTGTTTTTTATTTCTGCTTTAGCCAGAAATCATTAATTTGTTTGGTTTCTCATTCGATAAATTATTAAACGAGTATATAATCTTTGCTGCAGATACTACTACTAGTGATAGTATTAAATACATTTTCCTTCGTTAATGTCTAGAATAAAACTGTAGCCTAGTCAATTTGCTGACTTGTCCCATAGACAGAAATAGGAAAAAGAAAAGGATAAAAAAAATGTGTTCCGCTTCATTTGTTATTTATCGTTGTTTCATTTTCTAATTCGTTCAATTATTGCAGGAAATGTGTGGCCGTGCGCAAGGCGGTCGGTAGAATCAGTGTTTGCATCGCTAAAGTATTATTTATTATTTTCCGTGCGCAGAACGCTCGAAATAATTGCAATTGAAAGTAAATAATTAATAAATTTGGGAAACTAGAATCAGTGCGTTCGCCGATTATAATGGGTAGTCGTTGATTTATCTTTCTCCTTTCAATTTGCAATTTTAGAAATTTTTAATTCGGCATAAGAGTCAGTGTCGTGTCAATCTGAATTCGATCTTTGCTCGGCCAGCTAGAAGTGTAAGTATATTTATATTTTATTTTTCTTGTATTTTTATGACTTGTCGTATGACTAGAGTTTTATGCGTGCATATTTCTTAATCATCCGTTGGAACAGAATGAAGAAAATATTTGAGAATCTTCGAAAATTCGCAAATAGTATATAGCACAGCCACTCTTATTCATATTATATTATCCTTCTGATAGCATTTTATATAACGAAAATGATGTTTGAATTTTTGAATCTGTTGTGTTTTTCAGTTTAACTGTAAGTAACAAATATTTCATATTGACTCCTTGACATTTTATTTACACTGCATAGGGTTGCATATATTTGTAAGCAGTTTCCAAATATCGTTTATCAACCCCTCAACATATTTTATGGTGCTATGTATGTTCAATTTGGAAGAACAAATCATAATATCCTTTATTTCTCGACTTTTTAAAGACAATCTCCGAGCCAGATGCTACCGAAGCTTATGACGATGGCTTCTTCCGGTTTATTTATGTTATCCACGTTTTCATCAGAACAGTGAGTAATGCCCATTCAATATCATTCGTCGGTCACCCGTGCCGCAGGACGATAGATCCGAAACGACGCTACTGTTTGTACCTATTCAGTATCTTCCGGCGAGCACAGTGGCCACATGCGTATACAAGTACAATATGTGTATAGAATTGAGTAGTGAGCGAGGGCTCGTAATTTACGAGCCGAGCCGAGCCGAGCCGAGCCGAGCCCTGTTCGTTTACGCGAGTCGGGTCGCCCGCTTGAATTTTCCGAGCTACTCGATATCATCGTCGAACTGCTCGGAACAAAACGAACTACAATAATGCCTTGAACGATGCGAAGGCCTCGGGTCTGAACGTTCGCTTCCATCGTGTAGTTCCTACATTGTTTGAAATTTGTCGACAGCGTCGAACGTAGAAAAGGACAGCTAGTAAAGAAAGAGAATCGAGCGGCCAAGCCAAAAAAAACAATATCCAGTGCATCGGTGAAATAACACTAATGCAAAGATAAAACTTTTTTTATTTCTCATCCTTTTCTTATGAACTTTTTACATAGCATAGCTGACAATTTTCTGATTAAAATGACACCAAACACGATATAATTTGGACTATATTTACTGCCTTAATTAACCGTAATAAGTTGGTATGTTAAACCGTGTACTGGGCCTTTAATCTTTGCCGATTACCACGATCGCAGCTTCTCTTTCCTTTTCACTAGCTATCCTTTTCTGCGGTCGAAACTTATTATTGTCAATTAAGGCAGTAAATATAGTCCAAATTATATCGTGTTTGGTGTCATTTTAATCAGATAAATGTCAGCTATGCTATGTAAAAGTTTCATAAGAAAAAGGATGCGAAATAGCAAAGTTTCATCGTTCAATTAGTATTAGCACACCGATATACCCGAGCCGAGGTCGCGTTACACTGATCGCGAAGTGAACTTGATGGCGCCTCAAGGGGTATACCCCGCACTGGTGGGGATAAACTTTTCGTTTGCATGGTGTAGATATCTTTCGCGTCGATAAAAGCATTACTGTACAGTAATTCCTCGAACAACGCTGTTTCGGTTATACGCGGATTTTCTGACAACTTTTTTTTGTTGCTCTGAACACATTTATTTCAAATCAATTTATTCTATGCCTAGAAACCAATGCATTCTTGTTCTCCAAACAGTTTGATATCGATATAGGCTGGCCATAAAATAGTCCCCAAAAAGAAAAATTACAAATTTTTGCATCATCCCCACTCCTATTGTCCGGGAAATAAAAACCGACAGCTAGCCGTGGAAACTGTTAGAATTCGCCACAATAGGAAGGAATACGTCGGGGAAAATGCGAAATACATATACACTCATCCCTCACTTTACGCGACTATCCGTTTCACGCCGATTTGTCAGTGAATCTGTCAGTATAAAAGAAAACATGTTGCAAATAAAAGTTGGTAAAAGTTTTAGAAATACATGTGCACACATTTATTTCACATAACTTAACATAAAAAATAAACAAGACATGTCAGAAAGCAGAAGTATGCAAGTTCAATTCGATGTCACTATCGCTGCTGTAATACAAAATAATAACCCTTTGCTGTTTAATTGTCATAAACTCATCATCTCCATCGCTTGAAATATTTGGAAATTCGTCTTCAGGTCGGTTCAAGATTTTCATGTCCAAAGACACCGATTTTCTCTTCATTCGCGTGATTGAAAGTTTCTTAGACATGACACGGTTAGAAATAGAAAATGTAAATTACAAATCTAAACAGAATTAGTAACATTGTCGTCGTCTCAACGTACGAAGTCACACTGTTCGCTTCCGCACTACGGCTTAGCGGCCGAAGACAAAAGTTTAGGACAAAAGCGTATCGCAACAAAGTTTCTTCCTGCGTTACGCGTTCCGCCAACCGATCTTACAATAACTGACTGTATAAGACTGTCAATTTTAAAACTTGCAGGGAAATATATCTGCCCGCGTAAATTGACGTAAATTTTCCACATAAAAAAAAGCCGCGTAAATTGAGGGACGGGTGGTTGTATACATAAATAATATATGTAATGCAGTGTAATTATATAATATAGATGTACTTACCTATGTATACATTCGTGTATACATATGTGGATACTAAATTTAGGAAATACATACAGTGCTGTGAAAATGTTTTCGGAATCCGCTTTAATACTACATTAAGTAGGGAAATGAAAAATATTCGAGTGTTTGGAGACTTTGGTTATGAACAACATTGTTAATCATTAGGTACGAAATACATCTCATCATAAAAAGTACTGCATTTTTTAAAAGCCTTTGCAGAAGATATTTAATGAAGTATGTTATTTCCAGGTACGAAATATCATATCCGAAAACTTTTTCACAGCTCGATAATGCATAACTATCCTTCATTAAATATTTTCTTCGAAGTTTTTAAAAAATACAGTACCTTTTATGATGAGGTGTATTTAGTACGTAATGATTAACATAATAAATATATATATTATGTTATAAATAAATAACATAAATAAAGTCTCCAAACACCTGAATATTTTGGATTTTGATACTTAATGTAGCATAACAATGAATTCCGAAAACTTTTTCACAGCACTGTATGTACAGGGTGTCTCTTAACTTGTGAAGTATCCGGAATATACACATATTCTAGTTCTTATCGAAAACAATAATAAAGGAGAATACAATTATTAATACAGTGATAAGTAAAAATTGTCCAAACCATATCTCGCTTGGTATCATTTTAATCAGGACATTGTAATGAACATTTTGGTAACATTTCATTTAAAACGGACCAAAAATGAAGTTTCAGTATTAGATTTTGATCCCGGTAGAGTTGTCTCACGTACACGGGTATTTGAACTTGCATTTTGCCTGGATTTCTGCCTTGTATCTCCCGAGTGAGGTACACCAATCGAGACATTACTGTACTCCCAGTAACTGCTACGTTGTTTAACAATCTTTCAATACATTCTAATTGATTACAAATTTGTTTAATGTCATACTTGAGTTCAATATATTGTCGATTCAACAACGCCAATGGTCCTGCGATTGACGTTACAATATTCGTGTCTGTACAATGACATAAGATATCAGTATTATTATTTCGGTTGTGTATTAATATTTATTATTATATATTTCATTTATTACGATTTTGTTACGCCTGTTATAGTAAGCTTTAACATAAGTCTTAACATTTTTGTCTACTTTGGTACTTATCTATATTAGGTTGTTGAATTTCTGAGCTTTCACTCGCCTAATCGGTATCAGACAGAATCGCGAATCGCATTTGTATCATACGATATGCTCTTTTGGTTGACATTTCATAATTGTATGGATCGATCCTAAGCCAATAAGTGTAGTTTGGGACGTATCTGTAACACGGGTAAATGTGTGTGCGTGTACCTATAGTTAGTAACTGATAAATTAATGACTAATAATAAAATAGTAACCGATTAATTACATATGTTGAGAATCGGGAGTTTAAGGCGTTGAAGGATTGCGGCCAGGAAGGGTCATTCGCGTATCGTCTTGTTTAGATGTTTCTGCTTTTCGTTACGGAGGGTTGAGTCGTCGCCTCGACCAGGCCCAAGGGTTCGAATCAGGGTAGCCTCCCGTTTATTTGTCTAAAACGACCATCGGCCAATGCCTTTATGATGAAATAAATTGTACCCTGATGCTTTAAGAAAGTCTATGCAACGCAGCTCCTCCCATATTTGGAACAGGTCCCTTTCTTACGCCTCGCAACTATACTCGATAGTGACACGGCTCCACCAATAGCCCATTTTTATTTTACGGCCCCTCTGCCATAATTAAACCAATGGATTTGTTTGCTGCCGCCGTAGTTTAGGACTCCACCCCTGCGAGCGTGTCCTGTAGTTTTCCTTCGGCAGAGTTTGCGTCGTGGAAGTCGAAAGCAATTGTGGGTTACTAGGAGAAGCACAATTGTGGTGCCAGAGCAAGAGCAATTCAGAGTCAGAAGGAGAAGCATTATGAGAGTAACAACGAGAACTATCGAACTCTGTTTACGAGCAGAGTTTTGTAACGTTGTTGTCACTTGTCGAATAACACTGTTCAACAAATTACCAAACTATTTCGTTTGCATATTGAGTACAACAATTATCCTGTAACTTCCACTCATGCTTTCGTTAGCAAAAAGGTCTGCTGTATCGCGTGGCATAGTTAGATTTCCCTCTGGACCCTTAGTTTTTGAAATAAATTTAAAGATATCAGCCAAAATGGGTTTAAATGTTTACACATTTAAATGTTTATAATTTAATTACTTATTATACCATTTTATTCGTGAAACTTCAAAGAATCATTTGGCACCAAGCGCAACTGAATAACTATTACGGCAAAAGTACAGAACACCTCCGAAGTTGAAAACTGGCGATTTTTTTCGTTATTGATTTTTACAAAAATGCTACGTTGTGGGGGAAAAACGGATTGCAGATTCGTATTCAGCACATTAAAGTCTGCAAGAAACGCCTATTGAAGGTTACATAATCGGACCCGTGTTGAACAGTGTAATTTGTCATAGTGGAGTCATTCTAGTTAACCCTCTATGGGCCGAATATTTGTTTGAACTCCAAAAATATTGTGGGACCGAATCTAATAAAGAATCATTGGATCTATTACCGCTAATGCGTCTAATTCTAATTCCTCGGTTATTTCTAATGGATTTTGTATTCATCTTTGGGTATGTGATGTATAAATCTGAAAACGGGAGAATGCACAAGGGTTATCCTACACGTACCGAAATCTGCCACAATAGCCCACTGTAACCTCAAAGTTACAAAACTGTATCAACAAAAACAGTAACAAATTGAAAATTGAAATGCAAACAAATAGGTTGTTATTGACATACTAAGCCAGAGTTATTATGTCCCCTATTTTTAGTTTGGTAATCACTGACAAAAGCACAAATAGTATCAATTGGATCACATGGTTTCGCGTAGTTTTACTGCCGACAGTTTGCACAGCATTTATTTCGTCCTTTCAGGTTGATGAGCCTAGCAATGGCCATGAATACTAGTATTGGTTGTGTTGGCAACGTCATAGAGTTAAGACTTGTGCGCCATCTCATGAAAAAAGCTGTAATTATTCTGTAAAATGTCGATAAATTAAATTGTGACCTGAAAGTTACACGAGCCCATAGAGGGTTAATATAGAATAAGCGTTGCTGTTAAACGGCACGGTGTTTCATTGAACCACCCCCATAAGGTTGCCCCTCTTCTTGAACATCAATTCAAATTTTTGGCCCGTTGCATGCCATCAGTGTGCAAGAGAATTGTCAGTAAGTTGTGAAGATTTACAACCTTCGATAAAGCGACGCTCTGGCATAACAACATAAAATGGGGCAGTTCGTATGCTAACAAAGTACGAGTGACACAATTTCATTTAGACCAACAGCAAAACAGTTGCATCTCTGAAATTATTAAATTTAAATATTCCTACTATTTTGGATTCGACACGGTATTTGTAAAAATAATTTATCAGCTACAGTAATGTTTTCATTGAAGCGAAAATGGGGTATCATCCCATGCGTCCAGAAGTTCGCTTGGCGAACGGTGCGACGCGATCCGGATTCGGGTACAGTAATGTCTTGATATAAGCGAAGAGTTTATCCCCACCACTGCGGGGTATACCCCTCGCGGCGTCTGCAAGTTCACTTCGCGATCAGTGGAACGCGATCCGGGCTCGGGTATATCGGTGAGCTAATACTAATTGAACGATGAAACTTTGCTATTTCTCATCCTTTTCTTATGAAACTTTTACATAGCATTTTGACAACTTTCTGAGTAAAATGACACCAAACGCGATATAATTTGGACTATATTTACTGCCTTAATTAACGATAATAAGTTGGTACGTTAAACCGTGTACTGGGCCTTTAATCTTTGCCGATTACCACGATCGCAGCTTCTCTTTTCTTTTCACTAGCTATCCTTTTAGTGCGATCGAAATTTGTTACCGTTAATTGAGCCGCTAAATATAATCCAAATTGTATCGTGTTCGGTGTCATTTTAATCAGAAAAGTGTTAGCTATGCTATGCAGAAGTTTCGTAAGAAAAGGATAAGAAATAAAAAAGTGTTGTTTCACCGATACGCTGGGTTTTGTTTTGGCTTGGCTGCTCGGTCCTTTATCTTGTCTCGCTGTCCTTTTCTCTACGTTCAACGCTGTCGGCAAATTTCAAACAACGTAGGAACTACACCATGCAAGCGAACGTTCAGACCCGAGGCTTTCTCTTCGATCAAGACATTAGTGTATTGCGTTGTGAGAGAGAGCAATTAAGAGTTATTGAGTGATAAAGTAATTTTACAAGAAAGTAATGGCAGTCATATAGCCGGTTAGGGGGCTAAAATGTGGCCCTAAACCAAATTCAACTTGTGCACCGCACAATTGCACCGCACATTCGATAGCTTATTAAGAACAACTAATTTGTACTAAGTTTCTGCTCTGTCATATGACTGGGAGGGTAGTTACAGCGAAGAATCAAAAATTAAATGTTTGCTTCATATCATCCGTTTCAGAACACAATACATGTTGAAAAATTCAGAGACAAACTTCAAGGTCCCGTCACTCTCGGTCCGAAGCAGAGTTGTCCCTGCTCCCAATGACCAACGGGCGGCTATCTCCAAAGGGCGAAGCCAGCTCCTCCTTAGAAGGGGTGGAGTCCCCTTCCCTGTGCCGCCGCTGCCCCACCCACCACCGTGGCGGTTGTGTGGGCCTCAAGGCCGGGCTACAGGATGTCTCCCATCCGCCCCTCCCGTTGAGCGACCATTGACCCATTTCATAGCTTGGGCTCAACCCCCTTTGCCACCGTAGCCCTAACGCAGGAGAGTGATATTGGCGCCACTCCGTCGCCACAAACGACCCCTACTTGTGTCGTACCCCGTGCCGTCCCCTTCACCTCTGGCTCCAAACGCAAGAGGGTGGGTTCGACACCGCAACTGATCCCCTCTTCCTTGTAGAGTGACAGCAGCCTGGTCACAAACCACCGCCTCGGGGAGCCAGTTCCAATATTCGTCCGGTGGTTTGCTAGGGTACCTTTGGCGCGCAAAGCCCATACTGAGACTGTCTACTGGTGACAGCCACAACCCGGGGGTGGGGGTTAGCCCTTAGGTTGATTATTTTTTCTTTCGCGAATTAACTTTTTCGACTATTCTTGACTATATGACAATTATAATAGCAGTAAATTGGATTGTTAGCCTCTCGTCCTCGAAATGGGAGTTACATATTCTGTTACATCAGAGCTGGGCAACATCTTCCCCGCCGTAACTACGTGTGTCGGGGGGCGCCCATAGGACCAAATGGGGGGATCCGCTTGTTCTCGAAATGTCCATACGGCGTTGAAAATGCTCTTCTCTCGCGTTGGACTTTACGCAACGTGTCGGGTGTGACCGTGGCGACGGCAGCATGTATTCTCGCCGCCACTCGCTCCCCCGTGTTAACCGGTTGACAGTATACTACAGCCTAAAAAAAATGAAGATAGAATAAAAATTCTAAAAAAATGATAGACTTCGTCTAGATGGGGCACGTACATTTGCTGTATAATGGGCGGGGGAGCCCCATCATGCTGGAAATACATATTCCTCCGAATCTCTAAAGGAATTTCTTCCAAGAGATCCGAGAGGACATGCTTCAGAAAATGTTTGTATGCTGGACCATTCAATCTATCTGGTAGAACGTATGGCCCGACAACAAACTCGTCACAAATGCTGGCCCATAGATTGATTGACCAGCATTCCTGTGCCTCAAGTGCGCGCCAATCGCAAACGGATTCTCGTCGCTCCACGCGTCCCAATTGTGGGCAAAAAGCACTTTCGATCTCGCGACTTCTACAGATCTCTCGTCTGTTTCGTCCCAAACTTCAGTATTGGTCTTTACTGTTACTCTCGTTTAACTTAATGTGTCACTAATTGGTCTAGAAGGTAAATACCAAACCATTTCTGGCTCTCTCTCAAGTCTGGCATAAATTGGAAATATGGCTACGGATGAGTGAGTTCTTCTTCCTTTCCTCAGGTTTACCGAGTATGAGCCACCTATTATGGCCTACGTGTTAGTTATTTTGTAAGAGTAAATTCCCGCTTCACTTTTTAGAAATCCCTTCAATATTTCTTCTGATGATGCATAACATATTTTGGACAAAGGATGGGCGTCCTGGTTGAGGTTTTTCACTGAAGTACAGGAAAGGGATCACCATCCTCTTGATGATGGCACTCCATTCTTCTGAATACCTCTTCAAACCACTGGTGGTATTTTAATGGCTTCAGACTCTTGTATTCCTGCTGGGAAGCATCTTCGGAAGGGTTATGGATCATGGTCTTTAAGCCTACACCTAGTTGCTCTTTGATTCTTTCCATTGCACCTATATCTCATGTGCAATCAAAGTTGAATTGTTGAACAGTTCCATTCCTCCATACGGAGGCAGACGCGTCCATCTATGAGCGTCTCCAATGAGGGCATTAGGCCCCTCAACGGTATCGTACCATATTCCATCAAGATAATAGATCACTCTATTTTCTTGCCGGAGGGCTGCTATTTGCTCCAAATACTGGGATCTCCTGCTGATCATTCTATCTTGGTCCATAACATCGGATCTTTCTGTATTTTTGTTATATTTGAAGCCGGACTTATGTAACCGGACATGTAATGTGCTCCTTTTTATTTCTATCCCCTTTCCTTGCAATTTTCTTTGGAGAATTTCGGCTGTCGGTATTTCATTACCGCGATAGCTTTCGTAGATTTTCTTCGAATAACATCTCCTACGTTCAATGTTTTGCTTTTTCCGAAATCTGAACGTTAAGTATTCTATACATTTTTGGCGCTGAAACTTTTGTCATGGCAGCCGCTATTTGGACTACTGCTGATTGCGTAATCGTCTCATTCATTATTATATTTTTTACCGTATTAAGATATAGTTTCTGTGCATCAATTGATAACTGTCTGCGTGGTGGATCATTATTTTCTACTCCAAGCGTAGATTCTTCCGCCTTCTCTTCTTCCTCCTCATCTTCGACCACCACATCCTCCTCCTCCTCTACTACCCTTTCTTGAGCAGAGGTACTCGTGATGCCATCCCATGGTCGAAACATGTATTTTAAGCATGTGCACAAACACACACACACACGTGTATGTATAAATATGTAGAGGGATAAATTAGAAGAGAAACTGGTTTGCCATAGGAAATGTGATTTATGGAATTATAAGAGAATTCAATGTTCGTCTTTCACAATTGAGCGTCGGTTGCCAACTAACTTATTTGTTAATGTTTATAGCGTCGCCTCGGTTTCATTCTAATCACTCAGCCAGTTTCACTCTCTACAAATATATACATATATATATATAAACTAAACTTTAATATCATATTAAACCTAACAAACAATTAATTATTAACAAACAATTAAATTATGCAAAATAGAACAAATAGTAAGGGAAATGAAATTGTAAAAGTTTCTGCTATTCTGGCTTGTGGTTCTAAACGAAATGAATCAGACCATTGTCTCTATATTCGGAACATTGGAGTTTGTTGAAACAAAAGGTATCGGCGTTGGCATGGAAACTCCTCGAGCGTTATATATCGAAAGTGGTTCCTATACTACAAGAGAAAAGCTTGGCAGTCCCTGATTTACGATAATTAATCAAATGTACAGTTATACTAGGAATAACTGAACTACTAAGTGGTCTTCTCATCATCCCATTCCACCTTTTTCATTTAATTCTGGATTCACTATATTATATTATATTATATTATCTCAGAATGGAGCCCTGTCACTTGAAAATGTAAGCATCCAGTCTAAAAATCTAATCATTACGCGAACCAGGGGTGGCTTATTACGGGAAAACATGTGTAAGTGATAAAACATTGGGACCCAAACGAAACTTCTAGCGAGTCAGGGTGTCGAATCTATTCTCAGAAGCAGCTCGGACCGAGCGCGAACGTTAGAAAGAGACAGACAGCGAAGCTGTGTGTGTGTGTGTGTGTGTGTGTGTGTGTGTGAGAGAGAGAGAGAGAGAGAGAGAGAGAGAGAGAGAGAGAGAGAGAGAGAGAGAGAGGTCCAAAGAATCAAAGCGAGGCGCCAAAACGAATCGGTGAGACAATACTAATTCAACCATGAAACTTTTTTATTTCTGAAGTTTTATTAAGAAAACTTTTACCAACGGATTTGCGCGATTTTTCTGGTTAATATGAGACCAAATACGATATACAGTAATTTCTCGATGTGTACCCAGCGAGATATGGTTCGAGAGGGATCGCCCTTCATTCCCACCACCTGGGGGGGGGGGGTCACCCCGACACGACCGGGCTAATACTCGAGGTAACCCTTGAAAGGTTGAATGGCTTCGGATCTGTGTGACGACACTAATGCAACTGTGAATTCTTTTCGTCGCCGAGAAACAGCCGTCGACCGTAACAGGTGGTGGTCACAAGCGTTTCTCCTGGTGCTGGAGGGACCAGTATGAATCTAGCTTCGAGTACATTCTGTATCGACTATTTTGATATTTTAGCTCAGCGAGATCGGGTTCCGAGTCCCCTTCGAGCAATACTTTTTTAATACGTTCATTTTTTAAAACTATGTACATAATTTACGGTATATCGCCAGGCCTTTTTGTTGGGCAGCTTACATTTCCAATCCGTACAGATTGAGAAATGTGGATTTTGTAGTTTCACAATTAGACTGTAATATAACCAAAGAGTTGAAAATATACGCTTAATACCATCGTACGCATTTTCCAATTGAATCTTCTCCGACAATCATTAGCAGTAACGTCCCACAAAACGGATATACCTTAACCGCTCGAGGTGTATCGCTATAAGTGACGAGTTCATTTTTACTAACAATCCTGTGGCTCGCGGCGATGAAATAGGCGTTGGTTTGTCCACGAAATCTTACCATCCTGTGGCTCCCGGCGATGAAATAGGCGCTGGTTTGTCACGATTACCTTTACCTTCCTGTGACACCCGGTGATGAAACAGGCACCGGCAAGTTCACGCACTTCCTATCTACACAGCTCCCAGTGATGAAATACGCACTGGCTGTCCGTAACTAACAAACTCTAAAATAACCGATCCTCGGCTCCGCAGCTGTGCCCCATTGCCCTCGGCTCGTAACATAACAATAAAGAAGTTTTATAGTTGCATTAGTGACGTGACCGTGGACGTCGTTGGCTGCACAGTAGCCGTGCTCTTGAGCCTCAGGGAAAACTTCTAAAAAGGCAAAGCTACCGCTGGGCCCAGAGTGCTCGCGGCCGGTCCCGAACTGCGATCCCTCTAGAAATTACTGTAGTTCGAATTGTATTTACTTGTCGATACTGATTAAATACGTACCACAAAGCACAAGAAAATATGATTCAGACTCTATGTGTTAAAGTTCCATTATGAAAAATAAAAATATAAAAAAGTTTCATGGTTGAATTAGTATTGGTCACACCGATATTCCGTTTAGATTCATATTACACCGCTCCCTCGTCGAACGTGGTTAATTCCAAGGGGTGATCCCCCCAAGTGGAGGGGATAGTCTCTTAACACTTAACACTTATACGAACAGTTCGTTCCAAAGTTTTATATATTTCATATTTATTTGTCCCAAATTTGATTGATTATTATAGAAATAATTAATAATATGTTTGTTATTAAAGTTCATACCTTTCAAAATGAAATGAATGCACACTTAAGCTATTTAAAGGTAGCTGATATACTGTAATTTCGCGATGAGTGCCTGGCGGGACCTGGTGCGAGAGGGATGGCGTTTCACCCCCACCACTGGGGTGGGATCCCCCCCGAGTAGTCTCTACTTTAATGTACATCTGTCCCTTCAGTTAATTGTTTACAAAGGAGTAGTGCACGAAAATAACAAATCGTGAAAAATCAGTACAAGACCGAACTTTCGACCTCTGTTATAAACAACCCAGGTTGGCCACGGAGGTTTGTGTCAGCTCAACGTTTTCACAGAGTACTAAATGTTTTTTCCTGTTATATTCGCAATCGTATTTTGCGACAGGCAGTAATTAAGCACAGTTGGCAATTCCTAGACTTAGCCTCAATTGAATACAGTAAACGTGTTGTATGGTACAAGCGATCACATAGTTCCTCCGCCGAGAAACAGTCGTCAGCCGCACATCTTTGCACATGAACCAGGTGGTAACATGCGTTTCTCATGACGCTGGAGTGATCGTTTGATAGCGTCTCTCTCCTTGCGCCTCAATGATCGTTCGGAAGCGTCTCTTGCTCGCTGTACAACGCATCGACAAGCCACTTGCGGCCCTATGGTTAAGGGTGGAAACTCAAGTAGAATCATGAAAAATAGAAAATTTATTTTCTATAAAATGACAGTTTAATATCTTGAAAATATAATACTGATATTGTAAAGCGGAATTCGAGCTCTATTGAGTGCTACAGCGGATAAGCGTCACTGACGTCCGCTGGGCACTCCGCAGTCTTCGAAACTTGAAACGCATGTTCCCGAAACCTGTGCTCTTCGAATTGGCGGTAAAGATAGCTCAAAAACTGTTTAACCGATTGCAGTTAATCTTAGCACAGATGTTGTTGGATATTTGCTATTGATAGTAAATATAATATATCATGCTAGAGGAAAATTGGCTCAACGTTCTCAGAAATGGCTTACTAACAGAGATAGTAAGAGAACCAGATCGGTTAGGTTTCCTTATCGCTGTACTTGGCGAGTCTGTCGAACGACTCGCCCATTCTGTTTCACACGCATCCCCTTATCTCCCTTCTAAATTCTAAACAGGGTCAAGGGTTCAACCGCTACTATCTAAATTCTAGCCGGATGCTGGTCCACACAGAATTCCAGGAAATAAGTACGTGACCGCTGAACTCAAAATTCCTTCCTAGGCAATCTCCCACTCCCGATTTTCCGGCACTTTTCCCAATATAAAAAGGGGTCCCGCGACACCCAAGCAGTTCAGTAGAAAAATTAAGACGAGTAGTTAGTAGGAGCCGCAATACTGCGACGCAAACCAAAAGTATAGTAAGAACTGTGAAACTATTGTAACAATAGGCTAACTTTGAATAAACAATTATGAGCAACATCCTGTCTCAACCGATTCGACGACAAGTCAAACGGGCCTAGGTTGTAAAATGAGACGATGCGCATTCGTAAGCATAAGTGGCGTAATACTTACAGTGGTGTAGGTATAATACACCCAGTTCTTCTGAGTGTTTTTCGTTCAGTTCTAGAGAGCATTTCGTGGTGAAAGCACATTCCTCCAGAGCTATTTTAAATACACGGATTGAAATAAATATAATTGTTATTTTATTTGACACATAACTTCTATTTAAACTGACTTTGAAAATCATTAAAAATAAGTGCTTTTTTATTATCCAATTTTGTTTATTGCTCGCGGACCAGGCGAGATGCTTTTCGAGCGCCCTTGGACCAGGCGAGACGCTTTTCGATTCTTCCAGCCCCACGAGAAACGATTGTGACCACCTGTTATGGTCGACGGGTGTTTCTCGGCGGGGTCGCTACCTGATCACTTTACCACACAATACGTTTCTTAACTACCCTAAGGGAGCATAAAGAGAAAAAAAAAGCCTAAAAGCATACTACAATCAATGGGCATAAACCTCAGCGGCCAACCTGATTTTTTTTATGACTGAAGCGAAAGTTCAGCCTTGTATTGATTTTTCCGGAATTGTTATTTTCGTGCACTAATCCTTTGAAAAATTAACTGAAGGTACAGATATACATTTAAGTAGAGACTGGTGTGCGAAAAGCATTTTTCCCTCGTCTAAAAAATTTAAAAAAAAAGTCTATGGGTAAGAGTTTTATTATGTAAACGTATAAGCAAAAAATGGTCCTAACCATATCGTGTTTAGTCTCATTTCAATCACAACAGCTTCACGAATATTTGAATACAATTTTCATAGCGCAATACGTAACAATAAAAATATTTCACGGTTGCATTAGTGTCCTCTCACAGATGCGATGACATTTAACCTTTCAAGGGTTAGAGGGCGCGATCTCTCTCAAACCAGCTCACGCCGGGCACTCGTCGAGAAAAATACTGTATTTGGATTTTAGCCTGCCATTTCTGTACTTTTTGAATGTCATACAATTGTTTTAGTTTAAATAGAAACTTAACTACTGTGGTGATCTCTTACTAATTTATTGCCATATTATTTACAATATGATGCGAACGAGTAAAATGTCCTTCAGGTATTTACGAACATAGTACTTTAGACAATTAGTTAACAAGTGTGGTTATCTCTTACTACTACCCGGCTACTGAGCTACTGTTCCATTTTATACATGGTGCGCGACGGCGAGCCACAGTTCTTACGCCATCTCTGCCGCGAAAATTTAAGTGACTACACTACTATTAGAAACTTAAGTCTTAACTACTAAAAAAAAATACATTTCATATAATTCCGAGAAATTCAGAGTTTATATTGATCTCAGTCTTATTTGTGATTGCATCCATGTCACCCGCCAACTTTAAATCTGCATGGACATGAAAGTGATGGCAAATGTTCTCTGAGAATGGGATGGAATAGGTATTGTACTCGCGAGTTAGCACGTTGACTGCCACGGTGGTCATATGTGACTGCGTATTGTTTCTCCAGTGACGCCACGGTGGGCATCGGGGACCGGAGTGCTTCAATGGCACTACATGTTAGTTTAACGCTACGTGTTAGCGTTAGCGTATTTTTAATGAAAGACATGGGATCGGGTGGTTAAGTATTAGGCACCCTGTGTATAATTTATCACGGGGACGCTGTCCTACGGGGGTGGTCAAAGAGTGTTTTCGCAATCGTCAACCTAGGAGACAGACGATACAACACATATACTAGAGATACAGACTTTAAGTATGGCAAGCGACCTGACTTCGCATTGATAAAGAATAAGGATTCTGTTCCTGGAGGATCTGGCCACGGGATGGAGAAGGCAATGCCTTTCGGAAAGAGGACTGTGATGAACCCCATGACACTTACCCCAGAACCTTGGAACATTGCAGTCGTTACTTTATAATCTCGAGCTTAATGATCTTGGCATAAATATAGACAATATATAACGTACATGCATATAATTGTAAGAGTTGATTGAAAATTGACAGTTAATGCATTTCGAACATCGCCGCTAATTAGAGGATACTTCGAAATAAAACTTGCACCATTCAACAGTTAAAATTTTTTATTAGAACATCGAAAATAAAAGATTCATTTGGATCAAATCTTGCATCTAGCGGTGTATTCTGTTAAAACATTTTAGACACAAATGTGGCTGGTCAATGCAATCTGGGCAGTGCGTGGTCACTTTTTTGGTCTGATCTTTATCAATTTTTAATCCAAAACTTTTAACGTTTTTTTATAACACTTTTTGCAAAATTTTTGCACCAGGTACGCTAGACCTTCTTTCTTTTGCATTTCGTGCCGCAAGCTTCGTCGTATAATTATGTGGCGGCGACAAGCCGGGGCCACGTCTCCGCCTTATGTTTAGGTCAAAACCGTGAATGTAGCGTGAGGGTGCGAATGAAGAGTGTTAGTGGAAACGTCGAGCGAATGTTTACCTCTAGGAAAGTGCGAATGCTTTCTGGGAATGCACGAGGAGCCTTTTTTTTTTTTTTTTTTTTACGTGTGGGAAATCTTTCATGAGACACCCCGGCCTCTGGGGGAGTGACCGGGGTAGTGTCGGATTCCTACCGACTAAAACCCACACGGTGGCCTTCCTGAGCGACTTGGGAGGGCGCGTGGAACCCTTGCGGACACAACGCCGCACCCTCCCACGCCATACCT
This sequence comes from Nomada goodeniana, assembly GCA_963969485.1. Lineage (NCBI taxonomy): Eukaryota > Metazoa > Arthropoda > Insecta > Hymenoptera > Apidae > Nomada > Nomada goodeniana. The sequence goes on along the minus strand of OZ018306.1, from coordinate 5,316,280 downwards.
CAAACTATTAAGGAGGTCCGTCCCGAGGAGGGTCAGAAGGACCCTCCTCAAAATCTGCAAGTAACTTACCCTTTGCCGCATCGCGCAACCACTACGCAATGCGGCCCCTCACTTGCCACGTGCAAGGGCCGCCTGATCCCCCAATCAGACGTCCTGTGGTCCCCCTGTGGGAACAGAAGGTTCCCACCATCCCATCCCCCCGGGGATCCCAGTCAGGGGTTAGGGGGGGGACTGTGGACGCCCCCGCCTCCTTCCCCCGACACCACCTCTTCCACGGCGGGGTCTGCCAGCTCCCTGCCCCTTTCCGCCGCCTCCTTCTGCAACATCACGTCTTCGCAGAAGGAGGCCAGGGCACTCCAGGCCGCCCGGTCGCGCGTAATGCCGGCGATGACCACCGGCAGCGCGAGGTCCGAGCCCACCGCTCGCCTCAAGACTCGGCGCTCCGCAGCCCACGCCGGGCACTCCTCCAGCGTGTGCTGCGCCGAGTCCACTTCCTCGCCGCAGTGCCAGCACTGCGGCGTCTCCTCCCTCCGGATCCGGTGCAGGTACTCCCCGAAGCACCCGTGCCCGGAGAGCACCTGCGTCATCCTGTACGTGAGCCTGCCCCACGAGACGCCCAGCCATTTCTCCAGGCTCGGCAGTATCGCCCCGACGACGCGCCCACTCGCGCCTGCCGACGCGGACAGTCTGGCCCTCCATTCGGCCACGGCACGCCCCCGAGACCGAAGCCTCGAGGCCCTCACGCGCCCCTCATGATCCCGCGGGTCGCCGTCCTCGGACGCCCTCGCCGAGGCATAATCGGCCGCGGCAACTCCTGCCTGGATCTCGAGCGGCAGGAGCCCCGCCAGGATCATCGCAGCGCCATACGACACCGTGCGGTACGCCCTCGCGACCCTGATGGCCACCCTCCTCTCGACGCGGCGCAGCATTTCGCGACTGCGCCGACTAGCCATCAGGTCGCCACTCCACACGGGCGCTCCATACAGTGCAATGGAACGCACGACCCCCGCGTAGAGGCGGCGCACCCCCGCAGCCGGGCCCCCGAGATTCGGGAGTATACGTCCCAGCCCGGCCGCCACCCCCTCCAGTCGAGGAGCCAGGCGCACGAAGTGGGCCTCGGAGCTCCAGCGGGCGTCCAGGGTGAGCCCCAAGTACTTGAGGCGCGGACCCACCCCAACGCAGGACCGGCCGATACACAGCCCGGTCGCGGGCGGCTCCCCCCGCAGGCGCCTGTCCACCATCCACATCGCCTCGGTCTTTTGGGGGGCAACCCGCAGGCCGAGTCTCTCCACCGCCGCGACCACGCAGGCCACGCCCAGCTCAGCGAGGCGCGCGGTTCTTCCGTAGTCCCTCCCCGACGCCAGCACCAGAGTGTCATCCGCATAGCAGGTGACGCTGACATCGGGGGGGAGCGCAGCTCGGAGGACAGAGTCATACGCGAGGTCCCACAGCAACGGGCCCAGGACCGACCCCTGCGGGACCCCGCAATCCACCCTCCTGCTCACCACTCCGTCCCTCCCCGGGCACTCTATGTACCTGCCGGACAGGTAGGACCCCAGGATTCGCCTCAGATAGGGGGGCACCCGGTGACGAATTAGCGCCCCCCTTATTGCCTCCCAGGGTACGGAGTTAAAGGCGTTTACGATGTCTAGCGACACCGCCAGCGCAACTCCGCCCCGGGACGTGGCCGCTCCCGCCAGAGACCGGACACGCGCAATCGCATCCAGCGTTGACCGGCCCCTGCGAAAGCCAAATTGGCTTTCATCCAAGTCGGGCCCCACCCCGGAAAGATGCTCCGCAACGCGTCCCGCGATGATCCTTTCGAGCATCTTCCCGATCTCGTCCAGCAGGCATATCGGCCTGTAGGCAGACGGCTCCTCCGCCGACCTGCCCTCCTTTTTTAATAAAACGACCGTTCCCCTCCTCCATAATGAGGGGAACTCCCCGGCCCGTAGACAGGCATCGAACATCCGCCTGAGTCTGCTCCCCAGGTACGGCATCGCCCACGCCCAAATCTTCCCCGGGATCCCATCCGGGCCCGGCGCCACACTGCGGGCCTTCAGCTTCCGCATGACCGACGCCAGCTCTCCCTCCGTGACGCCCAGCTCCCCGGACCAGTCGGCCGAGTCCGCTCCTCTCTCCCCGTCCGGGCCGACCGCTTCCTCTCCCCCCCCAACGGCAGGGAACAAGGTGTCCAGGACGTTATACAGCAGTCGGGGGTCCATCGTGCGCGTCAGTGGGGCCGTCCTATGCACGAGGAGCCTTGAGTGCATGGTGACTCGTTGTCGACATGTGACACGTGGCAAGGATGTGTGTGTCGGTGTGGGATGAGTGAGAACGAATGAGAAATAGAATAAGAGAGAGGCTGTAAGTGAGAGAATATATGGAGCGAGTTATGCTTGCGCCAGGCAGAGTTTGAGCAGACTTCAAGCAGATTCGTTATAAAGAATTGAGTACGAGTAGTCGCGAGTATATAATAATCAATGCAATAAAAGTAAGTACAGGTATTGAAGGGGAAGGTATTCCATCCCCTTTCTCAAACCCTATGACCATATCCCACAAGTATATTTGATGGCTCTGGTGTTTCATCACCCATCATACCCATCATAAGGTCAGATACTTTGATTTTATAGTTTGTTGCTAGTTTATTGTATAGTACTAGCGCATTTGTAATCGATGTATTCAACAATTATTCGATAGCTAATTAATAAATATTCCAAAATAGTTATCGAGTGTTGCCAAGGCGGCCACGGTGGTCAGCTATGACCCACCAGTAAGATAAACGTTCCATGGGCACCAATGTTGCCTTATATCACCGATCTATTATTATTTTGCCATTATATGCTTAGAATAATAGAAATACTTTCCTGGCGTACCTTGAGCAAAACATGTAATGTTTTGTCTCGATTAGTGTACCTCGCTCGGGACCGAATGTGAACACTAATCGTGTGTAAACACGATTCTCGAGCGAGATCGGGTCCCCTTTGATGTTGTGGCAGCCAAGATACGGGGCAGCGTTCCAGGCCAAAAGCAAGTTTAAATAACCGTGTACGTGAGATAATGCCAACGCGACCAAAATTTAAGATTAAAACTTGTTCATTTTTTGTCCGCTTTAAATGCAATTTTACCACAGAGTTGGTTACAGTCTCCTGATTACAATGACACCAAACACGATATGGTTTTGATAATTTTTACTTATCACGGTATTGATAATTTTATTTTCCTCTACTATTGTTTTCGATGACAACTAGAAAAACGTACGAAATATTCCATCTTGAATACCAATGTGTGTTTAAACATGCGAACAAAGCTAACAATTAGTCAAGAAATGACATTGAATAAGTAATAAAAAATAAGTAAATAAACGCATATATTATGTAATGTATAAACAAATGCATTATGCGTTATATGTTGATGGATGTAATAATTTTTGCAGAAATGTGTCGAGTGTAACTTGGTGCAGTTTCTCTTTGCCCCTGCAGATGGACGAAATCGGCGCAGGTACCAAACGCGGAAATGGTGTATTCTTAGTTTCCATTTTGCAGAAAATATTGTCTTGCGTGAAAATACATTTTATGGTCATTATATTAGTCACCAGATCTTGCTCAGAAGTATCATCTCCATCACGTCCCCAATCTTCTGCTTGTTATTTTGTTGCAATAACTTGATCAACAATTGCGTTTACATCAGGCACAGCCAACTTGCGGTTCGCGGGCCATTCTTGGCCCATTTTCCGTCCGTACCTAGATTTTCCAACTCCTGCCAACTGGTGGCTCACGTGACACGCGAATTCAATATCCTCTTTGCAGTTTGCGGCTGTTTACCTCCGCACAATTTCCGCGGTGTTACGCCGATCGCCCCGCCTCGCCTTTGAGTTTGCACAAGACGTAGGGTACAGTTTATTGTTTAATTGGCGAGGGGGGGGGGCTTGGTGGCCCTTGGAGGAGAAAAAACGTCGCTGTGCCTGATCTACAAAATCTTTATCTTCGTCGTAGCATTGAAGGCTGTCATCGATGTTTATAAGTTTCTCATAGATCCAGTCGTAGTTCGTCAGGCTTTCTGTTACCGCCATTCGGTATATTTGTGATTTTCTGTTCTGAAGTCTGAAGTCTGAAGTCGAAGTCGAAGTCGTCAATCACCGAAGCTCTAATGACAAGGTAAGGCACACATGCATGACAAACCAACAATAAAATAGTAACCAAAATATCACAAATAATTTGCAAAAAGAAGGCAATCAAACAATACACGTGGAACACTCTTGCATAGATGATAAACAAATGACGATAATTGGCAGGGTCGCAGCTAATTTCACTCGGAACTTGTTCCGTGACCTTTAAATCTCTCTATTTACAAAAAATGGAGGCGGCATCTTGCGGAATATACAACTATTCGTTCAACGGAAGAAAAACATATAGATCTTCCATTTTTTAAGTACCGCAACTTTTTAAAAGTAGTATCAATTCAAGTATGATTCTTGTATGATGACACATCAGATAATATCAAGATTCATAGATTACCTTGATACATCGATAGTGAATCGTAACATAATTGCTTATTTTACTTGAAAAAATTCACTTGGAGGAAAAAATTATAAACTTTGAATTAGATAGAAGATGATGTTGAAATAGTTGAAAAAAGAATAACAGTTCACCGATTTTAAAAATGAGGTTTTTTTCCTACTGTTGACCACGTTGTTGCAATTGTTTCGCCACTGTGTGTCATCTCGCTTCTTTCATGCGATCCCTTTGAACGTACACATTTCCTCCAACCTGCCTACAACATACAGATGTACTTTTATGTTTTATTTCAGTGTCAGCCGTGCAACAATGCAGCAGCAGCATATTATTGCACCCGTTCAAATATGCCCAGGGCTTACGTCTAACGGACGGAATATTCGAGATGGTCCGCGGCCCATTCCCCTACCTAGATTTTCCAACTCATTGCCATTGGGGAAAATCGCGCGGGGATCCGTCGTGCTGCAGGTACGTTTTTTGGGCAGATGAAGCGCTCTTTACCCGGGACGAGTGCTTTTACACGTTGACTGCCACGTCACCCTTATTCGGGTGACGCTTGTTTGACTACTTGGGCAGAACATTCGTATGTGTTTGAAAAGATATTTCGCAGAGGAAGTAACAAAACTATTGAATATTAATTAATATAAACTGTATTTATTAATATAACTTCAATTTATAATAGAATATTTTTCCGTATAAACTATTGTTATAAAAGCAATACGAAAGTGGTTTATTAAGAAAATTATCTAGAATGCAAAACTTGAAAACATTCTATACAAAGCTGGGTTGGGCGGGACAACTTGGACAATAAGTTGTTGTTTTCTTTAAATTCTCTCGTGTCTTTGATCTGCCCATTCGACGACTTTTATCCGCATAACATTGCTTGCATGCGCGTCTAATGGCGATATTATGCTGACTCCGACGAAGACAAGGATTTGTTGTATTTTCAGTCAACCCAAATAATTTTACGGCTATTATGTCCCCAAAACAATCGGCGATTCGCATTTTTAAAATATCGGTGGGAATTATCCAGCAGAATACGCTTCTTACAGCGGTACGCGTGGCCCGAAGGAGATTTCACTGTAAACGCGCGCGGCAGTCAACGTGTTAATGCCCACAATTTGCAGGTGAGGAGCGATGAGAATCCGTCAGCGATACGTACACTTGCGGCACAGAAGCGTTGGTCAATCAATCTATGGGCAACCATTTGCGATGATTTTATCAACGCATTCTGCTCGATAGATTGAATGGCTCAACGCGCACCAATTTTCTGGCGCATGTTCCTTCGAGTCTCTTGGAAGTAATTCCTTTAGAAATTCGGAGGAACATGTATTTCGAGCATTCATTTGCACAATAGTCAAATCAAATTTAGCTCGGAACTGAGGCCTCCTGAACTGGGCGCATCAATTGTGCGTGACTGCGACCGCGCTTGAATTCAGAAATCCCTAAATTCACAGTGGAAAATGAAGGTGATCAATTGCCAAGGACAGCATGTAACCTCGGTCTCACTTCCGTTGCGGTTTGCCCCTCCAAATGAAAGAATTTGATAACCGCTCGAATTTCCATTCTACCCATTCCGTAAAAAGCGTAAAGTAGCGCTACACAAATGCTTGGAGGAACTAGACTTTGACTGTTTTAATATTTGGAGTGAACGCTCATTAAAGATGTATCAACATAACATGAACCGAGCTATAAATAAAGAAACACCTGGTGGCGATTCCGGAAACTTTTCAATCCGTCGTTAGTGGAGCGACTCGATTCTAACCGTTGGCCATTCGGGCAAAAGACAAATGATTCGGATTTGAAAATTTAACTTTATAGGCAAGAAAGGCGCCGTAGCAGCGCCTATCGAGTGCATGGGGTTAAAATATGGGTAAACAACTATTCATCATTGTCATACAGCCAAGAATTGTTGAGCAACAGTGCGATAGAAGCGTGGATTCGGCAACTATCACTTTCGGTCAATTGATATCACTTGCACTATTTGACTCAATTCTGAGGCGACTTACAGACGATGTCCTTACGATGTTAGCGAAACTACTCTAAAAGCACGTAAAAATGTATCGTCAGATGAATTAGTTGGCGCATAATCTTCATTTGAGGTCATGTTAATTTCAAGTGCCAGCTGAACAATTAAATAGAACGTATGAAATGCAAAAATTTTTGTAGCGTGTAAAAGTTTAATTGACGCACTTACCTGTTTGTTGGGCCCACTCGGCAATAATAACTCGGCGCAACGGGGCTCGCCTGTGAGCCCCAGTAAGACAAATTCATTGAACTCGACTGTACACTTCAACTTATCTGTTGTGCATAATATTTTCAACACAATGTGTATCGCACAATAAAAACTTCATGTTGGCGCAACGAGCAATCCATGTAAATTGAGCGTGGCATTCAACGTGTTTACATACCCTATCATTACAGCCATGTTGCGTAGGAAGGCTCCCTTTCCTTACGTCCGTATTTGGTAATCGAGAATGCATGCAGTCGAGCCTCCCGCCGGCATGGCCTTGTGCCTCATGACGGTTACTGGAGCCCCAACACCACCTCAAGGTGGTGGCTCCTAGTAGGGGTGTACTGAAACTTGCTGGTCACGATTTCCTAATCCTCATACAGACAGCGATAATAATTCGCTTTTTCACATACTAACGAGGTAGGCGTAGCCTCACCTCACCGCCTAATACTACTGTGAAAGTAGGGTGGCGTATCTCTATACACTTCTTCGTGGTATCTTACTGGTAGACTCATCGTCCCCAGAATAACCTGATTTGGAGTGTAATCGTCATCATATATGTATATCATTCCTTGCGCTACACCAGGCACTTCCAAGCTTTTCTCCCCGAAGAGCCACCGAGCGCCACCGGCAGTTAAAGTTTCCCTACTCCTTTGCAAATCCACATACGGGACGGATAAGTAGCCACCAGTTCGTCGGAGCCGGAAATATAGATAGGGCGATAGGGGAAGGGGCGACACGTGCCTTGCGGGCCACCGATTGGCCGTCTCTGGAGCCAGACGATAGGCTCTCCCCCACTCCCAGATTAGGGACACACACAGTCAACGCCATACAAGGGAAAGACGTATTCCAATATATTGCACTTTTAGGTTCGAACACTAATCAAGGCTTCAGTTCGAGGATGTGTGTTATGCGGTGAAAAACTTCGAGACAAACATTCCTTCTTTGCGATTTCTAAAGGTCCTAGCGATTTCTCCTTTAATTCAATTGTTGCCTTTTGTCTTTGTAAAAACCATATTTCTGATGTTCCAATTTGTTTAATACGGAACTCGTCGTCCACTACTCGAATGGAAATTAGAATATCACAAATCCGAACATCAATTACACCCGATGTCCGAATTGTCTCTGTTCCAATTGTTGTAGGGTTATATGTTTTGCATCCATCAATTCTTAAAATAAGTTCGGATCCAGTATCTATTATAGAATCTGCGGAGCCCTGAAATAAATGATCTTGTTTCAAAAGAATAGTAGGTGATCGTGCACCATCTTCTGTTTCGAGTTTTTAGCAGACACGGTGCGTGCAATGGTGGTCCCCCTTCAATTTCAAATCATCCCGGTTTTTTTGTGATTTTGCCTGTTTCGGCTCGGGCGAGGGCCCGTGTCGTCCAGCACGCGCCCAGGGAGGATGGCCGCACCGCGTGTCACCCCTTGTGCGGCCTTACATCGCGGAGTACCGGAGGGTCTGTCAGACCCACCCGAGGATAGGGAGATAGGGCCGAGGAAGGTGACCGGGGTGGTTTTAGCCGGTAAAAATCCGGCACTACTTCCTGCTCCTCCCCCAGGGCAGAAGGTGTCTTTGGAAGATTCCCACCTCGAAAAAAAAAAAAAAAAAAAAGTAACCGAGAACTGTTAACGAACGATAGATACTAATGAACTATGGACCCCGATTTTTGACTATCACGTATGTTAAAAACTGTGTGTGGACGATTGGAATTGTTTATATAAACAACATGTTATCGCATAAGGGCTAGCTCTAATTCTTTTTATCTACTATATATGTCTCACTTAACGTACCCGAAAATCTTCGTTTAGCACTTTCAGGTTTTTAGGTTTTGTCCAGCTAAAAGGCCTGCATCCAGCGCATAGGACCAGTTGGTTGCTAATTAAGTACAATCTAAGGCCAGTAGTGCACTGGCGAGTGCATCCAGCACTTAGGACCTGCTGTGTAATAATAAATTGCAATCTAAGGCCAGTAGTGCATCGGCGCGTGCATCCAGAGGTCCAAGAGATCCCGCTTTGAAATTTTTATAGCAGTAATTGTAAGTGGTGGCGGCACGCGTATGGGCACTGTGGAACTGCAACAGGCCCCAATTTCCACTGACTATTATCGTCGATATTTTGTTCGTAACATTTGTTATAACGTGTCTTTTTTTTCTTTAATTCTTTCTTTATACTTGTACAAGATATGTATAATTCTTAAGCTTAATGTCAGTAGCCGTCCCCCAGCTTATGAGAATGATGCAAAAATCTTTGTATGGAACTGTGCAGGGCACAGGCGTGGTGTTTGACTGTGCGCATCACTTCCGCAGTGCCTTTTACACAAGGGCTCACTATTTTCTGGAGCATCACCCTCACTAATTTTAGCTATGAGCCGCCACTGGATAGGGTGTTGTTGATACGTATGAACAATTCTCCTCCTGAACTTACAATTTCGTTAGTAGTTCTTACCAGTTCCCAGCATTTTTTTCGTGACATTTTTCCTGTTTTGCATTGAACTTGTGATGGTTTCAAGCATGAATCGCAAGTGAAAATATCTTTCGACTTGGTTATCGTACTCGTTTGCTTATAGACAATAATAATAAAGTTTGTAGAGTCTGACAAAATTAGTCCTGTATGCAACTTTCTATACAATAAGCTTCCAAATATGGGACCAAACGACACGAGTGTTTTTTACAAACCAGCAAAAATTGGTGTATTACATAATTGTATAAAAAAATATTTGGATAAATTAATGGCAAAAACGAAATTTGTCGGGATCAGGATCGTATCGGGAACACCACGCACGACTAATTTCACGACGTGCAACTAACCAACTTGGTAACGTGTTAAGCAAACTTTTCATTTTATCAGACCCATTTATTGCCACTCTCAGGCCACGCCTAAGAACTGGCAATTTGGAAACGCCTTCAGAAGCACTTGCTTTGGTATTCCGGTCAACTGATTCGTATTTCTGAAACAAACCAAATATCAGACTTGGTGGAATAAAGAAGGATTTTGTGAGTATTACCGCTCTACGAGTATCTGAACGGGGATCAACGACCATTATTTGTAATTCATTTCTCTTTCCAGCTACACGTGTCGGATACGGAAAATTTTCCTACGGGAAAACCCATCTTCGACAGAAACGTACAATAGTTACAGATCACATCACAGAGGCTCTTATTAAAGTGAACCTAGGATTAAACCCTGATCCATGTGATGCCCGATTCCTCTCCAATGTTCAGGAAGACCTTGCACAAGGACTTTTCTTGTAGCGTGCAACTATTTTTTATCCTTTATACCTTTATTTCTTTCCTGTCACTAACAATAAATTATTAAAGTTCTTGGTTGTTACTCCGCAAATGTAACCATATCATTGTTGATGTTGTATTGGTAACAGCATTGCACACCTTCGTGTCAGTCATAGTGAAAATCATACTATACTGCGCATATAACATTGTTTCAGAATCATGAACCACCGGGTGCAAAAGATATATCTGCTGATTTCCGGGTTTGTTTCACCCAAAATGCGCCTAATCCCTTTATGGTTCTACGTTCCAAAAGTGAGCATAACCATCGTAAAGTAATTCTTGTTAGACGTTGTAATGTTGGTAATCTGAATTGCTACTAAATCGATTGTTACAGTAACTGGTGAACCTCCACAGTGTACGACCTATGGGATACCCGATGCAATTCGTTGTGTTCTCAGTTCTACAAGAGGGGATGCAAGAAATGAAGATCATTGGTACCAATTGCGTCAGTACTTTAGGAATATTTCGAAAAACATTTTGTTCCTAACTAAATTCTATTTATTATATATTGTGTTTCTTTTGCAGATAACCCTTTAACTACGAAGAAGATCTCGCTGAATAGTTCAACCAGCAAAGAGCAAATGGAGTTCTACAATAATATTCTCTTTTATCAATTAAATACGTTCGTTTGGCTATTATGCCGACTCATTTGCACTTTGTTATAAAGGGAAAATATTAGATCGATTAATTGATAATGACAATTATCCATTTATCTTTTACACTGTTTGTATATGCCGTTTATTACGTACATGTACATTTGTATTATAGTATATGAAGTGACGTAGAACTTTAGAGCATAGTAATGTATTAATGTAATGCTATGTTCTTGAAATTGGCGACGTTCTCGATGTACGATTCAATTGTATTCTAATATGTAATAGGTCCCTCGAAAGCTTGGAAAACAGTTAATAACACATTAGTTTGTTAAGTATGGTCGAGGGGTTAGACGCGTAACTATACGTTCAGGCAAATTATTTTTATTTTCATTTTTACATGCGACGAACTGGTGATTTTCTTCACAGTTATAACGGAATAAAACAAACCCTCCAAACGTGGTGTCTGAACGGTGACGTTTAAACCTCCTGAAAACATTTAATATTATATTTTATGTTAATTTCTATGTTGAAGTATGTGAGATGTATCCTATAACTTTGAATCTAAAATAAATTTTGTTTAAAATTTAGTTGTAAACCTATGTTGAGACCTACAGTTTTAGGTGGAATCCGAACCACCAGGGGCGGCCACGGTGCAAAGCCCTTTGAATAGTGTTCAAAGTGCAAAGGACACCAGAAGTACGCCCATTTTGGCTGATATCTTTTAATTTTATTTCAAAAACTAAGGGTCCGGGAGAAAATCTAACTATGCCACGCGATAGAGGGGACCTCTCTGCAAAGGAAATCATCAATGGAAGTAGAAAATCATTTTCAATATCAAACCGAAACAGTTTGGCGCAAAACACGTGGCGGCGGCAGTGGTGCTCTACGACTGCGGCTCCCCGCTTAACCCAGGGCGTACCGAAATCACTAGATGTACTTTATTTATATATTTATTGTACACTCTATACCCTCCAACTTTTGTTCTAAACATTTCTTTGCCAGATGGCTGCAAGTGGGCGAAACATCACGCGTCGCTTTGCACAGAACACTACAATTATTTAATTTAATTACAATAGGAATTGTAATTAATGCCGGTAAGCTCTCATGTAGGACTTAGGTCGAGTAGCAAGTAATATTCAATGAAAATGGGATATATATATATATATATATATGTTTATTACAATTAATATGTTGTATCCTACGGTGTGCCCAACGTAAATATTTTATAAGCGCTGTACATCATTTAACGAAGGCGAATGTATACATCGAATAGATTTGCAACTCAAGCATTCTGATTAATTAACAACATTCATATCTTAGTAAGGGCTTAGAAAGTAACGAATGGCCCAACCAAATACATATCGATAATATAACCAGTGTTTTATTTCCCCCCGCGAATATTTACACCCCTTTTCTAACACGGACGTATAAATATAGAGTCCCCTCTTGAACTGACTCTCGCAATTGCTGCTTAAAACAAACCTTGCCTTTTTTTAATCTCACTGTAATATTCAATCGAATAACATACCTACGAGAGCGCGAGTATCATTACTAAATTAGACACCGGTGCAGAAACAATTCCGCTGTGCAGAATTCATTGACTATATTCATTTGCAAATTTTCACGTAGCGCAATGTCTCAAGATAGTTCCGAACGAATGGAACAGAAATGAACAGTGACAAAATATCGAAAAAAAAGAAACGAAACGGTATTGAAGTCGTCTGTGTATTTTCGCGTTTCCGAAGGCATCCGTCTGTAATTTTCCTAGGCAGATCAGAGCCTGTTGAAGAGGCATTTTGGTCAGATAGATCGCTAAACAAGTATGAAAAGCATAAAATTCGTGTATTTTGCACTGATGTTTGTTCTCACCAGAAAATTTTAAGAATATCAGAAAAAATGTTTTCGTTTTCGATTTGTCAGATTGATAATTTATTAATTATTTAAACATACTTGAATGTTTATATTTTAATAACTACCATATCATTTTGTTCGTGAAACTGCATAGCATAATTTCGTACCAAGAGCAACTGAATAATTGTTACCGTAAAGGTACAAAACAGTTCGAAAGTTAAAAATTTACGATTTTCTTCTTAATTGATTTGTTCAGAAACTATATGTTAGGGAGAAAAACGGGTTGCAGATTCGCATTTAGCACATTGAAATGTATAAGAAAAAAAGGCCCGCGTTAAACGGTCCTATTGCAGACTGTCAACTAAAGCAGAGTTTCCCTAACTTTTCCCACAGTGGAACACTTCGTAAATCCCGAAATTTTCACGGGACATCTTGTTTGTTTTGTAGGGCAGGTTATTACGCAATACAATTTAAAAAAACAAGAAATATACATTATTTACTTAGTAATTATTAAAATTTTAAAACATAACACATAAAATAGCTTGTCGCGGAACACTGGTGCTCCTCGCAGCATAGTGGGGAAACCCTGATCTATAGCACGACAACCTAATCCAATCCCAGTTTTCATTTCTCTGATTGTTTCTTATTGGTTCAATTTTAAATAATGCTCGTCAAAACGCGGTGTGTCAAGCCATCGCCGGAATGGCCACTCCTCACTGGGGGAACAATGGGAACGCGCCTGCAGTCGCCATTGTGGTCATGTGTAATACCCCGTCCGCGCATGTGCATTCGCATTATCGTTCAAACGCACGTGGGTACGTGGACGCTTCCCGGTCTCGTCGAATCTTGTTACAGATTCCTTAACTTCTGGGCTTGTGATTGCGCAGATAATTAGGTAATTTTATTGAAGGAGAGCCTCTCGGAGACTTTGCCCTGCTCGTCGATACCTGACGATTCGCGGCTTTTGTGCATTATGTGTGGTGTAAACTGAGAGGTTAAGCTCTCCTACATTGTGTGTTCTAGATGGTTTAAGTTTTATATTTTGCCGGTGTGTAGTTCTGATAGACGACTTTGCGTGCAGATTTATACCGCTTGTAAGTGTTGTGTGTCATATGTGTGTCTGATTTTATATAATCCGCTAAGCAATTATTCAGTTATTTCGTTTGAAGATCCTAATAGCTTATTCGCCCTACATTATATCCTTACTATTATAATCATTCATTTCTTATTATTAGATCAGATGAAATTTATCCATCTGCAAGCCCGGGATCCTTATTACAAAGTCCTGCTGTTGTATTGTTCTGTGAATTCTTCCAGGTGTCATTTTAATCTCCAAGGGGACTAGTTGGATAATTTGGACCAAGTTTCAACCCTGCAGCTCTACGGGCAGGGTTGTTACAGCAAACAAACAAAAAATTTTTTTTCACAGTGCCTTCCATGTGGGCTCATTAAATTTTTTGAACATCAATTATGGGGGCACCTATTATAGTACTTCGAATTTTTAGATTTGAAATCCGGGCTGCAAAAAGTACAAAAGCGTCAAATATGCTGAAAAATGCCGATTCTGTATTCAGGGAATCGCATTACTACAGTCATACTTTTTTGTAGTTACATTTTATTGATACAGTGAACTCTCGATGTAAGCGGAAGTTACATTGGTTGAAATTTGCCGACAGCGTCGAACGTAGAAAAGGACAAGGAGTAAAGAAAGAGACCGAACAGCTTATCTTTGCTATTCACTAGCTATCCTTTTCTGCGGTCGAAACTTATTACCGTTAATTATGGCAGTAAATATAGTCCAAATTATATCGTGTTTGGTGTCATTTTAATCAGAAAAATGTCAGCTGTGGCTGTGTAAAAATTCCATAAGAAAAGGATGAGAAATACAAAAGTTTTATCTTTGCATTAGGGTTATTTCACCGATACGCTGGATATTGTTCTTTGGCTTGGCTGCTCGGTTCTCTTTCTTTACTCGCTGTCCTTTTCTACGTTCGACGCTGTCGGCAAATTTCAAACAATGTAGGAACTACACGATGGAAGCGAACGTTCAGACCCGAGGCTTTCGCTTCGATCAAGAGATTACTGTACCACTTTTTCGCTTCTATCGAGACCTCACTGTACTATTTCTCTTAATTCGCTTCAGATTTTTTAATTTTATATTTTTTATTTTTATTTAGGTAAAAAGGGCAAAGATTTTTCAAAAAACTTGTGTACGCAGTTTAGTAAACGCAATACAGCTACGCAATATCTCTCTGGGTTCTTGAGATATTTTACGAAAACGAAAATTCACAACTTTTTTGAAGGGCTGAATTCACCCCTTAAGACCGAATTATGCCACGAACGAAAAGTAGAACATACTTGCACGCTAAGATTTATAATTTTCTGAATTTCCGGGTTGCCTAACCATTGTTGAGCAGCAGCTCGACACCACCGTGCTTTGTGACGCATGCAGTTTATGTAGTGATGTAATGAGTATCAGGTGTAAAGAAGTGATTGTTTGTACACTGTATACGGTAAAATATGTGTGTTTTATTTGCAGCTTTCTAAATAGAGTTACGTTTTGTAGCAATGTAGGGCCCGCTACGACCTTTCACTGGGTTGTATATGCGATCTAATTGACTTTTAAATGCAATCTCCTTGTATGTGTGTTATTTAGTAGATATAATTTGTGTTCTATGTCATACTGGTTTAATATTGTGCGAAATATTTTAGTACTGTGCATAATATGTATTTGAATACAGTAAAGCCGGCTTGTGTGCACAAAGTTTGGACCCAAGCTATGCATATGTATAACCAAGCAAAGTGCCAAATCTATTCTTAGAAGCAGCTCGAGCCGAGCGTGAACGTAGAAAGGGACAGACAGTGCAGGCGTGTGAGAGGTCCAAAAAAATCAAAGCGTGGCGCCAAGACGTATCGGTGAGTCAATACCAATGGAACAATAAAACTTTTTTTGTTTCTTAATTTTTATAAATGTAACTTTTACCAATGTATTTACGAGATTTTTCTGATTAAAATGAGACCAAACGTGATATACAATTTACTTGTGGATATTGATTAATCACGTACCACAAAGTACAAAAAACGCGTTGCTCTTTTTAAACTAATAATAACAGGGTAATGTAAACTAATAAAGTACATTATAATAAATATAATAATACATTGAAATAAACAGGATACAATTTGAATTACATTTATTTATTAGAATAAGCATAAAAGGTTAATGCAAAATAGTAACATCAATGTACAGGATTTTTCGATCCGAATTCAAGACGTCTAGAAACATTTCTCTAAAATAATCTATGACAAATGGAACCGGCAGTGGCTTAACGGAAAACGTCAACACGAAAAACCCAGCTCCTCCTCTGCCCAGGAAAAATCAAGTTCTACTAACAAGACTAAGAATAGGCCACTCCAAATTAACACATGACCACTTACTATAAAAAACGGATCCTCCACTATGCAATAGATGCAACGAACAACTATCAATAAAACACATAATGCTGGAATGCCCTTCCACAAGGTCGTTACGAGAAACACTCAAACTTCCCCCAGAAATTAAAACCAGCCTAAATGACAATAAATTCGGACGAACAAACCGATCTAATAAAAAAACTGTGAACTACCTATGTCTGAAGGTCATCTTTCTGTAGTAACAAAATATAACTGTTAACACAGCATGTATTCACATATACGTCGCTAATGACTTCTTGATGCCGATGCGACTTTAAATAAATAAGTAAATAAATAAAGTAAAATAGTAACGTGCATTACAAGAAATACTGTAATACATTGGAATACATATAATAATGCATTAAAATAAATAGCAATAGAGCGTGACCTTAGATTGTGACCGAGGCCGCATGCAAACATAGATTAGACATCCTTCTTTATTAAATGCGCCATCTATGTGGCATATAACCAAGCAGGATGTCGAATCTGTCACATATGGCTCCAACCGAGTTTGAATCGACAATGTATGATAGGGACTGCGTATCGTCGGAAAGAGTGTTTGGAGGATATGCAATCTGGGTGGAAGACGTTACTATTTTGAATTACCCTTTTATTCTTATTCAAATAAGTAAATGCAATTCAAATTATATCGCGTTTGGTCTCACTTTAATCAAAAAAATCTCGCAATTACGTTAGTAATTTTACATTAGTAAAAGTTTCGTTAAATGAAAGTCAAAAATAAAAAAGTTTCATGGTTCAATTAGTATTAGTCACACCGATATTCCGGCTCCTTCGCCGAGCGTCGATATCGCGAAGCGGGATTCCCTCGAAGTGGAGGGAATAGTCAACTTGCCTATATCCAAACAAATTTTTGTGCGTATAAGCAGGTTTTACCGTATGTAGCATCGGTGGATGAGCTGGTGGACATGGGTGAGATTTCTGCTGTAGGCAATTATGATTGGTGCTTGGAAATGAATTGGAAGGGATGTTATGGAATGGAGTGGGAATGGCGGGTGAGTTTTCTTGAAACTGTGACAGTTCTGGGTTTATCCTATATTATTGTGACTGGCTTCAGTTACGGTTAAAAAATAGCGCTAGCCTGGTCGCCACCACACGTGCGAGCCGACTGCTGCACGGTCTGCGTTTATTAGGTGCAAAATGTTTTCGCCGAGTCCGACCATTCTGGATGGGTCACGAAGCAACAACCTCCCTTGTCAACATACTGTCATTGCTTTGCATTGTTTGATTTTGGTTTCTTTATGTGCGTTATATTGTGCCTGCAGTAATATCTCGATCACCGATGGGCAAACGCCAGTTATTGATCTGTGGGTGTGCCAGCCGAACCAAGTGTCAACGGCATGCGGCACCATCGCTACATCCCAGGCGCACCGTCTACCTAGTCAATGAGACAGGTGTGATCCGCCATGTCGTAGACCAGAGCGGGATGCGACCCGTAACTCTGATTCAGACCGCACCCAGCCGTGTGACTTTAAGGGTCACTCTATGGGGGATGGTCATCTCCATCCAGTTCCACGGTACGCTGCAGTTGGGGCCCGATGGGGATCGCCATGCAAATCTTAGGTGCGGCGGCACGGCCTACGTGGACCTGCGTCTAATCAAGTAACCCGCCAACGTAGACGAGGACGTCGACCTAGAAGAGTGAAGGGTAGGTAACGGAATAATGATCCATAGTAACGTACTCATCGTCAACTATTACATTAGTTTCCTATTTTTCGCATGAACAGCTATTAACTGCGTTTAGGTATTTAATTTCGCCAGCATTTATGCTTATCTGTTTGGTTTCAGATTATCGCCTGTCAAGTTCAGCTGCACGCTCCTTTCTTACTTTAGTTTCAGTTGATTTATTCTATTGTATTCCGATTCATTTTATTTTCATCGTGTGTGGCCTTATTCCTTCCTATTCAGTTACGCCATTTTATTATGTCTTATGTTACGTTTATTTTTTATAATGAATTACACTTTTCTGTAGATACTGCTAAAGCGATGATATATGACCCAATTTTGAGTATAATTCAAAGTATACCGGGTGTCCCGTAACTGGTGACACATTCCTTGGTGGATTCAACATTCTTGATTCACTTTTTCACGTAGAATCACTCCCCGCTCCCTTGTACCACCAGTTACGGGACACCGTGCATATTCTTTCATTTAATTCCTATTTCACCCTATTACTATACGTTATGGCTTAAGAGATGTAGCTCGCCGTTATTACCAAATATTTCTGCAGATTTCTCCGTGTTTCTGGTCCTGGCCTCAGATGTCGCTGTTTGTTACATGATTGCATTCGAATTGAATTGCGTGGGAACAGAAACAACTCTTCCTTCAGCATTGGGTCACACGATCGTGCGTTTTTGTCGTGCGACCACTGTCCAACAAGGAGTCTTCCTTTTGACACATAATGTTTCATGGCTCACTTTGCTAAAAAAGATGTGACCGTAACGAGGTAACAGAAATGACGAAATATTGTAACGGAAGTGTGACGTTGCTTGGACACCCGATCGTACATCGTCCAGCGTGCGATGTTTTTGAATCTGCTAGCATGACCTGTTGTCCAACTGATGGCAGACGCGCAACGAGAAACATGCCAATGAGCGGAACATCGCTGCAAAACCACAACAACTTGGAAATAAAAGGCTACAACTGTATAAACCGGTTCAAGCACGATTGAGTTAAAGCTGGCAGAGTTGCTGTCTACGAAAAGAAGGACAGCATATTGATGGGAACGAAACATGTGTTTATTCAAGTCGATGCTACTATTGACAGACGCGTACTTGCTGTGACTAAGATATCTGCACTGTCGAAACAACAATAAATAATCGAAAAGTACTGTTGGTGGCGTTATACCCCTCTCCGTATATGTGCCTCAAACATCTGAAATTCTTCGTTGAAGTAAATTTGTTGCCGTGCAACCCAAAAGTTCTAGCTTTGATCGTATCACTTCAACGTAGAGGATTGGAAGATTTTCCGATTATACGGACTGGATATTTGAACTTGAATCTACAAAGCACGTAGGGTTTCTTAGTTTTATGGAGAAATATGTAGACTTGAAACTCGAAAGACGACAACACGAGCTGGCACGGCCATTGCTGGGATATTCACGCGGTACATGGGGAACCTGAAATGCACAAACTTTGTAGATTACATTAGTTAGCGTCAATCAATTTTAAACATCGCGCAATAATTGTTGTACTGTATGAATCGTCGAACATACGTATCTGGTTTAATATTCAATTAATTACTAAATTGTAAAATGTAAGAAACCGTACATTTTTTTTTTACGGAAATGTGCGACGAAATATTATGCAGGGGAGGAGAGATCCCCAAGAGATCGATCGATGGGTCGCAACACTTCAAGCGCGAGCACAGCTTGTTATGACACGCTTAACTCGTTCGCCATGACGCAACACACAAAACACAACACAACGCGTTTCAACATGTCTTCATAAATTGACTAAAAACGTCTGTCACATATATGTGACGACTGGCTCTGATAACAACAAACCGATGTGTCACACATATGTGACGGTTGGTAGCGAACGAGTTAAATTCATTCGTATTCTATGTTTAAAGCTTTAACACGTTCCCGCAGGCCCCGGAATTTGTATTCCTCGCTGTGAGGCAGCGCAGTTTCAATAAAATCCATGAGCCTAAAACATCTCTTTAAAATTGTTTAATTGTCTTGAATTATTCCATCATTTCATCTATTCATTCCATTTCTTAACTTTTCAGATTACAAGTTAATCCGCGAGTCCGGTTGAAATTCTTTCGGTATGCTACAGTAACCGTCCTCGGACCACGCATGGCCAGTACGCCAACACCTCCTTAGGTACTAACTGTTCACCATTAAATCGAGTATATTAGTCAAACCTCTTTACGCCGTAAAGAATTAATCCCTTATATACGCAACCTTCTTCCATCCTTTCCTTTCCCGTCGTGTCCTTCTTCCACTATCATACACGAAGCTCCGTCATATCAAATTTTAATTTATACGTACGAGACAAACTAACAATTCCTGCGATTCCCTGATTTCGCATCAGGTTTGTTCGCACCTCTTATCCAAACAAGGTAACTACTTCAACCCAGTGGCTCCCCCATTTCGTATCGGCTTCGTCCACGAAACCTAACCCATCCTACTGGTCCCTGGTTTCGCACCAGGTTCGTCTGTATCCTACGGCTCCCTGATTTCGCATCGGGTTCGTCTGCGAACTCCTTCCTAGTGGCTCCCCGATTTCGCATCAGGGTCGTCCGCGCACCTAACTGACAAATTCTCAAACATATTCCTTGGGTAATATCAACCTCACCGGCCTAGGCGTTGCCCACAGCCCTGGCTCGTAACATGGCCGCCCACATTACCTAGTCAGCCAACTATGTGTAAATTGAAAGAAGATTGGTGTCAGATCCTGGCACAATCCGCCAGAATCTGGGGGCTAATCGGTAGTCGCCTGTGTCCGGTTTTGACATCCTAAACACAAAGATATCCTGCAAACTAAACTTATTGTCAAATTGACAGCAAATTCTGCAACTTTAGTCATTAAAACTGTATACATATGTATCGGCACATTCGTGCATGCTTTCCGTTGCTAGTGTGGGGCCACGCATACTGGCCAGGTCCTTTACATGACCTCTGTAAAAAATAATCAGATTCTTTATTTTTTAAGAGAAAAATCTAAACCATTTTATTATTAATATATGTGCTAGTTATCATGAAAGCGGTGTAAGTCAACATTTTTCACTTGAACGAGCGACATAATATATAAGAACTGCCAAGTTCAATGTTTTTTTTACATTTGGGCTGACACTACTTTCATAATAACCGACCTATGCAGGGTGGCACAAAAACCATGGAACATCGGGGGATAGTTTGTAGCTGGGCTGATTGTAAACAACTTCTTCCTTGATCAAAATATTATGTATAGTTTCCTTTTTGAGTTATTAACGAAAAGCACTGGCCAATGATAGCGCCCGCTGGACATCGGCTGACGTGCGCTCAGGCGCGAACCGATCACCTGCGGTTGCTCGTGATGGGGGCATCGAGGGTACCGAGGAAAGCATGCGGCAAATGTTACATCGTCATAATTAAGAATATGGTGGAATTATTCATTATTCGTGAATAAGAAATACACTAATAAGTCGTGTAATAACCGTGTTCGATACGTTTATTCATTATCCGAAAGGAATCAAATGTTTGATTACTTATGAAAAAAATATTTTTTTCATCAGTACGTTTTCAGGTGAATAAATTATGTTTTAAGGCAAACAAATGATGCATAACAAATGATGGGAACAGCTAGTTAACCTTATCCATTCGGCCACGAATTAACCTGCTTAGCACTGTGCGAATCCTGACCTAGAAAATGCTCAGCAGCAGATGTTACGGTCATCGTTAATGCAAAACGATACTATAATAAAAACGACAGCTTAACTTTTGCATTTTTAGTTTTTTCGACTTCCAACTTTCTAAACATATTGTTGAAATTTTTCCGATTAAAATGGGACTAGACATGATATGTTCCAGACCACATTGCATCTTTCTTTTCATTCTAAGGCATTTATTACATATAATTAAAAACAAAGTTTATTAATGTTCAATTTATTATGTTTCACACATTAAAAAGATTAATAAATATTCAGGAATAATACATATATCTGTTCAAATATGTGCAAAATATGTATAAATTAACAAGATACAATTATATCAGGGAGACCGAAGGTGGTTATTTTACTTTATAATTAAGTACTTTTTTGTTAATCGTTAGATATTTAAATAAATTGCCTCATCATCACCTACAAAATAGGTATTTCTAATTTTAACCCATTTGCATCATCGCTCTACTGAAGGTGTCGCGCCGGAACATCAGCGACGTTCAACTTACGGCTGACTCGTATCACCGCGCGCGGTCGATTGTATGTGCAGTTTGAAAGATTTTCACAAAAACAGTAAAACTTATTTAAAATACTCTGATGCATATTAAACTGATGGAACCGAAACACTTCCTTAAGTGGTGAACCGTGGTTCGCCACAACGGAAGAATATTCCGCGCTTGGATGCAAATGGATTAAAAAAGATACTGATGTTACAATGCAAATACAGATGTCTGTTTTCCTTTTTTTATTAATTAGAATAGTGTAATAGGTGACAAGCATCCTTATTGCCATGAAGTACAAGATGTCAGTCTAAATAGAACAAATAGTAACGGAAATAAAATTGTATATAAAAGTCTCTGCTATTCTGGCTTGTGGTTTTAAACGGAATGAGCAGAACATTGTCTCTATGAGTTTGCTAAAACAAAAGAAGTCGCATTGACATGGTAGTTTATGAGCGTTATCCCCGAACACGACTGAGCGCAGCTGAGAGAGACGCGCTTGTTTCAGTGTTTTTTGTTATTAATTAAAAAACGACGATTCCAACAACATTTTGGTAAAGGAAAAGGCTGTTCAGAATCACCACAGCAATCCCCCCCCCCCCATTTCCCGATGTTACGATGTAGCAATGTTTTGTGAACAATGAAATATCTAGGAGCTTGTTCGACATTTTTCTAATATGAAACCGTGGAAAGTCTTATCGCCAGGATTATATGAATAATAAATGTGCACGAGTATTTCTATGTTCCGTTATTTAAATTACACCCGTTTAATTACACACCTGTTTGCGCATAATACTTGGCATATATTGTCTTGTTCTTTTCGGGCGACCTCGGTTGACTTTCGAATGCTGTTTCCAACTGCGACGCCGAAATATTCACGTTAGATTCGCCGCTGCAGTTGTGGCGGAGGTGCATTGAGGACGATCAAAATTTACAGAACTTTGAAGAGTTAAGTTGCGTGGCTCGCGTTCAAGGCACAGATGGGTTCCCGCCTGCAATCCTGGTTCTCGGTTGGCATTTTCTGTCCACTACGTTCTGGGCCGTGCTGCTGATCCGAATAGCTTCGAACCGAACGAGGCATGTCTCGTCGGCACCCTTGATTCGCGAACAGCGTTCGCTTTCCCGGCAATCCTTTATGTCGCGAACAGATTTGTCTATCCGCAGCATATCTGTAAGCATGGTTAATCGCCACCTGACACCAGATTTTCATTGAACACCTTCTAGTTTAAGCTCGCTCTTCAGAATAATGATCTCGTTGGCGGAGTTGCCACGATGAAACGGCCAAATATTGACGTCAACGCTCATACCACGCTGAAAGCACTGGTTCTCGTCCGATCACCAAAGTTAAGCAGCGTTGGGCATGGATAGTACTTAGATGGGTGACCGCTTGGGAACTCCGTGTAGTGTTGGCATCGATCCCCTTTTTTGCCCCTCGTTATGGGCTGCGCTTCAATTTTAACGTCAATTTTCGGCGAACGTGGTCGTGGATAACAATACGTTTCCCATGGTTATTCGCGTCGTTCCGGATTCCGCGATTCAGCATCAGTTGATAGTCGGGGCTGATTTTCTTAATTCAGTGATGACATTAATTGACGGAGGGAATGTAACCATTGCAAAACTGCAAATGATCAATGGGGGCGGCAGTCCGGAGATTCGTAACGTCGACTGTTATGAAGTGAATCAGGTGAATGTCATTTACGTCGGGAATGAGAGTCATCGTCCGGTTTTAGACGAGTTGATTTATAATTATAATGAAGTGAAGGCGCGAAAAACCGATTTGAACGTAGAAATGAATATTCTGAGGGACGGTGAACCCGTGTCGCGAGGAGTAAGACGGTTGTCTCCATCAGAGAGGGAAGTAAGTAATCAAATCAAAAAGAAGGATGGTTTCAAAAGATTGCGTGTGGGTTACAGGCGGATTAATAAGAGAAGTTTTAATAAGAGACGGAAATTGGCAAGACAATACTCTATCAATGATGTGGTAGCGATTCAAGGGACTCAATTGGGTCCGCGTTTAAAGTTTTGCGGGAAATATTCAGGACCTTATGGCGTTTCTCGGGTATTGCGTAATGATCGGTATGTTGTGAGGATGGAGGGGGAGCATGAGGGTCAGTGGCACGCGTCAACGGTCGCGAACCACAAGAAACCATGGACTGACGTTCTTAGTGGCTTTTCTAGCGATGAGGAGGTGGAAAAGGGGTAACTTTTCTTACCAAATTTAGTGTTAACTAGTGCTATTGCGTCTATATTTAATTAAATATTGTAATTCGTTTAAGTCTGTATTTTATGACTGAGTTGCGACATTCGAGGCCGAATGTATTTGTAGGATGGCCGAGTGTGGGATGCAAGAATTCGTGGAAATGGTATGAGAGAGCTTTGTATGAATCGTGTGAAGGAAGTATCGAGTGTTGCGCGAAGTGTGAATGAAGAGTGTTAGTCGAAACGTCGAATGCGGAACGAGTGAATGTTTATCTCGAGGATAGAGTGGTTGGATTCGGGGAATGCACGTGGAGTCTAGTATGCATGGTGACCCGTGGTCGATCTGTGACACGTGCCTCGCAACCCTTTGTATGAGTACAAACTTTGAAGGGTTAACCCTTGATTCTTCGAATCTCTTAGAATTGGAGTCTTGGGAGGCATTTCTTTTGTTCTCACTCGCACCATAGAGAGGGTCAGGACTGCCGGGAACTCTTGTTGCATAAGACAGATTGGTGTGTCGTGTACCTCGGTATACATATAATCCTTAATCGGTTTTTGCTCCCTGGCTTCTTCTAATTGTTTTGACAATTTTTCCATCGTCTTATTTAAACTTTCTATAATTTTTAGTAGATGATTTTGGCTGACCGTTTCACCTGGGGCTATGCTTCTTCTTCTTTGTTTGAAGGGTTGTCTTCGGCTTGATGTTTGGTGTAACTGGATGGTTTTCTTCGTGCTCTCGAGAGTCTGTAATTATAATTTTCTTCTTCGTCCGTCAGATTTTGCCTACATTAAAATTAACAACAACAATGATAACTGTAATAACATTTGAAAATAAAATTATTTTTATATTTTTAACCCTGAATACGGTTTTAATAAGTATGCTTTTAATGGATACGCTTCGTCTCCTAATAGTACGTAAGGTGCCAAAACTTCTGTTGAGGGAAAATAACTACCCTGGGGTACGTTAAATGGTTGGTTCTCAAGCTTTTTATAAACGTTTGACACTGAAAATATTCCTCGATCACTCTGCTTTCCGTATGCACCGACGTCAATTATGATAATTTTATAATTTGTGTTGCGTAGCAGTTACTTTTGATGTGATAGAGGTGTGAAGAATTTCAAGTATACCAAGTAGTTGTAAGTTACTATGTACATTTTCGAATCGTGTGGTCGTACTTTTAATAATTTATAGTCGTATTTGTTTACTATTTTAATTTATTTTTTGTTCTGTCCTTTATTATAACTTATTTCATTTCTTTTTTCCCAAATTTATAATTTCATTATAATCTTATTGTTAGTGTAAGAGAAAATATACACTAATACTCGAATCGAAGTCTCGATTAGGTATTAGAATAATTGCGTAGCCGTGTATATATTAACAAGGTATTCCGTTTATTAAAACTGAGCCCTCTCGACCGTAGTCTATACAAGAATGCCTTCCTTTGGCAAAAGCGTCGGTCGTGAGGACGCCTACGTCACCATGGCCCGTTTTAACCATTTTAGGGTTCGCCCCAAAAGAAAGCTACGCTAGACAAAGACAGCGTGCATCGGCGAAATGCACATGGCCCGCCTCGGCCGTTCCTGTACCTCGAATATTCTAACACTACGGTAATGTTTGCTTCATATCTGGTATATCGATCGAATCGTTATGCATCACTACATGCACGGTCGATCGGAATATCAAACTGCTGTCACGAATTCGTGCGACATCGGAAAAGAAATTGCACGTAGTGTAACCACTCGCATAAGAACTAATGCATTTGATTGCTCGGACGTATTTGTCAGAACGCCAGGTCCTACGAATACGCATCCACCGTAACCGCAAAACCGTAGTGTCACAGGAAGTATTGAATGTAGCATGAGGTGCGAATGAAAGGTGTCGAGCGAATGTTTATCTCTAGGAAAGAGCGAATGCTTTCTGGGAATGCACGAGATGCTTCGAGTGCATGGTGACCCGTTGTCGACTTGTGACACGTGGCAAGGATGTGTGTGTCGGCGTTGGTCCGAATGAGGGATCGAACGAGAGAGAAGCTGCAAGTGAGAGAATATATGGAGCGAATGATGCGAGTGTGAGCAAAGTTCAAGGAGAGCCTTGGTAAAGAATTGAGTACGAGTAGCCGCGAGTATCGCGAGCGTGTGCCACGACTCATTGTAATAAAGCTAGTTACAAGTATTGAATAGGAAGTTATTCCATCCCCTTTCTCGAACCCTGTCACCATATCCCACAGGATCATTTACTTTTTATTCCATAAATCAATTCTTTTAAATATCCGGAATAAGTTAAATTTAACATAAAGAGTTTCAGATATCCCGTAAAATATTGACACACCTACATAATGAACACAAAATATTCAAATGAATGAATTGATGTAAAAAATATATACAAATACATTTAAAATATAGTGCGTCCAGAGATAAATGAAAAAAGTGGAGTGCTAGCGGCCGATTGATGCCGCCGATGTTGCGTTCTAAGCAATAAGATGCGAAGCTTATGAATTCATTTTTAATTGTACTAATAGTTCAGTTATTACTAGTATAGCTATACAGTTTATTCAATATTTCAAGTATATCATAGAATTTTAATTTTTCGCTCAGTATTATCCTTGGTTTGTAGTATAGGAACCCCTTTCGAATTATAACGCTCCTAGAGCTCATGCTTCAACAAACTCTAATGTTCCAACAAGCCAGTTTACAACAAACTACAATTTTATTTCCGTTACTATTTGTTCTATTTAGACTCACATTTTGTACTTCATGGCAATTAATAAAGAAAAGGAAACAGACATCTGTACTTGTATTGTAATGTTAGATTATTCGAGGTACAGGAACGGCCGAGGCGGGCCATGTGCATTTCGCCGATGCACGCTGTCTTTGTCTAGCGTAGCTTTCTTTCGGGGCGAACCCTAAAATGGTTAAAAAGGGCCATGGTGACGTAGGCGTCCTCATGACCGACGCTTTTGCCAAAGGAAGGCATTCTTGTATAGACTACTAATTGAGACTTCGATTCGAGTATTAGTGATTTCTCTTACAGTAACATCAGTATCTTTTCTAAAATTAGAAATATCTATTTTGTAGGTGATCATGAGGAAATTTATTTAAATATCTGACAATTAAATCAAAAATACTTAATTATAAAGTATAACAACCACCTTCCGTCTCCCCGATATAATTATATCTTGCTAATTTATATATATTTTGTACATATTTGTACAGATATATGTCTTATTCCTGAATATTTATTAATGGTTTTGAAACATAATAATTTGAACATCAATAAAGTTTGTTTTTTTAATTATATGTAATAAATGCCTTCCGATAAAAATAAAGATACAATGTGGTCTGAAATATATCATCTTTGGTTCTCATTTTAATCGGAAGAATTTCAACAATATGTTTAAAAAAGTTGGAAGTTGAAAATACTAAAAATGAAAAAGTTAAGCTGTCGTTTTTATTATAGCATCGTTTTGCATTTGCGTAATCACACCGACACGGTGGTATTTCAATTTCTCGGCTGCCTCGGCCATCGTTCGATCCTTGTTTTTTCCTTCACAACCTAGCGACACCGATAAAAGCGAGCCGCGAACTTCGAGAAATTGGGGTCCGTTCAACTGACACTGGCTCAAACCATTTACACATTGATCAACAGTATATCATATACTGTATATGTGCACACATTTCAAGTTGGCAAGGCATTGCCCTGCTCGGTCGACGAGCGCTCGAGCTTTGTATGCAGTTCGTTTAGTGGGGTGAGAAATCCCCACACCACCTTTTTCATTTTGCATTGGCCGCACTATACGAAGGAACGATGCGATTGGTTGGGCAGCGAGGGGGAGGTGCTCTGCTGTCGCGAGGCGAGTCGATTCCGCGCCACTTCGTTTCCGACTCGTGCCAGTCTACGTCGTTTACCGAGGACTAACTGATAAATCTGTCCTTCTAATTCCGCTCGTCTACTGAAGGTAAGCGAAATACATTTCTACATTCAATTGTATGTGACTCGTAAGTAATTTCCAGCCGCTTCTTCTTGAAACGTGTTCTTTTTGTGGATTCTTTACACACGCATAATTTCTCGAATATTTTTTAGTTTGTTACTTGTCTGGGCTGATTCTTTTAAGATAATATAAATGAGAAAATTCGTACGCTAGGTGAAATAGATTGTGGAACGGTCGTGGTGCCGGTAAATAGTTGACAGATCGACAATTGGAACTAATCGAGATCGGCATAATACGTTCCCACGCGTGGCTGTGGCTTGAACTGTTTGCATTTCGCCATGATATTCCTAGCGCGGTGGGCTATTTATTAACAAATTGTTCACCGCTTATTCGATAGACAGACTATGTCGAAGGTAATTGTAAGCTGTGTTCTCGCGCCATACCGGCTTTTAGGTTAGAGTATGGATATGCGTTTTAATTCCTAGATAAACATATTAATTATTTCCGATTCATGTTGCTATATTGTAGTTAGAGTTACAGTAATGTCCTTGATATAAGCGAAAGCCTCGGGACTGAACGTCCTCTTGCTTATACACGTAGTTCATACATTGTATCGAAATTTGGCGACACCGTCGAACGTAGAAAAGGACAGCGAGTAAAGATAAAGGAACGAGCAGCCATGCCAAAACAAAACCCAGCGTATCGGCGAAACAACACTAATGCAACGCTGATACTCTTTATTTCTCATCCTTTTCTTATGAAACTTTTATATACCATAGCTGACATGTTTCTGATTAAAATGACACCAAACACGATATAATTTGGACTATATTTTTTGGCATAATTAACGGTAATAAGTTTCGACTACAGAAAAGGATAGGTAGTGAAAAGAAAAGAGAAGCCGCGATCGCGACAATCGGTAAAGATCAAAGGCCCAGTACACTGTTTAACATACCAATGTGTTATTAACATTTTTATTTTCAATGTTCCTTTTTTATACAACTTTTGCTGATAAATTTGAGACATTTTTCGGATTAATATGAGACCAAACACTATACATATAATTCGGAAAGTATTGATTTGTAATAACCTATTATCTTCCATTATCATTTAGAATAATACTATGGCTAGAATATTACAAATTACAGTAATCTGAAATATAAAAAGCTTATAATTAAAATTACATAAATTCTTTATTATTTGTACTTGCAACAATATCATATATTAATTAAAACATTTATAATTTAATAATATAATATTTCGTCAACTCAAATGAATTATGAACAAAATTAGTCCACGACTGTAGTTATGCTATATGAACGATCGTGTTAATGAGTGGACCCCAATGAACTATGGTAGAGTAAATATGGTCAAAATTATATCGTGCTCGGTGTTATTTTAATCAGAAAAATGTCACGAAACTATTGGATAAAGTTTGTAGTAGGGCTTTGGTTTATTCATTAAAAGAAACATTGACTTAACTATGTTAGAGCGCTACAATCCTCCTCTTTCATTCTTATCGAACGACGATCGACAGACATACCATGCGCCGCACAGTCGGCGAATTCTAAAAAAAGTGATAAAAAATGGATTACTGAATTAATTGTGAAAAAAAATAATTGGAAACTTGGTATTGTAGAGTTTTTAGGTCGGTAATTTCAAATCCAAACTTAAAAATTTGCCAAATTTACAAAATGGCGTATTCAATATGAAAACAAAGTATTTATTAATTTTTGTTATATGTAAATACAATATAATGTTTAGGTTTTTAAAACCAAGATATTCTGTCCGTTTTTTTAATTTAATTTTTGTTAATTTTTGTATATTTAAATTTAAAGTAACACACGTTATTTTAACATATATATATATATATATATATATATATATATATATATATAATCTATTTTTTAATCCTTTATTTTAAATATTTGTTTAAAGTTTTGTTTGATTATTGAATTAAAAGTAGTATTAATTCAGCAAAACTAGTATTAATATAAGCAACATAGAATGCTGTTGATATAAGATACTTTATTTACTATGTTGATACAAAACGAACTATAACGAATAATATAAATGAACTGTAAGCCATGAATTATGGTGCATAATATCTTCGTTATTAACTGTACGTGAAGATTTTCTACTATTGTAGGCTGTTACAGCTTTGAATATTTTATATACATGATTGCGCCACCATTCATCAAAACCTTATGTACGGAGGGAGGCATGTTGTACCAACCGTACAAATGAACAAATAATTTAGCGGTTTCGTGAACTAATTTTTCACATTTATCGCAACCAATTTGAAGTACTTGCCATTGAAATGTAATATATTGCCGAATCGTACTATTAATCTTTCATCAACCTTAATTATATTTGAAACAGCTTCAGAGTCGGCAAAAAATCGCCTAACTGTATTCCCATCGTTTGTCGTTCCATGACTTTGTTTGACATCAACAGTTATGCTTAGCTTTCTTTTATTTGGCTTTAAAATTGTATTGTTTCCGCTGGCTGAACTCTGCTTAAAATCAGTATTATATGAAATATGCAAAATGCACTCCATGAAACGAATCCAACAGTGCATAGTAGACAAACCAAATTTATAATTGTCTTCATTACATGTCAATTGTTTTATCTTTCCTAAATCATTCATTTGTTTAGGGGGCAGCTCCACAAATGTTGCATGACGTCGAAGAATTTTGATTTGTCAGAAGGTTGCCAACTTTTCCGTCAATCATGGTGCACTGCAAATTGTGAGTGATTTTTATTGTTTTAAATGATCAATTTCAGTTGTATAAAAATTGTATTCGCTCAAAATATTGGATGACGTCTCTTGAAAAAATTCAAATTTTATTGGTCTACAGTAGCGGACAGATGATGGTCGATCGCTTTTTCCATAGGATATCATTATTAGACGACAAGACAACAGGTACATACGATATTACAAATACCGTGCTATCATTGAAATAAGTCGCATCGTCGACCACTGCTGTTTGAAATTTGGTTGACCAGAGGCGCCATCCATTCCCCACTTACCTTATAGCACAAAATCATTATAATCTATTTCTTGAAAATCTTTTATTTCCGTAATTAATGAGATAATACGAGACGCTGTACGATCAAGCAATGCTTCTAACTTTATTTCAGCTGCCCTTTCAGTTATTGTTATATCACGCGGATAACAATCAATTTTAGCAGCTTGTATTTTTGCATGGGGAGGGCATTGCTTATTACCAAAATACCGTGCATTATATTTTCGAAGATGTTCGTATTTTTCTCTTGTTGTACCCATATCCATATATGTACAAGGTCAAAGTACCATTTATAAGATCTTTTGAAAAATTATTTTTCGATTTATTAACATGTTGTCTTGTCTCTGGAAAGACAATAGCAGTAGTTAATTCTGCTCTACTGTACTTGCTTTGAAGCTCTTTGGAACGTCTTTTCTGGGTTCGGCGGGAACAATTTTCGAAGTTTTTCCGGGGACGACCACGTCCTCTTGGATTAGAATCTGATTGTAAATTGTTAAAAGCTATATCTTCGAAGTATAATGAATTTACTGTCTTAAATTCTATTGCGAAGTTACGTTTCGTAAAATTTTATAAAAATTAAAGTCATTGTGCAGAATTATAAACTGACGGTGTGACATTTAGTGTCATTAGGCAGAATTACAAACACTGTTGCCACATCTGTTACAATCCTGCACACCAGCAAAATGAATTAGCTCGAGGCGATATTTTGATGCCCGCCAGACGTATACATAGCTTCTGTAGCGCTGGAAACGTTTTTGTAGGTTCGATCCCCCTCGGATATATTTTATTTACATAAATTTTTTTGTAATTCCTAACTATACGACAGCGATCAATATTTTCTCACCAATATTTTAAAAGTATGTTTTAAATATTTTAATTTAGTATACGTATGTAAATCTGAACTTAGAGCGCTTTCGTGCTACCGTTTGAAACAGTGGGATGTTTCACTACTATTTCGGCATTCTTTTCGAACATACAATTATTTTTTTTTACAAATATAATGAACAGTGTAAATGAAGGAGATTCCGGGGTCATTCTGAACAAAACATATTGATAAAACAATATTAATGTGTAACAATAGAACGTTTTATTCATATTTTGGATGTATTTCATTTATATACATATATAAATGTATCAATTTCTTCTCAAATAATTTGTTGAACTCGTGAGAGGAGGCACTTATTACTGCTTGACATAGGTCAGGCACAGCCAACCGGCGGGCCGTGTGCCACGTGCGTCATATTATAGACCCTAGACGCTTTGTCTAGTACGCGGTGTCACACCGATTCCCGTCTTGCTGTCGCCGTCATTGGTACATCATATTGGAAAACTAGATTATGAGCAAGTGTGATAATATATAATATACAGTTCAGTTTAACAAAAGTACTTTATTTTATATAGTAAAAAAAGGCACGTCCTTATTCAAAGGGGAAATTCTAACGAATGAATATAGAAGAGAAGCAAGGAGCAATCGGACCCTATCGGTCCTTCTTAGTATAAACACTTTTGTATAAGCATTGGAATTCTATACCCCAATATTTTCTCAGAACTGTAAGAGATAATTTTTGTTCAACTGGGTTTTATACAAAGCATAAAACCAACACGCCTCCTAAAAAATTAATCGTTTATATAATAACACATCTTCCATTTACTTTCTCTCGGGCCAACTACACATGGTCCAACATTTGATGCTTTGGATTAGGGAAACCCAGAAAAACCTAATCAGACCAAATAATACAAAACTATATACATATACACTTATGTATACATTTACTTATTCCCTATAGTTTAAACATACTATCTTAATATCTATATTTATTTCTTAACTTCATTTCAAACCTATTCCATTTCTCAGTTCCAGAAATCTCACAGTTAGTAATGGTTTTGTTAAGATATCAGCTGTCTGGTTACCTGTTGGAATATATTTCAATTTGATTATATTGTTCTCAATTTGTTCTCTTGAGAAATGATATTCTGTATCTATGTGTTTTGATCTTTTGTGGCTTGTTGGATTCTCTGCTATGCTAATACAGCAACTATTGTCTTCGTAAATAATAATTGGATTGGAAACATCCATATCAATACTCTCTGCTAATGATTTTAGCCACCGTGCCTCTCTAACACCTTCAAAAAGAGCCACGTACTGAGCTTCAGTTGACGAAGCTGCTACGGACATTTGTCTTTCCGTACTCCAGCATATTGTACAACTTTCAAATAATTTAAATAAATAACCGGTAGTACTCTTTCTGTTGGATTCCGTGTGAAGGGAATCGAGTACAACACGTATTATATATTTTAAGTACTTTCAAAGAAGAGGTTTATTCAAAATAGTTCGATCCGTTATTCGACAGAGCTTCCGCTCTTAAACTGTATGAAACTTATTCTGTCTTACAATGGATGTTCCGCTGCTATATATATCGTGCAGTTTTTAGGGGGAAAAGCTGACCTTAGCCCTTGTTGTGGCGCTTTGACCGACGCAGTAGTCATGCCGCTGATTACTACCTTAGGGAGTAATATTTGTTCTGACTAGGCCAGGATCGGCGAGCCTTACATGTTATCGGTGACTCAAGGGTTGGTCATCCAACACCTCCCCCCATTAAGATTGAAGATTATTATAACGGAATAATCTTGGATAGTTTAAACGCTTACATAATATTTGACCTTGATAAAATAATGAGTATACATACTACATGAATATGGTAATATGTAGAATACGTAATGGATACAATAATAGAATAGAAGTAATAAATTTAGTACCAAATATTTAACGAGTCAACTACTGAATAAGTATGATTAATGGATATGATACCGTATAGAGTATAGTTGCGCTGAATATGTATTCATGAAAATGAATAATATTGATTGCGTAAGTACAGAAGTATGAAGTGTGAAATTTGGATGACGATACAGATTGTCGTCTCATGTATTTCACATAGGTATATTGCTTCTACGTGATAGAATTCTTCCGCGACTGATTGTTCGTTGGACGTCTTCTTCATCTTCTTCTGGAACGGTGTATGTCACACGGGCGACCGCGGAATCCTGGTTGCGATCGTAGACCACGATTTCTTGAGTGCGATCGTCGTGTTCGAAGCTCGTGTCGGGGTGAGATATGCGAGAGTTCATGGAGTTTTTAACTTCTGGTGGAATGATATCGCCATTACGAGAACTCCTCATGAAACAAGATATTCGTTTCATTAGACAGAGCCATCCGAATCGACGGCGACAGTTCAGACAAATTGTTAACAATAGTATTGTCCCGATAGTGGATAATACTATCGTGTACCATTTAGTGTGTCGTACTATAAATGGTTTATTTAATTGGTCTGTTATTACTTTGTCGAATTCGCTCAGTTTCTTGTTGGCATATTTTAATTCTGATAGATCTATATTGGTTAGCTTAATTGGAGTTAGTTGGATCGGGATCGTCCTGTTGAATTTTCGTGTGGGGAGACAGCAATCATCGGTCGTGATGTCGAGTCTCGGGACATAGTGTGATATGTTTCGGCTCGTACTGCTGGTCGTCTCCAATACGAACAGATCCGTATATCCTTTACAGGATGGTTTCAATTGTAGGATCCCCGTCTGGTGTAGCGTCACATCTTCCATGTGATTTGGTTGGTTTTCGCAGATAAGCGTCACCCTGATAGGCTTCTGGAGCACATATATCCACTGGTTGTATTTAAGATATCTCCAGGTCTCCACTTCAGCTTTGAAGGTTTCAGTCCTGCAGTATTCAGGCATTCGATTCAATTGTGAAAATAGGAGTTGAGTTTCACACGTCAGTTGATCAGTCCTTTTATTGATGTGAACTCCACGGCAGATGAAGTGTTGTTCTAAATACTCGATGCAATTTGACAGATCTTTGGCGAGACTGGAGTAGATTTTGGATTGGGACAGTAGCGTTAAAGGTGGTTGCTTAGGTTCGATATAGGAGAAAATGCTACTAGTATTATGTTGCATTGGGAGAGGAATCAGTTCGTACATATTAAATATATCTTTGTCAACTAAGGGGATTCTTATAGCAAAAATCATTATGTCCTTGGCTAGTATAACTTGCAATTCCAGAATCTTGTAGTATAGGTGGACATTTGTGTAATCTACTTGAATGGGTAATTCATGGCGACCCTTATATTTTGTTAATTCCTCGAATAGAATTTTTGGCGTAAGAATTTGAGGTGATTAGATACCATGTTTCTCTAAATTTATAGAGTTAATATGTTGGTCGTATTCGCTGGATAGTCTACTGGTCAATAACGATAGAGTCATTACATGTTGTGTAATGATGGTGTGCATTTTTAGTTCGTCCACATACTGATTTGTTTCTGATGACAATCTACTTAACATTTCTATATTTTTGTTTAACCTGTTTTCATTTAGTTGTAAGGAAGCTACCGAATTATTGAAATTTTTTGTCGTACTGGAAATCACTTGTATTTGCGTTTTTAGAAGGGTCTGCGTTTGTTTGTTGTCACTTAAAACAGTATTTATACTATCGGTATAATATTGTGCGTCGTCGGCATCTGGAGTGTCAAACAACTGATTAAGGGCATATGATGCGCAATTAGTTAGTCTGCGACGGTTTCGTGATTGTAATTTTTGTCTCGTGATTCTATTCTTTATATATAAAAATAACGGTGTTATTTGACTAGGATGACTAGGCTTGTTCAAACACCGCGTCAACTTGCTTTAGAAATCTTCGCAATTCATATCGATCACCGTCGATAGAATAGGGTACTAATTTAAGTAAGAAGTCTAGTGACAGTTGCGGGTTTGTGCTTGGGACACGAGAGTCTGCGTTTTGTGTAGTTGCCAATATTTGCGAATAAGGAGTTGAAATAAAATAGAAGGAGTGGAAATGATATGGGAGCAACTTGTCGAATTGTGAGAACAATTTCTTTTTGGATCGCACTCACCACGATGGTTTCTTGTGTCTATATATTTGTCCTCTTCTTGCAATTTCGGTGATCTGATTCACAACTGAAGTTGTCGTCCACGGCTCGTGCCGGATGCATCTTTGATCCAGGAGTACAGCGAGGTCGATGAACGTCAGATCATCCCACTTCTGACACCAAATTTATGTTGGATTCCGAGGTGAACGAAATCGTGTGCAACAATTACTTTTGCAAAGAGGCTTTATATAAGAATACCGTGATGGGTTTGCGCGACAGAGTAATGGTATGCGTCGTGTCCAAAACTATTCTGCCTAAAAAAGGTATTCCGCTGATATATATATATTATGAGTTTTAGGGGGGTAGGATGACCTTAGCCCATGTTATGTCGCTTTAGCCAACGCGGAGTCTGGCCCTTGGCAGTAGTCATATCGCTGACTACAACATTAATGCCTTGATCGATGCGAAAGCCTCGGGTCTGAACGTTCGCTTCCATCGTGTAGTTCCTACATTGTTTGAAATTTGCCGACAGCGTCGAACGTAGAAAAGGACAGCGAGTAATTAAAGAGAACCGAGCAGCCAAGCCAAAAAACAATATCCAGCGCATCGGTGAAATAACACTAATGCAAAGATAAAACTTTTTTATTTCTTATCCTTTTCGTATGAAATTTTTACATAGCATAGCCGACAATTTTCTGATTAAAATGACACCAAACACGATATAATTTGGACTATACTTAGTGTCTTAATTAACGGTAATAGCATAGTTTCATCTTTCAATTAGTGTTAGCTCACCGATATATCCGAGCCCGGATCGCGTTACAATGATCGCGAAGTGAACTTGTCGACGCCTCAAGGGGTATACCCGCCAGTGGTGGGGATAAACTCTTCCCTTATATCATGTAGAAGTCTTTCGCTTATATCAAGAAATTATTGTAAAGGCTATCTTTGTAATTGTTTGTAATTTCCTCACCATCGTAGGGGCATTATTATGGCGTGTTACCATTTTTTTAACATAATGGGTGGTTCGCCAATAGCCATATCCTATTTTATAAAATAAAATAATTTTTTATAAAATGTAGAAAAATTTTTTTTAGATTGGATAGTAGTAAGTAAAATAATCTTGAATAATAATAGAAATAAAACAATAGGGGCATAACTTTGACCCGTTAAGGAAAAAAAAACGTAGTCGATATTGTTTTTAGAAAACAAATAAATAAACCTTTCATATAAACAGAAAAATGTAATATGAAAATTTTCAACAATAGTAAATAATATTCAATAATATTAGTAACAAAACATACTCTGACATTCCCTTGAAATTCTGCTAATAAAACCTTAAACCTTGTGAAATACAATTAATAATAAAAATATAAAAAGCAAAAATGTATGAAAATAAATAAATATGGACGACGACAAATAAAAAAACTCTATTAATGCATTAAAACATACTGGAAAGAATAAGTTATGTATATCAAAATTAATGTTTTAAAAAGAGTTAAATTGAAAAACAACTAATTGAAAATTTAGTTTCTATTGAAAGTTTTTATTTTACGATTTTTAAGAACTATATGTGCATGCATTTCTAATTGATGATTATTTATAGTTTTGACGTAATCATTGGATAAAATATTAGAAAAAATTGATAATAGTTGAAACAAAATACTGTGATAATCTTTACCACAAATGCATGTATCTGAAAATGCCAAGTGATGTATATTTGTTTGAATACTAATATATGTTAATTTACATAAAATGCGCTTATGATTTTCAGATTTCAGAAAATCTGATTCCAAATTAGCACCATTCATTATGGCTTCCATTATTGCACACGTATGAGTAAATATGGTTATTACTTCTTCTGTAGGGATAGAAAGTCCACCACCTCTTTGTAAGTGATCAAATTATAAATTATTTACAGTTGTACCTTTATCCTCCACAATTAATAATTTACATATATTTCAATTTAATTTTTTGGCAACAGAACCAGATATATAAATCTTAATAAAATCATCAACAGCACACGTGGATAAATATGCAGCATCAAAAATTTCTGAAAAACCATTTAAATCAGCAAAAAGATCACCAATATCATTACTGTTATCATCCGACATCTGAAATTTATTTTTTATTCCAGTCAAAGAAAACGAACTTGCCGATTTTTAAAATATATGCTTTAATCTAATATTCCTTTCTGCATGAATTGCTTCATCATATGAGATATGATAGTTGCAACCAGATAAAAGTCTATAATTTCCAAACTGCTTTTCTAATTTCTCAGATGTAAATTTTCCTGCTAAAAGATAAGATATGTCAAAATTGTAGGATATTGGTATTTATTTATGATTTAAGACAATTTTTATACATACACACGCTACTAATCTAATATTAATGTTAATACTGTCAGAACTTTACCGTGGATAAGTATTTGATAAAAGGAATATTACACAATGTTAGTTTCAATATAGAAGAATATATTTATATGAGAAACACACACACGAAAATACAACACGCTAAAACAGATATATATATATTACGCTTTGTACGCTAGACGCTACTAGGGAATGCGATTTTGTTTGTTTTAATTAGGCAGAGCCTAAGAGGTAGTCAGAAAATATGCGTACAGAGTCACCTGGACCGATCGGAAGGTCCTTATACTCTAATGGAATCTAATGCGCAAGCATAGCAATAAATAGGTTGTAGCATCGCGAGTTGCAAGAGAAATTTAATTTCGGGCAAAAATTTTCAAAAAAACCCGTAACATGCTAGAGAGTGAGCGGATCATCGAAATGAATTCAAAATAATTTGGGTTTGAAGTAGGAAGAAATACGAGGGTGTAATGCTTAAGGGGCAACCTGGGGGCCAACCAGAGGGGGAATCTGATGATTAATGAGTTGGAGTGGTTGGAGGGATGGTATTTTTTAATGCAGTCCTTGAACAAGGTGAGGGTCTTAGGCAGATTTGCCTTTAGTTGGAGTTCGTTTGTCGAAAAGTCGGATGGAAGATTGAAAATTATTCTTTGAAGAGATTGTATATGGGTGCGCGTAGCAGACGACCAAACCTGGGCTCCATACAGTAAAAACGGCCGTATACTTGTTGAATATGAGAATAGCTTGAGGGTTAACGGTAGCTTGGAATTACGGTTTAGGAGTTTCCTAGCTGCATCAGTTGCCTTGGAGCGTCCACGGCGCCTGCCCAGTTGAGTTTTGTACTGAGTATTATACCCAAGTATAACAGATTTTTCGACCATGGGATTATATTCCCATTGAGAGAAAGATTAGGGATTCCATTTCGCAATTTTTTATTTTTGCGAGTGAAGTAGGTAGCTTGAGCTTTCTCAGCATTTAAATTCAGCTTCCAGCATTGAACAAATTTATTAAGACTATCCAAGTGATGTTGCAACTTGGTACAGAGAAGTGATGTACTTCAAGAGTACGTTAGGATCGCTGTGTCATCAGCGAAAAGGCCGAGAGTTGAGTTATCCGATCGCCGAATATCGTTGATGTATAAGCTAAAAAGCAGAGGCCCTAGGATGGAGCCCTGGGGGACTCCAGCCATTATCGTAATGTGCGTGGAAGCGTCATTCCCTAACTGTTGTTACGAGCCGGAGCTGTGGGCAACGCCTAGACCGGCGAGGTTGATATAACCCAAGGAATACGGTTGAGAATTTATTAGTAAGGTGCACGGACGAACCGTTTGGATAAGGCGTGCGAACGAACCTGATGCGAAATCAGGGAGTCGCAGGAAATGTTAGTTTGTCTCGTAACTTTTAAATTAATATTCGATACAACTCGAGCGGTTAAGTTGTATCTGTGGGAACGTTACTACCGATATAAAGGATTACGGGGTAAATATAGGTTTAACGAATCTACTCGATTTAATGGTGAACAAATTATAAATATATATTCAAATCAGTCGTTGGTACAAATGTAATTGTCGCGATAGAAATAATATAAAGTATGTGAGTTACCTAAGTATTTGCACGGTGTTGACGCACTGGCGATGCGGGGTCTGAGAGCCGCTGTAAGAGTGTTCCGAAAGAACTTCAACCGGACTAGCGGATTCTAATGGGTTAATCTATGATTCGAAAGGTGCGCTAAGCCCAATCTCACTAGATATAACTGACTCTGTACGAGCGTGGCACGACGTGACGTTACGCGTGACTGTGTAACTCTGAACCGACGAGGGTAGAAACCAAAGGGTTTATATACCCCCGAAATGCACGGAAACGCATTAGAACTTTCCATATAAGGAAATTGAGGAGTCTTCGTCGGACCACGCCCGTCTTGGTCATAATGCAGCTGGTCGCACATGTGCTCAGGACCCCTTTTTCTGTTTATGATAACCGAAAGAGTTTTAGGGCGTTTTCCCATCACAGACGCGAGCTCGAAAACGCTTTGAGAGCGACGTATGGAATATTCTTCATACGTAACACTGTACATAGAATTTTCTGTTACACGAATAGTTCTGAATAAGCTTGATTAGATGAGGATGGCATTTGAGGGTGAAGAGTTTAAAGATTAATCCTTCGTTCGGTGAGGGGAACAGAAGGTCGGAGTTTAAGTCGTCAACCGTAGCGCAGTCAGAGTTTGTAAACGTGGTTGCTAAGAACAAATCTATAGTAGAAGGTTGCTGATTGTGAGCCATGCGGGAGTAGGTGCTGGGGATAATAATTTCATAAGCAGCTTGCTCATAATGCTTCTTAAGAACAAGTCCGCTAGTATTTCTGCCGAAGTTATTCCAAAGCTGGTGTTTTGCGTTTAAATCAGCACCAATGATGAAA
Organism: Nomada goodeniana; assembly: GCA_963969485.1. Lineage (NCBI taxonomy): Eukaryota > Metazoa > Arthropoda > Insecta > Hymenoptera > Apidae > Nomada > Nomada goodeniana. The sequence continues at coordinate 5,275,629 of OZ018306.1, read as the reverse complement.
GGAAGATTGCGAGCAGTAACCTTATTCAGAGAAGTTGTGGTGAGTTTAAAGCTAGGAGGGCAGTAAGCAGAAATGAAATTGATTTTAGGTTTAATAAGTACGATAGCAACTGACTCAATGGGATCGGTAAGGGACAAGTTGAGTACTTTGAAGGGGATACTTTTGTGTATGAATAAAGCAACCCCGCCCCCTGGAGTCGAGTCCAACCTGTCTTTCCTGACAATAGAATATTCAGGCAGGCTTTTACTTGGTTTAGGAAACGCATGAGCAGTGCGTTTCCTGGTATTTGGCCCAGGTTCACACTCCAGCTTGATTTATTCCGGGTCAAAATCAGAAATTTCAACTAGTAATATACGGCTAATAACAAAAAGAGAAAAGAGAAAAAAGATAACATTTGGCTGTAGGAACTACGTCCACTATATACACTATTATGCACTATTATGCACTAAGGGCACTGGACGCGAACGCGAAGGAACGCAACTGATCGAGACAGCACAAGCCCGAACCGAATCTATCCGTTTCACGACCGTGATGAAGACTCGTCGAAGACTTATGACGTCGAAAGAAGTTCTGACCAAAGAAAATATGATCGTAAGGTATGACGATCGAAGACTGAATGTAGAGAACTCGTAACACTACTAGTGAATGCGATCGTCGCACACCCCCTGACAAATACTATGTAGAAAACTATCTGAACAAAAAAGGAAACGTGCTTCTTGCACGTCGTCACAATCTACTCTACCGATCTCCTCGATCGCCGCATGTTCTCTTCCCACGACGCTTCTGCGTGCCACGCTGCCACACTTCGCAGACACACATATTCGCCCCCCCCCCCCCCCGTCCCACGAAATAATGAAAACAGTAATCTGTGAGTTGTAAAAGAACTGTAGTACTTTGATGCAGAGCTTTGAAAGTATCTAATGTTAAATGACTATTGTATAATGTCTCTAAATTTTTCCAAGAATTTAACCGTGTTATAAATTTCTTTAAAAATTCACATCTAAAATCATTAACATTCAAAATCGGATTACAAAATTCATTTCTTTTCCTGTAGCCTTTTACATTACTCGAATTAATCAATTATAGGTCATATAGGTCATATAGGTCATATAGGTCAATAGGTGAACTTATCACAAATGCTAAAATAGTTTTGGCTAATTCATTAGAATTTGCAGCACAACCTGCAGGTTTATTTGATCTATACTGAAATTTTGCAGAAATATAAATTTCATCAATTAATAAAATCACTACTCTTTCTCTATCTGTTAAATTTGAGGATATATTTAGGATATATTTAGAATTTGTTATTTTAATGGTCCAGCGGTTTGAAATTACAAGTTTTTCTTCATAATTGTTTATTAAACTTGGGAAATCACTAATTAAATCAAAACCAATAAATTCCCTAACCGAACTTTCATGGTTTTCAATTAGTGTTTTCCTGCGCTCTACAGGATCTTTTCTCTGCGGTAGCACATGTTTTGTGAGATACGACGGTGAATTGAGAAAACTCACACATGCCGTTAGGAGATAAAATACTCTGAGACCTTAGGATATTAGTTTTTGCAAAATGCAAACCGCAAACTGCAGAATATTTTGTTGGTGCCCAATTTTTACGGGGAATAGCAGCCAACCATATTTTCCTTTTCTTCGTGTATTACTCCATCTGGAGAAGCCCCGGAGAAACCCCGGAAACCAAAGAATCGGTTGGAAGCATCACTGAATAATCCACATTCTTGAATTTGGACACCAATTGTCGCGCTGAGTTCTTCACGTGCTAATTTTTCACACTCTTGCCCGTATATTACTGCAGGTGCATTAATTATCCCGGGATAAACAAACGCTTTCACTGCATTTGCACAAAACGTACCAATCCTACGCCGGAATACTCGTCCGAAATTCGAGGCCGACAAAAGTTTTGATTTGAAATATAACCATCTTGGATTATTCGCCTGACCGATGGTTTCTTTCTGAATGGCACTCTCTCCTATTTTGCCAATTGTGTAACATTTCCATGTGTTTTGTCTGCTCCAATTCATAAATATTTTTAGCCATATCTGCCTTTTGGGCGTTCGGTCCGTAATTTAAATCCTTTTCCAAACGAAATTGTTTCCGCGCGTGCTTCGCAATTCTTTTTTCTTTCAGCTTTTCTGCGTATTGCTTATTTTCTTTCTTTCTTCTGTTTTCAATTTTTCTCAAAATAACTGTTGGTTCCTTGTTCATCGCGGTAGTCAATCGGGACAACACTTGTTTCGTGTTATACTGCAGGACAGCAGCGGCACATATTCCCGTGTATGATCCCCTCTCGCTCAAATTTACTCTTTTTCCACCAATGTATTTGGCGATGATCACGTTGAAGCTTTCTACGTTGTTATTGTTACCGGTGTACAGCAAACTCTCGGCATGCGCCAACAATGGTCGAAGTATGTCTTTGATTTGTCCATACACTCCCATTTTCGTCACTTCTGGAATAATGTTCACTTCATCCTTTTTACTGCTTCCATCGCAGAAGTATTGAAGTTTTGCACAATCTGCGTGTTCACCAAAAACGTGACTAGGGACGTTGTGTATGTCGGCATACAAATTCTTAACCTTTTCTGCGGTTGTCATATTCTGACTGTATCTATATTCTGCGAATTTTATTATGTCCGCGCGCATTCGCCGAATACTAGTTTCCACGATTTTCCTCAACGGGCCAGGTGTTGTCTTCTTTGCAATGTCCTTCATTTTCTTGCAAAAATTTCTTAACAAATGGTTGGTGCATTCAATTTTGTTTACCCGAATCTGCGTTCGGTATGGGTCAGCATCTATCATTTTTTTATATACACTGCTGTCCTCATCAGCAATCAACGTAGAATAAGCTAGTCCACGTTTTTTGACGCTGGTCTTGAATCCTTCGAGTATAGCGTCGCTCTCCATAGCCGTTGATGCTCGAGGTGTGCCCCATTTTTTGAAGCACGTGTGCTTTCTGGGCTCTTCATTCTTTTTAGAAGCACCACGACAGATCCTGCAAACTTCGTTTCGAACGCCGGTAAATAAAACCTTCTTGGTATGATAACCAGTTATGACGCTGATTCCAGACGCGGAATCGTACGTTCCAGTCCTGTAGGATCGTTTCATCCAGCTTCCGACGGCCACAACCGATTCCTGGAACAATGTCGCCTCCTTCTATGGCCAAACGTCTTTCTTCCTCTGACGCTGCCACCATTTCTGTAAGGATGATGCGTGGTTGGGGAATTGAAGGTAAGGCGGTCGGGCGAACTATTGAAATACTTTATTAATTTCATAAGGTCTTTCATAAACACGTCCATCTCGCACGAGCGTCTGGGCAAGAGTCCCTTGCCTGAAAACGCAAGCGTCCGTTCTCCCGTTCTCCCGTTCTCCCGTTCTCCCGTTCTCCCGTTCTCCCGTTCTCCCGGCAACCGTCTCCGTCGACGTCGCAGTATCGGCACCATCAAAGGTAGCCCGCTACGTCATTCGGCGTGACGCATACAATGTATGGCCCCGTTTGGCCAACGTCTTGCGGCCGTACGGCCCGCGACTTACATTTCTTCCTCTGCAGCAACAATTAGGGACTTCACGATTTTATCGTGCCGCTTCCTAAATTCTTTCTTAGACATGGGGGGTATGTCCATTGCTGCAAGGAATCCTCCATTTGGCTATAACTGCCTCCGTTCAAAATTGTCCCAGCAACGGCACTCTGGTTTGTTTCCATTTTGCTGCGTTCCTCAGGTTCACTGTGGATTTCACCTTTATATTGGCACATATCGCATTTTACGCTGAAGGTGGTCTTCAGGCCCGACCGTCTCTTGCCGGTTATTTGCATGTCTCCTATTTGTTTAAATTCGGCAAATATATGCTGCATATCCACGATAGTAAAGCCACTTGATGCACAGTCTTGTTCTTCAGTATCGTCCATTACCGTTTTTTCAATGAACAATTCTTCAGGGGTTGCAGTTTCAAGAATTTCACTCACCAATTCTTCTGTCGGCTCTTCAGAAATTTCATTTAAACTTTGCGTTTCTCGTTCCTCCAATGGCAAATAAATAATTTTATCGGAAGGCTGCCCTTGATCATCAGCTGTTGGCGGTGAGAAGTATGCTGGAGGGCTACGCGCCTTCTCCATGCCCTTTTTCTCGAATATCTCCTCGTATTCAATGTTAACTTTCTCCGAAATTTATTTTTTAAAACACAATGATCTTGACAAATATTTGTTTTTTCTTCGTGATTTTGAAACACGGATACACTTCCACTGCCAGACATTGCACCCTTTCACTAAACCTTACAAGTAAAAAAAACTCACTTTTGTAAAGAAACACACTCAAAACTTAGGAATAGATTCTGATGCAATCTAGTCCTTGGTTGAGTGCAACTATCAAGAAAAAGAAAAGCGGGGACTATTTATATTGCATTTTCACTCCAGCGGGACAGCCAATTAGCGGCCCGCGAGCCGCGATCCCCACCACCTATCATTCTGGGTGATTTTCAGCTTTAGCGTCTGTGACAAGAGGCAATCAACGTTAAAATGTCGAACGAACAGGAAGTGCGTGAGGTACGTATAAAATTGTACAATGTGGGTCAAATTTTATAACCTTCAATACGCGTTTACAAAACTATTTCGTTTAGATACTGAAAACGAAAATAATTTTGTAACTTTCGTTGATGCTTGTCTTAGCAGAAAGATATCTGCTCTTTCACGTGGAATACTTACATTTTTTCATAGCCCTTACTTTGTTAAATAAATTCAAAGATATCAGTCACAATGGGTGCATTTTCCGTGTCCTGTTACGAGCCGGGGCTGTGGGCAACGCCTAGACCGGCGAGGTTGATATAACCCAAGGAATACGGTTGAGAATTTATTAGTAAGGTGCACGGACGAACCCATTGCGAAATCGGGGAGCCTCAGGAATAGAGTCAAGCGCGGACGAACCTGATGCGAAATCAGGGAGCCGTAGGATACAGACGAACCTGGTGCGAAACCAGGGAGCTGTAGGATGGGTTAGGTTTCGTGGACGAACCCGATGCGAAATCGGGGAGCCACTGGGTTGGAGTATTTGTAGTTATTTTGTTTGGATAAGGCGTGCGGACGAACCTGATGCGAAATCAGGGAGTCGCAGGAAATGTTAGTTTGTCTCGTAACTTTTAAATTAATATTCGATACAACTCGAGCGGTTAAGTTGTATCTGTGGGAACGTTACTACCGATATAAAGGATTACGGGGTAAATATAGGTTTAACGAATCTACTCGATTTAATGGTGAACAAATTATAAATATATATTCAAATCAGTCGTTGGTACAAATGTAATTGTCGCGATAGAAATAATATAAAGTATGTGAGTTACCTAAGTATTTGCACGGTGTTGACGCACTGGCGATGCGGGGTCTGAGAGCCGCTTTAAGAGTGTTCCGAAAGAACTTCAACCGGACTAGCCGATTCTAACGGGTTAATCTATGATTCGAAAGGTGCGCTAAGTCCAATCTCACTAGATATAACTGACTCTGTACGAGCGTGGCACGACGTGACGTTACGCGTGACTGTGTAACTCTGAACCGACGAGGGTAGAAACCAAAGGGTTTATATACCCCCGAAATGCACGGAAACGCATTAGAACTTTCCATATAAGGAAATTGAGGAGTCTTCGTCGGACCACGCCCGTCTTGGTCATAATGCAGCTGGTCGCACATGTGCTCAGGACCCCTTTTTCTGTTTATGATAACCGAAAGAGTTTTAGGGCGTTTTCCCATCACAGACGCGAGCTCGAAAACGCTTTGAGAGCGACGTATGGAATATTCTTCATACGTAACAGTCCTTTCACTTTGATCATTATTTAAACATATTTAAATGTTTATAATCTAATAACCACTTACATCATTTTATTCGTCAAACTCCACAGATCGTTTGGCACCAAACGCAACTGGATTTTTATAAAAATGGTACATCTGGAAAAAAACGGGCTGCAGATTCGTATTCAGTACATCTAAATCTATAAGAAACACGTGTTGATGGTTACAAAATCTAAAAAAAGTTAAAAATACATAAATTACTGTCACTACAGATGGAAGTAGAGGAGTTAAAGGAAGGCGATCAGAAAGAGAAGAAGGAAGGCGAGAATGAAGATGAAAAAAAGATGAAGAAAGAAGACGGCGGTGGTACGCCGTCAATGAAAGCCGCAAATAAAAGCGTTGATTTTGCACGAATGCTTTTGGTTTTTTATATTAATGATTTATTATTATATTTCAGATTAAAAAGATGATAAAAAGATTATATATAGCACCCGGTGGGCCGCGGGCGAGGCCGCGGTGGAAGGGATCACCCGGGCGGCTGTGGCGTGCGGCGGCCCGTAATATTCAATATTTATCAAATAGTAAAAATGCATTTTTTTCAAAAATCATTGTCTCTTTATTTTTTATTCATTTAATGAATATATATAATTCACGGATAGAAACTGAAAAAAAATTATGAAAAAATCGACCCAAGGGGTGAGGGGGGGTGAACCTAAAAAAAAGTTTTTGCAATGGCTCGAATCAACATCTCGGCTCGAGCCGAATCAGCTATTCTGTGTCTGTGTTCGCGCATCAGGTATTCACGTATGAATCGCCGTTCGGGGTGTGAAATTATAACTTACATTTTCCGACTGGTTTGTATTTTTATCTACTCTGACTATGACCTGGCCAAATTAACTAAAATGTGCCATAAACGCCACCGACGGAGAATCATTGAACTAGTCTTACGTCGGATGCGTGCAAATCGTAATACTGTTTCTCCGCTTTCCAGAAGTGATAGATTGTTAAAAGTCGAATTTCTGTGATCTTGTGCTGCTTCAAGGAAGCTGTGACGAGTGAAGGAGTAAGTAGACCGTTAAATCGTTCAATATTTGCTAAATGTGAAATGTGTCAAGATGCTGCAGTCATCTTGTTGCCTACATCGATGCCTGTCTCAAGTTTGCCAGTTTCAGAAAGAACGTTCTCCTGAACGAATGATGAATTTATTGGCGTTGAAACGTACCCTCCGGGCTGTGGTAGTAACAAGTGTGGACCCGCCTTTAACCCTTCCGACCCGACATCAGTACCGCGTACTGACCCACCGACCGTCGTATGCGGCCTGTTTCGACCGTACGTCACTTTTTTGGAACAGTAACGACGGCGCGCGTCTAACAATTGTAAGTTGCCTAGACTGCGCTTCCCGACGGCAAATTAATGGCGGCGAGAACTTTTAGGCGATTGGGGAGCCTTTGAAGAACTGTAACCACAGTAGCTCCTAATCAATGCGATATACTTTATTGAGAACTACAGCTCGGTTATTAGTAGGTAGACAACGGTGTTATGGCTAGGTACAACTCTTTCTTACGCTGGTTAGTGGTAAACTAAACTAAAGGTTCATCATGCTCTACAAGGTGGACTCCGAGTGGGTGGAGTTCTATATGTTTTTTAAAATACAGGTACTTTATTGGTGCAATCCGGCATAGCTCCCACCAAGGGTGCCAAATAAGACCTTCCCCTAATAATTAGGGAAAGGGAAAACTCGCCGTGGGAAACCCTACGACGCGGGCGGCCAACGTCGCCGCTGGACCGCTAATTCTGTCATCGGGCCTCACAGGCCCTTATCGCCTGAGTACCAAGAGGCCTTTGACTTTGACTTGTACGCCAGGAAAACTGGCTTCTCGACTGTGACAAGTCTCGCCATACTCCAGAATCCTGGCGCCTTGAAATAAATACAAATTCCGTCTAAGGACGGAACACGGCCGACATCAGTACCGCGTACTGACCCGGAGAATGAATCAGCGCTCGCCTCGCCTGTCAGGCGAACCGAATTCGACACGCACTTATGTCTTTGCCAATGTGTCTCTGGGGTATCTCCAGACCCACAAGTCCTCAGTTTTAAACTAAACAATGTGCAATGCTTTCTTTATTGCTGCAGACACAGTTCTTGATCCTCGACAACACATAGGTACAAGACAGCCATCAGACAATACAGTAGCTACACTAAACGAAAGACATTTTATAACAAACATATCCCCAACGGAAAAAACAAAAATGCAACAAAGAAAATGTGCAGGTAGAACGAGAGGGAGTAGGTTCTGGTGTCGCAAATGTTATATTGGACTCTGCTTCGAAAAGTGCTTCGAAATATACCACACGAAGCTGAATTACTAGCTATTACTGAGGTTAAACTGTAATGAATTTCTTAATTATTCAGTATAATACTGCATATGACAAAGACGCAAATACTTTAATAACAATTCGATATTTTAGGACTCCAATTCTCGCCGGCCGGCCACGGACGTAGCGGGCGACTTACGCAAAACGCCGTCGGGTCCGAAGGGTTAAGAGCCCCAACTCCAGGTGCAATGACCTGGGTGCGTGCACTCACGCAAACAACGGAAAGTATGCACGTATACGGCATGCGCGAGAGAGACACACCAATTTTTCTCATTGCATGTTTCGTCCGGATAATTGGCGTAAATGAAGTTTTCACTGGTACAGCACGCACGAGGAGACTAAAACACAGGGCTGTGGGGTCGGTTTGAACGCCAATAAACACTATTCGTTGAGCCAATGTCATTTGTACAAATGTAAACTTGAGACAGACACCGATGCAGGCCAAAGATGGCTGCCGGCATCTCGTCGCATGGTTCATGTAGCAAATAGGGAACGATTTAATCGTTTTATTCACTGATATCGCGTACCACAGCCTTTCGTTGAAGTACCACATTGCCACAGAATTTCAACTTTTCACAATCTATCACTTCTGGAAGACGTACGATCTAATTATTTGATTTGCACGCACTGGAAGTAAGAATAGCTCACTACTTTTCCGTCAGAGGCGTTTATGGTATATTTTAGTTAATTTCATCACGGTATCGTCAGGGTCGATAAAAATTGAAATCCGTCGGCAAATGTAGGTTGTAATTTCACACCACGAACCGCGATTCATACGTGAATACGTGATGCGTCAATGCAGATACAAGTAAGGCATAGTTGCCGTTACGTACCAAGGCATCCGTCACGCTGTTGCCACATCTACTACAATTATAATTTTCAATTTTTTTCTAGTTACGAGTCCCCTGCACCTTTTCAAAAGCTCTACTGAGAGTATCTGTGATACGCATAGGTTGTTTGGTTTTTGGCTGAAAGCATTTTGTTTTTCTGGCAAAGAGGACAGAAGCGAACCAAATTTGCGATTTGTTTGCCATTCCAGGCCATTAGAAATTTTCCTTGACGAGGTTAAGAAGTTTTCGTACACCTCTGTGACCGCCTACGGTGGATTCGTGGTGTTCTTTGACGATTTGTGGCCTGCCAGATTCGTCGGGAATTATTATTTCTCCGGAGCAGATAGTGAACGTGTACCGGCTGGTTGTCGAAGGTATGTTCTATTTGGTATAGGAGCTAGTCCCATTCAAGGGGCGCTTGCCCGTTGTGTGTACTGGCGATACTAACAGATTTTATTTCTAGCGGGTCCATGAGTAATCTCAGTGAATTCAATGAAGTTCTAAGGTCGTGGAGGCTGGTTATCTGGTCAGGACTAGCTTTGACGAACAGATGAAAGGTGTAATAACTCTGGCTGCTGAAGGTTATGGCATCTCCCACCTCGGCAGGGTATGTCCCGCGGTGGTCCACAATGAGTTTCTTATGGGTTATCAAATGTCCCCGTCAGGGTTGTGATGGAGCAGTCAGTGGAAATGAAATTTATGAGGTTGTCGTGACGCATAAAGGGGTGATTTTGGAGTACTTTGGCGTAGGTAACGATGGAATGTTAGTGTCTGATTCGGAATCGATGATTCTTATAGGAAGAATATTTTGAATTGTCGTCTTGTGAGTGTCTTGTTTAATTTTCATATTTCTCGTTTCTAGCTTGGATTACGTTCCATCAACACGCGCTTCACTGCGCGTTTGATCTTCCAACTCGTGCCCCGGTATTGTATCCGGGAAGCACTATTCTCTTTCTCTCAGGAGCTGGCGGCGTTGCGCCCAGAACAAAACCTCCCATCATTGACCGTGCGCTAGCCGGGGCTGGGGCGGAATTACGGGTGCTACAGCCTATCCGGTTTACCAGCCAGCGGTTTCGAACATCATCTCTGATGGGGGTGAACGCAATCCTTGCACTCTCTACGTTCTTTGCCTGGCTACTCCCGGTCGCGCGGAGGGGTGCTTTTACCCCTCCCGGAGGGGTCCCCATAGACGAAGCAGGAACCTCCTCCTCGTCTGCGGTATGATGTTCGTCGGAATCAGTGTCGGGCGGTCCTAAGTCTACGTTTAATTCGTTTCCGTTTTTGGCATCGGCCACCGCCGTCCCACGCGTTAGGAAAGCAGCGGCCACCATTGTTTCGTTTTCTGTCGGCGTAGGGTCGGAGTCCAGAGAGCCAGTGGGCAGCAGCTCGCCGGCGCAAACGTATAACTATAGTTTCTATACTCGTATTTGTCAGAAATGATATAATTATTTCTATAACTTTGTCAGGTTTACTAAAAGAATGCTTATTGGATGGAGGTTCTGGGGTAAGTGCCCTGGGGTTCATCACAGTCCTCTTTCCGAAAGCATTGCCTTCCCCACTCCGTGGCCAGATCCTCCAGGAGTTCTTTAGCAATGTGACGTCGGGTCACTTGCCATACTCAAAGTGTCTATCTCTTGTATATAATAAAACATCCCTCAGCACTCGATAGCTAAAAACCCAGGGTGGTCGCCAGCCACCGCCTGTCGACAGGATGTTTGGTTCCATTGATTCACTTCCAAGACGTGCAATAACAATGTCAATCCTCGGACATTCCTAAAACATTCTTCGACCACGTGGTACGCTGTCGCTAACATATTCCTGAAGTTTTATGCGCCACCTCATGAATTTTGATGTGCGGTCTTTTACGTTATGTAACCAAACCATGGGTCTCGATGGTCAGCGTCAAGAAGTGTTCGTTGGTCCAATTATGCGTTAGAAGTATAGACAGCCAAGGGATCGTTGTTATTAAAAGTTATCCAACATTTAATTAAGGTATTCCAATCCGTAGCGCGTGTGAAGCGTTTAGTATCGTGTTAGCCCACTACAGTACAAATGTATTACTATATATATATATATCCAACAATAGTGACAAGTTTTAGTGGTTTATTAAGAGTGACAATAGTGATTTATTATGGACAATTGTGGGTTTAAGTTTAGAGGGTGGGATTTTAATATATTAAACAAAACAGTTGCAGTTGTAACAAACAATGTCGTAGATATTATCAAAATTAAAACAAGGTATCAGTACACGGTGGAAGTCGTCCCTTTTAATGCTAACGCTTTGGCCCTAAAAGTTCCGCTATCTGCAGCTGTGGTACCATTACCCAGGTGCCGTACAGCACCTGGTGCTCAACAATGGGAAGTTTTGGCACCTATTATACCGCTTTTGAAATCCATAGAATATGTTGCAACAGAATTATGTGCGGAAGAATATTCTACGGCGCCAGAGGTAATGCCCCTGATACGAGGAATACAGAATGCAATCGAACACGTCATACCGAACACAACTCCTAGGCTTGGATTCAAAAACAATATAATAAACAATATCGAAGTTAGATTTAATTACATTACACATTACACATTGCACTACAGCAACAATAATAGATTCTATTCAGTATTTCGAAATCGTGTGCCAGCCAAGCCATGATGCATCGATCTGAACAAGTGAACAATCAGACGGCGCTACGTCTGGTGAGTGCGTTGGGTGCGGCAGAACTTCCCATTTGAGCTGCAACAGTGTATCCTTCACAACTCTTGCAACGTTTGGCCGAGCGTTGTCATGCAAGAGGATGACTTTGCGTCTGTTACTCGCTATTGCTGGTATTTTTTGCAACAATACGTCGTTCAATTTGTTCAATTGACGTCTGTAGACATCTGCAGTAACAGTTTCATTCGGTTTTAGTAGTTCGTAATACAGTACACCTTGATGATCCCACCACATGCACAGCAAGACTTTATGGCCATGAATATTCCGCTTCGGTGTCGATGTGGATGGCTCACCTGGACTAATCCATGACTGTTTGCGCTTGGCATTGTCGTAGTAGATCTACTTCTCATTGCCAGTCACAATACGCCGCAGAAAACTCTTCTTTTTTTGCCTGGCAATCAGTGAAACCGCGATGTCGAAACGGTTCGAAATGGCATTTTCAGTGAATTCGTGTAGTAGCCATTTTCCCTCCTTTTGGATCTTTCCCATGGCATGTAAACGTCTGGAAACAGTTGATTCATCAACTGCTAAGCTGTGTGAAAGTTCTTTCAGAGTTTGAGCTGGGTTTTCGTCCAATAAGTCTTGCAATTCACTGTCTTCGAACTTTTTTGGTCCTCCAGGCCGTTCTTTGTTATTGACATCAAAATCACCAGTTTTAAATCGCTGAAACCAAAACCGGCAATTGGGATATGACGGAGCAGCATCACCGGAAGTTACTAAAAGTGTTTGATGGGCTTCGGCTGCAGATTTCTTCAAATCAAATAACAAAAGTAATGAATGTCGAAAATGCAATTTTGAGCGTTCCATGATTAGCGTGTGTATACACTGAATAACTCAACACTACTAAATGGAAAACTGTTAATGTAGTAGAGAAATGTCAAAACAATTGAATACAACAGTTATGTTTGGTTGTTTGCATTGATATGTTGCATTTTCAGTAGTAGATGTCGCTGATCAAAATACATGCAAGCACCTAATAGATTAACACAGCAATTTTTCAACATGATAGAAACGCATATTCTACAACACCTACATTCTACAACACCAAGGCATAGCGGCCCGCGGGCCGAACGCTATTCCTTTCCCCATTCCTCGAGCCCAAACAGCGTCTTCCACTATGTGACTAGCGTCTACATTTCACGCAAAGCCTATGGCCTATGGAGTGTTTTGTATGTATATATACTTGATGTAGGACCAATAGGTAATATTGGTAATATAGGTGGTATAGGTAATTCGGAACGCTGCGGTGATGTAACCGCTGACCAACTCTAAGTGGATGGGCGTTGCAAGACACACGAAGAGCGCGATGTAGGCTTTATGAGAGGTGATCCCGCGCCTCGCAGAGGCTCTAAATTTCACGGGCCCGGCGTAATCTAGGCCGCAGTGAGCGAAGCTGCGACCGGGTGGAGTGACGCGAGAAAGGGCAAGTCACCCATCATTTGTTCGGGAATTCGTGCCCACAACCGAACGCACGTGACACAGTGGTGCAACGTCCGTTTAACTTTTGTACGAGGACACGGGATCAAAAATTCAGAGCGGAGGGTGCTCAAGGTGAGTTGAGGACCTCCGCGCAGTGTTAGTTGGTGCGTTTGTTCAATTATGAGGGTGACCGAAGGGTGGTGTGCCGCGAGGAGAATTGGATGTCTCCGATGGTATTGAACCGGAGAATTTCTGAGACGTCCTCCGACGCGAATAATCCAGTTCTCGTCTAGGAATGGGTTGAGGTTTGCTGTCGCGGTTTCGCGGAAACGGGCTGATTGTTTGACAATGAATGGAATTCGGTAGAAAAAGCTGTTTGCCGGATCGTTTTGAGCCAGAACGTACTGGGTGCCAAGCATTGTGCGACCGTGATCGGTGGTCCAGTGGGAGAGGAGGAGTCTCCTGTGGCCATTGTTCAGCACATAAGGGAATACAGGGTGGTCCGTGCCACCATGAGCGATGGTGGTGCAATTCGTGCGACCTGATAATCCGCGTGACGCGCAATCGGCCGGATTGTCCTGCGTAGGGACATGCCTCCACTCAGCTTGCGGCCCTCTTGTCGCAATTTCGTGGACCCGATTCGCAATCAAAGTTTTAACTGAATTTGAAATTGGACCGGTTCAGCGATCGATTGTTAATCCATTTAATTCGCGGAGTTCGGAGCAAATGGTTGTCCATCGTGACAACTGAGCGGGTGGAATGGGTTCGTCCCATGAAGATTCTGAATAAAGATTTTCGCGGAGACGGGGGTTACCCATCCTAACGGATCGCTATAGTTTCGTATAGTTTCGCAACTCTTTTAATCTCAGAGCTCTGTTCCAATGAATCCCTTTCTCGATATTCGTATGTTTTTCAAGTTGTTGTAATATTTCTGTTCATTCTATTTACAAGTGCTTGCATCAAAACACTTAAATCTAATGCTGGTGTTCCGGCAATTATTTGTATGTTGTACTGTTGCGGTTGTTTTATGTGCCCTTGTCATGACTAAAAGTAGCAACCTCTGGGTTGCCAAAAGGTGTCTAATAACATGGGAATTGGGCAATACATCAAACCAACTCCTCGAACCGTACTTAACTGTCGACAGGACAACAGCAATGTACATTATGTTAATAATATGTGTCTTTAGCCATCAAGACTCTCTAGTTACTCTCCTTATTAGTTTAACAGTTAACAGTTTAATCGAATAACTTCGTTTCGATATTTGAAAAGTCGGTTGCAAAAAGTTCGTGATTATTTTGAAATCTTGCAATGTAATTTTTCACCTGTCTGTAAAAATATACATCGCAAGGTAGGCAAAGTGGTGTACATTTCGGAGGTATTATTTTCACAGTACATGTTGGTATGCCAGTTTCGTCTATAAATTTTGGGTCATACATTCCGGTGTCCGTCTGACCTCCCCAAGAATCAACTACCATTAAAAATGGTTCTTTTTTTACATAAGGTTATATGATGTTGTCTAAAAAGGTTTCGTATGTGTTTTCGTGCAGTTTCCCTGATTTTGTTGCGGTTGCGTAGAAGTTTTTAAATTTCTTACATAACTCTGCGACTTGTCGAGCAACGTGTGGTCCAAATGCTCCACTTCTTTCATGCAGCCATAAGAATACCTTCGGTAATAAATTGCCAGACGCTGTTATGGCATACTGTGCTGTGTAGGAATGCGTCATCTTAAAGATGTCTTTAACAGTTACTTCTGTCGATTTCTCACCCTCATGGGATAATGTTCTGTGTACATGCACGCGATATTCGCACCCAGTCTGATCACTGTTAATAATAAAATTGGAATCATAATTTTTTATAAGTTCTGCTGTTTGTTTTTGAAATATTTCAGCAGATTGTATGGTATTTTCAAATTGTTCAGCGTGTCGGCCGCTAACATATGTTGTTACTTGCCTTTCTCTTATTTCATTACTACTTTCGAATCGTATGACCCAACTCCTTCATGCTGTAAATGAAAATTTTGGATTTATATATTGAAACGTTGCTGCCATTGCCCATTGTTGCAATGTTCGAGTAGTAACATGCTGTTTGACTGGACGATCTTCGACGAATCTTTTATACATCCATGTATTAAGCATTTTATATTTTTCGTAACGAGTGCCACCTTCTTCTACTTGCTCCTTCCATTTATTGAGTTGACGTTTGTTCGCAAGCAATCGTGTATTTTTGCTGCGTAATGCGTTAAAAGACCAGTGTGTATGTAATTCGGACAGTGAAGAAACGACTTTTGCTTTCATTTCGAAAGACACTTTATTAGGAGAACGATGTTCTTGCGCAGAAAGTTCATTGGATGAAGAGCTCTCCTCTTCTTGTGCTTCATTTTGAATGTCGTGCCATTCCGTTTCAGACAGTAACTCTTCATTGACAACTATCTGATGATGGGTAATTACAGAAATAAGTATTTGCTTCTGCTATTTCTTTTCCCATTATTTCACCGTTTTGTGATGGATTTTCACTCCTTGTATTAGTGGTATAATTTTTGGATTGTAGCAAATCTCTTGCATAATGCAATGCATCTGTGAATTCTTGCATTTTCGCACAATATCCACAAATCACAGAAATAAAATCACGTTGTACATACACCAAACACAATAAAAAGTCGAATTGCACTGGAATACGTTTCGCTACGCTTCAAAAACTACACTGATTCCTACAGGACTAGCTATTCATCTTGGACCGACTTCGAAAACTCTTGAGTTTCTATATATTCAGACAAAATAATAAAGATCGCAGTGTGTGAGGAGGTGAGCCTATGCGTGAAATTAGAAACGTACTCCAATCTCGTCATAAGCAGCGTGGACCGCATGTTCACTACAACGCACTGTAAAGAAATACTGTTTCAAAGTTATTAACATTTGAAAAGAACTGGTTATCATTCAGAAACGTGCACAGTGTCGCTCAAATGAATCCACAAATAAAAAAAGAATGTCAATTAACCGGAAATCGAACCCGGGGCCTCTACGGCACAAGCCATACACCATAACTCACTTGGCTACCAATCTTCTTGAGGATTCTTCTCTATTTATAGAAGATATGGCCTCACATAGAAGGTATGTAACTTTAATTGTTAATCTCTTTATAGTTTCTGAATAACGACACTTAATATTTTACGTAGACTATCAGGAGCCTGTGCGTTATAGTCTTCTCTCGTAAGAGTAGTCTCTCTCTTTTCAGCTTCCCTTTCGTCAGCATCATGGTGGTCTTACTTTGGGAGATACTCAACGTGTGGTCTTTCCACCACGACTCTAAAATCTTCATCCCTTAGCGTGACGTTCTAACTCATTTCTTGTATTTCCTTCTATTGTTAGCGCAAGATCGTCTGGGTATGCTATTACTTCCGCGTCGTGTTCATCCGGCTCTCGCTGGAAAACCTCCAAGAACAGGTCCATACAGCCCCACGCCATGGGGCCGATGACAGAGCCCTGTGGGCAACCTTTTCGCATTTTCCATTCTATTCTATCAAATCTGGAATCTACTATCATTTGTCTGCTTTGGAAGTAGCTTTTTATCCATGTTATAATAGTTGTGCTACATACAGCCTCAACGAGCCTCGCTATTATGGCTGGCCACCAAAGGCCGTCAGAGACCGCCTCGATATTCACGAAAATAACCAAGACATATTTTCTGTCTGTTCCTATTATACCAGACTTCAGGGTAATCAATGCATCTTCAGTAGACTTAAGTGGGCTAAAGCCAAACTGTCTATTATTTGTTTATTTTTATAGTTTAATTGAATTCTGTTAATGATGATACGTTCACAGATTTTCCTGTATAATTAAGGATAATAATAACTTAATCAAACTGCAGGGGAGTCATGGGGAATCGAACCCGAGACCTTTGTATTTCTAGACACTGATCAGTACATCTACGCCAGGCTCTGTCAAACCAGTGGCGCTTTCCTCTACTTATATCTAGCACCCCCAGCGAACTGGTCGCGCGTCATATCACAGACTAATACAGACAAATCACGCTGCACACACCTGTGCGTATTGTGTTAGGGTAGATTATATGATCAACGTCACATTACTTTCGATAACTATCGGTAAGTCGTGATAATTTTGCATATGATTGACCTGTTTTATTATCACAAGTATTATTAAAATTATTCTATTGTATTGGTTTAGTTTAGTTGTTCATTTCTTATGATGTCATATTACTAGTAGTTTCATTGAGTTAGTATCGTAGTATGGGTGGATCGCGAGCTATTTTATACTGTAAAAATCATCCGTCAACCGTCCAATCATCCATTCAATCATGGCAAAAAGGAAAATCGTTAATATAACTAGAATGTTTAACAAAAATTGGGAAACAGAATTTCTTTTTACTGAATTCAACGGAAATACTAAATGTTTAACATGTAATATATTAATTACATAAATGAAAAAGTGTCATGTTTCTCGGCATTACAGCAATTGCCATGAAGAAATATATGAACGGATATTCTGGGCAAAGCCGAATACAATTAATAGAAAGCTTAAAACAGCAACTCGACATTGACACAGAAAATGATTCGTCAACGTCTCCGTCTACGCTGGAATCTTCTTACGCTGTAGCGCTAGAAATTGCTCGTGCTGAAAGACGTCACTCCGATGGACGATTAATAAAAAAATGTGCCGTTGAAATGGCCAAAGCTTTCAGCAGTGCAAGTGCATAATTTTAATGCCTTAAAACAGTCGCACTATCACCGCAAAGTGTGTCAAGACGCATAATTGAAATTAATGGGCAAATTGAGGATAAGTTGAAGATATTATTCGAGAAGTGCAGTCATTTCTCTTCGCGCGTCGAGGAAAGCACGGACGTTACAATATTACAATATTTGTAAGAATGATAGGCGATAATTTTTCGAACAATGAAGATTTGGTTGGCCTGATTCCGTTAAATGTAACTGCAAAAGGCGTCGATATCTTTCACGCTGTGCGCGAAGAAGTAGAAAAGTATGGTGGATTTTCTAAATGTTCCGCGATTGTCACAGACGGTGCAAGATCGATGACAGGTGAAGAAGCAGCATTTCGCGGACTTTAAAAAAAGAGAGAGATCCACTGCTCCACATTCCACTGCATTGTACACCAGGAGGCTTTATACAGGAAACTCTTAAAGGAGGGATCTACAATGAAAATTGTGAGGAAAGTTGTCAACTTAATTACGGGAGGAAACGGCGCTCTTTCGCATCGGAAATTTGAACAATTTTTGAAAGATGTAAATGCGACACATAGTGATTTGTGTTTATATAATGATGGAAAGGGTTTTTGTTTTAAGAAAAGAGATATTGCACTGTTGAAAAAATGAAGTGAAAGCAAGTACAGAAGATTTCGAAGAATAGTTAAAGGATATTTTAAGAGTAAGTTGGCATTTCTTACTGATATTACATTCCACCCAAATAGTTTGAATAGCAAGTTACAAAAACAGAATCAGACTGTTTCTGATTTGTTCGGCCACATAAATGGTTTTAAAAATCTATTAAAATTATTTATCGATGAAATGGAAGCAAGCCAATTACATCACAGTGTACATAACTTTCCGGCTTTCCAAGAAATCGTGCAAGATTCAAACGCCAATTTTTCTGAATTTGCATCCAAACTTTTTGAAATTCCACAACAATTTGAGAGACGTTTCGAAGATTTCAATACATTATCAAATGATCTTCATATTTTTAATAATCCATAAGGATGTAAAATTATAGATGAAAAAATAGAATATCGAATTGAACTTTGTACTTTGCAGAAAGATCCATTTTTACAAAGTAATAACGAATATGGGCTGGACTTTTTCAAGCTACTATCAAATCAAAATATCGATCTAATCTAAAACATAAATCATTGGGCTCTTTATTGAGAATAACAACGACTGCAATTTCTGTTGACATAACATCACTCGTGTAGAAAATGACTAACGTTGCACGCCCGTTTCAGGTGAACTCAGAATCTACTTAACCGTTATTTTAGTTATTTTATTTAAAATAATTTTTGTAACTTGTGGACGAAGTCTCTTATTGCTGTTTGATATTAAACAGTACAGATATTTTTCAGTTTGTTCAATACTTACATTTTGTAATTGAAGGACTGTAAATGTCAACAACACCTGCATAATTATTAAATGTGTAGGGCGTCGCGTAACTCGCGAGATCTTATGATCAGCGAGTACAGTCATACTGATAGAATCAGTAGTACTGCACTTTAAAGTGCAGTGCGATGCCGCACGGCGATCCTAAACCTATGGGGAAAGGGGGGGATCTTCATTAGGAAGATCACATTAATGTCTTTGTATTTTTTTATGAATTTGCTATACTTTGTCATGCAATATTTTTTTGAAGAGTGGAACTGACTAAAATGTATTTATATGTTTTTATAGTGTTCTTCAGTAAATGTAA
Organism: Nomada goodeniana; assembly: GCA_963969485.1. Taxonomy (NCBI): domain Eukaryota; kingdom Metazoa; phylum Arthropoda; class Insecta; order Hymenoptera; family Apidae; genus Nomada; species Nomada goodeniana. The sequence continues at coordinate 5,256,091 of OZ018306.1, read as the reverse complement.
CAAGAATGGTATCTACGTCTACGTTTTTATACCCTTTGGAAAACACATTTTCGCAAATCCCTATTTTTGCCCAGTTTTTGGTTTATATTCTTTGAAAGAAAGTTGTGTACGGGGGGAATTGAGAGGCATATTAACCCTTCAATACTAGGAACTTCGGTTCCTACAATACAAACGGCTTGAATCTCTAATTTTAAGGCGTATGCATATTAATATACACTCGATTTATATTCATAATGAATAGAAAGGCTAGCAGATTCCTTTCATGTAACATGTACATGTAGCTGAAAGAACACTCTTTGAAAATATATAAACAGACTTGAGTCGGTTCCACTCTGTAAAGGAATACAGCACTGCAAAATATAACAAATTCGTAAAAAAATGCTTGATTAATTATGATATTTTTTCTGCCTTCGGTTTTCAATTTTAGGTAAAATAACAGATAGTTTCTTTTCACGCGCTGTATTCAGACGTGACAGCACTTGCTTTGTGTAAAGCAAGAAAAAAAAAATAGAAATGCGAAATTAGGAAGGAGGCTGTTTCATAAAATAGTTAGCATTGTCTTGATCCCCACCACCTACCACCTACCAGTCCGGATTCTGTGTGCACAAAACACAATCAAATTAAAAAATGCCTGCAGTACAAACGGCGTCTGAAGTACGTATAATCGGTATATCACGTTATATATTTCTTGCATATATGCAGCTTTTATTATACATAAATTACTTTCTTCACAGATGGAAGTTCAAGAACAACCAGAGAAGTTGACACAGGGGGAAGAGTTGGGTCAGGAGAAGCCCAAAGAGACAGAGGAGAAACCGACGTCGTCGACGTTGGAGGTAAGTAAAAGCGTTGATTTTTATATACATATACTAAATGTGGGTGATTTTCGTTAAACGGTAAAATAAGTCTACAACAGCAGCCAATAAATTTATACGATTGCTTGCTGTTTTTTATATTAAACATTCTTCGTTATATTTCAGATCAAAAAATTATTTAAAAAGTTAGTGCATCGCGGTGACTGGGCTAGGAGGCCGCGGAGGCTGTGATTGTGGCCGCCATGGTGGCAGACGAGGCAGGCGAGGCGGAAGACGTGGCGGATGAAGAGTATAGAAAAACACAGTACGGAATCACGGCAATTTAGGAGTGCAAAAGTCTTTCTTTATGAAATACTTTTGATCTCCACTCGTCTCCGCGATAATTTTTATATGCGCGTTAAGAATGGGATGTATACTATATGCTCTATAAAATTTGGCTGCAGCTGCAAAAGTTATTGAACGCCGAAGGCCAAAGAACGCGTTGAAAATTGGTTTGTTGAAACTTTCTAGAAAAAGATTATTAAAAAACTTTTATAAAATTTTTTTTTTCATTTTCACACACTCCTAATCCCCGTTGATACAGTTCCTGCAAGTGCAGCAAAATGAATTGGGTCGAGCCGAGATGTTACTACGAGCAGCTGCAAACTTTTTCGTAGGTTCGAGTCCCCATAATTGGTAAAACAGTAGAAAAAAGCGCTTCAACTTCATATTTACGTAAATTAATTTAAAGTATTTAACAAATATTTTTAAAACATTTGTAAACAAATATTGATCATTGCCCTATAGTTAGTAATTTAAAAAAAATAATGTAAAAAGACTGAACCCCAAGGGGACACGAGCCTACGAAAAAGTTAGCAGCGGCTCGTATTAACATCTCGACTCGAGCCGATTCATTATGCTGATTGTTATAATTGTAACAGATACAGCACAGCGTGGCAGAGGTCTTGATACGTTGCGGCAACTATGTTTTACTTGCGTCTGTGTCCGCGCATTAGGTACTCACGTATGAATCGCCGTTCGTGGTGTGAAATTATAACTTACATTCACCGACTGATTTGTATTTTTATCGACTCTGACGATGACCTGGCCAAATTTACTAAAATGTTCCATAAACGCATCCCACGTAGAATCATTGAACTATTCTCACGTCGGATGCGTGCAAACCGTAAAACTGTTTCTCCGCTTTCCAGAAGTCATAGATTGTGAAAAATCGAATTTCTATGATTTTGTGCTAGTTCAAGGAAGCCCGGTAGGGTGTTTTAGCAGTGAATAAACCATTAAATTGTTCAACATTTGCGAAATGTGAAAAGTTATGCTGCAGCCACCTTGTTGCTACATCGATGTCTGTCTCAAGCTTGCCAGTTTCAGAAATAACGTTCTCCTGAACGAATGATGAATTTATTGGTGTCCAAACAGACCAGTCGGGCTGTGGTTGTAACAAGTGTGGACCCGCCTTTAACCCTTCCGACCCGACATCAGTACCGCGTACTGACCCGGAGAATGAATCAGCGCTCGCCTCGCCTGGGGCTGTGGCGAAGTCTACCCGTGTGTGGCACACCCGTGAAAGTTTCATTAATGAAATTATAGAGACGCAAAATCGATTCTATGAAATCGAGCCCCTCTCTCTCGCATGGCGTATACGTGCATGCTTTCCTTTGATTGTGTGCGTGCACGCACACAGGTCATGGCGCATGGAGTCGGGACCCTTAAGGTCCTGAGCATTAGATAACAGGTGAAAATAGTATTCTTCATTTTTAAGCTATCCTCAATTTTTAACGCTTGTATCCCTTGCCACGCTTAACAACAATGGATTTAAGAAATGAAAATGTCGTGTTTAGCTGCTACGGACACCTATCTTTATATTAGATATACAGTAATGTCTTGATCCAAGCGAAAGATTTCTACACCACTGCGGGGTATACCCCTTGAGGCGTTCACAAGTTCACTTGGCGCTCAGTGTAACGCGATCCGGGCTCCGGTATATCGGTGTGCTAATCCTAACTGAACGATGAAACTTTGCTGTTTCTCATCCTTTTCTTATGAAACTTTTACATATCATAGCTGACAATTTTCTGATTAAAATGACACCAAACACGATATAATTTGGACTATATTTACTGCCTTAATTAACGGTAATAAGTTGCTATGTTAAACCGTGTACTGGGCCTTTGATCTTTGATCTTTGGCGATTGCCACGACCGCAGCCTTTCTTTCCTTTTCAATAGCTATAATTTTCTGCGGTCGAAACTTATTACCGTTAATTAAAACACTAAATATAGTCCAAATTATATCGTGTTTGGTGTCATTTTAATCAGGTTAATGTCAGCTATGCTATGTAAAAGTTTCATAAGAAAAGGATGAGAAATAAAAAAGTTTTACCTTTGCATTAGTGTTATTTCACCGATACGCTGGATATTGGTTTTTGGCTTGGCTGCTCGGTTCTCTTTCTTTACTCGCTGTCCTTTTCTCCGTTCGACGCTGTCGGCAAATTTGAAACAATGTAGGAACTACACCATGGAAGCGAACTTTCAGACCCGAGGCTTTCGCTTGGATCAAGACATTACTGTAAAATGATAAGCCACCTCCGTGTTTTGTTCTTCGACTTTTGCACTCCTAAATTGCCGTTTTTCCCCACTGTGCGCCGTGTCGTATTAAATATTTACTAATTACATAAAATATGTATACATATTTAAATAAATATTTAATACGTAGATAAATCATGACATGTCTTTATTTTTTATTCCTGGACGGAAATTATTATTGCTCTGTAGTTTTTATTCCTATAAGTTTTATCGTCGCGTACGTATAGTGCGTCCAGAGCTAAATGAAAAAAGTGGTGTGGGGATTTCTCACTCCACTAAACGAATTACAAAGCTCGACCGCTCGTCAAACCGAGCAGGGCAGTGCCATGCCAATTTGAAATGGGTGCACTTATACAATATATGATATACTGTTGATCAATGTGTAAATGGTTTGACACAGTGTCAGTAGAACGGACCCCAATATCTCGAAGTTCGCGGCTCGCTTTTGTCGGCGTCGCTAGGTTGTAAAGGATAAAACAAGGATAGTACGATGGCCGAGGCAGCCGAGAAATTTAAATGCCACCGGGTCGGTGTGATTACCCAAATGCAAAACGATGCTATAATAAAAACGACAGCTTAACTTTTTCATTTTTAGTTTTTTCTACTTCCAACTTTTTTAAACATGTTGTTGAAATTCTTCCGATTAAAATGAGACCAAACATGATATACTTCAGACCACAGTGTATCTTTATTTTTATTGTAAGACATTTATTACATACAATTAAGAAACAAAGTTTATCAATGTTCAATTTATTATGTTTCAAACCCATTAACGAATATTCATGAATAATACATATATCTGTACAAATATGTACAAAATATATATAAATTAGCAAGGTATAATTATATCGGGGAGACCGAAGGTAGTTGTTATACTTTCTAATTAAGTATTTTTATTTTAATCGTCAGATATTGAAATAAAATTCCTCATGATCACCTAAAAAATAGATATCTCTAATTTTAAAAAAGATACTGATGTTACTATACAAATACTGATGTCTATTTTCTTTTTTTTATTAATTAGAATAGTGTACTAGGTGACAAGTATCCTTACTTGCCATGAAGTACAAAATGTGAGTCTAAATATAACAAATAGTAACGGAACGAAATGTATATTGAAGTCTTTGCTATTCTGGCTTGTGGTTTTAAACGGGTTCGTAGAAATTTCGGCGGAACCGTCAGGAATGAGAAGTCGGGCGTCATTAAAGGATTAAATGCTTCGTATCGGTGAGGCAACACTAATGCAACGGCGTAGCTTTTTATTATTACTTATATGGGTATAATTTTTGTTTTGAATTATTGCTGAGATTATGGTGATTAAAATCAGACCAAGCAAGATAGAATTTGGATTATATTTACATACTTACTTAGTAATATTATACGTAATGGGCAAGGATCCTTACAAGAAAAGTTTGCGTACGGTCGTGCTCAGTTTTTACCATAACTTTACGGGGTTAGAGAATAGTCCAAATCTAAACATATATTCCAATAGGCCTCTTCAAGGTAAGATGCGCATTCATTAGTATGGTTTTATGTTTTTCTAGAAGCCCATGCAAGCACATAATAATGAAATGCCACATGCAAAACTGAGATCATCAGCCGCAATTGAATACAATAACGAAACGTGTGTTATGGTTGAAGCGCCGAATTCAGAGCCGTCGGCCGTGCTCGAGAATCAAGTGGATCAAATTCGTCGCAATGCCTTCCCGGCGCGCAAAGTTCGTTTCGTTCTTCCTCGAGGAACGTTAAGGCGGCCCGTCTCAAGGATAAAAAGGCTTTCAGTAGCCGCGACCGTCGCACAGTGGTCCGAAACCGTAAAAGCACGAACTAATTTCAATTCTTCAACCTTCTGGGAAATGCATGAAATTTTAGGCATAGCTTCTTATATGTATAGACTAAATTTTGGCGCGCAAATGGATTGCCGCAGAGCACCGGTAATTGCCTGAGACACCTTCAAAGGGGGGGGGAAAATGTTCACTTTAAAACGATTCCATTTCTTTCTGAATATGCTATACTTTTCGGTGATATATTTTTTTACGGAGTGGAGCTAACTCAAATCTGTTTATATATTTTTAAAGAGTGTTCTTTCAGCTACAAGTACATGTAACATGAAAGGTATCTACGTATTTAAACCCTGTGAAAAATACCTTTTTGCGTATCCCTATTTTTCCCCGGTTTTTCCACTTTAATGTAGTTTATAAGGGGGATCGAACGCGATCGGTGCGCTAAAATTTACATGAAAGTATTTGTTAAAACCTACTTAAGATACCTGCATAAAAATTTCTTGCAACTACTTGCAACTCCGAAAGTTATAACAATATATGTGTTGTTAGCGTGCCGTTTTTCCACTATAATGTGGTTTAGTATTAAAGTCAAACGGAATCGGAAAGTGACGTGACCTGATCAGAAGATAAAATGTAGGGTAATGTAAATGTAGTCGTAAACTGTTTTCTTCTTTTCAAAAATTGTTTATTTAATTTAAATTTTTAGAATAATTTTCTACATATTTTTTATTTTAAATCTTTTGCTAACATGTCCGTTCAATTAAATAACATCCTAAACGCGCATTTGGATGTATAGATTCGTCCCATTGTCGAACTATTTCCATATTAACTATATAATTTCAATTAAGTTTTTTACAGAGTATGAATCTCAATGATGAAATCAGTATTTTAAGGGTCGTTATATCGGCTGTAACAAATTTTATTTACTGCTACCTGAGAGATATCTACACACCACAAAATATATCAAAACCATTTTCGACCAAACAGCATTTCATCCATTATTATTGTTAAAATAATTATAAAAAGAGAATTTTTAATTACAATTGTATTCTATAACTCAAGAACTACCTAAAATCTTTCTATTCATAATGAATAATGTGTAAATAACTGTGCTATGAATTTAGTTCGTGTTTTTACGGTTTCGGACCACTGTGCGTCTGTTCCTCGAGGAAGATCGACACGAACTTCGAACGCCGAGAAGGCATTGCGACGAATTTGATCCACTTGATTCTCGAGCACGGCTGACGGCTCTGTTTTCGGCGTTCATTTGGAGTATGTCAGCGCGAGACCCGATGGCGCACTTACCCAGTGGACACCATAGGCCGTAGGGAGAACGTGACCTAGAGACAGCGCGTGTTTTTGGCGAACAAGAGGCAGCAAGGGCATTCTTGTATCGATCGCCGATCGGAACAGTCCTCACAGTCGTTTAGCAGAATATTTACCACTATTCCTACCAGGACCGGTCAAATGACCGTTTTTAAATTTTCAATTGGAATTTCCTACATTCAACGTAAGTGAATCGCCTTTAAACTTTACGACTTTTCCTCATATATATGTATGATACATTTTTCAATATCCACTTATTTTTTTATTGTTTATTTTCTGAGAAATATTTGTAGTCTGTCTTACCTTCCACGACCGGTCATTTGACCGGTAGTACGATTTATACATTATTGTAATAGTTTCTCTCTAAGACTCAATGCCAAAACTATAAAGTCGTTACAAACGAAAGGTAATGTAGTTGTGGCACGATTTTATCCGAGAAGTGCCTTCCAGAAAATGGTTTACGGTACTTCCAAGTGTTTACAGTTCTCGCTCGACTATCGGGTTAGCTGTGTTTATTTCCTTGATTGATATCCGATACGGTCCAGATCCTCGAATGTTTTTACGCCATCTTATCTACTATGACGTAAAATAAATAAACTTATAACTGAAGGAAATGTATAGACGTCTTCTCACGAATTCAAATCAGTATAGTCTTGCGACACGAACAGAGTGCATCGAAACGTGAAAGTCTCAAAGAGCATACTTGGCAGTCTTTTATTATTATTTTGTAATATTTTATATCGTATTACGTGTTATAAGTGCAATTTTCAAAATAGTGAACAAGACTAACAATACGTCGCAGTCAGTTTCACATTTTATCTTTTATTCATTTTTTTATCTATTTTGATTTACATTTTCATATTTTAGTTTTTATTTTCTCCGTTGAATATTTACCCCAAAATGTCAAGACGTTTGAGGAGTGCGAATGTATTATTAGAGAGAATAAATGATATCGATGCAGAATGTTCTGAAGATGATCAGGAAATTCTGGATATGGAAAATGACAATACGGAAAATTATGATCCATTTGAAACCGACTCGAACACCGATGAGAACGAAGAGAATATTTCGAACGTACGTAGACGACGAAAGAGAAGAAGATTTTTAGTTAGGTCCGATAGTGAGAATGAGGAAGAGGCAAGCGAAATTGCGATGGACGGAACTGTTTGGCAGGAAGTAAAAATAGGGTCTAATCCTGGAAGAGCACCTGGTCATAATATTTTTAGGGACACATCGGGCCCGACTGGGTACAGTAAACGTAATATTATGAAATGCGAAGTTAGGACGGCATTTTCTGTGATAATTGATAAGAATATAATCGAACTTATAAGAAAGTGCACAGAGGCAGAGGCATTTAGAGTGTTGGGATATAAATGGGAACTGTCTACTGCAAAGTTATATGCATTTTTTGCAATTCTGCAATTTCTATTCCAATTGGCAGAAGAACTTGCCATCGAATACCAACAAGAGCTCGGCAAAGAAAATCAACCAATACCCATCGCAAGTACAAATACAGGTTTCCGTGAACGGAAAACATGGCAGATAAGGTATTGTAAAGATAATAAGACGAACAAAATCTGTCTAAAATGTAAAAAGTACGTATGCGGAAAGTGTACAGTTGAGAAGCCCTTTTGTAAAAAATGCGACGAGAAAGAATAAAATGTAGATTATGTACTCTTGAATAAAAGAAAATATATTTTTATACTGGTAAACTGGCTATTGGTCTGCATTCAATATTGAAAAATATAAGTTGTGAAAGACCGGTCATTTGACCGGCCGCGGTAGGAATAGAGGTATACGTGATGTGTCGGTAGGAATAGTGTTAATAAAGAATAGCTGATTCAAGCGTCTAAGATAGAACAGCGTTATCTATTTACGTTTAGTTCCTTCTCTGACGTACTAATTTAATATTATTAAATAAAAAATTCTTACATATAGTCATAAGTGATTCTTTAATAGTGATAATAGTGACTTATTAGTGACAATCGTGAGTTTAAGTGCAAAAATGGCAGCTCGAAAGCGGTGCATTTTAAATATGCAGCAACGGCTAAACGTGTTGAAGGAATTAGATTCGTCGGAATCCGTACCAGCAATTGCTGCGAAATATGGCGTGCATCCTTCAACCATAAGAAGCATATGGAGAAATGCTGCAAGCATCAGATCATTAGCCCACAAAAATAAAGTGCAAAAAAGGCGACAAATACTTCGAAAACATTGTACGAAGAAGTCGAACAACGGCCGGTGTCTTGGTTCTTGGAAAGGAGAGCTTTAGGAGATATTCTGACAGACGCTTTAATGCTGCAGAGAGCAGCAGGAACAAAGGAAGATGTTCCATCGTCGTCACAATTCAAAATCAGCATGGGCTGGTTGGGAAAGGTAAGAAGACGCCACGGTATACGCCTTGCACGTGCGTACGGCGAAAAAGAAAGTGCTGACGTGGATGCGGCGACAAGTTTTGTACAGGGCCTGAAGAAAATCGTGGAAGAAGGAAATATTGATAATATGGATGAAAGTGGCCATCTTTGGAAAGCGGGCCTGTGCGAACTGAACGGACGCATTATTGCGAAATCGGGATCCGAGCTCGGTCCCGTGCCTTGGCCTCCCGCGGATCTTCCTTGCTGCGAGGCTTCCGTGGCGGTTCTTCCGTTGTGGTCGTTCTCTTCGGCCGCCATTCAACGCTCAGCTCAGAACTGGCACGGACTAGGGGAATCCGACTGTCTAATTAAAACAAAGCATTGCGATGGCACCGGGGGTGTTGACGGAATGTGATATCTGCCCAGTGCCCTGATTGTCAACGCGAAGAAATTCAAGAAAGCGCGGGTGAATGGAGGGAGTAACTATGACTCTCGACTGATATTAGCCGTACGTCATAACCATCATGCTCAAGTTACAGGTTAGTAACGATATTGAGGAGAAGAAGCCTACCGACCCTGTTCAGTCGAAGCATTCTATCGCTATGAGATCGAATAAAAGACCTTTCCCGCATGTCAACACACCATTCAACAAACAAGTGTTTCGATAGGGAATGTTGATCTTGTCAGAAGCGAAAGTTGCGTTTGCACAACGCTCACATGTTGACAAGCCTGATGAGGATTTTCCAGCTCGAATGTACCATACTAGTGAAGAACTTCGAGACATTAATAACATGGTTACCTCGCTTCCTTTGCCACTCGCAATGTATCTTGAATGCATCGGAAATGTGAAACAGGGTGACCTAGTGATAACACCTGTTCTTTGCGAACACGAAACCGCAATGTTGTCTGGAGCCGTATCATTCGCACCACGACAATTGCTTCCGTTGTTGCGGATTCTCCGCGCTGGAGTCCCACTTCCAGGGGATGTATTTCGAATCGGTCAACAGATTGAAGAGTTACATTCTCAGTTTTCGACCTCGCGTGTGAATTTCATCAAATAAAGATGGATCCGAAAAGGAAATCGAGAACACCATTCACCACACCGAATGGACATTACGAATTTTCTCGAATGCCTTTCGAATTAAAGAACGTGCCACCCAGATTTCAACGCCTCATGAATCAAGCACTCACTCGACTTCAAGGTACATTTTTTTTTTTTTTTCATTTAGTGACACTTTTTTTGCGGTGCTCGAGCATCAACTCATACCCACTTGGTTCCTAATGCGTTTTGACTTTTTACTTTATTAGTCTATTAGTGTCTCCTCTTATTGTTTTTCCTTGTCTTGTTTTCTTTTATCTGTTTTGTTCTCTTGTACTGTATTGTATGATTGTCTTCGCCGTCAGGAGTTTTTCCTGCCGTTGGCCGTCCCTGCCACGAGGAGGCCGACCTGCTTGTCTACTTTCTAGTGTTATATGATACTGTATTCAAATATGCTGTATTATGCTTTATTTTTATTCTGTTCTGTACTTGTTGTGCTAATTGCTTCGTTTCAATTATTTTCATTTAATTTTTGATTTCAGTTCTTATTATTCTTTATTGCTGATGTCCTGTTATTATTTCTGTTTTCAGGTTCTTTATCTATTTTCTGCGCCGCTCGCTGTTTTTAGAATACTTAACTGGATAAATAACTAAATAAGTAAGTAATTAAATAAATAGATAAATAGTTAAATAAGTACACATCCAAATAAGTATTCAATTGTCATTTCTATAAATTCTGTAAATTGCGTTGTAAAATGACTAGATTTTTCTTTGGATGACTAGATGTGTGTCTTCTTTGATGATTAGATATCACAGGCGACTTTGATCGTAATTCGTATTTCGTAATTGTCTTCTGCATGTTCTTCTATAATAAGTTTAAATGGTGCTCCCTTATTCTATACATTTCCGTGGTGTAATTGGTCAGCTTCTCGAGTACTTTTTTGTCCTTTATAAGTGTTAACTTATATACTTATATTATATATTATATATAGTTAACACTAACGAGGTGTGTGCTGACTAATGGTTGTGTTTGTTGCTTCTGGAAGGACCAGCCGGAATGTTCAATTGCCGGCACGTGTATAGTTGCGGAAGGAAAGAGAGTTGATGCTCGTTTTGCAGTTCCTTTGTGAATAATAATTTATTGAAAAACATGCCTGCTTATATACTAATAGTGGACACGAGTGTCGTCCAATCAGAGGCCTCGCTGGCAAGTTTGGGGTAGCCAGGTATGCTCGCCCCGGTTAACGGTATCGGGCGCGTGTGCCCAAGGGTTGGCCGTTGGTGCTTTTCACTGGAGCGACGTAGATTTACGATACGCTAATTTCTATTCAGTGACGGAAGGCGAAAGAGGTGCATGCTTTTTGGCTTAGGGCAGTTTTATTAGAAAAGCCACCGCGAAGCGCAAGTTGTTACGCCAGATGTCTCTTAATAGAATTGTCAGGTATCGCATCGTAAAGCTAGAGTCCGATGATCGACTCGCCGAAGTCTTAACATACCGCCCACCTAGAACTGCCATGCATGTTCTAAAGATATGGGGGTACCCTAAATCGCAAATGAGTCCGTGCTGAATATTTACCCTTAATCGGGTATGAATGATGCTATGTGTTTCTATGTTTGGCGGCTACTACTTACACTATACATACGTATACATTTACATATAAATATACAGTTGTGGCTTATATACTATTGATCCGTGCCGCATTCTTCTTGAATGTGCGGAATGCAAACCTTTGTGGTGGGTCTCTTTATTTCCCCTTCAGCAACCTTGATCGGTACTACGCGGGTTATTCCATCAAATCCGGGGTGTAGCTCTGTGATTCGCACGAGACGCCACCTGAGTGGTGGGAGACTGTCCTCACGGATGATGACCATGATGTTGACCCTGATTTTGTCGGGCTTACGGAACTTCCATTTGTGACGTTGCTGTAGATCATGCAGGTACTCCTGGTGCCAACGCTTACAGAAATGCTGCGCGGTCTGCTGTATTAATTGGTAGCTGTTTAATCGATTATGGCTGATGTGCAGCAGATCGGTTTGCGGCGGTGCAACCAAAGCGTCGTCAATTAAAAAATGACCTGGTGTCATGGGTTGCAGGTCGGCAGGCTTGCTTGACAATGGTTGATGGGGACGCGAGTTCCAGCACCCTTCAATCTGCGTCAACATCGTGTAGAATTCTTCGAAAGTAAAATGTCGCTCGCCAATGATTCTCTTGAGGTGTTTTTTCGTGGATTTTACTCCGCTTTCCCAGAGACCGCCAAAGTGGGGAGCATGTGGTGGGGTCAGGTGCCATTGTATTTGTTCCTGAGCTAATGTGCCTTGATCGGTGTTTGTGTGTTCTTTGCTATTAAGTAGTTGAGCCAGTTGTTTTAGTTCGGTCCTCGCTCCGACAAAGTTTTTTCCGTTATCGGAGTAAATACAATGATTCCGGCCTATACGAGCGAAGAAACGATATAAACAATTAAGGAAAGCCTCTGTTGTTAGGTCTGTGGCCAGTTATATATGTACCGCCTTGGTTACGAAGCAGACAAACAGACAGATGTATGTTTGGGAGCTGTTCGTGCGCGTTCCTTCTCTTTGATAAAAAAAACGATCCTGCGTAGTCTACACCGTAGGTGTGAAATGCGCGTGCGGGAGTAACCCGTGATGCGGGTAAGCGGCCCATCATACAGTCCGAACTAGTCGGGTTTGTTCGGAAGGCAGCCGGCATGGAGTAGCCCGAGATGTTCATGCTCTACGAGGATCGTGGTGAACACGTGCTCTGCTGATATTACAGGTGGGTGTTTGTGACTGTATGGAATGGGCGCATTGGCTAATCTGCCGGCCACCCTGATCAGGCCCTCTGCATCGAGAAATGGGTTTCTATTTCTGCCGCGAATTTCTCTCCCTGCACGAACCGCACCAGTAATTTTTCGGCCACCGCAAGCTCTTGTGTGGTTAGGTCATGCCTAGTTTTTGCGCGGATGCCCCCCCCTTTGTCGGGTGGAATGTATAAATTTTGACCAGTATGCAGCTATTCTGCGCAGTCTTGAGTATGAGGAAAAACGCGAGAATAGTTCTGTGAACCCAGAGCGTGGTATCCTCGTTGATACTGTTGGTCCGGCTAACTGCACGTCGTTAAGTGAGGGACCGGAGGACGTTTTGGCCGAACCATCAAAGGCGACGCGAATTTTCGTAGTAGAACTCGTTGCCTTGAACACGGCATGGTGGGGGAGATAATAATTGGGCCCTGGCTTGCCATAAATCTCGTCATCAATACGTGTCATGTGACCCAGGGACTCGTATTCACACATGAATGCCACGTATTGATGGTGAAGGTCGAGATTTTTAGACAAGCTGTGCTCCAGTTTGATCAGTCCTTTTTCGGCCTGACTTCGCGATTCCCCTAGTTGTTCTAAACGATCGCTGAACGGAACGGCGACTACATATCTTCCGTCATTGTTGCGTCGCGTGTTACTGATGAAGTGACCCTCACAAGGGCGAGTGGAATCAACTTGGGATTGGCCCGGACGATAGGATGCGTCTTCAATTTCCCAAAACGCGAGGTGCCTTGGTCGAGTTCCCCATCGGTTGCAACGTGGCAAACTTGCCTGTCGGGCCTTTGGTTAGTGCTAAGAGGCCAGTGCAATTGTCCTCTAAGAATCCATCCCAGCCGCGTTTTTTGCCATAGCAAGCCGGTGTCCCGTGCGCGATGTTGACCAATACCAAGTAGCTTCCAGAATAGGCCGGTCCCTATTAGCAGGTCAATGGGGCTGGGTTTGTTTAAACGGGGATCTGCAGGCGCGATGCCACCCGGTGATATAATGGTCGCTTGGCTTAACATTTGGCATGTCCTCGGTGATATTTTTTATTACTAGGCAGGAGAGCCCTGAGCTGAATCCCTTGAAACGCGAATGGATTTTGTGTCGCGCCTCTACCTAGACCTCAGAATGGTGGTCTCTATCGCGTATGTTGGAATGCCAGGCCTTTGGCAGAAGTCTTCCCGTAAAAAGTTAACCTGGGATCCGGCATGTAAAAGATCACGGCATTCATGGAGATGGCCGTGCCATCCTCTATATAGATTAACGCGGTGGATAGGACTGCGTACTCGAACGTGGGTCCTCGCGAGTTCGAGATGTAAGATTGGACCGCGGATTCCGTAGAGGTGGAGACGTTATGTTCAGGCGCGAGATCTTTATGCAGTAGTGTGTGATGCTTTCTTCCACACTTCCTACAATGTTCCTACTTCCTTGTTCAGTTTTTAACGCTATGACCCTGAGAGACGCAATTAAAGCAGCAGTGAAGCCGCTTTACCTCTTCATGCCGTTCAACGTGTGACATGGCTCGCCATTTCGGACATTCATGGAATGAATGGCCTTCGTAGCATAGCGGACATTGGGTTTGCTTGCTCGCGACGTGAGCTGCCATGACTTCCGGGTGGAATTTTACTCTATTTTACTCTATTTTCGATCGACCGGTTATGCTGTTTGTGCGAAACTACCGCTTTTGCAGCAGGGGCTCGTTCGAGCAGTTTCGTTTGCTGCTCGATAAAATCGGAGAAGTTCTCAATCCGTGCCTTCTCGTTGAAACTGACTTGGGCGTTGTCCCACTCTATATGTGTGACCGGATCTAATTTTTTTGCAAGCATGAGGATGACTAGAGTATCCCAGGCTTCTGCGGGCTCCTTCAGAGCCCCTATAGCTAAGACGTGATTATTTGCCGTGTCGATGAATTCCCGGAGGGCGACACAAGTTTGCTTATGTACTGGCTTGATTTCAAGGAGAGCATTCGCGTGATGGTGTACTAACGATATCGGATCCCTGTAGCGCTTTTTCAGGATATGCCAGGCTAGTTTATAATTTTGCGGCTGATACCCCGAGTGCTCTGATGGTGCGAGCCGCTGAACCCTTCAAGGCCGCTTCCAGGAAGTGGAAATGCTCAATATCGCTTAGATATCGCTCAAAATCGTTATTGTGAATCAGTGATTCAAATGTGTCCCGGAACTTGAGCCAATCGCTTCCTTCCAATAGTTTCTATCGAAAGGTGATAATGTTATCGTCGGTACTCGCCTTTTTTTTGACGTCTCAGTAATTACGGGAGAAGCCGCACTGAACGTTGCCGTTGATGTCTTTGCCTGGTCTATGTGTCTTTCGTCGTGTGCCATTAAACTGAAAAATGTCGTTTCAAATGATTCGCGTTCTTGCAGGTGAGATGCTTCGAGTTCTGTCCCTACGACTAGATCCTCTATTCTCGTCTGTATATCGTCCAATCTGTTATAAACTGCTTCGTTAGCCTTAACCCGTTTTTCTGATTTCTGACTTAGGCGAAGAATGCGAAAAACTGCTCATACATCTTCTCGATGTCACCAGTTAACACGTAGCGGTGAATACGCCATTCATCGCAGAAAAATGTATAGTAAGTCGTCTTGTATTTTCGGTCCTGTGTGCAGAACTTCATTGAGGGAGATGCCAGTAGTCGTGGCCGCGGAGCCGTCGAATACCACTCGAAGTTTTGTAGTTTCGCTGGTGATTTTTAACGACGCCGTGGTGAGGCAGGTAATATCCTCGTGGTGCATTTTTACTGCTGTCGACCTTGGCCATGTGTCCAAGGGTACGGTACTCCTCTATGACTGCGTGATACTCCTTCTTTAAATTTGAGTCACGTTGCAGCTTCCGTTCTAAGGGCTCCAAACGCTTCCCTGCTCTTGATCTTGATACCCCTAGTTGTGACAATATGTCGTTAAATGGGAGCGCGACGATGTATCGACCCTCAGCGTTCCTCGTGACGTGCTGTTGAAAATGCCTCTCCCAGAGCTTGTCCGAGGCCGAGAGAGGCTGGACTTGTGGTCCCTCTTCGATCTCCTAGAAACGTGTGAGGTCAAAATGCAACGCAGCGATCGCGTTGCAGGAGACGATTCGCGTTTTCGCAGGTGCTGGCGGGCTCCCTCGAATGACCCATCCGACTCTTGTCTTCTGCAGATGTAACTCGGGTCCCTCCGGGGGAGATAGGTTGATTTGCCCGCACTTAGGGGCGATAATGCAGCTCCAGAGCCGAGTAGACGGTCAATCGATGCTGGACGATAAAATTCGGGATCTGCTAGTTCCAAATTTTTCGTGGATGCTAATGGATGAGCGATCAATCGGTAGACCCGAAATAAATGGGGGGGTTCGCGGGACGGCTAAAAACGTCAACGTCCGTTGATAGTCGCTGACTCTTGACTAACACGTGTAATTTAGCTGTGACGAGAAGCTCGTGGTTTACCGTGTTGACGAATGCATTTGATCGGTTTGTCCCCCTAGGATTCCCAGGCAGCTGTAGTCAATCGCTGGTTGCTACCGGCCCGACGCGATCCGGAGCTTGCCGCGACCGGTGTAGCAGCGTATGATGCTGTTCATTTCATATCCGACATGAACCCTTTTTACACGCGTCGATGTTGTGTTCGGGTCTCAGACAGTTTGAGCATAACGAGACTTTGTGGCTAGCGGCTAGGCTCGATTCGACATCGAGTGAAATTTGTCGCAGCGCCAAATGCTATGCATGTCGTGGCAGATAGGGCATTCCGTAGGGGTCGCGGACGCGCTTGTCGTTTTATTTTTTTTTATCGCGTCGATTATTTGGATTGCTTCCATTTGTTGTGGTTTGTTGGTCGAGTTTGCGAGCGTACCGCGACTGGATTGTCCGGGCGTTGATGCTACCTTCTGAGGGAACGACGGTGCGCATCTTGCCCGTTTTTCGAGAAAGTCCAGAAGATGGTCGTATGATGGCATCTGCTTGTCTTTCAATGAGAATTCCCACTGCCACTCGACGTAACCGCTGACCTTTCACAAGATGATGGATATGATCATGCAATCCCACGATGAAGTGTCTATGTTCATACTTATTAATGAACATTTTGTGTCAGCTGGTAGTCTGGGTTTCCTCGATATCGCGTTGGAGTGGTTCAACGAAATCTGCGTCTGCAATCGATCTTCTTTTTCAGTAGTTCGATTGCCTTATCCTAATTGGAACCCGTTGACGGGTTTAGCGCTTGGATGCACGCGGCGGCCTTACCGGTAAGGGTTGACTGCAGATACTGCAATTTACGCGTGGGCGTCAGATCGGCGTTTCGATCGATTGCCGACGCGAATTTGTCGCAGTAAGGCCCCCATTTTTCGATTGTACCGTCGAATGTAGGCAGACGTAATTCGGGTAACTTGATAGTCGCCGGAGCTGTTACGGTGGTCAGGACTGAGTCCGCCGTGTTGCGTCGTGGTGGTATGTTCGAGCGGTCCTTTTCTATAATGGTATTCGCTTGGGCGACTACGGATCTGTATTTGGCGTCCATTTCGAGCCGATGCGACGATTCTGCCTCATCCAGTTCTTCTAAATCGAATTGAATGTCGTCAAAACGATCCCAAGCCTTGTGTACGAGTTCTAGGCATGTTCACAGATGTTCGATGTTGGGCTGCCCGGACTGTTTTGCGGTCTCGATTTCTTTCGCGAGTATTGTCGCGTAGCCGATTATATTGCCGCGTTTGCTTCGCAAGGTACTGTGACTGACACGCGGGGCGGATTGTTCGGAGGATTGTTCCGTCGGTTCGAACATTGTGATATGGGGAATGACGGAAGTGGCGAGAATGTACGAGCCTATTTTTACGTTGCGAGGACAACAGATCCACAGCTATTAAACACAAAATGTTATTTAGGATGGCCGATGCAAAAATATGTAATGCTGTTACGAATACGGCATCAACAATGAGATGCTACATATGTGGAGCTACCTCCATAGAACTAAATAACTAAACAGTAACAAGAGAAGTGTCACCAAAAACAATGGAATGTGGTTTGTCTGTCCTGCACGCTAGAATAAGGATATTTGAACATCTGCTACATCCACCATATAAGTTGTACGTTAGAAAGTGGCAAGTAAGATCGGAAAATGAAAAAACAAATAGTAGGCGAGAGAAACAAGTTGATCCAAGATCAATTCAGAAGCAAAATGGGTATAATCGTTGACGAACCGAAGCCTGGTTTCGGAAACACAAATGACGGCAATACGAGCAGAAGATTTTTTTCAATCTATGAGTTATCGTCAACAATAACAGGAATCGATGTACAACTAATATATAAATCGAAAATTATATTAGAAGTAATTTCAAGATAATTTCAAGAATACTGCAGAAGTGTATGTACAATTATATCCATGGCATCCTATGAGTCCAACACTACATAAGATATTAATTCATGGACCCTTTGTTATTGAAAATGCAATTTTACCGACTGGGCAACGTTCAGAAGAGGCTGCAGAAGCCAGAAACAAATATTTTCGTATATACAGACAAAATCATGCTAGGAAGTGTAGTCGCGAATTATGCTATATGGATGTCATAAATAGACTATTACTGAGTTCCGACCCTCATTTGTCAAGTATGAGGTCAATTCGGAAGCAGAAAAAACATGCATATTCAAAAGAATCTTTAGACATGTTCCTTCCCTTCAAGACAGAAGACACCGAACAGATATCATCCGAAGAAGAATCGATGGATATGTCTTCTGATGAAGATTAAAGGTAAGATAGCTCAACACAACATTCAGAAAAAAAGAAGGCCTAACTATCCCCAGCCTGAGAATAGACAACACTTGAAAATTCATAATTACAAAAGACACAGACAAAGTCAACATATTAGGAGCCCACTTCGCTGCGACAAACTCCCAAAACACAGCACTAGGGAAAGCCAGGCTATCAGAATTAGTAGAAAAATACCACGCCACACACAAAAGGGACAATGACCATACAAATCTAACAAACGACACACTCACACAGTTCTCCGACATCAATACAGCCATAAACCCAAAATGCGAAAGTGACAATAAATATTTCTCAACACCTACTCTCACAATTCAACTCTTCAGAAAGCTAAACAGCAAAAAATCTTCAGGCCCAGACAAAATCCCCAACATAGTCCTAAAAAACCTCTCCAACAGCCTTATAGCCAGCTACAACATCCTATTCAATAATTGTTTAAACAATCACTACTTTCCCGAAGCTTTGAAACTAGCAAGAGTCATCCCATTAAAAAAAGAAAAAAAGGAAAAAACCCGTCCATCTCATCCAGCTACCGGACAATCAGCCTCCTACTAAACGTTTCTAAAATCTTTGAAAGACTAATAAGAAAAGCACTAGAAAAATTCTTCTCAGCAAACAACCTAATCCCAGACACGCAATTTGGATTCCGACCACAGCTCAGCACAGTACACGCAATACACAGCCTTACATCCGACATACAACACGCCCTCCACAATGAGAGCGTAGCCACCTGCCTGATAGACCTAGAAAAGGTCTTCGACACGGTCTGGGTAAAAGGCCTCCTCTACAAACTAGGAAAAAAAGGTTGCCCAGTCCACCTGCAAAAAATAATTACCAATATGACACAAAATAAGCAATTCTTCGCATGAAATACAAAAGTCAACTCAACACTAACCCTACACCTGACAGACGGACTGCAACAAGGGACAGTAACCTCCCCCGAACTCTTCAACTTCTACACTGCAGACATTCCAAGATTATTCAAAATTCCTGCATCACCAGACATAAAAACATTACACTTCGCAGACGACCTCATAGTCTACATCAAAGGCAAAAACATAACCAAAATACAAGAAAAAATGCAACACCTGTTCCACAAAATAGGCAACTACTACAATACATGGAAATTTAAAATCGACACGACAAAATCGGAACCATCCTGTTCCAAGAAAAGATACGAAATCAATCCAAAAATTACATAAAAACGTACAAAACATTCCAAATAAAGCACAGGACCACGCCAATACCCCACAGAAAAACAGTCAGATACCTGGGCATACACCTAGAAGAACTCCTCCTCCTAAACAAACACATAGATATCCAATTAGAAAAAGCAACACGAGCATTCTTAAACAACGCCAAACTATTCCACTCCAAATACCTAAACCCAAAAATAAAAACCATCTGCTACATGCTACTAATAGGACCACTAATGACATACGGCTCCTCAACCTGGTATAATATAAGCCCCTTAACCATGGAAAACCTAAGGATCTTCGAAAGAAAATGCCCCAGAACTTGCACCGGCATAAACAGGACTGAAAAATCCAACTTCAAACAATATACCAACAACAAAATTCTATACGACACTGCAAATATTCCAAGAGTAGACAATTTCATCATTAAACTAACTAGAGATTACTTCGCCAACATTACAAAAATAAAACAGAACTACCTCATAAACAGTTCACTATATCCACGAGATAACCTTAGCATCCGGTTATATCCCTCCAGAAGCCTTCCTCCTATTAGACAAAACAGGCAGAATCACAGACAAGAACAACATACCAATAGTCTACCATATCCAGCGCGCAGCAAAGAGAAAAATCCTATATGAGCCTCTCACAGACAGCAAAAACACCATCTCCCGCATAATTTACAACACAGACTTGCCAAAACTAGACGCAACGAACAAATACCACCACAACACAACAAAATACAGGTGGCTACCCAAGCCCGACACAAACAAGGACTAAACCATAGCCGCAGCTTCAACAAAGTCACCCATCCCACCTTATCATACATAAAAGTTTATATGGGGCGGGCAACCCTTTTTGGAAAGCTTGTAGTAGTGGCCTTTTAACCAGACTGTGTCGAAGGTCGAGGGGGATATTTTTTATTTTATTTTCCCAGTGCGTATTGATGGATTTTTGAAATTCTCTTTTTATTGATGCTTTGATTTTTTTTAGTTGGGATTTGGCTATTTTTATAATTTCCTGTATGTCTGTAGGCGTTGTTGAGTATGGAGAGTAAGGCGGTTTTGGTTTTATGCATTAGAGCAAAGAAATTAAATTATATAGACTTAATCCCACAGTATGCAATAAAATATAGAACCATAAGAAATAAATATGTGGCAAGTATAAAGAAAGCGAAGAAACTTACCTGGAAAAACTATGTCACGATAGAAGGAAATAGAGAACCATGGAGCATGGTTTACAAAATAATAAGACATAAAATAAAGAGAGATTCGTACATGAGCTCCTTGGAACTTCCTACGGGAGAGTTAACTAACTCATGCAGAGAAACAATGAAGATCTTGATCGATAAATGTGTCCCAGAAGACAATACTGAATCTGAAACAATTATACACAAAATTATTAGGAATCGAAATGAAAACTACTTAAACTTTAAGTTAGAGCCAGATATTACGATTGATGAAATCAATAACTCAATAAAGAAATGTAAATCTAAAAAGGCTCCCGACATAGATGGATTTCAATTGGAAATTTTGACTGCTGTGTGGAGAGTTGATAAAAATATTATACATACAATATTCAATTGCTCCTTAAGGAACATGATATTTCCAGAAAAGTGGAAATTAACTAAACTGAAAATTATATTAAAAGATCATAACAGAAATTGATCCAAGCTAAACTCCTACAGACCCATAGCTTTACTCCCAATATTGGGGAAAATTTATGAAAGAGTTATAGTTAATAGAGTAGCAGATCAATATAAGTCTAAAGGATTGGAAAATAGTAGGCAATTTGGATTCAGAGGTGGAAGATCTACAGAGGATGCGTTGGTAACACTAAAGAATGGAATAATGGAAACGGAAACAAAATACGTAATTATAATATTTTTTGATATAGAGGCAGCATTCGACAATCTTTGTTGGCCTACAATAATATCAAGACTCATTGATGCGAATTGTAGTTCTTGTATAATCAAAATTATAAAAAGTTACTTCTCAAAAAGAAAAATCAGAATTCAATCGAAGTTTGAACATATAGAAAAGAATATGCAAAAGGGTTGTCCACAGGGATCCATCATCGGCCCTATGACTTGGTTCTGGTGTATGGATTCCCTGTTGGACGAAATAGAACAAGGAGTCAATGATAGATATACGGAAGCTATTGCGTACGCAGATGATCTAGCGATTATAGTGAAAGGAAACTCAAGGAAGTGTTGGATATATTGTTAACATGGTGCACAAGGCATAAACTGAAATTATCAATTGAAAAAACAACAGCAATGATTGTTAAAGGAAATTTAAATAAAGAAAGATTACCCATATTAAAAATAAATAATAATAGAATAAGATTTAGTAACAAAGTTAAATATCTGAGAATCATTTTGGATAATAAAATGAGTTTCCTTGAGCATGCAAAATACCTAAGAAACAAAGTATTAAACTTAGTAATGGCATTGAGAAGGGTTACAAGAGAATCATGGGGACTCGGATCAAATATAGAAAATATTTTATATACAGCGGTATTTATACCAATCGTAAACTACGGATCACGATTTTGGTATACAAAAGTGCAAAATGTGCATGTTAGGAGGCAACTAATAGCAACACAAAGGTCTATGTTGATTATATTGACCAGAGCATGCAAAACAGTTTCAACAGCTGCGATGCAAGTCATATCGGGAACTTTACCTCTCGATTTATGCATAGTAAGACAAGCTTTAATAAATAGAATAAAAAGAAATATGTCTACAATATGGAAACAACATATATATATATATATATAGAGAGAGAGAGAAACAGACTACACGCAAATGAGCTTCGAACAAAACAGGAATATAATCAAAACAGAGATACAAGAGAAAGGATAACCTTTCAATTTATAGGAGGTTGGATTTATAGGAGGTTGGAACTAATATCCCATCGCGGTGCTCTTTACTGAGTGTCGAGGTGGGCCGGTACGTTTACTTTGAACAAATTAGAGTGCTCAAAGCAGGCTACCTTCGCCTGAATACTCTGTGCATGGAATAATGGAATAGGACCTCGGTTCTATTTTGTTGGTTTTCGGAACCCCGAGGTAATGATTAATAGGGACAGATGGGGGCATTCGTATTGCGACGTTAGAGGTGAAATTCTTGGATCGTCGCAAGACGGACAGAAGCGAAAGCATTTGCCAAAAATGTTTTCATTAATCAAGAACGAAAGTTAGAGGTTCGAAGGCGATCAGATACCGCCCTAGTTCTAACCATAAACGATGCCAGCTAGCGATCCGCCGAAGTTCCTCCGATGACTCGGCGGGCAGCTTCCGGGGGAAGTATGGTTGCAAAGCTGAAACTTAAAGGAATTGACGGAAGGGCACCACCAGGAGTGGAGCCTGCGGCTTAATTCGACTCAACACGGGAAACCTCACCAGGCCCGGACACCGGAAGGATTGACAGATTTATAGCTCTTTCTTGATTCGGTGGGTGGTGGCGCATGGCCGTTCTTAGTTGGTGGAGCGAGTTGTCTGGTTAATTCCGATAACGAACGAGACTCTAGCCTGCTAAATAGACGTATCTTATGGTATCTCGAAGGCCCCCGGCTTCGGTCGGCGGGTTTTTGACTTGATCATTTAGAGGAAGTAAAAGTGGTAACAAGGTTTCCGTAGGTGAACCTGCGGAAGGATCATTAACGAATGAAATAACACACTGAAAGACACGAAAATGAAAAGGAAATATCATATGGCTTATATAAGAAAGAGAGAAAAATCGTCCGATAGCATAACCGATATCGAACGAACAAATGAAATACGAGATCGAACGAGCCTCGGCACCGTCGTCGACGATACACGGCTTACGCGCGGAGACATTCTATCTCCCGTCCGTGAATACGATCGACGTTGGCGCGCGAGGTCATAACAAGCGTCGAAACCGGGAACCCTTTCGGATTTCAAGTTCAGACGAAAAGACTGCCTGTTCCAGTTCGAACTCTGGAGAAGACGTCCTCTTCTCTCGCCCTCCACGGCAAACGGGATGAACACGTCTGTTCGTTTCGGGGGACGTTTTCGTGAGAAGTTACAAACGAACGCCTGCGTGAGGTCGACACCGACCCGCCGTTCTGTAATACTTCCGATACGTTTAGAAGCTACTACTACGCCCACTGCCCCGTGTCAGGTTGGGGACGAGCGAGAGTTGAGACGCGACAAGAAAGTAGAGCGTTACCAGAGACAGTTTTCTTCGCTGCTCTTGTCCCGATCGTGTGTATGTTTCCCGAGTTCCTCTCACAATAGGGATACATCGGAGAGTGAAAAAGAAAAGGATCTCTTCCAGCGCGAGCGCCGGTAAGTACCTCGGTGTGAAAGACCAGACAGAGAGTGATGAGAGAGGAGAGAGAAAGGGTTTCCTTCTCTTCTTCTTTCGTTCTTTTTTGTTTCTTTCCAACCGAGGGAAATATCGCCCCGTGGGTTGCGTGCTCCTCTCTCTCTCTCTCTCTCTTCCGTTGTTGTAGCCCTGTGAAGGAAATTTTGCGTCCAATTGCAGACGAAACTGTGCCCGATTTTATCGTGCACGGATCGGGTAACCTGGAACGAAAAATCGAATTACACGCATATATCGTCGTTGATTGTGCGCCCGTTGATTTAAAGGTTCGATAACACCACATGTGTATCCGAAAGTCGGAATAGAATGAACAAAATTAATCGAGGAAGTGGTGCTTCGGGGGTATACAGGGTGACCGGAGACTCAGGGAACATCGAGGATTGACATATAGCTGGGGTGCATGTAAGCAACTTTTTCCTTGGTAATAATGTTATATATAGTTTCGTTTTTGAGTTACTAACGAAAAACACTGGCCAATGAGGTGCGCGCTCAGGTACGAACCGATCACTTGCGGTAGGTCGTGATGGGGGCATCGAGGGTACCGAGGAAAGCGTGCGGCAAATGTTACATCGTCTTAATTAACAAAAATGTGGAATTATTCATTATTCGTGAATATGAAATACACTAATAAATCGTGTAATAACCGTGTTCGATACGTTTGTTCATTGTCCGAAAAGAATGAAGTGTTTTATTACTTATGAAAAAAATATTTCTTTTCATCAGTACGTTTTCAGGTGGATAAAGTATGTTTTAAGAAAAACGATTCGCATAACTAATGTTAGGAAAAGCTATTTAAACTTACCTATTCGTTCACGAATTAACCTGCTTAACATTGTGTGAATCCTGACCTAGGCAACGCTCAACAGCTGATGTTACGCCGGCTTAGTATCCTTGCACGATCGCTTCACTTCACGCTAAATTCACTTGCCACTGTGAAATGTGGGGGTACTTAAAAACAATTTATTGTTCCTACGTTTGAACATTTTGTAATATTCTGCGTTTGTACGATTCATGTTGCTCGTTCGGTTAGCAGCATGGCTCTGCCACCTAAAACGTTCGCACTCTCTTCCACACCAGACTTACCAAAACTAGACGCAACGAACACCTACGACGTAGGCAGCAATAACGAGAAGGTTGTTGTTTTAGAGGTTGATTTTTATGGCGATCTGTTCGAATTTTATATTGTTTTTGATTAGGAGGGCTACTCCTCCACCGTTTGCGCTGTTTCTGTCGTTCCGGATGATGTGGTAATTTTTGAATTTGGGGTTGTGCCATGCTTTTAGTTTAGTTTCGTTTAGCCAGGTAAAACCTTCTTTCATTGGATGCGATTGAATTTATGTTCGCCGACATTATTTTGAGTTTGGATGGGTTTCGATTATACATTGGGGATGTCGGCAATGTCGATTTCTATTTTGTCTGGGTTTATGCCGAAATAGAGGTCATGAAGTTTCTCTATTTTGGTGGAGTTAGAACCGATGAGGTTCTACTGATCTTGGGGAGGAACAGGTTTTTGAGGTCCATGAAGAGTCCTTCATGAGGGGTTTGGGAAGTGTTGGGGGGGCCTGGACGGCGTTAGGGAGTGGAGAGGTGCTGAAGATGGTTAAGAGGCGGGAGATCGGGGGGGGGGTGAGACTGTGGGTGTCTGGGCGATGCTCTGATAGGGGTGTGGTTCGGTTTTTGACTGAAAGCCCTGGCGTAAGACAGATCCGGTTTTCTTACTGCGGCGTCGAGGTAGGATTTAGATTTGTTTAAGAGGTTGGTTTTAGAAATGGCATTTGATTCTGAGATGATTTTGAGCCTTTGCTTTAATTCTTTGAATTTTGGGCAACCTTTGTATGATGCTGGGTGGCCGTAGCCTCTACATCTTTCGCAGTAACGAGAATAGGAGAGGCTTCTACTTTCGCGTCGGAGGGAAGTTTGTACAACCCGAGTTCATGGTTATGTGCGCATTTGACGCATCTGAATTCAAGGTTGCAGTTTTTCGAAGTGTGACCTGTTCTTTGGCAGCGAGCGCACATTATAGGATCTTTCATGATTAGTCTCTCCCACGAGATGACTTGATGAAGTAGAAGTTTAGTTTGAGTTAGTGAGTTTATGTCGCTTTCCGGTGAAATTTGTACTATAAAGAAGGGGAGTTTTTTTTTATTTGTGGAGGCGGAAGTCGTGCTGAAGTTTGAAACTTTCGTGAAATGTACGTTTTTTAGCTGGAGGTTTTGTAGAAGATCGAGTACTTCTTCGGGGTCGAAACTTGCGTCTAGCCCTTTTACGAGGAAGGTTAGGGGTTTTATGGATTTGGGCGTGTAGGTGAAAAAGCGTATTTTTTTGGTCTCGAAGTGTGTTAATCGTAGCGTTGTAGTCTGTCATATTTTCTAATTGGATGTAATGTTTGTTGCTGTTTATATGTTTTATTTCAAAAGAGTTGATACTTAGCGTGTTTTTTAGTATCCTTTGTGTTAGTTGTTGAGTGCTCTCCATGATGTTTATTACTGGAGGTTTGTAGAGCGATGTTCTCGAGAGTGCTTGGATTTGGTCCTGCCGGGGTAGTGTTCCCAGTTGGGGTAGGTGGTCTGGTGTTTTCCTTTGGATGGTCGTGGCTGCTTTTTGGTTGTGGTATTGCTGGCTTCGGCTTCATACAGTTTTTTGCAGCTTGGTTTCCTTCGGCTGGGCGGCTGCTTTTTGCGGCAGTTAGGTACGGCTTTGGAATTGGTGATTTTCCCTTAGGTGGGTTTATTATATTGAAGAGAGGTGCTGTTCGCGCAACGCGTTTGCTGGTGTCCTCGCTAAGGTTTATTATTAATTTTGGGATGCGCTTTGCGTCGCATGTTCTTTGGGGGCCACGCACTGTGGCTGAGGCAGTCCCCTGTGGGGAATCCGTGGTTTCGTATATTTAGATGCGTTGGCCGGTGTGATGCCGTTTGTATATATAACTGAACCAGGACTGCACAGGTTTCACATGCAAAACTTTCACTTTCGCGATTGCCACACTGAGGCTAAGTACGCCATCAAGGGCCGTGGCACCGGGCGAGGGACACGTACTTACGGTTCGAACGGCACAGGTAGACTCCTACGAGCCACCGTACAATCACACTACGCCATCACAGTTTCTATTAAACGTCTTTATACTCAAGGTATAAATATAGGTACGTACCTTTAATTGTTTATATTTTAAACTATTGAGCGTCTGAAGCTAATATTTGACATCTATCATTAGGAACCTGTATACTATCATCTTACAAAAGCTCGTGAAAATCGAAGTCGGACAATTGGGGTCCATCCCTTGTGAGATCCGGCTGGAAGGAGCAAAATGTTTTTACGCACTACACGACTTCGATGCTACCATCGGATGCAACGAGATCCTTGGTGTACGAAGATCGCAAGTCTCAGTTTCGAATTCCTTCGACACCGTCGCGCACACCGTCTACGACCGTTTAAGGAGATAGGTGTGGTAAATTGAAAAACTGCTCGTTTAACTTAACGAATGATAACTATTTAATTACTATTGAGAAATGAATGTTAAAAAATGTAACGATAAAACGGATCGTACAGTCGTGTTTAGTATACTATATAGTGAACCATTTTGTGGAATGATAATATTTCCCGGTTACTTTGAAGTTGGAGAGTATGATAGTTTCTCCTGCTTCTGAGTAAAGACAAATTAACGGATAAGAAGATGATTATGTTTCTTCCTATCTAGTTTGCTGGATGAGATTGACTTAATCTTAGACTGACTTCCTCGTCGAGTGCATTCTATCACGTCGACTGGGAAGTGGATTTTAGGCACGTGGATTGGATATTAGAAAAAATGGCTAATTGCCAATCAGCGTATTTTAAAAATGCAGACATACCCTTCCCTTGCGCCCTGGGACCTGGTCGTGCCTGTTGGGGTACAGCTGCAAGACCCCGTTGGAAACTCAACTTTATGACGCCTGCAATTAACTGTTGAGGCCGTGTATGCTGAATTTCGTGTAATTTGACGGATTATGGAATAAAACGACTTCCTCAAAAGCAGTTCTATTCCTTGCGCGTCACAAACGACCTAACCATCTGCACGTTGTAGGTTCTTCTTTGTGCAGATTTCTTTCACGCGTTGGTTCCGAGGGTTTGCCGCGGAACTCTAGGCCCGAGTTCAATGAAAGTATGTGATAAATATTCATCTACTCCCGCAACATCGGTACCTTCGCAAAGAATATTTTTCAAAGCTGGACAAATAATGTGCGAAACGCGCAATAGACTGTCAGCCAAAAATTTGGACAGCCTTAATATATTTTGGCAGCCGCCGCGTATGCAGGTCGCTCACCGGTGTCAAGGACCGGCGTCAAAACAAATCATAGGCACAGGTGAGCGACGGCCGACGGCCGAAACAAACATGACAGAGAGAGAGGGAGAAAGGGAGAGAGAGAAGGAGCAGAGTACGTTGACCGAGAGAAACAACATGTAAGTGAGTGTGTGTCATTTTAATTATGCATATAAGGCGACGAGCAACGAGGTAAAGGGATGATTATCAGAGAGAATAGCAAAGAGTGCGATACAGTGAGTAATAGTGAGCAGCGAGTGATACACGTATATTGTTAGAAACAGCGAGTTATATGTTAATACAATATTTCTCTTGGAATATACGTTACATGCTCCATCAAACTTACACACATATACATATGTTTATACATACCTATCTACAGTGCGTCCAGAGGATTCTCATCGCTCTACGCGTGCGAATTGTGGCCATTGAAACATCCTTCCCGGTTAAAATGGGCTTCATCGATCCACAAAAGGTATCTGCAGAACGACGGGTTCCGCGCGATTTCTCCCAACAGCCACCGTGAATATTCCATTCGTTGGGAGTAATCTCCGTGGTGCAATGTAGGTGTCCGCACATACTTAAACGGGTGCATACCTTCATCCCGCAAGAGCCGGTGCATTGTTGTCCGGCTGAGACTAAAATAAAGCAAAAAAGTACACCATTATAAGAATTCCATTTTTATTATAAAATGTTTATGTATTTGTAAATGTATCGGCAGGGCCGTAGCGCCGGTTTTTAGATTATAGGACCCCGCGTTTAACCTCGAGGAAAGTATCACCTCTGACTTTGTCTTTAAAGCTATACAGTTCCTGGATACAAAGCACATCAATATCCTTCCCTTTAAAGATCAACTCCAGATTTGCGGCGGCTGCGCTGGATCTTTGTTGCATTTATTTGCCCAAAAATTAGTTCCATTTTGTTTTGTTTTTATGAAATTCTAAATATTTTAAGAATTCCGGGCAATCTCTGCTGCGTATACTATGTTCTGTATCTTTTCTTTTCGCCCTAACGCAGTTAATGCATCTTGGGGCTTCTTTACTGTTTCAATTTTCTCTGCTATGTTCTTTTGACCCACAAAATTCGCATAATTGGGGTGGCGCATTACAAACTCTTGCAATATGTCCGAAGCCTATTACACTTAAAGCATCTTACTGTGTTTTATATGCTTTTAATTTGTACACCCTCCAGGCCATAAAAACTCTTCCTTTTTCAAACAATTCCCAGTATTCGTTACTAGGGATTTGGACTATTTAATACTCCAAAATTTATATTTTCTTTTATCCCTTTTCCTCCTTCTTCTGTCTTTCCACGAAAGTTTTTGCTGACAAGTTGTTCTTTTAATTTTTCCATTTGATGTTCTTTTTCTACGTCATATATGATAATTGACGGGTTAATTTTCTTTGGTTTTTCTATTTTTAGTCCCATCGTTTCTAATCTGCATCCTTTTATCAATTTCAAATCCTCTTTATCTTGTACCCCTACTACTATTCCATTATTTTTCATTTGTCTTACATTCATTGCTTCCAATTTATTATTAACATGTTTTAGTTTTGTAATTATTTCTTCTCTCAATTCTTCATTATATTTTTTATCTGAATCTTTTTCTGGTTTTATCAGCAATACCTCAGATTTTTCCTTCGCTTTTTCTGTTCTGGGTAATCCTCCAATTGTCAACCTTGGGCTGTGTGAGGCTCGGGCTATTTGTGCATAACTTAGATTTTCTATTTCAACGTTTTGCTTGGTATGTTCTAATTTGTGGTTTTCTATAAGTTGATCTTGTAATTTTGCCTCTAGTACCGACCATTTTTCCAATATATACTTGATTGCAGGCTTTGTTATTTTATTATTTTCCAAGAAGAGAAATGTTTCCAATTCTCTTCTTTTCTTTCTTATTTCCCCCACAGTGACGTAGTCCGTAGTGTTACAGGTTTCTTCCGTATTATCCAGGTGCTTCTTTCTTCGTTTTGCAGCCTGTTCCCTTGTCGTTATACGCTCATCTTGTGTCGGCGTAACGGACACCGACGAAATAGAACCCCCACTTCGGCTGGTAATACCTCCTGTCTCGTCTCCCGTTTCGATACTTTCTTCTTCGGCCTCTTCTCCTGTACTTCTTACTTTTTTAGTTTTGGTTTTGTTTATTGCGTCATCCATACTGCGTACCACCAATAGGTCGGAAAGGGTGGTCGACCGGGGCAATGCCGCCTTGGTATAAATATATTTTATAACAGAGAGAATAGAAAACGCCAAGAATGTGACTAAATGTACACCGTGATGTTAAAAAAGTTATGCAATCCAATTACTAAAATATTATTGTATTATAATTATTATTACAATTTCATAGAAGTCAAAGCTAGTGATTCAATGATGGCCCAGTGGAGCAAGACCGGTTGATAGCGATGTCGTCAATAAAGGAAAGAAACTGAATAGGCTAATATAATACTTCATGTACATCCTAAGATGTCCAAAAGGGCTGTGTGAAGTGAAATTTCTTAGTTAATAGTAGCAAATGAAGTTAATAATTGAGTGCCGCGACTTTAACGTAACCGATAATGCGACTGCGTCTCTATGAAATTCCACTAACCTAAAGCACAAAGCAACAATACGTTCAAACACTGCACCACCGACAGTGCGAATGACTGGTAACAGCGAGGCTCATCCAACAATTTTCGGTAACCTTCGGGCGACCGAACTGCGCACGCAGCTTGTTTTTCGCAACTTTGGCACCTCTTGCTATGTAAACTCGTGCCGGGACAGCCACAGAACAATGTCTTCTACGTCATCGCATGTGTCGCGCGACTATTTCGCGGATATATTATCACATACCAGATATAGGAATAGACAAATCATCCAATGTATATTTTCGGCCAGCATTTCTGGGACCCCGGGTCTCATTAACATTCCCGTGTCACTCGCAACGTGACCAACAGATTATAGAAAACGATGCGAAAATTAATCTAACAATTCATATGAAACAATTATTTGTGAGAGTGCTGTTTTTATTAAAACAATACAATACAATAATAAATCGTTGTGGAATGTAGCTGCGCGTGAATAGATAGGGCAGATCTATTTAGCGCTGTTTCCGATAGCAATGTTTTAAGTTTGTTAAAGGTAACGGATTGGGACCTTTGTAGTTCACAGCATTTATTGTATGTTTAACATTTAACGTTTGACACTTAAACTCGTATTAGTCGTAATGGAAATAAAGAATATATAGTTTTACAATAATTGTAAGAGTGCTAATGATTTTCTGTTGAATTTCACCTTCCGCGCTTGCTTTATCACTTCCTTTATCCAGTTGCTCTTGATGATTATACTTAGTATGTGAGTGTGAGAGTCCTAAATAGGCATGCCTAAATAGGTATGTGCAGGCCACGGAGGAAGAAGGGCAGGCCGAGTAAAAAAGACGCGCTGTCTGTGCTTGTTCAAGGGCCTCGGTCTCGTTTTTTCCTCCGTCCTATGGTGTCCTGTGGGTACGTGCGCTATCGGCGCTAGGGCGGTCGCAGCCGAAATTTCTTATATAATGTTAATCAAAAATGTCTTAATTGAAAGAACACATTATAACATGTTTTCTTATTTCAATTGTAGTATCAACAAATTAAATAATTATGAAAATTATACTTTACATTATTTTCTGGTAAATGACACTGAATGATGGAGAACTACTGTAGGAACTTTATAAAATTGAAGGGGGTAATCGGGAATCATACCTGAGACCTTCGTATTTCTAGGTACTGATCATCGGTACATCTACGCCATGGCCCCTCATAACATTCGCCCTTCTTAGGTTCCTCTTAACGTTCTTGGATGGCGGCGCCCATCCCCACACTACTTACAATTGAGCTAAGAGATTTAAAAGCTAATCGTAGCACGTTAATGCAAGTGAACATACGTAGAACTCGAACAGAATATTTATAACTAATGTAATTATCAGAATAAATGTGTATACAGGCTGTTCCATGACTACGGGACTTCCCGGAAATGGGGGGAGAGGGTAACTGGGGCGATGCTGAAAAACCTTTTCGTATAGCGCGTGCTCAGCCGTTTACCACTCAACTGCGCGTATCCAAACAATTTATTTCACAAGTAATAAAACACCTAATTCGTTTCGGATAACGAAGAAGAGTATGGAACAGTTATGAAACGACTTGTTAATTAACCTGTTATTCATGCGTAACGAATAATTACACATTGTTCTATATTGCAGACGATGTTATATTTGCCGTAAGGTGCCCCCGATGCACCCGATCGCGACCGGGCGCAGTTACGAGGCACGCGCTTGAGCACGTCCTATGCCGGCGCTCTCACTGGCCAGTGGTTGTCTTTAATAACACGAGAACGAAGCTGCAAACGACATTGCTCTCAATGGGTAAGTTGTGCAGAATCACTCGAGCTACTTCCCATGTTCGGGAAACCCTATGGTTACGGAACAACCTGCCAGCGCATAATACTTGGAATTTATTTTCTTGTTCTCTTCGAGCTACCTCGGTTGACCCTCGAATGCTGTTTTCCCCTGCGACCCCGAAATATTCACGTTAGATTCGCCGTTGCAGTTTGGGGCGGGGGTGCATTAAGTACGATCAAAATTTGCAGAACTTCGACGAGTGAAGTTGCGTGGCTCGCGTTAAGGGCACAGATGGGTTCTCCCCTGCGATCTTCGTTCGCCGTTGGCAATTTTCTGTCCACTGCGCTCTGGCCCGTGCTGCTTATCCGAATAGCTTCGAACCGAACGAGGCTCGTCTCGTCGGCACCCTTGATTCGCGAACGGCGTTCGCACCCGACACCAGATTTTCAGTGGACACCTTCACGCGTTAGCTCGCTCTGCAGATCAACGGTCTCGATGGTGGAGTTGCCACGATGAGGCGGCCAAAGCTCAATGTCAACGCTCATACCACGCTGAAAGCAGTTGTTCCTTGTCACAGTTGTCCCTTACCCTTCACAGGGAGCGGACGTACCCTTGTGAACTCCACGCCTACAAACTACCTCGTGCACACGAGGTGTTCCGCAGTGCAACTCTTACGCGCTCGTCTTTATACAAATACCATACACGCAGTGTTAACAAACAGTGAAAATTGATCCCGCGATAAGCAATAATCCCCAAGGGGGAACCACCTCTCAACCAACAGAGGAGTCACGTACAGAAAAAATATGGTGTGATATACTCAAAAAAGTGAATTCCAAAAGCACAAATGCCGTAATACAGCTAACAACGGACACCATAACGTCAGAAGAAAGCGCCGCAGCGCGATTCAAAGAAATAAACCATCTGCTGAAACAAAAAATAAATAAAAAAAGGCTCACCCCAAAGCCGAACACAAGCAGAACAAAAAATACAAACGACGAAACAAAAATGCCTCTAAGAAGAAAAGGAACGCCAACGACAAGCAAACCAACAGACAACACGGAAAAAACATCCACGGACATCAAAGTTCTCATGGCGATAATCGAGAACCTTAACAAAACGATAGAAAAACTATCTAAACAACTAGATGAAGAACGAGCCATCAACGCCAAAAATACGGGAAACCCCCAACCACCAACACACCATGAGTCAGCACAGAATGAAAACAGGCCACAGGTAGCCGCCTCGACCCAACCGGAGGACACGCCAACACCGATGGACACATCGCTCTGGACACAGGTAGCAGCAGCAAAAAGGACAGCCTCCAAAACCAAAAGAAGCCCGGACTCAGCCAGCAGCAGCAACGCCCAACCAGCAAGCCTCTCAACCCCGCAGCTGCAGGTAGTATCTAACACCACACCCACCCCTCCACCATTTAAAAAATCAAAAACACAGAATAGCGAACCCGTTTCCCTAACAAACACGAAATTAACGAAACCACCCCCCATAACCATAATTGACGCACCATGCACCAAAACTATCGATCTAATCTCAAAAAGCACGACCAACTTCTTCATAAAAAAAATAGGAGCCAACAAACACCTCCTACACATGGAAAACCTAAAAAGTTTCAAATCGGCCCGCGAAACCCTAAAAGAAAACAATATAAACTTCTTCTCCTACACACCTAAATCTGAAAAAAATATCACAATCCTTCTGAAAAACTTAGAAGGAAACTTCGAACCGGATTCAGTCCTAGAAAATCTCCGCAAAAAAAACATCGACAACCTCAAATTCATATCTGTCAAAAAATTCCAGACGCGCAAATCGCAACTAGAAAAGAGAAACCTCCCAATTTTCATAGTACAGCTATCACCAGATAGCAAAATAGAAAACCTAAAAACAATCAAAATAGTACTGCACTCCCTAATCCACTGGGAAAAATTAACGAAAACAGACCGCATCCAATGCAAAAGATGCCAAAGAATCGGACACGTCGCGTCCAACTGCAACCTAGCATACAGGTGCGTCAAATGCAACCTCCCCCACAACCCGGGAGAATGCAAACGCACCGAAACTAGCACAGACCAGCCGTACTGTGTCAACTGCAAAAGCTACGGACACCCAGGCTCTTACAGACGATGCCCAAAACTCAAGGAGCTCACACAAAAAATAGAAGACAGAGTACAATTTCTAAAAACCGAAAAAGAACGAAAAATAAACCTAATAGGGAAAACAATAAACCCGAACATCTCATACAGCGCAATGCTCTCAAACAAAAAATTCCCTACCCTCACTAAAAATCAAACGGCCCCCACGGAACATGAACCCCCTACTCAAAGCCCCCAATCAGACTCACACCCCACGAACACACTAGAAGACATTAAACTAATAATCATGTCGATCAACAACCAGATGACAAGCATAGCCGCAAGCGTAGAAAGAAACACGAACCGAATTAACCTCCTAACAGATACTCTTGGAATAGAACTCTAATGCATCCACTAGCCCCACCGCAAAACAACCCACCCAAAAAACTCTCTATCACACACCTTAACACAATACAAATGAACGTAAATTCTATAATGTCAAACGAAAGACGAGCCTCTCTCCTGGACTGCCTTAACAAATATAACCCCGACATAGTACTCCTCTCCGAGACGAAACTAAACCACGGCCACAAAATAAGCTTCAAAGATTATAACTTCATTAGAAAAGACAGAACCAATGCGAAACAAGCTGGAGGCACGGGCATCCTAATAAAAAATATGCTAAAATACAAACAAATCCATCTCAACAGGGCTCATAACAACGAATGCCTCGAATCTTCAATAATAGAACTACAGTTGCAAAACAGCATAAAACTTTTTATCATAGCAGGATACGCAACAGGTAACAACAAAAAAGAATTCATCGTAGAACTCAAATCATTATTCCAAGAATTAGAACTCCACAAACCAAATAACCTATACATCTTAGCAGGCGACCTAAACGCGAAACACCAGTCATGGGGCAACATAACAATAAACAGCCGAGGCACCGCTCTGCACAAGTGGACACAAGAAAACCAAATAGCCTATAGAATCGCTCTCTACAGGACAGAACCCCCATCCTTCCCCGCCAGTGGAGCTTTCATTGACCTATGCCTCACAGACAACCGCATCAAACTCCATAACCTACACCGACACCAAACGCTTGACTCATACGAACGAGACAGCGACCACAGAGCAGTCAAGATCCAAATAGCCATCCCTTCCATGAACACAATGGAGCTAGACGAACTAACGACACCTGAAACATACAACTTCGCCAAAACCGATTGGACAAAATTCAAAAAATTCATCACAAACACCGACAAAATAACAATACCAAACGACAGAAACCTAACAACGGAGGAAATAGACAAATACATCAGCGCACTAGACTCATCCATAAACAAAGCAATAGCCCACGCAGTCCCCCACATACCCAAAAACCACAACTCGACAGATAAATTCATCACACCTCTCATCAAACGACTTCGGAAACAAAAAAGCCACCTACTCACCCAAATAAATAGACTAACTAAAATCACAAACTACTCCACTGCTAACGACACACTAATAACAACACTCAAAGGGACACTCAAAATAGTGAGGCAAGAAATCAAGAAAGCTTTCCACGACTCAACTAACAAATTCTGGGAAAACAAAATCGCGAAAATATCCCCCCAGGACGCCTCAAAATTCTTCCCCAGATTAAATAGCATATTCAGACCCAAAACGGCAAACAGTATAGAGACCCTAAAGATCACTCCGAGCAACGAACACCTCCTTCATGAAGCAAACATAAACCCAGCCTCCCAACAAACAGACGCACAAAACAATATCTTAATCACAGACACAGTAAATAAACTGAATATCCTCGGTTCCCACTTCGAAGCTGTTCACACCCAAAACCTACATATTGGTAAAAAACAGCTATCCAATATAATCAACATAAAAACCCGGACCCTCGAACAAGAAATCCAGCAGGACAAAACCAATAACAAACACAGCGGCCAGCCCGTTAGAAACATACGTACCACCAGACTACTTCACATCATTTGCAAAATTAACGCACACATTTAAAAAATTAAATTAAGAACATACCCCCCCAATACATATACAACTACACCATACTGTTCAACAACTGCCTCAACCAAACGTACTTCCCGACAGCTTGGAAAACGGCCAAATTAATAGCAATCAAAAAGAAAGGTAAAGACGGAAACTCTCCAACGGACTACCGCCCAATCAGCCTCCTTGCAAACATTAGTAAAATCTTCGAAACAACAATCAACGACGCCATACTGAAATTTACAAAAGACAATAACATTATCCCTGAAACACAATTCGGATTCAGACATCAACACTCCACAACCCACGCCGTAACGAAATTCACCTCAAACATCTGCTGGGCGAGAAACGCGAATGAATGCGTAGGAGCCGTCTTCATCGACCTCGAAAAAGCTTTCGACACGGTCTGGCTGGACGGACTGTTCTTTAAACTAATCAATAGAAAATGCCCAAGACACCTCACAAAAGTGATCGGGAACATGCTCCACGACAAAAAATTCATTACCACCGACAAAAATGCAACATCTTCTAAAACCTTTACAATCAAGAACGGTCTCCAACAAGGGACAGTCAATTCCCCCATCCTGTTTAACATCTATATGAGTGACATACTCCATATGTACGGCCTAAACAAAGAACACAATAAATTCGCAATAGCCTTCGCCGACGACCTACTAATATACATAAAAAACGCTAAACCCTCCATAATAAAAACACAACTACAAGAAATCTTCGCCAAAATTCAGGACCACCTACACACCTGGAAACTAAGGATCAACACAAATAAATGCGAAACAATTCTATTCCGACCTTACATATCGTCCATCTCTAAACCAAATAAAGACGTACGCGTACACTCAAAAAACTTCCACTTATATAACAATACTAGCCAACAGGAAAAAATCGCTCACAAAAAGGTGGGGTGCGCTATTTAGGAATACACATAGACTTCCAATTAAATTACAACTACCATATACACATACAGATAGACAAAGCGCAAAAAGCATTCGCAGCCAATAAACGCCTCTTCTATTCAAAAACGCTAAGCGCAAATTCTAAAATCACCTGCTACAAATCACTAATAAGACCGATTCTAACCTACGGCTGCCCCATATGGTTCAACACAGCCGCATGCTCCATGGAAAAGCTGAGGATCTTCGAAAGAAGATGCCTCCGCGCCTGCCTAAATAAATACAGATCCCCCGAATCTAACTATACTAAACTGATCAGGAACCAAAAACTCTACGAACTCGCCAATCTAATCAGGATAGATCTATTCATCCTCAAACTCATCCGAAACCACTGGGCAAACAACCGCAAAATAAAAAACAACAGCCTCATAAATAGCTCAACCTACCCCAACCCACAGTACTATAAAAACACGCGCACCACCGGATACACACCACCGGAATCATTCATCTACTTGGATAACCTAGGCTACATTCAAAACCGCGATAATACGCCCCTAATTTACCACTCCCACAGAAAAGCCGACGACAAAAGAATTCTCTACCCACCCACGAACACTAACATCAGCCACGTAAAATTCAACGACAAATTGTCAACGATAGATCTTAAAGACAACCACCGCAGGGACACAAGAAAATACTGGTGGCTATCCGAATAACAACCCTAACCTTAACTCTAACCCGACCAACAAGAATACCAAGTTATATTTATAAATACAAACAATCGAACGAACCCCCACCGGAGAAAAACTCCAAACCCTACCCGCCCCTTAGCCACAAGCAACAAATTACCCCTCCCCCCCAGCGCATGCTTACTCTAACAATATAAATGTAAAACAATGTAACACTAGTCAACATAAGCACTGTAAATAAAATAAAACACCCAACCCCCTTCCCCCCATCCTACCAACCCACCCACACTTCCACCCTACCACCTACTACCGACAAAGACGACTGTATAGTTTACGTGCCTTTCTATACACAAACTAATCTACCCACTTGCCCAAGCTAACCCTTAACCTCATATCATAAATAGCGTTAAGCGCAGTAATGTAAATCTACTAATAAGATCGCGAGTGCTCAGCGCTAGAGCCACCGATCTCAACTTTAAGTCTCCTATCACTCGATATCCTTTTGTACGTTTAAGATTACTGGAGCTCTTCTCTTTTGTATATACTTTACCTATTTATTATATTATCTCCTTGTACTGGCACAATAAACGTATTTAAAAAAAAAAATAGCACTGGTTCTCGTCCGATCACCAAAGTTAAGCAGCGTTGGGCACGGATAGTACTTAGATGGGTGACCGCTTGGGAACTCCGTGTAGTGTTGGCATCCATCTCTCCCCTTTTTGCTCTCCGTCAAGGGCCGGCCTTTTAATTTTTGATTCTAATTAATGCACGCCCTCGATGCACAAATGGGTATGTCTCTGTAAGTAGCTTTTGTCTATCATTAATCATCCAAACATTTTATTTCAGAAGCAATGAAACACCTAATTCGTTTCGGATAACGAAGAAGAGTATGGAACAGTTATGAAACGACTTGTTAATTAACCTGTTATTCATCCATAGCGAATAATTACG
The DNA here is from genome assembly GCA_963969485.1 of Nomada goodeniana. Taxonomy (NCBI): domain Eukaryota; kingdom Metazoa; phylum Arthropoda; class Insecta; order Hymenoptera; family Apidae; genus Nomada; species Nomada goodeniana. The sequence goes on along the minus strand of OZ018306.1, from coordinate 5,216,815 downwards.
CATCGTTCTATATTGCAGACGATGTTATATTTGCCGTAATGTGCCCCCGACGCACCCGATCGCGACCGGGCGCAGTTGCGTGGCACGCGCTTGAGCACGTTGTTATGTAGAGAGTTCCGCACCGTGAGGGAGTATACGAAATCTGACTATTTTACAGAAACGAAGGGAAAATAAGGAATACCGTATTTACTAACAAACGAAAATCTTTGATGAAATGAGCGACGAACCGCACGTGACGATGTTACAAAATCAAAAGACGTCGGGTCCCGTTTTAGAAGCCCTTTTCTATCCTGCCTTATCTCGCATGAGTAACCTATGTTTTGGTCATGTTGTGGAACTTTTTGGGCTTTCGAACTGGTGCTCCTTCGTGACTCAAGGAGTGCCAATGCGTCAGCGGTCTCTATCAAGTCTGTTTTGCTATTAGTCATATTTGGTTCTCTATGACAACGTGCTATGCGGGCGCTCTCATTGGCCAGTGGTTGTCTTCAATAACATAAGAACGAAGCTGCAAACGACATTGCTCTCAATGGGTAAGTTGTGCACAATCACTCGAGCTACTTCCCATGTTCGGGAAACCCTATAGTTACGGAACAACCTGAACAACCTCATTTTAATCGGTCAAATATCAACCATATTTTCAAGAAAATTCAATGCAAATGTAGCTAGAAATAAAATATATCACACGGCCGTTTTAATGGTAACATGTGTAGGAATGTATAAAAGTAAGGTATTTATTACGATAGGGTAAGTACAATGCAAAAGATAAAGTGCGTACTGTAAGACTACTATTTCTCTTTATTCAAGACTGTACAGAATAAGTACGTTCTACTGGACTGCTGTCAGGACTGTTTCCTTAGCCGATCGATGCAAGAATGCCCGTTGCATCGTGATCGCCAAAAAGGACACGTTCCTTGGGTTTTTCCCAGCGCCATGGCTTCAAGGGCCTCGGTCACGTATTCCCCTCGGCCTACGGTGTCCTGTGGGTACGCGCGCCATCGGGCCCTGCGTTGACGTACGCCAGATGCCCAGCTAAGGCGCTCGAAGCCGAAATCTCTTACACAACTCTTTGCGCAGTATATTGTCAAAGTTCCTGCCCCTCGCAGATTGTTTTACTATAACGACTGTAATTATATTGGGGAGACGAAGTAAAAATTTCAGAGGGTACGTATTTTTCGTATCGGCCTGCAATTTACATTGGCATTTTTTGGCAAACGTGGAACAACAATCTTTAAGAAAAATATTTGAAAAATTAATAATATTGCACACATTTCTTAAGCCATATTCTTCTGTGAAAAGCTGTTCGCCACAACTTCTATCTCCTACCTTTTGTTAGATACCTGTAGCTTTCTATTTTAACTCATCTGGAAACCATAACTCGGCGAGTCAACTCGAACTTCCAATCGAAAAGACATGTGGCCGCTGTCACCAATTGATGCCGTTCATCCTTTTTAGCAATATTCAATTTTGCCGAGAAACGGACAGGACAACAGCAGGCATTTACGGCCATAAAATACGATTCATCGAAAAATCAAACTTTCACCCTTAATGAAATAAAAATTACTATTTCCATACCCTCGTAACAATAATAGCCAAAAGCATTTTTTTCGTCGTTCACATCCCTTGAACGGGCGCACAGTGGTGCTATTTCTCGAAAAGCTGGCCATAATTCGTAATTTCACACGATTTTCATAAGAATTGGTATTCTTATGTTCGTGGGGTTGCTGAATTGAAATATTTGATAAAAAAATGCAATTTTCATAATGGACGATGTAATATTAGTGGTATAAACGTTGCTTTTTAGTTAGCTTTCGTCAAAATGGACTATTTTTGATTTTTTACTAAAATTATGTAATTAGAATGTCCGTTCAGTCCGTTTTCCGGAACAGTTGAATACTGCTAAAAAAAGTACAAAGGGTCTCAGTGGGTAATAGCGACCAGATGACTTCATGACTGGAGGTCCGAGGTAACTAACAGGGTTACAGTTTCCAGGTGTGTGACAATAGAGAGTCGAGGGCATCGAACAGAAAGAAGAAGACAATAATTCCCGCAACAAATACCCGGAAGGCTTGGTTCCTCTGTCCATTACACTTTGTATACTTTCCAAGTCTGAACTCACGACTTCGTGATGTTGTCCAATTGACTTATGTCAAGGAATCATGTTATCAAGCTATAATCTTGGATCCATCATTATTATTTATTATTATTATATTAGTGTCTTCGATAAATTTCTTTATACCATATTAAATTTTTCACAAATATATTAGCCTTTGCACGAGATATCACCCTCATGCTCTAGTGGCACAGACCGAAAATACCCCTACTTGGTACTTTCAATTTAAATATCTTAAAAAGGGGCAAAAACGGGCAAAGTTTCTCAACTGAATATCATGGTTGACATGCAACTTTATATCAAGAGACTTGCCCAGCGTGAAACTCCGTGAACAACATCTTTGTTTTCCTTCTTGTTCATTAAGCTATGGCTAAGATTTATGATATATTGAAACCGGAATACGCAAACAAAAAGAGAACAATAGAGAACCGACAGAGTGTGGAAAGTAAGTAACAACGTGAACAAAACAAAGGTTCCACAAAATACGCATCTGCCTTTTTATTTATTCAACCAATTCCGAAATAAATGCCTAAAACCTCCAGCGAAAACCCTCGAAAGGGAAAACGGCCTTCGTTACCCCGGACGGACACTATCACTTCAAAAGAATGCCTTTCAGTCTAGCGAACGCCCCAGCGGTTTTTCAACGACCGGTAAATACGGTATTACAAACCTCAGACTATAGAATAGCCGTTCCATGTTTCGACGATTTCCCCGTGTCAAGCCGAACGGCGCGAAAATACGAAACGAAATTCTTAACGAGTACAAATATCGGTAGGAAAAGAGTATTCATACCGCAGCTCCTTTTTTAAATAAATAATCGGCGATAAACGGCGGCCCCATACGTTGTCACGAGTGTGCATAATTCAATGATTTTCAGTAGCAACACCCCCCTTCGACCACCTAGCGTCACGACCAGCACGGTTCGTATGTTACGCGCCTGAGGAGCCTCGAGCCGATTGGTGACCGCGGGGCCGAGTCACGCGCCTCTGAAAATCGGGCCGAAAGAGCGGCTAATTCAAACCCCTGCCTTAAGTGTTGAAATAACGCTAAAATCATTTAGGCCACGGAAAGCGGATTTCCAGTCCAATGTGCGTGGTAAGAAGGATCCTACTTTTCTGTAAAGCCGCGCCTAGACGTAACCTATGTATACACCGAAGGGATTAATTACACCAGGGACAGCGGAGTTTTTCTCCTCTAAGGGCCTCCAAGTCCCCACTACCAATTGAACGGGCCCTACTCCTTTGCCTAGCCAATGACCGGCCGAGAGGAAGAATCGGTGCGACACCGCCCATTCATGAATAACTACAGTCCAGCCTCTTTTAATGTGGATTTTTTTAATGCGGTGTATACTTCGTGCATGTTCGGGACATCCCTATTGTACGTTGTGGTTATCCACGAATAAAAATTATGATTTTCTATTTATATTTATGAATTTTTATTTACATTTAGGATACATACGATATACCACAGCCTTCTCTAGTACTAGCCGTGCTGAAGAACGTGGCTACACCGCATGTTTACCGATCGGGAGTCCAATTTTCAGTAATGGGAGTCTTGTACGTGGGATTAAAATTATCGCTTTTTTTCATAAAAAATTGTGTTAAAGTACACAATTCTTTATTAATTATATCTGAGTAATATATAAATATTATAACTATGGTAAGTAGAAGTGATATTAAAGTATACTAATAGTTATAAATGTGGTGTATATTTTGTGGACTCTCGGAGTGGTTTGGTGAAGTGATGCATAATATTGGAAATATTTTACAGTGGTTTTAGGAAAATATAAGTATGAAGCCAAATAGAATCATCTTCGAACTAAAACGCAACATGTGAAAATGAATGAAGTGATATATAACTTATTAGAAGCCTGAAATAGACAACATTATTGATACGAAGTCAAAGAGGTTAAATGAACACGGAAGGAGGTTCGATAATTAGTTACTGAAGGGAAGAGTTGTGCAAGTAATTATAAAATCGTATTAAAGGCTAACTTTGTCATTGTTGTAAATTTCCTCACCACCCCAGGGGTATCACTATGGCGCGTTACCTTTTTTTAACATAATGGGTGGTTCGCCAATAGCCATATCATCCCATTTTACAAAATAAAATAATTTTTTATAAAACGTAAAAAAAATAAAATAATTTTATAATAGATAACAATAAATAAAGTAATCTTGAATAATAATAAAAATAAAACAGTAGGAACATAACCTTGACCTGTTTAGGAGAACAAATATAATAGACATTATTTTTAGAAAACAAATAAATAAACCTTTCATATAAACCGAAAAATAAATGTTGGATATTTGCTATTGATAGTGAATATAAAATATGCTAGAGCAAAACCGTCTCAACGTTCTTAGAAATGGCTTACTAATAAAGATAGTAAGAGAACCAGATGGGCCTCTACTTGGGGAGTCAAAAAGGGCCCGGGTTGTAAAATGAGACGATGCGCATTCGTAGGTATAAGTACCCAGTTCTTCTGGGTGTTTCTATTCAGCTCAAGAGAACATTTCAGAGTGAAAGGACATTCCTTCAAGCTATCTTAAATACATTGATTGAGAAAAAATATAATAGTTATTTTATTTAACACACCATTTCCAATAATAAAGTATTAAAGTTTTTAACAATAATAATTAATCTTGCATAATATAAGTAACAAAGAATATTAAACATATTCTCTTGAAATTATGCTAATAAAACCTTAAATCTTGTGAAATAAAATTAATAATAAAAATTAATAAAAAGCATAAATATATGAAAATAAACAAATATGGGCGAAGACAAATAAAAACTCTATTAATGCATTAAAACATACTGGAAAGAATAAATTAAGTATATCAAAATTAATGTTGTAAAAAGAGTTAAATTGAAAATTTAGTTTCTATTGAAAGTTCTTATTTTACGATTTTTAGAAACTATATATGCATGCATTTCTAAGTGATTATTATTTATAGTTTTGACATAATCCTTCAATAAAATATTAGAAAAAATTGATAATAATTTAAACAAAATACTGTGATAATCTTTACCACAAATGCATGTATCTCTGAAAATGTGCATATTTGATTGAATACTAATACAGTATTGACTTGATCGAAGCGAAAGCCTCGGGTCTGAACGTTCGCTTCCATCGTGTAGTTCCTACATTGTTTGAAATTTGCCGACAGCGTCGAACGTAGAAAGGAACAGCGAGTAAAGAAAGAGAATCGAGCGGCCAAGCCAAAAAACAATATCCAGCGCATCGATGAAATAGCACTGATGCAAAGATAAAACTTTTTTATTTCTCATCCTTTTCTTATGAACTTTTTACATAGCATAGCTGACAATTTTCTGATTAAAATGACACCAAACACGATATAATTTGGACTATATTTACTGCCTTAATTAACGGTAATAAGTTGGTATGTTAAACCGTGTACTGGGCCTTTGATCTTTGCCGTTTGCCACGATCGCAGCTTCTCTTTTCTTTTCACTAACTATCCTTTTCTGCGGTCGAAACTTATTACCGTTAATTAAAACACTAAATATAGTCCAAATTATATCGTGTTTGGTATCATTTTAATCAGAAAATTGTCAGCTATGCTATAATGTTAAAGTTCCATCAGAAAAGGATGAGAAATAGCAAAGTTTCATGGTTGAATTAGTATTGGCTCACCGATATACCCAAGCCCGGATCGCGTTACACTGATCGCCAAGTGCACTTCTGGATGCCTCAGGGGGTATACCCCTCAGTGGTGGGGATAAACTCTTCGCTTGTACGGTGTAGAAATCTTTCGCTTGGATCAAGACATTACTGTACATTGTTATTTAATTGAAGCCGAACACAATATTTCCTAGAATTAATGTGAAACTTGTAGGTGAGTCATTTTCTACACGAATGACGATATGTCAACAGAAATTCTAGTTGTTGCTATTCTTAAAAGAGAGCTTAATCGATATTCCATTTGATATATTTCAGAAACGGAAAGCTGGACTCGCATTTATACGTCGATCCGAACACAGAGCCTGGCATTAAACTTAAATCAATAAGATTCGCAACGCAACTCTGCCAATTGCTTCTTCCTTCAGATACCCTGATGCCCTTCGATAGGCCCCTACAGGGTACAAGGAATTGGCCTGTTGAGGGAGGTGGTGGTCAAAAAAAGGACGAATAATGCCACGATAGATAAAATTTGTACGGTATAAGGCGTTCGTTAAAGGAAGCCGTATTCTATCGACAAAGAGCTTGACTGACTCGTAACATTCAATATTTAGAATAAATTTCCTCATTTTAGTTTTGTAGACTGAACCCAAGGGTCGGAATTAAGTGATCTTTCCGGCCGATTTTCGGAAGCACCGCCCCCTTTCGCCCACCGCGCGGCATGACCCCAGGCATCGTCAAGCGCATGGGTAATCAACCTCGTTCCTACCGCCCATTAGTGAGCGTTCTAGCTTTCATGGTGGGTGGTAGGGGTTATGCTTTATATATCATAAGTAAAGTTACTTCCCTACTACTTTATAGATCACGATTACTGTGGAACCGGTGGGCGATTAGAAAATTTTACCACTAACAGAGTTACAAAAGTGGGCGGTAGGTATAAATGGTTGACTGCCCCTCTCGCCAGGCGGCTAGGAACTCATCAGGCGCGTAGCATATGAACTGTGCAGGACAAGGCGCGTTGTGGGTGAAAGGAGGCGTGACCCCGGAAAATCGGACCGAAAGAGCTATTAATTCCGAGCTCTGGCTTAACCCATGTAGCCAATGAGCTGTTCCAAGATGCAAATACATCGGAATTTTGATATTTCTATTGTTTTTACCACAGTGGATATGTTTCCTGAGCAAAATTAAAAATAATTGCATTCAGCGATTCATAGCTGTTTTGCTTATCTGATCCCCAACATCTTTCTAATAAATACCATCGCAAACTGAAGATTTACGGAATCTTTCGCTTTGCGGCCAAAATGTTGTTGCCCATCTCACAGCACAACGCTTGTCCGAAATCTGAATAGCATCGACATATTCGCAAGTAACGCCCATACAACATTTTAATTTTTGCTTCACTTGGTCAAAATCTTCGACAGAACGCGTTCTGCCCATGGGGAGGGCAAGAGGGCAGTGCCATATTTCTACCGGCTAAAACCACCACGGTGACTCACCTCGGGCACTGCGGGAAGCTCCGTGACCTCCGAGGATGCCGTCAGATGCTTCCGCGCGCAGATGCCGTTTGACATCGTTAGGCTCAGCGCAGCCTACATCCCCGAACCGCATTCATTGGCTGCCTGATCCCCCACTCAGGTTGTGCGCGGCCCAGTTGTTTCCGCAGAGGCAGTTCAATCCTCTCCAACTGACAATGAGTCACCTATTCATGGCTCGGAGAGGGGATACTACGGCACCATATGGCCAATAGGCGGCGGTTTCTCTGAACGGTGGAATTGCCCTCATCCTCCGAACTTACCCTATTACGTCGCGAGAGGGAAGCGGACGGGAGTGGCCAGTAGCTGGGATTTGAACTGCCGATCCGAAAAACTAGGAGGTAAAACTACGGGAAATAAAATAGGTGAAATAAGGGAAACTAAGATCAATAACAAACAACGGGGTTGTATAATGTATAAATTAGTATTTATTAAAAGCTATTTATTAAATATAGATTGTATAATATAAATAACGGGCAATCGTATTATGTTTAGGGCGAAGGTGTTAAATACAATCGAGTATACGCATCGGTCCAAAACGAATCCGCGAAAGAGGGCGGGGCCGTGGTGGTGGTGTCCAACGACTGATCGGGATCCTCCTCCCGTTCGGCCGGCTGGGCGGTGCAGACTGATTGGCGCCGTGGTGTCAGGGAATGTACTAGGGGCCAAAAGTCTTGCCGAATCATCCGCACTTTTCGAGGGTAGAAGATCTCGGCAAAAGAAACCGCACGTACGGAGTACGGGGCGTGAATCAGCCCGCAGGGAATAATAATCGTAAAGTGGGCGGTTCTGCACAATAGGGTGATCAACACCCTAGGAATTTAGCCCCGGTTGAAAAGGGGCGGCGCAGCACTCCATACTGTCGGTCGTACACATAACTATAGCAGAGAAAGTACACAGTAATTGAGTTGCAACAATGCTAAGACCGGGGGGGGGGGCAGGTTGATCAAAACAAATATAGTAGCGAGATACGTACTTCGGCGAAAGGTGTTGTACCCCTGGTGTCACAGATACTTGGGGGTGCAGCTGTACTGCAGAGGATACGCTGGCTGAAGAGAAAAATGAGTTATATAGGAGGTTGATGGGGCGCGAGACAAGTAATGAGAACAATTAAAAATAAATACCTGCTGCTGGACGTAACCGTGGGCGGAGGGGGTCCATGAACTGGCCCACGGGGATCACACGTCCTCACTCAGTGAGGGCCAGTGAAGGGGCCCTCGGCGTGTCTGTAGGTAGGAAAATAGTCGTGGCGGACGTCCACCCAACCAGGGGTTGAAACCTGAGCGTGGATGGTCCCGGCGTCGGAAAAGGCTGCCAACAGCACCTCGCCAGGAAGATGCAGGGACAGGTGCCCGCCCTCCAGCATGATCGACAGCTCCTGAGCGGGAGTGGGGCAGCGGGGGGCGGTGTACATAGTCTGCGAGCGGGTAGTACGTTGAACTGCAGCACAAAATGCGAAGGAAATGATAAGGGGGATGGGGGAAGAAAAGTCAACGGATAGAACAAACGAGGCAACAAACTTACCAATGATATTGGTGCCGCGCCCAAGGTGCGGTCCGCACGCCATGTCCACGGTGCAGCGGCTCGAAGTGGTAAAAGAAAACCCAGCCATTGAGACGCTTAACTCAGAACGACCAAAAAACTTTGATGCGCAGCAGGTGCTGCTGGAGCAAGAACCAGAACGATAATGAGTCGAAGGGCATGAGCCCGAAATTAGGAAGCCCAGAGATGGAAAAAATAGAAGTGGGGATTCGAAGAAATGCGTATCAATATTCAAAAGAGAGGCGGGACTAACAAAAGGCGAAGTGTTAAGGCGAGCAGAGACAAAATCAAAAAGGAAACTCGAGTTGCACGAGGTAAATATGATTGTATGAAATAGCTGGGGGAGCTAGTGCATAATACTAGAACGAGATCGTCTCACTTGATACCTTGTCTGATGTAAATAAGCGCAGGAGAAATTTCAATGGCTGGCTCCTGTTTTTGCAAAGTTTGTCACTGCACCGTGGACCGGGCGTGTGGCCCCCATCTCGAGCACAGCTCCAGCATTATTGGTGAGCTTCCTGATTATTTCCTCTCGTCCATTGTCGTCTCTTCTCTGGACCTCATGTATTTATCTCTCGTTTCTCCTTCCTATACCACAGTTCAGGGTCCCACCCGTTCGAAGATGTATTTTGCACCCCGGTTGCCGCACTCCGGCTCAGGAGTGGATTTAATTATTATGTGCTTGCATGGGCTTCTAGAAAAACATAAAACCATACTAATAAATGTGCATCTCATCTTGAAGAGGACTATTCTCTACTTCCGTAAAGTTATAGTAAAAACTGAGCACGACCGTTCGCAAGCTTTTCTTGTAAGAATCCTTGTCCATTACGTATAATATTACTAAGAAAGCATGTAAATATAATCCAAATTCTATGGTGATTGGTACCATTTTAATCACCACAATCTCACTAATAATTAAAAAAAAAAAAGATAGCGATATAAGTAACAATAAAAAAGTTATGCCGTTGCATTAGTGTTGCCTCACCTATACGAAGCATTTAATCTTTTAATGACGCCCGACTTCTCATTCCTCTCTTTCTTTCGCTCGCTGTCCCTTTCTGTGGCCGCCGATATCGGTGTCTCCACAGTAGCCGAGCTCTGACGGTTCCACCGAAATTTCTACGAACCCAAAGTTCGACCAAATTCGCTTGGCGCTTACGGCCGGACCCGAATAGTGAGCGCCAAGCGAAGAATTACTGTATTTGCAAAAAATTGTAGCTACCACTATAAAATTTATTATAAAATTTAATTTTTATTAAAGATATTATATAGTTTTCCCAAGTATCTTGTAAACTAATCCTTTAAACTCTTCAGAATAAAGCAAATCCTTCCGTTTAATTTAAAAAAAGGCATTTAATTATTTACAGTGCACGAATTCTTTCGTCCTCCTTTTTACATTAATAAGAAAGAAGACGAGTCGATTATAACGTATATAGTATATACTATACTATTTCAGAATTCGGCTGTCACATGAAAATGTAAACATCTAAAAATCTAATCAGTACGGGAACCAGGGTAGGGTTAGTATTTCTGACGAAAATAAGAGAGTCATTGGGTTTTTTTCCAAGTTTGACATATTTTATATTTAGTTTTCTTATATTTCATTGATCATTATAAGGCCGAATATATTTCTAATGTTGAATCAATCATTTAAATAAACCGCGTCGGTGCACGCCAGCACAAGAATGATTTTTCCGCCCGGAAAAGCCCCTTTCTTTTTATTTACGTGTGATTACAAGGACTTGAAGCACTTAATTTATGACAGTCGTTGTGTCACACTGGCGGGATTCGTTTTCGCTATACATATATACATATATACAGTAATTCTTCTCTTGGCGCTCACCACGATCTCTACCGAGCATGCTTACGAGTTATCCCCACCACTGGAGGTGTCCCTCTAGTTCTGAGTCGACGGAGTAATTCGGCACCTTTTGATTAGCCGACACGTCGCGGCCGCGTTTAACCATTAAAAGATTAAATGCTTCGCATCGGTGAGGCAACACTAACGCAACGGCGTAACTTTTTTATTGTTACTTATATCGCTATAATTTTGGGGGGGAATTATTGCTGAGATTGTGGTGATTGAAATGAGACCAAGCACGATAGAATTTGGATTATATTTACTTACTTAGTAATATTATACGTAATGGGCAAGGATCCTTACAAGAAAAGCTTGCGTACGGTCGTGCTCAGTTTTTACTATAACTTTACGGGGTTAGAGAATAGTCCAAATCTAAACATATATTCCAATAGGCCTCTTCAAGGTAAGATGCGCATTCATTAGTATGGTTTTATGTTTTTCTAGAAGCCCATGCAAGCACATAATAATGAAATGCCACATGCAAAACTGAGATCATCGGCCGCAATTGAATACAATAACGAAACGTGTGTTATGGTTGAAGCGCCGAAAACAGAGCCGTCGGCCGTGCTCGAGAATCAGGCGGATCAAATTCGTCGCAATGCTTTCCCGGCGCGCAAAGTACGTTTCGATCTCGCGCGGCACCCACAGAATTTGTTTCACGCGCTCACCAGACGGAATCTCGCGATCCCCCATTATATCAGTCACCCACAAACGTGTAGACGCGGGTCCAGGAATATTTATCGGAGAAGTTTTGGCCAAGCAGAAGGGTGGATTTGCAAAAGTTTTCGCAATAAACACCACCCCCGGTCACATTACTCTCATTGTGCAGCCACGCGAATTAGAAGATTTCCACGCTAAACCACCCGGCCCACGGACTGCCCCGAAGGAAGGAAAAGTCGAGGCCGGCGCCCAAAGAATTTCTAGACTGCTCCGGATTCTTACACTTGATGAATTAAATGAGGAAGAAAAAAAAAGTCTCCTCGAGACAATCGGAAAATTTCCCTATCAATTCTACCTCTCCCCGAAGACGATTTAGGCTGTACTACGCTCACCGCCCATTCTATCCGAACAATCGATGAATCTCCAATAGACACGCAGCAGTATAGATTCCACCCCGTCCATAAGGCGGAAATTAAATCAGGTTTCCCCGTACAATTCCCCCGTGTGGATAGTTCCCAAAAAAACCGGACACGACGGGAGAGCCGCGCTGGCGAATGGTAATAGATTATCGGAAACTAAATGATAAGACAATTGGCGACGCGTATCCCCTCCCTAACATTACCGATATTCTGGACCAACTCGGCCGATCTAAATATTTTAACACCCTAGACCTAGCTTCTAGTTTCCATCAGGTACCTGTTTCTGCGGAATCGATTCCAAAAACAGCTTTCTCAACCCCTAATGGGCATTACGAGTTCCATCGAATGCCCTTCGGCCTCAAAAACGCCCCTGCTACCTTTCAAAGAGTCATGGACATTGCTCTGTCCTACCAGGAACCGAGTTATTCATTTGTATGGACGATATAGTGATTTATGCCAGTTCCCTTACCGAACATGCCCGGAAGTTGAACACCCTGTTATCACGGCTACAAAACGCCGGTCTAACCTTGCAACCCGATAAATGCTCATTTCTTCGTAAAGAAGTCACCTATTTGGGACATATCCAAATTGACGCCGTCAAACGGCTCCCTTTACCTAAAAACAAAAAGAATATAAAACAATTCTTAGGGCTTATAGGATATTATAAAAGGTTCATCCAAGATATGGCGACCATCGCCAAACCCCTTACCAAGTTACTGAAAAAGGATATAGTCTTCGCACGGAACGATGCAACCCAGACCGCATTCGAAAAGCTCCGTGATATCATTTGCTCAGAACCTCTTCTGCAATTTCCGGATTTCACTCAACCCTTCTTGATCACGACCGACGCATCTAAATTCGCTATTGGAGCAGTGCTGAGTCAGGGACTCGTAGGAAAGGATCTCACTATCACGTACGCCTCTAGAACTCTCACTGAGACCGAAACTAGATACTCCACTGTTGAGAAGGAGTTGCTTGGGCCAAGGGAGAAACTTCACTAGTCAAATAACGAAGACCTTCTGTAAGATTTTCAAAATTCGGAGAATTACGTCCACTGCCTTTCATCCGCAGTCATTAGGCTCCCTGGAACGAGCGCACAGAGTCTTCGTAGATTACCTCAAACATTATTGCACAGAAAGAGATTGGGACGAATGGGTTAGATTCGGTATGTTTTCATACAGCACTTCCATCCACGAACCAACCGGGTTCACCCCCCATGAGCTGGTGGTCTATGGTGTTAAAGCCCTTATTCCCTCCGAATTCACCAAACAAAAAATACCGCGTACATTTGCCGACCACCTCAACGATTTGTTCTCCAAAATCAGCACCACCCAAGCCACACCTGCCCACAATCTAAATCGGGCAAAGGAAAAGACAAAAGACAAAAAACCTATACGATAAAAACACGAACCCGCGTAACTTCCACGAAAGCGATCATGTCTACCTATTAAAGGAACCAAAAACGTCAAAATTTGACTCTGCCTGGCTGGGACCTTACCGCGTGAAAACTAACTGTATACAACGACCTAACAATCGAAATAGAACTAGGATCGAATAGATATAAGACCGTCCACGCGAATAAGCTTAAGCTAGCGTTTATAAAACCCGACCCCTAGGGATGAGGTTGCGAACTGTGTTAGGTAAATGAAGAAACATTGTTACAGACGGTTACATCAACTACCCTTTTATTGATATTGCAAACCAACTGAACGAAATTCAGAAATTTAACGTACATGGAAGAGGCGACTCAAGTCCAAAGTCTAATCAAGTTGAATATGCTTACGGCTCGGTCATGGATTCAACTGGATGATAACTTCATTCATCACCCCGCCCCATGAACCTGACATTAAATCTTAAATAATTCCCCCCCCTTACTTCATTCCTACCATTATCTTGAACGGATTTTTGCTGTGCCAAGTTGTGAGTAACTTATTTAGACTAGTGGTTGCTAACACTCGGTATGTCCCGTCTGTTGTATGTCTTCCGCAATATTTAAATGCTCAATATCCCCTGTACATATTATGTCACTGCTAGTATTTCGTTCATTGTTTGACGATTCCTCTTCTTCACTGCATTTGGATCGAAGCCGGCAGATTTGCGCATGCACCACGCATCGAGTTAATTCTTCTTTAAAACTTCTGCGTTGCCGACGTGAAGAGAAAAGGATGTGTCGTCAATGCTCAGATTCTGAACAAGTTTCCTGAACTCCAGACTATTCATCTCCAGGTATAGATCCCTGAAAATCTCAACATTTATAACGTATATCTATATGTATCGTAACCTACATATATTTACAAACTACTGTTTTACCGCATCCTCCACTGCATATTCTTTAATGCTCAATGTTGTCCCCTGAAATAATGTTTTACTGTTTTACACAGAATGTTATGATTCATGCTCGAGTTTTTGTGTTGAACTTTTATATGCCCCTTCATCACCTTCGGCTTTAGTTGTAGCCTCTAAAACAAATAACAATATCAAAAAAGATGCAGAGAAAGAATACGTATTATATTATGTCCTGAAATTAAGAGCGATCTTACATGTGTCGGAATGCAGTGGAACGTAACATGTTTCGTGCTGAATGCAGCAATTATTGCACACACCAATACTCAAGGATGTGCCTTTAAATTGTCTCCTACGATACCGGAAGATGTCAGTACCGCTAAGAAAGGGCGCAGATACTTTAATATCTAAAGATACCACAATCCTTGTACTATGTACTTCCATCTTGTCTCTTGCTGTCTCATGCGGATCTTCCTTTTTGCTGTTAACAGCCCCTCGTGTCTCAATTTTTCGGCTCGTAACAGGGCTTCCCACATTTGCCATGTGCATCACATAATATTAAATGTAATAGTTAATGATTCTGTAAATGGAATTGCAGAGACAGTAAATTTATTAAAAATATGCCGTGCCCTGGTTGGCCACTTCAAAATGAGTGTCACAGCAGCAGATTAAGGATAAATTAAGAAAGATACAGGACCAAACGGGGCTGCAAAATACAAAATTAAAACAAAATGTGAGCTCAAGATGGAACTCCTCTCTGTTAATGTTGTGCTGTAACGAGACACTGTTGGGACCTGAAAGGTCCGCTATCTGTTGCTGTGGTATCATTACCCAGGTGCCCTACAGTACACCTGATGCTCAACAATAGGAAGTTTTGTACGACATCATACCATTTTTCAAAAACCCATTGAATATGTTACCACCGAACTCGTGTGCAGAAAAATATTCGACGGCATATAAAATAATGCCCCTGATACTAGGTATACAATATGCAATAGAACAGATTACACCCACCACAAGGCCTAGACACGGATTAAAAAATAATATAATAAACAATATCGGCATAAAATTCACCTACATAGAAAGAAACACTATCACTACTACCGCCACCATAATAGATCCAAGATTTAAAACAGTAATTTTTCAAAGCGATAGAATCACTAAACGCAGAAATTACAACGACGTTGAATGAACAACAAACTTCTGATAACTGATCAATAACTGACAAAGAAATTAATACGAATACGGGATTTTGTAATTTCCATGTTCAAAAAATTTCACATTTGTCCCATAAGTGTTCCACCACCCCTACAGAAACTGCAGCAAACATAATAACACAATATATAGACTTGCCATACGAACTAATTAAAAGCGACCCTAATGGATATTGGAATAACCATGGCCATATACCATGCCTCGTCTAAAAACAATTAGCGAGAAATATTTATCTATCCCGGCTGCATCCGTACCATCGGAGAGAATATTTTCCAAAGCTGGCCAAATAATGTCTGAAAGAAGAAATAGATTGACGGCCAAACATTTGGACCAACTCATTTTTCTAAATGTAAAGCTGGAATAGCCTTAATACATAGTTCGAAATATCGGGTAATTGTATAAACATTTTATTCGTAGAAATTCTTTTGCTCTTAAATTTCTAATATAGCAATTTTTATATCTGCCCTAGGAAAAAGAAGAGATGACATGACAAATGAAAAATGAAGAAGAAAAACAACATAAATGATAATCAACAAATCCTGATAAATACCTGTCTATCTGTCT
The DNA here is from genome assembly GCA_963969485.1 of Nomada goodeniana. Lineage (NCBI taxonomy): Eukaryota > Metazoa > Arthropoda > Insecta > Hymenoptera > Apidae > Nomada > Nomada goodeniana. The sequence goes on along the minus strand of OZ018306.1, from coordinate 5,200,983 downwards.
TTAAAGAATATTTTCAACATAGAGAAAAATATTACTTATAGCCTGATTAATTGTCACCAAAAATTTAGGTCGGTTAGTCTGTAAGTGCCAATATTAAATAGTTTATAACGAATTAAAATATTAGTAATTGTTAAAGAAATCTTGTTTGCCTTATAATGTCCTGACATTCTAATTTTGAACTAATAAATTTACATAAAGTAAATTCACCAATATTTCACGATATAGTTCAGACTCCAGACATAACCAATAAGCGAAATTTCAATCGACTAATATACTATCTATATCGACTAAATTGTCGACAGTATATCGTTACTAAATAGTAATTAGTCGATGGGGCCCATCGCAACGTTGGGGGCTACTACCGCTTGCGCTCGCATATCGTTCTCTCAGTGACATTTCCTAGAATTTTCTTACAGGTGCGTTGTTATCATCTATCAATAATACCGGAGAACACGTCACTCGCCGCATAAAACCACGCAGCACGTGATTAGAAAGCTGTCACCTTTAGGTAGCACCTATTTCCATAAGGGGGGAGTGTTACGCTATCGCGTATACCGAGGATTAACCCTTTAACCTACGATTTACGTTCGAGAATTTTGGGCCGAAAACGTAAACAATCTCGCGCAGCCTTCGAGCCATTCGCACGATCATCTACTACGGGCTATGCCCGTAGTTGTAGGTTAAGGGCTTAATATTCCTTAATAGCGAATGAGCGAGCGCCCGTGTTAAAATGTATAGGATGATGTCAGGAAACTAGACCGAGATCAATTACAAAATGCTTGTTTTAATCTTAAATACGTTTTAAAATCAACAGGAAAGAACCCCCTCCCGGTGCAACACTTCACCCTTCACGAGGTAATCATTTCCCCACGCTAATATATCCCTGGCGATCACGCGTACTCGATCGTTTCACAAAACTTCCGATGCATCGAGTTCCCTCGTAGGTTCCGCTGGCACGCGAGGCACAACACTGTATCGTTATCGCAATGCTGAGTCGGTGCCAAGCGTCTGGGTCGCATGTAATAAATCAATTGAGGCAGACTTCAAACCGGTTTTGCGACCGCGATACGCAAAACATACATCGTATTGTTCGAACACCGACTATCGGGAATCGAGGGATCGAGGGATCGATCCATTTTTGATCGTTCAATAACCTCATTTAATGCAGATCGTACAGGACAGGTGTGGTACCTAAAACGAAACGACTTCTTGATCCGCTTTCTCTGCCAATAACCGTTTTATCAACTGTTATATATAGTAATAATAAATGATTACTATAAAAAACCAAAAGCAATCGTGAAAATGTTAACGCTTTTATTTACTCCTGTCATGGACGGCGTCGCGTTCTCATCTTTCTTCTCTTTCATGTTCTTTTTTCTCTTCCATGTTCTTTCTTCTCTTTCATGTTGTTTCAATTCCTCTATTAGCCATTTCGCAACAGACTGGCAGCAGACTGCCGACAAATCCAGGCAATTTCTGACAAAACCTGTCGACAGTTCATACCAAACTGTATCCGCGGTATCGCAGCAATATAGTCGACCAGGCATTTAAATTTGAGGGGAAGCGCTTCTACTGGGGCATTTAAATGAGCTCAATAAAAACTTATTATTATGTGTTTTTATTAATTTGTATGACATAATATGATATAAGACATATATATACTATGTCACTGCTAGTAGTTTGTGTTCATTTTTTCGTTGTCTGATGACTGCATGCCTCTTCTTTACTGTATTTGGGCTGAGGCCAGCGTGTTCGTACATGCACCACGTATCGAGCTGATTCTTCTTGAAACTTCTGCGTTGCTTTACATGAAAAAAAAAGTACAATTCATTAGTATGAATGGAAGAAACAAGTTACTATGGACAATGTAGCATGATCTAAAAAAAAGTGGAGTCTTCACCAGTTGTCAAGGTTCAGATTCTGAACAAGTTTCCTGGACTCCAGACTATTCATCTTCTGATATGGATCCCTGGAAAAATTAATATTTATAACATATATATATTTTTTTTTTCATAAATTTTTCCAGGGATCCATATCAGAAGATGAATAGTCTGGAGTCCAGGAAACTTGTTCAGAATCTGAACCTTGATATATATATATATCATAACATACATATATTTATAACTACTGTCTTGCTCTATTCTCCACTGTATATTTTAATGTCCAATATTGTCTCCTGAAATAATGGTTTTCCAAGATAAACTGTAGATATCAGTATCGCTACCAAGAGGCATAGATACTTTAATCTCTGAAGATCCTACAACCCTTGTACTATTACTATTACTTCCATGACCGTCAATCTCCGTCATTCTATTGGATAACTACTGAAGAGGTAGACCCGGCTTTCTACAAAACTTCTTAAATATCCTCATGTTGTTCTCATAGGGAAAGGCATAGAACGAATCTAATGGACCAAGACGTCTGACGTCATTGGCCAAATGCAGCAGGCCATGCCTATAGGGAAATTGTAAGTAAAACAAAAGTTATATTTCATTCATCATTATGTAATACATGTTTGCCAATCATTACTTACTTTGTTTAGATAAACTATTTGGCATTTTTGGGCGGGTCCAACTTGAAGGAGGCTGTCATGTTGTCTTTCAAAGAACTATTTGCAGACAGTGTATTCACGTCCTATTCATGGTTGGCCGCGAAGAAAACAAGTTATGTTTAGCCCAGACGAGAGCTGCGGGTGCTATACAGGGTAAGAATTACTGTTCATATAATTGTGATACTATTATTTATATGGTATTCAGTATTCAGGTTTTCTTTACATTTCATTGACAGAAGCCATGCTCCAAAAGAGACCATTCCAAAAACTAACTAAGAAGGAAATTGGAGATTGTTTGAGAATAGCGCTTCGAACTGCTAAGGAGAGGGTGCGAGAAGTCGGTCACTTGGCTCCCGTATCCGTCAACAACGAGTGGCACGCAATTCGTGGGCAGAGGAAGAGGTTGGTTTTGTATTATATATCTAATCAGAATATTAAAACACGTGTACTTACGTATGTACAAGTAGCTTCGTGGCTTTTTTATTTCACCAGTATAAACTCACTGAGCTTCGTGGCTTGCTTAATTCACTGGTATAAACTCACTTAGCTTTGTGGCTGTTTTTATTAACTGGTATAAACTCACTTGTTGGGTAAATAACTGAAATACGACATTCAACTTTTTCTCAATCTTGTTATAGGTTAACACAAATACAGGTTGACTATATATATATATGCTATTTCTCCTCAGCAGGCCTGCTAGGTCTCTGCCGCTAATCTGTTGGAACTAGGTTTTGTTGCCTACCTGCCGGCAGCCCGCTGCGTGTAACAAATAACGCAACAGACTGTCGCTAGTTTGCTTACAAAGCCTGGCAACAGGCATACGCAATGGCCTGTTGTAACAGGCTTGGCTGATAGGGTCATCTCTTTCATTCGCTTTTCTGCTTTTTTATGATTCGTGTTCTTCTTCTCTTTCTATTCCACCTCCTACTTCCATCTGTGATGAAAGTAATTTATGTTATGTAATATTATGAGCTGTTGGAGGTTTGGACTGATTAATAAACAGACTGGGGTTAGGTTTGATATTTAATATCAGAGGAAGTCTTGGGATGATAATACTTTTTTTTTGGAAACACACTTGTGTTGTTGGCGGTTTTGGTGGCTTGTTATGATGTCGATGACATTGAATCGCTTATGGCCGCCGGCGGTTATGCGTAATTTGAACGGTGGAGCGTGCACGGACGCCACCGCTTAGATCCATTTCTTTGGACCGCCTTGCCGAGCAGTGCCGCATCATTCTAATCGCGGCCAAACACGATTACCCCCAGGACATGGCTGCTGTGTCCGATCAAAACGTGGAAACGATGCAACCCTTAAGGCCGGGCGGGGAAGCGCCCAAATAATACGCAACAGCGCAAATAATACGAAACATTTTAATCGAGTTTCATATATTAAGCACAACAGTTGCAGTTGTAACAGACAACGCTGCAAATATGAAAGGTGCTGTGCGTACTTCGGGTTTTGTACATTTGCAATGTAGAGCATACATGTTAAATTTTGGCAGAACGGCACAATGACCTCTGTCGTCGAGCAGCTGAGTTCTTGAGGCAAAAGGGATGAACGGTGGGGGAGGAGCAGACCCTCCCTCTCCACGTCCGTAGGCCTCCGACGACCCGACCTCGTAATATCTAGAGGCGGGATAGCCTTCGTTGTCGATGGGCAGGTAGTATCCAGCGAAAACGCGTTGGATCTAGCCCATGGTCGGAAAGTGGCGAAGTATCAGACAATCTCCTGTCTTCGACCTGTCTGATCTGGTCGCAGCCCATGCAGGAGTGACTCGCGAAAATGTCGCTTTTACCGCCATAACGATCTCTTGGCGAGACCTATGGAGTCCCCAGAGTATAAGTGAGCTCCGTCTCCTGGGTGTTACCAAGTCCCAGTTGCGGAGCTTAACCACTCGAGTGCTATGGGTCCCCTGGATGATCTGGCGACGTTTTAACGCCATTACGGCCCGCTATCGTCCTGATAGGAGGCTGCCGCGCTAAGTCTGCCGGTGCGGTGCTTTGGGTGAAGAGTAATAGATGCATGCAAGGTGCGAGTATGATTGGAAAGGGCATCACGGGATGTCTCGGATTGCACCTGTCCTGGCCCTAAGAGCCATAGATCAATGTGCCCAGCAATGTCCAGACAGACCCAAAACCGTGGTCTGATGCACAATATCTTGCCTCACGGTGTCTGTCTAGATACATAGGTAGATACAAGGCTTCACGGAATGATAATAAATCAAAAGCAATCAATTGGAATTTTGTAAAAAGTACTAATTGGACTATTGACGTAATTGTTGTTTGTGGAGTTAGTGAATACACAGATACTTGGAGTACATAAGTAGATGATATATTAATTTCCGATAACAAAGATCATAGTCTCAAGAAAGGTGCTACTATAAATATTTGAGATAGGACATCAAATAACGTAATTCAGACAAACATTTAGTACCATGGCTAATCGAGGCACTTTATCACAGAGACTGATTCAGGCTCGTAATAAAGGTGTACCATCAATAGTTGCAAACTTCTCTAGGTTGATGATAGCCCTCCTGCCGTTGACCTTGATAGCGACTGGTGATGTGCTTGCTGATACACAGACAGCTGAATTCGGAGCGTTACAACATGGCACGCACGACCTCTTAATGCCGAAGTGATTGCTAACCAATGGGCATTGGCTTTTGGTGCAAGAGATGCTGATCAAGTAATGGCTCGTACATATGGTGAATTAGTGGGAATATCTAGTGCGAAGAATCAGAGTTCTCTTGATAATATGCAACGAGCGAGAACAAAACTTCTCCGAACCCTGAGTCAGGCATCCCCAACCGCACATGAACTTCGTTCCTTGGGGGCAGAGATAGTGCGCCGATGTCGTCAGTCAAATGAACTGAATGCAGATATAGATGATTGCGTATGACATTATGATGCCAATGTTGCTATCAGTAACCAGACACTAGAATTTTACATGTTGGAAGGTCATCTTGCCCCAAATACAGTATTTGTGGATGAAGTTAGCCGAGTTGCCTGGACACAGTTGGGATATTGGCGCATGAGTGGGTGGATCTCACTGATCTAGACTTTGAGCTAGTACAAGATGTAGCTGAAGTTTGGGCAACAGCTACTGATAATACCCATCTTGGGTATCATGAGGGCAAGGCGGTGCAGAGTCTTGAAAAGACACCAGGAATGATAGGAGGCTCAATTTTTTGCTACTTAACTGCGCTGGCAAAGGAGTCTAACGTTACACCTGCTTGGGTGCAGAGAAGACGCAGGCAGTTTGAGGACAGAGTTCCAGGTATTAATTTTGATACATACATCACAGAGCCAATAGTAAAACATTTTTCTCGAATGTACTCTCAAATGGATGCACAATGGGAAGATATCTATAGACAACTTGTGGTGTGTTGGTCCATGCTCCAACTCCCGGAGGGAGTATCTCTGCCACGAATAATAGAGCAAGCTAGCAATAACAATGTAACATGCCTAACAACCATTACTGATGTTGTCACTAAGCTGCAACATTTTGATGTTGATCTGTTACTGCAAAAGGGTATCCCGAGGACCAAAACCGCTTTTGAAACCCATAGAATACATTACAACAGAATTGTGTGCGGAAAAATATTCTACGGCGTCTAAAGTAATGCCCCTGATACGAGGAATACGGAATACAATCCTACACATCATAGCGAACACAAGGCCTGAGCTTGGATTGAAAAACAATATCATAAAGAATATCGAAATTAGATTTAATTACATAGATAGAAACAAAATCACTACTACAGCAAGATTTACAGCAACTTTTTAACATGACCGAAACGCAGATTCTAATACTGAATCACTCAAATCAGAAGTTACAACCCTCGTGAGTGAACAACAACATAAATGAAAATAGATGACCATTTGAAGAAGTAATTCGTATAAATATAGGGTTCTGGAACATTGACGCTGAAAAAGTTTCACATTTAATCCGGCAGTACTCTACCCCTTTAGAAACTGCAACGAACATAATGAAGCAATATTTAGATCTGCCTTCTCAAACGATTAAAGGTGATCCTATTGAATATCGGGATAAACATGGATAAACACAATGACTCAGTTAAACAAAATTAGCGTTAAAAATTTATCTACTCCTGCAACATCGGTACTTTCGGGAAGAATATTTTCAGAAACTGGCCCGTTGTCCTCGGATCGCAACAATGGAACAGTATTACTTGAAATATCAAGAAATTGCATAAACATTTTGTAGAGAAAATTCTTTTACTCCTAAATTTCTAATACAGCAATTTTTATATCTGCCCTAGCAAAAAGAAGAAATGACAACATAAATGACGATCAACAAATTCTGATATATAAAAAATTAACTTGTGCCATCATTTTGTAGTGCGTCCAGAGGTAAATGAAAAAAGTGGAGTGAGTGAGAGCGGCCAATTAATGCCGCCGATCGGCAGGGACGTAGCGCCCTGCGCTACCTAGTTACACTAGTTACCCTACTAGTTACACTAGTAGTTCAGTTATTACTAGTATAGCTATACATTTTATTCAGTATTTTAAGTATTTCATAGAATTTTATTTCTTCGCGCAGTATTATTCTTGGTTTGTAGTTGTAGTCGACGGGCGCTCTCGCCTCGTACATTGCATGTACCCTAGCGGCTTTGCGGTCCAGGTTAAAAGGCCTGACAAAAACTTTCGATCCGCCCCTCCTACAGTAGTGTAAGAAAACCCGAGGTTCGGAGCGCCTTGAATACTCATCTGGCAAATGTCGCCACGAGGCCGATAGGCGAGCGGGACGCATAAACATTTGGGGGGTCGTAAAATAAACCCTGGAAGGACTGCATCGTGGGACGGGGGCACGCCTTCTCGGCGGGCATGAATGCAGCGACGGGGCACTCTTGAGTAAACGATCGAATAGAGCAGATCGGTTATAACGGAACCATTGTATTGATTCATAAACAGATATACTTGTTATTCGTACGAATTTTGTATCATCCTTATAATACTTTCGTCTTACAGTAGTATACGATATATAACGCTTGTAGAGTTACCATGCCAACGCCGATATCTTTTGTTTCAACAAACTCCACTGTTCCAAATATAGAGACAATGGTCTGATTCATTTCGTTTAGAACCACAAGCCAGAATAGCAGAAACTTTTACAATTTCATTTCCGTTACTATTTGTTCTATTTTGCATAGTTCTTTTTACTGTTTATTTAGTGTCATTGGGCTTTCATATTTTGTGTTTTTATTAGTGTATTATATTATTTATATCATAGTTAATTGTTTGTTAGAATTAATTTGATATTAAAGTTTAATTCATATATATGGATACATTTATATACGTTTGCGTGTGTGCGTTGTGTGTACATGATTAAAATACATGTTTCGACCATGGGAGGACATCCCTAGTGTCTATGGCTCGAGAAAGGGTAGTAGAGGAGGAGGAAGAATAGGAGGCGGAAGAATCTACGCTTGGAATAGAAAATAATGAACCACCACGCACAGTTATCAATTGATGCACAGAAACTATGTCTTAATACGGTAAAAAATATAATAATGAATGAGACGATAACGCAATCAGCAGTAGTCCAAAAAGCGGCAGGCCTGACAACAGTTTCAGCTTCAAAAATGTATAGAATACTTAAAGGCGGGGTCAAAAAACGGAAGAAACGTTCAGATTTCGGAAAAAACAAAGCATTGAACGGAGAACATGTTATTCGAAGAGAAATCTACGAATGCTATCGCGGCAATTCAATGCCGACAGCTGAAATTCTTCAATGAAAACTACAAGGAAAGGGAATAGAAATAGAATGGAGCACATTTTACGTGCGTTTGCATAAGTTAGGCTTCTACTATAAAAGAAGTAGAGAAGAGGTCCGATTTTATGGATCAAGAAAAAATGATCAGCTGGAGATCCCAGTATTTGGATCAAATCGCAGGATTCCGGCAAGAAACTAGAATGATCTATTATCTTGATGCGACATGGTACGATACACATGATACGGTTACAGCTGGTTGGACCGATGGGTCTTCGAATTGCATTGCAAGGATACCCACAAACAAGGGTAAAAGATTAATCGCGTTGCATAGCGGTAGTATAGAGGAACGGGTAGAAAAATCGCTTAACATTTGGTGGTCAAAATTTAGTTCAATGTCTCGTGAATTAGCACAAAAACATGGACTTCTCAATATTTGAGGAGTGGTTTGAGAATCAATTGTTACCAAATATTAAGCCCAATAGTGTCAAAATAATGGGTAATGCACCATATCATTCAAGGTGCACTCAAAGAAAAGCTCCAAGGTTGAAATTCAAGAATTCCTAATGGCCCACGCGTCTCACATTTCGAGGATAATTATACAAAAGACGAACTGCTAAAAGTGCTAGGCACAAAAGGATTCGAGAAAATATATGTAATCGAGGACATGGCAAGACGCAATGGACATGTGGTATTAAGATTAGTACCGTACTATTGCATTTTCAACCCAATCGAGCTAATTTGGTGACATTTAAAACAGGACACGCGACGAAAGACTACATTTCCGATGTTTCACACAGAATAATTCCATAAAGAAGGTAGAAAACTGCAACCAGTAGGCATGACGTCTGAGAGTATGGCCCCTTCGTCTTCAGAGTCTCTTCATAGTTTTTCTTTCCTGTACAAAAGTACGTAAAAAATAGTTAAAATTCATCATAATCGAATATATATATATATATATATATATATATATATATATAATGTTTACACATGTATATGAAATTCGTACTTACAAAATGGCTCCTTCCTATTGATGTTTCACAAATTGTTCTCTCTTCCTATGTTCTTGTGATTTGTTGCCTGTAACTCTTCCTCTGTGGACACTACTTTTTCGATGGAATTCTTCCAGTGAAAATCTCTGATATTATTAATTTCTTCTTTCGAAAGTTCTACACCTTCCGCGTGGAACTTCGGAAATGTATTATTTCGTCGCGTGTTCCGTCTCAGATGTCCCAAATTAGATGGATTGGGTTGAAAATGCAATAGTACGTTGGTAATGTTAACACTACATGTCCATGGCGTCTTGCCATGTCGTCAATTACATATATTTTCTCGAATCCTTTTGTGCCTAGCACTTTTAGCAGTTCGTCTTTTGTATAATTATCCCCTAAATGTGAGTCGTGGGCCATTAGGAATTGTTGAATTTCAAGCTTGGAGCTTTTCTTTGAGTGCACCTTGAATGATATGGTGCATTACCCATTATTTTGACACTATTGGGCTTAATATTCGGTAACAATTGATTCTCAAACCACTCCTCAAATATTGAGAAGTCCATGTTTTTGTGCTAATCCACGTGACATTGGACTAAATTTGGACCACACAATGTTAAGCCAGTTTTCTACCCATTCTTCTATACTAGCGCAATGCAATACGATTAGTCTTTTACCCTTGTTCGTGGGTATCCTTGCAATGCAATTCGAAGACCCATTTTAGTCCAACCAGCTGTAACCGTATCATGTGTATCGTACCATGTCGCATCCAGATAATAGATCATTCTAGTTTCTTGCCGGAATCCTGCGATATGATCCAAATACTGGGATCTCCAGCTGATCATTCTTTCTTGATCCATAAAATCGGACCTCTTCTCTACTTCTTTTATAGTAGAAGCCTAACTTATGCAAACGCACGTAAAATGTGCTCCATTCTATTTCTATTCCCTTTCCTTGTAGTTTTCATTGAAGAATTTCACCTGTCGGTATTTCATTGCCGCGATAGCATTCGTAGATTTCTCTTCGAATAACATGTTCTCCGTTCAATGCTTTGTTTTTTCCGAAATCTGAACGTTACTTCCGTTTTTTGACCCCGCCTTTAAGTATTCTATACATTTTTGAAGCTGAAACTTTTTTCAGGCCAGCCGCTTTTTGGACTACTGCTGATTGCGTTATCGTCTCATTCATTATTATATTTTTTACCGTATTAAGACATAGTTCCTGCGCATCAGTTTTTAACTGTTCAATTTACAGTATGTTGTTCCTGCTCCCTGCACTACATTTGTATATGAGCTATATATGTATTATATCTGAATATTTATTAATGTTTTTAATATGTAAACATAATAAATTGAACATTAATAAACTTGACTTTTTAATTGTATGTAATGCATGCCTTACAATAAAAATAAAGATACTGTTACGTAGGAAGTATTATTTCCTTCCTTCCGTCTATTATATGCCCTTATTTGGAAATCGGGGTGCATGCAGTCGAGTCTGCCCCTTCCGCGACGTCGCGATGACGTGACCCTTTGGGAGAATCTTTCCGGACTACCTTGAAAGATTCCGTGCCCCCACCAGCTTTTTGGTCCGGATTTCGGGTATAAAAAGGGCACGAATTCTGCTCTCGGCGGCTCAGTATTAATCTAGCTTCGAGTACGTTCCGTATCGACTATTTTGATATTTTAGCTCAGCGAGATCGGGTTCCGAGTCCCCTTCGAGCAATATTACTAAATTCTTACACGTTCATTTCTTAAAGACGTTATACTTATTTTACGGTATATCGTCAGGCCTTTTTGTTGGGCAGTATACCTTTCCAATCCGTACAGATTGAGAAATGTGGATTTTGTAGTTTACAATCAGACTGTAGAATAACCAAAGAGTAGAAAATATACGCTTAATACCATCCTACGCATTTTCTCATTGAATCTCCTCTGCCAATCATTAGCAGTAACGTCCCACCTTAACCGCTCGAGGTGTATCGCTATAAGTTTCTTGTCCAATTTTACTACCAATCCTGTGGCTCCCGCGGCGATGAAAGAGGCGCTGGTTGGTCCACGATTTTCTGTGACACCCGGTGATGAAATAAGCACCGGCTAGTTCACGCACTTCCTATCTACACGGCTCCCGATGATGAAATACGCACTGGTTGTCCGTCACTAACAAACTCAAAAAAAACCAATCCTCGGCTCAGCAGCCGTGCACATATGCCTTCGGAAATATATCATGTTTGGTCTCATTTTAATCGGAAGAACATGATCAGCAACATGATCAAAAAAATTAGAGTTCGAAAAAACTAAAAATAAAAAAGTTAAGCTGTTGTTTTGATTATAGCATTGTTCTGCATTTGTTTAATCACACCGACACGGTGACATTTAAATTTCTCGGCTGCCTCGGCCATCGTTCTATCCTTGTTTTTTCCCTTACATCCTAGCGACACCGACAAAAGCGAGCCGCGAACTTTAAGAAATTGGGATCTGTCCTACTGACTGACACTGGCTCAAACCATTTACACATTGATCAACAGTATATCATATACTGTATATGTGCACACATTTCAAGTTGGCAAGGCATTGCCCTGCTCGGTCGACGAGCGCTCGAGCTTTGTAGTTCGTTTAGTGGGGTGAGAAATCCCCACACCACTTTTTTCATTTTGCTCTGGACGCACTATATGGTATGGGTAAACTAACCCAAACCGGAAACTTTAGGCGATGGATTTCTAACCCTTTGAAGGGAAAGGCCGGAAACACCCCGAACGGAGTTCAACTTTTTGTTATAATCTGCGATGATTGATACCGAGACTGCGTACAGGCCAGAACGAAAAGGTATAAATTTGACACGGGAGATTTAACTGAGACCGTAATATCACAGGTTCTGGATAACACTGTTTGGAGTTTCGAACAAAATATCAAACAAAACTACATACATCGAAGTATAACTAAACGACGACTTTTCTTCTCATTTGCAAATACTGTTAAGAAAAGAAAACTGATTGCTTCATTTTTCCTAACGAGTATGGATAAGGATTATTAATATGATTTTCACGAAATATTGAAATACAATTGGCATGCATTTATTCCCCCCTTATTGTAAATATCATTCGTACCCTTTTTCTGATTTTTTTCTTACACCTCACAAAATTACATTAAATCGGTTCGGTATTCTTCTCGTAAGTACAATTCTCTCGGTCAACATTAAAAGGGCTAACTGTATGCCCCAATCGTATAAAGCAACAAAAAAATAATCATACGTATAGGGTGACTCAGCTAACCCGACAACGTAAAATGACTCGTATAAACTGTTTGTTAGATGAAAAATTGTTTTAAATAAAAGCATGGTGCCTGAGAGACATAAAATATAAGATTTAGTTTTTTGTTACATTTTTTTTTTTTAATCAAAATATAAAGGTCACCTCGAACCTTTTAAATGGTACGCGTAATATTTCGTCCTGTATCCGTCGAGAATTAGCGATGTTCATTATTGGATTCTTTGCTTCCATATGAAAGTAATCAAGCGTCCGACGAATTGAAGACCAACTGGGTCTATAGTTTACTCGATAAGCTCATTGGGCACCCTCCTGTTTGACAAGCACATCTATCTGCAGCTTCAACTTCCGTATGGACAATGTTATTTTATTAGCATTTAGCAGGCTGGCAAATTTCACAGTACAGGCCAGAAGATAGTTTTCCAAAAAATAGTATATGAATATAGGAAATGTGGCGTACGTTATACGAATGCCTTGTCACGACTCCTTCAAAGTTATTCAGGCCAAAAGATAACACGCACGTAGGAAGTTTTAATTTTTTCTTCATTTTTTGTTATGTTCTCTTTTTCATTTACTTTTGATTCCTACCGTTTCAGAGTTATTTCAATTTTTCTATTATTCGCACGACTGTCGTGGGCCCTGAAGGAGAATATTCACGAACAATTTACCTAAAGGTTGATTCGTTCCAAAAGATATCGCCTCGATCGTTAATACACGCTTGCATCATCCTTTGAAATTATCGTACATATCTCTGGTATAATACTACGGAATGCAGCAATGATCTGCCCCCATTATTTTATCAGGTACTATTGTCGGTTGATGGGCAAAAACCTTTCTAGGCGTCAGCTCAAGGGAAATAGGTGGACATTGAGACAGACCTTTCTCCAGTCGATCCAGTGACATGTATGTTGTCAACTGGAAATATTTCCATATCATCATGGTGCACCGCGACGCTGACACCTGTGCCTGCAGTGTTATTAAGTCTAGATCTTCTAACAGACTCGGCCCTCGGTCTTCAGCAGAGTCTATATAAGCTCTACACGGTGAAGACCCTTGGAAGAAATGTGCTCCTCTGATGTATGCACAGACCACGATTGCAGACTCCACTATCCTTCATGACAATTCGTCCTCGCGGTGCTGTTTCCACCTTCTTCAGTTCTATTAGATTCGCTCTTTCTTCCCACATTTTCACTTTAATTCCATCTTCGTAAGGTTTTATTGAGAGCAATATTTCTTAGCTGCACATCGTCTCCTTCGACACCTCATCTTGATATCGTGTTGCTTTATCGTAAATACCCTCATCCCGAAGTGGATCCCGGATGTAGGAACAGAGTAAAAAGGAAGTGCAGGCCTATCGGAATTAGATTCCGCGATTTCCAGTTTGGCAGGAAATGGTCAGTCGCTCTGATGACACAGCCTCATCATATATTCTCGCTGCTCTCGTGTTCTTTTTTGTTATTTTTGGGGGAACCACGAACCCACACTCAGCCATCCTGCATAACAATTCGCTCATGGATTTGTCTTCAAGCAGCTTGTCTCGTCACCGTCACCGCCACTTCGTTGTGGTCTCACTCTTCCCTCTCACGTATCTTATTTTAATAACATCGCCTCGGAGTCTGGGGGATCAAGATGTTGCTTCGTTTTGTCGTTGATGCCATCATCCCACTTCTGACACCAAATGTTTGCAGAACGGCGATCTTCGCGTTTGTAGGCACTGATCAGTCGATCTAACGCCATGGCCTGTTTCCATTCTTGCTGATCTCGTGTTGTTTCTTTTTGTTCACTGCTAGACACCATAATGTCACAGATCTTATGTTCCATTTGTTCGTTGACGGAAGCCAGGATCCCATTCTGTGCTCTCCACTGTGACGGCTTGCCTTGCATATTCAATACACCCATGGATATATTCGTTCTACACACTGTAGGTAACCAGTGCTTAATAATTATCTATGATTTGTTCGGGCCTCCATATATATGTAGTATGTGTGATGTTTCCAATCCATGGTTAGCGCGCGCGCTCAATGTCATCGAACCCTTTTCGGCTTATGCTTGCCAGGTAGTGTAGCGGCAGGTGGTGTACTACCTCGGACCAGCAAACATTAGAGCGGCAATTCGCATCGTATTACACCAGAAATGGCAAGAACTATGAACAACCATTTATTGACAGGCAAGGCGATATCTGAACATTTAGGCTCAAGAATAATTTAATTACTTCCGACGCTCTGTTTCTAAACTGTTTAAATAAAATAACACGTGTCGCTATTCCATTATTTTTCTTCATATTGCTCTCGATTCCTTGCATAAAAACCAACCACGAGGGTGCCAATAAGTATTTCAACCGTGGTTTTCGTACGACATCTACGTGTTCATCTACTGGAATGCTAAGTACTCTAGATTATGTCGCCCCAAAAACCATTCAATTTTTCTCTGAACCACATATTCGTACAGCACCAGTTTATAAGAGTTATTCTCATTTATAGATTAAAATTGGACACCCTGTATACTTTAGATGAACAGAAAGTAATAAAACGTTTAATCATCTGCACCGGTTTTTCGTTCTAATTCCACGTGATATTCCATTTCATATATGATTATGACAGCTACAGATGACCCTTTGTTAACTGGCTTTTCCTGTACTAAGCAAAAATTGACAGTGCTCGTTACAAGAGTTTAAATCCGACACGTGCATTATACCCATAAATAACTTTAATACTAAATACTACATCATGTTGGCATCACTGGTCTACTATTCAGGGTAAAATCCCACTCTACCCCTCCATTTCTGGTCTATATAGATATCAATTTGTTTATAAGTTTATATTCGTAAAATACGGAGATAACCAATTTTGTTCGATTATTAGAGAGGAGAAAAATATGTTTTAAACTTTTTACACGATGACAACTGTTGGAGAATCGATTGGTTGGCGCGATGGGCAAAAGTGCCAAATTCGAAGGTTTCGGTTGCGTCCGAACCCATACTTGTTTTTCGCCACCGACCACGGCTTTGTTCTACGACAGTCGCGAAGTCAGTCACCACAGATTAGACAACGAAGCACACGTGAAAATTGTTCAGGAAAAAACACCTGTGTCATTATTGCATCATTAGTCTTAACTACGCAAAGTTCGCATGTATTGTTGCGTCATTTCAACATTATCTTATATATATATATATATATATATATATATATATATATATATATGTGTGTGTGTATTTTACATCGTTTCCACTATGGAATATTCAACTGGCCTTATTCTTTTAGATGTTAACCAAATCCACTTTAATATACCTTTTTCCATCAAACTTAATACCATAAATTCATAGAGAGGGTGTATTTCAAGGTCAGAAAAATTGGTGAAAACTTTCATTTCACATTCAAGCAGCGAATACCAATAAATATATTATTCAGTAACATCTACCAACACATATCATTTCTCACATTCGCAATCAATATTGTGCCATGATATTTTCTTGATCGAATTTCGTCTACAATGAAATAAAATTTTAAAACGGAAATTAAACAGGTGAACAACAACATCCAACAACATCAACAGTTCACAACATCCAGGTGAACAGTGAATGCACTGTCATTTATAGCGCTACGAGTTCTATTTCTCTGCTTTCCACTAAATTAATTTCCGTTCGAGTACTCGTATTAATCGTTTTCAGATCATCCATAATTCAACGATATTTAAACATATAAATTAACGTTCAGTGAATATTACTAACTATGCAATCTTAATGAGAGAATAATAATTGCAAAGTTTCAGTGTGCCAGACTAACGGCAACACTGGTCGTCTTTGAGTTACCAAACCACCACAAACGGGTGATCCGCCCGACACCTTGCGTCACCTAGCCAATATGTTTGAGACGTTTCGATGTATTCAGAGGCATGTGCGTGATTTAACGGTGTAGCCGTTTCTCGTTGGCCAAATCGAAAGTAGGACGAATCCAAACCATTCTTTTTTGTCGTACGGTCGCTAGGATTTGTTAAAACAAAATATATCGAATTGCCATGGTAACTCCGTGTGCGTTATTGTAACGTGCTTCCTATATTACAAATCAAGAATAATACTGCCCGATAGTTTCAAATACTTAAAATATTCAAGAATATTTATAGCTATACTAGCGGAATTATAAATTAATTCGCAATCTTCTCATCTCGTTGCTTGGAAACCAACACTGCCTTGCCGATCGGCGGCATCAATCGGCCTTTCCCACTCCAGCTTTTTCATTTAATTTTTAGTTTTAATTTAGTGTCTGTTATGAATAGATTGACGTTTCGTACCTGCGAAACGGTTCCGGAGAAGTTTTAGTCATTATTAACTTATAAAGTGAATAGTGTCACGAAATTTTGTTTTAGTTCACTCATTTTTGTTTTTTGTAATCAAACACTAATATTTTTCTGCTTCTAACGGAATGTATTTTTCTTATCCAAATTTTAACCATTTGGCCGCACTGTGCGACACGACATCGCGAGAGCGTGGTTATACTGTCTCTGAACTTGCCCGGACATCTCGTGTCGAACATACGCGGCCATTGCCACCCATTGAAATCCATCTTTTTTTTTATTAAGGAAGGCTGTTCCATAATTACTTTCCCAAAAACAGGCAAAGAACATCAAGGACATTCTCAATGGACGTTGAGACGGCATTGTGTTTGAAGACAAATCCCATTATTAGATTTCTGCTGATAACCCGAGGAAGAATACGGGTCAATGAAATGTTTGGATCTCGCGAAGAAAAGGGCGAAGGGTCTATTTCATCATTTATTGCAACAAGCGGCCAAGTCTTGAGTATATGAGGATGAAAAAAGAATCATTTGTTTATAATATTATATTATATAGCTCATGCTATTGGCGAGGAGTCTTTACTTTACTTTAGTAAATGCATTTCACTAGCGGAGAGGCATGTAGTAACTTACAGGTAAGTTAGTTTTAAATTACCTATTCGAAACATATTATATCTTCTACTTTGTTTTATGTACGCAATAATTGTAATTTATTCTACAATTCAGATTAATTGCATAGATGTTCTTTTATTTAATTTACAGTCAAAAATTGCATCGCGCAATGTTCAATATGGCGTACTTTCAGATTAACAACTCAATAACCCATCCCTGTTATTTTTAAATTCTTTCTACACAGAATCCTGTTAGGTGGGTATATTTCTGAACACTACGCAAGGCGGCACCGCAAATGAACCAGATCTTGAGGTGTCAGATATCGAAAATGTGATGAAGAGTACTGACCGGAATGGCAATCGAAGACAAGATGCATAGTTATACAGATACACGTCAAGTAACAATATTCGAAAAAATGAAAGGCGATAGTTTTTCCAACAATGAAGAATTACTTGCACCGGTTCCATTACATGTAACTGCAAAAGGCGTGGATATATTTGACGCTGTGCGCGAAGATGTAGGATTTTGCGGACTTTTATAGAAGAACGGGATCAAATGCACTGCATTAGACACCAGGCGGATTTATGTGCGAAAATCATAAAGCAGGGATCTACAATGAAGATTGCGAGAATAGTTGTCATCTTAATCAGAGGAGGATCCCCTGCTTTTTCTCATCATAAACGCGACATCATAAATGCGACAAATAGTGATTTATGTTTATACAATGACATACGTTGGGTGACGTGCTGGAGCAACCTGGAAGGGATATTTTAATTTAGGAAACTACATGTTGTCCTTCTTCAAAAAAGAAATAAAAACAAATACCGAAAATGTGCAGGAAAGGTTAAAGGATATTATATTTTTTTGCGAGTTGACATTCCTTGCTGCTGCTACATTGCCCCCGTAACAGTTTAAATGCCAAATTGCAAAGAACAGAATCGGACAGTTTCATATTTGGTCAGCCACGTAAGTGGTATTCAAAATCAATTAAAATTATTTATCGATGAATTGGAAGCAAGTGGAGGGCATCATGTTCCGTCTTGCCAAGAAATCGTAGTCCATTTTTCTGAGTACAGATTGCAACTTTTGGTTTTAGAAACAGTAATATACGTACGTATATTAAATTCAAATATTTAACTGTTGGATATTTGGATAAGATAAATAATTCGTGATTAATTTTAAGAGTAGCTAATTCCGGGACATTATGCGGGACGCAGAGCAAAAATCCGGAACGAACGTTCACCCCACACTAAAACACTGAAACACGAAAACAAACTACAAAATCGGCAAGTTCGTTTTCTTCAACCGAAGTCAAAAACAAATTTCAAATATGTGTTGATAATAATAATGATCACCGTGATCTTGCTGCTCGTGTAATTGGTGTATCAGAAATGTTGTACATTAAATATTTATCCGATTGCGTTGTAGATGATTTATCCACCCTAGACGCGAAGGATGACCCCGTCGTCGAAGCAAAATGTCCCGAACCGGCGAAGGATTGGTCGCTCGCCGAACAATGGAGCAACTGCAAATACGGTGTATTTTTCGGGGCGATGAAACGAATAAGAAGCAACACTGCTATTATTCAGTGCAGGCACAGTTGCACACAACGAATAAACAAAGTGCTTTATTCTGTTTATGTACGCCGAGGGAAATGAAAGTTATATAATCGCCAACAGATGATACAAGCTGGGCAACAGACATGCAGGAGAACCTGAGAAAGTTCCACGAGGACTGCAACTTGGCAGAAATCATAGATAGTAGAGATTCAATCGACACCAGCCGATTAGAGAAGGCGATTTGCTCAAAGATCATTGAAAAAAAAGGATGGCACGACAGGAAACAGCGCTTCATGGTACTCCTCAACCGTAAACGGATGATGGTCAAGGGCACTCTTCCGATAAAATTGTTTACTTGCCGTTGCTGGGGCAATTTTGAATGGGTGCAGTTGTACCCAAACCGGTCCCACTCCGGTGGGACAACCAATTCGCGGCCCGCGAGCTGCACGTGGCTACGTCCCTTACTATTATAACAAAGGAGTGTTATAGGTTTTGCAAATGCTCGCGAATGACGAGAGCGAATGGAATTACGAATGAGAGAGAGAGAGAGAGAGAGAGAGAGAGAGAGAGAGAGAGAGAGAGAGAGAATAATTCTTATCCGTTTTCTTTTGTCTATCACGAATTTGGATCACGAAGAATAAAGAGCAATGAGGTTGATATTTATTTTAAAAAGACAGTTTTGATGTTGTATTCATTTATAATATCACGATTTGCGAAAATAAAGATTCAATCGGTATAATTAGAAATGAGGAAAGAGCCTGTTTCACGAAACAGTGAACACGGTCCTAATCCCCACCACCAATCGTTCTGGGTGCTTTTCAGCTTCGCGTCAGTGACAAAAGGCAATCAACGTTGAAATGTCGAACGAAGAAGTGCGCGAAATACGTTAACATTGTTCAACGTGGGTCTGATTTTGTAAAATTCAAAATCTAAAAACAGTTAAAAATACATAAATTACTGTCATTACAGATGGAAGTAGAGGAGGAAAAGGAAGGCGAGGTGAAACAGGAGAAAGAAGACGGAGGTGGTGCGCCGTCAATGAAAGCCATAAGTAAAAGCGTGGATTTTGCACGAATGCTTTTCGATTTATATTAATGATTCATTATTATATATCAGATCAGAAAGATGCTAAAAAGACTTATGTATAGTCGCGGAGGTGGTATAGGGCGACCACGGAAGAGAGCGCGGGGACGGGGTTCACCAAGGGGTTCACCAGGGTGTCAGCGGCGGGAGGCGACCCGTCATCTATTATTTTTACGCCACCTAAATGAATATATATTTATAAATCATTACGTGTTTTTATTGTGCAATCCTTACTCTTATTCCTTTTTCAAATATAGGTTTGCCATATAGTTAGTAAGTAAAAAAAATTATGGAAAACCAATTAACCCGAGGGGGGGGGCTCGAAACAACAAAAAAGTTTTTGCAAAGGCTTGAATCAACATCTCGGCTCGAACAGATTCATTTTGCTGATGGTTATAACCGTAACAGATGTGACAACAGCGTCACAGAGTTCTTGATACGTTGCGGCAACTATGTTTTACTTGCGTCTGTGTCCGCGCATCAGGTATTCACGTATGAATCGCCGTTCGTGGTGTGAAATTATAACTTACATTTACCGACTGATATGTATTTTTATCGACTCTGACGATAACTTGGCCAAATTAACTAAAATGTGCCATAAATGCCGCAGACGGAGAATCATTGAACTATTCTTACGTCGGATGCGTGCAAATCGTAGAACCGTTTCACCGCTTTCCAGAAGTGATAGATTGTGAAAAATCGAATTTCTGTGATCTTGTGCTAGTTCAAAGAAGCCCGGTAGGGTGTTTTAGCAGTGAATAAACCATTATATCGTTCAATATTTGCTAAATGTGATACGTGTCAAGATGCTGCGGCCATCTTGTTGCCTACACTCATCTCAAGGATGGTGTTTATTGGCATTCAAATGTAACTTCCGGGCTGTGGTGAAGTCTACACGTGTGTGCCCTACTCGCGAAAGTTTCATTAATGCAATTATGGTGACGGGGGACGAATAATTGGGAATCGATTGTCTCTCTCACGCATGGCCTATACGTGCATGCTCTCCGTTGTTGTGTGAGTGCACGCACACAGGTCATGGCGTATGGAGTCGCGGCCCTTAATGCCGCGCAACGCGAACCATTTCCAGTCGGTTTTTTGCGCGAACACAAAGGGATTCGTTGCCACAGCGTGAACGGTTTTCTTCGGGTTTTCCGAAACTGAACTGATGGCAAATGCTGGTAGAAATTCATGGATCGTTCCATGCGCAGCGAGTGATCGTGGTAAATACGAATCACCGAGCATACGTTGTAATGCCGCGCTGCAGCCGCGGGCACGTTCGTCTATACCCGCCACCTTAATGTAACCGATGAGGATACACAATACTTCAACGACAAACCTGTGCCAGCTAATACCCATATTATAGATAGGCGGAAGAAAAGATCACGGGAGGTTCGCGAAATTGGCATTATTAACAAAAGCTACCTACGGATACCTGCAACTCAAGTACCAAGTGAAAGACTTTTTTCTAGAGCACGGAATAATGTCGTTACTGCCCAATGCACGACGAAGCTATAAACCGAGCATTTAGAAGAAATTTGTTTTCTCTATGAAATTAAACAGAATCACTAAATTAGCGACATATTTTTCTTCCTTAATGGTAGATTAGTATTTGATAGTTAATAGATGAATATTAGAAAAGACCTCTTCGAATTCGAACATATACGCGTAATTCGAAAAGTTTCGAGCTTAAAATTCATCTTCAAGATCATCATGAAGTCTTACGACGGGACGCGCGAGCCGCGAATTACATTCGAGCTCCTCGATTTTTTCACGTCCAATATTAGTTTCGTTTTGATTCGAGCAGTTCGTCGATTTCGAGTAGCTTAGAAAATTCAAGCGGGCGACCCGACTCGCGTAAACGAACAGAGCTCGGCTCGGCTCGGCTCGTAAATTACGAGCCCTCGCTCACTACTCAATTCTATACACATATTGTACTTGTATACGCATGCGGCCACTGTCCTCGCCGGAAGATACTGAATAGGTACAAACAGTAGCGTCGTTTCGGATCTATCGTCCTGCGGCACGGGTGACCGACGAATGATATTGAATGGGCATTACTCACTGTTCTGATGAAAACGTGGATAACATAAATAAACCGGAAGATGCCATCGTCATAAGCTTCGGTAGCATCTGGCTCGGGGAATATCTTTAAAAAGTCGAGAAATAAAGGATATTATGATTTGTTCTTCCAAATTGAACATACATAGCACCATAAAATATGTTGAGGGGTTGATAAACGATATTTGGAAACTGCTTACAAATATATGCAACCCAATATATGCAGTGCAAATAAAATGTCAAGGAGTCAATATGAAATATTTGTTATTTACAGTTAAACTGAAAAACACAACAGATTCAACAATTCAAACATCACTTTCGTTATATAAAATGCTATCAGAAGGATAATATAATATGAATCAGAGTGGCTGTGCTATATACTATTTGCGAATTTTCGAAGATTCTCAAATATTTTCTTCATTCTGTTCCAACGGGTGATTAAGAAATATGCACGCATAAAACTCTAGTCATACGACAAGTCATAAAAATACAAGAAAAATAAAATATAAATATACTTACACTTCTAGCTGGTCGAGCAAAGATCGAATTCAGATTGACACGACACTGACTCTTATGCCGAATTAAAAATTTCTAAAATTGCAAATTGAAAGGAGAAAGATAAATCAACGACTACCCATTATAATCGGCGAACGCACTGATTCTAGTTTCCCAAATTTATTAATTATTTACTTTCAATTGCAATTATTTCGAGCGTTCTGCGCACGGAAAATAATAAATAATACTTTAGCGATGCAAACACTGATTCTACCGACCGCCTTGCGCACGGCCACACATTTCCTGCAATAATTGAACGAATTAGAAAATGAAACAACGATAAATAACAAATGAAGAGGAACACGTTTTACCATCCTTTTCTTTTTCCTATTTCTGTCTATGGGACAAGTCAGCAAATTGACTAGGCTACAGTTTTATTCTAGACATTAACGAAGGAAAATGTATTTAATACTATCACTAGTAGTAGCATCTGCAGCAAAGATTATATACTCGTTTAATAATTTATCGAATGAGAAACCAAACAAATTAATGATTTCTGGCTAAAGCAGAAATATAAAACAAGAATATCATCTAACAATGTTTCAAATAAAAAGACAATTCCATTAACCCATTCTACTACAGTAATGTCTTGATCGAAGCGAAAGCCTCGGGTCTGAACGTTCGCTTCCATGGTGTAGTTCCTACATTGTTTCAAATATGCCGACAGCATCGAACGTAGAAAAGGACAACGAGTACAGAAAGAGAACCGAGCAACCAAGCCAAAAAACAATATCCAACGTATCGGTGAAATAACACTAATGCAAAGGTAAAACCTTTTTATTTCTCATCCTTTTCTTATGAAACTTTTATATAGCATAGCTGACATTTACCTGATTAAAATGACACCAAACACGATATAATTTGGACTATATTTAGTGTCTTAATTAACGGTAATAAGTTTCGACCGCAGAAAAGAATAGCTAGTGAAAAGAAAAGAGAAGCTGCGATAGTGGCAAACGGCAAAGATTAAAGGCCCAGTACACGGTTTAACGTACCAACTTATTGCCGTTAAGTAAGGCAGTAAATATAGTCGAAATTATAGCGCGTTGGGTGTCATTTTAATCAGAAAAATGTCAGCTATGCTATGTAAAAGTTTCATAAGAAAAGGATGAGAAATAGCATAGTTTCATCGTTCAATTAGTATTAGCTCACAGATGTACCCGACCCGGATCGTGTTACACTGATCGCCAAGTAAACTTCTGGACGCCTCAGGGGGTATACCCTGCAGTGGTGTGGATAAACTTTTCGCTTGCATGCTGTAGAAATCTTTCGCTTGGATCGAGACATTACTGTATTACTTTGCATTTGGAACATTGCAAAGAAAATAATAAAGTCATAATAATTATCCAGTAGAATAACAATACACATTCTGTATATTATTATTCAACGCAGGTCACGTATTGTGAAACAAAATATCAGTTGCATATAAATTACAACCGAAATCGATTTAGACGGCAACGCTAAATAAACAAATATAAAGCCAGTGCGTTCGCGACAAGATGGCTTACAATATTTCACTTTGCCTGGATATGCTCCCGCCGTCCTTTATCGCTGGCCATAGCGAATAGCAATAATGCGTGGATAGTAGCAGAGTGAGAACGCAGTAAGTGCTCTACCTCCTTCTAGCTACCTTCTAGCGAACGCACTGTACGGTCGATCTTCACTTCATGCGCACTATTTTATTCCCGTGCATATTTTATTTTACGGAAATTCAGGGTTACCCCGTCGTACGTGCATAGATCCACATTAATGTAAATAATGAAAAATGTAAAGAAAATTGTTACTCGCCAACAAAATTCAATGGAAACAAATAAGTTTCGAAGGAATGTCCGAAGGAATTTTTTTTAGCTCACTACTTTGCATTTATACGGTTGGAGAATATTATCGAACGTATCCCTAATTTTTGAATGCAAGTTGCACCTTCTTAGTACAATCGATCTGTATGCCGTTTACCGTGGTACGTATTTCCCGCATAAAAATAGACTCAATTGTACATGAATGAATGCATGCATATGTAGAGAGCAGTTTGAATTGTAATAGATATGTTAAACGTTACCAATCGCCCAGCAAACCAGTTAAGCGCCGTGATAATGAAATCTCGAGACCGTAATCCTACCATCTCCATATACACATTATTCGCCAACGACGAGGCAGCTAACAAACCTGTAACAAAGCAAAGTGAAAACATATTTAATAATACAAGGACTAGAAAGATCCGAGAACATAATTAGATGTTTAAAAAAATGTTGGCAAAAAGAAGATATCTTCAATTTGTTCGGCACGAAAAGGGTGGAATGAGTTTTAATAACAGTCTCCTATACGTAAATATGTTTTTCTTCTTAATTATGAATTTATTAAACACTAATGTTGGTTACAACAATGTAAAACGGTATTTATCTGAAACTATTCGAACGTCTATCGTCGCGGCGTGTTCTAGGGTAACTGCGTTCGCGTCTCATCTCGAACAAAGCCCGTGATCGTTCACGAAAAACAAGTGAAGATTCGGATGCAACAGAAACCGTCGTATGTGACGCAGTTTCCCATTGCGTCTGCGCCATCGATTCCCCGACACAATTAATAGAATATTAATATAATTAGTCTTTTTTGTAGGAAACCAAGGTACTGACTGATCTATTGAAGCCCTACTGTCGATTACAAAAAAGACGCGGAACAAACTTTTGACTGTGTATAAAAGCTGAACAAACAGTATAGGAACCTGCAAGAAAAAGAAAGCGCCGATATAATTAACGAATGTTAAAAACATGTCGCTAAAGAGAAGATACATTCGATTAATGTAACATTATTTGCATTAGTAATTTTTGCAAAGAACCAAGGTACTGATCTATAGAAGCAATAGTGTCGATAGCACAAAGGCACTGAAAAAACTGTTGTAACACATATTTAAAAATTTTTACTAACCTGAAGAACGAAAAAACCACCAACCGACCACTACGGCGCTCGAAGTGCGAATGACGCTCGCAGCGAGGCTCGCGTATGAACTGCGCACGAGCTGCATTTTCGGGACTTCTGCGCATGTTACCCTGGTAACGGGCGGGCCATAGGACAATGCTTTTCTTCGCCGTTGCGTGTAGCGTGCTACGATTTCACGTGCATGTGATCCATGCAAGAATTTATATGACGAAATAGCATTATCCTTATTATAATGTCTTGCCTCAATTGGTAATTTGCAGATACAACTATAAGCAGGTGGAATTTAAATAACCAAACATAGAAATATTCCTGCCCATTTATTACTCTCATAATTCTTGCGATAAAACTTTCCACGCTTTTACGTTAGCGAAATGTCGAACAAGGTCTTAATATTAGATATTTCACTATTCACAAAAGATTTAATAGTGGTTCTTGTGCTACAGTTGATCTTAAATAATCGTTAGTAAATTTCATGCTGGAAAATGTTAGTCCTTCACTACCGACGCTTGCAGAAATACCACTGTTAGATTAGCGAATAGCATTCCACTCGTAGAAATGTAGGACGCGAAAGGGCGAGTAAGGAAAAATTTTGAATTCGAATTCAAATTTATTCGAACGAGGTTACGAATCTTTTGCCCTTGACTGTCGATCTCGAGTCGAGCTGACTTGAGCTGCCCGGCGGTAGATTCTGTTCTTGGATCGAGCCTCACCGAGCCACCGAGCCATACATTGTTGCTTGCGATCGATTATTTATGGTGTGGGTTTACACCCACCGCTGTAGACTCGATGGTCATGCAGTGTGGTTTGTTTTATTTCCGTTAGAGCTATATCCGAGCTGAATAGACGCTTTCTGTGATTTTTGTACCTATTATTTTTTCCTTTAGTATTTTTGTTACTTGTCTAGTCAAAGAAATCAGTCACTATACAACCAAAAAAAATGTTTCTTGGATCCAACCGGACGCGCCGTCTGGCGGTCCGCCGGTTTGAGTGTTAATAAGTAGAATGGAAAATTTACACATTTCCTCATTATTTATAGGATTATTAGACTAGTACTATTTAAATTTATTTATTCGCGGTGTTTCGAATACAGATAAATCGCCTTACGCGATGTTTCGAAAAAAGGATAAAAATAAAATACTGGTGTCCCTCGCCTAGCGCGGATATTTTATTCCATAAGAATGGCGCGCTGTATAAATCGCGTTCTGCGAAATTGACAATCCGATCCAATTCATTCCGGAGGACCTGGGATGGGAAATCAACTACGGTCGTAATTTTCAGCTTATCGCATAACACACTTTGACATGATTAGCTGATTAATATGGGGCGGACGGTATTTATTTACCGTTTATTTGAAAAGTTAAGCTGTTGTTAACACATTAATGATTATTTGGAGGCATGTTACTGCCTGGTGCTTACGTTAATATTCGTTAATACATAACAATTGTGAAATAGAAGATGTGTATTCGTAATCACAGAAAACTATTAATATTTATTTGTGAGATATAATATATATAGTATTGTTTGAGTTAATATTTGAATGTTATTCGCTCCAGGGTCTGGGGTAAGTGCCCACGGATTCGTCACCGTCCCCTTTCCAAATGGCATCGCTTTCCTCACTCCGTGGCCAGATCCTCCAGGAACAGAGTCCCTATTCTTTAGCAATAATCTTGTCTTTCTAATAAACAATCACTCGGCACCCTATACTTGAAAGGTCCAGAGCGGCCGCCAGCCATCGACTGCCGACAAGATGATTAGTCCCATTCATTTACTTACAGGACTCTCAATAAAATAGTAAAGCCTAGGGCATCCGATAACCGAATGGCGACCAGCCATCGTCTGTCGCCCGATTGGCTGTTCCCAGAACACTCTCCGACCACACGCAGGACAGCGTCGCCACCATAAATTATCCACAGGGTGCCTAGCACTTTGCCACCGAATCCTAATTTTCCTTTAAAAATACGCTAACGCTAATATAGGAACTTAATTATACAGCAATTCATTTATTGACATAATATCAGGAATAGGTAGGCAGCAATAGAGACAAACCTAACTCCCTTGGTACGCGTCCAGGAAGCAAGCCTAACAAAAGGGTTAGGCTATATCAATGTACTGGCCACTGTAGGAAAGAGATATTCGAATTGCGCTGCAATGGAATGCGAGTCGGGTTGTTATACGTATGCCTCAAAGCGGAACATCGTGATGGTGGGGTTCAAGAATTTGCCGGCGGTATCCTGGCGTGGTCGATATTTGGTAATGTACACTTATGAAGAACGGATAAGCAATTCATATTATAATGTAGAAAACAAAAACGTCGTTACATGAAGACGCTGCGAAACAAGTCGTTGGCAAAGACACGTTGTCAGTAAACACGCGTTCACGGTTACGCAACAGAACGTGTATAAAAGGGACATTCTTTATGTTTTTCGCTTTACGTGCCGCGCCGCTGCGAAAGTATTTACTTCTTTCAAGCACATATTTTCAAGTATTGTTTTATACGATTGTCATAAATTCAACCGATTATAAATAACATAACTAGAAGCGAAGCATAAGCATTCACTTTTTTCTTTCGACAGAGATCGAGTTTATGCTATTTGAGCTATTATTGATTTTCTCGCGTCGAATTAATTTTATTCAAAAGAGAGAAACGAGACGCCGCTGTCTGTGTGCCTTGTTCGACAGCGTGGTCTCTTCGTCTTCATTTATAATAATGTGTAATTATTCGTTATACATGAATATCAGTTTAATTAACAAGTCGTTTCATAACTGCTCCATGCTTTTACTCGTTATCCGAAACGAATTGGGTGTTTCATTGCCTGTGAAGTTAATGTTTGGATAATTAATGTTAGCAAAGTCTACTTACATAAACTTACCCAATCCCGCATTAAGGGCGTGCATTGATTGCGATCAAAAATTAAAACCCCGGCCCTTAACGGGGAGCAAAAAGGGGATAGATGCCAAATTGCTTGTGAAATAAAATGTTTGGGTGATTAATGATAGAAAAAGCGACTTACAGAAACTTACCCATTCGTGCATTAAGGGCGTGCATTAATTAGAATCAAAAATTAAAAGGCCGGCCCTTGACGGGGAGCAAAAAGAGGAGAGATGCCAACACTACACGGAGTTCCCAAGCGGTCACCCATCTAAGTACTATCCGTGCCCAACGCTGCTTAACTTTGGTGATCGGACGAGAACCAGTGCTTTCAGCGTGGTATGAGCGTTGACGTTAATCTTTGACTGCTTCATCGTCGACACGGTACCCTCTGCGTCCAATGGTGCCCAATGAAAACCAGGCGTTGACTTGTTTAATACTGCTTACAGATATGCTGCGAGTACGAAAATCTGTCGCAAATCTATGGAAGTGGTACTACCTCACCGGTTTCGATGATTTGTGAATATGTCGTAGAGCTCAGAATACAGATTCTTCGGCGGCTGCCGGATAAGCGGCGGCCCCGTGCGTTGCCACGAGCATGCGCGTATTGACAAAATTGAATGCAGTACTAGCTACAGTTTTTTGCAAATATCTCGAAATCTAAGGCTAAGCGGCGGTTATATGCACAGGAAAAAGTGGTTCGGAATACTGAGTGCTACAACATATTTAGGAATCATCGAAACTAGTGAACTATTACCGCTTCCGTACATTTGCCTCTGTTCAACCTAGGCAAAACCTAGAAGACGCGTTTCATTAACTTCTGATGTCTTCGGACCCGCGTATATCAAGCTTAAGATTTTTGTAACCAAGAAAATTAAAACAATATATGATGATGTCCTTCAGTTTTTACAGAATCGGATGATAAATGTGAATAATGAAGAACACGTGTCTTCTGCCTTTCGTAAAATAAATCCTACTTGCCCGCGTCGGCAACAGAAATCAGACCCACTCAATCGATAGAAAACAGTTTCTGCAAGCAGTTTTTCGTACCGTTCACAATTGACTAGTCAATTTTGTACACATGCCTGGAAGGACACGGCCGAGGCAGGCCATGTGCATTTCGTCGAGGCACGCTCTCTTTGTCTAATATAGCTTTCCCTTAGGCCAAAACATGAAATGGTTTGTGGTGCCCAGGAATGCACGAAAGATTTCACGATCGATATTGCCACGAAACGAGACCGAACGTTCTGCGGGGACGTATACGTTCTTTGTCCCCATTCAATGCGATTAACTTCTCAGTTACGTTTGTTTATTTTAGTCGAGTTCAAACCTACCCATCGATGGGGATACCGATTACATATTGCCCGGACGAACTCCCCAAATACAATGTAGATACATAGCGAGAAATCGAAATACTATTCTGCGACACTCGATAACAAAAATATTCCGTTCTATTACAAAAAACTAACTTGACCTTGACATCGCTACCAGTACCTCATTCATAAAAAAACGTGTAAAACGAAAATTAGGATAGAACCGCTCGATTATGGCTACACACGTCCAGCTACTCAAGCCGCGTGCTCGCCCTCAACACAATTTTGAAAGGGGGAGCAATTACCAAAAACCAGTACGGCGAAGATGCGATCCTTTGCACGTTGGGTCATTCATAAAAAAAACATATGTACCATTACGTCCGATGAAACTAATTTGAAACAGAAATATATGCAACAATTTTCACTTACTGGAGTCATTTTTAAGTAATAAAATAAGTGCAACACCTATTCAGTAAATTCGGCCGCATCGTCCCTCGGTTCGAAATCTAATTTGGACGATGTAGGTAATTCAGCGAACAGTATTCTCCGATCCTCGTGGCTATTTTGTCGCTGTTAATGGGTCGTAAAAGAGAACAATAGAACGGAGGTCGTAGCAGCCGAAGAATAATAATTAGTGCAATAATTTCAAATAATTGCTGTAATTTGCACATTCTAGAAATATGATACCAGTAAACCAATACTTTCTATATTCGTAAAAACAACTGCCAATCTCCCTTTTTTTATTTTAAATAATGTGGCCACATAATTATAACATAAGTTCGACATCTCATTCTAGTGATGTATGCGTCCCAGTAAAAGCATTAATTCAGTAAATGCTTAGAGTTATACAATCGTACGAAAATGCATACATTGACTGCATCACGCTTTTCCTGAAAACAGATAGCACACACGAGATATACCGGATGATTGGGGACTCGTTGTAGAATCCGAAAGGGGGTTATTCCTTGTGCGAGAATAACTCGAAAAAGACGAATAAAATTTGTTCGTTCGAGGTGCCGCTTTTGAGGAATTCGCGTTTGAATTTCCGTTTAGTGCACGTGCACTTGAGAGAGACCGAGCGTTGACTAAATGTGTTTCTTCGCGGTCGGCTAGTGTTTTCGTATTTATGACTGGATGCGTACTGAATTACTACGTTAAGCACCGATAATACATAATTTAGTTAACGTTCATTTATTTACATTTACGTTACAAATTGCTCAGCGTCTTCCACTACGTCCCGAACAAAGCGTCGCTCGGCGAACTACGCAATTATCGGCTGCCGATAACGATATTTCATTCTTCGCTTCCTCGAACGCTTGTGGATTATATTATGCTTTAATTCGTTTCTACTGTGGTGATCTTTTATCTTTGATCGTAAGTCTTGCATGTGGATGGAGGAATAAGATACTCGATCTCTAATATATTAGCTTTTATTTCATCGCGCTACTTCTCGTCCATACTTTACTCTTACTCTGACTCTTTACAAATAAATGATAGAGATGGAAAAGATACAATTCAGGTGCGTTAAGTGGGTGCTAGGATTGGATAGATGCCCACCGGATCACATAGTACTAGTTGCGTCAAATGGGGACAAGTGGAAGGTCAGGACGGGACAGAGAGCAATACGATTCGCACAAAGGGGAAAGGAGGAAGAAGGGAGAGAACTAGAGCAGGTGGAGTACAGACAGCGAGCAGGAAACAGAGAGAAGAGTATCTGAAGAGAAACGGGGCCAGCCATGCAGGACTAGACCGACGAAGAATTAATTGTCAAAATATTGGAATGAGACTGAAGGAAAGACACCAGCAGGTTCAACGACAAGGACTAGGTAGTGCAATAGGGATAAGTACATGTAATAACAGATATTAATATATATAGACAGGTATGCTAACGGAGTACCCGACCAAGGAGGGCAGGGAATACAGCATGAGGCTGATAGCATGGGAGGGGTGCGGGAACACAGAGGCGTGAAACAGACATTTGAAGGCTGATGAAGAAAGGAGGTGCGAACTGTGCAAGGATTGGGGGTCACTGTTACACGCGGTGAGGGATTGCAGGGGGCTGGAAAAAGGGACCATAGGGACAGAAGATCTAGTCAGTGGGCAGAAAGATGGTTAAGGGCGGTGGAAAGAAAAATAAATGAGAAATAGAAAGAACGGGGAGGGCAAGCGTGAGAATGGATGTCATTGAATGCGATGGAGAGAGAACGAGGAAGAATAAAAATAAGATACAAGTTAGTATAAGACAGATAGTATAAGGTTATTGATAATAAGTAAATAGGGAGAAATAGATGTCGCGTAAGGCAGATGAGGGAGAACGTAATTTACGGTATAAATTGAGAATGTAGAACAATTTTTCACGGCTGTGAGGCCGAAAAGCAAATAATATTCTGTTCTATTCTATTCTATTCTATTCTACTGTAAATTAGAAAAACGAAACAAAATGTTCATTTGAACGCTAATTATTCATTTTCTTGTTTATACCTAAGGGCCTATTCGACCTTACTAGTCGAGTCCCTTATCATTTTTTTCTCTTTTGTTACAACTAGACGTAAATACGAACATTATAGTCTAAAAAAATTCTGCGACTCTTCGGACCTTCCTAGAAATAAGGTCACAGAGATGAGGAAAAACGTGATTCTTTTCGAATGATCAGTAAATCTTCAAAAAACTCTACACGTCTATTATATAATAATCGAATTTTTTCGAAAAAAATATGAGAAATCTTGTTTTTCTTATAGTCTTTATCCCATTATTTAATTCTTTCGTGTGTACACTTTATTCTATATAACAAATCACAAAATATCATATTTACTACTGTAGAAACATTTTTGGAATTCTTGTCACGTTTTGGGGATTCTGCACCACTGTCTGGATCTTCCGAACATTTAAGCGCTCTGACATTTTACACTAAACTTTTTTCCTTCTTTTTTCATTCATTACTTGAAGTTTAGATTCATCTGTAAGCTTGTTAATGTGTTCCTGAGGAAACTTTGAACGTTTCTTTCTATTCTTCGCCGAAATGAATGGTTTCTTCTTTGATATAAGATTGTTACACCCATTTTCGTTTAAACGTCCTTCTATAGTTCTTCGAGAAAAATAAAGTCTTAAATTTTCCATCACCTGTTCCACATGGATTTTTCTTTACCCGGCAAATTAACAATCTGCCTTCCACCTTTGAATTTTTCCCTGACCCTCCAAATTTTTCAAATTGTTCACTGTACCGTATTTTTCATACCTTTCACATGCAAGTAGTTGTTTAGCTCCCGTAATCGAAATTTCGTATCAAATTGCAATTTCTTTAACGCTAAAACTACCGATAGATTCTAGTACCATTTAGATAGCACACGTCAGACCGAATAAAAACACGAAAGTCGTTGAATGAACACTTGCTGGAGCTATATAATTGTCACTACCTACAACGATTCCTGTATATTAATAATTTTAAAGCAAACAATTTGAAACAAACCAGGTTGGTTCGCTTGGTTGTTGTAGTGTTCAATGTCGATTCATTATCGTCTCTAATTATGAAATTTCTTGTCTAAATATTTTCTAATTCTTTCGTCTATTTGTATAAAAGGGACCCACACGTGATTATTATTATTAGTCTAATAAAAGAGAAACGGAAAAGGAATACACTATTATTACAAATTTATTGCCCTGTAGAAATGTTTACACTATGTTTTACCAAATTATTACCTGAAAAAATGTTTTAAACATTCTTTGGACCATCACTGCATCACTGAATCTTTTCACGGTGGTAGAATTTTCGGAACAGTTGGATATTGCCAAAAGGGACACAAGGTTCCAACGGGTGATAGTAACCAAATACCTTTATGATTGGAGGTCCGATGTATCTGACAGGGTTATGGTTTCCAGATGTGATAAAATAGAAAGTCAAAGGCATCTAACAGAAGTTGGACGTTCATCATAAGACATCATCATAAAGTCATTGGGTTCGCTAAAATTCTATAATTTTTTTTTTTTGTGAACCCCTATTGCCTCCTGCAGCTACGAGCCACATGCATAAACATCGTGCAGCTCATTTTCTAAGGATTAGCACGTTATTGTAAACTCAGCACGCCTTACGACTTTATTACCTGCGAATCGTTGGCTGAACATGTGCACTTTGCGCGAGTCAAATACCCTAGAGTGGCCGGTATACGGGGGCGGTTAGTTTCCATTTCCACTACATTTTATTGTAACCAATTACAGATTTTTTCCGTCACACGTCTACACAAAAAATTATAATAAATTCACAATTAATGTTTATTTGTGGAAACTGAGTACAAATTCCGTGGCATTATTCGCTTTATGAATCAACGACTTGCACGTTTTCCAAGACGCTTCATTCGCAATGAACTTTCTTGCGTGTCCGATATTAAATAATTTTCCATTTCAGAACCATCGTGATATCGAGGTTTGGATATAGCTTTTCGCCGAGGTGAGATGAAATACATTGGTCCGTAGCACATGAACTCTGAACGAATTTCTGTTCATTCACTAGGACCAGACCTGCCGACGAAGTCATCATTTCGATTTGATTTTAAGTCTCGTTTCTGGATCGACGAATGCGGGACTCGATCTCTAATATATTAGCTTATATTTCAACGCGCTATTTCTCGTCGTTACTTCACTCTTACTACTCTACTGCCATTTACTGCTATTTGGCTACTATGCTGCTATCATTATTAATTTACTGTTACATTACGTCACACTGCACGCCGGTGAGCGACGGCGAGCCATCGTGCTAGCGTCATCTCAGCCGCCAAAATTGAAGTGACAACGCTAGTCACGGTATTATTTGAAATGTAGGTAACAATTCGTCTTTCTAGCTTATTCAAAACGATAATGAAAGATAATAAGCTATTACAGATAAATATTTTTCGAATTATTTCGTGTTTGGTTCTCATTTATCAGAAAAATGTCACCAATGTCAAGGTAAAAGTTTCATAAGAAAAGAATGAGAAATAGCAAAGTTTCATCGTTGAAACGTTACTAGCGATGGTAAATAGAATTTATTATGCCAGAGCAAAATTGTCCCAACGTTCTTAGAAACGTCTCTCTAACAGAGATAGTAAGAGAAACCGATGGTTCTGTACTTGGCGAGTCAATAGGGCCTAGGTTGTAAAGCGAAACAATACGCATTCGTAGGGATAAATGGAGCCCAGTTCTTTTGGGCGCTTTCGTTCAGTTCTAGAGAACATTTCATAGATAGACAAGAATATAAGTTGACAAAAATATAATAGTTATTTTATTAAACACACCATATCCAATACCGATATACCCGATCCAGGTCACGTGACACTAATTGATAATCGAACTTCTTGACAGTTCAAAGTGTATACCCCCCCAGTACAGGGGTGAGAAACTCTTCGCTAATATCGGATACCACTTTTTGGCGGTTGGCGGAGACAATGAATTCTTGCCCAGACGCTCGTGCGGAAAGCACGTTTCTAGACCAGTGAATCTAATAAAGTATTGTAATAGAATAACCGCGCAGCTTACATTCCTTTCCCTTTAACACTTATTTAGACTTATTGTAAGAGATTCGAATTACAAACGCGGCCCTTAACGAGGAGCAAAAAAGAGGAGAGATGCCAACACTACACGGAGTTCCCAAGCGGTCACCCATCTAAGTACTATCCATGCCCAACGCTGCTTAACTTTGGTGATCGGACGAGAACCAGTGCTTTCAGCGTGGTATGAGCGTTGACATTAAGTTTAGAATGGCTCATCGTTGACACAGCACCCGCGAAACCATATTTTTTTTTGTAATTATTTAGAAAAGAGGGGGTCTCACCGAATTTGATGATTTCTGAGTATGGTATAGAAATCAACATTTTTAACAACTTTTTCCTATACATATAATCGCCGCTCGGCCTTAGTTTGCGAGATTATTCACAAAAAAGATCGGTACTTCTACATTGCATTCTGTCAATACGTACGTGTCCGTGAAAGCGTATGCGGCAATTGTCCATCGTTTCTATAAATATAGAATAGCGTAGCGTCAAGCGACACACATTGTACAATGTGTTAAGCAAATTTTGTCTGCATTGATCTCCTTATTAAACCGAACGGTATTGATCGGTAATGATTTATTGATAACATCA
The DNA here is from genome assembly GCA_963969485.1 of Nomada goodeniana. Classification (NCBI taxonomy): domain Eukaryota; kingdom Metazoa; phylum Arthropoda; class Insecta; order Hymenoptera; family Apidae; genus Nomada; species Nomada goodeniana. The sequence goes on along the minus strand of OZ018306.1, from coordinate 5,165,066 downwards.
ATAAAGATCATTAAAACAGAAGATGAATGTGTGGCCGACCGCCTCACGGCGGCCGGAATGAATACACTAACCCAAATCTAAACCGAACTTAATTCATTAAAGTAGTTACTAGGTAGAAAGGTCCGATTTGAGTAAGGTTCGGGTTGAGTTTTCATTCCGTTAGGCGGCCGTCTACGCATTATACGCGTCCATTGCTGGCCGTCTCGATGTGTTTCAAGAAACCGTGGACATTTGCCGATCGAACGCTTACGCATACGCTACAACGGATGCGTACGTATAGACAGAAGGCAATGCAGTAGTACCGACGTTTTTTGTGAAAAATCTCGGAAACTAAGGCCGAGCGGCTGTTATATGTATAGGAAAAAGTTACTCAAAATGTTGATTTCTACATCATATTCAAAAATCATCCAAATCGGTGAGACCCCCCTGTTCTAAATAATTACCACATTTTCTTACAATATGTTTTATCCGAAATAGTCAAAAGAATGAAAAGGAATAATAATTTCAAATTATTGCTGTATCTACCATATTCTGAGAACATGATATCTTCCCCTTTTTTTTTTAAATAATATGGCCATATAATTATAACATAAATTCGACAGCGATTTGAAGTTATGTGTGTCACAGTAAAAGCGTTTAAAGTAATGTCTTGATATAAGCGAAAGACTTTTACACCATATAAGCGAAGAATTTAACCCTACCACTGAGGCGTCCAGAAGTTCACTTGGCGATCACTGTAACGCGATCCGGGCTCGGGTATATCGGTGAGCTAATACTAATTGAACGATGAAACTTTGCTATTTCTCATCCTTTTCTTATGAAACTTTTACATATCATAGCTGACAATTTTCTGATTAAAATGACACCAAACAGGATATAATTTGGACTATATTTACTGCCTTAATTAACGGTAATGAGTTGGTATGTTAAACCGTGTACTGGGCCTTTGATCTTTGCCGTTTGCCACGATCACAGCTTCTCTTTTCTTTTCACTAGCTATCCTTTTCTGCGGTCGAAACTTATTATTGTCAATTAAGGCAGTAAATATAGTCCAAATTATATCGTGTTTGGTGTCATTTTAATCAGGTAAATGTCAGCTATGCTATATAAAAGTTTCATAAGAAAAGGATGAGAAATAAAAAGGTTTTACCTTTGCATTAGTGTTATTTCACCGATACGTTGGATATTGTTTTTTGGCTTGGTTGCTCGGTTCTCTTTCTGTACTCGCTGTCCTTTTCTACGTTCGACGCTGTCGGCAAATTTCAAACAATGTAGGAACTACACTATATAAGCGAACATTCAGGCTTTCGCTTATATCAAGACATTACTGTATGCCATAGTGTACACTTTGATGGGGAGGCAACGTCACGCTCTAAAGTAGTACAGTCGTAGTAGTGTAGTAGTCGTCGTTCTTTGTCACTGGCCATAGCCTCAAAGGCAACGCGTCTGGCGCAGGCGAGGTGGAACAGAGTGAGAACGCAATATGCTGTCGTAGTCATCTCTTGGCGAACGGACAATGCGTTACGTGACGAAAGAAATGCAATTGATTAGAATTATTACGAGTCTATGTAAATAGTATTTTGTATTGGTCTGAATAAAGGAGAAAGTTTGATTTTTCGAAGAGGATTATTTTATGGTCGTACCAGTCTCTGCGGTTGTCCTGTCCGTTTCTAGGCACATTTGAATATTGTTAAAAAGGACGAACGGTTTCAATGGATGACAGTGGCCAGATGTCTTTTGATTGGAAGCCCGAGGTAACTCGCAGAGTTATGGTTTCCAGATGTGGTAAAATAATAGAAGGCAGGCCGCATCTAACAATAGGTAGAAGAAAGAAGTTCTCGCAACAATTACCCAGCGTCGTTACTTTGTACAAGGCATCTTCCACGGCCAGGCCCGCGGTACCAATGCAGCAATAAAACGGTTCGGTTCCCTAGTCCACACCGTTAACCTAAACGGAAGTGGCTTGCAATCTGCACAGGTGATAATCGCTGGCACGCGCAGACGGCTAGCCGGTTTGTACGTTTACAACACGCAAATGACCAAACTTTTCAGAAAGTCATTTTATTACTTTCGAAGATGAAAAAAAAGAGAGAGAATTATGAATAATTAACACATGTAAGAGATTTCGGTTGCGAGCGCCTTAGCTGGGCATCTGGCGTACGTCAACGCAGGGCCCGATGCCGCGCGTACCGACAGGACACCGTAGGCCGAGGGGAATACGTGACCGAGGCCCTTGAAGCCATGGCGCTGGGAAAAAACCCAAGGAACGTGTCCTTTTTGGCGATCACGATGCAACGGGCATTCTTGCATCGATCGCCTAAGGAAACAGTCCTGACAGCAGTCCAGTAGAACGACTTATTCTGTACAGTTTTGAATAAAGAGAAATAGTAGTCTTACACACATTTCTTCATTATGTATTCGGTACACTCTTTTCTTCAGAAACTACCCACTTCATACCTACAAGTAAATAGCTATTCTGGGAAGAACACTATCGGACTGATTTCTCTCTAAAAATAGTATAATCCTAGTATACAACCGGGCAATAATTATTAAAGAATATAATAAACTTAAGAAGTCATGAATTCTGTTGTAAATCGAATCACACTTTGCATCCTCCTTCCGTGCTTCTTTGTTTTTTTTACTACGTGGAAGTTGTAATTATACAGAAAAAGGTGTTGGGCCTTATTTCACGATGTTTAAAGAATATTGAGCATTTTTTGGGACACAAAATAAGGAATACCTGAAACGTGACAGCCGTGTCGCACCCCATGCGTACCGCATGAAATTTTTGTGCGGTGTGTACAGTACAGGTCTTAAAGATAATATTTAGGCACAGGTAGGGGATTCGTAGCACGCAACCAGAATGGTTATTCATTAATTGACACCGCAGGTAGCAATTCACAGTCGTCACCGGTACCTGACTCCCCTATGTATTACCTGAAATCCATTTCTACCTACGGGGCTAATTTTTGACACAGGGCATAATACGAATAGCTGGTACGTCATTTGTTTTACAATTCTTTGCGCAGTATGTTGTCAAAGTTCCTGCCCCTCGCAGATTGTTTTACTATAACGACTGTAATTATATTTGGCAGACGAAGTAAAAATTTCAGAGGGTACGTATTTTTCGTATCGGCCAGCAATTTACATTGGCATTTTTTGGCAAACGTGGAACAACAATCTTTAAGAAAAATATTTGAAAAATTAATAATATTGCACACATTTCTTAAGCCATATTCATCTGTGAAAAGCTGTTCGCCACAACTTCTATCTCCTACCTTTTGTTAGATACCTGTAGCTTTCTATTTTAAGACATCTGGAAACCATAACTCGGCGAGTCAACTCGAACTTCCAATCGAAAAGACATGTGGCCGCTGTCACCCATTGATGCCGTTCGTCCTTTTTAGCAATATTCAATTTTGCCGAGAAACGGACAGGACAACAGCAGGCATTTACGGCCATAAAATACGATTCATCGAAAAATCAAACTTTCACCCCTAATGAAATAAAAATTACTATTTCCATACCCTCGTAACAATAATAGCCAAAAGCATTTTTTTCGTCGTTCACATCCCTTGAACGGGCGCACAGTGGTGCTATTTCTCGAAAAGCTGGCCATAATTCGTAATTTCACACGATTTTCATAAGAATTGGTATTCTTATGTTCGTGGGCTTGCTGAATTGAAATATTTGATAAAAAATGCAATTTTCATAATGGACGATCTAATATTAGTGGTATAAACGTTGCTTTTAAGTTAGCTTTCGTCAAAATGGACTATTTTTGATTTTTTACTAAAATTATGTAATTAGAATGTCCGTTCAGTCCGTTTTCTGAAACAGTTGAATAGTGCTAAAAAAAGTACAAAGGGTCTCAGTGGGTAATAGCGACCAGATGACTTCATGACTGGAGGTCCGAGGTAACTAACAGGGTTACAGTTTCCAGGTGTGTGACAATAGAGAGTCGAGGGCATCGAATAGAAAGAAGAAGACAATAATTCCCGCAACAAATACCCGGAAGGCCTGGTTCCTCTGTCCATTACACTTTGTATACTTTCCAAGTCTGAACTCACGACTTCGTGATGTTGTCCAATTGACTTATGTCAAGGAATCATGTTATCAAGCTATAATCTTGTATCCATCATTATTATTTATTATTATTATATTAGTGTCTTCGATAGATTTCTTTATACCATATTAAATTTTTCACAAATATATTAACCTTTGCACGAGATATCACCCTCACGCTCTAGTGGCACAGACCGAAAATACCCCTACTTGGTACTTTCAATTTAAATATCTTAAAAAGGGGCAAAAAGGGGCAAAAGGGGGCAAAGTTTCTCAACTGAATATCATGGTTGACATGCAACTTTATATCAAGAGACTTGCCCAGCGTGAAACTCCGTGAACAACATCTTTGTTTTCCTTCTTGTTCATTAAGCTATGGCTAAGATTTATGATATATTGAAAACGGAATACGCAAACAAAAAGAGAACAATAGAGAACCGACAGAGTGTGGAAAGTAAGTAACAACGTGAACAAAGCAAAGGTTCCACAAAATACGCATCTGCCTTTTTACTTATTCAACTAATTCCGAAATAAATGCCTAAAACCTCCAGCGAAAACCCTCGAAAGGGAAAACGGCCTTCGTTACCCCGGACGGACACTATCAGTTCAAAAGAATGCCTTTCGGTCTAGCGAACGCCCCAGCGGTTTTTCAACGACCGGTAAATACGGTATTACAAACCTCAGACTATAGAATAGCCGTTACATGTTTCGACGATTTCCTCGTGTCAAGCCGAACGGCGCGAAAATACGAAACGAAATTCTTAACGAGTACAAATATCGGTAGGAAAAAAGTATTCATACCGCAGCTCCTTTTTTAAATAAATAATCGGCGATAAACGGCGGCCCCATACGTTGTCACGAGTGTGCATAATTCAATGATTTTCAGTAGCAACTCCCCCCTTCGCCCGCCTAGCGTCACGACCAGCACGGTTCGTATGTCACGCGCCTGAGGAGCCTCGAGCCGATTGGTGACCGCGGGGCCGAGTCACGCGCCTCTGAAAATCGGGCCGAAAGAGCGGCTAATTCAAACCCCTGCCTTAAGTGTTGAAATAACGCTAAAATCATTTAGGCCACGATATAATTTGGACTATATTTAGTGTTTTAATTTACGGTAATAAGTTGGTATGCTAAACCGTGTACTGGGCCTTTGATCTCTGCCGATTGCCAGGATCGCAGCTTTTCGTTTCTTTTCAATAGCTATCCTTTTCTGCGGTCGAAACTTATTACAGTTAATTAAGCCGGTATATATAATCCAAATTGTATCGTGTTTGGTCCCATTTGAATCAGAAAAATGTTACATATGCTATGCAAAAGTTTTGTAAGAAAAGGATGCGAAATAAAAAAGTTTTGTGTTTACATTAGTGTTATTTCACCGATACGCTGGATATTGTGGTTTGGCTTGGCAGCTCGGTTCTCTTTCTTTACTCGCTGTCCTTTTCTACGTTCGACGCTGTCGGCAAATTTCAAACAATGTAGGAACTACACCGTGGAAGCGAACGTTCAGACCCGGGGCTTTCGCTTAGATCAAGACATTACTGTAATTTTATTCAAAATGGAGAAACGAGAAGACCGGTGTCTGTCTGCCTTGTTCCACAGCGTGGTCTCTTCGTCTAACCATGCCCTGATTGACGAAGCTAAGAGCGGCACGTTATGTCTAACCTTATTCGTAACGCGGTCCATTTGTCTACGCAGTAACAAAATCGGCGAGGCTTGCTCTCCTTGCCTATCGTATCCACGGTGCGCTTGCCCAAACTCGCTACAGGAATTCGGAAACCGAGAATTCCGAAAAATTTGAAGCTTTGCACATATGTAGTTCATGTTATGCTAACAGCGGAAAAATATTTGTTTCCTACTGAAAATCGGATCTAGGCGTGAAAACACCCCTCCAAATGTTAGAATATTCGAGGTAAAGGCCGAGTCGGGCCATGTGCATTTCGCCGATGCACGCTGTCTCTGTCTAGCGTAGCTTTCTTTCGGAGCTAACCCTAAAATGGTTAACAAAGCCATGGTGACGTAGGCGTCCTCCGTACGGCGCTTTTGCCAAAGGAAGGCATTCTAGTTTAGACCACAGCATTAATAAACTGAATACCTTGTTAATATATACACGGTTAATATATACAAAACTAGCCAAGGACTGTATGTATACTGTACAATGTCTAAGCGAACGTGTAATGAGTGGACCCCAATGTAATATGGTGCAGTAAATATGTTCCAAATTCTATCGTGTTTCGTGTTATTTTAATCAGAAAAATGTTACAAAACTGTTGAACGAAGTTTTATAAAAAAAAATATAAAGTAAAAGAGTTTGCTCTTTGCATTAGTGTTATTTCACCGATACGCCGGGTTTCGTTTTGGCAAATGACGCATCGGCAAATTTGAAACACTGAAGGAACGACACGATATAAGCGAACGTTCAGACCCGAAGCTTTCGCTTATATCAAGGCAATACCGTAGCGGTTTCGTGGGTGCCGGGTGAACAATGAGCCATTCTAAACTTAATGTCAACGCTCATACCACGCTGAAAGCACTGGTTCTCGTCCGATCACCAAAGTTAAGCAGCGTTGGGCATGGATAGTACTTAGATGGGTGACCGCTTGGGAACTCCGTGTAGTGTTGGCATCTCTCCTCTTTTTTGCTCCTCGTTAAGGGCCGCGTTTGTAATTCGAATCTCTTACAATAAGTCTAAATAAGTGTTAAAGGGAAAGGAATGTAAGCTGCGCGGTTATTCTATTACAATACTTTATTAGATTCACTGGTCTAGAAACGTGCTTTCCGCACGAGCGTCTGGGCAAGAATTCATTGTCTCCGCCAACCGCCAAAAAGTGGTATCCGATATTAGCGAAGAGTTTCTCACCCCTGTACTGGGGGGGTATACACTTTGAACTGTCAAGAAGTTCGATTATCAATTAGTGTCACGTGACCTGGATCGGGTATATCGGTATTGGATATGGTGTGTTTAATAAAATAACTATTATATTTTTGTCAACTTATATTCTTGTCTATCTATGAAATGTTCTCTAGAACTGAACGAAAGCGCCCAAAAGAACTGGGCTCCATTTATCCCTACGAATGCGTATTGTTTCGCTTTACAACCTAGGCCCTATTGACTCGCCAAGTACAGAACCATCGGTTTCTCTTACTATCTCTGTTAGAGAGACGTTTCTAAGAACGTTGGGACAATTTTGCTCTGGCATAATAAATTCTATTTACCATCGCTAGTAACGTTTCAACGATGAAACTTTGCTATTTCTCATTCTTTTCTTATGAAACTTTTACCTTGACATTGGTGACATTTTTCTGATAAATGAGAACCAAACACGAAATAATTCGAAAAATATTTATCTGTAATAGCTTATTATCTTTCATTATCGTTTTGAATAAGCTAGAAAGACGAATTGTTACCTACATTTCAAATAATACCGTGACTAGCGTTGTCACTTCAATTTTGGCGGCTGAGATGACGCTAGCACGATGGCTCGCCGTCGCTCACCGGCGTGCAGTGTGACGTAATGTAACAGTAAATTAATAATGATAGCAGCATAGTAGCCAAATAGCAGTAAATGGCAGTAGAGTAGTAAGAGTGAAGTAACGACGAGAAATAGCGCGTTGAAATATAAGCTAATATATTAGAGATCGAGTCCCGCATTCGTCGATCCAGAAACGAGACTTAAAATCAAATCGAAATGATGACTTCGTCGGCAGGTCTGGTCCTAGTGAATGAACAGAAATTCGTTCAGAGTTCATGTGCTACGGACCAATGTATTTCATCTCACCTCGGCGAAAAGCTATATCCAAACCTCGATATCACGATGGTTCTGAAATGGAAAATTATTTAATATCGGACACGCAAGAAAGTTCATTGCGAATGAAGCGTCTTGGAAAACGTGCAAGTCGTTGATTCATAAAGCGAATAATGCCACGGAATTTGTACTCAGTTTCCACAAATAAACATTAATTGTGAATTTATTATAATTTTTTGTGTAGACGTGTGACGGAAAAAATCTGTAATTGGTTACAATAAAATGTAGTGGAAATGGAAACTAACCGCCCCCGTATACCGGCCACTCTAGGGTATTTGACTCGCGCAAAGTGCACATGTTCAGCCAACGATTCGCAGGTAATAAAGTCGTAAGGCGTGCTGAGTTTACAATAACGTGCTAATCCTTAGAAAATGAGCTGCACGATGTTTATGCATGTGGCTCGTAGCTGCAGGAGGCAATAGGGGTTCACAAAAAAAAAAAATTATAGAATTTTAGCGAACCCAATGACTTTATGATGATGTCTTATGATGAACGTCCAACTTCTGTTAGATGCCTTTGACTTTCTATTTTATCACATCTGGAAACCATAACCCTGTCAGATACATCGGACCTCCAATCATAAAGGTATTTGGTTACTATCACCCGTTGGAACCTTGTGTCCCTTTTGGCAATATCCAACTGTTCCGAAAATTCTACCACCGTGAAAAGATTCAGTGATGCAGTGATGGTCCAAAGAATGTTTAAAACATTTTTTCAGGTAATAATTTGGTAAAACATAGTGTAAACATTTCTACAGGGCAATAAATTTGTAATAATAGTGTATTCCTTTTCCGTTTCTCTTTTATTAGACTAATAATAATAATCACGTGTGGGTCCCTTTTATACAAATAGACGAAAGAATTAGAAAATATTTAGACAAGAAATTTCATAATTAGAGACGATAATGAATCGACATTGAACACTACAACAACCAAGCGAACCAACCTGGTTTGTTTCAAATTGTTTGCTTTAAAATTATTAATATACAGGAATCGTTGTAGGTAGTGACAATTATATAGCTCCAGCAAGTGTTCATTCAACGACTTTCGTGTTTTTATTCGGTCTGACGTGTGCTATCTAAATGGTACTAGAATCTATCGGTAGTTTTAGCGTTAAAGAAATTGCAATTTGATACGAAATTTCGATTACGGGAGCTAAACAACTACTTGCATGTGAAAGGTATGAAAAATACGGTACAGTGAACAATTTGAAAAATTTGGAGGGTCAGGGAAAAATTCAAAGGTGGAAGGCAGATTGTTAATTTGCCGGGTAAAGAAAAATCCATGTGGAACAGGTGATGGAAAATTTAAGACTTTATTTTTCTCGAAGAACTATAGAAGGACGTTTAAACGAAAATGGGTGTAACAATCTTATATCAAAGAAGAAACCATTCATTTCGGCGAAGAATAGAAAGAAACGTTCAAAGTTTCCTCAGGAACACATTAACAAGCTTACAGATGAATCTAAACTTCAAGTAATGAATGAAAAAAGAAGGAAAAAAGTTTAGTGTAAAATGTCAGAGCGCTTAAATGTTCGGAAGATCCAGACAGTGGTGCAGAATCCCCAAAACGTGACAAGAATTCCAAAAATGTTTCTACAGTAGTAAATATGATATTTTGTGATTTGTTATATAGAATAAAGTGTACACACGAAAGAATTAAATAATGGGATAAAGACTATAAGAAAAACAAGATTTCTCATATTTTTTTCGAAAAAATTCGATTATTATATAATAGACGTGTAGAGTTTTTTGAAGATTTACTGATCATTCGAAAAGAATCACGTTTTTCCTCATCTCTGTGACCTTATTTCTAGGAAGGTCCGAAGAGTCGCAGAATTTTTTTAGACTATAATGTTCGTATTTACGTCTAGTTGTAACAAAAGAGAAAAAAATGATAAGGGACTCGACTAGTAAGGTCGAATAGGCCCTTAGGTATAAACAAGAAAATGAATAATTAGCGTTCAAATGAACATTTTGTTTCGTTTTTCTAATTTACAGTAGAATAGAATAGAATAGAATAGAACAGAATATTATTTGCTTTTCGGCCTCACAGCCGTGAAAAATTGTTCTACATTCTCAATTTATACCGTAAATTACGTTCTCCCTCATCTGCCTTACGCGACATCTATTTCTCCCTATTTACTTATTATCAATAACCTTATACTATCTGTCTTATACTAACTTGTATCTTATTTTTATTCTTCCTCGTTCTCTCTCCATCGCATTCAATGACATCCATTCTCACGCTTGCCCTCCCCGTTCTTTCTATTTCTCATTTATTTTTCTTTCCACCGCCCTTAACCATCTTTCTGCCCACTGACTAGATCTTCTGTCCCTATGGTCCCTTTTTCCAGCCCCCTGCAATCCCTCACCGCGTGTAACAGTGACCCCCAATCCTTGCACAGTTCGCACCTCCTTTCTTCATCAGCCTTCAAATGTCTGTTTCACGCCTCTGTGTTCCCGCACCCCTCCCATGCTATCAGCCTCATGCTGTATTCCCTGCCCTCCTTGGTCGGGTACTCCGTTAGCATACCTGTCTATATATATTAATATCTGTTATTACATGTACTTATCCCTATTGCACTACCTAGTCCTTGTCGTTGAACCTGCTGGTGTCTTTCCTTCAGTCTCATTCCAATATTTTGACAATTAATTCTTCGTCGGTCTAGTCCTGCATGGCTGGCCCCGTTTCTCTTCAGATACTCTTCTCTCTGTTTCCTGCTCGCTGTCTGTACTCCACCTGCTCTAGTTCTCTCCCTTCTTCCTCCTTTCCCCTTTGTGCGAATCGTATTGCTCTCTGTCCCGTCCTGACCTTCCACTTGTCCCCATTTGACGCAACTAGTACTATGTGATCCGGTGGGCATCTATCCAATCCTAGCACCCACTTAACGCACCTGAATTGTATCTTTTCCATCTCTATCATTTATTTGTAAAGAGTCAGAGTAAGAGTAAAGTATGGACGAGAAGTAGCGCGATGAAATAAAAGCTAATATATTAGAGATCGAGTATCTTATTCCTCCATCCACATGCAAGACTTACGATCAAAGATAAAAGATCACCACAGTAGAAACGAATTAAAGCATAATATAATCCACAAGCGTTCGAGGAAGCGAAGAATGAAATATCGTTATCGGCAGCCGATAATTGCGTAGTTCGCCGAGCGACGCTTTGTTCGGGACGTAGTGGAAGACGCTGAGCAATTTGTAACGTAAATGTAAATAAATGAACGTTAACTAAATTATGTATTATCGGTGCTTAACGTAGTAATTCAGTACGCATCCAGTCATAAATACGAAAACACTAGCCGACCGCGAAGAAACACATTTAGTCAACGCTCGGTCTCTCTCAAGTGCACGTGCACTAAACGGAAATTCAAACGCGAATTCCTCAAAAGCGGCACCTCGAACGAACAAATTTTATTCGTCTTTTTCGAGTTATTCTCGCACAAGGAATAACCCCCTTTCGGATTCTACAACGAGTCCCCAATCATCCGGTATATCTCGTGTGTGCTATCTGTTTTCAGGAAAAGCGTGATGCAGTCAATGTATGCATTTTCGTACGATTGTATAACTCTAAGCATTTACTGAATTAATGCTTTTACTGGGACGCATACATCACTAGAATGAGATGTCGAACTTATGTTATAATTATGTGGCCACATTATTTAAAATAAAAAAAGGGAGATTGGCAGTTGTTTTTACGAATATAGAAAGTATTGGTTTACTGGTATCATATTTCTAGAATGTGCAAATTACAGCAATTATTTGAAATTATTGCACTAATTATTATTCTTCGGCTGCTACGACCTCCGTTCTATTGTTCTCTTTTACGACCCATTAACAGCGACAAAATAGCCACGAGGATCGGAGAATACTGTTCGCTGAATTACCTACATCGTCCAAATTAGATTTCGAACCGAGGGACGATGCGGCCGAATTTACTGAATAGGTGTTGCACTTATTTTATTACTTAAAAATGACTCCAGTAAGTGAAAATTGTTGCATATATTTCTGTTTCAAATTAGTTTCATCGGACGTAATGGTACATATGTTTTTTTTATGAATGACCCAACGTGCAAAGGATCGCATCTTCGCCGTACTGGTTTTTGGTAATTGCTCCCCCTTTCAAAATTGTGTTGAGGGCGAGCACGCGGCTTGAGTAGCTGGACGTGTGTAGCCATAATCGAGCGGTTCTATCCTAATTTTCGTTTTACACGTTTTTTTATGAATGAGGTACTGGTAGCGATGTCAAGGTCAAGTTAGTTTTTTGTAATAGAACGGAATATTTTTGTTATCGAGTGTCGCAGAATAGTATTTCGATTTCTCGCTATGTATCTACATTGTATTTGGGGAGTTCGTCCGGGCAATATGTAATCGGTATCCCCATCGATGGGTAGGTTTGAACTCGACTAAAATAAACAAACGTAACTGAGAAGTTAATCGCATTGAATGGGGACAAAGAACGTATACGTCCCCGCAGAACGTTCGGTCTCGTTTCGTGGCAATATCGATCGTGAAATCTTTCGTGCATTCCTGGGCACCACAAACCATTTCATGTTTTGGCCTAAGGGAAAGCTATATTAGACAAAGAGAGCGTGCCTCGACGAAATGCACATGGCCTGCCTCGGCCGTGTCCTTCCAGGCATGTGTACAAAATTGACTAGTCAATTGTGAACGGTACGAAAAACTGCTTGCAGAAACTGTTTTCTATCGATTGAGTGGGTCTGATTTCTGTTGCCGACGCGGGCAAGTAGGATTTATTTTACGAAAGGCAGAAGACACGTGTTCTTCATTATTCACATTTATCATCCGATTCTGTAAAAACTGAAGGACATCATCATATATTGTTTTAATTTTCTTGGTTACAAAAATCTTAAGCTTGATATACGCGGGTCCGAAGACATCAGAAGTTAATGAAACGCGTCTTCTAGGTTTTGCCTAGGTTGAACAGAGGCAAATGTACGGAAGCGGTAATAGTTCACTAGTTTCGATGATTCCTAAATATGTTGTAGCACTCAGTATTCCGAACCACTTTTTCCTGTGCATATAACCGCCGCTTAGCCTTAGATTTCGAGATATTTGCAAAAAACTGTAGCTAGTACTGCATTCAATTTTGTCAATACGCGCATGCTCGTGGCAACGCACGGGGCCGCCGCTTATCCGGCAGCCGCCGAAGAATCTGTATTCTGAGCTCTACGACATATTCACAAATCATCGAAACCGGTGAGGTAGTACCACTTCCATAGATTTGCGACAGATTTTCGTACTCGCAGCATATCTGTAAGCAGTATTAAACAAGTCAACGCCTGGTTTTCATTGGGCACCATTGGACGCAGAGGGTACCGTGTCGACGATGAAGCAGTCAAAGATTAACGTCAACGCTCATACCACGCTGAAAGCACTGGTTCTCGTCCGATCACCAAAGTTAAGCAGCGTTGGGCACGGATAGTACTTAGATGGGTGACCGCTTGGGAACTCCGTGTAGTGTTGGCATCTCTCCTCTTTTTGCTCCCCGTCAAGGGCCGGCCTTTTAATTTTTGATTCTAATTAATGCACGCCCTTAATGCACGAATGGGTAAGTTTCTGTAAGTCGCTTTTTCTATCATTAATCACCCAAACATTTTATTTCACAAGCAATTTGGCATCTATCCCCTTTTTGCTCCCCGTTAAGGGCCGGGGTTTTAATTTTTGATCGCAATCAATGCACGCCCTTAATGCGGGATTGGGTAAGTTTATGTAAGTAGACTTTGCTAACATTAATTATCCAAACATTAACTTCACAGGCAATGAAACACCCAATTCGTTTCGGATAACGAGTAAAAGCATGGAGCAGTTATGAAACGACTTGTTAATTAAACTGATATTCATGTATAACGAATAATTACACATTATTATAAATGAAGACGAAGAGACCACGCTGTCGAACAAGGCACACAGACAGCGGCGTCTCGTTTCTCTCTTTTGAATAAAATTAATTCGACGCGAGAAAATCAATAATAGCTCAAATAGCATAAACTCGATCTCTGTCGAAAGAAAAAAGTGAATGCTTATGCTTCGCTTCTAGTTATGTTATTTATAATCGGTTGAATTTATGACAATCGTATAAAACAATACTTGAAAATATGTGCTTGAAAGAAGTAAATACTTTCGCAGCGGCGCGGCACGTAAAGCGAAAAACATAAAGAATGTCCCTTTTATACACGTTCTGTTGCGTAACCGTGAACGCGTGTTTACTGACAACGTGTCTTTGCCAACGACTTGTTTCGCAGCGTCTTCATGTAACGACGTTTTTGTTTTCTACATTATAATATGAATTGCTTATCCGTTCTTCATAAGTGTACATTACCAAATATCGACCACGCCAGGATACCGCCGGCAAATTCTTGAACCCCACCATCACGATGTTCCGCTTTGAGGCATACGTATAACAACCCGACTCGCATTCCATTGCAGCGCAATTCGAATATCTCTTTCCTACAGTGGCCAGTACATTGATATAGCCTAACCCTTTTGTTAGGCTTGCTTCCTGGACGCGTACCAAGGGAGTTAGGTTTGTCTCTATTGCTGCCTACCTATTCCTGATATTATGTCAATAAATGAATTGCTGTATAATTAAGTTCCTATATTAGCGTTAGCGTATTTTTAAAGGAAAATTAGGATTCGGTGGCAAAGTGCTAGGCACCCTGTGGATAATTTATGGTGGCGACGCTGTCCTGCGTGTGGTCGGAGAGTGTTCTGGGAACAGCCAATCGGGCGACAGACGATGGCTGGTCGCCATTCGGTTATCGGATGCCCTAGGCTTTACTATTTTATTGAGAGTCCTGTAAGTAAATGAATGGGACTAATCATCTTGTCGGCAGTCGATGGCTGGCGGCCGCTCTGGACCTTTCAAGTATAGGGTGCCGAGTGATTGTTTATTAGAAAGACAAGATTATTGCTAAAGAATAGGGACTCTGTTCCTGGAGGATCTGGCCACGGAGTGAGGAAAGCGATGCCATTTGGAAAGGGGACGGTGACGAATCCGTGGGCACTTACCCCAGACCCTGGAGCGAATAACATTCAAATATTAACTCAAACAATACTATATATATTATATCTCACAAATAAATATTAATAGTTTTCTGTGATTACGAATACACATCTTCTATTTCACAATTGTTATGTATTAACGAATATTAACGTAAGCACCAGGCAGTAACATGCCTCCAAATAATCATTAATGTGTTAACAACAGCTTAACTTTTCAAATAAACGGTAAATAAATACCGTCCGCCCCATATTAATCAGCTAATCATGTCAAAGTGTGTTATGCGATAAGCTGAAAATTACGACCGTAGTTGATTTCCCATCCCAGGTCCTCCGGAATGAATTGGATCGGATTGTCAATTTCGCAGAACGCGATTTATACAGCGCGCCATTCTTATGGAATAAAATATCCGCGCTAGGCGAGGGACACCAGTATTTTATTTTTATCCTTTTTTCGAAACATCGCGTAAGGCGATTTATCTGTATTCGAAACACCGCGAATAAATAAATTTAAATAGTACTAGTCTAATAATCCTATAAATAATGAGGAAATGTGTAAATTTTCCATTCTACTTATTAACACTCAAACCGGCGGACCGCCAGACGGCGCGTCCGGTTGGATCCAAGAAACATTTTTTTTGGTTGTATAGTGACTGATTTCTTTGACTAGACAAGTAACAAAAATACTAAAGGAAAAAATAATAGGTACAAAAATCACAGAAAGCGTCTATTCAGCTCGGATATAGCTCTAACGGAAATAAAACAAACCACACTGCATGACCATCGAGTCTACAGCGGTGGGTGTAAACCCACACCATAAATAATCGATCGCAAGCAACAATGTATGGCTCGGTGGCTCGGTGAGGCTCGATCCAAGAACAGAATCTACCGCCGGGCAGCTCAAGTCAGCTCGACTCGAGATCGACAGTCAAGGGCAAAAGATTCGTAACCTCGTTCGAATAAATTTGAATTCGAATTCAAAATTTTTCCTTACTCGCCCTTTCGCGTCCTACATTTCTACGAGTGGAATGCTATTCGCTAATCTAACAGTGGTATTTCTGCAAGCGTCGGTAGTGAAGGACTAACATTTTCCAGCATGAAATTTACTAACGATTATTTAAGATCAACTGTAGCACAAGAACCACTATTAAATCTTTTGTGAATAGTGAAATATCTAATATTAAGACCTTGTTCGACATTTCGCTAACGTAAAAGCGTGGAAAGTTTTATCGCAAGAATTATGAGAGTAATAAATGGGCAGGAATATTTCTATGTTTGGTTATTTAAATTCCACCTGCTTATAGTTGTATCTGCAAATTACCAATTGAGGCAAGACATTATAATAAGGATAATGCTATTTCGTCATATAAATTCTTGCATGGATCACATGCACGTGAAATCGTAGCACGCTACACGCAACGGCGAAGAAAAGCATTGTCCTATGGCCCGCCCGTTACCAGGGTAACATGCGCAGAAGTCCCGAAAATGCAGCTCGTGCGCAGTTCATACGCGAGCCTCGCTGCGAGCGTCATTCGCACTTCGAGCGCCGTAGTGGTCGGTTGGTGGTTTTTTCGTTCTTCAGGTTAGTAAAAATTTTTAAATATGTGTTACAACAGTTTTATCAGTGCCTTTGTGCTATCGACACTATTGCTTCTATAGATCAGTACCTTGGTTCTTTGCAAAAATTACTAATTCAAATAATGTTACATTAATTGAATGTATCTTCTCTTTAGCGACATGTTTTTAACATCTCTTAATTTTTTCGGCTGTTTGCAGACTCTATGTTTTAAATAAATTTTTCCTTTTTGTACTTGTTTGCAGATTGCAAACCTATACTGTTCAGCTTTTATACACATTCAAAAGTCCGTTCATCGCCTTTGTGTTATCGACAGTATTGCTTCAGTACATCAGTACCTTGTTTTCTACAAAAATGTCAAATTATATTAATATTACAATAATTGTGTCGGGCAATCGATGGCGGAGACGCGATGGGAAAAGGCGTCACATATGGCGGTTTCTGTTGCATCCAAATCTTCACTTGTTTTTCGTGAACGATCACGGGCTTTGTTCGAGAAGAGACGCGATCACAGTTACCGCAGAACACGCCGCGACGAAAGACGTTCCAATAGTTTCAGATATATGCCGTTTTACATTGTTGTAACCAACATTAGTGTTTAATAAATTCATAATTAAGAAGAAAAGCGTAGCCACTTAGAGAGGAGACCGTCATTGCAACTCATTATACCCTTTTCGTGCCGAACAAATTGAAGATATCTTCTTTTTGCCAACATTTTTTTAAACATGTAATTATGTTCTCGGATCTTTTTAGTCCTTGTATTATTAAATATGTTTTCACTTTGCTTTGTTACAGGTTTGTTAGCTGCCTCGTCGTTGGCGAATAATGTGTATATGGAGATGGTAGGATTACGGTCTCGAGATTTCATTATCACGGCGCTTAACTGGTTTGCTGGGCGATTGGTAACGTTTAACATATCTATTACAATTCAAACTGCTCTCTACATATGCATGCATTCATTCATGTACAATTGAGTCTATTTTTATGCGGGAAATACGTACCACGGTAAACGGCATACAGATCGATTGTACTAAGAAGGTGCAACTTGCATTCAAAAATTAGGGATACGTTCGATAATATTCTCCAAACGTATAAATGCAAAGTAGTGAGCTAAAAAAAATTCCTTCGGACATTCCTTCGAAACTTATTTGTTTCCATTGAATTTTGTTGGCGAGTAACAATTTTCTTTACATTTTTCATTATTTACATTAATGTGGATCTATGCACGTACGACGGTGTAACCCTGAATTTCCGTAAAATAAAATATGCACGGGAATAAAATAGTGCGCATGAAGTGAAGATCGACCGTACAGTGCGTTCGCTAGAAGGTAGCTAGAAGGAGGTAGAGCACTTACTGCGTTCTCACTCTGCTGCTATCACACGCATTATTGCTATTCGCTATGGCCAGCGATAAAGGACGGCGGGAGCATATTCAGACAAAGTGAAATATTATAAGCCATCTTGTCGCGTACGCACCGTCCTTACATTTGTTTATTTCGCGTTGCCGCCTAATTCGATTTCGGTTGTAATTTTTATGCAAATGCTATTTGTTTCACAATACGTGAACTGCGTTGGATAATAATATACAGAATGTGTATTGTTATTGTATTGAATAATTATCATGACTATATTATTTTCTTTGCAATGTTCCAAAATCAAGGTAATAGTAGAAGGGGTTAATGGAATTGTCTTTTTATTTGAAACATTGTTAGATGATATTCTTGTTTTTTATTTCTGCTTTAGCCAGAAATCATTAATTTGTTTGGTTTCTCATTCGATAAATTATTACACGAGTATATAATCTTTGCTGCAGATGCTACTACTAGTGATAGTATTAAATACATTTTTCTTCGTTAATGTCTAGAATAAAACTGTAGCCTAGTCAATTTGCTGACTTGTCCCATAGACAGAAATAGGAAAAAGAAAAGGATAAAAAAAATGTGTTCCGCTTCATTTGTTATTTATCGTTGTTTCATTTTCTAATTCGTTCAATTATTGCAGGAAATGTGTGGCCGTGCGCAAGGCGGTCGGTAGAATCAGTGTTTGCATCGCTAAAGTATTATTTATTATTTTCCGTGCGCAGAACGCTCGAAATAATTGCAATTGAAAGTAAATAATTAATAAATTTGGGAAACTAGAATCAGTGCGTTCGCCGATTATAATGGGTAGTCGTTGATTTATCTTTCTCCTTTCAATTTGCAATTTTAGAAATTTTTAATTCGGCATAAGAGTCAGTGTCGTGTCAATCTGAATTCGATCTTTGCTCGACCAGCTAGAAGTGTAAGTATATTTATATTTTATTTTTCTTGTATTTTTATGACTTGTCGTATGACTAGAGTTTTATGCGTGCATATTTCTTAATCACCCGTTGGAACAGAATGAAGAAAATATTTGAGAATCTTCGAAAATTCGCAAATAGAATATAGCACAGCCACTCTGATTCATATTATATTATCCTTCTGATAGCATTTTATATAACGAAAGTGATGTTTGAATTTTTGAATCTGTTGTGTTTTTCAGTTTAACTGTAAGTAACAAATATTTCATATTGACTCCTTGACATTTTATTTGCACTGCATATATTGGGTTGCATATATTTGTAAGCAGTTTCCAAATATCGTTTATCAACCCCTCAACATATTTTATGGTGCTATGTATGTTCAATTTGGAAGAACAAATCATAATATCCTTTATTTCTCGACTTTTTAAAGACAATCCCCGAGCCAGGTGCTACCGAAGCTTATGACGATGGCTTCTTCCGGTTTATTTATGTTATCCACGTTTTCATCAGAACAGTGAGTAATGCCCATTCAATATCATTCGTCGGTCACCCGTGCCGCAGGACGATAGATCCGAAACGACGCTACTGTTTGTACCTATTCAGTATCTTCCGGCGAGGGCAGTGGCCACATGCGGATATCTGTACAATATGTGTATAGAATTTAGTAGTGAGCGAGTGCCCGTAATTGACGACCCGAGCTGAGCTCTGTTCGATTACGCGAGTCGTGTCGCCCGCTAGAATTTTGCGAGCTACTCGATATCATCGTCGAATTGCTCGGAACAAAACGAACTACAGTAATCCCTCGAACAACGCTGTTTCGGTTATACGCGGATTTTCTGAAAACTTTTTGTTGTTGCTCTGAACACATTTATTTCAAATCAATTTATTCTATGCCCAAAAACCAATGCATTCTTGTTCTCCGAACAGTTTGATATCTTTTTGAATTCGATGTAGTAGCTCGATGCATGCACTAACTGTTTCGTCGCAAGAACCAAGCATATCGACGGCCAACATTACCTGGCAGGGTTTTAATGATCGTGTTTCCTGACTTGCACCACGTGTCAACCAGATGACGATAGGCTGGCCATAAAATAGTACCCAAAAAGAAAAATTACAAATTTTTGCATCATCCCCACTCCTATTGTCCGGGAAATAAAAACCGACAGCTAGCCGTGTAAACTGTTAGAATTCGCCACAATAGGAAGGAATACGTAGGGGAAAATGCGAAATACATATACACACATCCCTCACTTTACGCGAATATCCGTTTCACGCCGATTTGTCAGTGAATCTGTCAGTATAAAAGAAAACATGTTGCAAATAAAAGTTGGTAAAAGTTTTAGAAATACATGTGCACACATTTATTTCACATAACTTAACATAAAAAATAAACAAGACATGTCAGAAAGCAGAAGCATGTAAGTTCAATTCGATGTCACTATCGCTGCTGTAATACAAAATAATAACCCTTTGCTGTTTAATTGTCATAAACTCATCATCTCCATCGCTTGAAATATTTGGAAATTCGTCTTCAGGTCGGTTCAAGATTTTCATGTCGAAAGACACCGATTTTCTCTTCATTCGCGTGATTGAAAGTTTCTTAGACATGACACGGTTAGAAATAGAAAATGTAAATTACAAATCTAAACAGAATTAGTAACATTGTCGTCGTCTCAACGTACGAAGTCACACTGTTCGCTTCCGCACTACGGCTTAGCGGCCGAAGACAAAAGGTTAGGACAAAAGCGTATCGCAACAAAGTTTCTTCCTGCGTTACGCGTTCCGCCAACCGATCTTACAATAACTGACTGTATAAGACTGTCAATTTTAAAACTTTCAGGGAAATATATCTGCCCGCGTAAATTGACGTAAATTTTCCACATAAAAAAAGCCGTGTAAATTGAGGGACGGGTGGTTGTATACATAAATAATATATGTAATGCAGTGTAATTATATAATATAGATGTACAGTGCTGTGAAAAAGTTTTCGGAATTCATTGTTATGCTACATTAAGTATCAAAATCCAAAATATTCAGGTGTTTGGAGACTTTATTTATGTTATTTATTTATAACATAATATATATATTTATTATGTTAATCATTACGTACTAAATACACCTCATCATAAAAGGTACTGTATTTTTTAAAAACTTCGAAGAAAATATTTAATGAAGGATAGTTATGCATTATCGAGCTGTGAAAAAGTTTTCGGATATGATATTTCATACCTGGAAATAACATACAAAATATCAGTAAAAGTGTGAAAAATAGAATACAAATGTATATAAATTTGTACCTAATTCTTAGTATGAAATCCCTTCCTTTTAATGACCTCTTTTAACCTATTTTGCATGGATTCTACAAGTATTTTTGTAAAACTCTGATGCACCTTGTTCCACTGTTCTTGAACAAGTTTTCGAAGCTCGGGAATTCCTTTCGGTTGTGGGAATTTTCTAATTTCTTTTCCTAGGTAAGCCCAAACATGTTCAATGACATTCGGATCTGGGCTTTGAGGGGGTGTTTCAATAACGTGCGCGCAATTATAAAGTAACCAGTTACGAAAATCCCAAGCTTTATGCTTGGGATCGTTATCTTGGTAAAAGTAAAAGTCTTCTTTTATTCCCAATTTGTCGGCCGATTGTAATAAATTTTCTTTTAAAATCTTTAAATATTCATCGTTATTCATAGTTGTATATATAAAAACAAGATTTCCGATTCCATGGTAACTGATAGCACCCCAGACCATTATGTTTTTCCCACCATGCTTTACAGTACCACAAACATTCTCTTTATTTAGTTCTGTATTAGGTTTCCTTCTTACCCTGACTTGCTTGGTGTCACTATTGTATAAATTAAATTTTTTTTCGTCTATGAAAATAACACGTTTCCAAAAATCAAGGACTTTATTTACAAATTTTTTTGCAAATGCAAGCCTCTTATCGCGATTAACCCTGCTTAGCAAAGGTTTCCTTCTAGCAACACCTGAGACATAGTTATTTTTAATCAGCCTTTTTCTAATAGTTGAACTATTATCTTCTTTCCCACTAAAGTCTTTAAGTTTGGAGACTAATTCACTGGATGTAACTCTGGGGTTTTGCTTTACTTCTCTCAATACAAATTTTTCATCGCTTGAATTAATTTTCTTCGGGCGACCAGAACGCGGACTATCCTCGATAGAATTATTTCTATAATATCGCTTATAAATGTCATAAACTTCTGGGACACGGAAATAATGAAAGCTGATGTAGTGGAATAGAATTTTCTTTATTTTGCTCGCTAGCTCGTGCTGCTTTCGCTCCACTCGTGTTACTGTTCGAGCCTCGTGCCCGCTCTCAAGATGTAACCTCGAGAGGGGGTGTATTTTCCGGGAATGGCCCCGTGGCCTCGGAACTGATATTACTTTCGAGGAATCGTTGCTCGACGCTATCCGCCCGATAATCCAAACAGAGGATCAATCGGCGGGCGGATATTTGGATCTCCCTGTGGCGGCGTGGTCGTTCCACGTATCGCCACAAACTGTAGACTGTTTTAGTAATAATATTTCTGCCATAGACCTTATAGTTTTTCCCTTCTCTCTATGGAAAATAACTAAAGAGCGGATATTAACATCCGTATTTTTTCCTGTCTTCACCATTATATAAAAAGTCCGTTCTTTATTTTAATTAAATAAACTCGGTCAATCACAATATACTTTGAACTATTATATACGCGATTAGACGGTCAGTCCACATGAAAAGTTAAAAACAACTAAAAATCTAGCCGTTACTATGCCATTTACAAAATAACGTGAAATTATATCCGAAAACTTTTTCACAGCTCGATAATGCATAACTATGCTTTTTTAAATATCTTCTGCAAAGCTTTTAAAAAATGCAGTACTTTTTACGGTGAGATGTATTTTGTATCTAATGATTAACAATGTTGTTCATAACTAAAGTCTCCAAACACTCGAATGTTTTTGATTTCCCTACTTAATGTAGTATTAAAGCGGATTCTGAAAACATTTTCACAGCACTGTACTTACCTATGTATACATTCGTGTATACATATATGGATACTAAATTTACGAAATACATGCAGAACTAAATAAAGAGAATGTTTGTGGTACTGTAAAGCATGGTGGGAAAAACATAATGGTCTGGGGTGCTATCAGTTACAATGGAATCGGAAATCTCTTTTTTATATATACAACTGTGAATAAGGATGAATATTTAAAGATTTTAAAAGAAAATTTATTACACACGCCCGAAAAATTGGGAATAAAAGAAGACTTTTACTTTTACCAAGATAACGATCCCAAGCATAAAGCTAGGGATGTTCGTAACTGGTTACTTTATAATTGCGCGCACGTTATTGAAACACCCCCTCAAAGCCCAGATCTGAATGTCATTGTATATGTTTGGGCTTACCTAGAAAAAGAAATTAGAAAATTCCCACAACCGAAAGGAATTCCCGAGCTTCGAAAACTTGTTCAAGAACAGTGGAACAAGGTGCATCAGAGTTTTACAAAAATACTTGTAGAATCCATGCAAAATAGGTTAAAAGAGGTCATTAAAAGGAAGGGATTTCATACTAAGAATTAGGTACAAATTTATATACATTTGCATTCTATTTTTCACACTCTTACTGATATTTTGTACGTTATTTCCAGGTACGAAATATCATATCCGAAAACTTTTTCACAGCTCGATAATGCATAACTATCCTTCATTAAATATTTTCTTCGAAGTTTTTAAAAAATACAGTACCTTTTATGATGAGGTGTATTTAGTATGTAATGATTAACAATATTGTTCATAAATAAAGTCTCCAAACAACTGAATATTTTGGATTTTCCTACTTAATGTAGCATAACAATGAATTCCGAAAACTTTTTCACAGCACTGTATGTACTGGGTGTCTCTTAACCCCTTGCACTATTTTGACGAGTCGGACTCGTGATGAAAATTTTAGGCCAAACATGAATATCACGTGTTTGATTCGTACTCGACATTTCAGGTCGAACATGAATATCACGAGTCTGACTCGTGGTCTTAGTTTTGGACCAAGTATAAACATATCGAATGGGTTGCTTCTTGGTACAGATAACATCTCCTATATTTACCTATATTTACAAAAGTAATGACGCTGAAAAGATTTACCCAAATATCACGATTTTTGCATTTCTCAAATAATCTAACGGATTGCCACAGTGATCGCTTTCGCAAAATAAGACCAATCATTAATTATTGAAACGAAAAATTTAATAATATATACACACCGGATACAAATATAAGTATTGATGAATCATTAATGCGATGTAAGGGCCGCTTAACACGTTAGGCCCGGCGCCGGTCCCTGGGGACCGGCAGTGAACTTCCCGTGTGGCCGGCGCCGGTCCCCGAGGACCGGCACTAGAATTTTCGTTTGGCTGTCGTCGGTCCGTGGGACCGACAGTATTAAAGTTAAAAAATAAATATATTCTCAATGAAATGTGATCAAATGTAGTTTAAAAATATTTCTCTTGACGTGTCACTATCTTCTTCTCTTTCGGACATATTCAATGTTATGGGCAATAACTATTTTCAAAACTAAACTCAACTTTCTTTTTACGAACAATCTGTACACCTCGGTAGGTCTGTTCAAACTGATCGCCTCTTGGAGGTACGTACGTGGCAGACCTATAGATCATACGAAAATATAGTGAACAGAATCACAAATACACCTAAAAGACGTCGAAAATAGCGCGACAAAGAAGAATTCATCAATTTGGGGGTTCTATCGCACTGTTGCCACATCTGTTACAATCCTGGCCACCAGCAAAATGAATCGACTCGAGCCGAGATTTTGATTCCTGCCGGACATAGCCATAGCTGCTGAACGCTTTTGTAGGTTCGATCCCCCTCGTGTATATCTTTTTTTGCATTAATTTTTTTCTAATTCCGAACTATATGACAATGATCAATATTTGCTGACCAATATTTTAAAAACATTTTCTTAATATTTTAATTTAATATACGTATGTAAATCTGAACTTAGAGCGCTTTTCGTGCTACCGTTTCAAACCGTGGAATGTTTTACTACTGTTTCGGCTTTCTTTTAGAACCCACAATTATTTTTTTTTACAAATATAATGAATACTGTAAATGAAGGATATTCCAGGGTCATTTTGAACAAAACAGATTGATAAAACAATATTAATTTGGCAGTGTATCCCGTGACGGTCACGGGTTACAATGGGTTAAACCCATTCATACAATCTCCAGACCTACCATAAATTTGTCAATCCTAGGACATCAGATAGCTGAGTGGCGACGAGCCACCAGCCATCGTCTGCCGCCCAGATTGAATACCTTCCCAATACCGCAGGCTATGCGATGGGTGAGGTGCGATTCGCCAAACGCAAAATTCACACAGAATTATAAACGCTTGCGGACGTGCAGGGTGGATGGTCAGATCTAACCATTTATTAAATCATCATTACTTCTTCGATGAGTTGACCGCGTATACAGTTTCTCATCGAAAAAGAAAAATTAACACAAACATAACCCACACTCATATATGTGTAAATTAAAATTACATTCGGGTTAGTTTTTGGTTATAAATTTTTTGAGAGTGATCGCAGAAAATAACAAATCTGATATGATATATCTAGATCTAGAGATACAATTTTGATGAGTTCACCTTTGAGATTTACCAACAAATTTTCTTTCAAAAAATTATCCAAAAGTTTTAAAAAATTCTTAAAACGATTGATTTGACCATTGTTAGTATATAAAAATTTTCAAATATGTTATATATATGTACAAATATGGTATGTTTGCCATACTTACTAAAAATCTGTCTTAGGGAATCCTTCCTTGCATAATCTGAAACAAATTTGTTGAATAAAACAGAAAGAAGGGTATGAATAAGTACATATATTTTTAAGTTTGTTGAATACCTACACTTTTTAATTGAATTACTGTAAATATAAACTCTAGCTATATAATGATTAGATGTGTATGGCGTCGCGTAACTCGCGAGTTCGTGTGATCTGCGAGTACAATTGCTATTGAATGCAATTGTCAACCACTAACAGTCAGTGGTACTGCACTTAAAAAGTGCAGTGCGACGCCGGACATTATCAGTATTTTTATTACTTTCCGAGTGAGACCTTTTTCGCTTTTCTGAGCTTTCTCTCTCTGTAATAAATTTGGGCTCCTGAATGGGCATACCTCTATTGCGCCGGCTATCTATTAATTCCGGTAACATGCATTGCGTATAAAATTCAATTAACTTTTGTTCCATTTTGTTTTTCCAAAAGTTATCGTCTTTATCTATTTTAATATACTTCAAACCGTTACGAGTCCAGATACAAAATAAGCAGTACTTTCTGCCTGTTATATGTAACTGTCCTTATATCTGATAGTAATAATAATGATTCTGGTTCATTCTGTTTCCTTTTTCATCTTCAAATATGCGGCGAATAACTTTAACTGTTTTTATTGCCTCCTCCGGCAGTAAATTCTCTGCCGTTTTCGGGCATTTTATTTCTACGATGCTCTCTTCGTCTATTACTCCATCTGGAGAAGCCCCTAAGAATCGGTTTGAAGAATCAATGAATAATCCACATTCTTGAATTTTAACACCAATTGTTGCACTGAGTTCTTCACGTGATGATTTTTCACACTCTTGCCCGTATATTACTGCAGGTGCATTAATTATCCTGGGATAAACAAATGCTTTCACTGCATTTGCACGGAACGTACCACTCCTACGCCGGCATACTCGTCCGAAATTCGAGGCCGTCAAAAGTTTTGATTTGAAATTTAACCATCTTTGATTATTTGCTTGACCGATGGTTTCGTTCTCAATGGCATCACTCCTATATTGCCAATTGTGCAACATTTCCATGTGTTTCGTTTGCTGCAATTCATAAATACTTTTAGCCATATCTGCTTTTTGGGCGTTCGGTCCGTAATTTAAATCCTTTTCCAAACGAAATTGTTTCCGCGCGTGCTTCGCAATCCTTTTTTCTTTCAGCTTTTCTGCGGATTGCTTATTTTCTTTCTTTCTTCTGTTTTCAATTTTTCTCAAAATAACTGTTGGTTCCTTGTTCATCGCCGTAGTCAATCGGGACAACACTTGTTTCGTGTTATACTGCAGGACAGCAGCGGCACATCTTCCCGTGTATGATCCCCTCTCGCTCAAATTTACTCTTTTTCCACCAATGTATTTGGCGATGATCCCGTTGAAGCTTTCTACGTTGTTATTGTTACCGGTGTACAGCAAACTCTCGGCCTGCGCCAACATTGGTCGAAGTATGTCTTTGATTTGTCCATACACTTCCATTTTCGTCAGTTCTGGAACAATGTTCACTTCATCCATTTTACTGCTTCCATCGCAGAAGTATTGAAGTTTTGAACAATCTGCGTGTTCATCAAAAACGTGACTAAGGACGTCGTGTATGTCGGCATACAAATTCTTAACCTTTTCAGCGGTTGTCATATTTTGACTGTATCTATATTCTGCGGCTTTTATTATGTCCGCGCGCATTCGCCGAATACTAGTTTCCACGATTTTCCTCAACGGGCCAGGTGTTGTCTTCTTTGAAATGTCCTTCATTTTCTTGCAAAAATTTCTAAACAAATGGTTGGTGCATTCAATTTTGTTTACCCGAATCTGCGTTCGGTATGGGGCAGCGCATATAATTGTTTTTTTTATATACACTGCTGTCCGCTTCAGCAATCAATGTAGAATAAACAAGTCCACGTTTTTTGACGCTTGTCTTGAATCCTTTGAGTATAGCGTCGCTTTCTACAGCCGTTGATGCTTGAGTTGTGTCCCAATTTTTGAAGCACGTGTGCTTTCTGGGCTCTTCATTCTTTTTAGAAACACACCGGCAAACATTGTTTCGCACGCCGGTAAGTAAAACCTTCTTGGTATGATAACCAATTATGACGCCGATTCCAGACGCGGAGTCGTACGTTCCAGTCCTGTAGGATCTTTTCATCCAGCGTCCGTCGGCCACAACGGGGATGTGGGGTATGCCGATTCCTGGAAGAATATCGCCTCTTTTTATGGCCAAACGTCTTTCTTCCTCTGCAGCAACAATTGGGGACTTCACGATTTTATCGTGCCGCTTCCTAAATTCTTTCTTAGACATGGAGGGTATTTCCATTGCTGCAAGGAACTCCCCCATTTGGCTATAACTGCCTCCGTTCAAAATTGTCCCAGCAACGGCACTCTGGTTTGTTTCCATTTTGCTGCGTTCCTCAGGTTCACTCTGGATTTCACCTTTATATTGGCACATATCGCATTTTACGTTGAGGGTGGTCTTCAGGCCAGACCGTCTCATGCCGGTTATTTGAATGTGTCCAATTTCCAGTCTTCCCTGTTCTTAGCATGGTCTCCTATTTTTTTAAATTCGAAAAATATGTGCTGCATATCCACGATACTAAAGCCACTTGATAGTGAAAGTCTTGTTGTTCAGTATCGTCCATTACCGCTTTTTCAATGAACAATTCTTCAGGGGTTGCTGTTTCAAGAATTTCACTCGCCAATTCCACAGGCGTTGCATTTTCAAGAATTTCCATCACCCATTCTTCTGTCGGCTCTTCAGAAATTTCATTGAAACTTTGCGTTTCTCGTTCCTCCAATGGCAAGTAAATAATTTTACCGGAAGGCTGCCCTTGATCATCAGCTGTTGGCGGTTGAGAACTATGCTGGAGGGCTATGCGCCTTCTCCATGCCCTTTTTCTCGAATATCTCCTCGTATTCAATGTTAATTTTCTCCGAAATTTATTTTTTAAAACACAAAGATCGTGACAAATATTTATTTTTTTTTCGTGGTTTTCAAATACGGATACACTTTCACTGCCAGACATTGTCAAACTTTCACTTAACCTTACAATTAAAAAAATCACTTTTTTAAACAAACACACTCAAAACTTAGAAATAGATTCTGATGCAATCCAGTCCTTGGTTTGAGTGCAACTATCAAAAAAAAGAAAAGCGCCGACTATTTATTGGATTTTGCACTCCAGCGGGATAGCAAATTAGCGAGCTGCGAGCCGCGATCCCCACCACCTGTCATTCTGGGTGATTTTCAGCTTTAGCGTCTGTGACAAAAGACAATCAACGTTAAAATGTCGACCGAAGAAGAAGTGCGTGAGGTACGTATAAAATTGTTCAACGTGGGTCTAATTTTATAACCTTCAATATGCGTTTACAAAACTATTTCGTTTAGATACTGAAACCGAAATCATTTTGTAAGTTTCGTTGATGCTTGCCTTAGCAGAAAGTTTAAAGTTTTCTATTTAAAAGAAAATAGATTTTTATAAAAATGGTACATCTGGAAAAAAACGGGCTGCAGATTCGTATTCAGCACATCTAAATATATAAGAAGCACGTGTTGAAGGTTATAAAATCTAAAAAAAGTAAAAAATACATAAATTACTGTCATTACAGATGGAAGTAGAGGAGTTAAAGGAGGGCGATCAGAAAGAGCAGAAGGAAGGCGAGAGTAAAGATGACAAAAAGATGGAGAAAGAAGGCGGCGGTGGTGCGCCGTCAATGAAAGCCGTAAGTAAAAGTTGATTTTACACGAATGCTTTTGTTTTTTTATATTAATGGTTTGTTATTATATTTTAGATAATGAAGATGATAAAGAAATTATTGTACAACCCCCGCGGTGGCCGCGGCGATGGCCTAGGCGGGCGCGGGGGAGACAGAGGCTATAGCGGGCGAGGTCGTGGAGGTCGCGTGCGTGGCCATGGTGGAAGGTGGCAACCGGGTGGAAGTGGCGGGCGCCGAAACGCTGTGTTTCATATTTATTAATAAAAGTTTTAAAAAATCATTATGTGTCTTTATAGTTTATTCCTTTTTTAAATATATATCATTCACATATAGTATAAAAATTGATAATAATAATATTATTAATAATTATTAATAATAATTAAAAATAATAATTATTATTGTTGGTTTTATGTTCTATATAAAACCCAGTTAAACAAAAATTATCTCTTATAGTTCTGAGAATATATTGGGGTATAGAATTCAAATGCTTATACAAAAGTGTTTATATTAAGAAGGACCGATAGGGTCCAAATGCTCCATGCTTCTCTTCTATATTCATTCGTTAGAGTTTCTCCTTCGAATAAGGACGTGCCTTCTTTTACTATATAAAATAAAGTACTTTAGTTAAACTGAATTGTATATTATATATTATCACACTTCCTCATAATCTAGTTTTTCCAATAATTATTGTCTAGAAAAACAAATAATCGTCGTGTGTTTCTAAGTAAATTTGGAGAAGACCTTTGTTTTAAGTAAATTCGAACCCGATTGGCATATGCTCACAATATTAGACATCTTTCAACGAAATTGGCAATACAAAGCATGAGAAATAGTCAATTGAAAATAAATGAAATTCATTCTACTTGAGAAAAAGAGTGGTGGGATTCTGTTATATGTGTCAGGCTGATCCCAAAAAGAAACGACGAAAAACACGAAAGCCTTGCCACAATTTGTGATAAACACGTAAATTCTATAGCAATATGCAGAAATTGTCCACAGAATTGTTTATTATTGCAATTTCATAAATAAAGAAATCATATTAGTTAAAAACTGGTTCATGTTTATGTGCATAAAACGCCTATCAATCTCGTCTCTTATATGGGTACCTGGGTACCCGGTTGATAGCATAAGGGTTAATAAATATATATAATTCACATATAGTTAGTAACTGGAAAAAAATTATGTAGAAAAAATGAACTTGAGAGGGTTCGAACCCAAAAAAAAGGTTTTGCAACGGCTCGAATCAAAATCTCTGCTCGAACCGATTCATTTGCTGATGGTTATAATTGTAACAGATGTGGCAACAGCGTCACAGAGGTCTTGCTACGTGCCGGCAACTATGTTTTACTTGCGTCTGTGTGCGCATCAGGGATTCACGTATGAATCGCCGTTCGTGGTGTGACATTATAATTTACATTTTCCGACTGGTTTGTATTTTTATGTACTCTGACGATGACCTGGCCAAATTAACTAAAATGTGCCATAAACGCATCCCACGTAGAATCATTGAACTATTCTCACGTCGGATGCGTGCAAATCGTAGAACCGTTTCACCGCTTTCCAGAAGTGATAGATTGTGAAAAATCGAATTTCTGTGATCTTGTGCTAGTTCAAAGAAGCCCGGTAGGGTGTTTTAGCAGTGAATATACCATTAAATCGTTCAATATTTGCGAAATGTGAAGTGTGTCAAGATGCTGCAGCCATCTTGTTGCCTACATCGATGTCTGTCTCAAGCTTGCCAGTTTCAGAAGTAACGTTATCCTGAACGAATGCTGAATTTATTGGCGTTCATACGAATCACTCGGGCTGTGGTGAAGTCCACCCGTGTGTGGTATACCTGTGAAAGTTTCATTAATGAAATTATAGAGAGGAAAAATCGGATCTATGAAATCGAGCCTCTCTCTCGCGCATGGCGTATACGTGCATGCTTTCCTTTGTATGCAGTACACGCACACAAGTCATGACGCATGGAGTCGTGGCCCTCAAAGGTGTCCCGAACTCGCTCGTAACTGCTACGTTGTTTAACAATCTTTCAATACATTCTAATTGATTACAAATTTGTTTAATGTCATACTTGAGTTCAATATATTGTCGATTCAACAACGCCAATGGTCCTGCGATTGACGTTACAATATTCGTGTCTGTACAATGACCTAAGATATCAGTATTATTATTTCGGTTGTGTATTAATATTTATTATTATATATTTAATTTATTACGATTTTGTTACGCCTGTTATAGTAAGCTTTAACATAAGTCTTAACATTTTTGTCTACTTTGGTACTTATCTATATTAGGTTGTTGAATTTCTGAGCTTTCACTCGCCTAATCGGTATCAGACAGAATCGCGAATCGCATTTGTATCATACGATATGCTCTTTAGGTTGACATTTCATAATTGTATGGATCGATCCTAAGTCAATAAGTGTAGTTTGGGACGTATCTGTAACACGGGTAAATGTGTGTGCGTGTACCTATAGTTAGTAACCGATAAATTAATGACTAATAATAAAATAGTAACCGATTAATTACATATGTTGAGAATCGAGAGTTTAAGGCGTTGAAGGATTGTGGCCAGGAAGGGTCATTCGCGTATCGTCTTGTTTAGATGTTTCTGCTTTTCGTTACGGAGGGTTGAGTCGTCGCCTCGACCAGGCCCAAGGGTTCGAATCAGGGTAGCCTCCCGTTTATTTGTCTAAAACGACCTTCGGCCAATGCCTTTATGATGAAATAAATTGTACCCTGATGCTTTAAGAAAGTCTATGCAACGCAGCTCCTCCCATATTTGGAACAGGTCCCTTTCTTACGCCTCGCAACTATACTCGATAGTGACACGGCTCCACCAATAGCCCATTTTTATTTTACGGCCCCTCTGCCATAATTAAACCAATGGATTTGTTTGCTGCCGCCGTAGTTTAGGACTCCACCCCTGCGAGCGTGTCCTGTAGTTTTCCTTCGGCAGAGTTTGCGTCGTGGAAGTCGAAAGCAATTGTGGGTTACTAGGAGAAGCACAATTGTGGTGCCAGAGCAGGAGCAATTCAGAGTCAGAAGGAGAAGCATTATGAGAGTAACAACGAGAACTATCGAACTCTGTTTACGAGCAGAGTTTTGTAACGTTGTTGTCACTTGTCGAATAACACTGTTCAACAAATTACCAAACTATTTCGTTTGCATATTGAATACAAAAATTATCCTGTAACTTCCACTGATGCTTTCCTTAGCAGAAAGGTCTGCTGTATCGCGTGGCATAGTTAGATTTCCTCCTGAACCCTTAGTTTTTAAAATAAATTGAAAGATGTCGGGAAAAACGAGTGTATTTTCGGTGTCCGTTTCACTTTGATCATTATTTAAACGCATTTAAATGTTTATAATTTATTTACTTATTATACCATTTTATTCGCGAAGCTTCAAAGAATCATTTGGCACCATGCGCAACTGAATAACTATTACGGCAAAAGTACAGAACACCTCCGAAGTTGAAAACTGGCGATTTTTTTCGAAATTGATTTTTACAAATATGCCACGTTGTAAGGAAAAACGGATTGCAGATTCGTATTCAGCACATTAAAGTCTGAAGAAGCGCCTATTGAAGGTTACATAATCGGACCCGTGTTGAACAGTGTAATTTGTCATAGTGGAGTAATTTTAGTTAACCCTCTATGGGCCGAATTTTTGTTTTAACTCCAAAAAAATTGTGGGAACGAAAAATCAGAAATTATCCGGGTATCCGGTTACCAGACAGGCGTATAAATATGTTTGAAGCTTTATAACTTAAAAAATTGCGAACCAATTTTATTTAAAATTGGTGTATCGACGTAGAAACATCCAAACAATGGGGATCCAGAGGGGTTTTGCGTTATGACCAGAATGTAAAAAATTCTTGTAGGAATCATGAAATGGGTACTGCAATCTTTGCTAACATAAGGGTTAACTTGCACCTCCTTTCAGTTATAGCTGCAAATAGCCAATTGATGCAATGCATTATACAGTAATGGCTTGATCTAAGCGAAAGACTTCTACACCATATAAGCGAAGAGTTCATCCCCACCACTGAAGGGTATACCGCTTGAGGCGTCCAGAAGTTTACTTGGCGAACAGTGTAACGCGATCCGGGCTCGGGTATATCGGTGAGCTAATACTAATTGAACGATGAAACTATGCTATTTCTCATCCTTTTCTTATGAAACTTTTACATAGCATAGCTGACATTTTTCTGATTAAAATGACACCCAACGCGCTATAATTTCGACTATATTTACTGCCTTACTTAACGGCAATAAGTTGGTACGTTAAACCGTGTACTGGGCCTTTAATCTTTGCCGATTGCCACGATCGCAGCTTCTCTTTTCTTTTCACTAGCAATCCTTTTCTGCGGTCGAAACTTATTATCGTAATATATAAACATGTAAAATGTTTTACACGTAATATGTAAAATGTTACAGATGTACTATGTAATAAGAATCATGCTATGACGTCATATAAATTCTTGCAGAATCTGCGCAGGGACACACATTTAATCGTCAAATCGTGGCACGCCACGCGCAACGGCGAAGACAAGCATTGTCCTATGGCCCGTCCGTTACCAGGGTGACATGCGCAGAAGTCCCGAAAATCCAGCTCGTGCGCATTTCATACACGAGCCTCGCTAGTAGCGTCATTCGCACTTCGGGGGCTGTAGTTTTCGGATGCGTTGTTTCTTCGTGCTTCAGGGTAGTGAAAATTGTGAAATATGTGTTCGAAAAGTTTGTTCAGCGCCTTCGTGTTATCGACAGTATTGCTTCAATAGATCAGTACCTTGGTTATTACATTAATTGTGTCGGGGAATCGATGGTGGAGACGCGATGGGAAAAGGCGTCACATACGACGGTTTCTGTTGCATCCAAATCTTCACTTGTTTTTCGTGAACGATCACGGGCTTTGTTCGAGAAGAGACGCGATCACAGTTACCGTAGAACACGCCGCGACGAAAGACGTTCCAATAGTTTCAGATACATACCGTTTTACATTGTTGTAACCAACATTGGTCCTTAATAAATTGATAACTAAGAAGAAAAACGTAGCTACTTAGGTAGGAGACGGTCATTGCAACTCATTATACCCTTTTCGTACCGAACAAATTGAAGAGATCTTCTTTTTGCCAACATTTTTTTAAACATCTAATTATGTTCTCGGTTTCTTATAGTCCTTGTGTTATTAAATATGTTTTCACTTTGCTTTGTTACAGATTTATTAGCTGCTGCCTCGTCGTTGGTGAATTATATATCGAGGTGGCAGGATTACGGTATCGGGATTTCATTGTCACGGCGCTTGATTTTATTGCTGCGCAATTGGTAACGTTTATCATATCTATTACAATTCAAATTCCTCTGTGTATTTATTTATCTACAATTGAGTCTATTGTTATGCGGGAAATTCGTTCCACGGGAAACGGCATGCAAATGAATTGCACAAAGGAGGTGTAACTTGCATTTAAAAATTAAGGATATATTCTATAATATTCTAAAACCGCATAAATGCAAGGTAGTGAGCTAAAAAAATTCCATCGACAATCTGAAAAAATCGATATAAAACGCAAAATAAGTTTGCCGTTAAATTTTATCCATTGAATTTTATTGACGAGTAACAATTCTCTTCACATTTTTCATTATTTACATTATGTAAATTTACATTAACGCGGATCTATGCACGTACGACGGGGAAACCCAGAATTTCCTTAAAATAAAATATGCACGGGAATAAAATAGTGCGCATGAAGTGAAGATCGACCGTACAGTGCGTTCGCCAGAACATACCTAGAAGGAGGTAGTGTCACGTCCCGGGCGTAGGTTGGTTAATAAAAGGAATTATTTAGTTACCTTGCTCTGGAAGTTGTTTTGTCGTTGCCGTTTTGGGTCACGCAGTGCGTACGTCTGTTGTCTACTCCGGGCTTTCGTTACTTATAACGCTTATTTAATAGGAATAAATGCCCATAGAATATTTGGTATATGTATATATATATATATATATATATATATATATATATATATATATATATATATGAATGTAAGGATTGTTAGAATAACGTATAATAGATTTGAGATAATATAATATATTTTGGATTTAATGATTTATAAACTTAGCTACTATACTTAACCCTCTATGGCCCGAATTTTTGTTTTAACTCCAAAAAAATTGTGGAAACGAAAATTCAGAAATTATAAACCTATATATGCAAATGAAAACAAATTTTTGCGTTTAAACAATTTTATTGCGATATATTCACTATGTGACTTTCAAGTCACACCGGCCTATAAACTTTGCAAAAACAGTAACAAATTGAAAAGTGAAATGCAAACAAATAGGTTAGTATTTATATACTAACCTAGAGTTATTATGTCCACTATTTTTAGTTTGGTAATCACTGACAAAAGCACAAATAGTATCAATTGGATCACATGGTTTCGCGTAGTTTTACTGCCGACGGTTTGCACAGCATTTATTTCGTCCTTTCAGGTTGATGAGCCTAGCAATGGACATGAATACTAGTATTGGTTGTGTTGGCAACGTCATAGAGTTAAGATTTGTGCACGATCTCATGGAAAAAGGTTTAATTATTTTGTAAAACGTCGATAAATTAAAATTTGACCTGAAAGTTACACGGGCCCATAGAGGGTTAACTTAGGAATTAAGTTGGAAATGAATTGATAATGGAGCAGTGAACTCGAATTTGGTTTAAAAGAGGTCCGCTCTCTGAACTTGGAAATTAACGCTTGTACGACCGACCTTCTGACGGAAGGAGCCGCTCCTAAACTTCGGCTGCTAAACCTCAAACTCTGTTCCGTGGGACGGCCTTATATATCCACTCTTTGTTTATAAACGTAACGCGGAGCTTCAAGATACGGGCGTATCGCCGTGTGAATGTAAACGGAGAATTGGATTGGAAATAGAAATAGAGAGCGGATCTCTGAACTTGAACTTGAACGACTGACTTCTTTGTCAGAAGGAGTTGTACCGTAGACTGGACTTGTTTGGTGCGGGGCCTTTTTATATTGACTCTGCGGTTACATTACGTGACGCAGGATTGCAATAAGAAGGTTTTATCTTTATGGGAAATATCAATAAGGTTGGTGAGTTGGAGACTTATCTGTATCTTATGTTTTAGAATAATATGATGTATCGCTGTGCGACCGGATGCAGGTGGCTGCTGAGATTATGGATTATCTCTATGGGAATGGAATGTGATATTGAAGTGGAGCTTAATCTACGAGGTGCGATAACGGAGTTATCGCGGCGCTGCGGAAGTATAAAATAAATACTATGACACGAATAGTCTAAGGATGTTTATACGATAAGAAGTGTTTATATGCTAAGCGATTAGGTTGTTATTGACGAAGCTACCTGTTCGTCCGTACTGGTTAACACTTGTTATTGAGTACGATCTGAGTAATACTATCCTTACTGTACTGTGATTACAATGATTATCTTATATACTAACTCCAACGTTACGCATGACGTCACACCTCCCTTCCTGGGATAACAAATTTATACGCAGTAGAAATTTGTTCACAGAAAGAGGTCTTAAACATTAGAGTCTTGGTGATTATAAACTTTGTGTAACAATGCGTTTTCGAGTCTTTCCTCAAGGGTTACTTTGCTTTTGGGGGGGTTGTTGTGTCTCAGTCTCGGGCTGGGATTGGGGTACACATTCTACACTGGTCACTGTTTCTTTGTTTTGTTGTTTCAGGAATATACAGAAGTGGGTTAGGGAACTCCAGGCGGCTCCGAATAGTCGCAGGCTCCATCCATAGGCTGCATGAAGGGCGATCCCGTTCAGGACTGTTGATGAGACCAGCTTGATCAGGCGAAATGTAATGTATACTCCTAGGACTCCGGCGCTCACTGAGCCGAATTTGATGAATCCTGCCCACAGTTTCTGTCCTGCGGATTCAGCAATTTTATTAATAGTTGGCTTCGTCAAATATATTTCCCATATGGAGAGAACCCTGAGTGAACTGTTGTCTCGTGGCTCCTTGTGCGATCGAGTTTATTACGGATGACCTGACAATGGGGGACGTTATGTGGTTCCCTAACTTCGTTAAATCTTCTGAGCAGTAGATTCCTCCATTGGCTAAATTCTGTGGGTCGATGTACTTCCATTTCGACGTGGCTATTGGTTGAATGGTTTGTGGTGGAATTGTTTCAACTGGGTTTGGAATTAAATTATACCAAGCGCCGCGCAACTTGAATTGTGTTGGGATCACAGAGTTACATTCTCTTCTAGTTCCCACTTTCGTAAGTGTCCTATGCTTAGGTGTTAGAAAGTATGAATTGTTTTTGTAGGAAATAGGTAATTGATCGAAACAGACTTCTGTCTTTCTGGTTTGGCAAACTACGGGAATGCATTTGGTAGTGTGCACCACTTCTCCTGATGTTATAGCCATGTATCCTGGTTCCTTTGTAATAATGAATGCAACCTCCTCTGGTGATATATGTACCAGCGCGAGTGCGTTTCTCACAATTTGTTTTTCCAGGGCGCATTTTTGCTCGATGATATCGCGGTATAGATTGACGAGTTGATTTTTAATGTGTTTTTCCACGTATACGAACTTCGAGTTAACGTATGTAAAAATATCCAGGTTGTTCACTGGAGTTCTGGACGTTGATTTGAATTTTCCACTGGTCGCGGTTTCGATGATAAACAGCTTTGGATGTTCCGTTTTAATTAACGTATATCAACATATCGATGTGCGATGCGATTCGGTGAGGGCGAAAGTTGTTTCTTCCGCTGTTACCCTGTAAACTGTTGGGCTGTCTTGCTTTGCTGTAGATAATTTTGTTGCCTTACCTTCAAACAAAATGTCGTAGCTATTGAAGTTACAGTAATCCGTTGGTAAAGGATCCCAGAATGTGTAACCATCTTCGGAATCCAAACAATTATTTTGTTGGAGCTGACATCTTTGTGCCGACTGGAGTATCATTTCGTTTGCGGCTAATTTTACAGCTGCTGTGTAGGTTCTTGCTGAAATTTTTATAGTTGCTTGTACTACTACATTTGTCCATGATCCATATGGGTCGGCGTATGTGGCGCCCCACATGCTCCTTCTGGTCCTAAGCCTCCTGCTAGAGTGAGACTAAAGTGCTTTGGTAATTGTTTTACTCCGACGAGGGAGATGTCACGGTGTGAACGATGTGAACGATGTTTGGAGCCTCCCGTCTCTGGTTCTGTGGTGACGGAAGGTTCTGTCCGTTATCCGAGTCCTGTTGCTTGTTATTATATTCACGTTTCCAGCACTCGTGAATATCATGACCTGGTGTCTTGCAGTTATTGCACACGCGCTTGCTACGGTCCGTTTGTTCTTCGCGACGCGGTTTCTGTTCATGAGTTCGACGCGGGTAATTATTCCGTGGTGCCGGACGGTTGTATTCTTTATTCTGTGCTGCGAACTCGCGTCTCGGCAGTTCATCGCGCCATGGTTTGCGTTCGGTGGGCGGAATGTATTTCGGTGTATAATTATTTTTATACTCGCGTCGTTCGGAGTATCTGTCGCGATTTTCCGCATATGGATTTCGTCGTGATTCGTTTGTTGAACCGCATCTGATTTTGTCGAGTTCATACTGCTTATATAATATTATTGCTTCGTCGAACACGCGGTGTAATGGGCGATCGTAGAAGCCTCGGAGCTCGGACCGCAGTCGTGGAATAAGACCGTTGATGAAACGATTTACTGTCGAGTCGTCTATATCGACTATGTCCGGTGACCGTTTATCGCAATCTATTATGGCTTCCCTGAAATCCTTAACCCCGCTAATAAAGTCTAACACGTGTTCGTGTTGTGCCATATAAATGTTCGACATTTCTCCCCTATAGTGGTCCACCGTTCTGATTACATAATTGCGTGACGGAATTTATGTCCTCGTCTTCCACTGCCGTTGCAGCTCGTCCACGGAGTCGAGTGATCACTATTTTTACAATGGTTCGTTCTGCGTGACTTGGAATGAGCTCGCGGGCTCTTCTGGATGCACGAGTGAAAGTTAGTAGGGGAACTGCTGTGCCGTTAAAATTTGGTATCGTGTTCACTGCTTCTTTCAGTGTATACCCGAGAGACGCGTTATGCTCGATCGGCATAGTTATTTGTTCCGGTTGCGGTTGAGGTTCTGGCGTGTTCTAGACGTCGATGGTTTTGGTACCATATCTCTACGTAATGCTTCTACTTCTGCTACTTCCATTTTGGAACTTTCTTTCTCAACCTGTCGCGCTTCTTCGTGGATTCGTTTTCCTTTATCCTCTTTTTGTACTGATTCTTTATTGATGTTCGTAGTTAAAATTGCAACACTCGGCTACTTCAGATGGCACTGTCTCAGGAAGTTCGTGATAATAACGAACGAATAAAACTAACACACTATTTGGAGTTTTATAATGTTTATAAACCTTTTATAAAACCGTTTATAAACTGGTTGATTCTACTTCTGTACTCTTTCGCGGTCCACACTCGACTGACCGGAGTGAGCTCGCCATCTCGTGGGGATGGCGGTATGCGTGACGTAGTGATTGAGTGCGTAATGCTGAGCTGAGAAGCGAAGTTGAGTTACCGTCTCACGCCTTCTTATCGCTTAGCATATCTGGCGATAGCGGTGGTATGCGCCGCCGCTGGGATTGGAAGTTAATCTATGGAATGCGATAATGGAAATTATCGCTACGTTGCGAATGTTTATAAGATTAGGATTTGGAACTTATTGTACGAATCGTTATATTGAATGCAATTTCAATGCTTATGTTATACTACGGATATTAGCAAGATGTGCCTGCGGAAGTGTTTTCGGGGAAATAATGTGCCTGGTATGACGAGGGTCATACTTGAAAGATTAACATATTATGGTGCACGTGTTGCTTACTCTACGATGATTATGTTACAATATCTTAACAGCCAACGCCAAGGTCACGCATGACGTCACAGTAGATCACGTATTGAGTTCTCACTCTGCTGCTATCGCACGCATGGTTGCTATTGGCTATGGCCATTAACAAAAGACGACGGGAGCATGTCCAGACAAAGTGAAATATAAGCCAACTTGTCGCGAACGCACTGTTCTTACATTTGTTTATTTAGCGTTGCCGTCCAATTCGATTTCTGTTGTAGTTTATATGCAATCGAGATTTTTATGCAAATGCTATTTGTTTCACTATACGTGAACTGCGTTGGATAATAATATACAGAATGTGTATTGTTATTCTACTGAATAATTATCATGACTATATTATTTTCTTTGCAGTGTTCCAAAAGCAAGGTAAAAGAAGAATATATTAATGGAATCGCCTTTTATTTGAAACATTGTTAGATGATGCTATTCTTGTTCTATAATAATACTTTAACCAGAAATCATTAATTTTGTTCTCGTTCGATAAATTATTAAACGAGTGAATATTCTGTGCTGCAAATACTACTACTAGTGATAGTATTAAATACATTTTACTTCATTCATGTCTAGAGTAAAACTGTAGCCTAAACAATTTGCTGACTTCTTCCGAGAAACAGAAACAGCGAAAAGGAAGGAATAGCAAAACGTGTGCCGCTTTATTTGTTATCTACCCCTGCTTCATTTTCTAATTCGTACAGTTCTTTCAGAAAATTTGTGGCCGTGCGCAAGGCGGTCGATAGAATCAGTGTTTGCATCGCTAAAATGAAGTATTTTTTATTATCTTAAGAGCGCAACCGCCCCAAGTAGTTGTAATTGAAAGTAAATAAGTAATAAATTCGGGAAACTAGAATCAGTGCGTCCGCAGATTATAGTAGGTAGTCGTTGATTTTACTTTCGATTTTCTATTTTAGAACTGTTTATTTCTGTATTAGAGTCAGTGTCCTGTCAGCCTGTATTCGATCTTTACTCCGTCAGCTAGAAGTGTAAGTATATTTATATTCTCTTGTTCATTTCTTTTTATAACTTGTTGTAGGAATGTTTTTATCCGAGTATATTTTTTTAACCCTTATCTAAGGAACCGGGCACCCAGGTGCCCATATAAGAGGCATAATTGTTAGGCGTTTTATACACATAACACGAACCAGTTTGTAAATAAAATGATGTATTTATTTCTTGAATTTCAATAATTATGAATGCCGTGGACAGCTTCTGCACTTCGCTATGGTATTTGTGTGTTCATCACAAATAGGTGGCACTTGTGGCGACGCTTTCGTGTCTCTCTTCGCTCTTTCCGGGACCATCCTGACACGTAACAGGATCCCACGATATTTTTCCTCCCAGTTGCGCCGTGTTCTTTTGTAGAAGTAGGAGGAATTGGTGGATATACAATAGAAGTGGCACTACCGCACTGATTTCGATGTTGTGTAGAATTCACTATTGTGAACAACTTCTTCAAAGTCTCAACTCATGAAAATTGTACCTGCAGAATTAGATATATCATATCAGATTTGGTATTGGCGAACTGTAATCTAATTTTCATTTAATGAAATATGACTTTGAGTTAAATTCTTCTATGGAGAGGCCCTCTCCCCCGCCTGTATCATTGCATTGCAATTCACTCTCATTGCGTTTCTTATTTCTATTCGCGATGTAAGACACTTTGTAACACTTCAAAAATAATTTTTCTCGCTTAAATTCCATCACTTCTCCACATTTTGGACAATTCATTCGACTATGTATCGAGTAACTAAATTTTTACTTTTCACCCAATTGAAGGTAAACTAGTTCATGATAGTCCTTGCATATATTTAAAAACTCGTGAAATCTCATGATTACTTTTTACGACCCGATGCGGAAGAAAGTTCTATCTCTACTAGATGTTCCGTCCTTAGACGGAATTTGTATTTATTTCAAGGCGCCAGGATTCTGGAGTATGGCGAGACTTGTCACAGTCGAGAAGCCAGTTTTCCTGGCGTACAAGTCAAAGTCAAGGGCCTCTTGGTACTCAGGCGATAAGGGCCTGTGAGGCCCGATGACAGAATTAGCGGTCCAGCGGCGACGTTGGCCGCCCGCGTCGTAGGGTTTCCCACGGCGAGTTTTCCCTTTCCCCAATTATTAGGGGAAGGTCTTATTTGGCACCCTTGGTGGGAGCTATGCCGGATTGCATCAATAAAGTATCTGTGTTTTGAAAAACATATAGAACTCCACCCACTCGGAGTCCACCTTGTAGAGCATGATGAGCCTTTAGTTTAGTTTACCACTAACCAGCGTAAGAACCAGTTGTACCTAGCCATAACACCGTTGTCTATCTACTAATAACCGAGTTGTAGTTCTCAATAAAGTATATCGCATTAATTAGGAGCTACTGTGATTACAGTTCTTCAAAGGCTCTCTAATCGCTTAAAAGTTCTCGCCGCCATTAATTTGCCGTCGGGAAGCGCAGTCTAGGCAACTTACAATTGTTAGACGCGCTCCGTCGTTACTGTTCCAAAAAAGTGACGGACGGTCGAAACACTAGATGTACAAAGAAACCTAGTGTGTGCCTAAGACCGCACGAACGAAGTGTAAACTTCTATGGCGGTTGTAATATATTTTAGGTAATACAGTTAATGTCTCGATTAGTGTACCTCGCTCGGGACTAGTTATCGAAAACAATAATAAAGGAGAATGGATTTATTAATACACTGATAAGTAAAAATTGTACAAACCATGTCGTGTTTGGTATCATTTTAATCAGGATATTGCAACGAACATTTTGGTAAAATTTTATTTAAAACGGACCAAAAATGAACAAGTTTTAATTTTTAATCTCGCTTGCAACGTGTTGACTCTCACCGACATTCGATTTGGGTTCAGATTACATGCTCGGCGCTTCACGCTTCGCTGGTTCCAGGGGGGACCACCCCAAGTAGTGGGGATAGAAATGAACACTAATCGTAGACACAGTTTTGAACACTAATCGAGATATTACTGTATATGTATATTACAGTAATGCCTTGATCGATGCGAAAGCCTCGGGTCTGAACGTTCGCTTCCATCTTGTAGTTCCTACATTGTTTGAAATTTGCCGACAGCGTCGAACGTAGAAAAGGACAGCGAGTAAAGAAAGAGAATCGAGCGGCCAAGCCAAAAAAACAATATCCAGCGCATCGGTGAAATAACACTAATGCAAAGGTAAAACTTTTTTATTTCTCATCCTTTTCTTATGAAATTGTTACATAGCATAGCTGACAATTTTCTGATTAAAATGGCACCAAACATGATATAATTTGGACTATATTTACTGCCTTAATTAACGGTAATAAGTTGGTATGTTAAACCGTGTACTGGGCCTTTGATCTTTGCCGTTTGCCACGATCGCAGCTTCTCTTTTCTTTTCACTAGCTATCCTTTTCTGCGGTCGAAACTTATTATTGCCAATTAAGGCAGTAAGTATAGTCCAAATTATATCGTGTTTGGTGTCATTTTAATCAGAAAATTGTCAGCTATGCTATGTAATAAAAGTTTCATTAGAAAAGGATGAGAAATAGCAAAGTTTCATCGTTCGATTAGTATTAGCTCACCGATGTACCCGAGCCCGGATCGCGTTACACTGTTCGCCAAGTGAACTTCTGGACGCCTCAAGGCGTATGCCCCGCAGTGGTGGAGATAAACTTTTCGCTTGCATGGTGTAGAAATCGTTCGCGTCGATCAAGGCATTACTGTATATAGTTTTGCGGAGAATGCGTTCTTAACGAACGGCGTCAAGCAGGAAGCTTCCGCTGATTTTTACTGCAGGCGAACCTCACACACACCCACACACACGCGCGCGCGCACACACAAACACACGTAAAAGCAACCCCACCTATCTCTTCAATATATAATATTTTTTTCATTCGTTTTCTGATTGCACTGTACAACACGGGTCTGATTTGGTAACCTTCAATAAGCGTTTCTGTTCGACGAGTGGTTTAATTCGCGCGCCACGCTTTATGTAGACAACTTCTTTTGTGTGTGTGTGTCGCATCGCTACTTGCGGTATTCCCGCTAATTGTTTTCTATGTCTTCTCGACCGACTCACGTGTCCCACACGAGGTTGAGCTATTGAAAAACCCTTCTTGAATAAATATAACGCTCGAACCAACCAACTCTGTTATTAACCTCAACAGTTTCTTGTAGACTGTAATGTGCTCAATACGAATCTGCAACCCGTTTATCTCCAGAACGTACCTTTGCTGAAAGCATCAATTTTGAAAAAGTCACCGATTGTCAACTAATGCCGACCGTTGGTTATATGCATAGGAAAAAGTTGCTCAGAATACTGAGTTCTGCAACA
This sequence comes from Nomada goodeniana, assembly GCA_963969485.1. Classification (NCBI taxonomy): domain Eukaryota; kingdom Metazoa; phylum Arthropoda; class Insecta; order Hymenoptera; family Apidae; genus Nomada; species Nomada goodeniana. The sequence goes on along the minus strand of OZ018306.1, from coordinate 5,120,567 downwards.
TATTCGAAAATAAAGCGAAATTACTTTTATATTATATTTAAAATGTGTTTTTTCTTATTTGTCATTGTCATGTATTGTCAATTCACGCAATAAAAGAATTAAGTTGCAGTCGTTAACCCAAAACCAACTTTCTTCGCCCAGGTTCAAAAATCTTTTCCAATATGCTGGGTTTTAAAAGCGGCTATCTAGGAACATAGGCCAGGGAGTTCCAAAATCTTGTAGATTTTTGTTACTATAGGAGTGAAAAGACTATATCAAAGTAATCGTATTTGTGGCGCGGCCGCCTCTATGCAATATGCGAGGCGTGGCGATTACCTTTCCTTTGAACATTGAACATTTCTACCACCAATATCATTATTGCACCAATTACCAACCGTGAGTTTTACTATTTTTAGCGTTTGTTACTCATACAACCCTTCGATGTGGAGAAATGTACAAAAAGAGAATGGAAACGGTTAAATACTTATTTTATTATTAAAAACTGTTATACTGCTGGAATTAAATTTAATATGAATAATTTTGATGTAAATGAACTTAAAATCAACGTAAATTATTTAAGTATTGCGTTTTGAGATGGACTCCAAATTCGTTAATAATGTTTTTTTTTGTTTAAAACAAAAATTCTAACATATATGTCATTTAGAGATATGAAAAGAGAGGGTAACCAGAGGTATCTCAGCACGAAGAGTAAACAATATGTTTTATGACAGGGGGAGTCGGGGTCGGGGTCGGGGTCGGGGTAACTCGAAACCAACGTGTTTTTTCAACAAATTTTTTACGGTCGTTAAGTGAGCACAATAAAACGATGCAAGTTTGAATTTCGAGATATCTCACAAAAAAGAAAATCCCCTTAAGGGACCCAACTCCATGCGCCATGACCTGTGTGCGTGCACTCACACAAACAAAGGAAAGCATGCACGCCATGCGCGAGAGAGAGGCTCGATTTCATAGAACCGATTTTTAATTTCTCTATAATTTCATTAATGAAACTTTCACGGGTATACCACACACGGATAGACTTCGCCACAACCCTATTGATATAGTTGAACACCAATAAATTCAGCATTCGTTCAGGATAACGTTATTTCTGAAACTGGCAAGCTTGAGACAGACATCGATGTAGGCAACAAGATGGCTGCAGCATCTTGACACACTTCACATTTCGCAAATATTGAACGATTTAATGGTTTATTCACTGCTTAAACACCCTTTCGGCCTTCCTTTTACTAGCACAAAATCACGTAAATTCGATTTTACACAATCTATCACTTCTGGAAAGCGGAGAAACGGTTCTACGATTTGCACGCATCCGACGTGAGAATAGTTCAATGATTCTCCGCCTGTGGCGTTTATGGCACATTTTAGTTAATTTGGCCAGGTCATAGTCAGAGTAGATAAAAATACAAACCAGCCGGTAAATGTAAGTTATAATTTCACACCACGAACGGCGATTCATACGTCAATACCTGATGCGCGGACACAGACGCAAGTAAAACATAGTTGCCGGCACGTAGCAAGATCTCTGTGACGCTGTTGCCACATCTGTTACAATTATAACCATCAGCAAATGAATCGGTTCGAGCAGAGATTTTGATTCGAGCCGTTGCAAAACCTTTTTTTTTTTAGGTTCGACCCCCCTCATGTTCATTTTTCCTACATAATTTTTTTCAAGTTACTAACTATATGTGAATGAAATATATTGAAAAAAATAATAAACTATAAAGACACATAATGATTTTTAAAAACTTTTATTAATAAATATGAAACACTACGTTTCGGCGCCCGCCACTTCCACCCGGTTGCCCGCTTCCTCCACGGCCACGCCCGCGACCACCACGACCTCCCCCGCGATAGCCTCGGTCTCCCCTGCGTCCACCGCGGCCTCGCCCGCGATAGCCTCTGTCTTCCCCGCACCCGCCTTGGCCGCCACCTCGGCCACCGCGGGGGCTGTACAATAATTTCTTTATCATCTTCTTTTTCTGAAATACAATAACAAACCATTAATATAAAAAAACTAAAGCATTCGTGCAAAATCAACTTTTACTTACGGGTTTCATGGACAGCGTACCGTCCTCCTTCTCTTTTGTGTATTTCATCTCCTCCCTCTTCTCCCTTGCTTCAATTTCCTCCACCACTTCCATCTGTAGTGAAAGTAATTTATGTATTTTCAACTGTTTTTTTACAATTTATAACCTTCAACACGTGTTTCTTATAGATTTAGATGTACTGAATTCGAATCTGCAGCCCGTTTTTTTCGAAATGTACCATTTTTCTTTAAATCCGTTTTTTTTTTATTTAGAAAACTTCAAACTTTTGAAGTATTTTGTACTTTTTCGGTAATAGTTATTCAGTTGCATTGAGACATCACATTCTCTTAGCTTATTTTTCACTTCGGCCCATATCAATTCAATTGGATTCAATTCGCACATGTACGGTGGCAATCTTAAGACCGTGTGGCCATGCAGTTGTGCTATTTGATTAACTTTGTAGGTTTTTTCCGGTTTGTTCTGCCTTATCAATTGTACCAACTGAAACTTTCTCATTGCTTGTGTACACGGAATTCCATTTTGCAATAGTCAACCTGTCATAAAACTTTTCCTCGTTTGTTGCTTCGGTGGTTTATTTAGTTGAAAAGTATGGAAGGGGGCGTTGTCCGTAATTCCTGCATCCATTTCTCGAAATTATGGTAGTCGCCAGTCGGGTTCTACCCGCTTTGAAAGTTAGCGCAGACCCTGCGACGAATCCGTTCTTCCCACCTGTACGATGAAGTACATGTCGATGGGAAGAACCTGGAGCTTTGCATCTAGCGTGCGTCGGTTATCCCATCCATAAACTCACTCTCCTGGCCAAGGGCAATTGGGGGGGGGGGGGTCTCCCCGCGCGGAGTTCCCGGAGACGCTCGTAGACGAAAGCGTCTCCCTCCGCCAGAAGATCGAGGGGCACCGTGCCCGCCAGTACTATCGTGCGGTATCCCCTGGCCACCCTGATGGCCATTCTCCTCTGAACGCGGCGCAGTAGCGTCCTGCTGCGTCTCCTGGCCATCGGGGCAGACGCCCATATCGGTGCGCCGTACAGGGCCATGGACCGCACGATTCCGAGGTAGAGACGACGCACTCTCTCCTCCGGACCCCCGATGTTGGGGAGCAGGCGACCAAGCCCGGTCGCCGCCCTCTCCAATCGCGGGACCAGACGATCGAAGTGCGCCTCGAAACGCCATTTTCTGTCCAGGAGAAGACCGAGATAGTTCATTCGGTCTCCAACCTGGACGTACTCTCCTCCTACAAGAATAAAAGTCCTGGGTGGTCCCCCGCTCCGAGACCTGTCGTGAAACCACATGGCCTCGGTTTTCTGCGGGGAGATCTCTAGCTCCAATCTTCGTATGTTATTAATAATTGTTACCAAACCTGTCTGTGCAAGTCGGGTGGTCCTATTCCAGTCCCTCCCAACGGCCATCAGTAGTGTATCGTCCGCATAGCAGGTCAGCGTGACGCCTGCAGGTAGGGCAGCCCGCCATACACTGTCGTATCCGATGTCCCACAGGATGGGGCCCAGAACCGAACCCTGCGGGACGCCGCGATCCACTGATCTCGCGCACATCCGACCTCTCCAGCCAGGGTATTCCACCCATCTGTCCCTCAGGTAGTCCCTTAGGACCCTCCTCACATAGAGGGGCACTGCATGCTCCTCGAGCGCCCTCCCAACTCGGCCCCAGGGGAGAGAATTAAAGGCGTTCGTGATGTCTAGGCTCACCGCCAACGCCACCACCCCCTGAGACGTGGCCGAGTCCGAGAGGAACTTCACGCGGCCGACAGCGTCGATCGTCCCACCCCGAATTCATACTGGGACTCGGCCAGGTCCGGGCCCACCCGGGAGGGGGTCTCCCAACCCAACCCAACATCTACGTTTCCTACCCACGTCTTACAGTATCCACCGAGGAGCCAACAGCAGCAAGATGTAACTTTGTCAGTGGCGGCCACGGTTCATTTACCTCTCTAGCCAGCTAATACTCTGCATACACAGTACGATTAGCTTTTTGCTGTGACCCGCACGAAATGTCTCTGATTATGGGAACAAGGACCTGCGTGTTATTTCCATCCATTAACACGTGGACGGTCAATTGTGTGGTGGCTTTGGCCGGTAGAAATCCGGCACTGCCCTTTGCCCTCCGCCCCAGGACACAGGAAGCGTCTTTTCGAAGAGTTCCACCGCGTATAAGAAAAAAATGCTGATGGCCTACGCTCTGCGGTCACTGGAGGACTGTTTTTACTCGCACACGCGATTTATCCCACGGCCGTTGTAGCGCAAGCATTGCTTTAAAGACCGAACTTTCTTTCAACTGATTTTTGACGGACACGAAAAGTACCGATTTCTATTTCAGCCCGTATAGTAAACAATAGTTTTTTAATATTCAACTAATATTTAGTATTGAAAAATAGGGAGTACCCTAATGGACATATGTATGTGTACGCGCTGTTACTTATGAAATAGATGTAAATTTATTACTGTTTAAATTCGTAAATGAAAAATAACGAAGGAATAAATTTTGCTTGCGAAAGTCAAGTGATTCTTTGTCTAAAAACACCCCTTTTGCAATGTATTTCTTGTTGCAATGATGAAAAGTATGTAAGACGAATAATTGAGGAAATCGCACAATTCGTCTACGATAATAAGTATAACTATTTATGTATTGATACAATCGTTTGGATACAATCGGTCTGCTCTATTCGATCGTTTCCCAAAGAGTGCCCCGTCGTTGCATTCTTGCCCGCCGAGAAGGCTCGCCCCCCGGTCCCACAACGCAGTGCCTACCAGGGTTTGTTTTACGACCCCCAAATGTTTACGGGTCCCGCTCGCCTATCGCCCTCGTGGCGACATTTGCCAGATGAGTAAGCGAGGCGATCCAAAGCCTCGAGTTTTCTTAAAAGTAGTAGTCAATATTTCTATAAATTGTTTGATTCCAATTGGTATCCAAAAGGCAGAAGGAAAGGTTTCAGTTATTTCCATTGGGGGAATGGAATGTGATTACATGTTAGTAATATTAACTGGATGTAAATTTTAATTTTGTAAATACCATTTAATTATAGATTATCAGAAAATGCTTAATACGAGTAATCTAGAACGGAAATCAATTTAGATGAAAGCAGAGAAATGACAGTGCATTCACTAATTCACCTGGAGGTTGCTGTTTAATTTACGGTTTTTCCATTTTATTCCATTTTAAATTAAAATTCAGCCAAGAAATTTGCAACGGACAACTTTGGCAAATATATAGAAGTGGTACTACCTCGTGGATTGTGACAATTCTTAAATATGCTGTAGATTTGATCTCCTTAACCGATGGCTGTGCGATATAAAAACTTTTACTACTTTCTGTTCGTATAAAATATACAGGGTGTCTATTTTTGATCTATAAATGAGAATAACTCGTGAACTGTTCTGTACGAACATGTGGTTCAGAGAGAAATTTAATGGTTTCATGGGCGACATAATCTAGAGTACTTAGCATTCCAGTAGATGAACACGTAGATGTCGTACGAACGTTACATACGTTTTTGTAAATGGATTCGTGTAATTTTTGCTGCATTCGTCGTTGCAGCTCTTTGTGCTCCATAAGAAAGTATATCAAGGTATTTATTACAAAACACCCTTTCTCCGAGAAAACCAGGGTTGAAATACTTATTGACACCCTCGTGATTGGTTTTTATGCAAGGAATCGAGAGCAATATGAAGAAAAATAATGGAATAGCGACACGTGTTATTTTATTTAAACAGTTTAGAAACAGAGCGTCGGAAGTAATTAAATTATTCTTGAGCCTAAATGTTCAGATATCGCCTTGCCTGTCAATAAATGGTTGTTCATAGTTCTTGCCATTTCTGGTGTAATACGATGCGAATTGCCGCTCTAATGTTTGCTGGTCCGAGGTAGTACACCACCTGCCGCTACACTACCTGGCAAGCATAAGCCGAAAAGGGTTCGATGACATTGAGCGCGCGCGCTAACCATGGATTGGAAACATCACACATACTACATATATATGGAGGCCCGAACAAATCATAGATAATTATTAAGCACTGGTTACCTACAGTGTGTAGAACGAATATATCCACGGGTGTATTGAATATGCAAGGCAAGCCGTCACAGTGGAGAGCACAGAATGGGATCCTGGCTTCCATCAACGAACAAATGGAACATAAGATCTGTGACATTATGGTGTCTAGCAGTGAACAAAAAGAAACAACACGAGATCAGCAAGAATGGAAACAGGCCATGGCGTTAGATCGACTGATCAGTGCCTACAAACGCGAAGATCGCCGTTCTGCAAACATTTGGTGTCAGAAGTGGGATGAAGGCATCAACGACAAAACGAAGCAACATCTTGATCCCCCAGACTGCGAGGCGATGTTATTAAAAAAAGATACGTGAGAGGGAAGAGTGAGACCACAACGAAGTGGCGGTGACGGTGACGAGACAAGCTGCTTGAAGACAAATCCATGAGCGAATTGTTATGCAGGATGGCTGAGTGTGGGTTCGTGGTTCCCCCAAAAATAACAAAAAAGAACACGAGAGCAGCGAGAATATATGATGAGGCTGTGTCATCAGAGCGACTGACCATTTCCTGCCAAACTGGAAATCGCGGAATCTAATTCCGATAGGCCTGCACTTCCTTTTTACTCTGTTCCTACATTCGGGATCCACTTCGGGATGAGGGTATTTACGATAAAGCAACACGATATCAAGATGAGGTGTCGAAGGAGACGATGTGCAGCTAAGAAATATTGCTCTTCAAAACCGTACGAAGATGGAATTAAAGTGAAAATGTGGGAAGAAAGAGCGAACCTAATAGAACTGAAGAAGGTGGAAACAGCACCGCGAGGACGAATTGTCATGAAGGATAGTGGAGTCTGCAATCGTGGTCTGTGCATACATCAGAGGAGCAGATTTCTTCCAAGGGTCTTCACCGTGTAGAGCTTATATAGACTCTGCTGAAGACCGAGGGCCGAGTCTGTTAGAAGATCTAGACTTAATAACACTGCAGGCACAGGTGTCAGCGTCGCGGTGCACCATGATGATATGGAAATATTTCCAGTTGACAACATACATGTCACTGGATCGACTGGAGAAAGGTCTGTCTCAATGTCCACCTATTTCCCTTGAGCTGACGCATAGAAAGGTTTTTGCCCATCAACCGACAATAGTACCTGATAAAATAATGGGGGCAGATCATTGCTGCATTCCGTAGTATTATACCAGAGATATGTACGATAATTTCAAAGGATGATGCAAGCGTGTATTAACGATCGAGGCGATATCTTTTGGATCGAATCAACTTTTAGGTAAATTGTTCGTGAATATTCTCCTTCAGGGCCCACGACCGTCGTGCGAATAATAGAAAAATTGAAATAACTCTGAAACCGTAGGAATCAAAAGTAAATGAAAAAGAGAACATAACAAAAAATGAAGAAAAAATTAAAGCTTCCTACGTGCGTGTTATCTTTTGGCCTGAATAACTTTGAAGGAGTCGTGACAAGGCATTGGTATAACGTACGCCACATTTCCTATATTCATATACTATTTTTTGGAAAACTATCTTCTGGCCTGTACTGTGAAATTTGCCAGCCTGCTAAATGCTAATAAAATAACATTGTCCATACGGAAGTTGAAGCTGCAGATAGATGTGCTTGTCAAACAGGAGGGTGCCCAATGAGCTTATCGAGTAAACTATAGACCCAGTTGGTCTTCAATTCGTCGGACGCTTGATTACTTTCATATGGAAGCAAAGAATCCAACAATGTACATCGCTAATTCTCGACGGATACAGGACGAAATATTACGCGTACCATTTAAAAGGTTCGGGGTGACCTTTATATTTTGATTAAAAAAGAAAAATGTAACAAAAAACTAAATCTTATATTTTATGTCTCTCAGGCACCATGCTTTTATTTAAAACAATTTTTCATCTAACAAACAGTTTATACGAGTCATTTTACGTTGTCGGGTTAGCTGAGTCACCCTGTACGTATGATTATTTTTTTTTGCTTTATACGATTGGGGCATACAGTTAGCTCTTTTAGTGTTGACCGAGAGAATTGTACTTATGAGAAGAATATCGAACCGATTTAATGTAATTTTGTAAGGTTTGAGAACAAAATCAGAAAAAAAGGTAAGAATGATATTTACAAAATTCAAATTGGAACATGTTACGCAATAGCGGTTAATAAATGAATGCCAATTGTATCTCAATATTCGTTGAAAATCACATTAATACTACTTATCCATAATCGTTAGGAGAAATGAAGCAATCAGTTTTCTTTTATAAATAGTATTTGCAAATAAGAAGAGTCACGTTTAGCTATGGTTCGATGTATGTAGTTATGTTTGATATTTTGATATAAACTCTAAACAGTGTTATCCAGGACCTTGTGATTGTGTCCTGAAGTAAATCCCCCGTGTCGAATTTATATCTTGTCGTTCTAGCCTATACACAGTCTCGCTATTAATCATTGCAGATCATAACGAAAAGTTACACTCATGAACAACTTTTTCAATTCCTGGAACATCTTACACAGGGCTTCTAGAAATGAAATCAACCATTTAAAACGTTCTATACATTCATTTAGCGACAGAGTTCTGTCGCTTAGCGAATAGTGACGTATCATCGCGTTACTATTCGCATACAATGATACAAGAATCGGTGTTGGCATTTTTCGCGATTGTTGTGTCATTGAGCTTATGTATTTCGTCAATATTATAGGATTGATGGAATTGTTAGCAACTCAAGTATCGCTCGACCATATGTTATAAGCGTAAATAGTTTATCGCCGCTTCCAATAACCTGTGTCGACGTCAAATTCTTTTGACCTCTCAGATAGTTAATCGAGATCTTGTTGGGGGGGGGGGGCAATATTTAGCAGTTTATTCAACCACGTGGCCGGTGTATTCAACAGTCGGCCGAGGCAAGCACCGCTCTCTTCTTTCTAGTGCTCATGACCTCAAGCAGGTTGTTCGTAAAGTATAATGTTTTTCGGCCGATTAACGTTTTGTTCTATAAATGAACCGTTTCGGATTTTTTTGCTTCTCCGATAGTTTGTTTCTCAATGGTACATCTTCTGTGTCGCCCATTGTGCAACATTTCCATATGTTTTGCCTTCTTCAATTCATAAATATTTTCGGCCGCTACCAACTTTCGAGCGTTCGATCGGTATTTCGAATCCCTTTCCGAACGGAGTTGTTTCCCGCACTTGCTTCGCAATCTTTTTTCCCTTGAACTTTTCAGGGATTTTCTTTCATCCTTGTGTTTCGCATTTTGCGTAAAATAACGGGTGATTTCGGTTTCATCTCGGTTTTCAGGCGTAACAACACTTGCTTCGTATTATGCTGCAGGACAGCAGCAGCACATTCTGCAGTGTCAGAATCGCGTCTCTACGCAATTCAATCTTTTGCCGCTTGTATATTTCACGGTGGTTGTTATTGCTGTTGTATAGCAAACTCTCTGCATGTGCCCAACACAACGGGTCGAAATATTTCCTTAATCTGTTCACACACTCCAATGTTTTGAAGTTGTGGAACAATGTTCGTTTCTTCTTCCATTCTGATTCCATCGCAGAAGTATTCAAGTCTTGAACATTCTGTGTGCTCTCATAAAAACGTGACTAGGGACGTTGTGTATGTCGGCATACAAATTCTTAACCTTTTCAGCGGTTGTCATATTCTGACTGTATCTATATTCTGCGGCATTTATTATGTCCGCGCGCATTCGCCGAATACTAGTTTCCACGATTTTCCTCAACGGGCCAGGTGTTGTCTTCTTTGCAATGTCCTTCATTTTCTTGCAAAAATTTCTTAACAAATGGTTGGTGCATTCAATTTTGTTTACCCGAATCTGCGTTCGGTATGGGTCAGCATCTATAATTTTTTTATATACACTGCTGTCCCCATCAGCAATCAACGTAGAATAAGCTAGTCCACGTTTTTCGACGTTTGTCTTGAATCCTTCGAGTATAGCGTCGCGTTCCATAGCCGTCGATGCTTGAGTTGTGCCCAAATTTTTCAAGCACGTGTGCTTTCTGGGCTCTTCATTCTTTTTAGAAGCACGACAGATGCGGCAAACTTTGTTTCGCACGCCGGTAAGTAAAACCTTCTTGGTATGATAACCAATTATGACGCCCATTCCAGACGTGGAATCGAACGTTCCAGTCCTGTAGGATCGTTTCATCCAGCTTCCGACGGCCACAACCGATTCCTGGAACAATGTCGCCTCCTTCTATGGCCAAACGTCTTTCTTCTTTTGACGCTGCCACCATTTCTGTAAGGATGCGTGGTTGGGGAATTGAAGGTAAGGCGGTCGGGCGGACTATTGAATTACTTTATTAATTTCATAAGGTCTTTCATATACACGTCCGTCTCGCACGAGCGTCTGGGCAAGAGTCCCTTGCCTGAAAACGCAAGCGTCCGTTCTCCCGTTCTCCCGTTCTCCCGTTCTCCCGTTCTCCCGGCAACCGTCTCTGTCGACGTCGCAGTTTCGGCACCATCAAAGGTAGCCCGCTACGTCATTCGGCGTGACGCATACAATGTATGGCCCCGTTTGGCCAACGTCTTGCGGCCGTACGGCCCGCGACTTACATTTCTTCCTCTGCAGCAACAATTAGGGACTTCACGATTTTATCGTGGCCCTTCCTAAATTCTTTCTTAGACATGGGGGGTATGTCCATTGCTGCAAGGAATCCTCCATTTGGCTATAACTGCCTCCGTTCAAAATTGTCCCAGCAACGGCAAGTAAACAATTGTATCGGAAGAGTGCCCTTGACCATCGTCTGTTTACGTTTGAGGAGTATTATCAAGCGCTGTTTACTGTCGCGCTAACCTTTTTTTTCTCTATGATCTCTTCTCACACAAGGTTAATTTTTGCAGACGACTTCCATTTTCGAGCACGCACTGATCTTCGGAAACATTTTTTGTTTCTTCGCTGATTTCGACCACGGAAAGATTTTCTGCCAACTTGCATTCCTCATAAAACTTTCTCAAGTTTTCCTGCATGTCTGTTGCCCAGAATGTGTCATTTCTTGGTACACTGTCAACTATTATTCCTTTCTGCGTCCATAAACAGAACAAAGCATTTTGCCTATTCGATATGTGCAATTGTCCTTGCACTTAATAATAATAATAGTGATGATTCTTATTCATTTCATCAAATCACGTTCGGTTCTTGCTTTCTCTACCATCTAACTTCTATTTTGATTGATTCATATTCACGATTATGGGGTTCTGTGGTAGTGGAGTCGCGGATTTGTCTGACCTTGATTCCCGCCATGGGGATTCATCCTTCCACCGCACTCAACACCTTTGGCGCTGCCCTCGCCCAATGGACTAGGAGAGGCATCCGGCGCTCTCTCAATGATTGGTTGGATGCTCTCGGCCAATCAAGAGCTGCAGGATAGGAAAAGAAGGAGGGACGTTTTCTGTTTTCGAAAGCGTCGCTTGGTAAGCCATTCCTTGCAAAAGCGTCCTTTGACTCCATCGTAATTTATTTGTTCTGTTATACGTTGTTTTTGTCACTGTAGGTTATTTGTTGTTGTCATTCAAATATCTTACAACTTCAACTGGAGTACTTCCAGGCATTATATCTGGTATTATCTCGTGTATCTGTTTACATTTATTTAGTTTCTCTTTCAATTTGCTTTTTCGTAGGAGGTTGAACACTTCGCTTCCTTCCCTTTCGCTTCTGAAAATGTCGTCCAATTGCGTTTCTAAACGATGATAGTTCCTGCAACATCCTAAGTGTTGACTGGCTCTCATCGCCGATTTTCTTTCTTTCCTTGAGTGCCACAACCAATTGACGTCCATTTCAATTTGTCCGTACTTTGGTTTCAAATCTTTGACATGCTCATGTTCCATGAACATTTTGAAGTGAAAATGCGAGTCACGAGTCCTGTAATGTGAGCTATAGTAATGATTGGATAGCATTTTATCAAGAAACATAAAAATGCATGCTTTCCATGTGGGGAACTCCGTAATAAAACTTCACATATAAATATTGAAATGAACGTGAAGACACGAGTAGAATTTATTAACAATTAACAAATTGTCATCTACAGTGACAAAAACAACGTATAACAGAACAAATAAATTAGGATGGAGTCAAAAGGACGCTTTTGCAAGGAATGGTTACCAAGCGACGCTTTCAAAAACAAGAAACGTCCTTCGTTCTTCTTTTTCGATGCCGCAGCTCTTGATTGGCCGCGAGCATCCAGCCAATCATTGAGAGAGCGCTGCATGTCTCTCCAAGTCCATTGGGCGAGAGCAGCGCCAAGGTGTTGAGTGCGGTGGAAGGATGAATCACTATGGCGGGAATCACGGTTGAGACAAATCCGTGACTCCACCGCCAATGGCGCGCAATCGAGTCGCCACATCACTCCCTTCCTAGAGTTCATTGAGTGAAAAATGAATGTATAAGATTGCTCGAAGGGGACTAAAGACAACACAGAAAAATTGGCAATCAGATTGTTAACATAGTCATCCAGAAGTGGAACGTTTGCAAGTGTGTGCATTCCCTGGTAGGAAACCTGATTTCCTTGTTAAGAATGAATTTTAGTATCTTAGATTGAATGATCTCAGCTATTTTCCTGGATGCTTTGGGAAGAATTTTCCACCAGTTAACCGAGCCATATGTGAGAACAGGCCTGAGACACCTTAGGAAAGGCCCTTACGGTTTTATTGCTACGATCAGTGAGAGCATGATCCCACTTTAATTTTGTGTCCAAGATGACACCAAGATATTTGACTCGAGTAGACCAAGCAACGATCCCACCATCAATTAGAACCTTGTGTTTCTTCATAAAATGGTTTAGAGTAGTAGATTTAGAGTTTGAGAAGATTATAGCCTCGGTTTTACTTGGATTGGGCAACAGTTTCCAATTTTTGAAGTATTCTATTATAAGGTCCAGATATCCGTGAATTCTCTTGAAAGGTGCTAAACGAGAGTTTCGGGTGGAAGTGGAGTATATAGCCGTGTCATCAACTTACAAGGCCATCTCGCAAGATCGCATGGAAGGAATATCATTAATGTACAAAATGAATAAAAATGGTCCGAGTACAGAACCCTGCGGTACACCAGTTTGGCAGTTATATATAACAGACTTATGAGAGTTATACCACACGTAACATGTACGTTCCAGAAGATATGAATTTACTAATCTAAGGATTGTATGAGGTAGGCCAATCTGGTTGGCTCCATTTTGTTTTGGCAAAAGTTATCGTCTTTATCTATTTTAATATACTTAAACCCTTTACGAGTCCAGATACAAAATAAGCAGTATTTTCTGCCTGTTATATGTAACTGTCCTTGTATCTGATAGTAATAATAATGATTCTGGTTCATTCTGTTTCCTTTTTCATCTTCAAATATGCAGCGAATAACTTTAACTGTTTTTATTGCCTCCTCCGGCAGTAAATTCTCTGCCGTTTTCGAGCATTTTATCTCTACGATGCTCTCTTCGTCTATTACTCCATCTGGAGAAGCCCCTAAGAATCGGTTTGAAGAATCAATGAATAATCCACATTCTTGAATTTTAACACCAATTGTTGCACTGAGTTTTTCACGTGATGATTTTTCACACTCTTGCCCGTATATTACTGCAGGTGCATTAATCATCCTGGCATAAACAAATGCTTTCACTGCATTTGCACGGAACGTACCACTCCTACGCCGGCTTACTCGTCCGAAATTCGAGGCCGTCAAAAGTTTTGATTTGAAATTTAACCATCTTGGATTATTCGCCTGACCGATGGTTTCTTTCGGAATGGCACTCTCTCCTATTTTGCCAATTGTGTAACATTTCTATATATTTGGTTTTCTCCAATTCATAAATGGTTTCTGCCATATCTGGTTTTTTATGCGTTTCTTAGGCGTCCGTAATTTGAATCCTTTTCCGAACGTGCTTCGCAATCCTCTTTTTTTTCTTCCATCCTTTTATCGGGCTTCTCATTTTTGTTCTTTCTGCGGGTATCAAGTTTTGGTAGAGTAACAGGCGTTTTTATTTTTCATCGCCGTATTCAAGCGTGACAGCACTTGCTTTGTATTATACTGCAGGACAGCAGCAGCACATCTTCGAAATTCAATCTTCTGCCGCTTGTATATTTCGCGAGGGTTCCGTTAAAGCTTTCGACACTGTTGTTATAGCGGTTGTACAGCGAACCCTCTGCTTGCGCCAACAACGGTCGAAGTATTTCCTTAATCTGTTCACGCGCTCCCACGTTTCGAAGTTATGGAACAATGTTCCTTTCTTTCTTTCTTTCTGCTTCCGTCGTAGAAGTATTCAAGCCTTGAACATGCTGCGTGCTCGCGAAAGGCTTGGTCTAGGTGTGTGCCCGAACATTTGCGGCATAATGGGCGGGGTATATATGTCCCTCGAATTTCTAAAGGAATTTCTTCCAGGAGACCCGGAAGAAAATATTTTAGAAAATTGTCGGCCCATCTAATCTATCGGGTAGAATGTATGGCCTAACAATAGAATCATCGCAAATGCCGACCCATGCATTGATTGACCAGCATTCCTGTGCCTCAAGTGCGCGCGAATCCCAAACGGATTCTCGTCGCTCCACGCGTGCGAATTGTGGGCATTAAAGCCACGCCTCCCTAGTAAGGAACGCTTCATCTGTCCAGAGAACGTACTTGCAACGAAGGCACCCGCTCGATTTCTCCCAACAGCCACCGTGAATAATCCGCCCGTTGGGAGTAATCTCCGTGGTGCAATGTATGCGTCCGCACATACTTAAACGGGTGCACACCTTCATCCTGCAGGAACAGGTGCACTGTTGTTCGATTGAGACTAAAATAAAGCAGAAAAGAATACCATTATAAGAATTCCATTTTTATTATAAAATGTTTATGCATTTGTAAATTTAAACTTACCCCACCCGCCTGCTGACTTCTCGCACACTCTGCGTGCTATCCCTATCGAACTCTGTGAGTACTTTAACGAACCCTTCCGTGGGAATTGAACACGGTCGGGGCCTGCCTTATCGATCGGGATAAATCGTGCCACAGGAATAAAGGCTGTTTTGCCAACGCACGGAAGACTTTTGCGCTAGGTGTTTGTTCGCCGGTATGCAAGTCCGTGGTGCCGAGAAGCGACAGCGTTGCAATTAAAATATCACTACACTAATGTAACGACCATTTGCTAGGTATTTGTTCGTACGCATCGACGTACAATATCACGCCACTGGGATTCGATCTGCGACCCAATATGTTGCCCCATCCAATCCATCGGGTGGATATTAATGGCCCAACAACAGCATCATCACAAATGCCGGCCCGTAGATTAATTGACCAGCATTCCGGTTCCGCGCGTGTGCGAATCGCGAACGGATTCTCATCACTCCACGCGTGCGAATTCCGGGCGTTAAAGCACCCCTCCCGTCTAAAGAGTGCTTCATCAGTCCGCAAAACGTATCCGCAGAACGCCGGATTCCGCGCCATTTCCCCCAACAGCCATCTTGAATATTCCATCCGTTGGAAGTTATCTCGTAGGTATAAAAACTGCATGGCATTAATACTTTCAGGAAAGAAATAAACAGTGAACACACGCAATGATTTTTATATGTAATTTTTATTTATTTAAATTTTAATAAATATTAAATACAATTGGCCCATTTACGGCGTCCCCCTCCGTGGTATAAAAGGCTTGTGGCCTTAGGGTGTGGGGGTGTTCCTTCTCCCAATCTTCAGCTGACTGTCGTTAGGCCAGTTAGGACTTTGGACTCCGTTGTCGAGGACGCTGTCTCCTTATATCGGGGACAGTGTCCCCCTAGATATCTTCGGTGGTCACGGAGCTTCCACGCAGCGATCACGGTGACCGGGGTGGTTTTAGTCGGTACAAATCCGGCACCTCCCGCTCTTCCCCAGAGCAGGAGGTGCCTTTCGAAGATATCCCCCTCGGAAGAAACCGGCCCTGATCCACTCTGGATCACAAAAAATTAAGAATCACGGGTCGCCCCTGCCGCCACGGTTCCGTCGGCGACCCCCATCCATCATGGCAACCCCCGCGGCCACCGCGGGGGCTATACACTAATATCTTTATCATCTTTATTAATCTGAAATATAATAATAAATCATTAATATAAAAAACCAAAAGCATTCGTGCAAAATCAACGCCTTTACTTATGGCTTTCATGGACGGCGTACCACCGCCGTCTTCTTTATCCTTCTTTTTTAAATCTTTATTCTCACATTTTTTCTCCTCTTTCTGATCACCCTCCACCTCTACTTCCATCTGTAATGGCAGTAATTTATGTACTTTTAACTGTTTTTTTTAGATTTTGTAACATCCAACACGTGTTTCTTATAGATTTAGGTGCACTGATTTCCATACCTAATCGATCACTAGATTAATTATCATAACCATTATTAGTGTCAGTAAACATTTCTTAACAAGGACAAATGAAGATGCGGCAGTTCCGCGACACGAATTTTTCCCCCCTAGATTGGGCAATTCGCCCACTGCGCACTCTCGTGGCGAGCTCGCGCTTGACGCGCCCTCTTATTGGCCAGTGTTTTTCATTAACAATTCAAAAAGGAACCTGCAACAAACATTTTAGTAAAGGAAAAAGTTGTTCAGTGTCACCTCAGCAATCCACCATTTCCTGATGTTCAATTAGTTTTCAAGACAACCCTGTATATGGATACAGTGATTGAAAATGGCCGCTCGGCGCAGGCGCGAATTCATGAGCAGGTGGTGGGGGTCGCGAGAGTTGCTCTTATTGTCTGGACTGGAAACCGGTAAAACCGTTGGGAACTTCTGAGGAGTGTGTACGTATTCGTTCTCTTGGCTGCGACGAACTGGAACATTACTAAATGTTCCAGTATTAGTAATTGAATTTAAGACGGAAAAATCACGGATCCTTTCGAC
The DNA here is from genome assembly GCA_963969485.1 of Nomada goodeniana. Lineage (NCBI taxonomy): Eukaryota > Metazoa > Arthropoda > Insecta > Hymenoptera > Apidae > Nomada > Nomada goodeniana. The sequence continues at coordinate 5,103,662 of OZ018306.1, read as the reverse complement.
CATTTCGTCCAACCGGATTGTTTTCGGGAAACCTGCGGCTTTGGAACGTTTCGGTATGTACCACACTTCTGTTTTGTAATACATATTACTTTGTCAATCGTAATAATTGTTTCTACATTTACTTGACGAATGTTTCGGCGAATAACTTGTTGCTGATTAAAATAACGCCGAAGTGAAATTTCGTTAAGCAGCATTGCTTTGCAAGAATTTTCAGAATGGTTCAGAATGGAAACAGTAATGCTTCAGAAATTTCACTTTTCCGCGTGTTTGATACCATCGAAAACCGGAAGCAATGTAACAGGAACGGCAAAGTGGATATGTTGTACAATTATTGAACTCTTGATATGCACGAGAGTGTTCGAAATTTAAAATTAAATCAATATGTCTGCTCGTGAAACATGTATTTGATTGTAAGGTTGCCGTGGAGCATTATACATACGAGTATCCTATATGTATATTGTAAACAAATATCCGTTCAATTCTGTATACGAAAGGTCATCCTTATACGGACGTAGAAGAATATTTTCTTGGAAATAACATAAACACGAACCGCTACTACCCAGCTGAAACGATATGGTATATTTATACCGTGTTCACCCATATAGCGCGCATTTCGTATTATTGAAATGTACTGTGCAACGGTTTGAACAGCTATCTAACTGCTTCCAATAATTTGGCAGATTAATTAAAGTCTTTCGCTAAATACATTGCACACCAATTAAATGTCAGCCACAGAAAGCATGACCAGTTAACCCTTCCGACCCGACATCAGTACCGCGTACTGACCCGGAGAATGAATCAGCGCGCTCCTCGCGCGTCAGGCAGAACCGAATTCGAATTTATGTGATTTTCTGCTAGTTCAAGGAAGCCCGATTGGGTGTTTTAGCAGTGCATAAACCATTGTGTTTTCGATAGCAATTAATTTGTTTTAATGTAAGGTAACGGACTCGGTTATTAAGTAAATCAATTTCTTAATAATAATTTTATTTAATAGTCTAGGAGTAACATTCGTTTTTGGTGTAGGGTTTTATACTCCTTTGTATTGAGTTTTATACGACCTTATTTTGCAGTAGTAGTAGTTGTAGTAGTAGATAGTTTTAAGAGCGGAGTGTTAAGAGGGCTCTGATTCGCGTGCTTGTCAATTTATACCCCATTTACGGGCATGTAGGAGAAAAAGGCAGGCGGGGTAGGGCTCTCTCTCCTGCTGCCTGGAAACAGCTCCTGGCGCGGAGATTTCGAGAGCCCTACCTAGTCAAATTCGCAACATTCCGCCCGCCTTGGCGAGCGTAGCACGTCAAAATCGAGTTAGTGGTGAAAGGGAGATGGAAAGAGTAAGGAAACTAGGAGCTCCGTGCGTGGTGGTGCGTCTCGGTGCCCTTTGTGTTACGGCCAGGCTTGCGGTAACGGGCACAGCTTAGTGATAGGCCTAGTCAGCGTCGAAAAGGCTGTCCGCACTGAAGCCACTCGTACTAGCTGATCATCGCCGGCGTGCGTGGCGGTGATGCGGCCCAAAGGCCATCGAGATGGAGGCATCACTTCGTTCCTGACCAGACATAGATCTCCAACTTGAAGGTCAGGCTGTTTAGTGCTCCATTTCCCTCGAGTCTGAAGCTGGTGGAGATATTCCGTGGCCCACCGTGCCCAGAAGCGATCGCGCATTTGCTGTATGAGCTGCTAACGCCGCAACGGGGATAGCTTGGTGGTTGTTGAGGAAGGTGCGGGTACGGACATTAAGGGAGCCCCAATTAAAAAATGTCCCGGAGTCAACGCATCGATGGACTCTATTTCGTCGCTTAAAGCCGCCAGCGGCCGAGAATTTAAGCAGGCTTCTATTTGTGCTAGAAGCGTCGTCATTTTCCCGAAAGTTAAACGGTTTTCGCCCATGACGCGGCGCAGGTGAAATTTGGTGGATTTTACGGCAGCTTCCCAGATGCCGCCGAAGTGTGGCGCCCCAGGCGGATTGAAGTGCCATGATGTTCCGTGGAGAGCAAGGCTGGAAGCTACATCTGGCCTGTTGAGGAATGCGTTGTCTAGTAGGCGACGAAGCTCCCGGTCAGCTCCGATGAAATTGGTGCCTTGGTCGCTGTACATCGCCGTTGGTATCCCTCGCCGCGAAGTAAAGCGGCGATAGGCTGCGAGGAAGGCCTCAGTTGTACAGTCGGAGACGAGCTCCAGATGTACCGCCTTTGTTGCTAGACATACAAAAAGAGCAACGTGTGCCTTTCTAGCATGATGGCCTCTCCCCGGAGCGACTTTAATTAGGAAGGGACCGGCGTAATCGACGCCGGTATTCGTGAATGGGCGCGAAGGCTGCACGCGAGGAGAGGGGAGGTGGCTCATTTGCTGGTGCGCTGCTTGGGCGCGCCAGCGCCAACAAACTGTACACGAGGCGATTGCTTGTTTAACTGCGCGTCGCCCCGCGATTACCCAATATCTTCGTCGTAGCGACGCCAAGGTTAGCTGCGTCCCTCCATGTAGCAGCTTGAGGTGAGTGTCTCGTATTAGTAGGGCTGTAAAGTGACCCTTTGACGGTAGAATGACCGGATGTTTTTCCTGGTCATCGAGGAGTGAATGCTTCAGTCTTCCTCCCACACGTAGTAATCCTGCGTCATCGAGGAATGGCGCCAGTCGAGACAGCGGTCCACGTGAAATGTGGGCGCCCCGAGCAAGGAGCTTCATTTCCGTGGGAAATTCAGCGAGCTGGTAACAACGTAATAAGGTGAGCCTTGCATTATTCAGCTCACTCGAGGTTAGGTGTGGTGATACTTGCGCGTGTGCGGCCTGATTCCTCGCGTTGCGAAGAAAGCGAAAGCACCAGCCAACTGTGCGTAGCAATTTCGATAGCGTAGAAAACCTCGCGATTAAATCAGTAATAAAACAGGAGCCGGTGGTGGCAGCGAAGCAGCCTGTATGCGGTGAGCGAGACTCCTGCTTGGTAACCACCGCGTTAACCACATGGTTATTGTAGTCATAACCGGGTTGACAAAGGAAGGGCGGTCCCTTCCACCAAAGCTTATTGTCCTGAAGCTGGCTGCCGAGCAAACCCCTTGATGCCATATCGGCAGGGTTTAGTGCAGATCTCACGTGAAGCCAGTGAGCCGAGGGAAGTGAAGTTTGTATCTCAGACACGCGGTTGGCTACGAAGGTTTTCCATTTTGAGGGGTGCCCCTGCAACCAGCTTAGGACCACTGTGGAATCCGACCACAAGTATATCGTGCAGACTTCCATCTTCAGGCTTTCCAATACCTTTTTCACCAGGCGAGTTAAAATGGAAGCTGCGCACAGCTCGAGTCGGGGCAGAGAAACCTGCCGCAATGGGGCCACGCGCGTTTTGGCAGCCGCCAATGTACAAAGTGGCTGCGAACCATTATTGTCGGATCGCAGGTAAACAACGGCTGCGTACGCCCGCTCCGAGGCGTCAGCGAAGCCGTGGATCTCCAGATTAACGGGTCGTGCATTCGAGAAGAGCCAACGTGGGACTCGCAGTGAAGAAATTGAGTAAAGGTGCTCATAATAGTTGCACCAGTATTGTGCGTGCGTATTAGGGAGGGGATCGTCCCATTCGATTTTGAGTAACCAGAGTGATTGCAAAAATATCTTGGCGGCGGTCACCACCGGAGCCAGAAAACCAAGAGGATCAAAAATACGAGCCACTTCACGAAAAACTGTTCGCTTAGTGACTGGAGATTCGGATTGCCGCGGTTGTACCGTGAAGAGAAAGGTGTCAGTGGCCGCCTGCCATTTCAAACCGAGAAGAGAGGAGACACTATCAAAGTTGCAGGCCAGTTCACCAACACCATCTCGTGCTGCTTCGGGAAGGGCTATCACAAGCTCAGGCTTGTTGGAAGACCATTTTCTTAAGTTAAAACCGCCCGCCTTGAGCAACGATAACAGCTCACCTTGCAACCGAAGGGCTTCAGTGATGGAGTCAGCTCCAGAGATAACGTCGTCGACGTAGACGTCGTTGAGTAGGCAAGTAGAAGCTCGTGGATAGATACCTTGTTCGTCTTGGCCTAATTGCTGAAGTGTGCGCACCGCTAGGTAGGGCGCGCAGGAGGTGCCATAAGTGACAGTTAAGAGACGAAAGTGCGTAGGAGGAGCTCCAGCAGTTTTCCGCCAGAGAATTCTATGAAAATCACAATCTTCGGGAGCAAGTTTTATTTGGCGGTACATTTTCTCAATGTCCGCCGAGAATACTACCGCGTGCTTCCTCCAGCGCAGCAGGAGAGGAAACAATTCCGGCAACAGGTTAGGGCCTGTGTGAAGCAAGTCATTTAAGGATACTCCCGAAGTTGTCTTTTGCGAAGCATTAAAAACAACTCGCAGTTTGGTTGTAGAGCTTGATTCGCGATGAACGCCATGATGTGGCATGTAGTATGAGACCTTAGACGTTAGTTCGTCTAAGGGAACTGGCTCCATATGGCCTAGTTGCAAGTACTCCAACAAGAAGGAGTTATAGAGTTTCTCCAAGTCCGGAGTTCGTCGTAGTCGACGTTCCTGTTTTACAAGAAGAGTTTGCGCTAAGTTCAGAGAGTTTCCCAGTTTCGACGCAAATTCGCAAAAGAGCTGTCGTACCTGATAGTTACCAGAGGAATGTCTGGAATGTGAAGAGAGAAAGTGACGTTCACAGGATATCTCTTCAGCTGTAAGAGTGTTAGAAGGTGCAGCGACCTCCTCGATTTCCCAAAACCGTTGAAGCAGTTGGGACAGGTTGTCCCCCAGAGAAGAACATTGCACCGTGATTGACTGTTTTTTAGAAGATGCGGTACCTTTCGACGGTGTGCAATGACCAGTAATAATCCACCCGAGCGAGGTGAATTGTGCAATGGGACTGTTACGCGGACCTTTTCGCAGGCCTTCGCGAATTATTTGAGCATAAACGTCTGCTCCCAGAAAAATAGCAATCCGCTCCGCAGTGCGAAAGTCGGGGTCTGCTAGATCTAAATCTAACAAGTGAGAGAGAGGGAACTGAGTAGTTCGAGCGCGAGTGGGGCGGTAAGCCGATAGACGCGGCAGCACGTACGCGGTAGTGGTGGAGACTTCGGACGGGTTTCGGTGGGAGGAGAAACTGACTGTTACTCTCCCCTTCGTGTATACCCCGGCTTCCCCGACGCCCATAACCGGGAAACGCGCTGCTTCGCGACGCAATTTCAGGGATTGCACCAGGTTTTCCTCTACTAACGAGACTTCGGAACATGGATCAATTAGAGCGCGGACCGCAACCTTCTCGCCCCGACACGTCTGCACAATTATTTTAGCTGTCGCGAGTAGTATCGAAGGCCGAATTTGAGGACCCGACCAGGAGATTGGCGCACATTGCACCGTTCTTGCCCCCACAACCGGCTCTCCGTGATCGGCTTCACGCGACACATTTAAATTATATTTATTATGGAGTAAGGTGTGATGCTTACCCACGCACAGCTGGCAGCGCTTCGCTGACTTACACAAACACGAGGAATGATCTCTCAGGCAATTGTAGCACAAGTTATTTTCTTCCACCACGTGTTTCCTTTGTGCGACGGTCATCCCTTTGAATTTGACACAAAATAGGATGAAATGATCTTCCGCGCACAAAGGACATCTCGCGCTTTTCCTTTCCGTCGTTGTAACTGTGTGGGCCTTGAATTTTGCTGAGGTTGAGTTGATTTTCAGGTTTCTTGGTGGTGAACTTGAAGGTGTACAGCTGGCGGAGGGATCCTCCATCGCTTCCAGTGCTCTCATTCGAGAGTTTAAGAAGTTTTGGAGTTGCTGGAACGTTGGAGGGTCGGTGGAGGCGCCGATGGACGTCTCCCACGCCATTCTAGTTCTGGCGTCCAGTTTGCTGACCGTGATGAAGACCAGCCAATCGTCCCAATGCTGCACCGGTCGGCCCAGAGCCTTCAGCGCTTGAACTGCGTCCAACAGTCCGTTGAGGAGCGGTTTTAGTTGAGGCGCGGCTTTAGTTGAGGCGCGGATTCCCGTTTCATCAACGGTAGCGCAGAAAGAGCAGCGAGTTGAGCGTTTATTTGAATCCTTAGATTCTCATAACGAACCGTAACTGTTTCCCACGCCCCGTTGAAGCTCGCCTCCGTTAGGGGAACGTTTTGTACAAGTTGAGCCGGCTCGCCCGATAGACTTGTTTTTAAGTAGTGGAGCCGCTCTACTCCCGAAAGCGTTTTATTATTTATCACAAGCGACGTGAATAAGTCTCGGAAGCTTGCCCATTCCCGGTAGTCGCCCGAGAAATGTGGCAGAGCGAGTTTAGGTAGTGATCGCGTCGCGGAATGAACTAAGGGGACAGTCGTACTTTCCGCTGATTTATCGATCCAGTCCAGTAACGCTGCCTTTTGATCCAGATATGCCTCTTCGCACAAGGCCATATAGTCTTCTTGAAAATAAGGCAGCTTCCTTTCATCCTCGGACACGACATCCATTAGTTGATCGTGTCCTTCCGAAAACGTACTCCAATTTTTCTCCAGTAATTCCAAACGAGCAGTTAGAACTCCTTTGGTGATTTTAGCGGCTCCCATCTTTTTCATGTTCTCAACAATTCGACTTACGCGGTGATATAATGCCAATTGCTTTGTAGTGTATTTTTCCATATTGGCGGTTAATGTGAAGACCTTGTTCACTCTTGCGCGCACTGTGAAAGTCGAATAAGAACCTGATGTACACCAGCGAGAGGTCGAAAAAGAAGTTTGTTGTACTGAGCCGCACCAGTAATGTCGCACAAAAACCCGATTTATCCGTTTATTTTGTATTGTTAAATTAAGTTGATTTATTTAATCCATCCGTTACCACTAAATCCGGCTCGAAGGACCAATGTTTTCGATAGCAATTATTTCTTTTAATGTAAGGTAACGGTCTCGGTTATTAAGTAAATCAATTTCTTAATAATAATTTTATTTAATAGTCTAGGAGTAACATTCGTTTTTGATGTAGGGTTTTATACTCCTTTGTATTGAGTTTTATACGACCTTATTTTGCAGTAGTAGTAGTTGTAGAAGTAGATAGTTTTAAGAACGGAGTGTTAAGAGAGCTCTGATTCGCGTGCTTGACAATTTATACCCCATTTACGGGCATGTAGGAGAAAAAGGCAGGCGGGGTAGGGCTCTCTCTCCTGCTGCCTGGAAACAGCTCCTGGCGCGGAGATTTCGAGAGCCCTACCTAGTCAAATTCGCAACAGAAGATATTGGGCAAAAACTAGATTTTTGCTTTTTCCTTGTAACTACCTTCCCAGTTGAGTTACCGGGTGGAAAATTGCACCTCACAAGTTGCATTCGGTTTAGGTTTGGGTTAGGTTTTTACGAGTCCGGCTATAGTATTTATGTAATGAAATAATATCCTTGATTTGGTTTGTGTTGTCAATATTAGGCGTGATATTCCCTGAGATTCTTTCAACATTCATATTCAGGCGAGAAAATCTAAAAATTTCTTCGATTTTCACGCAAGTTTTTAGTTCGCGAACTGAAATCTTTAAATTGCATCCTTCTTCGAATCTCCGTGTTTTCCCCGCATTCTTTGAGATGGATTTTCCTTCGCAGAATTGGAAAATGAAGTTCTAATATTCGACTCTGGCTGTCTGAGAACCAACATTTTTAATTCATTTTCATTTGATCTTGGCGAACATTTAAATGATAACTTTCTTGTATCCTTGTACAATGGAAGGGGGGGAGTTTAATTTCACAAACAAAATAAAGAAATTACACTTAATACAAATACAATCAGAAATTTGTATTTAACTGGCTTAGCGCACTCACCCGTGTTAACTCGGGTTTAGGAAAATAAATTTTTGTTTGTATAACTTGGTTAAGCAAACCTTCGCTTAAGACAACATTTATTTGTGTCCTTTTTTTTAAGATTTGTTAATGTTTTTTTTTTATATTTTAAGATAATAGAGAGTAAAAATATTGGTGCAAGAACAACCACTTTCGAATTTTTAATTGGTGCGTTTTAAGGGGTTAAGGTAGAAATAGTTCGAACGAAATAAATAATTCGTGAACTGTCTTGAAAGTAGCTAGTTCCGGGACGCGTTTTATAATGCGGGACGTCACCCAAGTGAAAATGTTAAGTCGCGGTACATGGCCGAAGCCTGTTGTATGATTCGGAGAACGATGTTCAGCTCATTTTTTAAGAGGTGAAAGACACAACACAATTTCCCAATTTGACGATAAAGACTTGGTGTGTGATTTTGCATTTTGTGTTGACATTACTCAACATTTAATTGACCGTAAATCGTCCATGGCGAAACAAAGTTATCTCTGAAATGTTCGCTAAAATAAAAGCCATTGAAAATCAATGGAAAACTTTGGAATCTACAACCGGAATCAAATATTTTCACATTTTGCAGAAAGGAAACCCATCTGAAACGAAGAAATATGTGTTGGAAATTCCAAGATTACAAGTAGATTTCAGTTTTGCGTTTTACAAGTTTACGTGCAAATCAAACAAAGGCTATAGTTGGATAAGGGAGTAAAAAGTGCCCCCATATCAAATTCGATTCACCACCTTGCCCAGGGCCATCAGCGTTCCGTTTGCTCTGCGGCAAGCATCCCCCTATGCGGGCCCTGAAGGTAAGGGATTTGTCCAATCTGAACCCCAAGTACTTCACCACATTGGCTAGCGCCACCTCCATTCCTCCGGTCCCGAGATCCCGCTACCACCCTGACAGGAGGCCGCCGCGCTATGTCTGCCGGTGCTGTGCTTTGGGTGTCAGAGAAAAAGATGAATGCAAGGTGAGAGGGTGATTGAAAAGAGCCTCACGGGAGGTCTCAGTTTTGCACCTGTCCTGGGCCTAAGAGCCATAGATCAATGTGCCCAGAAATGTGTAGACGGACCCAAAACCGTGGCCTGGTACACAATATCTTGCCTGACGGTGCCCTTCCGGGCAGCTTCCGGGAAACCAAACTCAAGGGACATCTAATATCTACTAACATCTTTACATCCGATGAATGTTCTGTTGCATGGGTTAACCTTAGTCTACTAGAGCATCATTGGGTAGCCTTAGATGATCTAGACTTTGAACTAGTGCAGGACTTCACAGAAATATGGTCTCACGCTGCTGAAGCTACATTGCTACGATACTATGAAGGGAAAGCTGTGTACAGATTGGAAAAACCCCGGGGAATGATCGGCGGGTCAGTATTCTGCTATCTTACTTCACGGACCAAAGAATCGAATGTGACTCCAGCCTGGGTAACGCCAATTTGAAGATAGAATCCCAGGTATAAATTTTGACTCACAGTGGCAAGACATCTATCGCCAACTTGTGGTATGTTGGTCGATGCTTCAGGTACCAGAGAGTATTTCATTGACTTGGATCATCGAACAGGCAAGTAATGATAACGTCACTTGCTGAACAACTATTACTGAAGCCGTGACAAAGTTACAGTTCTTTGATGTTGATCTGCTTGTCGGGAAAGGTATCCCCAGAACTAATTTTCAAGCAGCCATGATGCAAGCAAGGGATTTACTGCGCAATCCATTTTGTTTCTTAGTGAAGCCGACCATCAACATTAGACAATATGCAGACCTAGCATGTTTGTATACCTACATAAAGAGGGTCCTTACATAAAGAGGTGATCTTAGAAGATCAAGCCGTTAGCGGCTATGGAGATCAAGCTAGCGCCATGTGTGCTAGGACTGAAGCAGAGTTAAAGCAAATTGCTACTGCATTATTTGACATCTCGAAAGAGAAAACTGGTACTGACTTGAGCTTACATACTCTATACGCATCTCGAGCAAGATTGGACAATATTGTATATCGACCAATTGGGCAGTTTATGTTTGCTATCCCAGTGGACCAAAACCAAGATGATGAACCATTGGCTGGAGAGAGCCAAGAGTTTATCTGCCGCATCACGCTGTGATAAAAACCACGAGCAACACCACAAAATTACGCGTGGCATTTGATGCGTATGCCAAATCTGCCAGTGGAATATCTCTCAATGATGCTTTACTGGTAGGTCCGACAATTCAACACGATCTATTTCCTTTGTTAGTTCGTTTTAGATTACATAATTATGTTTTAACGGCAGACATTGAGGAAATGTTTAGGCAGGTAAAGATGCATCCGGAAGACACCAAATTTCAAAAGATTCTATGGCGGGACAATGAAACGCAGTCTGTAAAGGCATTTAGGCTAAATACGTAATTTATGGAACTGCGTCCGCGCCATTTCTGGCCGCCCGGATCCCAAAACAGTTAGCGAAGGACGAGGGTCATGCGTTTGATTTAGCGGCTAGCGCATTGCAATCTGATTTTTACCTTTTTAAAAGAGGAAAAAGTTTGTAAATGGACCGAACAACCTTTATTCAACAAATTTATATGATATAATTCTTTATATTGACATATTCCCGCTGTCGCGTGTTAAAGAACCCGATTTTTATGAAGTGTCTTAAAACACGGAAGGTGGCCGATCTTCGCAGCTATCACAAAATGTTGAAACGCGTTTGCATTTTCTCGCGGCCACAGAGGCATCGAATTTTTCGGTCAATTTTCGGTAGCATTATCTACAGCGTTTACGGACTTGTCTTGCTGAGCCAATATATTTTTCTAAAAAAGGTTTTCTGTTTCTCCTTGTTTGCACCTGTGGTATTTCTGTAGAATCTAATAATTTTTTAATAATTACTTCCCTAAATTTTAGAATGCTCATATTTTTATTACCCCATTGCGTATGTATACAGTATGCATTAACAGTTGCTGTACCGCAAATGAATTGGAGCACAATTTTTCGATACCATTTTATCGTCTTTCTTAGGCAATTATAATAAGACGATAGTTGATCTGATAAACCAACGCCTTTTTTTGCGTTATTGTAATAGAAAACGAGATCTGGTTTATATTGTCCACGTTTTCCTTCAATTAATCTACAAGTATGATTTTTGTAACTTGTTATCATATATACTGCTCTCTTACCGGTCCATTTGAGAAATTTTATTCCCGAACGATTTTTCAAAGAAATTATTTCCCCACGTTTATGCTTTTTCTTTACTTCTGCTGGTAAAAATTTCCGATTATGCTGCACTGTGCCACAAAAGTATGTATCTTTTTCCAATAGTGATTGCGCTAAAGGTATACCAGAATAATAGCTATCAGCGTATAATACGCGTTCTTCAAATAATAGGCCATTCATGAGTTTGGAAACAACATCATACGCATGGCCATTCCCTGAAGGGTTCATGCTTTTTCCGGTATAAATGTCTAAATCATATGTATAACCGTTCGGTAAACACAGTTTGTATAATTTTATGCCGTATTTATGGCGTTTTCCTTTAACATACTGGCGGAAACGTAGCCGTCCACGCCATAAAATCATACTTTCGTCTATTACGACAATTTTTCCTGGTTTTACCGTATTTTTGAATGTCGTAATTATTTCTGACATTATATTTCTAATTTTATTCAACGGATCCTCGGTTCTACTGGTGGTATTATCTGAGAAATGTAAGCATTTCAAAATAGCTAAGAAACGATCGCGATTCATGGTATTCTTTATGCGTTTGTTTCCATATATACTATCTTTAGACCAATACAATCTAATATCTGACATTTGAACTGTTACGAGCCAGGGCTGTGGGCAATTGCCTAGACCGGCGATGTTGATATTACCCAAGAAACTTGTTAGTTTGTCTCAATACTTAAAATTAATATTCAATACAACTCGAGCGGTTAAGTTGTATTCGTGGGAACGTTACTATTAACATAAGGAATTACGGAGTAAAGGTAGGCTTGACAAATCTACTCGGTTTAATGGTGAAAAATTTATATATATTCAAATCAGTCGTTTCGGTACAAATGTGATTGTCGCGGTATTTAAATAGTGTGTGATTGTTACCTAAGTACTTGCACGGTGTTGACGCACTGGCGATGCGGGGTCGGAGAATGGTTACAGTAGTATGCCGAAAGAACTTGAACCGAACTTGCGGATTCCAACGGGTTAACTTGTATTCTGATCGGTGCCCTAAGCCCGAACTCAGTGAATGTAATTGACTCTGTACGAGCGTAACAGGACGTGACACTCCCCGTAACTGTGTAGTTATTAACTGCCGTTGATCAGAATGGCAAGGTTTATATAGTCCCAAAATGCGCAGAGAAGCGTATTTGGGGTTTCCATATAAGGTAGGGTCACGGAGAGCTCGTCGGGTCGCGCGTGTACTCAATCGGACTCGATGTAGCTGAACAATATGAAAGGCCCTTTTTGTGCGTGTACGATAATGAATAGAAATCTTTGGCGCTTTTCGCGGAAAACGCGGCTTCCCTTCTTACGCAAGCTTGAGCGGCACGTGCAAGGGCAGCGTATAGAGAATATTATTCATACGTAACACAGGTATGTTCCTAATCATACACTGAAATGGGCCACAGGTGGATTGCCTCCATCTGTACTGAAATCTAATTTTAATTCCCTATCTGGCTCAAGAGAAGCATTGTTCAGATATTTAATGTCTTTGGGCTGGTGGCTAAAAGTAAATTATTAACCTGGGCATGGGTAGTATTAGTATCCACAAATAAGGAAGCTAAACTGTCCTGAAAAGAAGTTTCAGCAACCGTTTCGGAACAACATGAGAGGAAAGAGGAGGAAGAAGAAAAGGAAGATGAATTATCGTCGAAAGCTACATTATGGATGGCATCAATATACCATCTGTGTAACCTGCATACGATGACGGAACATGCTGCAGATTAACATTGGTATTGATGTCGTCAATACAAGAAGGATCAGGAGAAGAGAATGAAGGAATGTATCTTGCTATATTAGCACGTACCTCATTCCTTGCACTGCGCCTGTCTGGCCGATGATGTTCCTGATATCGGCTTCCAGGATACGGATGTCTTGAAGTTAAAATTACTCATATTGAAATGAAATAAGCGTAATTACAAAGTGAAAATATATGATGAGTTATTTAAGCTATTATAATAAAATATATGCGTATACGATACTCTAAGGTTTGTTGCACTGCACTGCACTGCCGATTTGGTCAGCGACACAATGCGACTGATACAAAATGGTTAGACGCTTTGTCTGGTGTAATTTTCTGAAGGAAACTCTGTCATTGGATGCGCATATTACTGGACATCTGCGCCGGGTCAAGTCGATTTCTCTTACCAATGCCTCCCGCGCAAATGCATGGGTCGTCTTTTATTTAATAACGGAACGATCGTTCAACCAGTCGTATTCCGACGATCGTGGAAAAAAAAGGATTGATCAAAATGTAAGTTACTTTTCAACCATTGCAATTACGTGTATCGTTGATGTGAATGTATAAACATTTTTCAATTTTATTCAAATATTCTTTCATTACAGATCGAAATGGAAAGGCCGAAGCGGATGGCCAATGAACCCGTGGCGATATCAGACAATGTCTTCCGAGGAAGAACCGCGGAAGCGACCTAGATGACCCGCGGAAGTATTGCCGAAGCCATAGAAGAACTGAGGAGCAGCTTGCAACAAGGAAGTTGCAGAATGCATTAAAACAGCGCTTGGCACATCTAAGGAGAGGCTGAGAAGTGGAAAAATTGGTGCCCGGAATCCTCAACATCGCACAGTGGATGATGCCTTGTGGGATGGCGTGGAAGAGGTTAGTTTTATGTCACATATATTATCGTACTTACATACGTATGTACAAGCAGCTTCATACATTTTTTAATTTAGTGCCATAAAGTCACTTGGTGGGTGAATGACAGAAATCCAACGACATCTTTCTCTTCTCTGTCACTTTCTTATAACGTTTCTTCACTTTGAAGTTTAAACTGTAAGCTGTTCTAAAAAGGGCTCCTAATCCTTTCTCTTATAACTTGCAGCAGGCGTGGATCCAGCTGTGAAGATCTTGGCGAAGAGGAGTCGATGGTTGCCGTGGTGGTTTTAGCCGGTAGAAATCCGGCACTGCCTACTGCCGACCCTTACGGGTCTGGAGACGTCTTGTCAAAGATTTCCACCACGTAAAAAAAAAAAAGGGTTTGAGGAGCATCTGAAGAGGACCCGGAGAAGACTTGGTTTTGGTGAGGCTTGTACAAAAAAATGATTGTAGTTGTATAAAAGATTGTATATACAGGGTGGTCCACGCAACTCGCACACCTCCATCACTTCCAAAGTATGCGATGTACGAAAAAGTTTTGTATACCAAAGTTGCATGGTTTAACCCTTACGTTAACAACCGAAATTTCAACGTCTGTCTGGTAACCGGGTAACCGGGTACAGTGAATCCTCGATATAAGCAAAAGCCTGGAGTCTGGACGTTCGCTTATATCGTGTAGTTCCTACATTGTTTGAAATTTACCGACAACGTCGAACGTAGAAAAGGACAGCGAGTAAAGAAAGAGGAGCGAGCAGCCAAAACAAAACCCAGCGTATCGGTGAAATAACACTAATGCAAAAATGAACCTTTTTTTATTTCTCGTCCTTTTCTTATGAAACTTTTGCATAGCATAGCTGACATTTTTCTGATTAAAATGACACCAAACACGATATAATTTGGAGTATATTTAGTGTCTTAATTAACGGTAATAAGTTTCGACCGCAGAAAAGAATAGCTAGTGAAAAGAAAAGAAAAGCTGCGGTCGTGGCAAGCGGCAAAGATCAAAGGTCCAGTACACGGTTTAACATACCAACTTATTAACGTTAATTAAGGCAGTAAATATAGACCAAATTATATCGTGTTTTGTGTCATTTTAACCCTTCCGACCCGACATCAGTACCGCGTACTGACCCGGAGAATGAATCAACGCTCTCCTCGCGCGTCAGGCAGAACCGAATTGGACACGCATTTATGTCTTTCCCAAAGTGTCTCTGGAGTATCTCCAGGGCCACAAGTCCTCAGTTTTAAACTAAACAATCTGCAATGCTTTCTTTATTGCTGCAGACACAGTTCTTGATCCTCGAGAATACATAGATATAGGACATCCATTAGACAATACAGTAGGCAGACTAAACGAAAGACATTTTATAACAAACATATCCCCAACGGAAAAAACAAAAACGCAACAATGAAGATGTGCAGTATATTCAAAACGTGGAATAACGAGAGATATAGTAGGTTCTGGTGTCGCAAATGTTATGTTGGACTCTGCTCAGAAAAGTGCTTCGAAATATACCACACGAAGCTGTATTACTAGCTGTTACTGACGTTAAACTTTAATGAATTTCTTAATTATTCAGTATAATACTGCATATGTTATGCATATGGCAAAGACGCAAATACTTTAGGAACAATTCGATATTTTAGGACCCCAATTCTCGCCGGCCGGCCGCTGACGTAGCGAGCGACTTACGCAAAACGCCGTCGGGTCGGAAGGGTTAATCAGAAAATTGTGAGCTATGCTATGTAAAAGTTTCATAAGAAAAGGATGAGCAATAGCAAAGTTTCATCTTTAAATTAGTATTATCTCACCGATATACTCGAGTCCGGATCGCGTTACACTGATCGCCAAGTGAACTTCTTGACGCCTCAAGGGGTATATCCCTCATTGGTGGTGATAAACTCTTCGCTTATATCGTGTATAAGATTTTCTCTTACATCGAGGATTCACTGTACGCGGGTTCCGCATACTGTTTCCATCGCCACATTAGCCAAATTGGTTGACTCCACCTATTCAATTGATTAAAATTATATCATTAAAACGCTTGATTGACACTTCACTTCATATATTTAAAATAAATTGACTTATTTTTGTTTTGTGGCTGAAATATAAAATTATATTCTTTCGAGATTGTTAACTTTCAGTTCTATAATTTCACAGCTGTAGCTTCAAATATTTTATGCAAATCTGTTATATGTATATTCTTATACTGAAATCAGGTGTCAGTTTTTTGTAAATATAACAGTTTCTCAAGTTGTTGCGAATTTGACTATGTAGAGGGCTCTCGAAATCTCCGCGCCAGGAGCTGTTTCTAGGCAGCAGGAGATAGAGCCCTACCCCGCCTGCCTTTTCTCCTACATGCCCGTAAATGGGGTATAAATTGACAAGCACGCGAATCAGAGCTCTCTTAAAACTGTTCTCTTCAACTGCGCTCTTACGACTATACTATCTACTACTACTACTACTACTTCAAAATACGGTCGTATAAAACTCAACCACACGGGAACTAAAGGGACGAAAGCAAACGCAAGCGATTCAAACAAATCTATTTATTAAACCACTCCAATACAAAGGAGTATAAAATCCTACACTTAAAACGTATGTTACTCCTAGACTATTAAATATAATTATTATTAGGAAATTGATTTACTTAATAACCGAGTCCGTTACCTTACATTAAAACAAAATAATTGCTATCGAAAACACAAGTGTCCAGTTTTCGAATTTTGATTCTTCGAATCGTTCCTAGTTCTATTACTAGAGAAGGGATGCTTATCTTGTTTATCAGAGATCATCTCCAATATGCATCAGTTTGTATTCATTCTTCGATTCGATACACACGATTCTTTGCAGTTAGGTGAAACGTGCTTTTGTGAAACATGAGTTGTAAGTTTTAGTAGTTCATATCGTAAAAATGGAAGCATTATCAATAATAATATATTGTCTAGAAAATCAAAAATTTTCCATTAATTCGAACCCGATTGGCATATGCTCAAACTATGAGACATCTTTCCACAAAATTGGCAATGCAAAGCATGAGAAATAGGCAATTAGAAATAAATAAAATTCCTTCTACTTCAACAAAAAATTGTGGGATTCTGTTATATGTGTCAGGCTGATCGCGAAGAGAAATGACAAAAAACAGGAAAGGTTTGCCACAAGTGCGACCATCCTATTTGTGATAAACACGCAAATACTATAGCAAATTAATAAATAAATAAATCATAGTTAAAAGGTGCATAGAACACCTAACAATCATGTCTCTTACATGGGTACCCGGTTACCAGACAGGCGTATAAATATGTTTAAAGCTTTATAACTTAAAAAATTGTGAAGCTATTTTATTTAAAATTGGTATATCGACGTATCCAAACAATGGGACTCCAGAGGGGTTTTGCTATATTGTTATCACTACATAAAAAATCCTTGTAGGAAACTTGAAATGGGTACCCGGTTGCTAACATAAGTGTGGGGGCACTTCCCACATACACCGGGACAAGCACGATGAGCACGACGATCCGGCTCCCGAAAGTGGTTGTATAGGTCCGCGGGACTATATATATATGTATATATATATATTCAACCTTCGACCATTCCCTTCTATCCCTGTGTCTAAGGCAGGGCCTGCTAGTACGCCTTACTGATGAGTCCGCTAGCAGGCCTAGGACGAAACGCAACTTCTCCCCCTTCCTCTTTCTTTTCCCGTCGTACCTCCTCCCACCATCTGTACGACGGTCCGTCGACTATGGCAACCCCCCTCATAAGGATTAAAAAGGTACATTATGTAGTGTATTTATTTTTTGTGTAGGTACAAGCGTTTCTTTTAAATGGAATAGTATATCTTTTCTACGAAAATATGGAAAAATGTCGAATTCTGAGTGAAAAAGCATTGACCTTCATTAGCTCCTAAACCTAATAAGTAACGAGTAATTTCACATTATGTTTTGAAAATTGCCTTCGGGTAATATCAAGTTGTAGAGATTCAACCTTTATTGAGGCGACATCGTGTCTTCCTTGGAGAGCAAGCATATTCTTTAAAAGAATATGTATTACGGCCGTATCCAACAATCGAGCAGTAACGACGAAGAAAGGGACATCTTCAACTAATAGGCTCGGTAGAGCTAGGCGCACCATTGAACGTACGTTTGGAATAATGGTTAGAAAATGGAGATGCTTGAAAACTGAATTGCAAATGCACCTACGCAATGTCGACACTACTGCCAAATGCGTATATTTATTACACAACATTATAATCGACATGGAAGGAATAAACGAGGCTATAATTTCTTCCTGGATTCGGCAAATTACTAGTGCTGGCCAAGTTAACGTCGCACGACGTTTTCACAGATCATTGCGTAGAGCAAATGAAATCCGCGACACGTTTGAACGGCATTTCGTAGATGGAAGTGTACGAATCTAAAAGAATTAAAAATTGCATTTCTTATTGAATGTGCATAGAAATAAATAAATTAGTTCTATATAAATGTTAATAATTGTAGTAGAGACTCACTTGTTGCATCCAGTAAGGTGCCGATCTCGCGCCACAGTTTCCAAGATGCATCTCTATTCTGATATTGAAGATGCTTTTGATCCCATAAACTTCTTCTGTCCTGCACTAGGTCAATTAATTTTTCACAATCCATCAATCCAAAATTTACATAGCTGCTTTGAAACCTGCTAATTAGTCATAAACGAATGATATGTTTCGAAAAGCATTTATGTACCTGCGAAACGTCTAGTATAAAAGCCCTTAATTTAGACAAAGCAAAGGATTTTAATAGTGCACAAATGACGAAAGGAACAACCCAGTGTTTTGATTCTTTCATATTCAACTATGTTAGGTAACAAAATTTTTCAAACTTCGAACAAATTTTTAAAACATTTGCCAAGGGCAAATGCACCCTGTGCAACGTCAAGAACTTCCTTAACATAAATGAACTCGTTCTTAAAAATATAATTTACATCCACACCATCCCTTTTTTGCGATTAAGTATTAAAATTAAAATGAATTAACAAGAAATTGAATATAGAATCTAATATTTTTACAATCAGCAAAAATATGAGTTCAGATAAATGAATATTTGTAAAAATAAAGAAAAATGTATTTGTTAAATGGTTTAGAAACATTTGTATTAAATAATTGCATTAAATGTTGTACTAAAAAATACAGCGTCTCCCGGTTGGCCCAATAATATCCATAATTTATTTGTACATGCAACTAAACTATAAATTTTACCGACGTGGCAACAAACCTGCGCCCTAATTGTGTAAAAGACGAAAATAACGTTTGAACATATGATTTGAGTCACAAAATAGTTTCTTCCGCTGTTTTAGTATTGTTT
Organism: Nomada goodeniana; assembly: GCA_963969485.1. Classification (NCBI taxonomy): domain Eukaryota; kingdom Metazoa; phylum Arthropoda; class Insecta; order Hymenoptera; family Apidae; genus Nomada; species Nomada goodeniana. The sequence continues at coordinate 5,084,769 of OZ018306.1, read as the reverse complement.
TGTGAACAATGAAATATATCTAAGACCTTGTTTGACTATTTTGCTAATATGAAAGCCTGGAATGTTTTATCGCAAGGGTTATAAGAATATTAAATGCGCATGTGTATTTCTATGTTTGGTTATTTAAATTACACCCGCTTTTAGTTATAGCTGCAATTAACCAATTGACGAAAAGCATTATAATAACAATAATGCTACAATGTAATATAAATTCTTGCATACTGCTTGGATCGGATCGGGATCACGCGAAGTCATGAAGTCGTCGCACGCCACAAGCGACGGCGAAGAAAAGCATTGTCCAATGGCCCGTCCGTTACCAGGGCAACATGCGCAGAAGTCCCGAAAAATCCAGCTGGTGCGCAGTTCTTCCACGAGGCTTCTTGTTACGCGTTATTCGCATTGCAGGTGCCGTATTGTATGTGCGTGTTATTCTTCCGTACTTCAGGTTAGTGAAAATTTCTAAAGGTGATTTGTAACAGTTCGTTCCGTCTCTTTGTATTCTCGACATCGTTGCGTCAACGAAATTTCTTTTCTAGTGAAAATACCTAATTATAATAATATTTCAATAATTGTATTGGAGAATCGAGGGAAAAGCGCGGTTTCTGCTGCGTCCGAACCTTCAGTTGTTTTTCGTGAACGATAATGGCCTTTGTTCGACAATGGACGCGAGTCAATTACCGCAGATCACGCAACGACGACAAGAAGAAAAACATCAGTACGTAGAAGACAGTCATTGTTACTCGTTACACCCTTGCCGTACCGATCAAATTACATACAGTGCTGTGAAAATGTTTTCGGAATCCGCTTTAATACTACATTAAGTAGGGAAATCAAAAATATTCCGGTGTTTGGAGACTTTGGTTATGAACAACTTTGTTAATCATTACATACGAAATACATCTCATCCTAAAAAGTACTGCATTTTTTAAAAGCTTTGAGGAAGATATTTAATGAAGCATAGTTATGCATTATCGAGCTGTGAAAAAGTTTTCGGATATAATTTCACGTTATTTTGTAAATGGCATAGTACCGGCTAGATGTTTAGTGGTTTTTAACTTTTCATGCGGACTGACCGTCTATTCGCGTGTATAATAGTTCAAAGTATATTGTGATTGACCGAGTTTATTTAATTAAAATAAAGAACGGACCTTTTATATGATGGTGAAGACAGGAAAAAATGCGGATGTTAATATCCGCTCTTTAGTTATTTTCCATAGAGAAAGGGGGGAAACTATAAAGTCTATTGCAGAAATATTATTACTAAAACGGCCTACAGTTCATGATATTTGTAAACGATATTATACAGATAATTCTATTGAGGAGAGACTGCGTTCTGGTCGCCCGAAGAAAATTAATTCAAGCGATGAAAAATTTGTATTGAGAGAAGTAAAGCAAAACCCCAGAGTTTACATCCAGTGAATTAGTCTCCAAACTTAAAGACTTTAGTGGGAAAGAAGATAATAGTTCAACTATTAGAAAAAGGCTGATTAAAAATAACTATGTCTCAGGTGTTGCTAGAAGGAAACCTTTGCTAAGCAGGGTTAATCGCGATAAGAGGCTTGCATTTGCAAAAAAATTTGTAAATAAAGACCTTGATTTTTGGAAACGTGTTATTTTCATAGACGAAAAAAAATTTAATTTATACAATAGTGACACCAAGCAAGTCAGGGTAAGGAGGAAACCTAATACAGAACTAAATAAAGAGAATGTTTGTGGTACTGTAAAGCATGGTGGGAAAAACATAATGGTCTGGGGTGCTATCAGTTACAATGGAATCGGAAATCTCGTTTTTATATATACAACTATGAATAAGGATGAATATTTAAAGATTTTAAAAGAAAATTTATTACACACGGCCGAAAAATTGGGAATAAAAGAAGACTTTTACTTTTACCAAGATAACGATCCCAAGCCTAAAGCTTGGGATGTTCGTAACTGGTTACTTTATTATTGCCCGCACGTTATTGAAACACCCCCTCAAAGCCCTGATCCGAATGTCATTGAACATGTTTGGGCTTACCTAGAAAAAGAAATTAGAAAATTCCCACAACCGAAAGGAATTCCCGAGCTTCGAAAACTTGTTCAAGAACAGTGGAACAAGGTGCATCAGAGTTTGACAAAAAAACTTGTAGAATCCATGCAAAATAGGTTAAAAGAGATCATTAAAAGGAAGGGATTTCATACTAAGAATTAGGTACAGATTTATATACATTTGTATTCTATTTTTCACACTCTTACTGATATTTTGTACGTTATTTCCAGGTATGAAATATCATATCCGAAAACTTTTTCACAGCTCGATAATGCATAACTATCCTTCATTAAATATTTTCTTCGAAGTTTTTCAAAAATACAGTACCTTTTATGATGAGGTGTATTTAGTATGTAATGATTAACAATATTGTTCATAAATAAAGTCTCCAAACACCTGAATATTTTGGATTTTCCTACTTAATGTAGTATAACAATGAATTCCGAAAACTTTTTCACAGCACTGTATGTATTTATATGTATATCTGTAATCGGATTTCTTTGTATGTAGTTATGCGGCGTACATTTCATGCAAATTCGGGATTTCCCTTTGAATACACGTATATTCGTACGTATTGCACGATGCTTACATATACAAGTAGTGATATGATAAACATTTAAGCGTTATGTGAAACTCATTTGTATCGCCTGTTTCTATATAGTCTGTCTAACGAGACGAGGTAGTAACATAAGCCGAACTTACCCGTGCAAGGTAAGTTCGTTTTATTAAGGCGATTTTTGTTTATGCGGTTTTCTGTGCAACGTATCTACCGCATAAAAGGAGACCAGCAATATTTATATTTGTTTATTTATTGTTGCTTTTTAATTGAATTTCCATTATAATTCCTGTACTATTTCTATTTGTTTCACAATACATGACTTGCGTCGGATAGTAATATACAGACTGTGTATTGTTATTCTACTGAGAAATTAATAGTAAACTTATTATTTTATTTGCAATGTTGCTAAACTAGGGTGAAACAAGAGCGGGTTCTTGTTTTATATACTTCCCACTTCTACCAGAAAATATTAATTTTATTTTGTTTCGCGTTTGATAAATTACGAAACGAGTATACATTTTTTGCTATAGATAGTAATATTATATAATAATATTTCTCCTTATTCAGATTTAGAATAGAATTGCAGCATAAATGTTTTCAAAAGGTGGGCCACCCCCACATTTCGTCATTTTTATTATGTTGGCAAGGTTATCATCCGGAGGTGGTGTAGCGATGGTTTAGTTGAGAGTCGCAGTTTGTTGAAAAGTGATTTTATTTTAAAACGTTTACGTTGTGAATGTTCCAGTTCGATTAGCTGTCGATCATATTTTTCCATTATATTATATGTATTTCATTTTGTATTATATTTTTCGAATCCAATGTCACCACGATACATTTGTAGACAGTTATTATCCAATCAACCGGTTAATTTCAATTATGACAAAACAAAATTCTACGAATTTCTCGCTTTAGCAACAAAATACAACGAGTTGTATTTTGAATCTGATTAAGTACATTCCTAAATGGAAATTGTCTCCAGAACATTAATTCATATGATTAAAGGGTAATTATTTAGAAAAGGGGGTGGGGGTCTCACCGATTTTGATGATTTTTGAATATGATGTAGAAATCAACATTTTGAGTAACTTTTTCCTATACATATAACCGCCCCTCGGCCTTAGTTTCCGAGATTTTTCACAAAAAACATCGGTACTACTACATTGCATTCTGTCTATACAGTTCGTCCAGAGGTAAATGAAAAAAGTGGAGTGAGAGCGGCCGATTGATGCCGCCGATCGGCAGGGCCGTAGCGCCTTGTCGATGTTGCGTTCTAAGCAATAAGATGCGAAGCTTCAGAATTAATTTTTAATTATACTAATAGTTCAGTTACTACTAGTATAGCTATACATTTTATTCAATATTTCAAGTATTTGATAGAATTTTAATCCTTCGCGCAGTATTATCCTTGGTTTGTAGTATAGGAATCACTTTCGAAATATAACGCTCATAGAGCTCATGTTTTAACAAACTCTAATGTTCCAACAAGCCAGTTTAAAACAAACTACAATTTTATTTCCGTTACTATTGTTCTATTTAGACTCACATTTTGTACTTCAAGTAAGGATGCTTGTCACCTAGTATACTATTTTAATTAATAAAAAAAATAAAACAGACATCTGTATTTGTATTGTAACATCAGTATCTTTTTTAAAATTAGTGATATCTATTTTTTAGATGGTCATGTGGAAATTTATTTGAATATCTGACGAATAAAACAAAAATACTTAATTTGTTACGAGCCGAGGGCTAAGGGGCACAGCTGCGCTAGCCGCGGATCGGTTGTTTAAGAATTTGTTAGTTACGGACGGCCAGTGCGTATTTCGTCACTGGAAGCCGCGTAGATAGGAAGTGCGTGAACTTGCCGGTGCCTGTTTCATCACCGGGTGTCACAGGAAGGTCAAAGTAATCGTGGACAAACCTGCGCCTATTTCATCGCCGGGAGCCACAGGAAGGTTTTCGTGGACAAACCAGTGCCTATTTCATCACCGGGAGCCACAGGATTGTTAGTAAAATGGACCCGTAACTTATAACGATACACCTCGAGCGGTTAAGGTGTATCTGTTTGGTGGGACGTTACTGCTAATGATTGTCAGAGGAGATTCAATGAGAAAAATGCGTACGATATTATTAAGCGTATATTTCCTGCTCTTTGGTTATTCTACAGTTTGATTATAAACTACAAAATCCACATTTCTCAATCTGTACGGATTGGAAATGTATACTGCCCAACAAAAGGCGTGACGATATACCGTAAAATAAGTATAACGTCTTTAAGAAATGAACGTGTAAGAATTTAGTAATGTTTGCTCGAAGGGGACTCGGAACCCGATCTCGCTGAGCAACAATATCAAAATAGTCGATACGGAACGTACTCGAAGTTAGATTAATACTGAGCCGCCGAGAGCAGAAATCGTGCCCTTTTTATACTCGAAATCCGGACCAAAAAGCTGGTGGTGGCACGGAATCTTCCAAGGGAGTCCGGAAAGATTCCCCCAAAGGGACACGTCATCGCGACGTCGCGGAAGGGGCAGACTCGTCTGCATGCAACCTCGATTTTCAAATAGGGGCATCATAGAAGGAAGAAATGAAATAATACTTCCTACGTAACATCAATAAAGATCATTAAAACAGAAGATGAATGTGTGGCCGGCCGGCTCACGGCGGCCAGAATGAATACTCTAACCCAAACATAAACCGAACTTAATCCGTTAAAGTAATTACTAGATAGAAAAGTCCGATTTGAGTATGGTTCGGTTCGGATTTTTATTCCGTAAAGCGGCCGTCTACCCAAATCGAGTTCTTAAGTGCACCCGTTATACGCGTCCATTGCCGGCCGTCTCGATGTGTTTCAAGAAACCGTGGACATTTGCCGATCGAACGCTTACGCATACGCTACAACGGACACGTACGTATAGACAGAAGGCAATGTAGTAGTACCGATGTTTTTTGTGAAAAATCTCGGAAACTAAGGCCGAGCGGTGGTTATGTGTATAGGAAAAGGTTACTCAAAATGTTACTCAAAAATCATCAAAATCAGTGGGACCCCCCCCCTTTTCTATATAATTGCAGAAGTCTTTGCTGTTCTGGATTGTGGTTTTAAACGGAATGAGCTAAACATTGTCAGTATGTTTGGAAAATTACAGTTTGATAAAACATGGGCTCTATGAGTGTTATATTTCGATAGTGGTTCCTATACTACAAACCAAGGACAATACTTCGCGAAGAATTGAAATTCTATCGAATACTTAAAATGTGGAATAAAATGTGTCGCTATGCTAGTAGTAACTGAACTATTTGTGTATTCGAAAATTAATTCATAAGCTTCTCATCTTATTGCTTAGAACAGGGCTCGGATTTAAGTGATCTTTGGGGCAGATTTTTGGAGGAAACGCCCCACAGTGTTGCCATTTCTCGAAAGGCTGGCCAAAATTCAATTTTCGAAGTATATAGCAGCTTGGTTTTAGTACTTAATATTAAAAATTTAATATGGTATAAAGAAATGTATCGAAGACACTAATATAATAGTAATAATAAATAATAATTAATAATAATAATAATAATGGGTCCAAGATTATAGCTTGATAACATTATTCCTTGACATAAGTCAATTGGACAACATCACGAAGTCGTGAGGTCAGACTTGGAAAGTATACAAAGTGTAATGGACAGAGGAACCAGGCCTTCCGGGTATTTGTTGCGGGAATTATTGTCTTCTTCTTTCTGTTCGATGCCTTCGACTCTCTATTGTCACACATCTGGAAACTGTAACCCTGTTAGTTACCTCGGACCTCCAGTCATGAAGTCATCTGGTCGCTATTACCCACTGAGACCCTTTGTACTTTTTTAGCAGTATTCAACTGTTCCGGAAAACGGACTGAACAAACTCAACATCCGGACCATAAATTACCTCCTTCCCAAAACACAAATTTTCTTTTCTGTACTGTTTTTAAGAATCAATGCCAAATCTTCTTTCCACTCCCTCACAATAGTAGCGACCAATAATTGAAAGATTTCATAATATTTTAATTATTATTTCTTGTGTGTCGCCAAAATGAAACCACAAATAAAATAAAAGCCAATTAACCGGAAATCGAACCCGGGACCTCTACGGCGCAAGCCATATACCATCTCACTTGGCTACCAATCTTCTTGAGGACTCTTCTCTATTTATAGAAGATGTGTCCTCACATAGAAGGTATGTAACTTTAATTGTTAATATCTTTAAAGTTTCTGAATAACTACACCTAATATTTTACGTAGACCATCAGGAGCCTGTGTATTATCAACCTGCAAAAGGACATTAAAATCCGAGTCGACCAGTTGAGAGTCCTCCCTCGTTAGAGCGCTTTTCGTGCTACCCTTTCAAACAGTGTTTTACTACTATTTCGGCTTTCTTTTGGATCACACAATTATTTTTATTTAAAAATATAGTGAATACTGTAAATGATGGAGATTCCAGGGTCATTTTGAACAAAACATATTGATAAAACAATATTAATATGTGTAACAATAGAACGTTTTATTCATATTTTGGATTTATTCCATGTATATACATATACAAATTTATCATTTTCTTCAAAAATTATTGGATGAACTCATGAAAGAAGGCTGTTATTGTTGCGTGATATTGGTCAGGCTCAGCCAACCGGCGGGCCGTGGGCCACGTGCGTCATACTGTATACCGCACACGCTGCGTCGTAGTATGCGGTGTCACACCGATTCCCGTCTTGCTGTCGCCGTCATAGGTACATCAGACGTACAGAACACCCTTTCGGAACTGTAATAGATTAAACGATGTAAATATATGTTAGATCTTATTTTATAAACTCGATAAACTGAGGGGTTCATCACAGTCCTCTTACCAAGAGACATTGGCTTCCCCACTCCGTGGCCAGATCATAGAGAAACAGAGTCCCTATTCATGGACGGATACGTCCGCAATTTCGTTCGTAGCTGCTCCCTTTGGGACAGCCAACCGGGATCGGGACGTTAAGAAATGTATAGGGTATTAGAAATAAAGGAAGCGATATTCAAAGTAAATCAATTTATTTTATAGCGAAATTCCTACTCCTCGCGAAGGTAACAAATTCTAAATACGGAGGAGTAGTGTTCCTCCGGTACTGGCTCTCCCGGCGGTATGTCCGGTTGCCCTTGGAAATGATCTACATAGAAGTTGGGGAAATATTCGGGGAAGCCCTGCTCTATTGGCAACCCACTTCTGTTCGTCGTCGGACAATTCCTGTTCGAACGACGGGGACGGATCCCCGACTGGAGATGGGGTGTTCGGGCTGCCAAGGGGAACCGGGGATGCGTCTGAGTCCACGGTGAAACGCGGGGACGGATAATCGGGGGTATTAGGGAAGGCCGAAAAGGAGAGCCGTCATGGGCGGGTGGGCTGCGTGGTGTGTTCGGACGATTGGGATATGGGGGAGTGGGAATGGGATAGAGGTGAATGAGTTTATGTGGATGGGCGAAGGGACATGAAATTCGAAGGACCCGGTAAGGATGGGGGCTCGGGCGAATATAAATTTATCACATTGGCCACTTCGACGAGGGTCGAATCCGGAATCGCCGCCGTGGAGTTCAGCGTTGCCGCGATTGTCTCGTCCTCGTCGTCCTCGAGGGTGAGGTCTACCACGTCTACCACCACCTCGGGGGCAGATGCCGCCTGTCTGGCGACGAGCTCCCTATACAGCTCTAGGCGCCTGTGATTATGGCGGAGCCGCGAGTTTAAACCTCTCCGGTTCCGACGAGAGTTTCTATTGGGCATCTAACAACCGCATTTCGGAATAATTATTCGCTCGAGGTGTTCCAAAGGATATAACGAGAGGCCGTTAAAATGTTAATCACTGTTGCAGGTTATTATTGCTCACCTTTAGTCTCCTAGTCGTTACAATGCTTAACCTATTCACTACTTATTCGCTGGTTGTTACACTATAGACGTAGAATGGCAGACAGAGTGCTCCGACCGATCGCTCCGCTTCGTTTATTATTGTAAAGTGTTGATACAGCAACCCCCACTGCCGCGGCCAGGAATGCTGATGCAGCTGGGACCGTGATCCTGGGAACGTACGTTCCGCAACGTTTCTCGCGCCCCGTATTTCTGCAACGTGTGCATTCCTGAGCGACGGTTGTTATTGTCGTCGAATCGGTTGAGACTGGATGTTGTTGATAATTGTTTATTCAAAATTAGCCTATTGTTACAATAGTTTGACAGATCTTACTATACTTTTAGTTTACGTCGCAGTATTGCGGTTCCTACTAACTACTCGTCATAATTTTTCTACTGAACTCCTTGGGTGTCGCGGGACCCCTTTTTATATTGGGAAAAGTGCTGGAAAATCGGGAGTGGGAGATAGCCTGGGAAGGAATTGGGGTTCGGGGGCCAATCCCCTTATTTCCTGGAATTTTTAGTGGAGCAGCATCTGGCTAGAATTTAGATAGTAGCGGTTGAACCCTTGACTCTGTTTAGAATTTAGAAGGGTGATGAGGGGATGCGTGGGAAACAGAATAATGGGCGATTCGTTCGACACCGTCAACGTATACTGTCGCGACAGGTCTTACCATTCGGCCAACGGATATGTGATAGACCCTTCGCCGAGAAGTTATTACTCGATCCTTTCCCAAGCCTTGATTCCGGAGTGTCCACGTGCAAGATAACGGTATTCTGTCATTATCCTTATTAGCATTTTTAACTATATTATTGGCGATTCAGCACGTTCTTGTTTACTATTTGTTTTGATAATTTGTATTTTCTGAACGCGCTGATAGGCTCGTAGCTTATGATCGCGTGCTAGAGGTCACCTTGTCGGTAAGGTAGTTCGCTGACTTTATACTACGGTTGGTACAATTATCGGCGTGCGGTAATATGTAAGCATATGTTGTATATAAATTTCGGGTAGATTTGCATTATGTTGTATATAAATTTCGATTAGGTTTGGGTAATTTTTCGGTCACAGATCTTGATTTGGGGGTGTAGGGGTTAGGTCGGCTGTAACATTTGTGTTTAAGCCGTTCGAACTGGACCCGCTATCTCTTAGTTTAAAGAATTTGGGTTTGTTATCTCGAAATTTTTATTGTAATTTACTTAAAAGTGGACAGACTAAGTTATAGCTAATGTGGTGTAATACAACTTCTTCCTCTTGTCCTTTTTTGTAGGGTTTACCGTTTACGAGAGGCGCGATGGCAAATGTCCGATTTTTCGTCTAACACACGCCACGAACCACTTAGGACGCCCACATTCGTTTTCTGACACTCTGGCAAGTATTCTAATACGGCGGACACCAAACTGACTAATTTTTGGGTTCTTTGCTCGGTATTTAGTGCCCCCCCCCCTCGACATCTAACCCAAACCTTACCCTTTTTTTTGTTTCTTATGAGGTGGAAATCTTCAAAAGACACCTCCTGCCCTGGGGACGAGCAGGGGGTAGTGTCGGATTTTTACCGACTAAAACCACCTCGGTTGCCTCTCCTCTGCGCTTGTTGGGGAGGCCTCGGGAACTCCGGAGATTACATTCGGTGCCTTCCCACACTCTGGCTGTCGCAGCCCCAGCCCTCGGGGGGTGGGGGTCAGATGGACCCCCCTTTCCTGTTTCTCCGCCGCCCCGAGGGCAACACCCCACTGCGCCACCCTGTGCTCTGGGCTCCCGCAGTTGTGGCAGCGCCCGCTGCGGTCCACAGCGCCGGTGCACCGCTGCGGTCCACAGCGCCGGTGCACCGCTGCCTGACGTGTCCCGTCTCCAGGCAGCGGAAGCACTGCAGCGGGCGGTCCGCCAGGGCCTCCACCCGGGCCATGGTCCAACCAACCCTGATTCTTTTGGCCGCGGCGACCTTCCTCGCAGCCGCCAGCGGGCACCTCACCCAGGCGGTGCCCAGGCCCAGCGGAGACGACCGCATCTCCCCGGTCTTCACCTCCGCCGGGCCACATGCGATGGCCGCGGCCACGTCGTTGGTTGTGGTGGCCGCCACCAGGTCCCTGACCCTGAGTTCGCCCATTTTGACGAGGCGCGTCACGGTGACCCCGTCTTCCGCGCTCAACATTTCCCGCATTTTTTGGCCCAGGGCCTCTGCCTTGGCGGCCCCTTCTGGCCCTGGAATTTCAAGGAGGTGCCCTCCAGTGGCCGCCCTTTTGGGTCGCAGCTCCGCGATGTTTAGCTCCGCCAGATCTATCTTGCTGGCGGTGCTCATCGCCTCCGCGTACATAACCCTCGCCCCTTCCCTAATGGTTAGGACGACGGCAGCTGTGCACGGAGGCCTCTTGCTGGACCTTGGGAGGGGCGGCCTTGGCTTCCTTCTTCTTTCCCATCGACGGCTGCTGCTGCTGCTGCTGCTGCTGCTGTCGCTGTCGCTGCCCCTTCGCCTCGGTCTCCTTCGCCCTCTTTGCGCCCGCGCCCGTCCGCGCAGTCGGAGGTTCTCCTCCTCAATATGCTGCGCATCCGTGGTGACCGACCTTTTAGCCATCTCGGTGGCCGCGGCGCTGACGGTGAGCGCGGCCACCTTCAGGTCCCTCACGTATGTCCCCTTGAGGTGCGAGCTCGTTAGGGCCACCTTCCTCACCACATCCATGTGGGACAGGATCTTGGCCCCCAGATTTGGCGTCGGCTGCTCCCTCAGCTCCCGCGCCATCTCCATCGCCGTTGGCATTTTCTTCGTTGCCGATGAGCGTCTGGGCGGTGATACATCCTCTTCAGAGCTCACCGGCCTCTTTCCTTTGCAGAACAGCCTCCTTCCGTCTGCCTCTTTGGAGACCCTCGGTCTCTTCCTCCCCTTGACCGTGGACCCACTGGACTCTGTGTCGCAGTCGTCGTCCGAGATTACTCAGGCCGCTTTGGCGACCTGCGCCGCCTCCGTCCTTTTTGCGCTACCCCTCGATGGTCCAGGGGTAGCCTCCTTGTCGCCGTCGAACCTCACAGGTTGCCCTGTAGGTACGCTCTACCCCGCGGGACTCGCGCGGCTGGAGCGCTATCCCTCCTCCTTCCTTAGTTTGTTTGTTTCCGTTTTATTTGACATAGTGGCAGGTATTGTTACTTACGGTTCGCGCATCATGGGACCCCCACCGCGGTGGGGGCACTTCCCCGTTTAAGTTTGACCCTATTTATGGATGCCAAAGCCGAGAAGCGGTTTTTTTGGATGGTCAGTCCTATCGGCACCAGATGATTCTACAGAAAAATGTTACGGGATGGGCCCGCGCCATGTTTGATGCTAAAGGTTTAACGTCACCCCTATTGAATGGGCGACACCGGATCCGAGCCGATGACGGACCCAAGCCTCGGACTAGACGTACCCAAACCTTACCCTGATCCATGGTGTGGTGCCGTTTCGTCTATGTGTTATCCTTCCGGATCGTTACGTTTCGGAGGATCCCGGGACGTGACATCTGGTAACATGCATTGTATAGAAAATTCAATTAGCTTTGGCTCCATTTTGTTTTTCCAAAAGTTATCGTCTTTATTTATTTTAATATACTTCAAACCTTTACGAGTCCAGATACGAAATAAGCAGTATTTTCTGCCTGTTATATGTAACTGTCCTGGTATCTGATAGTAATAATAATGATTCTGGTTCATTCTGTTTCCTTTTTCATCTTCAAATATGCAGCGAATAACTTTAACTGTTTTTATTGCCTCCTCCGGCAGTAAATTCTCTGCCGTTTTCGAGCATTTTATCTCTACGATGCTCTCTTCGTCTATTACTCCATCTGGAGAAGCCCCTAAGAATCGGTTGGAAGCATCAATGATTAATCAACATTCTTTCATTTGAACACCAATTGTCTGGCTGAGTTCTTCACGTTCTAATTTTTCACACTCTTGCCCGTATATTACTGCAGGTGCATTAATTATCCTGGGATAAACAAATGCTTTCACTGCATTTGCACCGAACGTGCCACTCATACGCCGGCATACTCGTCCGAAATTCGAGGCCGTCAAAAGTTTTGATTTGAAATTTAACCATCTTTGATTATTTGCTTGACCGATGGTTTCTTTCTCAATGGCATCTCTCCTATATTGCCAATTGTGCAACATTTCCATGCGTTTCGTTTGCTCCAATTCATAAATATTTTTACCCATATCTGGCTTTTGGGCGTTCGGTCCGTAATTTAAATCCTTTTCCAAAACGAAATTGTTTCCGCGCGTGCTTCGCAATTCTTTTTTCTTTCAGCTTTTCTGCGTATTGCTTATTTTCTTTCTTTCTTCTGTTTTCAATTTTTCTCAAAATAACTGTTGGTTCCTTGTTCATCGCGGTAGTCAATCGGGACAACACTGGTTTCGAGTTATACTGCAGGACAGCAGCAGCACATCTTCCCGTGTATGATCCCCTCTCGCTCAAATTTACTCTTTTTCCACCAATGTATTTGGCGATGATCCCGTTGAAGCTTTCTACGCTGTTATTGTTACAGTTGTACAGCAAACTCTCGGCCTGCGCCAACAATGGTCGAAGTATGTCTTTGATTTGTCCATACACTTCCATTTTCATCAGTTCTGGAACAATGTTCACTTCATCCTTCTTACAGCTTCCATCGCAGAAGTATTGAAGTTTTGAACAATCTGCGTGTTCACCAAAAACGTGACTAGGGACGTTGTGTATGTCGGCATACAAATTCTTAACCTTTTCTGCCGTTGTCATATTCTGACTGTATCTATATTCTGCGGCTTTTATTATGTCCGCGCGCATTCGCCGAATACTAGTTTCAACGATTTTCCTCAACGGGCCACGTGTTGTCTTCTTTGCAATGTTCTTTATTTTCTTGCAAAAATTTCTTAACAAATGGTTTGTGCATTCAATTTTGTTTACCCGAATCTGCGTTCGGTATGGGGCAGCGCATATAATTGTTTTTTTTATATACACTGCTGTCCGCTTCAGCAATCAATGTAGAATAAACAAGTCCACGTTTTTCGACACTTGTCTTGAATCCTTCGAGTATAGCGTCGCTTTCTACAGCCGTTGATGCTTGAGTTGTGTCCCAATTTTTGAAGCACGTGTGCTTTCTGGGCTCTTCATTCTTTTTAGAAACACACCGGCAAACATTGTTTCGCACGCCGGTAAGTAAAACCTTCTTGGTATGATAACCAATTATGACGCCGATTCCAGACGCGGAGTCGTACGTTCCAGTCCTGTAGGATCTTTTCATCCAGCGTCCGTCGGCCACAACGGGGATGTGGGGTATGCCGATTCCTGGAAGAATATCGCCTCTTTTTATGGCCAAGCGTCTTTCTTCCTGTGCAGCAACAATTGGGGACGTCACGATTTTATCGTGGTGCTTCCTTTATTCTTTCTTAGACATGGAGGGCATGTCCATTGCTGCAAGGAACTGCTCCATTTGGCTATAACTGCCTCCGTTCAAAATTGTCCCAGCAACGGCACTCTGGTTTGTTTCCATTTTGCTGCTTTCCTCAGGTTCACTGTGGATTTCACCTTTATATTGGCACATATCGCATTTTACGTTGAGGGTGGTCTTCAGGCCCGACCGTCTCATGCCGGTTATTTGCATGTGTCCAATTCCACAGTCTTCCCTGCTCTTAGCATGGTCTCCTATTTTTTTAAATTCGAAAAATATGTGCTGCATATCCACGATACTAAAGCCACTTGATAGTGAAAGTCTTGTTGTTCAGTATCGTCCATTACCGCTTTTTCAATGAACAATTCTTCAGGGGTTGCTGTTTTAAGAATTTCACTCGCCAATTCCACAGGCGTTGCATTTTCAAGAATTTCCATCACCAATTCTTCTGTCGGCTCTTCAGAAATTTCATTTAAACTTTGCGTTTCTCGTTCCTCCAATGGCAAATAAATAATTTTACCGGAAGGCTGCCCTTGATCATCAGCTGTTGGCGGTTGAGAACTATGCTGACGGGCTATGCGCCTTCTCCATGCCTTTTTTCTCGAGTAATCCCCTCTTATTCAATGTTAATTTTCTCCGAAATTTATTTTTTAAAACACAAAGATCGTGACAAATATTTATTTTTTTTTCGTGGTTTTCAAATACGGATACACTTTCACTGCCAGACATTGTCAAACTTTCACTTAACCTTACAATTAAAAAAAAATCACTTTTTTAAATGGAACACACTCAAAACTTGGAAATAGATTCTGATGCAATCCAGTCCTTGGTTTGAGTGCAACTATCAAGAAAAAGAGAAGCGCGGATTATTTATTGCATTTTACACTCCAGCGGGACAGCCAATGAGCGGCCCGCGAGCCGCGAGTGGCGCGAGCCGCGAACCGCGATCCTCACCACCTGTCATTCTGGGTTATTTTCAGCTTTAGCGTCTGTGACAAAAGGCAATCAACGAAAATGTCGGCAGAAGAGGAAGTGCTTGTGGTACGTATAAAATTGTTCAACGTGGGTATAATTTTATAACCTTCAATACGCGTTTACAAAACTATTTCGTTTAGATACTGAAAACGCAAATGATTTTGTAAGTTTCGTTGATGCTTGCCTTAGCAGAAAGTTTAAAATTTTCTGTTTAAAAAAAAAAAATGGATTTTTATAAAAATGGTACATCTGGAAAAAAACGGGTTGCTGATTCGTATTCACTACATCTAAATCTATAAGAAGCACGTGTTAAAGGTAATACATTGAAAAAAAAGTTGAAAATACATAAATTACTTTCATTACAGATGGCCAAAATGAAACCACAAATAAAAAAAAAAAGTCAATTAACCGGGAATCGAACCCGAGACCTCTACGGCGCAAACCATACACCATCTCACTTGGCTACCAATCTTCTTGAGAATACTTCTCTATTTATAGAAGATATGGCCTTGCATTGAAGGTATGTAACTTTAATTGTTAATATCTTTAAAGTTTCTGAATAACTACACCTAATATTTTACGTAGACCATCAGGAGCCTGTGTATTATCAACCTGCAAAAGGATATTAAAATCCGAGTCGACAAGTTGAGAGTCTTCCCTCGTCAGCCGCAACTTGCCCATAACCATGAGGTACGGCCGTCCCCATGGGCTCCTGTCGAGTGTCCCGACGAGTTCCCGCCAGGCACGAGTTTTGGCCCCCGCAATAGCGCGCAGAAGCGCCACTCGCGCCTCCCTGTACCCGCCGTACAGTAATGCAGCCGCCCCCGCTGCCCTTCGCCCCCGGCGCCGCGACCTCGTGTGTCGGCGCCGCGCACGGATACATACTGCCCTGAGGTACCCTATCTCCCGGGACCACCAATACACTGCCTGTCCTCCCCTCAAAGGAGTGGCTCGGAGCCATTTTGCTTCCCCCTCCGCAGTGATCAGTTCCGACGCGCCAGTGCCAGACCACGCAACGGCGTGAAACGCCGCCGCCAGGACGTCCCGGTCTATCCGGCCAATCATACACCTCCTTGGAACCACTCCCCACCCGACCTGCTCCGCGCAGTGGACCCACCAGCGGCGGCCACCTCCATGATGACGTGGAGGTGGTCCGAAAGTATCTCCACATCCTTCGCCACTCTCCAGCCCGAGATCCTGCGCACCGCAGCAGGGCTGGCCCACGTGAGATCCACAATGGACACCCCCTGCCACCGCACACAGGTCGCCGTGGACCCGCGGTTCACCAGCCAGAGGTCCAGTCCAGCTGCCCACCCCAGCAACACTTCCCCCCTAGCATTCGTCCGGAGGGAGCCCCACGCGGTGGCGTGGGCATTGGAGTCCCCCACGACCACGACTGGCCGAGGGAGGCATCTCCTCACGCATGCCCTGACCCGGTCCAGGAACGGCCCGAACACAATTGCCACGGAGCCACGCACATCCCCCATCCACGTGGTGGAGGGGGTAACGGGGACCGCACATGGCTCCGCAACAACCGCCAATCCTACCTCCCACTCCCGCATGGTCTGTACGAACAGATTCTGTGCACTGCGGGAGTAGTTGAGGTTTGCCTGGAGTAGCCGTGCGGTGAAGGCTACTCCAGCTCCATGCCCTCCTCCATTGGGCATTGCCTGGTCGCGTTGTCCAGGCTCCTCTCTTCGTGATCCCTCGTTGGCCCCGGATCTGGTGCTAGCGCCTCTCCCGCAACGGGCACCTCGATCGTCCCCGTGGATATCGGGATCGAGCCCAGCGCAGCCGACTGCCCTCCCCTCCGGTCCTTCGCTGGGCCAGGGGCACAGGAGGGAGCCCCCAGCCTGTGTTCCGCCGGTCGACTCCGGTCGCTGCAGACCGGGCACCGCGGGGCAGCCGAGCACTTGCTCGTCCGCTGCCCGTCACCCCCGCACCTGTAGTACCGCGCACTCCTATGGACGGGGTTGCTGCACTGGCTCCTCGTATGCCCTAACTCCAGGCATCTATAGCACTGGAGCGGGCGTGCCTGAAGGGGCTTCACCGCGGCGTTGTTCCATCCGACGGTGATCCTCCCGGCTCTCGCCACGCGATGCGCCGCCTCCAGTGGGCACCTCACCCACACCACCCCCCGCCCGGAAGGGCCGATGATGACGTTCCGCACTCTAACGTCCCCATATACGTAACGTATACGGCTGTATACCAAAATCCCGATCCATAACACACTATTGGTACAACCACTGCTGTATACAAAATGCGAATGATGTTAGATTTCAGGCCCCAGGACTCTCTAGTCACTCTTCTCAATGCCATCGCAAAATTTAAAATTTTATTTCTCAAGAATTTGGAATGTTCAACAAAATTCATTTTATCATCTAAGATTATACCTAAATATTTAACTTTATTAGAAAATTTTATTCTATTATTATTAATTTTTAGAACGGGTAATCTACCTCTGTTTAGATTTCCTTTTAATATCATAGCCGTTGTTTTTTCAATCGATATATTTAATTTATGTTGGACGCACCATTTAGACAAAATATTTAAAACCTCAGTGGAACGATTTTCCAGCTCGATTCTAGAGTTGCCTTTAACTATAAGTGCCAGATCATCGGCATAAGCTACCGCTTCGTTATATTGGTCATTTGTTCCATTTTTTATATTTTCCAACAGTGAGTCCATACACCAGCCCCAGGCCATAGGGACAACGATGGACCCCTGCGGACATCCCTTTTCCATTTTCTTGACAACAGAGTCAAACTTTGATAATATATTTATTTTCCTGTTGGAAAAATAGCTTTTAATAATTTTTACCAAACACGAACTGCAATTCGCGTCGATCAATCTAGATATAATCATGGGCCACCAGAGGTTGTCAAATGCAGCCTCAATATCAAAGAATATAACAATGACATATTTTATTTCAGATTCGGTTATTCCATTTCTTAATGTAACTAGTGCGTCCTCTGTTGATTTTCCTGCCCTAAATCCAAATTGTCTATTATTCTCAAGGTTATTAATCTTATAAAGTTCTTGTATTCGATTTACTATAATTCTTTCAAAGATTTTTCCCAAAATTGGCAACAATGCAATGGGCCTATAAGAATCTAACAGAGTCCTGTCCCTTGTGTAATCTTTTAATATAATTTTTAGCTTTGTCATTTTCCATTCTCTTGGGAAAATCATGCTTCGAAGGCAACTATTAAATATGTTATATATAATATTCTTGTCAATTCTCCAAACCGCAGTAATAATTTCAAGGTGAAAACCATCAATACCTGGAGCCTTTCGGACTTTACATTTATTTATAGAATTCGTGATTTCTTCGATTGTAATATCGGGCTCCAAATTATAATTGTAATAATTTTCATTAGGTTGTCTAACGTTCTTATGAATCTCCAACTCGGATTGAATGCTGTCACCAGGAGTAAATTTATTCATCAACATATTCATTGTCTCCTTCCAAGAGCTAGTAAATTCTCCTGTAGGAAGTTTTATAGAACTCATATAAATATCTTTCTTTATTTTATGCCTAATAATTTTGTATATCATACTCCAAGGATAGCTATTACCTTCTGTTGTGACATAATTTTTCCAAGTAAGTTTCTTGGCTTTTTTGATGCTAGGAACATATTTATTCCTTATAATTTTATACTTTATTTCATATTGCGGGATTAGATTTATATGATTTAATTTTCTTGCACGAATTAACTGTTTTTTACTTTTCCTGGCTTCTTTTCTTAACTTATTGAAGTCTTCGTTCCACCAGGGAACAGCATTGTTAGATGTTTTCCTGTTTGGTATGTAGAAGTCACAGCATTGAGTCAGGGATTTATTAAAAGTTTTTATTATTTCTTTTGGAGAGTCTCTTAAACTTTTAACTGCTTCTTCGTCAAACTTAATTTTTATTATTTCATCAAATTTTTCCCAGTTTGCTTTCTTTAGATTATATATTTTTTCTCTGTGCCAATAATTCGAGTTTTTATTTCTAAAATTAACGCCAATTTTAAATATAATGAAATTGTGATCACTGGTAGTGCAATCAACATGGACTCTCCAATTGGTCAACTCAGAAATAAAATTAGAACTAACGAGTGTTAGATCAATATTTGAGTCACCATTTGGTGTCATATACGTCGGAATGTTATTTGGTTTGTTAGCAATTATTAGGTCATGGGAAGATATGAAATCCTCCATGATTCTTCCTCGCTCATTGGTCTCTTGCGAGAACCATAATACGGACCAAGCGTTGGTATCCATCAGTAGTAGAATTCTTTTTCCACTTAGTCTCTGTAGCATAAGACTGATTCGATCTAGAAACGTTCCCAGTGGTTTGGAAAATTGGCAATAGACATTTATTATATAAAATTCTAGAGTTTGTGTAATTATTTGAAAACACATGATGTGTTCATCGTTGCCCGGTAACGATAATATTTCTATGTTACTGGTATTTATTATGGCCGCTACCCAAGGATAACCACCTAATGGATGTATAACTTTTAGATTAGAGGATGAATATCCCCTAACTATGTTTCTATAAACATAAGGTTCTTGTATACAGAGAATATCCATTTTACGCTCTTTAATGATTAGTTCCAGGTTGGCAGCGGCCGCCTGCGATCTTTGGGCATTAATGTGTCCTATGATTAGTTCCACTTTATTTTACTCTTATATATCTCAAGATATTTTAAATACTCCGGGCATTCTTTGCTTCGGACTCTGTGTCCTATATCTTTTCTCTTGGTTCGAATGCAATTTATACATTTAGGGTGTTCCTTTACTTCACATTTGTCTCTTAAATGGTCCTTAGGGCCACAGAAGTCACATAATTGGTCAGGGACATTGCAGACATTCGCAATGTGGCCAAAACCTTAAAGCACCTCGTTATATTATAGTATTCTTTAATTTTATATGCCCTCCATATCATATAGATCTTACCCTTCTCTAAAATATCTCGATATTTGGTGGACAGAATTTGAACAATCCAGTTTAGTCTATTTCCTTCCCTGGTTTTAAAACTATGTACAAATTTAACTTTTTCTTTTAATTCATTTAGTTCTTTTTCTGTATCAACAGCGAAATTCTTGTTAATAAAGTGTTCCTTTAATTCTTCTGATTTGTGTTCTTTCTCCACATCATAGACAATAATTGATGGATTTAACATTTTTGGACTTTCTAACTTGAGACCTATTTTAGCCAGTTCACAATTTTTTATCAAATCTACATCATTTTTACTTTGCACTTCAAGTACCATCCCTTTCCTCTTTATCTGTCTTAAACTTTTTACCTTTAATTTATTTTCCACTTTCTTTAACTTCATGATTATTTCGCTTTTAATTTCTTCATTATTTCTTTTTTTAGATTCTTCTTCTATTGGTATAATGAATAAAATTTCGCTGTCGTCTCTTCGCCTTATACTTTTTGTAATTGAAGCAGCATCAGCGCCAGAAGCACTCGTCGCACGTGAACTATTTGCGCATATGAGGTTTGTTGTACTTTATTTTGAATTTCTTTAGCTTTAAGTACTTCATTTTCTAGTATCTTTTCCTGCAATTTATTCTCTAGCTTAGACCACTTATCAAGTATAAATTTAATGCATGCCTTATTAATTTTGTTGTTTTCATTGAAAAGAAATTCCTTCAGTTTAATTCTTTCATCCTAAAAATTTCCTTCAATGTTCCGTTTTTATCCTTATCTTTTCCTTTATTTAGAACATCTTGCACGACAGGGTTTTCCATATCTAGTTCACCCGTCTTTCTCCTTTTAGATCTTGGGGCCGTTCCTATTTGCACGTCTTCTATTGTGATTGACGAGGCAGAACTCCCTCTGCTGTGCCCTCTGATCATTCGCTCGGTAAGGATTTCCATCTCCACCGAGCATTCTCCTAATTCTTTTTCTTCTGTTTATGTCCATACTTGGTCCCACGAGAAGGTCGGAAAGGAGGTCCACCGGTGCCATCGACTGGGACGCCCCTCTTCGCCGCGCGCCATAGCTTGGGGTTAGGGATTTTTTATAGAGGTTGTCATCCTCGCGGTCCGGCCGGTTAAGGCAAGACCCCCGTTCCCGTGAGACATGACCACGGGTTTACGGTATGCTAAGAGCTCGGGTACCTTGGGTTCGCTAAGACCCATACTGTGTCCGTCCCTGGCTCGACCAAGGTCGAGGCCCAGGACCGACCCCTGCGGGACACCACGATCCACCGCCCTCGTGCACACCCGGCCCCCTCTGCCCGGGTATTCCACCCACCTGTCCCTCAGGTAGTCCCTCAAGACCCTCCTTACGTAGAGGGGCACACCGTGGTGTTCCAGTGCCCCCCCTATTTTGCCCCAGGGGAGAGAGTTGAAGGCGTTGGTGATATCCAGGCTCACCGCCAACGCCCCCCCCCCCCTGGGACGTGGCCGAGTCCGAGAGGGACCTCACCCGGCTGACGGCGTCGACCGTCGAACGTGCCCCCCTGAATCCGTACAGGGACTCTGCTAGGTCAGGACCCACCCAGGACAGGTGCCCCGCGAGGCGTGAAGCCACCACCCTCTCGAACAGCTTCCCCAGCTCGTCGAGGAAACAGATCGGCCGGTACGCCGATGGCGAATCTGCGGGCTTTCCGATCTTCCTTATAAGGACCATCCTCCCCTTCTTCCAGCCGGACGGGACTCGCCCCGTCCTCAGGCACGCGTCGAACAGACGCCTGAGACGGGGCCCGAGAACGCGCAGGGCTATAGCCAAGGCCCGGCCCGGCACGCCGTCAGGACCCGGGGCGGTGTTGCGTGCCCCCATCCTCCTGACGGCCACGGCCAGCTCCCCCTCCGTGACCCCCATGTCGTCGGACCAGCTGATCGGGTCCGACTCCCCGAGCTCCGGTGCCGGTCCCCCCCCCCCTCGTCTGGGGGGAACAGGGTATTCACCACCCTTTCTAGGTACTCGGGGTCCAGCGTCTCCGTCACGGGGGGCGCCCATGGACGAATTTTGCCCATCACCGTCCTGTAGGGGCGCCCCCAGGGGTCACGATGCAGGTCTTGGAGGAGCTCCGATTCAGCAATAGGAGGTCGGAGCCGGCCGCCCAGTCTAGCACCGCCTCGCCCCTCAGGTCCGTCCCGGGGGAACCCCAGGCCTGGGATTTGGAGTTGAAATCCCCCAGGACAATGGCCGGACGGGGCCGATACCGCGGGACGCATCTCGCAACCCCGTCCAGAAACTCGCCGAAGGACCCGAGGTGTCCCAGCTTTGCGGTGCGTAGACTCCCACCACCACCGTGTCGCCCCACTGTGCCGCGACGTAGCCGTCGCCGCTCTCCAGCAGCGAGAACGGCAGCGGCGCCGCAGCTCCCCCGTGGATTATCGCTAACGAGCCCCCCGGGTTGCTCACCCAATTTGGGTGATCCGGGATCCTATACGGGAGTGGTTTGGGTTGGCCTGGATCAGCAGGGCCATGGCCCCCTTATTGGCCCTGATCCATGGCCCCTTCCTCCACGGGCCCCTTCTTCCTCGTCGCGGCTGGGCTCGCCGGTGGTGGCATCGTCGGTTCCTCTTTCCTCTTGTCAGGGGCAGGGGCCCCCGGTACTGCCGCTCCCGTTCCCTTCTGTGCCTCCAGTTTCAGGGCGGCCAGTTTGGGGGCCAGTTGGGTCGTTGTCGTCCCCCGGGCTCCTCCTTGCTGCCTCCTTCCTTTGGGTGGCGGCGCACACCCCTTCGTCCCCATCCTGTGCCCCGAGGGTCTGCCCAGGCCCGAACGCAGGGGGCACTTCGCCGGGCAGGTGCACTGTGCCAACCTGCGCTCGGGGCTTCCGCAGTTGTGGCATCGCCCGCTGCGGTCCCCAGAGCTGGTGTACCGCTGTCTGACGTGTCCCGTTTCGAGGCAGCGGAAACACTGCAGCGGGCGGTCCGCCAGCGCCTCCACCCGGGCCGTGGTCCACCCGATCCTTATCCGTCTGGCCGCCGCTATCTTCCGCGCAGCCACCAGGGGGCACCTCACCCAGGCGGTGCCCAGGTCCAGCGGAGACGACCGTATCTCCCCGGTCTTCACCTCCGCCGGGCGACATCCCCCCGCTGTCGCGATGGCCGCGGCCACATCCTCCGTTGTGGTGGCCGCTGTGAGATCTCTCACCCTTAGTTCAGCCATCTTCACTGGTCGGGCCACTGTGACTCCCTCCTCGGCGCCCAGGACTACCCGCATTTTTTGGGCCAGGGCGTCGGCCTTTGGAGACCGCCGGTGACTGCCCTTTTGGGTCGCAGATGCGTTATATTTAACTCCGCCAGGTTGATTTGGCTGGGGGAGCCCATTGCCTCGGCGTAGGTTATCTTGGCCCCGTCCTTGATGGTCAGGGCCACCGCCGCTGTGCGCGGGGGCCTACGCTGCAGTACTTTTGCGACTGCTGCTGCCTTCGTTCCCTTTCCTGCGTCCTTCTTTTCCAGTTGTTGTTTTTGCCGGTGTTGCTCCTTGCATTTCCCTGGGAGAGCCGGGGGTGGGACCGGGTTTCCTCCCTACTACCGTTGCCCAGGTTTCACTGTCCGGGGCAGAGGTAGAGGTGGGGCCCTGCTTCGGCGGGAGAGACGGATCTCGGTGTTGGGCCACCACAGGCGCTGTGTGTTCCGCTACCCCGTTCTTCGCCCTCATCTCCTCCCTCGCGGCGCGGATGCGTGAGACTCCTGGTGTCTCCGTCCTCCTCGCTGTTTTTGGTGTTTTGGACGAGTCCCTCCGGGGGGGGACCCATCGCCCTGCTCGCCGAGAGTTCATTTCGGAGGGATACCAACTTCTTTTCGACTGGATACCAACTTCTTTTCGACTCGCCCCATGAGGGCGTCGAAAAGGGCTCCCAAGCGCTCCTCGGTGATAGGAGGGGTGCTGTCGGTGGAGGAGAGGCGGGACGGCTTCCCCTTCGGTCCTTTCTCCGTTGATTTTCCTGACGTTGTGTCAGTCTTTGCCTTTTTCGCCTTTGTCGCAGCCAGCGCCGACTCGAGGTCAGCCACTCTTTCGCGCAGCCGGAGGTTTTCCTCCTCGATGTGCTGGGCATTTGTGGAGGTTGACCTCTTTGCCAGTTCCGTTGCAGCGATACTCACTGTTAAAGCTGCCACCTTCAGGTCCCTAATATAGGTCCCTTTCAAGTGTGAGCTTGTGAGAGCTACTTTCTTTACTACCGCCATCTGCGATATGATTTCCGCTCCTATGTTGGGCGTCGGCTGAATCCTCAGCTCCTCCGCCATCTCCGTCTTCGAGGGCATTTTCTTGGGCCGCCTTGGTGGTGACCCCTCCTCCTCGGAGCTTACAGCTTTTCTCCCCTTGTTCGCGGGCCGCTTTTCCTCCGACTCCCTGGATGATCTCGGCCTCTTTCTGCAGGTCACGGTGGATTCGCTAGATTCCGTGTCCCCTTCTTCGGTGCTTATAATGTGGACCTCTCGGATCCGCGTCGTCGCTTTGCCCCGTGTGCTACCCCTTGCTGTTCTAGAAGTAGCCTCCTTGTCGTCACTCCCCACTGGTTCCCCTGTGGGCAAGCTCCTTCCCACCGGACTCGTGTTGTTAGGGCACGCTCCCTCCTCCTTCCGTGTTTTGTTTGTTGTTTTCTGAGTATACATATTGGCAGATATTAGAACTACGGTTCGCCCATCATGGGACCCCCACCGCGGTGGGGGCACTTCCCCGTTTACCCTAGTTATGGATGCCGAAGCCGAGAACGGTTTTTTGGATGGTCAGTCCTATCGGCACCAGGTGGCTCTACAGAAAAATGTTACAGGATAGGCCCGCGCCATATTTGATGCTAGAGGTTTAACGTCACCCCTGTTGAGTGGGCGACACCGGATCCGAGCCGATGCCAGACCCAAACTTCGGGCTAGACGTGCTGCGATTTAACCTACGCAGCGTCGGTTACGAGGAAATACTAACCGGGTAATCCTCCATACCTGCGCCCGAGTACCCTACTTCAACGCCGTTATAAGCTCCAGACAGTGGTACGCGTGAGCGGTTCTCCCACGTTTAACGTGCGGTTTCACGGGATCTTTGCCATAATTTCAGGACTTACGTTTACCCTTATTACTACCGCAGAGGTCAGGTACTAACATTACGCGGCACTCCGGTCGGGGGGCAACTACTCCCCCCTTGATTAGTCTGCCGGGAATATCCATCGGGCATCGACCGCAGCCCATTCACGCACACAATCATACCAAAGTGAGCCGCTGCTTTGTTTTCACTGTTCAGCCCAAGCCCTTCCGGCATGGTTGGACCTGCCGGGAATGAAGCTCCCGCCGGCATGGTCTTGGGCCTCATTACAGCTACTTAAGCACCTACACCACGTCAGGGTGGCGGCTCCTAGTAGGGGAACGCAAACCTTTTTTTTTTTTTTTTTTTAAATCCCTCCATCCATCCCTCTCATTCCTCCCCGGCCCGCTTTCGCATACAGGGAGGAATGCCCGGCACTCCGGCCCCGGGACGAGCATACATACTTTATTCCAGAGTTTCTAAAGCTAATGTGCATTACCGCACCTTCCTCTATCGTAGTGCCCTCGCCTAGGCCTCGCTGTCACTCATCTATACACATACCTATGTGTAAACTAGACCAAGAAGTGGGTATAACAGATACTAATACCCCTATCTACCTGAGGTACCAGAGTAAGATAGTGTATAGATACAAAAAGAGAGAAAAAAAGAGAGATAGATTGGTCGCTAAGTAACTGAATAAATAAATTAATAAATATATAAATAATTTTATAAATAAATAAGTAATTATATAACTAAATAAATGAGTAAATAAATAAATAGATAGACAGATAACTGAGTAATTAATAAATAAATAGATAAATAAATAAATAAATAAATAAATAAATAGATACGTCATAGAGAATTAGGTCCGAGAATAAAAGGATATACCATATCATGTACTAAGACAGAATAAATAGAGCATGAAGTAAAATAGACTAGAATACAGGAACTACGGTATCGTAAAATAGCTGGAAAGCTAGGTGCGTTAGTACACGCACAGATCGTCACCAAATAATAAGTACCAGAGTACCTTATATTAATATACGATGGCTAACTAGCTACGTACACTAAGTACGGTGATAGCCCTGGATATAGTCGATACGTCGTTTCCTAATCGATATGTATTACCTACATATGTGTCTCGGTGGGTGGACTGGGTCCCAGTCAGCCCCTTGTTGAGTGGCCCAGTGAGACGGCTGCTATTTGTCCTGGCTCGAAACCTCGCTGGGCCACAACCCCCTCTTCGGTTCCCGCTTGGTAGTTCCGGGATTCCTGGCTCGTCGGGTTGGCCTCCGCCTGGGACCTCTCCCGTCTCTCTTCCTCGTTCTCTTTCTTAATTCTATGGCTCATCGCTTCCCTGGCGAAGTTCCCCCGCGCCACCCAAGCTGCTTTGCTGCTAAGCGCTCGCCTAATGAGTTCTCCGGTAGTCAGCCCCGCACCCAGGGCCTCCTCCAGTTTCTCCCGTTCATGTCTCCACCTAGGGCAGTGTAGCAGCAGGTGTTCGGCATTATCGGACGGGTTGCCACAGTCCCAACAGCTTGCATCCTTCGCTTTACTTATACGCGTCCTATACTCGTTGAAGGCACCATGGCCGGATAGGAGTTGCGACACATGGTGGTTGACCTCCCCTTTGTCTCGCCCACTCAGCCAGTGTCAGAGGTCCGGAATCAGCCTCCTCGTCCAGTTGTCGGGTTGTCGGGATTAAACCTATTCCATTCCTCCTCCCATATCCTTAGGATCCGGTCCCTAAGTTTTTTCCTGTCTGCCGCCCTCTTAGGCCCGTTGTCCGGGGCATCCCTTGTCCTGTACCCTCTAGTCTCAGAGTACCATCGGATCCTTTCTTTGACTTGTAAGTGTATCGGTAGCGTTCGGGCCAGCACGCACGCTGCTTCGTACGCCACGGTACGGTAGCAGCAGGCCACCCGTACCACTGGTACCTTGTGTTCTCTCTTTAGTGCCGCCACCAGGGTCCTCCTGTCTAAAACTGGGCTACCCCATAAGGGGGCCCCGTATAGGGCCACCGACGTCCATACGGCTTCTAATAGACGCCTGAATCCCTGCCCCGGTCCCCCGCAGTTTGGTAGCAGTGGGATCAGCGCCGACATCCGCTGGGTGGCCTTGTTCACCGCCCTGGTAATGTGGCCGACGTATGATCTTCTAGTGTCTATGGCGACTCTTAAGTATTTTATTTCTTCGGCCGCTACCACAGTACCGCTGGTCATGGCAAATGTCATACCCGCCGGTATCCGTTTCCTAGTCAGCAGAATCGCCTGAGTCTTCTCTGGGCATACCCGTAGGCCCTTCTTCCTAAACCAATCTAGAATGTGTGGGAGTATCCCCGCACCATTCTTGTGCAGCTTCTCCGGATCTCTTCCTGTGGTTAGGAGCAGTAAGTCATCCGCGAACGCGATTAGTATCGAGCTGAACCCGGTCGTCTGTAGAACTCCGTCGTATACGAGGTTCCACAGTAGCGGTCCCAATACCGATCCCTGAGGTACCCCCGCTTATACTGACACCTTCTTCGTACCCGTCTCGGTGTCCACGACTACTGCTCTCTCACTGAGATAGCTCCTCAGCACCTTCTGGAGGTAGATAGGCATGCCCCTGTTCTACTCTCCTCTATCACCGCTTCCCAGGGGAGGGTGTTGAACGCATTCTTGTTGTCGAACGTGACGGCTGCACAAATCAGGCTCCTTCGTCTGGCGTCCTCTACCACTTCGTTCAGTTTGTTGAGGGCATCATGAGTAGACCTCCCCCTCCGGAATCCGTATTGCCTGGGGTGGAGGCCTCCCGAGCCCAGGAACGCCTCCATCCTGGATTTAACCGCATACTCCCAGGCTTTCGACAGCGCCGGGAGAATACAGATCGGTCCCCCCGTGGACCCCCGTTGTCAACGTCGCCGTAAACACCCTAGCTAGATCCCCCGGCACTTTGGCTGCTAGGGTTTTAATTATGCCCGGAGGGATCTTATCCACTCCCGCCGCCTTCTTGGGTTTGATCCTCCTCGCCACAGCAAGTATTTCTTCCGTTGTTACAGGCGGCACTTCCGGTGCATACCGGTTTAAATCTACCATAGTCTCTCCCGGTATCCCTGTGGGAGGATCAACGACAAAGAGCGTCTCCATAATATCATTTTTTAATTCATCCTATATTGGAGGCGTACCCGTCCCCTTCAAGCGCCGCATTACCACCCTGTATGGCTGGCTCCAGGGATCTTTTTCCAGGGTCTCGCAGAACTCCATCCACTTTTTCACCTTGTTCTGCCGTATCCCTATGCGGAGTTCTTTCCTGGCCCTCTTAAACTCCCGTATCCGCTCCTCTTTGTCCTGCCCATTGTTCCTAGTGGCACGCTGCGCCTTTCTGCGCAGTCTGTTAGCCGTCTTCCTCCTGTCCGCTATCTCCTCTGTCCACCAATAGCAGGGCTTACCCCCTTTCCTGGCTGTCGACTTCCGGAGGACCGCCTCGCACATGCCCTTCAGCATGTCAGTATATGCCTCTGGGAGGGCGGGTTCCTCCGTCTGTTCCACTATTTGGGCCCCGAACACCTTGTCCCTGGCCTCCTCGTACGCCCTCTTCAGCCTCTCCTGGTCCAGTCCCCGTAATGTGTAGTACCACCTTGCCGCACTGCCATTGGTGTCAATTGGCTGGTGAAACTCGTGGGTGAGGTAATGGTGGTCGGATGCCGAGAACTCGTCCAGGACCCTGCTACGGGCCAGTCGCCCATGAGCCTCGGTACTCACCATCACGAAGTCTATCTTCGAGGACCTCCCGTTGCGCTCAAACTTGGGGCCCCCCGCGGACTTTATCGGGGTCAGCCCCTTCTCCAGCGTCAGGTCCATCATGACCGCTCCCCGGGGGTCCAGTGACCTGCTGCCCCATGCGGGCGACTTGGCATTGAAATCGCCGCTATTGCCACATAGTCCGCCTGTCCCATTTCGCTGATCCCGGCTGCGAGTCCGTTCGCGTACATTTTTTTTTCATTTATTATACTTTTCTTTTGCGGCTCGAGCTTCAGCTCATTACCGCTTTTTTCTTAATTATTTTAAATTTTTCTTACTCTGTTCTTATTCTGGGTATTACTATTTATTGTTTAATTTTGTTCTTCGTAGTTTTTTATTTAAATCACTTTTATTTAGTTTTACTTTTATTTAGATCACTTAGCCGCTGGAGTTGGCTCCAGCGTTGCCCGTCCCTGCCAACGGGGAGGCGGATCTTCTACTTTCTAGGTGAGTGATGATTTCTTTTCTTTTACTGAATACATTTATCGCAAATTTTGAGAACTTTTCAAATTTTTCTTTGGTGTTTATTAATTCTTCTTTTATTGTATCTGTTAAAATTTTTGTGTATCTAAATTCTTCGTATTTCTGGCATCTGAAAATAATATGCTCAATATCTTCTTCCTCTTCTATATCACAAATCAAACAGTTTTTATTTTCTGTACAGTTTCTTTTATATAAAGTACTATTGATTGGTCCGTAACTTGTTATTAAATATACACAAAATCTATTCGGGCAGAACCATTTATTATTTAGTTTAAATTTTACTTCTTTTATAAAATCATAAGTATTTCTTCCGTTCGCGTACACCAGGAACTCCTCGTACTTGATATTTGGGGAGCAGTACCCGCTCCCCACGATCCAGTCGGAGGCCCGCAGCAGGACGAACCCATCGCCCGCTACGACCTCCTTGTGTGCCTCCAGGGCACTACCCGGTGGGGTATAGATCGCCGCATCCCCCCGGGTATCTGCCAGCCATCCTTCCATTATCCGGTACGGCTCCGCGATGCAGACTGCGTCCACTTTATACTGGGCGACCGTGCGGCCCAGTAATTCTTGCGCCAGTCTGCATCTATTTAGATTTATTTGTAGCAGCATAACTATTCTTCGCTCATCGTCCTTAGCCATTTTTGTCTTTTCTTGTTGTGCCTCTGAATGCCGGGCAGTTCAAGGCCCCCGCCACGTGCCTCACATTAAGTCCGTCCTGGCCTGCCTTCGCGCAGAGAATGCATCTTAGTGGGTTTCCACACTTTTCCATACTGTGCCCCTCTTTCCCGCACTTCCGGCATAAGGCCTTTCCTGCCTCCAAATTTTTACAGTCAACTCCCAGGTGCTCTAATTCTTGGCACCTGTAGCACCTTTTTACATCGGGAAGGATCCTTGCATTTCACACCACCAGTCCCATCTTAATCTTACCTTTCCTCAGCTCCCCGACCATTCGCTTTTTTGGGGATTCTTACAATGGCGACCTGTGTGCCATCCCGCATCGGTCTTAGCGAAATGACCTCTACCTCCGCCTTGTCTATGTCACCTGCCGCTGCCATGTCCTCGGCCACCCCCTCCCTGGTGATTATGGGATCCAGGCCCCTCAGTTGTAGCGTCACAGTATCCTGTAGTAGGCTGACGTGAGCGCCCTCGCCCATTTTCTTTCTAACCAAGTTGCCGATCTCCTCTGCCTTGCAATCCTGTTCTACTTCTATTAAGAGGTGTCCTGCCCTTGTTCTCCGAACCCCTTTCACTCCTTTCGGATGCGCCTTCAATTCACCCGCTACCGACCGATAAGTATCAATGTACGAACCCCCTTGCCCTATTCTCACCAGGACTGCTTCCGGCTTCGTCCTTCTCCTCGGCTGCTTCTCCTTCCTCGTGCTGCTGGCTACCTTAGCGCCCTCCCAGCGATTAGCCGCCTCTGCCCATCTCTGAGAGCCTCCTCTCGGGACCGGCTGCTCGCCGCCTCCCCCCTCCGGGATGCATCTCCTAGCCGTCTCGACTACTTCCGTCTCGGAGGGTTCATCGCTGGAGTAGCCCCGCCACTCCCAGTGCGGGATCCTCGCTCTCCGCATATACTGAACCTCCTCTCTCTTTCCCACCCTGACTCCACTCCTGTCTCTGTATGGGTAGTTATACCCGGGGTGCTCTCCCAGCACTTCCGCGTATAAGGGGCGGCGGATGCTTCGCTCTTCTACCTGCCCCTCCCAGGGGTGGTCTCGACCCGCCCCTCGTGTACGCCACCTCCGAAGGAGTCCCGGGAACGGATTGTCCAATTGTTCTCCCCTAGCCCTAACTGGCCCTGGCCCCTCGAGGAGGTGGTCCATCCGCCTGCGGTTCGCCCCCGTCCCTGCCGTTTCAAATTCTTCCTCTCCACTCTCTCCCTTGCGGTCCGTACTCCTCCCAGGTTGCTGTGGTGTACTGATCGTTTGTGCATTCGGGCGCGTTCTTTTGACCCTCGTCCTCTCCGGAGGCGATATCTCCTTCCTCTTCTCCGTGGTCAGAGTCGGTCTTGATGACGCCTTCCTCTTGGGGACTGCTCCATTCGCATCTGCGGGGGCCCCTCTTCTCGTGATTAAAATCCAGTCTTCTGCGTCGGCCCCTTGCACCGCTGTATCTTCTTGTTCGCGGTTTACCCGTGCTTCTGTTTGGGTGACCGAGCTCACGGTTCTAGCTCCCGCCGGCCCGTGCTCCAAGATCCCTGCTTCGGTCCTTGTCGCTTCCCGTCCGTGGCTACGGGCCTGGTCAAGTCCCTTCGTGAGGCTCTCCAAATATTTCAGGGCTGCTCCACTCTTCTCCTTCAGCAGCCTGCTCACATTCTTCGTCGTCGACGCATACTCGTAGATCGAGCTAGCTGCCCTCGCCGCTTCTCTTGCCTGCCTCGCCATCTTAATGAGGGTCGCCTTAGAGATCACCACACAATCGGGTAGCCCTTCAGCTGTGTGAGTCTCTACGGTTGACTTCATCCCCTTCTTCTCCGCGCTGGTCGCCATTGCTGCGCCTGCAACCCCTTGTAGCTCCTCCGACCCGAAGACGTCCTCTTCCTCGTTTGCCTGCCCGCCTACGGGTATCTCCACCCAAGCCGTCTTCTGCGTCGTAGGTCTTCTGCTCAGGCTCGCTCTGGGTTTGAAGGGATTGGGATTGTCCTTTTCAATAATCGAGCCCCGCACGACCATGGGAGGATCTATCCCAATGACCTCAAGGGCTTCCACCACACTGCCGGTCCTTGCTATTCCCTTCGAGATGTCCATCAATTGCCTATCGTCAACGTTTGGTCCGGTCCGGTTTTGGTTTTGGTTTGGTTCGTTTAAATTCATCATTTCGTATCCGGCCCCCTTCGGCCGAAGCCTCTGGCGGCCACAGTTTTAAATGGAGGAGCAAGGACCACCTGGGCCTCCTCCTTACCCAGGCTAGGGGACTGATATACTGCGGGGTGGCCCCAGGTGCCCCGCAGGGAGCGTTCGAGACCGTACTGTTTAGCGTC
This sequence comes from Nomada goodeniana, assembly GCA_963969485.1. Classification (NCBI taxonomy): domain Eukaryota; kingdom Metazoa; phylum Arthropoda; class Insecta; order Hymenoptera; family Apidae; genus Nomada; species Nomada goodeniana. The sequence goes on along the minus strand of OZ018306.1, from coordinate 5,052,711 downwards.
GTTACGGCCACGCAGCTCTCGGCACGTTGCCTTACACCTTAGCTTACGACGTTGAGCCGCTGCTTAGTTTTCACCGTTCAGCCCAAGCCCTTCCGGCATGGTTGGACCTACCGGGAATATATCTCCCGCCAGCATGGTCTTCGGCCTCATTACGGCTACTTAAGCCCCTACACCACGTCAAGGTGGCGACTCCTAGTAGGGGAGTAGGAGTCCCCAACCTAACCCATTTTTTTTTTTTTTTTTTTTACGAGGTGGAAATCTTCAAAAGACACCTGTTGCCCTGGGGACGAGCAGGAGGTAGTGTCGGATTCTTACCGACTAAAACCACCTCGGTTGCCTCTCCTCTGCGCTTGTTGGGGAGGCCCCGGGAACTCCGGAGATTACATCCGGTGCCTCCCCACGTTCTGGCTGTCGCAGCCCCAGCCCTCGGGAGGGTCGCATGGACCCTCCTTACCTGTCTCTCCGCCGCGCCAGGGGCAACACCCGACGCGGCCCTCCTCCAGGCCGTTGATCAGGGCGGCTCGGGTCCCCATCCGAGCCGCTCACGGCTCTCCGACGAACCCGCGCACAGGGAGGGAAACGTGTTCCCTCTCCCGCGGGTCGCCGGTTTGCTGGCCAGTGGTGGCGCCATTCCTGGGGGTGCAGGGGGGGGAGCACCACCGCACCCTCGGCCACGCCACGACTTTTCCCCCTTCGCATCGGAGAGGGGAGGGGTGTGAGTCCCCCCACACGCTCCCCGCCGCTGGTTTCGGCCTTCGGGTGACCCTGTGGGGTAACAGGAGGACAAGCGTCCTCCCATAGCAGGGCCACTCATTCGCCGGGCGGTTACGACGGTCGCCCGAGAGACGAGGAGGGCTGACACCGTCTTCATCCTACTGTAGGGGCGGGGATCTCGCCAGCGGGCGCGTCCGTGGCCGGCAAGTCCTGCCCCTCCGCCTCTCGCGTCGGGCGGGATCGGAAAACTCCCGATCCCGCTCCGCTGCCTCCTTTCTGCGAAGGACAACTTCGCAGAAGGAGGCCATCGCTTCCCATGCCCTCCCGCTGCCCAGCATCCTGCTGACGACGCTCGGCAGCGAGAGGTCCGCCCCCACGTACACTTTCCGCCGCGAACCGGGGGCACTCCGCCGTCGTCTCGTCCCATATCCGACTCAGGAACTCACCGAAGCGTCCGTGTCCGGTGAGCACCTGCGTGTCCCGGTAGGTGAGGGTCCCTCTGCCGCGGTCCAGCCATTCGTCCAGGCTGGGCAGGACCGCCCCGCCCGCCCGCTGCGCGGCTCCTCTGTCGATGAGCTCCTCTTTCCATTTGTTCCGCGCAGCCAGCCGGGCCTGGCGTCTAATTTCCACCTCTTCCTCGACGGACACCATCGCGCCCACCGCACGGAGTTCGCCGAGACGCTCATAAATGCTAGCGTCCCCCTCCGCCAGTAGGTCGATGGGCACGGTGCCCGCCAACGTTAGCGTCGCCTCGTGCGATATCGTGCGGTATCCCCTGGCCACCCTGACGGCCATCCTCCTCTGCACGCGGCGCAGCATTGCCTTGCTGCGCCGCCTGACCATCAGGGCCGACGCCCATATCGGGGCGCCGTACAGGGCCATGGACCGCACGATCTCAAGGTATAGGCGGCGCACCGTCTCCTCCGGGCCCCCGACATTGGGGAGTAGGCTACCAAGGACGGTCGCCGTCCTCTCCAGCCGAGGGACCAGACGGTCGAAGTGGGACCCGAAACGCCAGTGGCTGTCCAGGAGGACACCAAGAGAGTTCATGTTGTCTCCAACCTGGTCGTACCTCCCCCCCCTCCTCCACCAAAATCCAGGACCGTGGTGGTCCCCCGCTCCGAGGCCCGCCTCTGTGGAACCATATGGCCTCGGTTTTCTGCGGGGAGATCCGCAGGCCCAGCCCCCGGATACCGTCGACGACGGCGGCCAGCCCCGTCTCGGCCAGCCGAATGGTCCTCCTCCATTCCCTCCCGACGGCCACCAGCAACGTGTCGTCGGTGTAGCTCGTCAAGGTGACGCCAGTCGGGAGGGGAGCCCGCAGCACGGAATCGTATCCGATGTCCCACAGGATGGGGCCCAGGACCGACCCCTGCGGGACACCACGATCCACCGCCCTCGTGATCACCCGGCCCCCTCTGCCCGGGTATTCCACCCACCTGTCCCTCAGGTAGTCCCTCAAGACCCTTCTTACATTTTTTTTTTCCATTTGATTCTCTTTTATTTTTGCAGCTCGAGCATCAGCTCATTACTGCTTTGTTCTTGTTTTATTTGTTTTCTTTTCTTATCTTTTAATTATATTGATTCGTTATGTTTTGGTTTTATTATTTATTTTATTATCTTTTTATTTTCTTTATTTATTTATTTCTTTCTTTTATATTTAGGTCTCTTTGCTGCCGGCCTGTAGTCAGCAGTCCGGCGTTGCCCGTCCCTGCCCCGAGGAGGCGGACCTTCTACTTTCTAGTTGTCTTTTTCTTTCAGTAAATACTTCATTTATGTATTTCATAAATTTTTTGTATTTTATTTCTGGTTCAATTAATTTGTGTTTGTTTTCTTTTGTGTTGTCTAGTTCTTCATATCTTAGGTGTTGGTATTTTTCACATTCGTATATTAGGTGGTTTATATCTTCTTCTGATTTTTGGCATGCTGGACAAGTGTTATTAGTTTCAATTCCTCTTTTATGCAGAGTACTTTTTATTGGTCCATATCCAGTTAAGATATATATTCCAAACCTTCCTGGGGTAAACCATTTATTATTTATTGCGAATTTTACATCTTTTATGTATTGATATGTAGTTCTTCCTTTGTTTTCTTGGTCCCATCGTTTTTGCCATTCTTTTGTTGTTATTTGTTTTATTTTTTGAATTTCTTTGTTTATTCGTGTTCGTTCTGCATTTATCTGTATTTCTACTTTTTCTTGGTAATGGTAATTTTCCCAATTTGTTGTTTGATTTGTTACGAGCCGAGGGCTAAGGGGCACAGCTGCGCGAGCCGAGAATCGGTAGTTTAAGAGTTTGTTAGTTACGGACGGCCAGTGCGTATTTCGTCACTGGAAGCCGCGTAGATAGGAAGTGCGTGAACTTGCCGATGCCTGTTTCATCACCGGTTGTCACAGGAAGGTAAAGGTAATCGTGGACAAACCGATGCCTCTTTCATCACCGGGAGCCACAGGATGGTAAGTTTTCGTGGACAAACCGATGCCTCTTTCATCACCGGGAGCCACAGGATTGTTAGTGAGGGGGGTTGCTGTAGGCGACGGACCGTCGTACAGATGGTGGGAGGAGGTACGACGGGAAAAGAAGGAGGAAGGGGGAGAAGTTGCGTTTCGTCCTAGGCCTGCTAGCGGACTCATCAGTAAGGCGTACTAGCAGGCCCTGCCTTAGACACAGGGTAGAAGGGAATGGTCGGAGGTTGTATATATGGTTCCGCGGACCTATACAACCACTTTCGGGAGCCGGATCGTCGTGCTCATCGTGCTTGTCCCCTAGCGGTGTATGTGGGAAGTGCCCCCACATTAGTAAAAATGGACTCGTAACTTATAGCGATACACCTCGAGCGGTTAAAGTGTATCTGTTTGGTGGGACTTAGTTCTTTTAGTTCTTCGCACCACCATGGTACTACATTTTGTCTTATTCTTTTTTTCGGTATAGCTTTAGATCAACATATTTCTAATTTTTTATTAAATATTTTTACCGCTATGTCAGGATGCATCTCTTCAATTTGTTTTACTACATTTTCGTTAAATTCAATATTTATCTCTTCTCCAAATTTATCCCAATTTGCCTTTTTAATATTATAATTTTCTTTTTTAGTCCAGAACTTTCGTATAACTGGTCCATCTTCAATTTCAAATATAATTAAATTATGGTCGCTCGTTGTGTACGAGGGGTCTACTCTCCAATTTTTTATTTTATTTATAATAGAGTTCCCTCCCAAGGTGACATCTATATTTGATTCTGAATTAGAACAACAATAAGTCGGAGGGTTGTTTGACTTATTTAGTACATGTAAGTTATTGGCAATTATAAATTCTTCTAAAATTTTCCCCCTTTCATCCGTTTCTCTAGCAAACCATATTACTGATTTAGCATTTGCGTCCATTGAAATTATTACGTTATTACTATTTATTTTGTTCAAAATCTCTTCTATCTTTCTCAAAAGTGGCTCTAAAGGTATCGAATACTGGCAGTAAGTATTAATTATATACAGGTCAACTGTTTCTGTTATTACTTTGAAACACATAATGTGTTCATTTTTGTCAAAAATTCCTTGTAATATTTCTGTCCTTTGCTCCCGAATTACAGCAGCAACCCAGGAATAATTGCATTCCTCAGGCTGTATTATTTTTAGCCCTTGGCTTGTATACCCTCTGACTTTCTTTTTAAAATAGTATGGCTCCTGTATGCATAATACATCTAAATTCTTTTCAGTCATCAGCATTTCAAGATTCGCAGCCGCAGCTGTAGATCTCTGCGCGTTTATTTGGGCTATTTTTAGTCCCATTGTATTTTACTTCTGTAAATTTCGACTTGTCTTTTATGTTCCATACATACATTACTATGCGCTTCATGTTTTGTATCTTTTCTTTTGGCTCTGCTACAGTTTGCACAATTTGGAGAGTTCTTGTTTGTACAAGAGCTTTTAACGTGTCCAGCTTTCCCACATATACCACATAGTTGCTCTTCAACCTTGCATGTCACTGCAATATGTCCGTATCCCTGACACTTATAGCATCTAGTAATATTTATAAATTCTTTAATCCTGTATGATCTCCACATATGGAAGACTCTTCCCCTATCCAGCAGCTTTTCAAACAATCTTCTGGGTACTTGTACGCCCCAATTCACCTTATTCTCTTCCTTGGTTTTAAATTGGTGTGCAAAATTCACTTCACTTTTTAGTTTTTCTATTTCCATCTCATCCGTTACGTCAAAATTTTTAACTATAAATTCTTCTTTTAGTTCGTCTTTTTTGTGATCTTTCTCAACCATGATCGAGGGATTCATTTTTTTCGGCTTTTCTACTTTCAAGCCTAACTTTTCTAGTTTGCAACTTTTAACAACATCTACATCCTCATTACTGTTTACTTCCACTATTATTCCTTTCTTTCTTGCTTGTCTAACATTCATTACTTTTAATTTATTTCTTACTTTCGACAGATTTAGCAGTACTTCTCTTTTTAGATCATCATTGTTTCTTGAATCCTCTTCTTTCTCCGGTCTTATAACTATTACTTCTCCTTTATTCTTTTTTCTTAAATTGCTTTCCTTAATTTTTGTTATTTCTCTTTGAGGTCTACCTCTGGCAGAAGCAGCCTGGCGTATGTTTTCTCAGTAGAGGTTTTTATTTCTTTGCATCTTCCTTTTAAAATTTCCTTTTCCATTATTACCTTTTGTAGTTTATTTTCGAGCATAGCCCACTTCTCTAGTATATATTTTATGGAACTTTTTGTAATTTTATTATTTTCATTAAGTAAATATTCTTCCAGTTTTACTCTTTCTTCGAAGACTTCCTTTAGTGCATCACTTTCTCTACCTTTTTCTTTATTTATTACTTCTTGTATCATCGGGTTTTCTATTTCAAATTCCCCTGTTTTCCTCCTTTTAGTTCTTTGTGACACTCCAAAATGAGCATCTTCAGCTACTAAAGAGGAAGCAGAACTTCGTCTGCTACTTGCTCGAATTATCCGCTCAGGTAACATTTCGATTTCTACCGAGCATTCACCCATATCACTTTCATCAATTTGTTTTTTTCTGTTTTTATTATCATTATCCATAGTTCGTCCTACGAGAAGGTCGGAAAGGGTGGTCCATCGAGGCAGATCCGCCGTACCCCGGTAAGGTTAAATATAACCGGGTTTCGCCACGTACCCAACCGCTAACGGTCGGTGCGCCCACCGACCACGTTCCGGCGCAAAGTCCAGTACGCCCCTCTTCGCCGCGCGCCATATCTTGGGGTGAGGGATTTTTTATAGAGGTTGTCATCCTCGCGGTCCAGCTGGTTAAGGCAAGACCCACGTTCCCTTGAGGCATGACCACGGGTTTACGGTGTGCAAAGAGCTCGCGCACCTTGGGTGCGCTACGACCCATACTGAGACTGTTTGTAAGCAGCCTCAGCCCCTGAGGGGTCCCTGACCCTCAGCTCCGCTATCTTCACGGGGCGCGCCATTGTGACCCCCTCCTTCGCGCCCAGGAGTTCCCTTATCTTGGCAGCGAGGGCGTCCGCCTTTCAGGCCCCTTCCGGTCCGGGATCTCCAGGAGGAGACCGCCGGTGACCGCCCTTTTGGGTGGCAGCTCGGTTATGTTGAGCTCCGCCAGATCAATTTGGCTGGCGGAGCCCATTGCCTGGGCATATGTTATCTTTGCCCTGTCCTTAATCGTTAGGGCGACCGCCGCTGTGCGCGGGGGCCTGCGCTGCTGCATCTTCGCAGCTGCGGGTATCGCCCCCTTTCCTGCGTCCTTCCTCCTTGGCTGTTGTTGTCTCTGCCGCTGCGGTTCCTTTCGTGCCACAGGGGGAACCGGGGCTGGGGCCGGGCGTCCATGGGCCCGGGTCGTCGCCTCAGCCCTTTTGGCCTTCCTCCCAACCATAGTCGCCCAGGTTTCGCTGTCCTACCGCGTGTTTGGGGCAGAGGAGGGGCCCGGCGTCGGCGAGAGAAGCGGCTCCTGGTGCTGGGCCGCCACAGGCGTTGTGGGTTCGGCTACCCCGCTCTCCGCCCTCGCCACCTCCCTCCCGACGCGGATACGCGAGTCCCCCGGTGTCTGGGTCCCTTCTTGTCGCTTTTGCTACCGTTGTTGCCGGCAATGGGGGGGGGGGGGGCATCGCCCAACTCGCGGATAGTTCTTTCCGGAGGGACACCAGTTTCCTCTCGACGCGCCCCATGAGGGCGTCGAAGATGGCCCCCAAGCGCTCCTCGATTATGGGCGGGGCGCTGCCGGTGCAGGAGAGGGGACGCCTTCCCCCTCGCCCCTTTCACCGTGGGCTTCCCAGCCGTTGTACCGTTCTTCGGGTTTTCCACCTTTGTAACAGCCAGCGCCGACTCCAGGACGGCCACCGTCCCGCGCAGCCGAAGGTTTTCCTCTTCGATCTGCTGAGCATTCGTGGAGGCCGACCTCTTAGCCAGCTCAGTGGCTGCGACGCTCACAGTGAGCGCCGCCACCTTCAGGTCCCTGCTTTAGGTCCCTTTCAGGTGGGAGGTGGTCAGGGCCACCTTTTTAACTACCGCCATGTGCGTTAGTATCTTGTCCCCCATGTTGGGCGTGGGCTGAGGCCTCGGCTCCTCCGTCATCTCCTCCGTCCTCCTCTGAGCTTATTGCCCTGCGCTCCTTGTTGACCGGACGTCTCTCGTTCGACCCTCTTGACGATCGCGACCTCTTCCTGCCAGTCACGGTGGATCCACTGCACTCCGTGTCCTCATCCTCGGCGCTTATAACGTGGACCTCCTGGACCCGCGTCGCCGCCTCTTTCCGTGTGCTACCCCTGGCTGTCTTTGGGGTAGCCTCCGTGATCTTGTTAACGCACATCACAGGTTGCCCTGTGGTTGCGCTCCTTCCCGCCGGACTCGCGCTATTAGAGCGCGATCCCTCCTCCTTCCGTAATTTGTTTGTTATTTGATTCATAATGGCAGGTATGTAATTCTAGGGTTCGCCCATCATGGGGCCCCCACCGCGGTGGGGGCACTTCCGTGTTTAAGGTAAACCCTAGTTAAGGGTGCCGAAGCCGAGAAGCGGTTTTTCAGATGGTCAGTCCTATCGACACCAGATGACTCTGCAGAAAAATGTTACGGGATAGGCCCGCGCCACATTTGATGCTAAAGGTTTAACGTCACCCCTATTGCGTGGGCGACTCCGGATCCGAGCCGATGCCAGATCCAAACTTCGGGCTAGACGTGCTGCGATTTAACCTACGCAGTGTCGGTTATGAGGAAATACTGACCGGTTAGTCCTGTATACCTGCGCCCGAATACCCCACTTCAACCCCGTCATTGGCTCCGGACAGTGAAACGCGTGAGCGGTTCTTCCACGTTTAACATACGGGTTCACGGGATCTGTGCCATAATTTGAGGGCTTACGATTACCCTTATTTACTACCGTAGAGGTCAGGCACTAACATCACGCGCCACTTCGTCGGGGGGCAACTACTCCCCCCTTGGTTAGTCTGCCGGGAATATCCATAGGGCATCGACCGCAGCCCATTCACACACACAATCACACCAAAGGTGAGCCGCTGCTTTGTTTTCACCGTTCAGCCCAAGCCCTTCCGGCATGGTTGGACCTGCCGGGAATGACGCTCCCGACGGCATGGTCTTGGACCTCATTACAGCTACTTAAGCCCCTACACCACGTCAAGGTGGCGGCTCCTAGTAGGGGCCCCAACCTTTTTTTTTTTAAGTCCCTCCATCCATCCCTCTCATCTCTCCCCGCCCCGCTTTCGCATACAGGGAGAGATGCCTGGTTCGCCGACCCCGGGTCGAGCCGTATCTCATGCGCCTTAGCGCCCATGTCAGCGATATGCCGCGGCATATCTGCCCTTTCTAATCGGCTATATTATTCCTCTACCTATGGTAGGGGAGAATCATGTAGCAATAAATAAATAAATAAATAACATAAATAAATAAATAACATAGATAAATAACATAAAATAAATAACATAAAAAAATAACAAAAAAATAACATAAATAAATAACAAAATAAATAACATAAATACATAACATAAATAAATAAATAACATAAATAACATAAATACATAACATAAATAAATAAATAACATAAATAAATAAATAACATACAAACATAACATAAATAAATAAACAACATAAATAAGTAACATACGTGATATAAATGAATACAGAATAACCGTTGTCAGGTGCACAAGTAAACAGATATATAAATGATCAAGTACCTCGTTGGACAGACCCCCAGCGCCCCTAAATACTGAGTAGAAATTGCGTAATTAAATTAGATTAATAGGTAACAAAAAATGACTATTGCATAATAGATGGATGAATAGCTAATTAAATAATAAATTATGAATAAGCAATAAATAATAAATAATAATAAATAATAAATAAATAAATAAATAAATAAATAAATAAATAAATAATAAATACATAATAACTAAATAATAACTAATAACACTAAATAAATAAATCGGTAATTAATACCAAATAAAAATAAATGTAAGATACAAAATAAATAAATAAATAAATAAATAAATAATTACCTGTAAGCATAAATATATACCTGAGGAGATGTTGGGTTCATAAGCCAACCCCGATGTTGCTGCGTGTACTGGCAGAGATGTAGATCCCTGGTACGGGCTACTCTCTCCTTTGCCCTTTCTTGCTGTGCCGTCAAGGCCCGCCCTTACTCCCGCCGCCCTTGTGGGATTACGGCTTCTGGCCTGGGGCTTTGACTCCCAGACTCATCCGCATTCTGTTCTGCTCCTCGTTTTCGGCGCGGATTCGGTGGCTCATAACGCTTCTTGCAAAGGTCCTGAACGCTGCCCAGGACTCTTTGCTGCCACTTGCCCGAATGATCAGGTCGTTGGGAGACAAGCTCCCCCCCAAGGTTGTCTCCAGCATTGTCCGTTCCTCGTTCCATCGTGGGCAATGAAACAGAAGGTGCTCTGCCGTATCATCGGGGTGCCCGCAGTCCCAGCACGATGGGTCCGGGGTTTTCCTGATGCGGGCCCTGTAATGATTGAAAACCCCGTGCCAGGTTAAAACTTGGGCCACGTGGTAGTCCACTACTATGTGGCTTCGCGAGTCCAGCCATTTCCCCAGGTCAGGGATAAGCCTCATCGTCCAGTTATCCTGGCTGAAGTCGGCCCACTCCCTGACCCATGATTCGGTGATCCGTTCCTTAATAGCCTTCCTCGCTGCGGCCCTACTGGCATTAGGGCGGGGAGGAGTCCCCCCACTCCACCTCGTCCTATCCCTATATCGTCGGATCCTCTCCTGCATTTGGAGGTGGATGGGGAACCCTGCCCACCACACATGCCGCCTCATACGCCACCGTGCGGTAGCAGCAGGCCACTCGCAACACCGGGATCTTGTGGCCCCTTCTGAGTCCGGCCATGGGGGTAGCCCTCATCAACGCAGGGCCCCCCCACAGCGGGACCCCATACAGGGCCACAGACGTCCACACAGCCTCGTAGAGCCTACGGCACCTATGGCCCGGCCCCCCACTATTCGGCAGTAAGGGGATCAAGGTCGACATTCTTTTGGTGGCCTTATTGACGGCCCTCGCAACGTGCGTGGTGAACATTCTCTTGGTGTCAATGACTACCCCCAGGTACTTTAGCTCGGGGCCCGCCGCCACCACCCGGTCCTCCATACGGAACTCGACCCTACTGGGGAGCCACTTCCTTGTATGCAGCACGATCTCGGTCTTTTCTGGGCACACCAGGAGCTCCTTCTCCTTGAACCATCCGAGGATCGTGCTTACCGTCGAGTTAACAATCCTCTGGAGCTTGGACATATCGGCTCCTGTCGCCAGGAGCAGCAGGTCGTCGGCGAATGCCAGTAGAGTGGCATTACGCCCCGCCAACCGGAGCACCTCTTCATATACCAGGTTCCAGAGCAGGGGCCCGAGAACGGACCCCTGCGGGACCCCGGCATAGACGGGTATCCGTCTGGTCCCCGACTCGTACTTCACTACAATCGTCCTCTCGTGAAGGTAGCTCCCCAGCATCGCCTGGAGGTAGGCGGGCAATTTCCTGCGGCGACTCCCAGGCTTTAGACAGCGCTGGGAGAATGCAGATGGGCCTGAAATCGGACGGGGCAGTACCCGCCTTACCCGGTTTCTTGAGACATACCAGGCGTGCGGCCTTACATTCTGCCGGCAGCCCCCACCGCAACGTCGATGCCACTACCTCCGCCACGTCCTCCGGAGCGGTGCTTGTCAAAATTTTCACCACGCCGGGGGGGATCCTGTCTATCCCTACTGCCTTTTTGGCGTTGATCCTCTTACCCGCGGCACGTACTTCGTCGGGAGTGATGGGCGGCATCACCTCGTTCCCGTGGTTAGCGCCCCACCTTAAATCAGATTGGACCCCCTGTCCCAATGGGGAAGGGGGCGGGGGGTAACGGTGAAGAGGGTTTCTACTATCCTCGACTTCATTCCATCCGGGATTGGAGTCCCGGGCGCTCCCTTCAGCCGTTTGGTGACCGCCCTATACGGCTGGCCCCAGGGGTCATCTTCGAGGGTCTTGCGGAACTCGTCCCATTTCGCCTCCTTGGTTCGCCGGATCCCATTGCGCAGCCTCTTCCTGGCTTCCTTAAAATCAGCGAGCAGCTCCTCCCTGACGGGGATGTTTCGCTTAGTGGCCCGCTGTGCCCTCCTCCTGAATTTATTAGCAGCCCCCCTCATGCTTTTAATTTCCTCCGACCACCAGTAGCACGACCGTCTTCCTTCGCGAGGCGCGACCTTCCTCAGCACCTCGTCGCAGATGCCCCTGATGGTCGATGAGTACACCTCCGGCAGGAGGAGCCCTCGTGAGTCCGGGAAGATGTTCGTTCTTGTCTCCCTGTACCTGCTCAGAATTTTCTCATGGTCCTCCTCCCTGAGTCTGAATGACCTCGTCTCCGCTCTCACCCGCGGTTCCCCGGCCACATGAAACTCATGGAGGAGGTACCTGTGATCACACGCGGTGTAGTCATCTAACACGCTGCTGTCTCTAAGCATTCGGTGCGCCTCCGTGTTTACGAAGACGCAGTCGATCCTCGAAGCCCTCCCGTTGCGCTCGAAGGACGGCCCCCCGGCCGCATTCACCGGGGTTAAGCCTCCCTCGAGCGCCAGGGCCATTAGGGCCGCGCCCCTAGCATCGAGGCTCCTGCTGCCCCATGCCGGGGATTTGGCGTTAAAGTCGCCCGTTAGGGCGACGCATCTCGCTTGCCCCACTTGGCCCAGTCCGCAGGCCAGCCCATTCACGAAGACCATAAAGGCCTCCTGGGTAATATTGAGGGAGCGGTATGCGCTTCCAACCAGCCAGCCATTCGCCCGTAGCAGCACAAAACCGTCCCCCTGGTAAACTTCCTCGTGCACCCCCAGGGCACTCCCCGGGGGGGTGTAGATCGCCGCATCCCCCCGTGTATCCGGCAGCCATCCCTCCAGGACGCGGTAGGGCTCGGAGATACACACCGCATCGGCGTCGAGCTGCAGGGCTGTCTGGAGCAGGAGCTCCTGTGCTAGCCTACACCTATTAAGGTTGACCTGCAAGATTCTGATCTTATACTTACCTTTGGCCATATCCGTTTCCGTTCGTGTTGACCTTCCCATTCCTGCTGTAGGCCGGGCAGTTTAGAGCCCCCGCCACGTGTCTTACCCTCTGCCCCATGGGGCCTGAGCTCGCGCACAGGACACATCTGGGCGAGTTGGGGCAGGTCTCCATCCCGTGCCCCTCCTGACCGCACTTCCTACAGAGGGACCTCCCCAGCTCGAGGTTCCGGCAGTCCGCCCCCACATGTCCGGGCTGGTGGCACCTAAAACACCTGGTGATCTCCGGGAGGACCCTGGCCTTACAAATAACCAGGCCGACCCTGATTTTCCCTCCCCTCAACTCACCGGTCATTCTCTTCGCCGGCACCCTTGCTATGGCCGTCTGGGTGCCATCGCGCATTTGCCGCAGCGACAGCACGACTATCTCGGCTGCCTCCGCACTGCCCGCTTCGGCCAGATCGGCAGCCACCTCTTCCCTGGTGATGATGGGGTCGAGGCCCCTTAACTGAATCGTTACCTGATCCTGTAAGTGCCTTACCTTGGCCTCGTCCCCAAGCCTCACCCGCAGCATCTTGCTGATTTCTTCTGCCTTCACCTCCGGTCCCAGCTCAATGAGGAGGTGTCCGGTCCTCGTCTTCCGGACGCCCCTTACCCCATTGTGGTGGGTTTTGAGGTCGCCCGAAATTACCCTGTACGTTTCTACATACGAGGCTCCCTGCTCCACATTTACTAGCACCGCCTCCGGTTTTACCCTCCTCCTAGGTTTCCCTCTCCTGTTACGGGCGGTTCTTCCGCTGCCTCCTTTCCAATTTTCCGCCTCCGCCCCGATCAATCTTCAGCCTCCGTGGGTCGGTTGGATGAGGCGTCCTTCTGGCCGCGTGACCATATTGGTCGTTGGATCCTCTTCTTCCTCGTCTGTGGGTTCCTTGCTGTAGTACTCCCTCCATTCCCAATGGGGGATTCTAGCTCTACGAATGCCATTCGTAAGCTCCCAATCCGTAGTAGTCCTCCTGTCCTTCACGTACTTTGCCCTAGCCGGGTTATAGAAGTGGTGGGGTTCCCCTGCCACTTCCGCATAGAGGGGGCGATACAGGTATTCTCTCCCTCCCGGTGGCCCCTCCCATCCGGGATCGCCCTCGTTTCTGCTGATCCGTCTCCACCCCTGTTGTCCGAGGTGAGGAGGATTACCCTGGAGGTGCTCCTTTTGGCCCCTCAGCCCCTCCGCGAGAGGGTTCACCGTCGTGGTCTCCTTCTTGGGGAGGCGGTCTCTTCGGGGACGTCCGGGTCCCCCCCCCCCTTCGAGTCCCTCGGTCTCCCGATCACTCGTCGCTTTTGGCTGGCTATTGGCTCGTTCGGCCGTGTTCGCTTCACTCCCGTTGCTTCCGGCGGTGAAATTTCCTTCCTCTTTGCTTGTCCGCCGGTCGTCAACTTTGTTCCCTTGGTTATGGGGTCGTCCCCCTTGGGCGTCGCCGGGGGCCCCTTTCTTGCCACCGTTATCCACCCTTCCTGTTCGGGTGTTATTTGAGGTGTTCGGCCGGTCATCGCGCTTAGATGGCCTCCCTCAGTCTGGGTGGCCGCGTTCGATTTTGGTTCTGGTGTGCGTCGTATCATCCTCCCTCCTGTCTGTTCACTTGTAGCAGCCACCCCACCTTTCTGGAGGGTGAGCTCCAGGTTCTTCTTAAGGCTCCTTAGGTGATTTATCGTTATCCCACTTTTTTCCTTCAGGAGCCTACTTACGTTCTTTGTGGTCGTCGCATACTCGTATATGGCATTCGATGCGAGGGCGGCCTCTTTGACCTGCCTGACCATCCTCTTCAGTGCCTCTTTATGGATAAGCACGCACTCGGTCTCCCTATCGGGTTTCATCTTTTCCTTAGCCCCCTGGCAACTCGTTAAAGTCTGGTTCTTCTTCTTGGCGGTCGGCGGCTGGGGTTCCTCGATCAGGAATACATCCTCTTCCTCTGTTCCTTTTCGGCTTTCGGTTGCCTCGGTCCATACCAGGGACGCTCCCGTCGGGCTCCTGCTCAAGCTCATCCTTGGCTTGAACGGATTTTCCCCGTCCGTGGGCGTGGCCCGTAGGGCCGGGGAAAGATCCGCCACGATACCCTCGAGGGCTTCCGTCACACTATCGATCCTTACCCTGTCCGTGTCGTATTTCTTGGCTGCCTTGTCGTCGTCGTTGGCTTCAGTCCGGGTTTGTACCTGTTTTTGTTTGTTAAGATTCATTATATCATAATCGGCCCCCTTCGGCCGAAGCCTGCGGTGGCCACCGTTTTAAGTGGAGGAACTAAGGACCACCCGGGCCTCCTCCTTACACGGGCTAGGGGACTGAGGTACTGCGGGGTGGCTCCAGGTGCCCCGCAGGGATCGTTCGTGACCGGGAGGTTTATACCATCGCCCTGGCCATTCAGCCCTCGGCACGATGCCTTCCACCTTGGCTTGCGACGTGGAGCCGCTGCTTAGTTTTCGTCGTTCAGCCCAAGCCCTTCCGGCATGGTTGGACCTGCCTGCATGGTCTTGGGCCTCATTACGACTACTTGAGCCCCTACACCACGTCAAGGTGGCGGCACCTAGTAGGGGAGTAGGGGCCCCAACCTAACCCAAACCTTTTTTTTTTTTTTTTTTTTTTTTTTTACTAGGTGGAAATCTTCAAAAGACACCTCCTGCCCTGGGGACGAGCAGGAGGTAGTGTCGGATTCTTACCGACTAAAACCACCTCGGTTGCCTCTCCTCTGCGCTTGTTGGGGAGGCCCCGGGAACTCCGGAGATTACATCCGGTGCCTCCCCACGCTCTGGCTGTCGCAGCCCCAGCCCTCGGGAGGGTCGCATGGACCCTCCTTACCCGTCTCTTCGCCGCGCCAGGGGCAACACCCGACGCGGCCCTCCTCCAGGCCGTTGATCAGAGCGGCTCGGGTCCCCATCCGAGCCGCTCACGGCACTCCGACGCACCCGCGCACAGGGAGGGAAACGTGTTCCCTCTCCCGGCGGGTCGCCGGTCTGCTGGCCAGTGGTGGCGCCATTCCGAGGGGTGCAGGGGGGGAACACCGCCGCACCCTCGGCCACGCCACCACTTTTCCTCTTCGCATCGGAAGGGGGGGTGTGATTCCCCCCACACGCTCCCCGCCGCTCATTTCGGCCTTCGGTTGACCCTGCGGGGTAACAGGAGGACAAGCGTCCTCCCACAGCAGGGCCACCCATTCGCCGGGCGGTTACGACGGTCGCCCGAGAGACGAGGAGGGAGTGCCCGGGCTGACACCGTCTTCCTCCTATTGGAGGGGCGGGGATCTCGCCAGCGGGCGCGTCCGTGGCTGGCGAGTCCTGCCCCTCCGCCTCTCGCGTCGGGCGGGATCGGAAAACTCCCGATCCCGCTCCGCTGCCCAGCATCCTGCTGACGACGCTCGGCAGCGAGAGGTCCGCCCCCACGTACGCCCTTAGTTCGCGCCTTTCCGCCGCGAACCGGGGGCACTCCTCCAATGTGTGCTGCGCTGTGTCTAGCGCAGCTCCACACTCCCTGCACTCCGCCGTCGTCTCGGCCCGTATCCGACACAGGAACTCACCGAAGCATCCGTGTCCGGTGAGCACCTGCGTGACCCGGTAGGTGAGGGTCCCCCTGCCGCGGTCCCGCCATTCATCCAGGCTGGGTAGGACCGCCCCGACCGGCCGCTGCGCGGCTCCTCTGTCGATTAGCTCCTCCTTCCATTTGTTCCGCGCAGCCAGCCGGGCCTGGCGCCTAATTCCCACCTCTTCCTCGACGGACACCATCGCGCCCCCCGCACGGAGTTCACGGAGACGCTCATAAATGCGAGCGTCCCCCTCCGCCAGTAGGTCGAACGGCACGGTGCCCGCCAACGTCAGCGCCGCCTCGTGGGATATCGTGCGGTATCCCCTGGCCACCCTGATGGCCATCCTCCTCTGCACGCGGCGCAGCATTGCCTTGCTGCGCCGCCTGACCATCAGGGCCGACGCCCATATCGGGGCGCCGTACAGGGCCATGGACCGCACGATCCCGAGGTATAGGCGGCGCACCCTCTCCTCCGGGCCCCCGACATTGGGGAGTAGGCGACCAAGGCCGGTCGCCGTCCTCTCCAGCCGAGGGACCAGACGGTCGAAGTGGGACCCGAAACGCCAGTGGCTGTCCAGGAGGAGACCAAGATAGTTCATGTTGTCTCCAACCTGGACGTACTCCCCCCCCCCACCAAGATCCAGGACCGGGGTGGTCCCCCGCTCCGAGGCCCGCCCCTGTGAAACCATATGGCCTCGGTTTTCTGCGGGGAGATCCGCAGCCCCAGCCCTTGGATACCGTCGACGACGGTGGCCAGCCCCGTCTCGGCCAGCCGAATGGTCCTCCTCCATTCCCTCCCGACGGCCACCAGCAACGTGTCGTCGGCGTAACACGTCAAGGAGACGCCAGTCGGGAGGGGAGCCCGCTGCACGGAATCGTATCCGATGTCCCACAGGATGGGGCCCAGGACCGACCCCTGCGGGACACCACGATCCACCGCCCTCGCGATCACCCGGCCCCCTCTGCCCGGGTATTCCACCCACCTGTCCCTCAGGTAGTCCCTCAAGACCCTTCTTACATAGAGGGGCACACCGTGGTGTTCAAGTGCCCCCCCTATTTTGCCCCAGGGGAGAGAGTTAAAGGCGTTGGTGATGTCCAAACTCACCGCCTACGCCACCCCCCCCTGGGACGTGGCCGAGTCCGAGAGGGACCTCACCCGGCCGACGGCATCGACCGTCGAGCGTCCCCCCCTGAAACCGTACTGGGACTCGGCCAGGTCAGGACCTACCCGGGACAGGTGCCCCGAGAGGCGGGAAGCCACCACCCTCTCGAAAAGCTTCCCCACTTCGTCGAGGAGACAAATCGGCCGATACGCCGAGGGCGAGTCTGCGGGCTTTCCCACTTTCTTCAGGAGGACCATCCTCCCCTTCTTCCAGCCGGACGGGACTCGCCCCGTCCTCAGGCACGCGTCGAACAGACGCCTGAGACGGGGCCCGAGAACGCGCAGGACCATAGCCAAGTCCCGTCCCGGCACGCCGTCAGGACCCGGGGCGGTGTTGCGTGCCCCCATCCTCCTGACGGCCACGGCCAGCTCCTCCTCCGTGACCCCCATGTCGTCGGACCAGCTGGTCGGGTCCGACTCCCCGAGCTCCGGTGCCGATTCCCCCCCCCTCGTCTGGGGGGAACAGGGTGTCCACCACCCTGTCTAGGAACTCGGGGTCCAGTGTCTCCGTCACGGGGGGCGCCCATGGACGAATTTTGCCCATCACCGTCCTGTAGGGGCGCCCCCAGGGGTCACGATCCAGGTCTTGGAGGAGCTCCGACCAGGCATCGGCCTTCGCCCTCCTGATGGCCAGCTGCAGGGCTACCACTTGCTCCCGGTAGCCCTCGTACAGCTGTCGCTCCCTCGCCAGGTCGCGACGTCTTCTTCGACGGGCCCTCTGCAGCAGTCGCCGGGCGCGCGCACAGGTGTGGCGCATGCGCGCAATCTCCCGGGACCACCAGTACGTTGCCCGTCGATTCGGCGGGCGGGACCGGGGCATGGCAACGTCGCATATAGCCGCCATACCCCTCTGGAGCCGCGCCGCCTCCTCCTCGACGTCCACGACCGGCCCGGCCGGGATCTCGGGCCAGGCCACGGCGAGGGACGCCGCCATCAGGGCGTCCTCGTCCAGGCGCTTCAGCGCCCACCTCTTCTTGTTTGGGGGAGCGATTACAGGGGGACCCAACAAACCCCCTCCCCCCCGGCCCCTTCCCGACGGCCCACGGCCCCGGGTGACGCGCACCTCCATAAGGATATAGAGGTGGTCGCTCAGCGATTCCACCTCCTGCGCCACCCTCCACGCGACTCACCACCGAGGGGGAGGTCCACGTCAGGTCGACGATGGACTCCCCCTGGTAGCGCACGCAGGTGCTGACGGACCCCCGATTCAGCAATCGGAGGTCGGAGCCGGCCGCCCAGTCCAGCACCGCCTCGCCCCTCAGGTCCGTCCCGGGGGAACCCCAGGCCTGGGATTTGGAATTGAAATCCCCCAGGACAATAGCCGGACGGGGCCGATACCGCGAGACGCATCTCGCGACCCCGTCCAGGAACTCGCCGAAGGACCCGAGGTCCCAGCTTGGCGGCGCGTAGACCCCCACCACCACCGCGTCGCCCCACTGTGCCGCGACGTAGCCGTCGCCGCTCTCTAGCAGCGAGAACGGCAGCGGCGCCGCAGCTCCCCCGTGGATTATCGCTACCGAGCCGCCCTGGTTGCTCACCCAACTTGGGTGATCCGGGATCCTGTACGGTTCGGCAGCGACCGCCAACCCGGCACCCCACTCGACCATGTGCTGAACAAGCATGTCCTGCGCACCGGCCGAGTGGTTCAGGTTGGCCTGGATCAGCAGGGCCATGGCCCCCTTATGTGCTCTGATCCATGGCCCCTTCCTCCACGGGCCTCTTCTCCCTCGTTGCGGCTGGGCTCGCCGGTGGTGGCATCGCCTCTTCCTGCCTCCTCTTGTCAGGGGCCGGGGCCCCCGGTACTGCCGCTCCCGTTGCCTTTTGTGCCTCCAGGCTCAGAGCGGCCAGTTTGGGGGCCAGTTGGGTCGTTGTCGTCGCCGTCCCTCGGGCTCCTCCTTGCTGCCTCTTCCCTTTGGGTGGGGGCGCACACCCCTTCGTCCCCATCCTGTGCCCCGAGGGTCTTCCCAGATCGGAGCACAGGGGGCACTTCGGTGGGCTGGTGCATTGCGCCACCCTGTGCTCGGGGCTCCCGCAGTTATGGCAGCGCCCGCTGCGGTCCACAGTGCTGGTGCACCGCTGCCTGACGTGGCCCGTTTCCAGGCAGCGGAAGCACTGCAGCGGGCGGTCCGCCAGCGCCTCCACCCGGGCCGTGGTCCACCCGATTCTTATCCTTTTGGCAGCCGCTATCCTCCGCGCAGCCACCAGGGGGCACCTCACCCAGGCGGTGCCCAGGCCCAGCGGAGACGACCGTATCTCCCCGGTCTTCACCTCCGCCGGGCCACATCCTGCGGCCGCCGCAATGGCTGCGGCCACGTCCCCAGTTGTGGTGGCCGCCACCAGGTACCTGACCCTGAGATCGCCCATTTTGATGGGGCGCGACACGGTGACCCCGTCCTCCGCCTTCAGCACCTCAGGCATTCTCAGGGCCAGTGCTTCTGCCTTTGCGGCCCCCTCCGGCCCCGGGATTTCTAAGAGGAGCCCTCCAGTAGCCGCCCTTTTTGGTCGCAGCTCCACGATGTTCAGCTCCGCCAGATCTATCTTGCTGGCGGAGCTCATCGCCTCCGCGTACGTGACCTTCGCCCCTTCCCTGATGGTTAGGGCGACGGCAGCTGTTCGCGGAGGCCTCCTTTGCTGGACCTTGGGAAGGGCGGCCTTGACTCCCTTCTTTCTGTCCCTCGGCGGCTGCTGCTGCTGCGGCTGTCGCTGCCCTCTCGCCTCGATCCTCTTCGTCTTTCGACCGGCCACGACAGCCCACGTGTCCCCGCTCTCCTGACTTCAGCGCCACCCTCGGTACGGAACAGACGTGCTTCACATCGCTCCGCAAATTTTCGCATATTTTTTTGGTAAAAGTGTCGATGAAAATTACGGAAACGTGCCTAAAGTGCTCGACTAACGTACGCGATTAGTGTGTGTAAAAAGTTTCTTCCTGGGAGCATTAATTCCAGAAATACAAAGAAAAGAAAGTTGGCGTCCCCAAGCGCGTCGTTTTTCACGCGTCCGCCATTTTGATTTGGCAGCGTCGCTTCGCTTCTCGGAGCTCCGTGCCGCGATTTCCAAGTGCCACGAAGCCCCGAGTGCAGTGAGTGAATCCAGTGCCATTGAGGAATATTTCACGACACAAGTGGATAACAACGACACGCAAAAAAATCGCGCGCTTTAGCCAACGTAAGAGAAAAGAACGCGCGAAATCACCAAGGCGATAGTGCGGACCGTGGAGAGCGGCCTAGCCAGTTCCTGCGTCCTGATTGGAGCGGGCAAGTGTGCAAGGAAGTGCGGACCGTGGAGAGAGACCAGAACAGTCCCCTGCTTCCTGATTGGTGCGGGCTAGTGCGCAAGAAAGTGCGGACCGTGGAGAGCGGCCTAGCCAGTTCCTGCTTCCTGATTGGAGCGGGCAGGTGCGCAAGTAAGTGCGGACCACGGAGAGAGACCAGGACAGTCCCTGCTTCCTGATTGGAGCGGGCAAGTGAGCAAGGAAGTGCGGACCGTGGAGGGAGACCAGAACAGTCCCCTGCTTCCTGATTGGTGCGGGCTAGTGCGCAAGAAAGTGCGGACCGTGGAGAGCGGCCTAGCCAGTTCCTGCACCCTGATTGGAGCGGGCAAACGCGCAGGACGGTGCGGACCTTGGAGAGCAGCCAGGTGAGTCGTGAGTCGTTGCCTCCCAAACAGCGCGATCAAACGCGAAATAACCCGCGGGTAAACCCCCCCCCCCGCCCACTAACACACCGAGCAAGGTGGAGCCCAAACCTCCGAACCAAATCGCCGAACAACAACCGCGCCCAACACGCGATGTCTCGGCCCCTGGCCGCACCCAAAGAACCCAAAGAATCCTGGGTCGAGATGGATTTCTCCTCCGACCACGAGCCCGTCGCGAAACCCCGCCGCAAGAAATCGCAAAGGAAACGAAAAATTTCCTCCGGCAGCAGCGACCCCAGCGAACATACCCCCCCCCCCCACGGACCAACCCCCCACCGCCCCACCCAAAGCCAACAAAAAGAAGAGCAGATCATGCCCCCCCCCCCCTCTGACGATACCTCCGCCCAACCACGCGAACCGCGAAATATCGGGTCCCTAAAAAGTAAATCAGAGCGAATATATTCCTCCCTGCTGGAATACCTCACCGACCCCACCAATATGATTCAACCAACCTCCATAGCCATTGTCATGCGCAAAGTTGCGAAAATGCAGGGACTCCTCAACGAGTCCCTCCTCCGCAATAGCCACCTAGAAGGAAAGCTCGAGGCTCTCCAACATGTAAATCTCGGTCAGCGCAAAACAATCGAATTAGCCACAACCGCGAAAACAATCGCGCCCACGGCCCGACCTCTCACGTACGCGCAACGCATCGGTGTCAAATCCAGCACCGCAGCGCGTTCCAGCCTCAGGCAAGACCCCCCCACCATCGTAACGATCACGCCGTCCAATCCCAAAACATTCGAGACGAGCCAAAAGACCAAAGAGGCCCTCTTCAAGCTCGTCTCCCCGAGGAAAGACAAGATTCAGGTGAAGAACGTACGCCGTATACAAGGCAACGGGGTCCTAGTTGAGACAACCAGGAAAGAGGACATCATCACGCTTATGGCTAACGAGAAGCTTAAAGCAGCCGGCCTCATCGTAGGCGCACCACCGAAGAGGAACCCGCGCCTGATCGTCTACGATGTCCCACAAGCAGACACCGACGAAGCTATTCTCAGCGCAATAATAGAACAAAATCTAACGGCAGCGCAAAAACTCTCGGCAAAAAACCAGCTGAAAGTTGCATTTCGGTCAGGAGACAAGAACAAAGAGAAATGCAACATTATACTAGAAGCATCTAAAGAAACAAGGGCCCACCTCATCCAGAAGGAGCGCATCTACGTAGGATGGAACTGCTGCAGAGTCAACGACTACATCGCCGCAACCCGCTGCTACAAGTGCCACGGCTATGGACACACCACGAAGTACTGCAACGCACAGACCGAGGTATGTGGACATTGCTCAGTACAAGGCCACGCCTTTAAAGACTGCCCAAACAAATCGCGACCCGCCACCTGTGCTTCCTGCCATAAGGCTGGTAAAAACTCCAACCATAGCGTGAAAAGTAATGCATGCCCTGCATACATATCCGCGATTAATCAGGTCCTCTCCCGTACCGACTATGGTAACTAACCATAGACCCATTCCCCCAGCTATAAACATCGCCCAACTTAACATGAGGAGGTCCCAAATGGTCAGTTTGGAAACAGCTAGGGTGCTCGAAGAACGCAACATCGACGTTCTACTCATGCAAGAGCCATACAATCCCAAAGGGAACTTCATCGGCTTCGGTTCACGCGCCCTAATTATCACTGGTTCTGCCGCTGGAACCAGCGCAATGGCAGGAATCTACATCCGGAATAAAAACTTCACCGTGCTTAAACTCCCCCACCTAAGCGACAACAACTGCACTTGCATCGAGATCACCAGCCCCGCGGGTAAAATTTACCTCGTTAGCATGTACTTTCAACATAGCCATGCAATAGACCCATACCTCAACCAGCTCAGACGAATCGTTAACCAAATACCTCGGGAAAAACTCATCATCGGAGCGGACGCAAATGCAAAGTCACCCCTCTGGTACATTTTTTTTTTTTTTTTTTTTTCATTTAATTTCCAGGTAGGTTTGCGACTCGAGCATTCAGCTCATTGTCGCTTGGTACTACTATTTTTCATTTTTAACTAAATGTGTTTATTTAGGTTTAATCTTTAGTTTGTTTTATTTTATATTATTTTATTTTATTTTATTTTGTTTTGTTTTATTTTATTTTGTTTCAGTTCTATTTCTATTTACTTAATAATTGATCTGGTATTTTATTCTTCTCAATGCGAATCTCTTAGCCGTCGGAGCAAATCGCCCCGCCGTTGCCCGTCCCTAGCCCCGAGGAGGCGGATTCTCTACTTTCCAGTTCCATTTCTAGTATGATTCTTCTTCGTTTTTCAAAAATCCTAGATGAATATTCCACAAATTTCTTGTATTTTTGTTTTGTGTTTATTAAATTTTCTCTGTTTCTTTCTGTTTCTGTATTTTTTAATTCTTCGTATCTGTATTCTTCATACTGCGGGCATTTATATATCATGTGTTCAATTGTTTCTTCTACTTCTTCCTGGCAGACTTGACAATTAATTAGGTCGGTACTTCCCCTTCTATGAAGGGAGCTATTAATTGATCCATAACCTGTTAGTAGGTATACACAATAACGTCCAGGTCTGAACCATTCATTATTTTTGGCGAATGTAACGTTATTTATAAATTGATATGTTATTCTACCTTTAGTTTCTGAGTCCCATCTTTTTTGCCATTCTTTATATATTAATTCATCAATCTTTTTAGCTTCATCCTCTAATCTTTTGTTTTCAGTTCTTGGGTCTATTATATCTATCTCTCTGTATGTATATGTTTTCCAAGTTGTATGTAAATTCCTTTTAACTCTATTGATTAATGCTTGTGCTACAATTTCCAAGTCTAACGGGAGAGCACCTGCAATTGTTTGCATTGCAACTGTTGAGGTTGTTCTACAAGCTCTAGTCATAATCAATAGTAAAAGCCTTTGTGTTGCTAAAATCTGTCTTTGGTTATGCGAACTATGTACTACATCATACCAAGTAGAAGAACAATATTTTGCTATCGGCAAAAGCACCGCTCTGTACATAATATTGACAGTATGTGTTTTCAGACCCCAGGAGTCTCTAACTACTCTTTTTAGTGCCATAGAGAATTTTAAAATTTTGTTCCTTATGTATTTTGCGTGCTCAATGAAATTTAAATTTTCATCTACTATCATTCCTAAATATTTTATTTTTGTTGTAAATTTTATTTTTTCGTTATACACATTTATGATTGGTAGTCTATTTTTATTTAGTTTTCCTTTTAGCATCATCGCATTTGTTTTATTTATTGATACTTTTAGTTTATTTTCTTCGCACCAATTTATTAGTATTTGTAGTATCTGTTTTGCTCGTTCTTCAATTTCGATTCTAGAATTACCTTTAATAATTATTGCTAAATCATCTGAGTAAGCTATAAATTCATTATTTAGATCGTTTTCTTCGGAATACTTATGCAGGCGATCAAGCAGGGGGTCCATGCACCATCCCCACGCCATGGGTCCGATCACAGACCCCTGCGGGCAGCCTCTTTTCATTTTCTTAGAGATTTTTTCGAATTTAGAGGCTATTACCATTTTTCTATCTTGAAAATAATTCTTTATTATTTTCATTAGGTTTGAACTGCATTCCGCAGAGACTAATCTATTTAGTATTGCCGGCCACCAAAGATGATCAAATGCGGCTTCGATGTCTATAAATATTCCCATTATGTATTTAATAGTGTTATCCATTAAGCTTCTTTTTAATGTTATTAATGCATCTTCGGTTGATTTTTTAGATCTGAACCCAAATTGGTTTGGATTTTCCAATTCTTTGTTAATGTAATAATGTTGGATTCTTTGTGTTAATATTCTTTCGAATATTTTTCCAAGTACTGGTAATAACGCAATTGGTCTATAAGAATTTATATTGTTTCTATCTCTTAGCTGATCCTTTAGTATTATTTTTAATTTTGCCTTTTTCCATTCCGTTGGGAAAATATCATTTCTAAGACAGTTATTAAATAAATTATAAATTATATCTTTATTGCATGTCCATAGTTTAATTATTATTTCAGATGCAAATCCATCAATACCAGGCGCTTTACGATTTTTACACTTATTCAATGACGACTTTATTTCATTTAGTTCTATATCGGGTTCTAAATTACTATTATAATATTCCTTGTTTTTATTTCTTATATTTGCATGTAATGCTATTTCGTTATCAATATTATCATCCGGAACACATTTGTTTATTAACGCTTTCATCGTGTCCGTCCAAGTATACGTGATTTCTCCCGTCGGTAGTACTAAAGAGCTCATAGGTGAATCTTTTTTAATTTTATTTCTAATTATTTTATATACTAGACTCCAGGGGTCTTTGTTTCCTTCAGAGTCTACAAAGCTTTTCCATGTTGTCTTCTTCGTTTTCTTGATTAGTGCTACATATTTGTTTCTTTTCGTTTTATAGTCCTTGACGTATTGATCAATCAGAGATTCAAAATTTAATTTTTTCGCTCTTATTAGTTGTTTTTTACTCTTATTAACACTTTTCCTAGCTTCATTTATTTCGTTATTCCACCATGGAACCGATCTATTATTTATTTTCTTGTCTGGGATAGAATATTTACAGCAGTGTTTTAGTGTTTTATTAAATAGTTTTACTGCGGAATTTGGTGGTTCGGTTTTTAATCTTGTTATTATATTATTATCAAATTTTATTTTAACCATTTCGTTAAATTTTTCCCAGTTAGCTTTTTTGATATTATAGTTATTTGTTTTTGTCCAATCATGTTTTATTCTGTTTTCATTATTTATCTTTATTTTGATTTTAAATAAAATCAAATTATGGTCACTAGTTGTACATTCATCGCTTACTGTCCAATCAACCAGTTTTGTGGCTAGATTGGGACTGGCCAAAGTTAAGTCAATATTAGATTCCGAGGTTGGAGTAGAATATGTCGGTATTTGGTTTGGTTTGTTAATTATTTGTAAGTCATTTATTGTTATGAACTCTTCAATTAGACTTCCTCTCTCATTAGATTCTTTTGAGTACCAGGATTCAGACCATGCGTTAGAATCCATTGTTATAATTATTTCTTTTCCTTGTAATTTGCTCAATATGTTATTTATTTTTTCTAGAAATGGTTCAATAGGTTTTGAGAATTGACAGTAAACATTGATCACAAAAATTTCTATCATCTTGGTTTTTATTTGAAAACATAATATGTGTTGATCATTGCCCGGGAATAATAAAGTTTCAGAGTTTTTTCTATTTATGGCCGCTGCCACCCATGGGTAACCTTCAGTAGGTTGGAGGACTATTGTTTCAGGGCTATTATATCCGGTAACTTTATTTTTATAACAATACGGTTCTTGCATGCATAATATGTCAATATTTTTTTCTTTAATGATTAAATTTAAATTAGCAGCGGCTGCGCAAGATCTCTGTGCATTTATTTGGGCAAATTTTAATTCCATTTTATTTTATTTTTATAGAAATCTAGATACTTTAAGTATTCCGGGCAATTTTTGTTTCGTATACTGTGCTCTATTTCTTTTCTTTTAGCCTTTTTACAATTTATACATTTTGGTTTCTCTTTACTAGTACAATTTTCTCTTGCATGTTCTTTAGAGCCGCAGTGTTCACACAGCTGGTCCGGCGCATTGCATACTTTGGCTATATGTCCATACCCATGACATTTATAGCATCTAACTATATTGATATATTCACGTATTTTGTAAACTCTCCAGGCCATATAAATTTTTCCTTTTTCCAGTATTTCCCAGTATTCTTTACTTGGGATCTGTACAATCCAGTTTACTCTGCTCTCGTCTTTTGCTTTAAAACTATGTACAAAATTTATGTTTTCGAGCATTTCTTTTTCTTCTGCCACGGTTTTTCCATTAAGATTTTTACATATTAATTGTTGTTTTAATTCATCTGTCTTATGTTCTTTTTCCACGTCGTATATTATTATTGACGGGTTTATTTTCTTGGGTTTTTCAATTTTCAACCCAATTTTTTCTAAATTGCATGTTTTTATTAATTCTAGGTCTTCTTTATCTTTAACTTCCAGAACAACTCCTTTATTTTTCATTTGTCTTATGTTTTTTACTCTAAGTTTATTTTTAACATCTTTTAATTTAGCTATTATTTCCTCTTTTAATTCTTCGTTATTTCTTTTGTCGGAGTCTTCTTCTGGTTTTATTAGGAGTA
Source organism: Nomada goodeniana (assembly GCA_963969485.1). NCBI lineage: Eukaryota > Metazoa > Arthropoda > Insecta > Hymenoptera > Apidae > Nomada > Nomada goodeniana. The sequence goes on along the minus strand of OZ018306.1, from coordinate 5,025,953 downwards.
CTTCAGATTTTTCTTTATGTTTTTCAGTTCTAGGTGATATAATTCTGTCTGTGGGTCTTAAGTTTTGTGAGGTTTGTAGAATTTGTGCATATGATAGTCTTTCTTTGTCTGTATCTTCCTTATTAAGTTTTAAATTTTGATTTTCTATATATTGATCTTGTAATTTTGATTCGAGTTTTAGCCACTTTTCTAATATGTATTTTATTGCGGGTTTTGATATTTTGTTGTTTTCAGAAAAAAGGAATGCTTCAAGTTCTTTTGGTTCATTTCTTATTTCATTCATTGTATCATTTTCTTTATTATTATCGATTTCAGTATTGCTTCCATTTTTCTTTCTTCTTTTAATAGTCAATCTCCTTGTCATCATTCTTTCATCTTGTGCCGACGAAGCCGACACCGACGAAACGGAACTCCTCCGGCTAGCAACTCGTCTTTCATCTCCCGTTTCCATACTTTCATCTTCAACATCCATACTTCTGCTACTTCTTGTTTTCCTTATATTAGTTTTTGTTTTAATTGAATCCATATTTGGTCCCACGAATAGGTCGGAAAGGGTGGTCCACCGGGGCAGAGCCGCCATACCCCGGTAAGGCTAGATACAACCGGGTTTCGCCAGGTACCCGGAGGTTGGCCGCTAACGGCTGGTGCACCCACCAACCACGCCCCAGTGCCATCGACTGGGACGCCCCTCTTCGCCGCGCGCCATAGCTTGGGGTGAGGGATTTTTTATAGAGGTTGTCATCCTCGCGGCCCGGCCGGTTAAGGCAAGACCCCCGTTCCCGTGAGACATGACCACGGGTTTACGGTGTGCTAAGAGCTCGGGTACCTTGGGCTCGCTAAGACCCATACTGTGTCCGCCCCTGGCCCGACCAAGGTCGAACCAGGGACGGCCACAGCCCCTGAGGGAACCCCTCTGGTACAGCAGACTCGCGGACCCCCGCGGAGAAGCACTCGCCGAAACCATAGCAGATATCAACCTTCTCGTCTTAAACGAGCCAGGAAACCTACCAACCTTCCGCTCACATAAAGGAAGCACGCGCATTGACATTTCTCTGGCCACACCTCAAGCGGCACAATTCGTTCGAAACTGGCGCGTAATAGAAGGACAGACAACGAGCGACCACAACCTCATAACATTCAGCCTCCAGACTAGCACACCACCCAGCCACCCCCCGCAATTACAACGCTTCAATACCAGAAAAGCCAACTGGGAGAAATTCCAGGAGGCCCTAATGGAAAAGAAGTCATCCCTCCAGGAAACCCTACGCGCCTCCTCCGCTGAAGAATTGGAGGCAGCCGCTGCCTCCCTACAGTCCGCGATAATTGATGCATGCAACGCGGCAATAAAACTCAAATCCGCACACCCCCACTCCGTACCATGGTGGACAGAAACGCTAACTTCACTTAAGAGGAAAACATACAAGGCAAGAAAGGCCTACCAGACCGAAAAAGACCCAACTCAGATTACGCAACGCAGACAAACGTACACACAAGCCAGACGACAATATACAACAGAAGTTAAGAAAGCCAAAAAAACCAGCTGGCAAGAGTTCGTAACCGACATGGGAAACGAGAATCCTTAGGGAGTAACTTACAAACTGCGTATGCAGAAGATCCTCCCCGAGAAAGCCCTCGCAGCCTCACCTCTCGGCAACGAAACCAGCTGGGATCAATCTGCTTTCAGGCTCCTAAATAGCCTTGTACCAGACGACACACCTGACCTTACAGACGCCCAACGCACCATGAGACGGACCCGCGACTCCCCCCCCCCCCCCCCCAACACGCCGGACGCGATCGAATTCAATGCACTAGAAATCCGCAACGCAATTTTCAGCCTGAACAACGGTAAGGCACCAGGCCCGGATAGAATCGAAGTCGAAACCCTGAAAGCTGCGTATGGCACTCTGCACGAGGAAATCCGCACCCTATACAACAGCTGTCTCTCCCTAGGAGTTTTCCCTAAAATCTGGAAAACCGGCTCAATCCGCGCCCTCCTAAAAAGCCCAGACAAGGATGAGAATCTAGCCTCCTCATACAGGCCTATCTGCCTACTGCCAGTACTCGGCAAATGCCTTGAAAAACTCCTAGCTAGCAGAATCTCCAGCACCCTCAACGACCCGCTATTCGCCTCCACTCGACAATTCGGTTTCAAGCGTAAGAAGTCAACCGAGGACGCAATCCTCAAAGTCAGAGAGCTAACAGCCGACACCAAACGATACTTTTACACACTAGCTCTACTGTTCGACATCTCAGGCGCATTCGATAACGTCTGCTGGCCAAGCATCCTCCATAGCCTAAAGAAAAGATCATGCCCTAGAAACGCCTACAATTTAATCTCTGACTATTTAAGAAACCGCGAAGTCACAATTATCGATAAAACAAACTCCGTCCGTAAATCAGTCTCCAAAGGCTGCCCCCAGGGCTCCATCCTTGGCCCCAGCCTATGGAATCTTGTCTTCGATGACCTCCTCATGACCCTTGCAAACGCAGGATTCGAAGCAGTCGCCTACGCTGACGATCTTCTCATCCTGGTCCCCGCCAGCTCCAGAAATGACCTAGGCACCCGCGGACAACTCGCGGCAACAATGGTAGAGGAATGGTGCGTGCACGAAAAACTGACACTCTCCTCCTCGAAATCAGAAATGATTCTCCTGAAGGGTAAACTGGACACTAAAAAACCGCCTAGCATCAAAATTTACGGGAAACAGATTAAACTAGCACAAACGGTAAAATACCTGGGGATCCACCTAGACGCTGGCCTCAGGATAAATAGCCACGTGACCCAAATCAGACATAAAAGAACACAAAAATTCAACTCCCTCGCCGCAATAGCGAAAAGGGAATGGGGCCTCATCCACAAAAGCCTCAGAAGCCTATATACCAGTCTATTCGTCCCAATTGCCACATATGCGGCGGCGGCGTGGTATGGCCTCCTGAGCAAGTCCGACGCCAAAGAAATCCTCCGAGCACAAAGGGCAGTGCTCCTCCGCACCACGAAAGCCTACAGGACAGTTTCGACAGAAGCACTCCCAGTCATCTCGGGAACGCTCCCCATAGATCTAAAAGCAAAGGAAGCAGCTTTAAGATATAATATCAGAAAACAGATCCCCTTTAATATCGGCGAATATCGATTCCCCGATGACACAAAAACACAAAACCCCCGGACGGCCATTCTTAAACATCTCATTGCGGAATGGCAAAACAGATGGGACAAATCCACGGACGGCAGACACACGCACGACATTTTCAGTAACGTAACTGACAGACTACAGCTAAGACACCTCACCACGACACACTACACCACGCAATTCCTAACCGGACATGGTGACTTCAAGTCGAAACTGCTTGGCTTCAACCTCGCGCCCAGCAGCGAGTGCGAATGTGGCAGGGGTGCGGAGACTGTCTCGCACGTCCTTTTTGAATGTGCACAGTGGGAGATGGAAAGGGAGCCACTGAGGCGCCGGACTGCCGAGCTTGGAGTGGCCTGGCCGCCGTCGATTCGACGGCTCTGCAACTCCGATCTACACGCGCAGTTTATATCATCCTCAAGATTAATTCTAAGACAAAAAGAAACAAAATGGACAAAACGAACGATACACACGACTCAAGCACGCACCCCCCCCCCCCCCGACCCCCCCGGCCCTCCGCAGGAGCACAAGGAGCACACGTTCCTCCGCCTGACCCCCTTCTCTTCCCTTTTTTTTTTTTTTTTTTTTTAGTAGTAGTAGTAGTAGTAGTAGTAGTAGAAGTAGTTGTAGTTTTAGTTGTAGTTTCAGATTAGCACCTCGACCCCCTATGCAGGCGGCGCCCCGGCGCTGTGGCGGGTGAGGTTCAATGGCTCACGCCAACCTGCCGGGATCGAGCGATAAGCTGGCGGCTCTACCTCCTCGTGGTCCCCGCTGGACAACTCTCCCCGTTGCTTGTAACGGGGAGGGTTGACTAAACGAGCCGCCTCTCTCACGGGTAGATCCAACTTGCTCAATGAATCCTCACGGACGAGAGCAGGGTTTTTCCAAGCTGCGGGCATCTGCACCGTCGCCCGCCGCTCCCCTGGCAGCGATCGCTAGAAAGTACTTCAAAAAGCTAACACCATCCTGCTGGCAAAGCTGCTATAGGGGAAACCCTGAGGCGCAGCGCGTCGTATACCGACCTCAAAGCCGACACTATCTGTCCCCGCTCTCCTGTGTCCGTGGGACGGTGTTGGGGGAGGGGGGCGGCGTCGGTGCGGCAGGCATCTCCCGCCGTCGTGCCGCAGCGGGTCCGGCAGGCTCTCCTCGCCCGCTCGCCACCGTCGCCTGGGCCCTCACCTCCCTGATGCGGGCCTCTCCTGCCGTCTCGGGTCTCCTCGCCGCCGACGTGGCCCGGCGAGGGGCCTCTCTCGCCCAGCCCGCGGAGAGCTCCTTCCTGAGGGAGACGAGGCGCCTCTCCACCCTCCCCATGAAGGCGTCCAACAGCGCCCCCAGACGCTCCTCCGTTATGGCCGGGGCACTCATGCTGGCTGAGGCGTGGGCAGTCCTCGTCCTTTCCCCGCTCTCCTTCGGTTTGCGGGCGGCTCCGGTGTTCTCCGCCGTTGCTGCTGCCGCTGGGGCCGCCTTCGCTGGGGCCGCCTTCGCTGGGGCCGCCTTCGCTGGGGCCGCCTTCGCTGGGGCCGCCTTCGCTGGGGCCGCCTTCGCTGCGGTCAGCGCCAACTCGAGGTCAGCCACCCGTCCGCGCAGCCTGAGGTTCTCCTCCTCGATGTGCTGCGCGTTGGTGGTGGCCGACCTTTTTGCCATCTCGGTGGCCGCCGCGCTGACTGTTAGCGCGGCCACCTTCAGGTCCCTCACATAAGTCCCCTTCAGGTGGGAACTCGTGAGGGCCACCTTCCGCACTACGTCCATGTGAGACAGTATCTTCGCCCCCAGGTTAGGCGTCGGCTGCTCCCTCAGCTCTCTCGCCATCTCCGTCTCCGTGGGCATCCTCTTCGTGGCCGATGAGCGTCTGGGAGGAGACACCTCCTCCTCAGAGCTCACCCGCCCCCTTCCTTTGCGGTACAGTCTTCCGCCGTCTGCCTCTTTGGAGACCCTCGGTCTCTTCCTTCCGTTCGTTGTGGACACACTGGACTCCGTGTCACAGTCGTCCTCCGAGATTTCGCAGACCGGTTTTCCGGCCTGCGCCGCCTCCGTTCCTCTTGCGCCACCCCTCGATGGTCCCGGGGTCGCCTCCTTTCCGCCGTTGTTGCAACTCACAGGTTTCCCTGTGAGTGTGGCCCTCCTCGCCGGACTCGCACTGCGAGAGCGCGCTCCCTCCTCTCCTCGTGCTTTGGTTGTGTTTGTTTGAGACATATTGGCAGATACAGTTTGAACACTTCGCCCATCATGGGACCCCCACCGCAGTGGAGGCACTTCCGTGTTTAAATTTTCCCCTAGTTATGGATGCCGAAGCCGAGAAGCGGTTTTTCAGATGGTCAGTCCTATCGGCACCAGGTGACTCTACAGAAAAATGTTACGGGATAGGCCCGCGCCATATTAGATGCTAGAGGTTTAACGTCACCCCTGTTGAATGGGCGACACCGGATCCGAGCCGATGCCAGACCCAAACTTCGGGCTAGACGTGCTGCGATTTAACCTACGCAGCGTCGGTTACGAGGAAATACTGACCGGGTAATCCTCCATACCTGCGCCCAAATACCCCACTTCAACCCCGTCATAGGCTCCAGACAGTGAAACGCGTGAGCGGTTCTCCCACGTTTAACGTACGGGTTCACGGGACCTTTGCCATAATTACAGGACTTACATTTACCCTTATTACTACCGCAGAGGTCAGGTACTAACATCACGCGCCACTCCGGTCGGGGGGCAACTACTCCCCCCTTGGTTAGTCTGCCGGGAATATCCATAGGGCATCGACCGCAGCCCATTCACACACACAATCACACGAAAGGTGAGCCGCTACTTTGTTTTCACCGTTCAGCCCAAGCCCTTCCGGCATGGTTGGACCTGCCGGGAATGAAGCTCCCGCCGGCATGGTCTTGGGCCTCATTACGGCTACTTAAGCCCCTACACCACGTCAAGGTGGCGGCTCCTAGTAGGGGAACCTAACCCAAACCTAACCCAAACCTAATCCAAACCTTAATTGCTGCTAGTAATTCAGCTTCGTGTGGTATATTTCGAAGCACTTTTCTAAGCAGAGTCCAACATAACATCTGCGACACCAGAACCTACTATCTCTCGTTCTTCCACGGGTCACGTATGCATATTGGCCTGCCGGCTCCCACCTGACTAGCGGCTCAGGCCCACTCCAACCTTAGAAGGATACACAACATGGTACGTCCTTTGCTCAGCCATCACACACGTTTGGTATATGTATACTGCACATCTTCTTTGTTGCGTTTTTGTTTTTCCGATTAGGGATATGTTTGTTATAAAATGTCTTCCGTGTAGTCTAGCTACTGTATTGTCTGATGGATGTCTTGTATCTATGTGTGGTTCTTGTTGTGTTCTGAACATCAAAAAAGGCCTTCTACTAAAGTTGTTCGGAATTGTAAATGCTGGATACGTTTATTTCCAATATTTTTATTATATATAATCATGGCAGTGTTAACCGTTGCATTGAGAAATCGGCGGAAGAGTTTCATATACCACTTATGCAAACGTTTTCTCTCGACGACAAAAGTCTGGAGTACTTGGTCTTTCAAATCAACACCACCCATCATATTATTATAATCAATATTGGAAATGGTGTGTTAAATAAAATAACTATTATATTTTTCTCAATCAATGTATTTAAAATAGCTCAGAAGGAATGTCCTTTCACTTTGAAATGTTCTCTTGAGCTGAATAGAAACACCCACAAGAACTGGGTACTTATACCTACGAATGCGCATTGCCTCATTTTATAACCGGGGCCCTTTTGTCTCCCCAAGAAGAGCCCCATCTGGTTCTCTTACTATCTTTATTAGTAATACATTTCTAAGAACGTTGAGACAATTTTGTTCTAGCATATTTTGTATTCACTATCAATAGCAAATATCCAACAATCAATTACAATCTTTGGTTTCACTCTTTCTTTGCTTCTTTTTCTTTCTAGTTCAGTGCCCGCTTTGTGGAAAGTAGAAATCATGATAGCTGCTTTTTTATCCTGCCACTGTAGTACAGTAATAGGGTCGGAATATTGTGCATTTCGTTCACCTCTCTTCAATTTGGTATTTTTTATTCCATTTGGAACATTTCTTCTGGATATGCGAAGCGGTCCTACACAGTCGGTACCATTGGTTTTCAGGAATTTCGCTAAGGATGGTGAATTATAATAATTGTCCATCCACGAAGTATGGCCTCGGTGAAGTAATGGATCAGAATGGTGTAAAACGATTGCATCTGTTTTTCCAGTTTTGTGATCTATTAGTGATTAATTCAAATATGTGTCACGTCCGGTATATACTAAAAAGATCCACAAATATCCAGTCTTTGCTTCGCACAATTCATAAGTTTTTATTCCAAATGTGGAGGGTTTCAGAGGTAAATATTGCTTGAAGGATAGTCTTCCTTTCCACAAAGTCAATGATTCGTCTATAGATATGTTTCTATCGGGGTAGTATAAACGTTGAAATGTCGTACATATGTGTTGGATGATTGGATATATTTTATGTAATTTATCAGGTCCTTTATAAGCATCTATTTTAGTATTATCCGAGAAGTAAAAAAATTGACATATAAGAAAGAATCTATCCATGGATATTATTTTAGTAAAGATAGGCGTCGACAAGCATTCTTTTTTTTGCAAAATAAGATTTCAATGTTGGTTTATTTATTATTCCCATGAGTAAAAATAAAGCCAAGGCTACATATATTTCATCGGTTGTTACTGGTATCCATGTCTTTACTGCAGATCGCGGTCGGAAAACAGTTGCAGAGATAAACTGTTGTGCATATCGATTAGTTTCTTTCGTTATATATTCCACAATTTGGATATCGAAAAGTAACAAAAATGTCTTTACTATGTCTACAACGTTTGCAGCTTCATTTTGTGGTCCATGATTTTGATTGAAAGTTTCTTGTTTTCCATTATATGTGTCAGTACTTTGCCAAACAAATTCATTATCTCCACCTTCTACCAATGAAGAGCTCTCCGTATCTTCATGTTCAAAATTGATAATTTCGTCCAGTTGCGCTACATCGTCAACTGCATGATCGCTGCACTGGCTTTCACTTTCATAAGACGTATCACTATCTTCAGATTCACTCGCGGGAACAGTTCGACTTATCGAAGACATGGCTAAGATTGAACTATAATGAAAGCCCATGGTCGTCGAGGATGAAGAACTGTGTCCGCAGCGATAAAGAAAGCAATGCAAATTGTGTAGCTTAAAACTGACAAGGAAGGTTCGGCAACCCGAAGATTCCGAAAATTATGAAACTTTGCATACAAGTACAGTATGTCATCCGTAATACAACCCTTTTTTCCAATTGTGCCATAATTCGGTGTTAAGGGGTGAAATCAGCCCTTGAAAAAAATCGAGAATTTTCTTTTTCGTGAAATATCTGAGGAACGCTGCGAGATATCTGAAAAAAGTTTAATTCAAACTTGCATCGTTTTATTGTGTTTACTTAACTGCGTAAAAAATTTGTTGGAAAAATACGTGGCTTTCGAGTTACCCCTCCCCCCTAAGAAAATATTGTTTACTGTTCGTGCTGAAATACCTCTGGGTACCCTCTTCTCATATCTCTAAATGATATATGTGTTGAAATTTTTTGTTAAATAAAAAAAAACATTGTTAACGAGTTCGGATTCCTTTTACGCACTTTTCTTTAATAAGCTGCTCACACAACACAATACTTATATAGTTTACATTTATTTTAAGTTCACTTACATCAAAGTTATTCATATTAAATTTAATTGTAGCAGTAAGACAGTTTTTTTCAATAAAATGGTTATTTACATATTTAACACGTTAGGCCCGGCGCCGGTCCTGGGGACCGGCAGTGAACTTTCCGTGTGGCCGGCGCCGGTCCCTGAGGACCGGCACTAGAATTTTCGTTTGGCTGTTGTCGGTCCGTGGGACCGACAGTATTAAAGTTAAAAAATAAATATATTCTCAATGAAATGTGATCAAATGTAGTTTAAAAATATTTCTCTTGACGTGTCACTATCTTCTTCTCTTTCGGACATATTCAATGTTATGGGCAATAACTATTTTCAAAACTAAACTCAACTTTCTTTTTACGAACAATCTGTACACTTCGGTAGGTCTGTTCAAACTGATCGCCTCTTGGAGGTACGTACGTGGCAGACCTATAGATCATACGAAAATATAGTGAACAGAATCACACATACACCTAAAAGACGTCGAAAATAGCGCGACAAAGAAGAATTCCTTATCTCTTGGCGATACCCTACAACATTGTATCGCTCGCCGGCTGCCGGCTGAACGGAAAGGACAGCAAATTCGGCGCCGGGCTTAACGTGTTAAATATTCTTTTTTAAACCACTGATGAATACAATGAAAATTACGGTTTATAGTTACGGTTACATAGTGCTCAAATTGTAGAGCATATTACGCCTACAGAATATGAAGAAGATAATTTTGACCCTGGAGAGTGTATTGTTGATGAAGTAGGTGGAAAAGTCGATATAAGTTATAAGAAAAAAGCTGTGGAGTTTTGGAAAAGCGGAAGACAAACACTTCGACCGCTAACCACTGAACAAAAAAACTTTCGGAAGGTTACATCGGTGCATCAGCTATACAGGTGGGCTGCGGGTCTTGAGAAGGGTGGAACAAATGCAGATAAACTTAAATTTATTACGGAATATGTATTGCAAAAGTTTGAAGAAGCTTCTGACAGGAGACTTATTGTCCATGACATGAATTTGAGATTATGGGCTTTGGAAGCAAAAGATCTGCTAGTGGACATACCCGAATTCAAGGCAGGTAAATGGTGGATTTGGAATTTCAAGAATGTGCATGGAATCGTATCTCGCAAGATAACAACATTCAGAACGCGATCTACGTTTCAAGGTATTGGCAACTTGCAAAATGTTGCAGCAACTTTTGTTTCGAACGTAAGATCTAGCATTTCAACAATCGGAGTTGAAGAAATTTATAATGTAGACGAGAGTGGCTTCAACCTTGAAATACATTCTGGACGAACATTGGCAAAATCAGGAGTGAAAAGAGTAGAAGCAGTGATTCAATCGGTGTCCGCTACGACACACAGTTACACTATTATGCCTATTATTTCAGCAAGCGGGCGTCTGCTTTCACCCTTATACATAGTTTTGAAAGAGCATACAGGAACATTTGGCCCCAAGGTGCAAGAAACACTATTCCGACCAAGCAATATTTACATCGAAGCTTCGAAATCAGGAAAACTCACGGCAGAACATTTCAAAACTTGGTTTATCGAAGTGTATCTGCCCAATACTGGCCGCAAAAGTATGCTACTACTCGATTCGTGGTTTGGACACTGCCCAAATCAGTTAAATCAGATGATTCCAGAAAATCAAGAAGTGGCATTTTCAATCATTCCAAAGAAAACGACGGGTATGATTCAACCTTTGGATGTATTTGGTTTCCGCATTTGGAAAAATTTTGTACGGACATTTTCGGATAATGTAATTCTCCTGGACGAAAATATCAATCTGCATTCACGCAATGAAATAATTAAATTACAGCCGTTAAACCATAACCAACTTTCTTCGCCCAGATTCAAAAATCTTTTCCACTATGCTTGGTTTAAAAGGGGATATCTAGAAACGCATCCCAGCGAGTTCCAAAATCCCGTAGATTTCTGTTACTATAGGAGTGAAAAAACTATACCAAAGTGTAGTATTTGTGGCGGGGCAGCCTTTATGCGATGTGCTTGGTGTGGCGAGTACCTTTGTTTCGAACATTTCTACGAGCAATATAATTATTGTACCAATTACAAACCGTGAGTTTTACTATTTTTGTCGTTTGTTACTTATACAATCCTTCGATGTGGAAAAATGTACAAAAAGAGAGTGGAAACGTTTAAATGCTTATTTTATTATTAATAACTTTGATGTAAGTGAACTTAAAATAAATGTAAATTATATAAGTATTGTGTTGTGAGAGCAGTTTATTAAAGAAAAGTGCGTAAAAGGAGTCCAAACTCGTTAATAATGTTTTTTTTTATTTAACAAAAAATTTCAACACATATCATTTAGAGATATGAAAAGAGGGTACCCAGAGGTATTTCAGCACGAATAGTAAACAATATTTTCTTAGGGCGGAGGGGGTGGGGGGAGGGGTAACTCGAAAACCACGTATTTTTCCAACAAATTTTTTACGCAGTTAAGTAAACACAATAGAACGATGCAAGTTTGAATTAAACTTTTTTCAGATATCTCTCAGCGTTCCTGAGATATTTCACGAAAAAGAAAATTCTCGATTTTTTTCAAGGGCTGATTTCACCCCTTAAAACCGAGTTCTGGCACAATTGGAAAATAGGGTTGTATTACGGATGACATACTGTACTTGTATGCAAAGTTTCATAATTTTCGGAATCTTCGGGTTGCCGAACCTTCCTTGTTAGACGAGAAGGCGATTGTTACGGATATGGCGACGGGCGATGAGGTGGTGAACGTTTATGCAGGGGTACCCGAAGGCTCGGTCCTGGGCCCCCTGCTCTGGAACATGGTTTATGACGGAGCCCTAAACCTGACCAGACGCGACGCCACCCTGATCGCATTCGCCGACGACCTTGTCCATTTGGTCATGGGCCGGGATTTGGACCAGGTGCAGGAGGGCATTAACGCCATGTTCGGACAGATCCTGTCATGGTTCTCTGCGAAGGGCCTGCAGATCTTCCCGGACAAAACGAGCGTTATCCTCCTCACCAGGAAGTGGATATCAAATCCGGCGGACGTAATGATACACGTGACCAAAGCGGTGGGCAAGGCGACCAAGCTGATGTCCGCCCTGATACCGCTTCTGCCGAACCCCGGGGGGACCTAGGCAGCGGTCCTAGTTGGTCCTCGGTTGCTCTGTACGGGGCGCCCTTCTGGGGGAGGCAGGCGTTGGACAGGCATACCTTGAATTCTGCTCTGAGGAGGGCGCACAAAATTCCTGTCGTCAGGACGGCATGCTGCTACCGCTCCGTAGCGTACGATGCGGCTTGAGTCCTGGCGGGGATCCCCCCGATACACCTACGCATAGAGCAGCGGGACCGTTGGTACGAGGCCTCCAGGATGCGTGCAGGAACCGACAACCCTCCGGCGGCGGGCCGGCCAGCGGCGAGGGATGCCCTGAGGGTGGAGATGCTTGCAAAATGGCACGGCGAATGGGCTGCATTCAAAAGCACGAACTGGAGATGGAGACTTATCCCGAACCTGCAAGAGTGGTTAAAGGGGCAGACGACCTGCCACCTGGAATACCACGTGGCGGAGCTCCGTGAAATTGTTCGCCAACAACCACACCAACCTTTTACTTTTATGACCCCACGCGGCCAATCCAATATAGATCTAACACTGGCCAGCCCTAACATTCGAAAATATATAAAAGAATGGAAAGTAAATTTAAATTGTGCAAGAAGCGACCATAATTTGATAACCTTTAAAATAACGATAGATAGACAAAATCCCAATATAAGAGAAACCCAACATATTGAAAAACCATTTAACTTCAAAAGAGCTAATTGGGAACAATTTGGTATACGAATAATAGAAAAATTTGACGATAATATACAAAATGAAATAAAATACTCTAAACCCGACAAAGCAGTACAAATTTTAGAAAAAACCCTCAATTTGTGCTGCAAGGGATGTATACCCAAGAAACAAACGAACAACAGAGCAGTTCCATGGTGGACAGATGAACTTAAAAAACTTAAAACCGAGACATGCAAATGTAAAAAACAATTACAGCGTGCAATAAGTCTAAATTTTAACGATTTAATTCCGAATTATAGGCTAAAATACAAAATAATTAGAAATAATTATGTTGCCACAATTAAAAAGGCTAAAAAGCCGTCTCGGTAAAATTTTGTTACGAAAGAGGGAAACAGCGATCCTTGGGGCATAATATATAAAATTATTCGGAATAAGGTAAACAAAGATGAACAATTATACTCAATAAAACTACCAACAGGCAGAACAACAACAAGCTGGGGTGAAACTGTGCATGAATTGCTAAATAGATGTATGCCGAAAGACACAGCAGAAGAAGAAACAAATGAACAAAAGGAGATAAGGAAGAATAACAATATATACTTTAATAGTAACGTAGAACCGGACATTACACTTGAAGAGATATCAAAATCGTTAAAGAAATGTAATAAAAATAAAGCCCCTGGCTTGGACTGTTTTCAGTCTGAAATAATCTCTGAACTCTGGAACCATAAGAAAGATATTATTTATAATCTCTTCAACAACTGCATGAGGAATGGTGTCTTTCCAGATAGATGGAAACAGACTAACTTAAAAATTATATTAAAAAACTCTATGAGAAATAAAACAACACTCAACTCATATAGACCCATAGCCCTGCTATCGGCCATAGGTAGAATATTTGAACGAATAATCGCAAATAGAATTCTAGCAAGCTATAACGATAGAAATTTAGAAAATGACATACAATTCGGTTTTAAACCGGGTAAATCAACTGAAGATGCTTTGACTGCTCTAAGAGTCGGCATAAAAAGTTCTGATAAGAAATATATCGTCACAGTATTCATAGACATCGAAGCTGCATTTGACAACATATGGTGGCCCGCCATAATAGGAAAAATTATAAAAGCCGAATGTAGTTCTACGTTAGTCAAAATAATTAAAAGCTATTTTAAAAATAGAGAAATATTAATTATATCAAAGTACGAAAAAATAAGTAGATACATGCAAAGGGGATGTCCGCAAGGATCCGTTCTTGGCCCTATTGCTTGGTGCTGGTGCATGGACACCCTTCTTGATAATTTTCAAAGAGAATTTGACGAACAAAAAGCCGAAATAATTGCTTATGCTGACGATCTTGTTATGATTATAAAGGGAAACACAAGACGTGAAATAGAAATTACAGCTGAAGAAGGGTTATGTATCTTAAACAAATGGTGTCAAAACCATAAGTTAAAAGTCTCAAAAGAGAAAACTTCAGCCATATTAATAAAAGGAACATTAACCCTTTTAGTGCCGGAGGCCGATATATCGGCCCGCGCCTTATAGCGCTTTAGTATTCGCATTGCGGGAGAACTCTATCTCAAAATAAATTTATAATACGTTATAAATGGTCTAATTTCATTACGAGAGAATTAAAAAAAATAGTTTTTCGTTTTAACTCTTTGTGGACGACGACTTTTTCCTATCGCTTGGAGCTAACGAAATCTAACATAAACACCGATGGTCGCCGCTCAGGCGACATTATCCCTTATCGGAAAATGTGGACAGCGTTTTATAAACAACTGTTTGAACACTCTCACGAAATAAGATCGCATTGCCGCAGCGCGACGTAGGATCAGTTAGTTTTTCTTCGATCGTTGTCGTGAGTAGTATATTTCGTTTTGTCCCAGTGACAGTCTGAAAGCGTCATTTTTGTTATCGCCATATACACATCCACATTTTCAGTCATAACTTTAAAGCACATTATGTGTTCGTTATTCTCACATATTCCTTGCAGAATTTCAACTCTTTCTTCTTTCACCACAGCCGCAACCCAGGAATAATTACACGATTCCGGTTGTATAATTCTTAATTCCGCACTTGCATACCCCCTTACTTTCTTCTTAAAGTAATAAGGTTCTTGTATGCGCAATAAATCGATGTTTTTTTCTTTTATGATCATTTCTAAATTGGTCGCTGCTGCAGCCGATCTTTGAGCATTTATCTGAGCAATCTTTAGTCCCATTGGATCTTGTTTCTGTATATATCAACTTGTCTTTTATATTCTTGACAATTGCTACCGTGTGCTTTATGCTTGGTGTCTTTTCTTCTTGCCTTATTACAGTTGGCACATTGTGGGGAGTCCTTGTTTGGACATGCACTTTTTATATGGCCTCTTTTACCGCAGCTTCCACATAGCTGCTCTTCTTCTTTACATACTACTGCTATGTGGCCATAGCCTTGACATTTGTAACACCTGATAATATTTATAAATTATTTTATTCTGTAGGTCCACCACATTATAAACACTCTTCCTTTATCCAGCAGCTTTTCAAAGAATTTGCCTGGTACTTGTACCACCCAATTTACTTTATTTTCTTCTTTTGTTTTAAGGTTATGCGCAAATACTGCATTGTTTTTTAGTTCTTCTTTTCCGTAGACAACAAGTAAACAACTTCTTTTTATTTTTATAATTATCCTGGGATCTTTTAGAATTATCTTTAATTTTGAGATTTTCCACCTTTTTGGGAATACTCCTTTATACATACAATTATTAAATAAATTATACAATATATTGTTGTCATTGTGCCACAATTTTAGTATTATTTCGATTTGGAAGCAATCCCACCCTGGTGCTTTCCCTTTTTTGAATCTTTTGATTGAGTTTAAAATTTCATTGTATGTAATTTCCGGTTCAATATTATAATTTATGTAACTTTTATTATAAACTTTCAATGCTCTTTGTTCTTCTGTCTCATCTTCCACTTCGTCCGCTGGGACACATTTATCCAATAATTTTGTAACAGTGTCCTTCCAACTCATAGTGAAATCTCCAGAAGGAAGTCTTAGTGAGTTGAGAAATTCATCTTTGTTTATTTTGTTTCTAATAATTTTATAAATCATTCCCCATGGGTCTCTATTGCCTTCCTTTGTTACAAAATTCTTCCTGGAATGCTTTTTATTTTTGCTTATTAATGCAGTAAACTTGTTTCTTGTGATTTAAAATTTTTGCTCATATTCTAAAATAATTTGGTTATTAAAATTTAGTCTTCTTGCCCTCAACAATTGTTTTTTATTTTTATTCACTTCTTTCCTTATTTTTTTCAGATCATCACTCCACCATGCGACAGCGTTTTCTTTGGACTTTCTTCTAGGTAAACTTCTGTTGCAGCACCAGGTTATTATATTTGTAAATATTTTCTCCGCCTTATTTGGATTATATTCTTTTAATTTCATTTTAACTTCCTCATTAAACTTATCTTTTATATCCTTTTCAAATTCATCCCAATTTGCTCTTTTTAGGTTATACAACTTTTCTATTTTGATATTTCCTTTTTGGCTATTTCTTATTTCTTCTTTTTTACAATAGATCTTAAATGTTATTAGATTGTGATCACTTGCCGCACAATAAAGGGTGACTTTCCAGTCTTTTATGTATTTACTAAAATTTTTACTGACTAGAGTAAGATCAATATTTGAGCTTCCATGGGCTATAAGTTGGAGGGTTATCTTTCTCATTCAATATGATTAGGTCATTTGTAATAATACCCTCCTAAATGGTAGCTCCTCTTTCAGCTTTTTCATTCGAAAACCATAATTCTGATTTAGCGTTCGAATCTATTGTTAGAATAAGTTTGTTGCCCTTTATTTTTGTTAATATATCTGTGATCTGATCTTAAAATGTATATATTTGTAGAGAGAATTGTAAATAAATATTAATTATGTAAAAATTGCATGCTTTTGTATAAACTTTAAAATAAATGACATGCTCTTGTCCGGAAAATTAAGAATGTTAACGTTTTTATGATTTACAACCGCTGCTACCCAGGGAGTTTTCCCTGTAGGTTGGATTTTTCTTAGTTCAGGGGAATTATATCCCCTTACCATGTTTTTGAACTGATATGGTTCATGGATGCATAATATATCCAGTTTTTCTTCTTTTATTATTAATTCAAGCTCCGTGGCAGCAGCAGACGCTCTTTGAGCATTAATTTGACCTATTTTCAATTCCATTTTATCTTTGTTTTATAAATTTCTAAGTACCGTAGACAAGATTTATTTTTTACATTATGATTTACCTCTCTCCTCTTTGCTTTAACACAATTAATACAAATTGGTTTATGTTTTGTCTTACATTCATCTCTATTATGTTCTTTTGAACCACAATTTTCACATAGTTGATCGGGCGCATTACAATATTTGGCTATGTGCCCGTGCCCGTGGCATTTAAAACACCTTACTGTATTATAATATTCTCTAAGTCTATATACTCGCCGAAACATGTATACTTTTCCTTTATACATTAGGTCTTTGTATATCTCGCATGGGACTTGAATCACCCAATTAACTCTATCTTCTTTTGTCCTAAAACTATGTCTAAAATCTATTTCTTTTCTTAAATCTAGCATGCTTTTACCGACGTTCTCATTAATATTTTTGTTTATTAAATTTTCTAATAATTCTTCCTTCGTATATTCCTTTTCGATGTCATAGATAATTATTGAAGGGTTTATCCTCTTCGACTTTTCAATTTTTATTCCAATTTGGTTTAGGTTACTCTTTTTTATTATTTCAACATCGTTTTTATCTTTAACTTGTATGACGATGCCTTTCTGCTTCATCTGTCTTATTCCTTTCACTTTAAGTGTTTTGCTTGTTTCTTTTAATTTTTGTATAACTTCTTTTTTAATTTCCTCATTGTTCCTTGTGTCGTCCTCTTTATCTGGTTTTAGTAAAATCACTTCATATTCTTCTTTCTTTGTCTGTCTTATTGTGTCTTCTTTTGTACCAGGGCCTGATGGACCAGGCATTTTGGCTGCCATTTGCGCATAAGATATTTTCTGCGTTTCATGATACTTTTCTTTAGTTTTTAAGATTTCTTTCTCCATTATTTCTTTCTGTAGTATGTTCTCTAAAATTGCCCACTTGTCTAATATGTATTTAATGCTTGATTTCGTAATTTTATTATTTTCGTTAAATAGGTATTCTACTGTCGTCCCCTTGAGATGACGGGTGACCGCCCTGTAGGGCTGTCCCCAGGGGTCGTTGTCAAGGGTGGCGATGAACTCCCTCCACTTGCGCTCCTTACTCCTCCGGATTTCTATACGCAACCCCTTCCTGGCTCTTTTGAAATCCGCAAGGAGCTACTCCCTATCCGGGTTTCCCTGCCTGGTTGCTCTTTGGGCCCTTCTTCTAAGCTTATTGGTGGACCTTCTCATTCCATCTATTTCCTGGGTCCACCAATAGCACGCCCTTTTGCCCTTATGCGGGCCCGTTTTAATCAGGACCGCCTCGCATATTTGTTTGAGCATATCCGTATACGCCGCCGGCAGGGGTGTACCGTCCGTGCCCCCCCCCCCCCTCTCCTTCCACAAATAAGTTCCCACAAATAAGAAGGGTGACCTTCTCGTAATTCCGTTCTTTTAGGGAGCATGTCCCTGCTTCCGAGAGGTAACCGCCGGTATCGGCCATCTCGAACACGTGCAGAAGATATTTATGATCCGAGGCTGTAAAGTCCGGGAGCACCCTGCTACTACTGAGGAGCCGGTGCGCCTCGGTGCTAACCAGTATGCAGTCAATCCGGGTCGCCCTGCCGTTTCTTTCGTAAGACGCTCCCCCGTCTGAATTTACCGGGGTCAGGCCTTTTTCGAGCGCCAGAGTCATTATATGCGCCCCCCTGATATCCAACTTCCTACTCCCCCACGCAGGCGATTTGGCATTAAAATCACCTGCAAGTGCGACGTACTTCACCTGTTCCATCTGGTTCATCCCGTCGGAGAGTCAGGCCGCGAACTCCTCGAAGGCCTCCAAGGTGACGCTAGGGGAGCAGTACACGCTGCCCACCATCCAGCCGTTTGCCCGCAACAGCATATAGCCTGCGCCCGCATGGACCTCTACATGCCTCCCCAAGGCGCTGCCTGGTGGGGTAAATACAGCTGCATCTCCATTTCTGTCCTGTAGCCATCCATCCGGAACGCGGTATGGCTCCGACACATATACCACGTCCGCTTTCAGATCCCTCGCAGTCTGGCAAAGTAGATCTTGTCCTAGCCTGCATCTGTTCAAGTTAACTTGAAGCACCCTTATTTTAGCTGGGGACCTACTGTTGACCATGGATGTTCCTGTTTACGCTGCCCCTATAGGTCGGGCAATTTAGCGCCCCCGCCACGTGTCTGATATTTGGGTCCTCTGTTCCGGGCCTTGCACATAGTACGCATCTGGGTGACCTGGTGCAGTCCTCCATCTTGTGGCCTTCCTGGCCGCAGCTCCTGCAGAGGGCCTTCCCTGCCTCCAGGTTTCGGCACTCCGCCCCCATGTGTCCCGGCTGGTGGCATCTAAAACACCGGGTCACGTCTGGGAGGACCCTGGCCCTACAGATGACCATCCCCACCCTGAGTCTCCCCGACCTCAGATCCCCAGCCATCCTCTTAGCAGGTACCCTAACAATGGCCGTTTGCGTGCCATCCTGCATCATCTTCTGCGGCACGACCGCGATCTCCGCTATGTCGGTGAGGAGGGTTGCTGTAGTCAACGGATCGTCGTACAGATGGTGGGAGGAGGTACGACGGGAAAAGAAAGAGGATGGGGGAGAAGTTGCGTTTCGTTCTAGGCCTGCTAGCGGACTCATCAGTAAGGCGTACTAGCAGGCCCTGCCTTAGACACAGGGATAGAAGGGAATGGTCGGAGGTTATATATATAGTCCCGCGGGCCTATACAACCACCTTCGGGAGCCGGATCGTCGTGCTCATCGTGCTTGTCCCCTAGCGGTGTATGTGGGAAGTGCCCCCACACCGGCTTTGCACGCCTCCGCCAGATCGAGGGCCACCTCCTCCCTGGTGATTATGGGGTCCAGTCCCCTGAACTGGATCGTCACTGTGTCCTGAAGCAGCATGACGGCTCCCCCCCCCCCCCCCTGTTTCGTTCGCACGAGACTGCGGATGTCTTCTGCTTTACCGTACCGTCCCACCTCGATGAGTAGGTGGCCGGTCCTCGTCTTCCCAACCCTTCTCACCCCCGAGACTGCGTTTTAAGGTCGCCCGCTAACGACCTGTGTAGGTCCACGTAGGAGGTCCCTGGGTTCACTTTAACCAGGACCGTCTCGGGTTTAGGCCTCCTTGCCCTTTTTCTCGGCCTCTTCTCCGCGTTTCGGGCTTTACTTACCGGGCCCTCCTGGCGTAGTATTGCCTCCGCCCTCCTTCCCGTGAGATCCCTAGGGCCCCCTACCCTGGTGCCTCGCTCCTCACGCCTGGCCGTTTCAAATCCCATGTCCTCGGATTCTTCCTCCGACCGCTCGTCGCTGGTATACCCCCTCCACTCCCAGTGGGGATCCTGGCTCTGCGCATATACAAGATCTCGGGGTTTTCCCTCCTCTCGAGGTTTCTCCTGGACGGGCGGTGGTAGGCAGTGGTCCCCTCCGCCACCTCCGCGTAGAGGGGGCGCCTGTGCCTCCTCTCCCTCCTAGGCTCTACACTCCCTGTATCGGACTCCTCCCCGTACTCGGGTCTCCTTCGTTGGGGCCTGGGGCCGGAGTTCCCCAACTGGCCGGCACTGAGTTCGCCGATCCCTAGCCCCTCCGCGGAGTGGTTGGTCACCCTCCTCCTCGTCTGTAGGGGGCAAGTACTCCCACTAACCCCGGGTTGTCGTCCATGCGGTCCATCGGGCTTCCCCCTACTCGTTTCGTTGCGCCGCTCGCCGTGGCGTTGGGTCGCGTACGCTTCGCCCTCATCGGTTCCGGTGGGGAGATCTCTTTTCTCTTCGACGTGCTGCTTAACCTCGTCCCCGTCACCCCTGGCCTGGTGTCCGCCTCCTTACATCTAGCTGGGATCCCTTTCTTCCCTACCGTTATCCATTCCTCGTGGCCCGGCCCGGGTCGTGGGGTACCATTTGCCGTGGGGCCAACCGCCGCGAACTGGGGGCACTCTTCCAAAGTGTGCTGCGCTGTGTCCAGCGCAGCTCCGCACTCCTTGCAATCCGCCGTCGTCTCGGCCCGTATCCGACAAAGGAACTCACCGAAGCATCCGTGTCCGGTGAGCACCTGCATGATCCGGTAGGTGAGGGTCCCTCTGCCGCGGTCCAGCCATTCGTCCAGGCTGGGCAGGACCGCCCCAACCGCTCGCTGCGCGGCTCCCCTGTCGATTAGCTCCTCCTTCCATTTGTTCCGCGCAACCAGCCGGGCCCGGCGTCTAACTCTCAACTCTTCCTCGACGGACACCATCGCGCCCCCCGCACGGAGTTCGCGGAGACGCTCATAAATGCGAGCGTCCCCCTCCGCCAGTAGGTCGAAGGGCACGGTGCCCGCCAACGTTAGCGCCGCCTCGTGGGATATCGTGCGGTATCCCCTGGCCACCCTGATGGCCATCCTCCTCTGCACGCGGCGCAGCATTGCCTTGTTGCGCCGCCTGACCATCAGGGCCGACGCCCATATCGGGGCGCCGTACAGGGCCATGGACCGCACGATCCCGAGGTATAGGCGGCGCACCCTCTCCTCCGGGCTCCCGACATTGGGGAGTAGGCGACCAAGGCCGGTCGCCGTCCTCTCCAGCCGAGGGACCAGACGGTCGAAGTGGGACCCGAAAACCCAAACTTAACTCAAACCTAACCCAAACCTAATCCAAACCTTAATTGCTGCTTGTAATTCAGCTTCGTGTGGTATATTTCGAAGCACTTTTCTAAGCAGAGTCCAACATAACATCTGCGACACCAGAACCTACTATCTCTCGTTCTTCCACGTGTCACATATGCATATTGGCCTGCCGGCTCCCACCTGAGCAGCGGCTCAGTCCCACTCCAACCTTAGAAGGATACAGAACATAGTACGCCCTTTGCTCAGCCATCACACACGTTTGGTATATGTATACTGCACATCTTCTTTGTTGCGTTTTTGTTTTTCCGATTAGGGATATGTTTGTTATAAAATGTCTTTCGTGTAGTCTAGCTACTGTATTGTCTGATGGATGTCTTGTATCTATGTGTGGTTCTTGTTGTGTTCTGAACATCAAAAAAAAAAAAAAAAGGCCTTCTACTAAAGTTGTTCGGAATTGTAAATGCTCGATACGTTTATTTCCAATATTTTTATTATATATAATCATGGCAGTGTTGCATTGAGAAGTCGGCGAAAGAGTTTCCTATACCACTTATGCAAACGTTTTCTCTCGACGGCAAAAGTCTGGAGTACTTGGTCTTTCAAATCAACACCACCCATCATATTATTATAATCAATATTGGAAATGGTGTGTTAAATAAAATAACTATTATATTTTTCTCAATCAATGTATTTAAAATAGCTCAGAAGGAATGTCCTTTCACTCTGAAATGTTCTCTTGAGCTGAATAGAAACACCCAGAAGAACTGGGTACTTATACCTACGAATGCGCATCGTCTCATTTTACAACCCGGGCCCTTTTTGACTCCCCAAGAAGAGCCCCATCTGGTTCTCTTACTATCTTTATTAGTAATACATTTCTAAGAACGTTGACACAATTTTGCTCTAGCATATTTTGTATTCACTATCAATAGCAAATATCCAACAATCAATTACAATCTTTGGTTTCACTCTTTCTTTGCTTCTTTTTCTTTCTAGTTCAGTGTACGCTTTGTGGAAAGTAGAAATCATGATAGCTGCTTTTTTATCCTGCCACTGTAGTACAGTAATAGGGTCGGAATATTGTGCATTTCGTTCACCTCTCTTCAATTTGGTATTTTTTATTCCATTTGGAACATTTCTTCTGGATATGCGAAGCGGTCCTACACAGTCGGTACCATTGGTTTTCAGGAATTTCGCTAAGGATGGTGAATTATAATAATTGTCCATCCACGAAGTATGGCCTCGGTGAAGTAATGGATCAGAATGGTGTAAAACGATTGCATCTGTTTTTCCAGTTTTGTGATCTATTAGTGATTAATTCAAATATGTGTCACGTCCGGTATATACTAAAAAGATCCACAAATATCCAGTCTTTGCTTCGCACAATTCATAAGTTTTTATTCCAAATGTGGAGGGTTTCAGAGGTAAATATTGCTTGAAGGATAGTCTTCCTTTCCACAAAGTCAATGATTCGTCTATAGATATGTTTCTATCGGGGTAGTATAAACGTTGAAATGTCGTACATATGAGTTGGATGATTGGATATATTTTATGTAATTTAGCAGGCCCTTTATAAGCATCTATTTTAGTATTATCCGAGAAGTACAAAAATTTACATATAAGAAAGAATCTATCCATGGATATTATTTTAGTAAAGATAGGCGTCGACAAGCATTCTTTTTTTTGCAAAATAAGATTTCAATGTTGGTTTATTTATTATTCCCATGAGTAAAAATAAAGCCAAGGCTACATATATTTCGTCGGTTGTTACTGGTATCCATGTCTTTACTGTAGATCGCGGTCGGAAAACATTTGCAGAGATAAACTGATGTGCATATCGATTAATTTCTTTCGTTATATATTCCACAATTTGGATATCGAAAAGTAACAAAAATGTCTTTACTATGTCTACAACGTTTGCAGCTTCATTTTGTGGTCCATGATTTTGATTGAAAGTTTCTTGTTTTCCATTATATCTGTCAATACTTTGCCAAACAAATTCATTATCTCCACCTTCTACCAATGAAGAGCTCTCCGTATCTTCATGTTCAAAATTGATAATTTCGTCCAGTTGCGCTACATCGTCAACTGCATGATCGCTGCACTGGCTTTCACTTTCATAAGACGTATCACTATCTTCAGATTCACTCGCGGGAACAGTTCGACTTATCGAAGGCATGGCTAAGATTGAACTATAATGAAAGCCCATGGTCGTCGAGGATGAAGAACTGTGTCCGCAGCGATAAAGAAAGCAATGCAAATTGTGTAGCTTAAAACTGACAAGGAAGGTTCGGCAACCCGAAGATTCCGAAAATTATGAAACTTTGCATACAGGTACAGTATGTCATCCGTAATACAACCCTATTTTCCAATTGTGCCATAACTCGGTTTTAAGGGGTGAAATCAGCCCTTGAAAAAAATCGAGAATTTTCTTTTTCGTGAGATATCTCAGGAACGCTGAGAGATATCTGAAAAAAGTTTAATTCAAACTTGCATCGTTCTATTGTGTTTACTTAACTGCGTAAAAAATTTGTTGGAAAAATACGTGGTTTTCGAGATACCCCACCCCCCACTCCCTCCGCCTTAAGAAAATATTGTTTACTATTCGTGCTGAAATACCTCTGGGTACCCTCTTTTCATATCTCTAAATGATATATGTGTTTAAATTTTTTGTTAAATAAAAAAAACATTATTAACGAGTTTGGACTCCTTTTACGCACTTTTCTTTAATAAGCTGCTCTCACAACACAATACTTATATAATATACATTTATTTTAAGTTCACTTACATCAAAGTTATTCATATTAAATTTAATTGTACCAGTAAAACAGTTTTTATTAATAAAATGCTTATTTATATTCTTTTTTAATCCACTGATGAATACAATGAAAATTACGGTTTATAATTAGTACAATAATAATAATCCTCATGGAAATGTTTGAGACAAAAGTACTCGCCACACCACGCATATCGGCGAATAGCAGCCGCTCCACGAACATTTCACTCCAACTCGGTATCAGAATGTAACGATAAGCACTGCACAAACATAAATGTTAAAACAATGTCTTAACCTCAGACCTCAGACGTTTAATACGTATTGTGAATACTATTGAAAACCTTGAAATATTAATAATAATGTTGACCGTCTGAGGTTTCCATTATCGTTATACTTATCTTCGAAATGTTACTTATTTTGTGCAGTTTTCCAGTGATGCTTGTATATAAATGTTCGCGCGGATGTAGCTCACTTACAGTTGGGTCTACGACAGTAGTCAAGTGCACATGGTGCCATTTCATTACAAAAAGTCAGTGTTCATTATATTCAAAGCCATTTCTTTAAAATGAAGTCGATTAATATCGCTAACGTAATAAACATGTTAGCTACTACGTTTCAAATCGCGAGTATAACGCAGACACCAATAAAGCCGGTAGAAGTTGACTTACATAATGAAATTCGTGATATTATAAATAGTTTCCAAAGTACGTATTCTTCACCATCAATTGAACATGATTATGTGCTTGAATTTGATGATCCATCAGAATCACATAGTGCTCAAATTGTAGAGCATATTACGCCTACAGAATATGAAGAAGATAATTTTGACCCTGGAGAGTGTATTGTTGATGAAGTAGGTGGAAAAGTCGATATAAGTTATAAGAAAAAAGCTGTGAAGTTTTGGAAAAGCGGAAGACAAACACTTCGACCGCTAACCACTGTACAAAAAAACTTTCGGAAGGTAGAATCGGTGCATCAGCTGTACAGGTGGGCTGCGGGTTTTGAGAAGGGTGGAACAAATGCAGATAAACTTACATTTATTACGGAATATCTATTGCAAAAGTTTGAAGAAGCTTCTGACAGGAGACTTATTGTCCATGACATGAATTTGAGATTATGGGCTTTGGAAGCAAAAGATCTGCTAGTGGACATACCCGAATTCAAGGCAGGTAAATGGTGGATTTGGAATTTCAAGAATGTGCATGGAATCGTATCTCGCAAGATAACAACATTCAGAACGCGATCTACGTTTCAAGGTATTGGTAACTTGCAAAATGTTGCAGCAACTTTTGTTTCGAACGTAAGATCTAGCATTCCAACAATCGGAGTTGAAGAAAATATATAATGCAGACGAGAGTGGCTTCAACCTTGAAATACATTCTGGACGAACATTGGCAAAATCAGGAGTGAAAAGAGTAGAAGCAGTGATTCAATCGGTGTCCGCTACGACACACAGTTACACTATTATGCCTATTATTTCAGCAAGCGGGCGTCTGCTTTCACCCTTATACATAGTTTTGAAAGAGCATACAGGAACATTTGGCCTGAAGGTGCAAGAAACACTATTCCGACCAAGCAATATTTACATCGAAGCTTCGAAATCAGGAAAACTCACGGCAGAACATTTCAAAACTTGGTTTAGCCAAGTGTATCTGCCCAATACTGGCCGCAAAAGTATGCTATTACTCGATTCGTGGTTTGGACACTGCCCAAATCAGTTAAATCAGATGATTCCAGAAAATCAAGAAGTGGCATTTTCAATCATTCCAAAGAAAACGACGGGTATGATTCAACCTTTGTATGTATTTGGTTTCCGCATTTGGAAAAATTTTGTATGGACATTTTCGGATAATGTAATTCTCCTGGACGAAAATATCAATCTGCATTCACGCAATGAAATAATTAAATTACAGTCGTTAAACCATAACCAACTTTCTTCGCCCAGATTCAAAAATCTTTTCCACTATGCTTGGTTTTGTTACGTAGGAAGTATTATTTCATTTCTTCCTTCTATGATGCCCTTATTTGGAAATCGAGGGTGCATGCAGTCGAGTCTGCCCCTTCCGCGACGTCGCGATGACGTGACCCTTTGGGGGAATCTTTCCTGACTCCCTTGGAATTTTCCGTGCCCCCACCAGCTTTTTGGTCCGGATTTCGGGTATAAAAAGGGCACGAATTCTGCTCTCGGCGGCTCAGTATTAATCTAGCTTCGAGTACGTTCCGTATCGACTATTTTGATATTGTTGCTCAGCGAGATCGGGTTCCGAGTCCCCTTCGAGCAAACATTACTAAATTCTTACACGGGGCTCAGTATTAATCTAGCTTCGAGTACGTTCCGTGTCGACTATTTTGATATTATAGCTCAGCGAGATCGGGTTCCGAGTCCCCTTCGAGCAATATTACTAAATTCTTATACGTTTCATTTCTTAAAGACGTTATACTTATTTTACGGTATATCGTCAGGCCTTTGTTGGGCAGTATACATTTCCAATCCGTACAGATTGAGAAATGTGGATTTTGTAGTTAATAATCAAACTGTAGAATAACCAAAGAGTAGGAAATATACGTTTAATAATATCATACGCATTTTCTCATTGAATCACCTCTGACAATCATTAGCAGTAACGTCCCACCAAACAGATACACCTTAACCGCTCGAGGTGTATCGCTATAAGTTTACGAGTCTATTTTTACTAACAATCCTGTGGCTCCCGGTGATGAAATAGGCACTGGTTTGTCCACGATTACCATCCTGTGGCTCCCGGTGATGAAACAGGCATCGGTTTGTCCACGAAAACCTTCCTGTGGCTCCCGGTGATGAAAGAGGCATCGGTTTGTCCACGAAAACTTACCATCCTGTGGCTCCCGGTGATGAAAGAGGCATCGGTTTGTCCACGATTACCTTTACCTTCCTGTGACACCCGGTGATGAAACAGGCATCGGCAAGTTCACGCACTTCCTATCTACGCGGCTTCCAGTGACGAAATACGCACTGGCCGTCCGTAACTAACAAATTCTTAAACAACCGATCCTCGGCTCGCGCAGCTGTGCCCCTTAGCCCTCGGCTCGTAACAATGAATAACTTTGGTGTAAGTGAACTTAAAATAAATGTAAATTATATAAGTATTGTGTTGTGTGAGCAGTTTATTAAAGAAAAGTGCGTAAAAGGAGTCCAAACTCGTTAATAATGTTTTTTTTTATTTAACAAAAAATTTCAACACATATCATTTAGAGATATGAAAAGAGGGTACCCAGAGGTATTTCAGCTCGATTAGTAAACAATATTTTCTTAGGGCGGAGGGGGTGGGGGGAGGGGTAACTCGAAACCCACGTATTTTTCCAACAAATTTTTTACGCAGTTAAGTAAACACAATAAAACGATGCAAGTTTGAATTAAACTTTTTTCAGATATCTCTCAGCGTTCCTGAGATATCTCACGAAAAAGAAAATTCTCGATTTTTTTCAAGGGCTGATTTCACCCCTTAAAACCGAGTTATGGCACAATTGGAAAATAGGGTTGTATTACGGATGACATACTGTACTTGTATGCAAAGTTTCATAATTTTCGGAATCTTCGGGTTGCCGAACCTTCCTTGTTAGACGAGAAGGCGATTGTTACGGATATGGCGACGGGCGATGAGGTGGTGAACGTTTATGCAGGGGTACCTGAAGGCTCGGTCCTGGGCCCCCTGCTCTGGAACATGGTTTATGACGGAGCCCTAAACCTGACCAGACGCGACGCCACCCTGATCGCATTCGCCGACGACCTTTTGGTCACGGGCCGGGATTTGGACCAGGTGCAGGAGGGCATTAACGCCATGCTCGGACAGATCCTGTCATGGTTCTCTGCGGAAGGCCTGCAGGTCTTCCCGGACAAAACGAGCGTTATCCTCCTCACCAGGAAGTGGATACCAAATCCGGCGGACGTAATGATGCACGTGACCAAAGCGGTGGGCAAGGCGACCAAGCTGATGTCCGCCCTGATACCGCTTCTGCCGAACCCCGGGGGGACCTAGGCAGCGGTCCTAGTTGGTCCTCGGTTGCTCTGTACGGGGCGCCCTTCTGGGGGAGGCAGGCGTTGGACAGGCATACCTTGAATTCTGCTCTGAGGAGGGCGCACAAAATTCCTGTCGTCAGGACGGCATGCTGCTACCGCTCCGTAGCGTACGATGCGGCTTGAGTCCTGGCGGGGATCCCCCCGATACACCTACGCATAGAGCAGCGGGACCGTTGGTACGAGGCCTCCAGGATGCGTGCAGGAACCGACAACCCTCCGGCGGCGGGCCGGCCAGCGGCGAGGGATGCCCTGAGGGTGGAGATGCTTGCAAAATGGCACGGCGAATGGGCTGCATTCAAAAGCACGAACTGGAGATGGAGACTTATCCCGAACCTGCAAGAGTGGTTAAAGGGGCAGACGACCTGCCACCTGGACTACCACGTGGCGCAGCTCCTCACGGGGCACGGGGTGTTCAATGCGTTCAGGACGCGTATTGGGAAAACAGGGAGCACTGCGTGCTGGGACTGTGGCCATGAGGTGGACGACGCTGAACACCTTCTGTTCAGCTGCACAAAGTGGGACCCGGAGCGGGCCTCCCTGGAAGAGATTCTGGCGGGAGGCTCTCGGTCGAGAATTTTATTGATTTGGCAAGGACAAACGAGAGGACATGGAGAGCGCTGAAATTGTTCGCCAACAACCACACCAACCTTTTACTTTTATGACCCCACGCGGCCAATCCAATATAGATCTAACACTGGCCAGCCCTAACATTGGGAAATATATAAAAGAATGGAAAGTAAATTTAAATTGTGCAACAAGCGACCATAATTTGATAACCTTTAAAATAACGATAGATAGACAAAATCCCAATATAAGAGAAACCCAACATATTGAAAAACCATTTAACTTCAAAAGAGCTAATTGGGAACAATTTGGTATACGAATAATAGAAAAATTTGACGATAATATACAAAATGAAATAAAATACTCTAAACCCGACAAAGCAGTACAAATTTTTGAAAAAACCCTCAATTTGTGCTGCAAGGGATGTATACCCAAGAAACAAACCAACAACAGAGCAGTTCCATGGTGGACAGATGAACTTAAAAAACTTAAAACCGAGACATGCAAATGTAAAAAACAATTACAGCGTGCAATAAGTCTAAATTTTAACGATTTAATTCCGAATTATAGGCTAAAATACAAAATAATTAGAAATAATTATGTTGCCACAATTAAAAAGGCTAAAAAGCCGTCTCGGTAAAACTTTGTTACGAAAGAGGGAAACAGCGATCCTTGGGGCATAATATATAAAATTATTCGGAATAAGGTAAACAAAGATGAACAATTATACTCAATAAAACTACCAACAGGCAGAACAACAACAAGCTGGGGTGAAACTGTGCAT
This sequence comes from Nomada goodeniana, assembly GCA_963969485.1. Classification (NCBI taxonomy): domain Eukaryota; kingdom Metazoa; phylum Arthropoda; class Insecta; order Hymenoptera; family Apidae; genus Nomada; species Nomada goodeniana. Next base: position 4,996,387 of record OZ018306.1, on the reverse strand, counting down.
GAATTGCTAAATAGATGTATGCCGAAAGACACAGCAGAAGAAGAAACAAATGAACAAAAGGATATAAGGAAGAATAACAATATATACTTTAATAGTAACGTAGAACCGGACATTACACTTGAAGAGATATCAAAATCGTTAAAGAAATGTAATAAAAATAAAGCCCCTGGCTTGGACTGTTTTCAGTCTGAAATAATCTCTGAACTCTGGAACCATAAGAAAGATATTATTTATAATCTCTTCAACAACTGCATGAGGAATGGTGTCTTTCCAGATAGATGGAAACAGACTAACTTAAAAATTATATTAAAAAACTCTATGAGAAATAAAACAACGCTCAACTCATATAGACCCATAGCCCTGCTATCGGCCATAGGTAGAATATTTGAACGAATAATCGCAAATAGAATTCTAGCAAGCTATAACGATAGAAATTTAGAAAATGACATACAATTCGGTTTTAAACCGGGTAAATCAACTGAAGATGCTTTGACTGCTCTAAGAGTCGGCATAAAAAGTTCTGATAAGAAATATATCGTCACAGTATTCATAGACATCGAAGCTGCATTTGACAACATATGGTGGCCCGCCATAATAGGAAAAATTATAAAAGCCGAATGTAGTTCTACGTTAGTCAAAATAATTAAAAGCTATTTTAAAAATAGAGAAATATTAATTATATCAAAGTACGAAAAAATAAGTAGATACATGCAAAGGGGATGTCCGCAAGGATCCGTTCTTGGCCCTATTGCTTGGTGCTGGTGCATGGACACCCTTCTTGATAATTTTCAAAGAGAATTTGACGAACAAAAAGCCGAAATAATTGCTTATGCTGACGATCTTGTTATGATTATAAAGGGAAACACAAGACGTGAAATAGTAATTACAGCTGAAGAAGGGTTATGTATCTTAAACAAATGGTGTCAAAACCATAAGTTAAAAGTCTCAAAAGAGAAAACTTCAGCCATATTAATAAAAGGAACATTAACCCTTTTAGTGCCGGAGGCCGATATATCGGCCCGCGCCTTATAGCGCTTTAGTATTCGCATTGCGGGAGAACTCTATCTCAAAATAAATTTATAACACGTTATAAATGGTCTAATTTCATTACGAGAGAATTAAAAAAAATAGTTTTTCGTTTTAACTCTTTGTGGACGACGACTTTTTCCTATCGCTTGAAGCTAACGAAATCTAACATAAACAGCGATGGTCGCCGCTCAGGCGACATTATCCCTTATCGGAAAATGTGGACAGCGTTTTATAAACAACTGTTTGAAGACTCTCACGAAATAAGATCGCATTGCCGCAGCGAGACGTAGGATCAGTTAGTTTTTCTTCGATCGTTGTCGTGAGTAGTATATTTCGTTTTGTCCCAGTGACAGTCTGAAAGCGTCATTTTTGTTATCACCGTATACACATCCACATTTTCAGTCATAACTTTAAAGCACATTATGTGTTCGTTATTCTCACATATTCCTTGCAGAATTTCAACTCTTTCTTCTTTCACCACAGCCGCAACCCAGGAATAATTACACGATTCCGGTTGTATAATTCTTAATTCCGCACTTGCATATCCCCTTACTTTCTTCTTAAAGTAATAAGGTTCTTGTATGCGCAATAAATCGATGTTTTTTTCTTTTATGATTATTTCTAAATTGGTCGCTCCTGCAGCCGATCTTTGAGCATTTATCTGAGCAATCTTTAGTCCCATTGGATCTTGTTTCTGTATATATTGTTGGATTCCGGGGTTTAGTGTTTTAAGAAAATAACTGTTTCTTACTTTTAAAACTAAACTTTAATTAACGAAATCTTGCAATTTACTTTAAAAGACTTGGACGATGATAGTTCTTAGTGTTAGTTCGAAACTCTACTAACTCGTGACTCTTCCGAAGACGTTGGAAGTCAAAAGGCTTCGTTCAAACCTTCGCATGTCCTTTTTAAGGAGTTTTGGGAATGGGGGTGCGAGGTAGTGGAAATGGAAAGGGCTTCGGTAGGAAAGTTAGGGCTTTGGCGTATGACTTGGTATTTATGACTATACCTGTTCAAGGGTCGCCGTGCGCCAAAGTGTAGGCAGATGGAAAATAGGAGGTAGGACGGTTTGCTATTGCTCATCGTAATTATCTTGTACTATTGCAGTTAAAAATATTTGCTCTCGCAGAGCGGTATCCAACAATATCAACTTGTCTTTTATATTCTTGGCAATTGCTACCGTGTCCTTTATGCTTGGTGTCTTTTCTTCTTGCCTTATTACAGTTGGCACATTGTGGGGAGTCCTTGTTTGGACAAGCACTTTTTATATGGCCTCTTTTACCGCAGCTTCCACATAGCTGCTCTTCTTCTTTACATACTACTGCTATGTGGCCATAGCCTTGACATTTGTAACACCTGATAATATTTATTAATTCTTTTATTCTGTAGGTCCTCCACATTATAAACACTCTTCCTTTATCCAGCAGCTTTTCAAAGAATTTGCCTGGTACTTGTACCACCCAATTTACTTTATTTTCTTCTTTTGTTTTAAGGTTATGCGCAAATACTGCATTGTTTTTTAGTTCTTCTTTTCCGCATTCTTCTAAAGCTGCGAAGGTACATTTTTTTTTTTTTTCATTTAATACTCTTAACTTTTGTGGCTCGAGCATAAACTCATTACCGCCTTATTCTAATTTATTCAGTTATTTTTCATTCTTTTGATGTACTTGGGTATATTTTCTTCCTGGTAGGTTAAACTTATTTATCTTCATTGTTCTTCTTAGTTTATTTATTTTTCTTTCATCGATGTTTTCTTTATATTTTTATTTCATGTTCTTATATTTATTTCAGGATATTTCATTGGATCACATAGCCGTTAGGATGAGACGCTAACGTTGCCCGTCCCTGCCGTCAAGGAGGCGGATCCACTACTTTCTAGCGCTGTTGTAATTTCTAATCTTTTTTCAAAACTTTGTGTAATAAAATGTGAGAATTTTTGGAATTTATCTTTTGTTTTAATTAATAAACTTTTTTCAACTTCCGAATTACGAATTTCGGCATATCTGTATTCATGATATCTTGGACATCTAAAGATTATATGGTTCGTATCCTCTTCTTCATTTAATTCACATATCGTACAATTTTTATTGTTCATTATATTTCTTTCAAAAAGAGTGCTATTAATTGGTCCGTATCCCGTGATTATATAAGTGCAAAATCTATTAGGTTGGAACCATTTGTTTTTTAGTTTAAATTTTGCATCCGGGATAAATTCATGTGTGTGTCTTCCTTTTGTTTCCATCTGCCATCTGTATTGCCATTCATCATATATAAGGTTTTCTATTTTATCCGTTTCTGTTTTGATTCTTGTGGGTTCGGCTGCTATTCGTATATTTTCTTTTTGCATGTATAAGTAACTTTTCCATCTTATTGTTAGGTTATGTTTTATTCTATATATTAGTGCTCGTCTAATAATAGCCAAGTCCAAAGGGATAGCTTCTGATATAACCTGTAGTGCGACCGTAGATGTAGTTCTACACGCCTTAGTCATTAGTAGAAGCATTGTTCTCTGCGTAGCAAGTACATGTATCATAACATGTGTCTTTTGTACTTCTTGGAACCACATGTTAGATCCATAGGTAATTATAGGTATAAATACAGCGTTGTACATAGTATTAATTATGTTTGTTTTAATTCCCCAGGAGTCTCGGGCTACTCTTTTTAGTGCCATTGTAAGGCAAACAGTTTTATTTCTTATATATTTGGCATGTTCTATATATTTTAATTTGTCATCAATTATTATGCCTAAATATTTTATATTATTAGTGTATTTGATTTTATCGTTATCAATTTTAATTACAGGTAGTCTTTCTTTATTTAATGATCCTTTTATTAACATAGTTGCAGATTTTTCTTTTGATACTTTTAGTTTATGTTTTTGACACCATTTATTTAAATTACGTATTCCTTTTTCCGCTGTAGTTTCTATTTCTCGTCTAGAATTTCCCTTTATTACAATGACTATATCATCGGCATAGGCAATTATTTCAGCTTTTTGTACATCAAGTTCACTTTGGAAATTGTCAAGGAGGGTGTCCATGCACCAACCCCAGGCTATCAGGCCAATAACAGATCCTTGCGGACATCCCCTTTGCATATATTTACTTATTTTATCATACTTAGATTTAACTATAATTTCTCTTTTTTTAAAATAGCTTGTCAGGGTTTTGCCAGGCAAAGAATGAGTTGTACACGCACGTATTGAACTTACATTTATTGTACGTCTAGCAGATTATGGATTGGAAAAGAAAACTACCATCAGGACACGATGTGTCGTGTGTGACGCAAGACAAAAAAACAAAAGACAAAATCACCCGAGGGCAGCAGGCCCATCAGCGCCGCGCTCGGCGCTGCGCGCGCACCATAGCAGAACGCAGATTGAGATTCTCACATAGCTTTTAATAATTTTTATTAACGTTGTACTACACCCAAATTTTATAATTTTATCCATTATGGCAGGCCACCATATATTATCAAATGCTGCTTCTATATCTACAAACACTGTTACTATGTATTTCTTGTCTGAGCTTTTAATGGCAACTCTTAATTGCAGTCAATGCGTCTTCTGTTGATTTGCCCGGCTTAAATCCTAATTGCATGTCGTTTGTTAAATTTTTTTCATTATAGCATGTTTGTATTCTGTATGCAATGATTCTTTCAAATATTTTACCTACAGCAGAAAGTAGTCCAATTAGCCTATATGAATTTAGCGCAGTTTTGTTTCTCATGGGGTTTTTTAATATAATTTTTAAATTAGTCTGCTTCCATTTGTCTGCAAAAACACCATTACGCATACTGTTATTAAAGAGATTATATAAAGTATCTTTATTATTGTTCCAAAGTTCAAAGATGATTTCAGATTGAAAGCAGTCCAGACCGGGTGTTTTATTTTTGTTACTTTTCTTAAGCGATTTGGATATCTCTTCAAGAGTGATATCTGGTTCTAAATTACTATTTGAATATATGTTATTGTTATTCCTTATCTCTTTTTGTTCGTTAGTTTCTTCTTCATTTAAATCATTCGGTATACATCTATTTAACAGTTCGTGCACTGTTTCACTCCAACTTGATGTAATTGCACCTGCTGGAAGTTTTACTGAGTTTAATTGTTCGTTTTTGTTTATTTTATTTCGGATAATTTTATATATAATGCCCCAAGGGTCTCTGTTTCCCTCTTTAGTAACGAAATTTTGCCAAGAGTGCTTTTTTGCCTTTTTAATAGTAGCTACATAATTATTTCTATTTATTTTATATTTTAACCTATAGTTCGGGATTAAGTCATTAAAGTTTAGATCTATTGCTCGTTGTAATTGTTTTTTAATTTTACATGTTTCAGTTTTAAGTTTCTTAAAGTCCTCTGTCCACCATGGGACTGCTCTATTGTTAGCTTGTTTTTTAGGTATACAATCCTTACAGCATAAATTGAGGGTTTTCTCAAAAATTTTTACTGCTTTGTTAGGTTTCGAATGTTTTATCTCTTTTAGTATATTATCATTAAATTTTTCTTTTATATGTGTACCAAATTCTTCCCAATTAGCTCTTTTAATGTTATATGGTTTTTCGATATATTGTATTTCTTTTAAATTAGAATTTTGCCTATCAATCGTTAATTTAAATGTTATCAGATTATGATCGCTAGTTGCACAATCTAAATTTACTTGCCAATCTTTTATGTGTTTCCCAATATTAGAGCTGGCCAGAGTTAAATCTATGTTGGATTGGCCGCGTGAAGTCAAAAAGGTATATGGTTGATGTGGTTTATTTATAACTATAAGATTGTTTGTTAATATAAAATCTTCGAGTAATCTACCTCTTTCCTCAGTTTCATTTGAGAAGGTTACGTCACAATGGAAGATGCTGGGTTGTATTTTGTAATACAACGAGTGTGTATGGAGTCGGGAGAACGATCATCTTGTGCGTGATTCGTTGAAATACGACTGTATGATTGGGTTGTGTGAAAATATGTAAGACTGTAAATGGTACTTGGGTGAAAAAGGTAAAATGCAAACAGTTTGGGTGGTCTGAAGTGCACATTGGTTGTGGTAGCTTCTCGAGAGCGCGCAGCAGGTCAGTCTGGCCGTGTTAGCGACAGCGTATTTTTAACGAAAAGAAAAGGATCGAGTGGCGAAGTGCTATTCATTCGCGGAAGAATTTATGATGGGGGCTTAGCCTGCGTATGGTTTAGAGTGTCTTAGAAACGGGTAATCTGGACGACAGACGATGGCCGATGGCCCGACGCTATTCAACTATCGAATGTCCAAGGATTGACTGTTTACAAGAGGTTTTTAAGAATGAATGAATGAGACTGAACATCCTGTTGGCCGACGGTGGCTGGCGACCGCATTGGGTCTTCCAACCATCTGGTGTCGAAGGAGTGCTTATTTGAATGTGGAGTGAAAGACCAAATATGGCAATCGGCCTGTCGCCGTATTACCAAGGTATAGGGACTCTGCTCCTGGAGAATCTGGCCACGGAGTGGGGAAGGTTATGCCTTTTGGTAAATGAACTGTGATTGACCGCGCAGTCTTTACCCCAGAACTGTCCGGGAAAGATCTACCTGGCATACTCTTAGAGCACAATTTCTAACAGATATAATATATTACATGTTTGTTCACATTCTGCCAATAAGTTATAAGGACCAAAGTGTTTAAAATCATGTTTTTGTTGAAAAAAGATTTTTACGTAGTTTTTAGTTCAAACTGATAGTTGCCCACTGGCATATATTTGAGTCCTACAATATCGCCTATTGTTTGAAGAAACGAAGATATTTCAGATAGAGTTACCGCGACCTACTGTATTTTAATAAGTAAACAATGTTATGAAAATGGTGGGATAAGGTTTGAAATACAACATTTTTTTTTTATTTAACAATAATACATATGTTTTACAAACAGAAGTTTGTGTAAATTTTACGTAGACAAATTGGTCCGCCAATCGTCCAGCATCACTTTCAGTGCAGAAAATGTACGTTTCACGATCACTTGTGTGGCAGGTAGTCCATGTACTGCAGGGCAACGGCTTTGTCGGATGTGTTTACACATCTTATCATGGTTTTGCCGTTCCTCGGCTGGACGAGAGCGTCGGCGGTAATTATACCGGGCGCTAACGTTTGATGTGCTATAGAATCGTGTTTGTGCGTGGCGCGATAACGATTTTCGCGCGTCCTCGGTAGTGATACCGTGCTGAGAGTTTAGTTTGTCCACGATGTTGGCATCGGGCTGAATTTTAGTATGGTCCGTGGTATTTATACCGGGCTGAATTGCGTTTTTGTCCTCTAGATTACACCGGGCTGAGAGTTTGAACTTTGCGAGTTATAAAATGGAATTCGGATGTTTTTCCATTCGATATATTGTTTTTTGTAGGAGATCACGCTGTCCTGCAAGAACGGTGTTCCTAAAGTACTTGCGTTGCTATTGGAAACGCGTCGGATACAACGTAGAATTTAAATGCTTCTCTGAACAAACTAATCTGGGCGGATCCCAGAGTAGCTAACTTGTCGGTCGAGATGCCCGACATCTCCAGGTTGTCGTCCATGTTAATTATGGTTTTGTCCTTTATGTCACTGATTTTAATTAAGTTGGGCTCGGCCCCGGTGTCCACCATAAGGGCGACGCCGTTCAAAAGATTAGGTGAATGGATGATAACCTGGGGTATCCTGGGGACTTGGAATGAGCTCGCGGGCTCTTCTGCATGCACGAGTGAAAGTTAGTAGGGGAACTGCTGTGCCGTTAAAATTTGGTATCGTGTTCACTGCTTCTTTCAGTGTATACCCGAGAGACGCGTTATGCTCGATCGGCATAGTTATTTGTTCCGGTTGCGGTTGAGGTTCTGGCGTGTTCTAGACGTCGATGGTTTTGGTACCATATCTCTACGTAATACTTCTACTTCTGCTATTAATTCTTCGCGTTTGTTCGTTTTTGCACGCTCATTCTCGATTCGACGCGCTTCCTCGTGTACGCGTTTTTCTTTTTCCTATACTTGTTTGTTTAATAGAGCTAGTTCGATTTCGGAAAATGGCGTATTTGCCGATGCTTTGGCAGAACGGGTCGGCATGGTTGAAGGATATATGAAAAAAAACTTTTTCACACTCACCCTGTATTATTGGTGTTCATACACAAATTCACACCACTTGGCTACCTCTGATGGCACTGACTGGGTAAGTTCGTGATAATGCCGAACGAATAAAACTAGTACCCGGTTTGGAATTTTATAGTGTTTATAAATTTCTCTACAGTTTGCGGTGTCTATTAACTCTATCACCGGCGGTGGTGTTGGAATTTTTCGCGACACTTTGTCCTCCTCGTCGGACGATATTCCGATTATTCCTGCGTTTCTGTTCTCGTTCTCGATGTTCTAATCCTGCCTCCCTCAGGGGCTGTGGCCGTCCCTGGTTCGACCTTGGTCGAGCTAGGGTCGGACACAGTATCCCCTACTAGGAGCCGCCACCTTGACGTGGTGTAGGGGCTTAAGTAGCCGTAATGAGGCCCAAGACCATGCCGGTGGGAGCTTTATTCCCGGCAGGTCCAACCATGCCGGAAGGGCTTGGGCTGAACGGTGAAAACAAAGCAGCGGCTCACCTTGGTGTGATTGTGTGTGTGAATGGGCTGCGGTCGATGCCCTATGGATATTCCCGGCAGACTAACCAAGGGGGGAGTAGTTGCCCCCCGACCGGAGTGGCGCGTGATGTTAGTACCTGACCTCTGCGGTAGTAATAAGGGTAAACGTAAGCCCTGAAACTATGGCAAAGATCCCGTGAACCCGCACGTTAAATGTGGGAGAACCGCTCACGCGTTCACTGTCTGGAGCCTATGACGCGGTTGAAGTGGGGTATTCGGACGCAGGTATGGAGGATTACCCGGTCAGCATTTCCCGTAACCGACGCTGCGTAGGTTAAATCGCAGCACGTCTAGCCCGAAGTTTGGGTCTGGCATCGGCTCGGATCCGGTGTCGCCCCCTCAACAGGGATGACGTTAAACCTCTATAGGTTGGCCTATTCCGTAACATTTTTCTATAGAGTCACCTGGTGCCGATAGGACTGACCATCCGAAAAACCGCTTCTCGGCTTCTGCATCCATAACTAAGGGAAAATTTAAACACGAAGTGCCCCCACTGCGGTGGGGGTCCCATGATGGGCGAAGTGTTCAAACTGTATCTGCCATAATGCATCCTATCAAGACAACAAAAACACGAAGAGAGGAGGGAGCGCGCTCTCGCAGCGCGAGTCCGGCGAGGAGGGTCACGGGCCCAGGGAAACCGGTGAGGTGCGACGGCGAAAAGGAGGCTACCCCAGGACCATCGAGGGGTAGCGCAAAAAGGACGGAGGCGGCGCAGGTCACCAAACCGGCCTGCGTAATCTCTGACGACGACGGTGACACGGAGTCCAGTCGGTCCACCGTTAAGGGGAGGAAGAGACCGAGGGTCTCCAAAGAGGCAGACGGAAGGAGGCTGTTCTGCAAAGAAAGGAGGCTGGTGAGCTCTAGGGAGGAGGTATCTCCTCCCAGACGCTCATCGGCCACGAAGAGGATGCCCACGGAGGTGGAGATGGCGCGAGAGCTGAGGGAGCAGCCGACGCCTAACCTGGGGGGCAAAATACTGTCCCACATGGATGTGGTGCGGAAGGTGACCCACACGAGCTCCCACCTAAAGGGGACATAGGTAAGGGACTTGAAGGTGGCCGCGCCAACAGTCAGCGTAGCGGCCACCGAGATGGCAAAAAGGTCGGCCACCACCAACGCGCAGCACATCGAGGAGGAGAATCTCAGGCTGCGCGGGCGGGTGGCTGACCTCGAGTTGGCGCTGGCCGCGGCGAAGGCTGCCCCCGCAGCAGCAGTGACGACGACGACGGCGGAAAATACTGGAGCCGCCCGCAAACCGAAGGAGAGCGGGGAGAAGACGAGGACTGCCCGCCCCTCCGCCATCACGAGTGTCCCGGCAATAACGGAGGAGCATCTAGAGGCGTTGTTGGACGCCTTCATGGGGAGGGTGGAGAGGCGGCTCGTCTCTCTCAGGAAGGAGCTCTCTGCGGGATGGGCGAGAGAAGCCCCCCGCAGGGCCACGTCGGCGGCAGGGAGGCCCGAGACGGCAGGAGAGGCCCGCATCAGGGAGGTGAGGGCCCAGGCGACGGCGGCGAGCGGGCGAGGAGAGCCTGCCGGACCCGCTGCGGCACGACGACGGGAGCTGCATCCCGCACTGTCGCCGGCCCCCTCCCCTAACCCCATCCCACGGACACAGGAGAGCAGGGACACGTGGGCCGTCGTGGCCGGCCGAAAGGCGAAGATAAGCGAGGCGAGGGGGCAGCGACAGCCGCAGCAGCAGCCGCCAAGGGAGCAGAAGAAGGGAGCCAAGGCCGCCCTTCCCAAGGTCCAGCAGAGGAGGCTTCCGCGAACAGCTGCCGTCGCCCTAACCATCAAGGAAGGGGCGAAGGTTACGTACGCGGAGGCGATGAGCTCCGCCAGCAAGATAGATCTGGCGGAGCTGAACATCGCGGAGCTGCGACCAAAAAGGGCGGCTACTAATGGGCTCCTCCTGGAAATCCCGGGCCCGGAGGGGGCCGCCAAGGCGGAGGCGCTGGCCATAAAAATGCGGGAGGTACTGAGGGCGGAGGACGGGGTCACAGTGACGCGCCCCGTCAAGATGGGTGACCTCAGGGTCAGGGACCTGGTGGCGGCCACCACAACCAGCGACGTGGCCGCTGCCATCGCTGCGGCTGGAGGATGTGGCCCGGCGGAGGTGAAGACCGGGGAAATACGGTCGTCTCCGCTGGGCCTGGGCACCGCCTGGGTGAGGTGGCCGCTGGCGGCTGCGAGGAAGGTCGCCGCGGCCAAAAGAAGCAGGGTTGGTTGGACCATGGCCCGGGTGGAGGCGCTGGCGGACCGCCCGCTGCAGTGCTTCCGCTGCCTGGAAACGGGACACGTCAGGCAGCGGTGCACCAGCACTGTTGACCGCAGCGGGCGCTGCCATAACTGCGGGAGCCCCGAACACAGGATGGCGCAATGCAACAGCCCACCGAAATGCCCCCTGTGCTCCGACCTGGGAAGACCCTCGGGGCACAGGATGGGAACGAAGGGGTGTGCGCCCCCAGCCAAAGGAAAGAGGCAGCAAGGAGGGGCCCGGGGGACGACGACAACGACGCAACTGGCCCCCAAACTGGCCGCTCTGAGCCTGGAGGCACATAAGTCGAGTTTGATTTAACGTGCTGTACCTGGCCGAGGCCCTTACCAACACGACCCCCATGGGCGCGGGATTGAGATACGCCCAATCAGCGCACATCAAAGGAGACGCCTCCAACGATGCTACCTGTTAATTCGAGTTGCAAGCCTCAAATCACCTCAGGTGGGGCCGAGACCTTTCTAAATCTCGACCGTCTCTGCAGGACGGTACGCGAGTTGAAACGCAACTCACACGTCGAGTCATCACACGCCACGGGGCACGCACTGCACCCCGAGACGCACGCGCCTCTAACCCTCGATACGGGCTTACCACTGCCACCACGAATCCAACCCTAGATGTTAGCGGGTCCGATGGGCACACGACGCCCTCCGAGAAGGTGCGTCGGTAACCAGGCCGCTGGGCCTTAACATCACCCGTGGTACCGGTGTATTGGGCCATACCGGTCATACCCATCGCAACTCGGCGGTCGTCGCTACCCATTTGAGGTCCTTGCAGCCTCGGTTCCTGGGTGGGCCAGCTCGGGTACGAGGGGTCGCTACGCCCCTAAGGACACTCCAAAGAGATTGGGACTCAGCCCAATCCTGGGTCCCCCGTGCGGGAAGCCTGGAGGCACAGAAGGCAACGGGAGCGGGAAGGAGGAAGGAGGGAACATCGATGCCACCACCGGCGAGCCCAGCCGCAACGAGGAAGAAGAGGCCCGTGGAGGAAGGGGCCATGGATCAGAGCAAATAAGGGGGCCATGGCCCTGCTGATTCAGGCCACCCTAAACCACTCGGCCGGTGCGCAAGACATGCTTGTCCAGCACATGGTCGAGTGGGGATCCGGGTTGGCGGTCGCTGCCGAGCCGTATAAGATCCCGGATCACCCAAATTGGGTAAGCAACCCGGGTTGCTCGGTAGCGATAATCTACGGGGGAGCTGCGGCGCCGCTGCCGTTCTCGCTGCTGGAGAGCGGCGACGGCTACGTCGCGGCACAGTGGGGCGACGCGGTGGTGGTGGGAGTCTACGCACCGCCAAGCTGGGACCTCGGGTCCTTCGGCGAGTTTCTGGACGGGGTCGCGAGATGCGTCTCGCGGTATCGGCCCCGTCCGGCTATTGTCCTGGGGGATTTCAACTCCAAATCCCAGACCTGGGGTTCCCCCAGGACGGACCTGAGGGGCGAGGCGGTGCTGGAGTGGGCGGCCGGCTCCGTCCTCCGATTGCTGAATCGGGGGTCCGTCAGCACCTGCGTGCGCTACCAGGGGGAGTTCATCGTCGGCCTAACGTGGGCTTCCTCCTCGGTGGTGAGTCGCGTGGGTGGCTGGAGGGTGGCGCAGGAGGTGGAATCGCTGGGCGACCACCTCTATATCCTTATGGAGGTGCGCGTCACCCGGGGCCGGGGGCCGTCGGGAAGGGGCAGGAGGGGAGGGGGGTTTTGGGTTCCCTGGAATCGTCCTCCCAAATAAGAAGAGGTGGGCGCTGAAGCGCCTGGACGAGGACGCCTTGATGGCGGCGTCCCTCGCCGTGGCCTGGCCCGAGATCCCGGCCGGGCGACGTTGCCATGACCCGGTCCCGCCCGCCGAATCGACGGGCAACGTACTGGTGGTCCCGGGAGATAGCGCGCGCGCCCGGCGACTGCTGCAGAGGGCTCGTCGAAGAAGACGTCGCGACCTGGCGAGGGAGCGACAGCTGTACGAGGGCTACCGGGAGCGAGTGGTAGCCCTGCAGCTGGCCATCAGGAGGGCGAAGGCCGATGCCTGGTCGGAGCTCCTCCAAGACCTGGATCGTGACCCCTGGGGGCGCCCCTACAGGACGGTGATGGGCAAAATTCGTCCATGGGCGCCCCCCGTGACGGAGACACTGGACCCCGAGCTCCTAGACAGGGTGGTGGATATCCTGTTCCCCCCCGACGAGGAGGGGTGGATCGGCACCGGAGCTCGGGGAGTCGGACCCGACCAGCTGGTCCGACAACATGGAGGTCACGGAGTAGGAGCTGGCCGTGGCCGTCAGGAGGATGGGGGCACGCAACACCGCCCCGGGTCCTGACGGCGTGCCGGGCCGGGCATTGGCTATGGCCCTGCGCATTCTCGGGCCCCGTCTCAGGCGTCTGTTCGACGCGTGCCTGAGGACGGGGCGAGTCCCGTCCGGCACGAAGAAGGGGAGGATGGTTCTCCTAAAGAAGATTGGAAAGCCCGCAGACTCGCCCTCGGCGTATCGGCCGATCTGTCACCTCGACGAGGTGGGGAACGTTTTCGAGAGGGTGGTAGCTTCCCGCCTCTCGTGGCACCTGTCCGGATAGGTCCTGACCTGGCCGAGTCCCAGTACGGTTTCAGGGGGGGACGCTCGACGGTCGATGCCGTCGGCCGGGTGAAGTTCCTCTCGGACTCGGCCACGTCCCGGGGGGGGGGGTGAGTTTGGACATCACCAACGCCTTTAACTCTCTCCCCTGGGGAAAAATAAGGGGGGCACTTGAACACCACGGTGTGCCCCTCTATGTAAGAAGGGTCTCCCTCAGGGTCTCCCTCAAGGTCGAACCAGGGACGGCCACAGTATGGGTCTTAGCGAACCCAAGGTACCCGAGCTCTTAGCACACCGTAAACCCGTGGTCATGTCTCACGGGAACGGGGGTCTTGCCTTAACCGGCCGGGCCGCGAGGTTGACAACCTCTCTAAAAAATCCCTCACCCCAAGCTATGGCGCGCGGCGAAGAGGGTCGTCCCAGTCGATGGCACTGGGGCGTGGTTGGTGGGTGCACCAGCCGATAGCGGCCAACCTCCGGGTACCTGGCGAAACACGGTTGTATTTAGCCTTACCGGGGTACGGCGGCTCTGCCCTGATCGACTTCACTTCCGATCTAATCGTGGGAACAATATGGAAACCATTAAAACAAAACAAAAAATAGAAAAGAAACAAACTGAAAAAGAAAAAGAAAAGGAAGAAGAAGATATCGATATGATATAGAGCGAACCGCATAGAGTAAAATTTAGACGTAGCTCCGCTTCGTCCCTTTTAGCGGTCTGAACTTTTAAGATGCCTGCTTCAATTAAAGCAAAAAGGAGAAGAGTAATAGAAAAAGATAGTTTGGAAAACAAAGGTGAAAGTCACGGAAAAGAAAGCGAAACGAAGCAGAAAGAAGAAAAGGACCAAGACAAAGAAGAAATAAACGCAAAATTAAAAGAAGTTTATACAGAAAGAAACAAATTAGAAAAATTCGATGAGAAAAATAAAATACCTAAAACTGCAATCAAATTTATAATGGAAAAATGGGCATTACTAGAAACAAAACTGCAAAATGAGGTGATGGAAAATAAAATCTTGGAATTAAAAGAGAAAAATCAACAAACAACTAAAAATACTTACGCACAAATTGCTGGGAAAACACCCCGAATAAATGAAGATAAAATCAATAAACATTCTGCAATAAGAAAAGAAAATCACTAAGTAATATTAACTAAACCAGTAAAAGATGATGATAACAGGAATAACGAGGAATTAAAAACAGAAGTGATGAATGAATTAAAAAAGATGAGCAACAAAATTAAAATTAAAAACATAAGACAAATGAAACAAAAAGGAATAGTAATACGAGTAAATGACAAAAATGATGTGGACATAATCAAAAATAGCAACATAACATCGATTGGAATTAAAATAGATAAACCTAAAAGAATAAATCCATCGATAATTATATATGACATTGAAAAAGAATATAACAAACAGGAATTGAAAGAAAGTTTAATAAATAAAAATCTAGAAATAAAACCCGGCTGGGACTTACAAAAGTATAGAGATGAAATTGAATTTAAACACTGTTTTAAGAATAAAAATGACAAAATGAACTGGATAGTATAGCTTTCTGCTGAAATCTACAATCAATTAATAGAAAAAGAAAAAGTTTATATGATGTGGAGAGTATATAAATTAAGAGAATTCCTAAATACAGTTAGATGCTATAAATGCCACGGACATGGGCACATAGCAAAATATTGTGGAACCAAAGAACAAATATGCGAAACATGCGGATCCAATGAGCATAATAAAGATGAATGTAAAAGAAAAGATAACCCAAAATGCATAAATTGTATAAAAGCAAGGAGGAAAGATACAGAACATAGCGTTAAGAGTAAAGAATGGCCGGAATATATAAAATACTTGGAACTATTTAAGTCAAAAATTAAATGGCACTAAAAATTGGTCAAATAAACGCGCAAAGGTCTGTCGCAGCTGCTGCCACATTGGAAAAAATTATATATGAACAAAACTTGGACATTCTCTGTATACAGGAACCTTACAATTACAAAAACATAATACGAGAATATAACTCCACAAATTTAAACAAAATACAACCGCATAACAAATACCCCTGGGTCGCAGCAATTATACAAAAAAATAATAATGTTGAAATATTAAAATTCCCAAATACAAGTGAACACATAATATGGTTCAAAGTAATAACTAAAAGCATATCATTCTATGTAATAAATATATATTACCTTGTTACGAGCCGGGGCTGTGGGCATCGCCTAGACTGGCGAGGTTGATATAACCCAAGGAATACGGTTGAGAATTTATTAGTAAGGTGCACGGACGAACCCGATGCGAAATCGGGGAGCCGCTGGAATATGTGTAGCGAGAACGAACCCGATGCGAAATCGGGGAGCCTCAGGAATAGAGTCAAGCGCGGGCGAACCTGATGCGAAATCAGGGAGCCGCAGGAGGGTGAAACGTCGTGGACGAACCCGATGCGAAATCGGGGAGCTGCTAGGAGGTTGGCTTATTCACAGACGAACCCGGCGCGGAGCCGGGGAGCTGTTCGGAGGTTGGAAAACGTACGGACGAACCTGATGCGAAATCAGGGAGCCGTAGGATACAGACGAACCTGGTGCGAAACCAGGGAGCTGTAGGATGGGTTAGGTTTCGTGGACGAACCCGATGCGAAATCGGGGAGCCACTGGGTTGGAGTATTTGTAGTTATTTTGTTTGGATAAGGCGTGCGGACGAACCTGATGCGAAATCAGGGAGTCGCAGGAAATGTTAGTTTGTCTCGTAACTTTTAAATTAATATTCGATACAACTCGAGCGGTTAAGTTGTATCTGTGGGAACGTTACTACCGATATAAAGGATTACGGGGTAAATATAGGTTTAACGAATCTACTCGATTTAATGGTGAACAAATTATAAATATATATTCAAATCAGTCGTTGGTACAAATGTAATTGTCGCGATAGAAATAATATAAAGTATGTGAGTTACCTAAGTATTTGCACGGTGTTGACGCACTGGCGATGCGGGGTCTGAGAGCCGCTTTTAGAGTGTTCCGAAAGAACTTCAACCGGACTAGCGGATTCTAACGGGTTAATCTATGATTCGAAAGGTGCGCTAAGCCCAATCTCACTTGATATAATTGACTCTGTATGAGCGTGGCACGACGTGACTCTACGCGTGACTATGTAACTCTGAACCGACGAGGGTAGGAACCAAAGGGTTTATATACCCCCGAAATGCGCGGAAACGCATTAGAACTTTCCATATAAGGAAATTGAGGAGTCTTCGTCGGACCTCGCCCGTCTTGGTCATAATGCAGCTGATTGCACGTGTGCTCAGGACCCCTTTTTCTGTTTATGATAACCGAAAGAATTTTAGGGCGTTTTCCCATCACAGACGCGAGCTCGAAAACGCGTTGAGAGCGACGTATGGAATATTCTTCATACGTAACAGCCTATACTCAAAAGAACTAACAACTTTTCTAAGACAACTAGAAAACATTTTGACTAAAATAGAAGGAGAGAGATATATTATTACTATGGATGCTAACAGCAAATCACGAACTTGGCACTCGGCAAACACGGATGATAGAGGAAAATTAATGGAAGAATTCATAATAGATAACAACTTACATATAGTAAATAGATCAAATAATATACCAACATACACCACTGCAAAAGGACAATCAAACATAGACATAACATTAGCCAGTATTAATTTTAATAAAAATATAAAAGAATGGAAAGTGCTGCCAGACTGTACGACAAGTGACCACAATCTTATAATATTTAAAACAAATATAACAGCGACAAACCATAAAAACTGTCAAGCGTAGACTATGAT
This sequence comes from Nomada goodeniana, assembly GCA_963969485.1. NCBI lineage: Eukaryota > Metazoa > Arthropoda > Insecta > Hymenoptera > Apidae > Nomada > Nomada goodeniana. The sequence continues at coordinate 4,979,102 of OZ018306.1, read as the reverse complement.
CTATATCGATATGGCCGTTATAGCACGTAGCGCCGATCCTAGTTGTAGACAAGAACTCGTGGTGGCGTGCATGTAGTTCGCCGTAGATATAGGGCGAGTGCGACGATCGCACCCCGGGCCCGGTAGTAGCGTCTAGCGTACCGAGCGTAGTACATATATATATATCTGTTTTAGCGTGTGTAGTTTTGTGTGTGTGTTCATTGTATAAATATATTCTTCGATATTGAAAAAAACTTTGTGCAATATTCATTTTATTAAATACTTATCCACGGTAAAGTTCTGACAAAAACAAAACATGGAAAAAAGAAGAATTATACAATTTAAAGAAGGCAAATTGGGAAAAATTAAATAAACAAGTAGATGAAAGATTTAATGAACAAATAATAAAAGACTTACAAGACAAGGACCCAAATGATGCTGCAGGAACATTTAATAAAATATTAAGAACTTGTAGCGATAATTCTATACCTAGGAAACGAACAAATAAAAGCGCAGTTCCATGGTGGAACGACAACTTAACCGAATTAAGAACTGAAGCAAATAAATGTGAAAGACAACTGACAAGGGCAAAAAGACTAAACTTCAACAATCTAATACAAGAATATACAATAAAATATAAAGCAATAAGAAACAAATATACAGGCACCATAAAAAGAACAAAGACAAAAACTTGGGAAAATTTTGTCACAGAAGAAGGAAATAAAAATCCCTGGGGCATAGTCTATAAAATAGTTAGGAATAAAATCAAAAAAGAGGAATATTTCAGCTCACTAACTCTCCCTATGGGAGAAATAACAAAAGATTGGAGAGACACAATAGAAAACATATTAAATAAATGTGTCCCGAAGGATAATAAAGAAAATGAAACAGAAAAACAAATACAAACAAGGAAAAAAATACAAAAATATTACAACCAAAACATAGAACCAAATATAACAGAAGAAGAAATAAATATCTCTTTAAAAAGATGCAGAAAGAATAAAGCTCCAGGCACAGACCTCTTCCAAGCGGAACTGCTACTTGAAGTCTGGAAAAATAATAAAAATATAATGTTAAACTTATTCAATAATTGTCTAAGGAAACATAAATTCCCTAAAATATGGAAAATAGCAAGATTAAAAATAATATTAAAAAACCCTGGCAAATATATAACAAAACTAAATTCGTATAGACCAATCGCACTACTCCCAGTAATTGGAAAAATTTTCGAAAGAATAATAACTAATTGAATCCATGCAAACTATAAAAACAAAAATTTAGAAAACAATAGACAATTCGGATTTCGAACATCGAAATCAACAGAAAACGCCCTCACCGCCTTTAAAACTGGAATCAATGAATCAAATAAAAAATACATAATTGGCATATTTATAGACATAGAAGCAGCTTTTGACTGCCTATGGTGGCCAGCTATAATTAAAAGGCTGATAAAAGCAAAATGCAGCACGACGCTAATTAAAATAGCGAAAGATTACTTTAAGAACAGAAAAATGATTGTCGACTCAAAATTTGACAAGATAAGAAGAAATATGCAAAAAGGGTCCCCAGAAGGATCTGTCATAGGTCCCATGGCCTGGGGCTGGTGCATGGACACTCTCCTACATGAACTGCATAATAAAATAGACAGCTCAAACGCTGAGTGCATTGCTTATGCTGACGACCTGGCACTAACAGTAAAAGGAAGCACTAGAAACGAAATAGAAAATCATGCAAGTCATGCTATAAACATAATAGAAAAGTGGTGCAAAGAATACAAATTAAAAGTTTCTTCGGAAAAGACAGTTGCAAGGCTTATAAAAGGGAAATTAAATATAAATAGAATGCCAATAATAAAAATAAATAACACTAAGATAAAATATGTTAATAAGACAAAATATTTAGGAGTTATAATTGATGAAAAACTTAGATTAATAGAACATGCCAGGTATTTGTGAGAAAAAATAATGAACTTTGCCATGACAGTAAGGAGAACTGCAAGAGAAAGATGGGGATTAAAATCAAGAGTGCTAAAAATACTTTATAATACAGTAATACTCCCTATAATAAAATACGGCTCTGGATTTTGGAATGAAGATATACGCAAGACACATATTAAGGGCCCCGACTCCTTTGGGGTCAACTCCGAATCGATCTAAGCGCCATTACAAAGAAACGGGCGTTAGTGCAAACAAAAAATTTGCAGATTCGACATTTGACGGGGTGACATCTAAAGTAATTATACAGAATTATAAACTGACGGTGTGACATCTAATGTCATTAGGCAGAATTATAAATGGAGAGTGGAAGGCCATAGTTGCCAAATCACCTAATTTGGGGGTTCTATCGCACTGTTGTCACATCTGTTACAATCCTGGCCACCAGCAAAATGAATCGACTCGAGCCGAGATTTTGATTCCTGCCGGACATAGCCATAGCTGCTGAACGCGTTTGTAGGTTCGATCCCCCTCGGGTATATCTTTTTCTGCATTAATTTTTTTCTAATTCCGAACTATATGACAATGATCAATATTTGCTGACCAATATTTTAAAAACATTTTTTAAATATTTTAATTTAATATACGTATGTAAATCTGAACTTAGAGCGCTTTTCGTGCTACCGTTTCAAACCGTGGAATGTTTTACTACTGTTTCGGCTTTCTTTTAGAACCCACAATTATTTTTTTTTACAAATCTAATGAACAGTGTAAATGAAAGAGATTCCTTGGTCATGTTGAACAAAACAGATTTATGGAACAATATTAATATGTTTAACAATAGAACGTTTTATTCATATTAAATTAATAATAATGTGTAATGATTCGTTATTCACGAATAACAATTTAATTATCAAGCCGTTTATTAACTGTTCCATACTTTTATTCCTTATCCGAAACGTATGAAGTATTTTATTACTTATTAAAACAATGTTTGGATAATTAATGTTAAAAAAAGATAGGTAAATAAACATATCCTTTCGTTCACGAAGTAACCAGCTTCGACGAAAGTGGGTCCTTGGCCGTTGGTCATTGTACCAATCCTGACCTATCTTAACAATTTTATGCTACGAAACGCACGTCCCGGCGATCGATAAAGATCTGATTCGCACTTGTTTCCACACGGATGCGAGACACACATTGACGTACATAGGCCTCCTTGTAGTGCAAACGGTCATGGCCCGTCAGAGGTGTGTGTGGGTCGTATCCGTGTGGAAACAATTGCGTAGCATAAAATTGTTAAGATAGGTCAGGATCGGTACATATAAAAATACAAAGCAATACAAAGCATGAGAAACAGTAAATTAGAAATAAATGAAATTCATTATACTTCAGAAAAAGAGTTGTCGGATTCTGTTATATGTGTCAGGCTGATCACAAAAAGAAACGACGAAAAACACGAAAGCCTTGCAACAATTTCGACCGTCCTATTTGTGATAAACACGTAAATACTATAGCAATATTTCGAAATTGTCGAAAGAATTGTTTATTATTGAAATTTAATAAATAAATAAATCATATTATTTAACAACTGGTTCATGTTTATGTGCATAGAACGCCTAAAAATATCGTCTATTATATGGGTACCTGGGTACCTGGTTGATAACATAAGGGTTAATAAATATATATAATTCACATGTAGTTAGTAACTTGATAAAAATTATGTAGAAAAAATGAACTTGAGGGGGTTCGAACCTAAAAAAAAGTTTTTGCAACGGCTCGGATCAAAATCTCTGCTCGAACCGATTCATTTGCTGATGGTTATACATTGTAAGATATGTGGCAACAGCGTCGGAGAGGTCTTGCTACGTGCCGGCAACTATGTTTTACTTGCGTCTGTGTTTGCGCGTCAGGTATTCACGTATGAATCGCCGTTCGTGGTGTGAAATTATAACTTACATTTACCGACTGATATGTATTTTTATCGACTCTGACGATAACCTAACCAATTTAACTAAAATGTGCCATAAACGCCACAGACGGAGAATCATTGAACTATTCTCACGTCGGATGCGTGCAAATCGTAGAATCGATTCACCGCTTTCCAGAAGTGATAGATTGTGAAAAATCGAATTTATGTGTGTTACGTATGAAGAATATTCCATACGTCGCTCTCAAAGCGTTTTCGAGCTCGCGTCTGTGATGGGAAAACGCCCTAAAACTCTTTCGGTTATCATAAACAGAAAAAGGGGTCCTGAGCACATGTGCGACCAGCTGCATTATGACCAAGACGGGCGTGGTCCGACGAAGACTCCTCAATTTCCTTATATGGAAAGTTCTAATGCGTTTCCGTGCATTTCGGGGGTATATAAACCCTTTGGTTTCTACCCTCGACGGTTCAGAGTTACACAGTCACGCGTAACGTCACGTCGTGCCACGCTCGTACAGAGTCAGTTATATCTAGTGAGATTGGGCTTAGCGCACCTTTCGAATCATAGATTAACCCGTTAGAATCCGCTAGTCCGGTTGAAGTTCTTTCGGAACACTCTTAAAGCGGCTCTCAGACCCCGCATCGCCAGTGCGTCAACACCTTGCAAATACTTAGGTAACTCACATACTTTATATTATTTCTATCGCGACAATTACATTTGTACCAACGACTGATTTGAATATATATTTATAATTTGTTCACCATTAAATCGAGTAGATTCGTTAAACCTATATTTACCCCGTAATCCTTTATATCGGTAGTAACGTTCCCACAGATACAACTTAACCGCTCGAGTTGTATCGAATATTAATTTAAAAGTTACGAGACAAAGTAACATTTCCTGCGACTCCCTGATTTCGCATCAGGTTCGTCCGCACGCCTTATCCAAACAAAATAACTACAAATACTCCAACCCAGTGGCTCCCCGATTTCGCATCGGGTTCGTCCACGAAACCTAACCCATCCTACAGCTCCCTGGTTTCGCACCAGGTTCGTCTGTATCCTACGGCTCCCTGATTTCGCATCAGGTTCGTCCGTACGTTTTCCAACCTCCGAACAGCTCCCCGGCTCCGCGCCGGGTTCGTCTGTGAATAAGCCAACCTCCTAGCAGCTCCCCGATTTCGCATCGGGTTCGTCCACGACGTTTCACCCTCCTGCGGCTCCCTGATTTCGCATCAGGTTCGCCCGCGCTTGACTCTATTCCTGAGGCTCCCCGATTTCGCATCGGGTTCGTTCTCGCTACACATATCCCAGCGGCTCCCCGATTTCGCATCGGGTTCGTCCGTGCACCTTACTAATAAATTCTCAACCGTATTCCTTGGGTTATATCAACCTCGCCGGTCTAGGCGTTGCCCACAGCCCCGGCTCGTAACAAAACTGGTGACAGCGGTGGGATACTACTGATTTAGAATTACCGTAAATTTTGGTTTTTAAAATACGTTCTATTACTCGTAGGTGAACATTTACAATATACTAGTTTTCCCTAGTTAATTACTTTAATAATATTTTAAAATGGCAAACCCACACGCGAACGTCTCCTCTAATGAGATGCTAAACCTGACTGTTTCGATCGCCAATTCAATGACACTCTTAGCGCAACGGACGTGTATACAGAATATTACATCGTCCATTCCGACCTTTGACGGAAAAAAACCATCGTTGACGCACTTTGCTCAAAATGTGGAAGACGGGTTAACTTTGATTCCTGAGGGTACGGAAGCGGAGTATCTTGCAATTGTGTTAACTAAGCTTATCGGTCCAGCACGTAGATGCACGATAGAGCATAAATTCGGCTCGGTTAAGGCTTTAATTAAGCATTTGAAAAAGAGATTCGCGCCGGGTAGAAATTTGTCACATTTTCAAGTCGAAATCGCGAAGTTACATATTCGTGATGGAGAAAGTATTCGACAATATGTCGATAGAACGAGTCATCTTGTTTATTGTACGCGCGGAGCTATCCGGGAAAGATATCTGGATCACGCTGAAGATTTCGTCAAGGAAATGGAACATGACGTTAAAGAAAACTTCATCGATGGTTTACCGGATCGGATTTCTTGGAAAGTGTCGGCTCAGATTCAAGACTTAGGTACACTTGAACAGGCTTACGACGCCGTGATACAAATAGATCGAAAATTAAGAAATCGACGACAGTCGCCTAGCAGCGAATCACCTGCTAGATGGTCACGTCGAGACCGCTACGCTCAAGATTCTCGTAATTACGACCGTGAAGTGTCGTACCCTCACTCGCCGAGTAGATACGACCGGTTCAGGGAACGACATGCGAGAACACCCGAGTTTGAAGAGGAACGAGAGAGGCAAGGACGCGCGACGGCTTGGACCTTGCACCAAAGAAGCCCCTCGAGATCCCCTTCCAACCACCGCGATTCATCTAATATAGATGATCGAGGACCAAAAATATCAATTCTTAAAAATTCTGATAGAAACCGCAAGCCAAGTTTGTATTGCTGGCATTGTGGTATGAACGGACATGACGAAAAGTCATGTCGGAAACATCCACGCAATTCGCGTCATCACCGGGACTCGCGAGATTCGTCCGTCGAATCGACCAAGTCTTTAAACTTAAATCGCGCTCAACGTACAGGCGACACGATGAGCGGAAACGAGGAAGATCGCCGAAGGAAAATCCGATTCAACGACGAGAAGAAAGAAGACTCATCAAGGAGGCACCTGCACCAAGAATCAAAATCAAAGTTCCGGAATTGGAATCAGGAACGGGAGAATTTTTAATTGATGGTGGAGCAGCCGTGAACCTGGTGGTCATCGACGTTCTCGGAAGAACCGCAGAAATAATTTCTAGGGAAGAAATTGAATTGACCGGACTACCAACGACACCGATTCACACTCTTGGAACGACAATCCTCAATATTCATGGATCTCCAGCATTTTTCTATGTGGTAAAGAATCTTGCGTTAGACGCAGATGGACTTATCGGAAGCCCGTTCTTAAAACAAGAAGAAGCCGAGATTTCCTATTATCATGGAACTTTAACTTTAAAAAATGAGCCGATCCGACCTTTACGTTTTTCAAATTATCAAGATTTACCTCAAACAAAAGAACAGCAGACAGTTACTAAATATTGCATCAAACCTAGAACATCACAGCAGATTGCTGTCAGAGTAGCAAACGTGAAAATGAAGGAAGGATATTTACCGCGTATCAAAACCCATGAGCAACTTTACATAGGGGAAGCAGTCGTAACAAACAACGAAGGCAAATGTTACGTTATGGCAGCAAACACCAGCGAAGAAGAAATTGACGTAGAGATAGAGCCTCAAATTTTGGAGCCCTATGACATTTTAAGTACATCTGATGAAGATTCTTATCCAGGAATGGAACACCCGTCGAACTTCAATACTAGGAAAGACAGGATTCAGGGAATTTTACAAACAATCAATTTAGACCATTTAAACAAAGAGGAACGGAATTTCGTTTCTGAGTTAGTAGAGGAATTTCCCAACCGATTTTTCCTGCCAGGAGACAAACTCGGGAAAGCTCGTGATTTCAACCACTCAATTCACACGACTAATGATATTCCCATTAATACGAGACAATACCGTTACCCACCTGTACATCAGAAAGAAATGCAAAAACAGATCAGCACTATGCTATCTGCAGGCATCATTAATCATTCCAAATCTCCATATAACTCGCCTTTATGGATTGTTCCTAAGAAAGCAGATGCACAGGGTAATAAACGCTGGCGTTTAGTAATAGATTTCCGCGCACTCAATGAAAAAACTATTTCGGACAAATACCCATTACCACAAATCACGGAAATATTAGACCGACTGGGAGGAGCTAAATACTTCTCAGTCTTCGATCTCGCAAGTGGATTCCATCAAATAGAAATGGATCCAAAGGATAAATCAAAAACAGCATTTACTACACCGAATGGACATTACGAATTTTCTCGAATGCCTTTCGGATTAAAGAACGCACCACCCACATTTCAACGCCTCATGGATCAGGCACTCACCGGACTTCAAGGGACAGATCTTTTTGTTTACTTAGACGATATAGTAGTATACGCTTCATCGCTTCAAGAACACAACATCAAAGTTAAAAAATTATTAAAACGCCTTAAAGATCATGGATTAACCCTTCAGACCAATAAATGCGAATTTTTACGGAAGGAAGTTGCATATCTCGGTCATATTATTTCAAAAGATGGAGTCAGACCTGATCCTAGGAAATTAAAAGCAGTACAAGATTTTCCAACACCTACCACGCAGAGGAATATTCAACAATTCTTAGGACTTGTAGGATATTACCGAAGATTTGTACCTAATTTCACCTCAAAAGCAAAACCTTTAATTAACTTGTTAGGGAAAGGCATCAAATTCAAGTGGACCGAAGAACAAGATCAAAGTTTCAAACAATTACGCAATGAATTGTGTCAGCAACCTATTCTACAATATCCAGATTTTAGTAAACCATTCATCGTTACAACAGATGCATCCGAATATGCTATTGGAGCCGTGCTTAGTCAGGGAGAGATAGGGAGCGACCTACCAATTGCCTATGCGTCCCGCAGTCTAAATAAACCTGAGAGGAATTATTCAGCTACGGAAAAAGAATGTCTAGCAATGGTTTACGCTGTAAGATACTTCAGGCCCTACATCTATGGAACCAAATTCACCCTAATCACAGACCATAGACCACTTGTTTGGTTACATTCCGTTAAGGACCCGACTTCCAGACTCATGAAGTGGAAACTTAGACTTTTGGAGTATGAATATCAGGTGGTCCATAAAGCTGGGAAGATAAACAAAAACGCAGACGCTCTGTCGCGTAACCCCACTTCAATCTGTTTACCACTTCTTCCACGGGAATGCAGGGATACCGATTTCAAAGTACAAATACCCAAAACAGAAGCTAATACGGATTCAATTGGACATCGTGTTCGGCAATTACGTCGAGACAGAGAAAACCGACCCAAGTATCGGGACAGTAGCAGCTCAGACGAAATAGAACAAGCCGCATATGGAAAGGTGCAACACTCGCCAATTATACACAAAAATCGATCTTTCCCCAGCTTATCTCAAGAAGTAACATTGCCAGATGAACGTCAGGAATCCACAGATATTTTTTCGCCCGCAGCTAATTCCACACAAATTTCTCCTTTGGACAAGGATCAAACCATATTTAACGATTTAATATCTTTTGAGGAACCGCTTGAAGATACCGTAATAGAAAATGCAAAAAATATTCAGGAAAATTTAATTAGTACACCACAAACGTCATCTCGAATTACGGATGAAGTTTTACAATCGACAATTACCCAGCTACCTGCAGGGATCATAACCGAAGCAAGTGCTGGACGACCGCCGGACAGCAGGTCAACTCGACATGGGGCCCTTGAGTACACATTTGACCCTTACCCATTCTTCACTACCGACCCTGAAAATTCAACCAACGAAGACTATTTAGAAGAGGCTTTACCAAAAGAAACACACAAAATTACTACCAGTTCAAACACTCTCACAGCTGAAGAGGGTCACTACGTATATTTTATATCTGCCGACTGCAATATACAAACCGCTGTTGGGAAACTACTGCTGGATACCGAAGTAATAAATAAACAAGATCTTCTAGCAAAACGACCGGAAAAAGGACACGTGGTAACACTAGATAACGGGTCGTACAAATCTTTCGCTATAGTAATCTCCGATAATTTTTATGATCATGCTACAAAAATAGACATTGTTCGTGGTTTAGAAATTCTAAAGGATATCTTAAAACAACACCAGATCAAATCATTCCGAATTTCTGCAACCGGGGACCTTCACAAGTTGCCAGTGAACGATTTTCTCAAACTATTAGAAGAAATTTTCACTGGAACAGCTCTACAAGTTAGTATTTGCAACTGTATCATTACTACACCATCCACAGAAGACAGACAAGAAATAATCCGCGAAGCTCATGATAGCTTAATTGGTGGACACAAAGGAATAACGAAAACATATAAACGCATCCGATCAAAATTCCATTGGCCGCAAATGCGCAGCGAGATTCAAGATTACATCCGGAAATGTCATAGCTGCCAGGAACAAAAACTAGTCCGAGCGAAAACTCGCCAACCTATGCTAATTACCGACACACCTTTGGGACCTTTCGATAAAATCGCTTTGAATACAGTGGGACCTTTACCCATCACGCCTAGCGGAAACAGATACATTCTCACCATGCAGGATAATTTAACTAAATATTGCATGGCAGTAGCAATACCAAATATTCGAGCTACTACTATTGCAGATGCTTTTGCCAGACATTTCATCGCAATCTATGGTACACCTCGTGCAATACTGACGGACAAGGGAACCAGTTTTATTGGAAACCTTATGACCAATTTATCGGAAATATTCAGAATTAAACAAATTACTACCTCAGGATACAGACCGCAGACCAATGGATCACTGGAACGAAGTCACATCGTACTCACCGAGTACCTCAAGCACTACATGGATAATTACGAAGATTGGGATTTATTAATACCGTTTGCAATGTTCTCCTACAATACATCAGTTCATGAAGCAACAAATTTTACTCCGTATGAACTAATTTTCGGAAAACCAGCTCGAGAACCCAGTTCTTTTCCAACCGGCGAAAAGTTACACTCGTACGGAGATTACTTAATAGATTTGATAACACATATGACTAATATCCGCAATTTAGCTTCAGATAACTTAAATAAGGCAAAAACCCGTTCAAAAGGCTATTACGATCTTCGTGCAAAACCAGCAACGTTTAATGTAGGCGATTCCGTTTACGTACTCCTGGAACCACGTATTAACAAATTCGATCCGCATTACATTGGACCGTATGAGATAGTAGACGTAACGGATCTGAACAACGTAGTACTGCAGAAACACAACAAGCGAATCACAAAACATCAGGATAAACTGAAACACGCTTATTTTACATCTTCAGCAAGGACCTAGGATCTCAATTAATCAGAAAGAAGAAAACACCGTACATTGCAGCGATCACAATAGTAATAAGTACACCCATACACACTACACCCGACAACGTTATACGCCTTTCTTTTTACGGAGAATTTTGGGGCATTTTTCCTTCCTTTGCGAAAGCATCACGCGAACCGCGATGTTTCATCTGGGGGGGGGGGAGATGTTACGTATGAAGAATATTCCATACGCCGCTCTCAACGCGTTTTCGAGCTCGCGTCTGTGATGGGAAAACGCCCTAAAACTCTTTCGGTTATCATAAACAGAAAAAGGGGTCCTGAGCACATGTGCGACCAGCTGCATTATGACCAAGACGGGCGTGGTCCGACGAAGACTCCTCAATTTCCTTATATGGAAAGTTCTAATGCGTTTCCGTGCATTTCGGGGGTATATAAACCCTTTGGTTTCTACCCTCGACGGTTCAGAGTTACACAGTCACGCGTAACGTCACGTCGTGCCACGCTCGTACAGAGTCAGTTATATCTAGTGAGATTGGGCTTAGCGCACCTTTCGAATCATAGATTAACCCGTTAGAATCCGCTAGTCCGGTTGAAGTTCTTTCGGAACACTCTTAAAGCGGCTCTCAGACCCCGCATCGCCAGTGCGTCAACACCTTGCAAATACTTAGGTAACTCACATACTTTATATTATTTCTATCGCGACAATTACATTTGTACCAACGACTGATTTGAATATATATTTATAATTTGTTCACCATTAAATCGAGTAGATTCGTTAAACCTATATTTACCCCGTAATCCTTTATATCGGTAGTAACGTTCCCACAGATACAACTTAACCGCTCGAGTTGTATCGAATATTAATTTAAAAGTTACGAGACAAAGTAACATTTCCTGCGACTCCCTGATTTCGCATCAGGTTCGTCCGCACGCCTTATCCAAACAAAATAACTACAAATACTCCAACCCAGTGGCTCCCCGATTTCGCATCGGGTTCGTCCACGAAACCTAACCCATCCTACAGCTCCCTGGTTTCGCACCAGGTTCGTCTGTATCCTACGGCTCCCTGATTTCGCATCAGGTTCGTCCGTACGTTTTCCAACCTCCGAGCAGCTCCCCGGCTCCGCGCCGGGTTCGTCTGTGAATAAGCCAACCTCTTAGCAGCTCCCCGATTTCGCATCGGGTTCGTCTGCGAACTTCTTTCCTAGTGGCTCCCCGATTTCGCATCGGGTTCGTCCACGACGTTTCACCCTCCTGCGGCTCCCTGATTTCGCATCAGGTTCGTCCGCGCTTGACTCTATTCCTGAGGCTCCCCGATTTCGCATCGGGTTCGTCCTCGCTACACATATCCCAGCGGCTCCCCGATTTCGCATCGGGTTCGTCCGTGCACCGTACTAATAAATTCTCAACCGTATTCCTTGGGTTATATCAACCTCGCCGGTCTAGGCGTTGCCCACAGGCCCGGCTCGTAACAGAGTAGATGCTCGAGCTGCAACAACAAAGAGAATTAAATGAGAAAAAAAAATGTCCCTATCTACTGGATTCAGCGCCACATTTGGTACAGTACGGGCGTGCTTCACATAGTTCCGCAATTTTTCGCATTTATTTTCGGTAAAAGTGACGTCAAAAATTACGGAAACGTGTCAAAAGTGCTCTGATAACGTACGGGAACAGCGTGTGAAAACAGTTTCTCCCAGAAAGTGTTAACTTCGGAAATACGAGAAATTCAGAAATCGGCGTCCCCAAGCGCGTCGGTTCAGACGCGGCCGCCATCTTGAATTGGTGGCGTCGCCTCGTTCACGGAAGCTCACCGCGACGAGTCAAATGCCCGGAAAAGTGAAACGGTGTGCTCGCGAAGTGCAGAGGCACCCCTGGACTACTTACATAGGCCCGGAAAGCAGTCGAAACAACGAAAAAGTGAGTCGAAGGTAGCATCACCGAAAGCGTCACCCACGGGACAACGCCGCCATCTTGAACCGGTGGCGCCGCCCCGTGTCGGCATCCGCAGTCGGCGGCGCTCGATTGAACGAAGCACTCCGCCGCGAATAAGCGGACCCGGACGAAAAACGCGAGCTCTCCAGAACCAGAGTCCCCGCGCCCACAACTTACCTCCGAAATTTACATTTTTTATTTATTTACATTATTTATATAAAAAAATTTTAAAAATTATCTAATTTTACTGTAAAAGGATTTGAAAAAAGAAGAAGACTCTTAACTGGAACAGAAAGTAGCGGATCCGCCTCCACGTTGGCAGGGACGGGCAACGTCAGACCTGGTTCTGACGGCTGAGTGATCCAATTTGGTAAAGTAGCTGAAAATAAAGAGTAAAACATAAAACCTAACTTGATTTGATTTGATTTGATACAATCTAATTTAATTTAATTTAATTTGATCATATTTGGCCTTCTTACAGACCTAACTTCATTAGCTAACTTACCAACAAATTGATGTTACCTAAAGATCTAAATGAGAAAAAAGAAAAATTGATTAATATAAGAATAAGGCGGCTATGAGCTACTGCTCGCGCTGCAAAAGAATAGGTAACTAAACGAAAAAAAAAAAATGGACAACTCTCCCCGCTGCTCGCAACGGGGAGGGTTGACTAAACGAGCCGCCTCCCTCACGGGTAGATCCAACTTGCTCAATGAATCCTCGCGGAAGTGAGCAGGGTTTTTCCAAGCCGCGGGCTCCCACATCTTCGCCCGCCGCTCCCCTGGCAATGGCCGCTAGGAAGCATCTCAAACGCTAACACCATCTTGCTGGCAAAGCTGCTATAGGGGAAACTCTGAGGCGCAGCGCGTCCTTGAATCGACCAGAATGCCGACACTATCTGTCCCTATCGACTCTTTCGCAGGAACGGGGGTCTTGCCTTAACCGGCCGGGCCGCGAGGATGACAACCTCTCTAAAAAATCCCTAACCCCAAGCAATGGCGCGCGGCGAAGAAGGGCGTCCCAGTCGAGGGCACTGGGCGTGGTTGGTGCGTGTACCAGCCGTTAGCGGCCAACCTCAAGACACTTGGCGTAGTTTTTAGTGTAGGAGCCTTCTCCCCGGAAAGGGCGTCACCCGGGGAGTGACGTATAGTTCGTCCCTACTCGTGGGAATATTTATGGAACATGTTAAACTTGGGGATATCGGGATTGGGGTTGGAAGAGATGGTGGCGAGGCGAGGGATGCCTCAAGAAGACCGGTGGCCATTAGAGGCAAGAGCGCGAGCCCCATGAGGGGGCCTAAGAGGCGCTTCGATATGGAGGCCAGCGTCGGTGCTTCAAAAGGTGGATGTATGGATGCAAGTGTGAATGTTGGTATGAATGAGGTAAATGAGATGGGTAGCGTGAGGGCGAAATTGAGAAAGTACGTGTTCGAGGAAGCGAACCGTATCTCGAAAGCAGGAAGTGAATATCTACTGCAGTGTGTGAGTGAGTACGAACAGTTACTTAGTGCGATTAATGTTAAAGAATGAGAGGCTTGAGGGTAGGATTGAGGAATGCGAGAAAAGAGTGAAAGAGGGAACGATTCGGAGTTATGCAAGCGTGACTCGATCTAGTGTGAGTGCGAGGGTTCAGGCAAAAGATGTGAATCTTGTAAGCGGTCGAGTAAGACCTAAACCGTATGCTGTGGTGGTCAAACCGATGGATGAATGGTGGGTGGGAGTTGAATGTACGAGTGCGTACAGTAAGAAAGACCAGAATTGGCGGAGTAGCCATTGAGGCAGCAAGCGAGAATGAGATAAGAATGATTAGTGAATGTAGAAAGTTTGCGGAATTGGGGCTTAAGGTGGAGCCCCCTAAAAAAGTGAGACCGAAAGTGGTGGTGTTCGACGTGCCGAATGACCTAACGAGCGAGAGTTTCATGAATGAATTGTATGAAAAGAATATTAAGAGGGCTGAATGCGGTGTGACAAAGGAGGAATTTATGGAAAGAGTGAGAATAGTAAGCAGAAACAATAAAAACGATGTGAATGTAGGCAATGTAATTGTTGCAGTAAGTCAGAGAGTGCATGATATAGTATTGAAGGAAGGCCGAGTGTATGTGAGATGGTGTCCATGTAGAGTAAAAGAATTTGTGAATGTTTTGAGATGCCACAAATGTTTTGCGTTTGGGCACATGATGAGAGAATGTAGTGTGAATGAGAGATTGTGCCAAAAGTGTGGTGAAGCAGGACACTTGAAGGATAAGTGTAAGAAAGAGTGTGTGTGCAGGCATTGCAAAATGAAAGGAAAGGATGCTGGACATTCTGTTCTGTCCACGGAATGCCCGGAGTACGTGAGAATGCTGTCGAGAGAGAAAGTTAGAATTAGTAATGACTGAAAAGATTATGAATGTAATCCAGTGTAATTGTCAGAGAGCGTATGCGGTGATGTGTGATTTGGGAAATGTTACGAATGAGAAGCGGGTGAGTGTTGCATTATTGCAGGAGCCGTATGTCTCGAGAGGGCGTGTGCGGGACTCCCATCTACATGGGATGTCTTTATGAGTGAAAGAATGAAAGAAGCAGTGGTTGTAAGGGATACACATGTAGAGGTTTTGTGCGTGCGTGAATGTACGGATGAATGGGGGATGTGTGTCTGGCTGAAGGGGGACTTTGGCGAAATGTATGTAGTGTCCATGTATTGTCAGTATGTGGCCGATATAGAGAGCCCTATCTGGCATACATGGGCAGAGTGTCTGTACTTGTGCAAGGGAAGAGTGTGTTAATTGGTATGGATGCGAATGCTGTCTCGCCCTTGTGGTATAGCAAGGGCGGCGGACGTAGTAGAGAGAATGAAATGCGTGGAAGGATTCTTGAAGAATGGATCCTAGAGTATGAAATGATTGTGCTGAATGAACCGAGTGAATGGTATACGTTCGCAGGACGAAGAGGCCAGGGTGACATTGACGTCACTCTGGCGAAAGGAATGCGGGCCGGGTGCTCTTTAGAATGGATGACAAAGAATAATTGGGGAACAAGTGATCACAATGTGATATTGGTATGTATCAGTTATGACGTGGAAAGTGAATGTTAGTCTGTAGTGTGCAAGAGATGGAATATGAAGAATGAGGATTGGGAATGATATGTAAATGAAGTGAGAGAATGTGCAGAAGATCATGATGAGGATCTAATGAATGTATGCGATGCGAATAGATTGCTTGCGGGTGTGATGGGATGGATCCAGCGGGTGAATAGCAAATGTATGAAAGTGAATAGTAGTCGAAAGAACGGAAAACTTGAATGGTGGACGAAAGAGTTACAAGACCTGAGGGTGAAAGTCAGGAGGAGTAGGAGAGCATGGCAGAGAGCGAGGAACAGAGTGAATGATGATGTGGAACTAAGAATGAATATATACAAGAAATGGATGAGAGAATATAAGAAGAAAGTATGTAATGAGAAAGAGAATAGCTGGAAAGAATTTGCTAAGAATTCAACCCTGGATCCGTGGGGTAAGGTGTATAAGATGTGTAGAGGAAAAAATGTGAGGGAGAGATTGAGTTCATTAACAGTGGATGGGCATACGTTCAATACGTGGAGAGAATGTGCGACAGTTTTGCTGGATGGGTTCTTCCCAGCCGCGTGCTTGAAAGATGCTTGCGAACGAATAAATGTACCAAAGCGTATAAAGAGTTTTGAATGGGATGAAGTGAATGGAGCAATCGAAAAGATGAGGTTGAAATGAGCGCCCGGTTTAGACGGTGTGAATGCGGAAATGTTTAGAATGATTTGGAGAGCGATTCCTGAATGGCTGTTGAAATTGTTTAATGTATGTTTGGAGAGTGGATGTTTCCCTGATGAATGGAAGACTGCGAGAGTGGTTGTGCTGCTAAAGTCCCCTGAGAAGGTTCGATCGGACCCAGGATCTTACAGACCGATTAGTTTATTGCCAGTGCTAGGCAAGGTAATGGAACGATTGATGGTCAGAAGAATGGAGAGCAGAATGAATGAGCGATTGAATGAGGCCCAGCATGGCTTTAGGAGGGGCCGATCGACCGAGAGTGCATGGGCCTGTGTGAAAAGGTATGCGAATGAGAGTAGTGCGAAGTATGTTCTTGGTGTGTTCGTGGATTTTAAGGCGCGTTCGATAATTTGGAATGGATGAAAGTGCTCGAGACATTGGGTTTGAATGAATGTGAAGAGATGGATGTATGGAAGTCGTATTTCAGTGAGAGGAAGGTATGCATGACTGGTGTGAATGAGGTAGTGTGGAAGAAGGTTGAACGGGGCTGCTCCAGGGGTCCATCTGTGGCCCGTTCATTTGGAACGTAATGATGGATGGGCTCCTGTCGAGGCTGTCCGAGAATGAATGTAGATGTGTGGCATATGCAGATGATTTGTTGATACTGATTGAAGGACAGAACAGAATGGAGCTGGAGAGAAAGGGCACTGAATGTATGAAGTGGGTGTGTGAATGGGGTATGTCAGTGGGTGTAAGCGTATCAGAAAAGAAGACGGCTATTATGCTGTTGAAAGAGCAGCTGGCTGATACTAGGAGACCGAGTGTGCGAATGAATGGAAAAGTGATTAAGTATGAATGTAAGATGAAGTACTTGGGTGTATGGATGAGCGAGCGGATGCATTTCAAAGTGCACCTCGAGTATGTATATAAGAAGGTTATGAATGTAGTAGGACAAATGAGACGTATATTAAGGAATGAATGGGGGTATGAGAAAACGTGCGATGAGAATAGTTTATAAAGGATTGTTCGTAGCATGTGGTATGTATGGAGCGAGCGTATGGAATGACATAGTCAGACTGGGGTATGGATGTAGAATGATTAATAAATGTATGGTGTATGGCGTATGATGTTGCTCGTATGTGTAAATGCATGTCGGACGGCATCTACCGCCGCAATGCAGGTCCTATTGGGGGCTCTGCCTTGGGATCTGGAGTGTGCGCGCCGTGCGTGTGTGTACAATTTGAGGCATGGCATGAGCGTCGGAGTAAATGATATAGTCACTGATGATGATGTAAGAGTGCATGGGGAAGAGATGTGTATGAAAATGATTAATGACAGAGTGTATGAGAAATGGCAGTATAGATGGGATAACGAGGTGAATGGTCGTGTCACGTATGAGTATATTAAGAATGTAAGATTTGCTGAGAGAAACGATATGTTTGAACCTGGAATGAGTGTGTCGTATTTGATGACTGGTCACGGAAGCATGAACGGATTTTTGTACAAACGAGGGTTGAATGTAACTGAGGCATGTATGTGTGGTGCTGAATGTGAGGATTGGAAGCATGTGGTGGCTGAATGTGAAATATATGAGGATATCCGATCCCTGAATGAATGTCGAGTGCGATTGAATGAAAATGGAGAGTTGATGTGAGTGGTGTGTTAGAATGCAACGAAAAATATGAAAGGTTTAGTAAGTTTGCAGTTCTGTTATTCAAGAGAAGAAGGGAGAGAATGCGAATAAATGAATGATGAGTGTGTTGAGGTGGCAGGGGGGACCCAGGGATGGATGGCCTTCGGGTCAAACATCCTTTGGCGTGTCCTAGGGGAGTGGCGACCCCTCGCACCTGAGCTGGCCAACTCAGGCCGAGGTCGGCAAGGACCTCATGGGTAGAGGCTTGTATGTGTCTCGAAGAGCATGACCAGTATGGCTCGAACACTGGTACCGCGAGTGTGACTGGGTCCAGAATGACAGGAAGTGTGGTTGGAATGAGTGCGAGTGCAATTGGAGCTGTGAAGAGTGTGGATGAGAGGAAAAAAGGGAAAACGTATGCAGTTGTGGTTAAGGCGGCGAATGATGATATAAAGATGAGTAGTGATCAAGTTAAAGAGACGGTGTTAAAGAATGTAAGTAAGAGTTTGAATGTGCGTGTGAGAGCTGTGAAGAAAACTAGGAGTGGGGGCATGGCTATTGAAGCGGCGAGCGCCACGGACGCCCAGTTGATCCGGGATTGTCCGAAGTTTGGTGGACCTCCCGAAGAAAGTTGGACCTAAAATAATTATATTTGATGTGCCGAATGAGGTGAGCAGTGATGTCCTTGTTGATGAGCTGTTTGCCAAAAATATTAAGAATGTATGTAGTGTGACTGAGGCTGAATTTAGAGATAGAATTAGAATTATAAGTAGAAATAATAAAAAGGGCGCGTGTTGCGTGTATAAATTAGTGCGCGTAACCAGAAAATGCGCGCCCTGCGCGGCGTTGCCGCGCTCTATTGTTTTTCCATCGATGATGGGACGCCGTGAGGAGACGGCGAGCAGTCGAAAACCAGCAAACGAACGAGAAGGACGTTTGTACAGGTTAATAAGGGCACGGAAATAAAAATTACAATTGAACAGGGTGTGATGGGTAAATGTGTACGAATATTCTCTGAACCTCCACTACCCCACATCCTACAGCGCGGATGTAGGTAAAGCTATTGTGGAGGTGAGCAAGAGTGTGTATGAGGTGTTTATGAATGAGGGTAGAGTGTATGTAGGATGGAGAGCATACAGAGTACGAGAGTTTATTAATGTGCTTAGGTGCCACCGCTGTTTTGCCTACGGGCATATGATGAAAGAGTGTCCCGTGAATGAACGGCTATGTCAGAATTGTGGAGAATCGAGGCATCTAAAGGATTAATGTAAGGAGGTGTGTGTTTGCAGGAATTGTAAACTTAAAGGGAGAAAAGCTGATCACTCTGTTCTGGCAGGCGACTGTCCGGAGTATGTACGAATGGCTGAAAGAGAGAAAATGAGAATTGGTAATGACTAGTGGATGTATGAATGTTGTGCAGATTAATTGCCAAAGGGCGTATGCGGTGATGTGTAACTTGGGAGTGATGATGAATGATCGATGTGTGAGTGTGGCCCTGATACAGGAGCCGTATGTGTGTCATGGGAGTATTCGTGGACTCCCCGCTGCGTGTGATGTATGCATGTGTGAGAATGGTAAGGCAGCTGTGGTTGTGAATGACTCGAATGTTGAGGTTGTGTGTGCACGAGTGCACGGATGAGTATGGGGTGTGTGTGTGGTTGAAAGGGAACTTCGGTGAGATGTATGTAGTATCTATGTACTGTAGGTGTGGATATGATATTGAGCCGTACCTGTTGTATATGGAGAGAGTGAATGCGCATATTGGCGGAAAAAGGGGATTATATGGTATGGATGCGAATGCAGCCTCCCCCTTATGGTTTAGTAAGGGTGGGGGTCGCAGAGGAGCGAATGAAATGCGTGGTAGGATATTGGAGGAGTGGATTCTGGCCAGTAGTATGAATGTTTTGAATGAGCTGAGTGAGTATTATACCTTTTCGGGAATTAGAGGCCAGAGTGATATTGATGTCACTCTGGTCCGTAATGCCTTTGCCGGGTGCCGGATGGAATGGATGGAATGGATGGTGAAGGATGATTGGGGTATGAATATGATTTAAGTGATAGAGCGCGGATGTATAGTAATGCGATGAGGAGATCAGTGTGAATGAGATGTTGGGTATATTGCAAGAATGGATATGAGCAGTGAATGATAAATATATGAAAGGAAATAGTAGTAAGAATGCAAAGAAAGCGGCGTGGTGGTCTAGAGACTTGAAGATCTTAAAGCAAAGAGTGAGGAGATGTAGGCGAGCATTCCAGAGAGCTCGAAATAGAAACGGTGTGAATGTGTCGGAAAGAATGGAAGAATACAGGAAATGGATGATTGAATATAAAAGAGCGATATGGAAATCGAAGGAGGACAGCTGGAAACAGTTCGTCTTGGGGTCAATAAATGCGGACCCTTGGGGTCCGGTTTATAAGCTATGTAGGGGTAAGAATGTGAATAATAGACTGAGTGCGTTAATAGTGAATGGGATGACGTATAATACGTGGAAAGAATGTGCAAGTGTGCTGATGGAAGGGTTCTTCCCAAGAGCTAGTATGGTGTGTGAAAGAAGTACTGGCATGAATGGTTCGGTGTGCGTTAAGAGTTTTGAATGGAATGAAGTAGATACAGCTGTGAACGTGTGTAGAATGAGACGGGCGCCCGGCATAGATGGTACAACTCCTGAAATGATGAGATCAGTTTGGAGAGCGATCCCGGATTGTATCATGAAAGTATACAATGCATGTTTGATGAATGAATGTTTTCCGGTTGAATGGAAAAAAAGCGAGAGTTGTGGTGCTCCTGAAGTCCCCGGACAGGATTCGGTCGGACCCCGCGTCTTACCGACCTATCAGTCTGCTGTCTGTGATGGGCAAGGTGCTAGAGAGAATGATGATAAAGAGTATAGAATGTAAGATGAATGTGGGTATGAATGAGGCTCAGCACGGATTTCGCGGGGGACGATCGACTGAAAGCACGTGGATGATGATGAAAGAATATGTGCGAATGAGTGAGAGTAAATATGTACTTGGTGTATCTGTTGATTTTAAGGGTGCGTTTGACAATCTTGAGTGGGCAAGCGTGATTGAAGTTCTGAATGAGGTTGGATGTGAGGAAATTGGGCTATGGATGTCCTATTTAGTATATATTTAGAATATTTAGAATAGGAAGGCATGTATGAGGGGAGTGAATGAGATGGTATGGAAGGATGTTGAAATGGGCTGTCCGCAGGGGTCTGTCTGTGTTCCGTTCATCTGGAACCTGATGATGGACAGGCTCCTGTGGCGCCTGAGTGATTGTGGATGTAAATGTGTTGCTTATGCGGATGATCTGTTGCTGATTGTCGAAGGCCGGAACAGAGTGGAGCTTGAGAGCGGTGGCACGGAGTGGATGAGGATAGTATGTGAATGGGGTGAAACTGTGGGTATGAATGTGTCTGAAAATAAGACGGTGACGATGCTGATGAAGGGAAACCTTGCCAGCACAAGGCGGCCATGTGTGCGCATGAATAGAAGAAGGATTGAGTATGTCGAGAGGGTAAAGTATTTGGGTATATGGATGAGTGAAAGGATGCAGTTTAAAGTGCATTTGGAGTATCTGCGGAAAAAGGTTGTGAATGTTGTAGGGCAAATGAGGAGAGTAATGAAGTGTGAATGGGGTTTGAGGAAACGAGCAATGTGGATTGTGTATAAAGGACTGTTTGTGGCATGCGGAATGCATGGAGCGAGTGTGTGGGGTGATATGATGAATGTTGAGTATGGGAGACGGCTCATCAATGGGTGTCAGCGGGCTGCTATGCGCGCCTGTTTAAATGTATGCAGGACAGTATCGACTGAGACAATGCAAGTGTTAATGGGAGCTTTGCCCTGGGATCTTGAGTACGTCCGCCGATCAGTAGCTTTTAGAGTCAAGCATGGTGTGTCACTAGGTGCGCATGAGGTATTAACTGATGAGGATGTGATTGGAATGGATGTGGATGCATGTTTGAGACTGGTGAATGATAAGGTATACGAGATATGGCAGACTAGATGGGATGGTAGTATGAATGGGCGTGTAACATACGAATATATACGCAATGCTAGATTTCCTGAGAGGAACTATCTATTTGAGCCGAATAACAGTGTGTTGTTTTTGCTAACAGGACATGGTAGTATGAATGCATTTTTATATGATCGAGGGTTGGCTGAATGTGAAGCTGTGTATGTGGAGCTGTGCGTGAGGACTGGAAGCATGTATTGGTTGAATGTGACAGATATAACGATTTGCGAGACCTGAGTGAATGTGGTGTGCGTGTGAATGAAAGTGGAGTGATTGATGTGAGTGGTGTTTTAGAATGCAAGGAAAGATATGAGTGTTTTAGTAGACTTGCGGTACGCATATTTAAGAGGAGGCGAGAAATGGTGCGTCGTGTATAGGCTGATGTCTTGGGGTTGCAGGGGGGACCCAGGGATGTTGGGCCTCGGCCCACATCCTTTGGTGTGTCCTAGGGCCGTGGCGACCCCTCATACCTCAGCTGGCCTACCCAGGCCGAGGTCGGCAAGGATCTCATGGGTAGAGGCTTGTATGTGTCTCGAAGAGCATGACCAGTATGGCTCAAACACTGGTACCGCGGGGGTTGACTGTGAGCCCACGGAGGGGTGGTTCCCCTCCGTTGTCGACCAAATGGGTTAGACTCGCGGGGGCAATGGTATAGCATACATCGTAGGCTAGGGACGTTAACGTCCCGGTGGGGAGCTGCGCTAATACAGTTCGGGCACCGTCCTGCAGAGTACGGTAGAGATATGGAAAGGTTTCGACCCTACCTTGGGTATCCACGGGGCTTGCAACCCAGGATTAATAGGTAGCATTTGGGGAGGTTTTCCCTGAATGCGCGCTGATTGAGCGTACCTCAATCCCGCGTCCATGGGGGCCGTGTTGATTAGGGCCTCGAGCTAGGTACAACACGTTAAATCAAATTCGACTTATGTCCCTATCTACTCCCCTACCAATGGTAATTTGCCTTGACGTGGCGTAGGGGCTTACGGGAGGGGCGATGGGTCCCCCCGGACCAAAGGAATTCCACATGATGCAGCGGGCAGACGCGTGTTGGAGGAGTGAGTACATTGGAGTTGGTGAGAGTCTACGGACTCTGCGTGCTAACAAGGACTGCGTTGCTTTTGGGAGATAAACCCAAGGTTTACTAGGCAGAAATGTCTATATCCGGGACGGCCGGGCTCAGGGAGTTATCTCTGTTCCTGGAGCAACCGTTCTAGACGAAGGGGGCGCATCCTCGTCCTAGAGGTTACGACGTCCAGGTGGGGGTGGGCAACGCAGATCTTATGGGACCCCCCGGTGCAGGGGGTCACCACGTGGCCTGAAAACCACGGTGCCAGCCGCTCACTAGAAAACCCTCTTCACTCGCATCCTGTACCGGCATGTGTGTATAAGGAGCGGCACACATGTCTCAGGCACTCAGAATAGCTGAGTGGGAATCGGCGGACTGTGGGGCCCTCTGGGAATAGCCCAGGGGTCGTGAGCAGGATGGAATTCCTGGTGTTAGAGTTTTAGGGTATTTAGGGTGCCACTAAATGGTGGAAAAGAAGGAGAGAGGCTGTAAACTGAAAGTTAAAACGAAACGAAGCATAAATATAAATGGATGAATAGAACAGGAATACAAGAATAAAGATTGGCTACGTTGGACAACGATGGACAACGAAGAACAACGGTGGACAACGATGGACAACGCGGGGGCATGCGGAACAATGAAGAAAAAGCAGGACTACGAAGGATAAAGGCAAACAATAGAAATATAAAATAACAAAAGACAGTAACAGACAAGATCAATAAGGGTACAAAAAGGAAGGAACAGCAAATACGAAAGAACATAACAGGCATACAATGCAAGAGACAGCACTTGACCAAAACGGAAGGGAAATGTGATGAGAAACGCAATTTCCCAACAATGGCGGGCAAGGGATGACGAATCAATACCCAAACAAAATAGACAACTTAAACAAAGGAACTACCCACTTGAAAATAGCTAATAAATGAAGAAATAGTACCAAGAATTAAAGAAATAGGAGAATACATTAATTAAGAAACAATATAAGTAATAACATTATAAGATAAGTAAGAATAAAAGTATTAATAAGCAACTAATATAAGAAAATAGAAAATAAGAATAATAATAATGCAACTATGAGATAAAATACAAAGAAATAAAGAACACAACAGAACAATACAGAAACACTAAAGAACATAACAATACGACAACACCAACAGAACACAACATTACAACAATACCAAACATATTACAAAAGACAAATAAAGACAAAAACAAGAAACAAATACAAACAGACGCATCGAACAAGATAGGATAGTAAGAGCAATTTCTCCTCCATTTCCAGCTAAAACCGTCCTATGGTAAGGTGGGAGGCATCGTGCCGAGACCTGCATGGTTGTAAGGACGTAAATAAGTACAGTCACAAACAATCCCTCCGAGGTACCTGCTGACCCCTCGGAGTAAAAAAAAGCTTGCTGTGACAAGGCGGCTCTGCCACAGTGGACACATATTTCCGACCACGCTCGTGGGAACAAGATGGAGAACAAAAATTACAAAACACAAACCTTAATAGATATAGGAGAGGAGGGAAGGAGCCCCAAAAGGAGGAAAGCACCAACAATCTCGGTCTCGTCAGTAATTGAGACTGAGAAAGATATGGCGGAAAAAGAAAAGAGAGGAGGATACACACAAGGAGATGCAAAAAGAACAACAACAGAAAATCAACATCCAGCAATGGATGAAATAGGAAAAGAAAGAAACGAATTAGAAGATTTCCTCTTTAGGGAAACAAGTAAAGTTGTCAAGTATATACATGAGAAATGGGCCAGAATGGAAAGAATAATGCATTATCTTGTCATAGAAAATGAAATTCTAAAAAGCACTCTACAACAAACAAGAGAACAACAAAGTAAAGAAATGGTCACATATGCTCAAATGACGGCCAACAACATCAATAGCACGATTCAACCTACGCAAGAAAGAAGCATGAAAAGTAAAATAAAAGCTAAGGAACCTAGTAAAAAGGATGCGGGAAAAATAATAATAATAAAGACGGTCAATGAACAAGATGAAAGAACTAGCGAGGATATAAAAAGACAAGTAACGAAGAGGCTAACAATACATAAAGATATAAAAGTTAACAGCATCAGACAAACCCGTTTAAGGGGGATAATTTTAAATGTGCGAGGGGAAGAAGATTTACAAAAAGTCAAAGAATCGAACCTCCGGGAGATAGGCCTAGAAATGGATAGGCCTAAAAAGATAGACCCTTACATGATAATTTATGAAGTAGATAAGGACCTTTAGAAAGAAGAACTAAAGGAACATTTATTAAAGAAAAACTTTCCGGCACAAACAGAAGAAGAGATGAAAAACATAGAAGGAAGAGTCATCTTTAGAAAATCTTTCCCAGGAAAGGAAGGCAGGCTAAACTGGATAGTACAGATTCCAGGAAGGCATCTCAAGCCTCTCGTAGAGCAAGGAAAAATATATATGCACTGGAGAATACATAGGGTGCGAGAATACACCAATATAACAAAGTGTTTTAAGTGCTATGGCTACCGGCACATAGCGAAGGCATGTAGCCAAAAGGAACAGTTGTGCGAAAATTGCGGAAGCAAGGAGCACGCAAAATCAGCATGCACCGAGGAAACGCAGAAATGCGTAGCGTGCATGCAAAGTAGAAGAAAAGAAATTAACCACGATGGAAGGAGTAAATCCTGCCCAGAATACATAAGGGTACTGCAAATATACCAAGAAAAGATACAATGGGAATAAAGAGAAAGAAAACAGACATCAAAATAGGACAGATTAACGCACATCTGCAGCAGTCGCTACAGATCTTGAAAAAATAATGATTGAGGAAAAAATTTCCGTACTCTGTGTACAGGAGCCATATACATATAGAGGACTAGTTAGAGGCTACACGTCGCCAGAATTATGTAAGGTTCAACCACAAAAAGAGAACGTATGGGTTGCCATAGTCGCAAATAAAGAAAAGATAGAACTATTCCATAACACAATAGAAGAAATGGAACATATCATAACGGTGCAGGTCCAAAGAAATTGGCGCACGATAAATTGAATATAGTCAATGTATACTGTCAGCCTTCAGTAAGTATACAGCCGATTCTAGACAGACTCGAAAAGATCGTACAAAGACTGAAGGCCCAATAAGGTAGGATTATCGTCACTATGGACGCAAATGCACGATCCAGACTCTGGCACTCTGATACAACTGATGAAAGAGGGGTAATGCTCGAAAAACTAATACTACAACATAACTTACACATACTAAATAGACCAGGAATGAGACACACGTATGAATCTAGCACAGGAAAATCAAATATAGACGTAACACTTGCCTCTGGCAACATATCCACAAATATCAATAGTTGGAAAGTCGCAAATAAATGTTCAACTAGCGACCACAACCTCATCATCGTAGAAACAAAGCCTGAAATAACGAGAAGAGTAAGCACATGGACGGAAAGACACAACGGCTACAACATCAAAAAGGCCGACTGGGATAAATTAAATAACAACTTCCACAAAGAATTTGACGATAAAACAAGGAATATAATAAGGAATAGTGAACCAGATCTTGCGGCGGCAATCTTCACTAAAAGAGTAAACGCACTGTGTGTAGAAGCAATACCGCGAAGAGTCCCCCTTAGGAAAGGTGCAGTCCCCTGGTGGAACAGCAAAATAAAGACGCTAAGAAAAGAGGCCAAGCAGGCAAAAAAACAACTGGCTCGAAATAGACGGATGGGGAATATCCAGGACATAGTAAACGCTGTCAGGATATACAAGAAGGCCAGAAATAGATATGTTGCACCAGTCAAGGAGGCTAAGCTTAAAACATGGCATGCTTTCGTAACCGCATAAGCAGAAAAAGACCCATGGGGCATCCCATACAAAATCATACGGAACAAAATAAGAAGACCAGAAGTGGTATGCAGCGTGGTGCTTCCCAACGGTGAGCTAACTGACTGCTGGAAAGACACCATGACTGCATTGTTACAAAAATGTGTATCAGAGGATAATAAGGACAACGAAGAACAGGAACACCTCGCAATTAGAGTAAATGTACAAGAATATCGAAACCAAAACATAGAACCAGACATAAGCGCAGAAGAAGTTAAAAATTCAATTAACAAAATAAAGAACAAAAAGGCACCTGGACCAGACCACATAAACAATGAAATAGTTAAACAAATATGGCAAAAAGACAATAGTATCCTGGTTGACCTCTTCAATAACTGCCTCAGAAAAGAGCAATTCCCACAGATATGGAAGAAAGCAAGACTGCAATTAATAAACAAGGCAGAAAAAACAGATAGGACTGATATCAAGTCTTATAGGTCAATCTCCCTACTGTCAGCAGTAGGGAAGGTATACGAAAGAATTGTTGCACAAAGGATACACAGCTACTTCATGGAGGAAGGGATGAACAGCCAATTACAATTTGGACTCATGCCCGGGAAATCTACAGAAGATGCTATACTAAAAGTCAAAAAGGGAATCTTGGAATCAAACAGTAAACATGTGATTGCGATCTTTATAGACATAGAGGGAGCTTTTGACAACTTATGATGGTACGCCATCACAAACCGACTTATAGAGGCCGGATGTAGTGGATCATTAATTAAAATAATAAGAAGATACTTCCAAGATAGAAAAGTGATCATTGAGTCCAAGTACGAAAGCCTGGAAAAAAATATGCAGAAAGGTTGCCCGCAAGGGTCCGTACTTGGGCCAATGATATGGAACTGGTGCTTAGAAGAATATTTAACAAAAATAAAAGAAGAGTTCTGTGAAGACACTGTAGAGGTAACGGCTTACGCAGATGACGTGGTGCTTCTCATCAAAGGAGAATCTAGAAGGCAAATAGAATTATTAGGCAACACCGCAATAAACAACCTCCTCAAATGGTGCAAAAAATACAAATTGCAATTATCAAAAAATAAGACAACGGCAATGACGGTAAAGAGGACTCTCCAAGGAAGGGCGCCAATTATTAATGTAAATGGCACAAATATACAATTCAAGACAAGTACAAAGTACTTAGGAATCATGCTGGACGAAAAATTGAGCTTCGTGCCACATGTTAAACTCCTAAGAGAGAAAATACAAATGTACACAATGGCACTTAGAAGAATCGCGAAGGAGCGATGGGGATTCAAGTACTATACGCATAAGGTATTATACTCCACAGTAGTAGTGCCATTAATAACGTATTGTGCAACAGTATGGTATGATAGATTACAAACCATAATAGCAAGAAGACATGTAACAGCTGCACAAAGAGTAGCCTTGTTACTAATGACAAGGGGCTGCCGAACGACATCCACGACAGCCCTGCAAGTAATAAGTGGCACACTGCCCATCGATCTAGAGGTAATAAAGGCTAGACTAATTGGCAGGGTGAGAAGGAATCTTACCACTTAATGTCAACAGGACATTGTCAACAAATCAACAGGAAAAAGAACCGATAAGAAAAGAAAACATGAATATTAAAAGGAGAAAGATCACACAACTAGTATATAGCAAATGGCAAGATAGGTGGAATAGGGAACCTCACGGGAGGCAAACATATAACTTCATACAAAATGTGAGCTTCATAAAGGAAAACAAATGGGTTAACTTCAGCCGGAAAACAATTTACTTTCTAACAGGATATAGACCTATCAACGACACCCTGTATAAAAGGGGTGCCATGGAAAGTGCCGATTGCCCCATGTGTGGACAAGTAGAGACTGTAAACCACCAGCTCTATGAATGTCCAGCATATGACAATATTAGGCACGAGGAAATTAAACGACTGAACATAGAAGACAAAAGAACCCTTATAAAAGATAAAAAAAAGCATTAGAGAAGTTAAATAACTACACAATGGAAATATATACAATACGAGAAAACCACTTGCACCACTTGAGTAGCCTAACACAACAAAGAGAAATCACTCAATAAGCGGAAATACCTATCAAGTAAGAAGTCTAGTCAAGTAAGAAGAAACACATCTAGTCAACAACTAAAACATCTAGAAGAGAAACACCTAGTCAGCAACTAAAACATAATCAATTTGCAGCAGATTTACAATTATAACAATAGACAGCACAAAACACAGAAATGACAACAAGAAAACAGACTCGATCCAAGCTTGCTTTAATAAGTATAGAATTGTATTTACTTGTCTAATTATTTATTTATTTATTTTTACATTATTTGAACTATATACACACTTGATTGTTCGTTGTATGTTAATTATTTAACGATATAAAATGTATAAACACTATAAAGTAGATAAGCAGGTCCGCCTCCTCGTGGCAGGGACCGACAACGGCAGGAACAACTCCAGACGGCCAAGAGACCTGCAAATAAAAATAAATAATAGAAAAACAAAATAAATAATAAATAAGAATAGAGAAAATCGATTAAGTAAAAAGAAAAATAGAAAACAAATAGATGGAATAAAAAAGTACGTGAATAAAACAAACTAAAATAAACGAAATTACAACACAAAAGAATAAAGATGTAAGAAATGAAAATAACAGAAGAGGCTTTAACTTTTCTAACAGAATAGACGAAATAGACGAAACAGGATACAAATCGAGATACATTAAGAAATTAAGCGGGTATGAGTTGATGCTCGAATACCGTAAAAGAAGGGTCACTAAATGAAAAAAAAAAATGTCCCTATCTACTCCCCCCCCAGGGGCTGAGGCTGTTTGGAAACAGCCTCAGTATGGGTTCAGCGCACCCAACGTACCCGAGCTCTAGCATACCGTAAACCCGTGGTTATGTTTCGCGGGAACGGGGGTCTTGCCTTAACCGGCCGGGCCACGAGGATGACAACCTCTATAGAAAATTCCTCACCCCAAGTTATGGGCGTTCCAGTCGTGGGCACTGGGACGTAGTTGGTGGGTGCACCACCAGTCGATAGCGGCCAACCTCCGGGTACCTGGCGAAACCCGGTTGTACTTAGCCTTGCCGGGGTACGGCGGTTCTGCCGCGGTCGACCTGATTCCGATCTAATCGTGGGAACAGCATGGATATCTCTAAAACAAAACAAAAAACAGCAAAGAAACAAACTGAAAAAGAAAAAGAAGAGGAAGAAACTGAAGACATTGATATGATAGAAAGCGAACCGCAAAGAGTAACATTTAGACGCAGCTCTGCTCCGTCCATCCTTGCGGAGAGAACTATTGGGATGCCTGCTCCAATTAGAGCAAAAAGAAGAAAAGTAATAGAAAAAGACAGCTCTGAAAGCAAAATAGAAAGTCTTGGAAAAGAAGGTGAAACGGAGCAGAAAGAAAGCAAAGACCAAGACAAAGAAGAAGTGCAAAATTAAAAGAAGTATATTGAGAAAGAAACAAATTAGATAAATACCTATTTGATGGGAAAAATAAAATACCAAAAACAGCTATCAAATTTATAATGGAGAAATGGGCTATACTAGAAACAAAATTGCAAAATGAAGTAATGGAAAACAAAATCTTAGAACTAAAAGACAAAAACCAAAAAATAGCTAAAACTACTTACGCACAAGTCACCGGGAAAACACTCCGAATGAAGGAAGACAGAAATTAAACGCACCCTGCAATAAGAAAAGAAAACTATAAAGTAATTTTGATTAAACCGGAGAGAGATGACGATAAAAGGAACAACGAGGAATTAAAAACTGAAGTAATGAATGAATTAAAAAGGGTGAGCAACAAGATTAAAATCAAAAATATAAGACAAATGAAGCAAAAAGTAGTCGTGATACAAGTAAATGATAAAAATGATATGGACATAATTAAAAACAGTAACATATCATCGATTGAAGTCAAAATAGATAAACCCAAAAGAATAAACCCATCGATAATAATATATGTAGGACCGGAACAGTCCTGACTTGTGTGTGTGTGTGTATCTTGGCGGAGTAGGGAGCGACGTATGCGAATGACGTAGCCTGTGTGCGTATGTGTGTGTGGCGTGCGACTGATCAGGAAGCGAGCGAGAGTAGAAACAAAGGGACGACGAACGACTACGGAAGTAGGTTTTGTGTGGCGCAAAAGACGAGGCATTTCTTTCTTAATCTTATATGTATATTAATCATTAAAATAATCTTATATATATTAGACATTATAATAATCTTATAAATATTAATCCTTATATTAATCCTTATAATAATCCTACATAATTTGGGGGCTCGTCAAATATTAAACATTGTTCAAAAGTGAAGTCACTTCGAAGCAAATACGTTATCCTGTTTAGTGATTGTAACGATGGCCGCAAACAACAAAGAAAATATACAAGATGCTATCAGTAAATTAGCAATTGAAGACAACCAAGAAGCCAGCTTGGAAATTAGCACCATGAAAATACCAGAACTGAAAGCCGAATTAAAACAAAGAAAATTAAAGACGACTGGCAATAAACCAGAATTAATTGCGCGGTTGAAGGCTGCTATTGCCCTAAATCGTGAAAAAGATGACGAAAGTTATGAAGACGATGAAGACGATGAAGACGATGAATACGAAGACGATGAAGACGAAAACGATGAAGATGAGGCTGATGTGACGGTAAAACCTAATGCTTTTAAGACGAAGACGAAACACACTAGCAAGCATTCAGGATACGTTCCAACCTTCAAAGATGTTGAGGAATCAATGGAAACTTTTAATGGCGACTCCACATTAAAAGTGCAGCGATGGCTTCGAGAGTTTCAAGAAACGGCTGAATTGTGCGAGTGGACAGATGTCCAGAAAATAATTTACGCAAAACGTTTGCTTAGAGGATCGGCAAAACTGTTTGTTAATTTTGAAAATTGTGGCAGAACGTGGAAACAGCTCAAGCGCAGCTTGATAGCAGAGTTTCCGCAAAAAGCGAATAGCCATCAGATTCACAGAAAATTAACAGAACGAAAGAAAAATCAAAACGAATCGTATCAAGAATACGTATACGCCATGATGTCTATTGCGTCTCAAGTTGACATGGAAACCGCTTCCGTAATTCGCTACATTATTGACGGAATTCGGGACGATGAACTGAATAAAACTATTCTTTATGGCGCGACAAACATACGAGATCTCAAGGTCAAATTACAACAATGCGAAGACATGAAGAAAAACATGAAACTGAGAACGAGACAACCAGATCAGCTGAAGAAGAAAATGTTTCCGACACCAACGGAGAGGACAAGATGCTTCAATTGTGGTGAAGGAAGTCATGCGAGCTTTGCTTGTCCGTCGATGAAAACGGGTAGAAAATGCTTTCGTTGTAATGAATTTGGACACATATCATCAAACTGTACCGGTAAGATAAGCAAAAATGCAAATATTAAAAGTTGTAACGCGACTGAAACTAACGACAAGAAGTACACTAAAAACGTTATCATAGAGGACACTAAATTAAATGCGCTGTTTGATTCAGGAAGTGATATTAGCTTAATCCGTGCGGACAAATTTATTGAAATAGGCGCACCGCATCTTGAAAAGCGTAAAATACAATTTCATGGAATAGGTTCTAAGAATAACTATACGCTAGGCGAAGTACGTACACAAATTTTGATCGACGACACCTGTTACGATATAAGATTGCATGTTGTTTCTGACCCTTTGATGGCACAAGATTTAATTATTGGTTCAGACTTTTTATGCACTGTCGATGTACATTTGAAGGAAGGAAAAATTAGCGTCGCGAAAATAGAAAATGCAAATTCAGAAAATTTTGAAATATTGAATATAGACGTTACTGATGAAGTCGACGAAATTGATCTGTCGCATATCAAGAACACAGAAGTGAGAATCGAGACACAAAATGCATTAGAAAACTATAAACCGAATAAGATCCGTGAAACTAACGTTAAGATGCGTATTATAATGAAAGACGAAATTCCAGTTTATCAGCGACCGCGAAGATTATCACCGTCTGAAAAAGAGGAAGTGGACTGTCAAATTAAAATGTGGCTAGATGATGGAATAATTAAACCGTCAGACTCTGAATATGCAAGTCCCGTAGTACTTGTAAAAAAGAAGGACGGGTCAACACGAATTTGCGTGGACTACCGTAAACTGAATCAGAAAATTGTAAAAGATCGATATCCCTTACCGCGTATTGACGATCAAATTGATCGATTGCAAAGTGCTACGATTTATAGCACAATTGACTTGAAAAATGGGTTCTTTCATACACCTATAGAAAAAGAAAGTACTAAGTATACGGCATTTATCGTTCCTACCGGACACTACGAATTTTTACGCGTACCTTTCGGGCTAAGTAACTCACCGGCCGTTTTCCAACGATACATAAATGCAGTTTTCAAAAACTTAATTGCGGACGGAATAACATTGGTATACATGGACGATTTGGTTATTCCATCCAACAATTATAAAGATGGGTTATCTAGACTAAAAACTGTTCTAGAAATCGCAAGCGAGTATGGATTAAGTATAAACTGGAGGAAAAGTCGTCTCTTGCAAACTAAAATATTATACTTAGGCCACGAAATTGAGAACGGTTCAATGCGTCGATCAGAACACAAAACAAAAGCCGTTGTAAATTTTCCGCGTCCCACTAATGTCAAGGGTGTTCAAAGCTTTTTAGGATTGACCGGATATTTCCGAAAATTTATACACCATTATTCGGAGATTGCACGTCCATTAACTGATCTTCTAAAAAGTAATACACAGTTTCATTTCGGTAACCGAGAAGAGCATGCGTTTCTAGAATTAAAGCGTATATTAACAACTAAACCTTTATTAAGATTATATCGGATAAATGCGGAGACACAACTACACACCGACGCCAGTATGTTTGGTTACGGTGCTATACTCGTACAAAAAGATAATGAAGACAGCACTTTTCATCCTATATACTACATGAGCGGTAAAACAACTTCTGCCGAAGAACGTTATACCAGCTACGAACTTGAGGTTCTCGCTGTTGTAAAAGCTGTGAAGAAATTTAAAGTTTATCTTTTAGGCATCCCATTTACAATTATTACAGATTGTAAAGCATTTACTTTAACACTGCGGAAAAGTGATTTAAGCGTGCGTATTGCAAGATGGGCACTTTTTCTCGAGGAATTTGCTTACAGTGTAGAGCACCGACCAGGAAAGTATATGACTCACGCTGACGCCCTTAGTCGCTATCCCTTACCTACGACGATGTCTATCGATGTAAATGACGACGGTGTCTTAAAAAAACTTCGTGAAGCTCAATCAGAGGATAGCAATTTAAAGCCAATATTTTATAAGGTATTGCAAGGTAAAGCCGAAGGATACATAGTCAAGAATCTCTCTCTCACTCCTGTCTAATAACAGTAGCTCGGAAGGCCATGGCCTTCCGAGTTCGTTGCTCTCTTTTAGTTATTGTTTGTTTCGCGGTGTTTACCTAGGGCCGCTACGGCCGTTGCCCTCCTACATTATTACCATGGACGCCAATAGCAAATCACGAGCTTGGCACTCAGCAAACACAGACGATAGAGGAAAGCAAATAGAAGAATTCATAATAGACAATAACCTACATATAATAAATAGACCAAACAATATACCTACATACACCACTGCAAACGGACAATCCAACATAGATATAACTTTAGCTAGCACAAATTTCAATAAAAACATAAAAGAATGGAAAGTGCTGCCAGACTGTACGACAAGAGACCATAACCTCATAGTCT
Organism: Nomada goodeniana; assembly: GCA_963969485.1. Lineage (NCBI taxonomy): Eukaryota > Metazoa > Arthropoda > Insecta > Hymenoptera > Apidae > Nomada > Nomada goodeniana. The sequence continues at coordinate 4,944,276 of OZ018306.1, read as the reverse complement.
TTAAAATAAACATAATGGAAATAAACCACAAAAACAAACATGGAAAATAGAAAAATTATATAATTTAAGAAAAGCAAACTTCGAAAAATTCAGCAAACAAATAGATGAAAGATTCAACGAACAAATGATAAAAGACCTACAAGACAAAGCCCCAAACGACGCAGCAGAAATATTTAACAAAACATTAAGAACTTGTAGCGACAACTCCATACCAAAGAAACGAACAAACAATAGTACAGTTCCATGGTGGAATGAAAACTTAACTAAGTTAAGAACAGAAGCAAAGAAATGCAAAAGACAATTCATAAGAGCAAAAAGATTAAATTTCAATAACCTAATACAAGATTACACAGCAAAATACAAAGCCATAAGAAATAAATATACAGGAACAATAAAAAGAACAAAGACGCAAACTTGGAAGAACTTCTTTACAGAGGAAGGAAATTCAAGAAAGCGCGGATAAACGGCGGGAGTAACTATGACTCTCCCTACGGGAGAAATAACAAGAGACTGGAAAGACACAATGGAAAACATACTAAATAAATGTGTCCCAAAAAATAATAAAGAAAATGAAACAGCTCGGTGTTGTCACTGGTCCCGGCGGGGAAGTCGAAAAAGATTAAAATAATAACCCAACCCACATTCCAGCTTGGGAACGGGGCCTTCATTCCGCAGATAACAACAGTTGTGGAATGGAGGTACCTCGGGGTTGACTTCTCCGCCTCAGGGCCCAGAAAGGTCAAGATGGAGCTCGAACTCTACCTTGACCTGATAACCCGAGCACCGTTGAAGCCTCAGCAGCGTTTGAAGCTCCTGGGGTGCTTCCTGCTCCCTCGTATCTATCACGTGTTGGTGCTTGCAAATGCCACACTCGGAAAACTTTGAGCTTTGGACCTCCTCACGTGTGCTGCGGTGCGTCGATGGCGGCTCCCTAGGGACGTCCCAGCTGCCTTTGTCCCGTCGCTCGCCACCACGGTCCCAGGTTTGATGCGCCAACGCCTTTCATCAGGGCCATTGCCGAATTCCCGTGGGTCGTGAGAAGGCTGCAGTGGGCATTCCGTGCGCTTACACGCGATGGCCTGCTGCTGTCCTCCAAGCACCTGCGGGTTAAGTGGTGGAACCATCGGCAACATGCAAGTGCCGATGGTTATGAGCTGCGTGAATGCGACAGATCTCCGCTATCATTGCGATGGGTGGACGCTGACTCTCTCTCCATCCCCGGTCGAGACTTCCTTCAGCATGTCCATGTCCGCATAAATGCCCTCCCGACTCGTATACGTTCGACAAGGGGGAATAGGCGAAATGGACAGGCCACCCAATGTCGTGCCGGCTGTCAGTCCACCGAGACGGCCGCGTACGTCATTCAGGGGTGCTTCCGCACCCATGGTGGCCGAGTCCTGAGGCATAATGCGGTGTGTAACACACTGGCCTCGGGACTCCGTAACATCGGCTGGGCGACGTTCGTGGAACCTGTGTTCCAGACGACCGAGGGTAGGCGCAAGCCAGATTTCGTTTGCGTCAAAGGAGAGAGGGCCAGCGTCATCGATGTGCAGATAGTCAGCGGAGTGCCACGTGGAGGTGTCGCGCCGGTTCGTACCCATATCCGCAGCAAGTCTCCAAGGTAAAGAGCCTCTAGTCGATAGATTAATGTAGGTAAAGGAAGTCGGCAAATTGGATCCGTAACTTCGGAATAAGGATTGGCTCTGAGGAGCGGGGTGTGTCGGGCTTAGTGGGGAAGTGGGTTTCGCCGACGTGCCGGGCCTGTGCGAGGTGATCGGACGCATTATTGCGAAACCGGGATCCGAGCTCGGTCCCGTGTCTTGGCCTCCCGCGGATCTTCCTTGCTGCGAAGCTTCCGTGGCGGTTCTTCCGTCGTGGTCGTTCTCTTCGGCCGCCATTCAACGCTCAGCTCAGAACTGGCACGGACTAGGGGAATCCGACTGTCTAATTAAAACAAAGCATTGCGATGGCCCCCGCGGGTGTTGACGCAATGTGATTTCTGCCCAGTGCTCTGAATGTCAACGTGAAGAAATTCAAGAAAGCGCGGGTAAACGGCGGGAGTAACTATAACTCTCTTAAGCGATTTTTAATTCGACTGATAGTAGCCGAAACGAGAATCATTCTTCAGTATGACTGATTTCAAAGTGGAATTACCTACCGACGCCAAGGAGAAGCAAGGCTCCTCTGGAAAACGTCCTGCTCCTACGAGAAAAGGATCACGTCAGAAGAGGACTGATAACTTCAGACTTCGAAAAAATGACGCTACCGATGCCATCACGACCGCTGGTATCTTTTCTAGACTAAAACTTGCCGCCCCAACCGCTGTCACGGAGCTGACATTCCAAAGGAATCGCCATCCAACTGTCGTTCCCATTTCTTTCAAACGGTTACATCCGTTGATTGAACGTACGTGGGATACGATGGAAGCAATCGGATCGCGTCCATTTCAGGCGATGAACACACCCGCCAACCGAGTTATATTCGAGAAGGGTATGCTGATCTTGCCTGAAGCGAAGTTAGCTTATGCGCAACGAGCGCATATAGACAAGCCAGATGAGGATTTACCCTCGAGAAAGTATTATACTACCGAGGAGTTAAATGACCTAAATAACATGGTCACCTCACTGCCACTGCCCCTTGCAATGTACCTCGAGTGTATCGGGAACGTTAAGCAGGGCGAGCGCATTGTTACGCCGCTGCTCTGTGGAAACGAGAACGGTATACTTTCGGGACCGGTCTGGCAGGAGTAACTATGACTCTCTTAAGCGCCATTGTGCATGGTGGCGCAGATTACCTAAAGCCCCGCCATCGTATTAGTGGCGTTTACTATGCTATGACCTCAAGAAGGAACATGCTGCCGCTATGACTTTTTCCGCCAAGAAAAAGCAATACGCCACTGGCACTTAGCCGCGCGTCACTATAACCACCAAAATGCAAGTAACTGGCTCCCAGCAGGTGAATTTTCACCTCTTGCTGCTCTTGATGGCTCCAAACTTGGCACTTTAAACCAAGTTCTGGAGTCCATATAATAAAGAATAACACCTAAGGAGATTAAAAGCAATACGCCGCGGTGGACTTAGTTTTTGGCGGTAGCAGTTTCGACTTAAGTCTCCGGGCGTGATGGGACTAGTCGTTTGAGGTGTTGGTTCCGTATTTGCGGTACTAGTATCCGAGACTAAGTCCCACAGAGGCATAGCATGGGGCAATCAATGAGGTGTCGGGCCGGCTTGCCCACCCTGTCGAAGCCAACGACAATGTGGTTGTCGAACGGGCGAGAGCCCGCTGGAGTGAAGAGGAGGAGAGACGGCTGGCTCGTGCTGAGGCTTATGCTACCTTAGCCATGGGTATCAGGTTCATGAACGAACACCTTCGTGACCTGTTCCCCCAAAGAACCGTGGAGGCCATCAAAGGTAGGCGGCGGCAGGCCGTTTATCAAGCCATGGTCCGCGGTTTTTGCCAGCAGGCTACCCCAGGGTTCTCCGGGTAACGTCGATGACGGCAACGGGACTATACTACCTGGTCCCGGTCCATCGACCATCAGTCCGAACATGTGTGATCCCCCTCCCAGTCCTGTTCCTCCGCAAGACCTTGCGGAGAAGCTGAGAACTGCGATCCGCGAGCTCATTGAGCGGACGGCGCTGTTCGAAAGCTTTCAGGCTGCCGTCCGCAAGACATAGCGCAGCGTACCCTCGAGGGTTACTCGGTAACCGATGTCATCACACGGTCTCTAGGGTATGTTAGAAATTATACTTTAAGAGTATGCAGGGTAGATCTTTCCCGGACAGTTCTGGGGTAAAGACTGAGCGGTCAATCACAGTTCATTTACCAAAAGGCATAACCTTCCCCACTCCGTGGCCAGATCCTCCAGTAGCAGAGTCCCTATACCTTGGTAATACGGCGACAGGCCGATTGCCATATTTGGTCTTTCACTCCACATTCAAATAAACACTCCTTCGACACCAGATGGTTGGAAGACCCAATGCGGTCGCCAGCCATCGTCGGCCAACAGGATGTTCAGTCTCATTCATTCATTCTTAAAAACCTCTTGTAAACAGTCAATCCTTTGACATTCGATAGTTGAATAGCGTCGGGCCACCAGCCATCGTCTGTCGTCCAGATTGCCCATTTCTAAGACACTCTCCAACCGTACGCAGGCTAAGCCCCTATCATAAATTCTTCCCCGAATGAATAGCACTTCGCCACTCGATCCTTTTCTTTTTGTTAAAAATGCACTGTCGCTAACAGGTACGTGTTTCCGGAGAGGGTGATGTGGTTTCCTCACAACTCCAGACCGACGCGGCGCAACCCTGACACCGGGGGAGAGAGAGATTGCCAGAGTAGGGAGGAGAGGCGCAAGCGGGAGTATGCAGAAATGCAACAGCTCTATCGCAAGAATGCGCGTGCTTGCCACAGTAAGATTCTGGACGGGGACGTTGACAGGAATCGTCCGTCCTCTATCGAATTCGACGGTTACTGGCGTCCTCTTATAGAGTGTGCTAGTCCCGCCGATGGAGATATGCCGGGCCTTCCTAGACGCACGTCCAGCGTGAGGCATGAGGATAACGGTGGTCCGTCCGTTCGAGGCATACACCACCAGGGAGTTTGCCAGAGCACGGGTGATGGGGACCGTACTGCTCCGCCGAGTAGACTGTCTCTGCTTAACATCTGGGATGAGCGCCAACGAGGCATCCGTCCTGTCGATGGGGTGGGTGAGAATATCACTATCCTCACGACAGTGATGCGAGAGGCGCATAGGAAGTCCCGATCCCTGCACGTCGCATGTGTGGACTTGTCGAAGGCAATCGACACAGTGTCACACAGTGCTATAACCAGTGCTGCCGAGGAAGCAGGTGTTCCACCTTGTTTCCTCGCATATGTGAGATCAGTCTACTCGAATGCATATACCATCTTGTATCCCCACGGGGTTGGTGGAACACGCATACGGCTGGGACGCGGTGTCCATCAGAGAGACCCATTATCGCCTCTTTGGTCCATCTAGTAGTGGATCGAGCATTAGAGACTCTCTCTAGGGACGTTGGCTTTGTGATGGGAGGCGTAACGATTGACGCCCTCGCCTATGCTGACGACATTGTCCTCCTTGTCCAAACACCTATGGGTCTGCGGGAGAATTCGAATTGGCTTCATGCTGCTTTCAAGCGATCGGGATTGAATATCAACGCCAATAAAACCGGAATCCTATCCTTTGTTGCTTCTGGACGTGAAAAGGAGGTAAGGGTGATTACGGCCCCATCGTTTCATCTTGATGGGTCCCTCCCTTATGCAACGGTCACCGACCGACGTCTGGCAATACCTGGGAATAGAGTATGACGGAAATAGGAAACACGTAGAGTGTGCCCCTTTGGATCTTGCGTTAGCTCGCCTCTCCCGGGCTCCGCTAAAACCACAACAGAGCTTGGCGCTGCTCCGGGAGTACCTACTCCCACGACTATTCCACCGTTGGGTTGTGGGGAACGTGAGCGCCAAGACTCTGAAGGCGGTGGACGTCTGTGTGTAGGGCATTATGTTGGTGATGTTGCAATTACCAATCAAACCCTGGAGTTCTCTAAATTGAAAGGCCATATAATACCCAATAATAGTTTCACTGCAGAGGAGTGCTCAGTAGCATGGATAAGGCTTAGTACTCTGGACCAAAACTGGGTTGTGCTGGATGAATTGAATTTTGAGCTTGTGCCAGATTTTACGGACGTGTTGGCTAATGCTGCAGGGGCAACTCTATTAGGTTATCATGAATGAAAAGCAGTTCATAGTCTCGAGAACAGTAGGGGCATGATAAGTGGGTGGTCAGTCTTTTGTTATCTCACCTCGTTAGCAAAAGAATCGAACGTTACTCCGGCTTGGGTCCAAAGGCGTCGTCGCCAATTTGAGGATCGCATTCCAGGCATAAATTTTGATGCCTTTATTACCGAACCAATTGTCAAACACTTCGCAAGGATGTATACACAGATCGACGATACATGGGAAGACATTTACCGGCAACTGGTTGTTTGCTGGTCAATGCTGCAAGTACCAGAAAGCATATCACTCACGTGGATCATTGAGCAGGCAAGCAACAATAATGTCACTTGCCTCACCATCATCACGGACGTTATAACGAAACTCCAGTTCTTTGACGTGGATAGACTCATTCAGGAAGGGATTCCTCGTGCTAATTTTCAGGCAGCAATGGTACAAGCAAGGGACTTGTTACGAAATCTGTTGCGGATTCTACTATTCAGAGGGCGCTCGAAATCTCCGCGCCAGGAGCTGTTTCTAGGCAGCAGGAGAGAGCGCCCTACCCCGCCTGCCTTTTCTCCTACAGGCCCGAAAATTGGGTATAAATTCACAAGCGCGCGAATAATAGCTCTCTTGAGACTACACTCTTACTGGTATTCTGCTACATCTTAAACTAACAACTACACAGGGGAACATATCAAACTAAAATAAAGGCAAGCGACACGAACACTTATTACTAAGGACTTAGATTTATTGACCTATCACAATTATATATTATTGAAGTCATACGACCAACACATTTATAAATCCAAACCAGACAAAATACAATATTATCCACAAAACCGATTTATTTAATAAACCACTCCGTTACCGAAACGTTGGAATAAAACTATTGCTATCGAAAACATTGGTCCTTCGAGCCGGATTTAGTGGTAACGGATGGATTAAATAAATCAACTTAATTTAACAGTACAAAATAAACAAACTTCTTTTTCGACCTCTCGCGGGTGTACATCGGGTTCTTACGCGACATTTCTGGTGCGGCTCAGTACAACAAACTTCTTTTTCGACCTCTCGCGGGTGTACATCGGGTTCTTATGCGAAATTTCTGGTGCGGCTCATTACAACAAACTTCTTTTTCGACCTCTCGCGGGTGTACATCGGGTTCTTATTCGACTTTCACAGTGCGCGCGACAACAAGAGCGCGCAAGAGTGAACAAGGTCTTAACATTAACCGCCAATATGGAAAAATACACTGCAAAGCAATTGGCGTTATATCACCGCGTAAGTCGAATCGTTGAGAACATGAAAAAGATGGGAGCCGCTAAAATCACCAAAGGAGTTCTAACTGCTCGGTTGGAATTACTGGGGAAAAATTGGAGTACGTTTTCGGAGGGACACGATCAACTAATGGATGTCGTGTCCGAGGATGAAAGGAAGCTGCCTTATTTTCAAGAAGACTATCTGGCCTTGTGCGAAGAGGCATATCTGGATCAAAAGGCAGCGTTACTGGACTGGATCGATAAATCAGCGGAAAGTACGACTGTCCCCTTAGTTCATTCCGCGGCGCGATCACTACCTAAACTCGCTTTGCCACATTTCTCGGGCGACTACCGAGAATGGGCAAGCTTTCGAGACTTGTTTACGTCGCTTGTAATTAACAATAACACGCTTTCGGGAGTCGAGCGGCTCCACTACTTAAAAACAAGTCTATCGGGCGAGCCAGCTCAACTTTTACAAAACGTTCCCCTAACGGAGGCGAGCTTCAACGGGGCGTGGGAAACAGTTACGACTCGTTATGAAAATCAACGGATTCAAATAAACGCTCAACTCGCTGCCCTTTCTGCGCTGCCGTTAATGAAACAGGAAGCCGCGCCTCAACTAAAACCGCTCCTCAACGGACTGTTGGACGCAGTTCAAGCGCTGAAGGCTCTAGGCCGACCGGTGCAACATTGGGATGATTGGCTGGTCTTCATAACGGTCAGCAGACTGGATGCCAGAACCAGAATGGCGTGTGGGACGTCCATTGGCGCCTCCAGCGACCCCCCAACGGTCCAGCAACTCCACAACTTCTTAAACTCTCGAATGAGAGCACAGGAAGCGATGGAGGATCCCTCCGGCAGCTGTACACCTTCCAGTTCGCTGCCAAGAAACCTGAAAATCAACACAACCTCAGCAAAATTCAAGGCCCACACAGTTACAACGACGGAAGGGAAAAACGCGAGATGTCCCTTGTGCGCGGAGGATCATTTCATCCTATTTTGTGCCAAATTCAAAGGGATGACCGTCGCACAAAGGAAACACGTGGTGGCAGAAAATAATTTGTGCTACAATTGCCTGAGAGATCATCCCTCGCGTTTGTGTAAGTCAGCGAAGCGCTGCCAGCTGTGCGTGGGTAAGCATCACACCTTACTCCATAATAAATATGATTCAAATGTGTCGCGTCAAGCCGATCACCGAGAACCGGTGGTGGGGGCAAGAATGGCGCAATGCGCGCCAATCTCCTGGTCGGGTCCTCAAAATCGGCCTTCGATACTGCTCGCGACAGCTAAAATATTGGTGCAGACGGGTCGGGGCGAGAAGGTTGCGGTCCGCGCTCTAATTGATCCGTGTTCCGAAGTCTCGTTAGTAGAGGAAAATCTGGTGCAATCCTTGAAACTGCGTCGCGAAGCAGCGCGTTTCCCGGTTATGGGCGTCGGGGAAGCCAGGGTATATACGAAGGGGAGAGTAACAGTCAGTTTCTCCTCCCACCGAAACCCGTCCGAAGTCTCCACCACTACCGCGTACGTGCTGCCGCGTCTATCGGCTTACCGCCCCACTCGCGCTCCAACTACTCAGTTCCCTCTCTCTCACTTGTTAGATTTAGATCTAGCAGACCCCGACTTTCGCACTGCGGAGCGGATTGCTATTTTTCTGGGAGCAGACGTTTATGCTCAAATAATTCGCGAAGGCCTGCGAAAAGGTCCGCGTAACTGTCCCATCGCTCAATTCACCTCGCTCGGGTGGATTATTACTGGTCATTGCACACCGTCGAAAGGTACCGCATCTTCTAAAAAACGGTCAATCACGGTGCAATGTTCTTCTCTGGGGGGACAACCTGTCCCAACTGCTTCAACGGTTTTGGGAAATCGAGGAGGTCGCTGCACCTTCTAACACTCTTACAGCTGAAGAGATATCCTGTGAACGTCACTTTCTCTCTTCACATTCCAGACATTCCTCTGGTAACTATCAGGTACGACAGCCCTTTTGCGAATTTGCGTCGAAACTGGGAAACTCTCTGAACTTAGCGCAAACTCTTCTTGTAAAACAGGAACGTCGACTACGACGAACTCCGGACTTGGAGAAACTCTATAACTCCTTCTTGTTGGAGTACTTGCAACTAGGCCATATGGAGCCAGTTCCCTTAGACGAACTAACGTCTAAGGTCTCATATTACATGCCACATCATGGCGTTCTTCGCGAATCAAGCTCTACAACCAAACTGCGCGTTGTTTTTAATGCTTCGCAAAAGACAACTTCGGGAGTATCCTTAAATGACTTGCTTCAACGTCAAGAATACATACAAACTTCACTTCCCTCGGTTCACTGGCGTCACGTGAGATCTGCGCTGAACCCTGCCGATATGGCATCAAGGGGTTTGCTCGGCAGCCAGCTTCAGGACAATAGGCTTTGGTGGAAGGGACCGCCCTTCCTTTCTCAACCCGGTTATGACTACAATAACCATGTGGTTAACGCGGTGGTTACCAAGCAGGAGGCTCGCTCACCGCATACAGGCTGCTTCGCTGCCACCACCGACTCCTGTTTTGTTACTGATTTAATCGCGAGGTTTGCTACGCACAGTTGGCTGGTGCTTTCGCTTTCTTCGCAACGCGAGGAATCAGGCCGCACACGCGCAAGTATCACCACACCTAACCTCGAGTGAGCTGAATAATGCAAGGCTCACCTTATTACGTTGTTACCAGCTCGCTGAATTTCCCACGGAAATGAAGCTCCTTGCACGAGGCGCCCACATTTGACGTGGACCGCTGTCTCGACTGGCGCCATTCATCGATGGCGCAGGATTACTACGTGTGTGAGGAAGACTGAAGCATTCACTCCTCGATGACCTGGAAAAACATCCGGTCATTCTACCGTCAAAGGGTCACTTTATAGCCCTACTAATACGAGACACTCACCTCAAGCTGCTACACGGAGGGACGCAGCTAACCTTGGCGTCGCTACGACGAAGATATTGGGTAATCGCGGGGCGACGCGCAGTAAAACAAGCAATCGCCTCGTGCACAGTTTGTTGGCGCTGGCGCGCCCAAGCGGCGCACCAGCAAATGAGCCACCTCCCCTCTCCCCGCGTGCAGCCTTCGCGCCCATTCACGAATACCGGCGTCGATTACGCCGGTCCCTTCCTCATTAAAACCGCTCCGGGGAGAGGTTATCATGCTAGAAAGGCATATGTGGCTCTTTTTGTATGTCTAGCAACGAAAGCGGTGCATCTGGAGCTCGTCTCCGACTGTACAACTGAGGCCTTCCTCTCAGCCTACCGCCGCTTCACTTCACGGCGAGGGATACCAACGACGATGTACAGCGACCAAGGCACCAATTTCGTCGGAGCCGACCGGGAGCTTCGTCGCCTACTAGCCAACGTATTCCTCAACAGGCCAGATGTTGCTTCCAGCCTTGCTCTCCACGGAACATCATGGAGCTTCAATCCACCTGGGGCGCCACACTTCGGCGGCATCTGGGAGGCTGCCGTCAAGTCCACAATGTTTCACCTGCACCGCGTCGTTGGTGAAACATGTTTAACCTTTGAGGAAATGACGACTCTTCTCGCGCAAATTGAAGCTTGCATGAACTCTAGACCGCTGGCGGCTTTAAGCGACGATATCGATTCTATCGATGCTCTTACGCCTGGCCATTTTTTAATTGGGGCTCCCTTAATTTCCGTGCCCGAACCTTCCTTAGCAACGTCCAAATTATCTCCTTTGGGTCGATGGCACCACGTGCAGCAAATGCGAGACCACTTTTGGACGCGTTGGGCCTCTGAGTATCTCCACCAGCTTCAGACTCGAGGGAAATGGCGCACTACACAGCCTGACCTTCAAGTTGGAGATTTATGCCTGGTCAAGAACGAAGTAATGCCACCATCTCGCTGGCCTTTGGGCCGTATCACCGCCACGCACGTCGGTGATGATCAACGAGTACGAGTGGCTTCAGTGCGGACAGCTTCCTCTACGCTAACGAAGCCCATCACAAAACTGTGCCCGTTGCCGCACGTCTGGACGGAACAATTAGGCCAGTAGGGAAAGCCACCACGTGATCGCGCCTAACTTCTCCCTGTGCACTACTACGCCCAATTACTACTAGCTTCATTTCGTCGTGCTACGCACGCCAAGACGGGCCCGGCATAGCCTTGGCAGGGGGCGAAAGAGTGAGTGGTAACTGGACGGGAACCTAGGACGAAAGGGCAAGAGAGGAGACTTCAAATAAATATTACAAGCACAACGAAAGAATGGAACAATTACTGCCCAGGAGGCCTCGGAACCTCCAGTAGTAGGGGTAGTTAAGCGGGACCCTGCTGTGTCGCCATCTGATGACTGCGAGATGTTAGTGGTGGAAAGCCAGGCCACTACACACCTTTCTAGTACTGGCGGAAAGACCGGAGCACCGGTAGGAGGGCTGGAGGCGCCTTCCGACTCTGGATCGAGCATTCAGGGGAGGAATGTGAAGGTCTAGGCTCTTGGCCTCCAGAGACACACCGGAACGGAGCGGCGGTGGTGGCGAGGACTCGACAACATCGGGTCCCGAAGAGGAAGGAGTCCGAACACGCGAGACTCCTGAGACATCTCCTCCGGTCACTTTCTGCGGGAGTTCGGAACGGGCCCTCCCGAAAGTAGTGAAACTGCGCCAGGAGGCGCAGAAGCAATCCAATCGGGGGGCTTGGTGGGAAGGTCCTCAACCACACGAGGGAGGTTGAACGGATATCGTCGACATCCAAGAACCTCGTCGGCCCGTATGTTCGCGCCTTGAGAGTGGCTGCCAGAGAAACATCGGTGGCAGTCATGGAGCTGGTTCAGCGCTCCGTGCCGCATGAAAGATTTCTCACACGAAAAAAAAAAAAAAAAAAAGGGCAGCTTAAGTCTCGGCGTGATGGGACTAGTCGTTTGAGGTGTCGCTTCGGCTCAAGTGCCTAATCCCACGGATGATGTGTGGTCAAAAACGGGATAGGCTAAGTGGCGGACTGTCGGTTGCTAATCTGATAGCTCCCCCCACACGTAGAATTATGGACATGCAAAATGAAAGAGTTCCACGGTCGGGTTCTCGGATGGCCCGGCCACTGCGTGTGAGAGATCGAAAGAGTGTGTCATCCGAACGCAGTAGTGACAGACCTTTAGCCCAAGAAGGCTGCTCCACCCGGGCAAGCGGTGTTGGTTCCGCCATACCGGGTAGTTTCACCTGCGAGCACTGTGGCCGGGGCTTCACTACGAGCATAGGTCGAGGTGTGCACATATCTAAAGCACACCCCGTCCAAGCTAACGACGCCGTTGACGTCGAACGGTTGAAAGCCCGTTGGAGTGATGAGGAGGTGCGGCTGATGGCTCGGGCTGAGGCTGATTTGAGTAGCTAGCATGGCGTTGGTCCGCCAACTGCCGCGGCTATACACAGGGCGACCGAGGTTGGCGTGGTGGTCCGGCCATGAAGTATCGCTCTATGCGGAGGGTGTACATCTAGCCCTTGTGTTACGACGTCTAGGCTAGGTGGGCGGTGTGGATTGTTGGGACCATCGCAGGCGTTCTGTCGGCAGAACCTGCGGTGGCTCCTTGTGGCCTGGAAACCACAGTCCCCAAGCCAATTCATTAAGTTCGTTCCACAAACCCGGACAACTGCGAGAGAGCCTGTTCACGACGCAACGGCTGTGAAGATCCCTGTGGCCATTAGCAGACGGTCGTCAATGGCAGGAGCAGTGTGACTCTTTAGGCACATTGAGCTTTGTTGAGGTAAATTTGTTAGCAAAGTAATTGAGATTGACTCTATCTAAGGTAATTCTCGGCGAGAGGATAGTGGATTACTGGTATTACTGGAATTTATTTGGTACTACAACTCATTAAGCAGAATAACAATAACTGAGCTCAGAATGGCTAACCGAGGATCCTTGTCACAACGTCTAATACAAGCTAGAAACAGGGGTGTGCCATCTCTAGTGGCTAATTTTTCTCGACTGATGACTGCATCATCCGAGGCATTATTACCACTCACCCTAATAGCAACTGGTGATGTCTTTGCAGATATAAGGGCATGTACTACCTGGCACGCTCGACCATTGATAGCTGAAGTGATGGCAAATCAGTGGACTCAGGTATTTGGTGCTCGGGATGCAGATCAGATCACTGCTAGAGCTTATGGTGAGTTAGTAAGGATATCGAACGCTAGAGCCCATAACACACTCATACATATGACCCGTGCACGAGCAAAGATTTTAAGATCATTGCGGCAGGCGGCACCAACAGCATATTAATTGAGGTCATTAGTCACGGAGATAATCCGTAGGTAGTAGAGAGTAGAGTATCTAACGATCTCGTCGCTGATGCAGAGGATTGTATAGGTCATTATGAGGGAGAGGTGGGTATAAGCAACCAAACGTTAGAGTTCTACAAACTTAAGGGACATTTGATACCAAGCCAGATATGTGCTGTCGGGGATTGTTTAGTGGCATGGGTAAACCTGAGTTTATTGGATCAACACTGGATGGCACTAGAGTATCTTGATTTTGAACTGGTACCGGATATTGCAGAAATCTGGTCTACAGTGACAGAATCTACTATATTGGGATACCATGAGGGTAAGGCAATTCAGAGCTTGGAAAAAACAAGGGTATGATAGGAGGTTCTGTATTTTGCTATCTAACATCATTGGCGAAGGAGGCAACTGTCACACCAGCATGAGCACAACGAAGAAGGCGCCAGTTTGAAGACAGAATACCTGATATTAACTTTGACTCTTACATCACAGAGCCTATAGTTAAACATTTTGCGAGAATGTACTCGCAGATAGATGCACAGTGGGAGGATATTTATCGACAGCTAGTCTGCTGGTCAATGCTCCAGGTCCCTGAGTGTGTTACTCTGACTTGAATAATAGAACAGGCCAGTAACAATAATGTTACTTGCCATACTACTATCACAGATGTAGTGACCAAATTACAATTTTTTGATGTGAATCTTCTTATGCAGAAGGGTATCCCAAGAGCAAATTTTCAATCTGCTATGATCCAAGCAAGAGATCTCTTAAAAAACCATTTTCTTCGTTGGTAAAACCTACTGTAAATATAAGACAGTATGCTGATTTAGCGTATTTGTGTACATATATAAAACGATATCTCCTGAAGGATCAAGCTTTCAGTGGATATTGAGGTCAAACCAGGACTATGTGTGCGAGGACAGAGGCGGAATTAAAACAAATAGCCACAGCACTGTTTGATATATCCAAGGAGAGAGCAGGAACTGATTTGAGTTTACACAACCTGTACACTGCTCCAGCTAAACAAGAGAATACTGTATATAGACCTATCGGCAAATTTGTACTGACGACTGATCTCAAATATATATATATATATATATATATAATTTGTTCACCATTAAATCGAATAGATTTGTTAAATCTATCTTTACCCCGTAATCCTTTATATCGGTAGTAATGTTCCCACAGATACAACTTAACCGCTCGAGTTGTAACGAATATTAATTTAAAGTTACGAGACAAACTAACATTTCCAGCGACTCTCCGATTTCGCATCGGGTTCGTCCACAATACGTAACCCATCCTACAGCTCCCTGGTTTCGCACCAAGTTCGTCTGTATCCTACGGCTCCCTGATTTCGCATCAGGTTCGTCCGTACGTTTTCTAACCTCCGAACAGCTCCCCGGCTCCGCCCCGGGTTCGTCTGTGAATAAGCCAACCTCCTAGCAGCTCCCCGATTTCGCATCGGGTTCGTCTGCGAACTTCTTTCCTAGTGGCTCCCAGATTTCGCATCGGGTTCGTCCACGACGTTTCACCCTCCTTCGGCTCCCTGATTTCGCATCAGGTCCGTCCGCGCTTGACTCTATTCCCGAGGCTCCCCGATTTCGCATCGGGTTCGTACTCGCTACACATATCCCAGCGGCACCCCGATTTCGCATCGGGTTTGTCCGTGCACCTTATTAACAAATTCTCAACCGTATTCCTTGGGTTCTATCAACCTCGCCGGCCTAGGCGTTGCCCACAGTCCCGGCTCGTAACATATTCGACATTCCTAATCAATAGGCCCAATCATTCGGTGCAAGGGATGCAGACCAGATAACTGCACGGACCTATGGAGAACTAGTAGGAATTTCCCATGCTAGATCACATAACACCCTAATTCACACGGGCCGTGCACGTTCAAAAGTATAGAGAATCCTCCGACAATCATCCCCAACCGCATATGAGATGAGAGCGTTGATAACACAGATTATTAGGAGATGCAGGATGTCGAATGACCAAGAAGCAGACATGGAGGATTGTGTTGGCCATTATGTTGGAAACCAAGTGATAAGCAATCAAACACTTGAGTTTTATAAACTTAAGGGTCACCTGATACCAAATAATATTTTCACATCAGATGAATGCTCTGTTGCTTGGATCAACTTGAGTATGCTTGAGCATCACTGGGTGGTTTTGGACGAGGTAGATGTAGAAGTCATACAGTATTTTACAGAGATCTAGGCTCACGCCGCTGGGGCCATATTACTGGGGTATCACGAGGGCAAGGCGGTCCATAGCTTAGAGATGACTCGAGGCATGATTGGTGGCTCGGTGTTGTTACCTCACATCCCTAGCGAAGGAATCAAATGTGACCCCAGCATGGGTTCAACGACGTAAACGTCAGTTCGAGGATAGGATCCGGGCATCAATTTCGATTCTTATATAACGGAGCCGATTATTAAACACTTCGCCCGTATGTACTCACAAGTAGATGCGACATGGGAGGATATATACCGTCAACTAGTAGTTTGTTGGTCGATGCTCCAAGTCCCGAAAAGCATCTCCTTCGCCTGGATGATCGTGCAAGCGATTAACAACAACGTGACTTGTCTAACAACAATTACCGACGCAGTAACAAAACTACAATTCTTCGAGGTAGATTTACTAGTCCAAAAGGGTACTCCTCGGACGAACTTTATGGCTGCCATGGTTCAAGCTAGAGATTTGCTGAGAAATCCATTCTGTTCACTGGTGAAACCCACCATTAACATCCGTCAATACGCAGACTTGGCCTACCTATGCACATACATAAAGAGGGATCTTTTGAAGGACCAGGCCTTCAGTGGGTATCGGGGACAAGCTAGTGCAATGTGTGCTAGAACCGAGACCGAGTTGAAGCAAATTGCAACAGCATTGATTGAAGTCTCAAAAGAAAATACGGGCGCTGATTTGAGTCTGCATACATTGTATGCATCACGTGCAAGAAGAGACAACATGGTTTACCGGCCTATCGGGGATTTCATGTTCGCAATACCAATCGATCCAACGGGCCAGCGGGTGTACGCGGCAGTTGTTTACCTGCGATCCGCCAATAATGGTTCGCAGCCCTTTTGTTCATTGATAACTGCTAAAACTTGCGTAGCCCCTTTGCGGCAGGTTTCTCTGCCCCGACTCGAGCTGCGCGCAGCTTCCCTCTTGACTCGCCTAGTCAAAACGGTATTGAATAGCTTGAAAATGGGAGACTGCACTATACACTTGTGGTCGGATTCCACGGTGGTCCTGAGCTGGTTGCAGGGGCACCCTACCAGATGGAAAACCTTGGTAGCCAACCGCGTGGCTGAAATTCAAACGTCACTTCCTTCGGCTCACTCGCGTCACGTGCGATCTGCGCTGAACCCTGCCGACATGGCATCTCGGGGTATGCTCGGCAGCCAGCTCCAAGACAAGTAGCTTTGGTGGAAGGAACCGCTCTTCCTTTCTTAACCGAGTTATAACTACAATAACCAAATGTACAATATACTTTAGCAATCAATATTTTATACGAAAGTAATGCACAAGCCTCCACGTTTACGCACACTTACGCAATGGCCGCTGGCCTTTGTCAACCGATTTCAGGAATTGGTGCGTACCCTTAGAGTGTGAATGATTGTATGCCAAGCTCGAGTGTTGGACGCGTTCCGGGACGCTTCTCTAATGTAGGCTCTTGCACCGAGTGCACGGAGCGTTTACCGCATGCAAGCCATTTAATCCATCAAATTTCCTGGTCAGCTCAATGAAGCTAGTTGTAGATGTAATTTAGAAAAAATAGTATAAAAAAATATTAGTTTTATACGATGTGTGTCTGATACTAAAATGAAACAACGACAGTTAAAACACTTATAAAAACAATTAGATTTTCTATACGAATTACAATTAGGTAATTGCAATTCGAATAGGATTTTTCGTTTCGCACTTTTTGCATAATGCCTATGTTTTTATGTTTTTTAGTTAAGACCAGATGCAATAAGTTATTGCATTGTTAATCTTGTATATTTTCCTTGCATATTTGCATATTTTCAACGCACGCTTGCATATCTTTGATGCACACTTGCATATCTTTCATACATATTTGCATATTTTTAATGCATATGTACATATTTTTAATGCATATGTACATATTTTTAATGCATATTTACGTATTTCTAATGCATATTTATATATTTTTCGTGCATATTTATTTTTCTTAAATATCACTGATAAACACTCGATAGGTTGCACATGATTTCAGATTAATATTTCCAGAGCAAGTAGTTCTTTGATTAAATTTTCATTTACACTTTAACTACACGCTATTGTAGAGACAGTGTTTTTCGCATACTGGTTATTAATACTTTATCAGAGCACTGGTGCTCCTTTTCAATTATTTCAATCGTGAAAGTAGCATTTTATTTTTATTTTTTTCGTATGTTCGGCATCGGAAGTAGAGTCAGTGCATCGCTGAGGGGAATGTTTTAGGCGACACTGATGAAGTTAGAAATGTAAAATTCTTTCTCAAGCTATCCCCTCACTCACGATTTTCCCGACATTTTCCCCAATATAAAAAGGGAACTCGCAAGACCCAAGCAGTTCAGTAGTAAAAAGCAAGTCAATAGCGAATAGTCAGTAGAGCTGTAACACTGCACGGTGTTGGACCGAAAATACAACTAAGTATGGAAGGCATTTTAACAAAAACCAAAGTCTGGATAAACAACAAACCACACAACACGTCTTCTGCGATTCGACGTCAAGAGTAACTTTGTGTGTAAGATGAAAGTAAACATCCTGCAAATGTAGCTTTGTATACAAGATGAAGCTAAATAACGCCACAGAGTGTTCCACACGTTCAGCCCTATCGAAACCTAAACAGATGGCCGTAGACCAACGAGCTCCTCACGGAGTTCAAGGGAGCCAAGGAAAGGCTGCGTGAAGTAATCCAGGGGAGCAAGGAACGTAAGTGGAGAGAGTTCCTGGCCACCCTCGACAACGACCCCTGGGGACAGCCCTACAGGGCGGTCACCCGCCGCCTCAAGCGGACGACAGCGACGCCAGTGTCAGACGAGCTGACGCTGACGAGGGAAGACTCTCAACTTGTCGACTCGGATTTTAATGTCCTTTTGCAGGTTGATAATACACAGGCTCCTGATGGTCTACGTAAAATATTAGGTGTAGTTATTCAGAAACTTTAAAGATATTAACAATTAAAGTTACATACCTTCAATGTAAGGCCATATCTTCTATAAATAGAGAAGGATCCTCAAGAAGATTGGTAGCCAAGTGGGATGGTGTATGGCTTGCGCCGTAGAGGTCTCGGGTTCGATTCCCGATTAATTGACATTTTTTTTTTTATTTGTGGTTTCATTTTGGCGACACTGTGCACGTTTCTGGATGATAACTAGTTCTTTTCAAATGTTAATAACTTTGAAACAGTATATCTTTACAATGCGTGTGGTGAACATGCGGTCCACAGTGTTTATGATCAGATTGGAGATAAACTGGAGTACGTTTCTAATTCCACGCATAGGCTCACCTCCCCACACACTGCGATCTTTATTATTTTGCCTTAATATATACAAACTCAAGAGTTTTCGAAGTCGGTCCAAGATGCATAGCTAGTCCTGCAGGAATCAGTGTAGTTTTTGAAGCCTAGCGAAACGTATTCCGGTTCAGTTCGACTTTTTATTGTGTTTGGTGTATGTACAACGTGATTTTATTTTTGTGATTTGTGGATATTGTGCGAAAATGCAAGAATTCACAGATGCATTGCATTATGCAAGAGATTTGCTACAATCCCAAAATTATATCACTAATACAAGGAGTGAAAATCCATCACAAAACAGTGAAATAATGGGAAAAGAAATATCAGAAATACTTATTTCTGTAATTTCCCGTTATCAGATAGTTGTCGATGAGGAGTTATTGTCTGAAACGGAATGGCACGACATTCAAAATGAAGCACAAGAAGAGGAAAGCTCTTCATCCAATGAACTTTCTGCGCCAGAACATCGTTCTTCTAATAAAGTATCTTTCGAAATGAAAGCAAAAGTTGTTTCACTGTCCGAATTGCATCCACACTGGTCTTTTAACACATTACGCAGCAAAAGTACACGATTGCTTACGGACAAACGTCAACTCAATACATGGAAGGAACAAGTACAAGAAGGTGGCACTCGTTGCGACAAATATAAAATGATTAACAGATGGGTGTATAAAAGATTCGTCGAAGCTCGTGCAGTCAAACAGCATGTTACTACTCGAACATTGCAACAATGGGCAATGGCTGCAGCGTTTCAATATATAACTCCAAAATTTTCATTTACAGCATCAAAGAGTTGGGTCATACGATTTAAAAGTAGTAACAAAATAAGACAAAGGCGAGTAACAACATATGTTAGCGGCAGACACACTGAACTATTTGAAAATACCGTACAATCTGCTGAAATGTTTCAAAAACAAACAGCAGAACTTATAAAAAATTATGATCCCAATTTAGTTATTAACAGTGATCAGACTGGATGCGAATATCGCGTACATGTGCACAGAACATTATCCCATAAGGGTGAGAAATCGAC
Source organism: Nomada goodeniana (assembly GCA_963969485.1). Classification (NCBI taxonomy): domain Eukaryota; kingdom Metazoa; phylum Arthropoda; class Insecta; order Hymenoptera; family Apidae; genus Nomada; species Nomada goodeniana. The sequence continues at coordinate 4,924,465 of OZ018306.1, read as the reverse complement.
AGAAGTAAGTGTTAAAGACATCTCCAAGATAACGCATTCCTACACAGCACAGTATGCCATAACAGCGTCTGGCAATTTATTACCAAAGGTATTCTTATGTCTGCAAGAAAGAAGTGGAGCATTTGGACCACACGTTGCTCGACAAGTCGTAGAGTCATGTAACAAATTTAGAAACGTCTACGCAACCGCAACTGAAACCTTTTTAGACAACATCATAAAACCTTATGTAAAAAAAGAACCATTTTTAATGATAGTTGATTCTTGGGGAGGTCAGACAGACACAACAATGTATGACCAAAAATTTATAAACGAAATTTGCATACCAACATGTACTCTAAAAATAATACCTCCGAAATGTACACCACTTTGCCAGCCTTGCGATGTATATTTTTATAGACAGGTGAAAAATTACATTGCAAGATTTCAAAATCATCACGAACATTTTGCAACCAACCGCGACATATCGAAACGAAGTGATTCGATTAAACTGCATTCGCTTATCCACAACCAACTACGAGCACCCATATATTCAAAAATGTTAAGATATGCATGGTATGCTTCAAAATTAATTCCATGCCGCGAAATATTCTTTAACGTAAACCAAGTAGCTTTTCCCGACGAAGTTAAGAAGAAAATGTGTCCATGTAACAAACATTCATTTATTGTGTGTGCGTGGTGTCGCACTTTCCTGTGTTTCAATTGCATGTATGACAACTATCATCCAGAAACGTGCACAGTGTCGCCAAAATGAAACCACAAATAAAAAAAAAATGTCAATTACCCGGGAATCGAACCCGAGACCTCTACGGCGCAAGCCATACACCATCTCACTTGGCTACCAATCTTCTTCAGGATCCTTCTCTATTTATAGAAGATATGACCTTACATCGAAGGTATGTAACTTTAATTGTTAATATCTTTAAAGTTTCTGAATAACTACACCTAATATTTTACGTAGACCATCAGGAGCCTGTGTATTATCAACCTGCAAAAGGACATTAAAATCCGAGTCGACAAGTTGAGAGTCTTCCCTCGTGAGAACGATAGAGGCCCTGTTTGTCATAGATCCCCCCCCACCCGCGGGGTCGGAGGACCTAAATATCTTCGGGACCAAGGGAAATGAAGGGCAACTGGTGATACCGGCAGTCACGCCGGATGAAATCCGGGCAGCGGCTAGGAAAGTTAAGGCCAAGAAAGCTGGTGGGGTAGATAAAGTACCCCCCGGCTTAGTCAAGTTGCTGGCTAACCACGCACCGGAGGACGTAGCGGAGGTTTTTACCGCGACCCTTGCGGGCGGATTGCCGAAGGAGTGGAAGCCTGGTGTGTATCAAGAAGCCGGAGAAGGCCGGCCTATCACGGTCCGACTTCTGGCCAATATGCATACTCCCGGCTATATCGAAAGCATGGGAGTATGTCATTAAAGACAGGCTGGAAGCGTTTCTGGGGCCGAGGGGACTCCACCCGAGGCAGTACGGATTTAGGAGAGGAAGGTCGACGAACGACGCACTACTCAAACTGAATGTGATTGCGGAAGATGCGAGGAAAAGGAACCGGGTATGCGCAGCAATGACGCTCGATGTTCAGAACGCCTTTAATACGCTGCCCTGGGACGGCGTCCTCAGGGAATGCCGCAACAGGAACATACCCAGGTACTTGCAGGAGATGCTAAGGGACTATCTCCAGGATAGAGCGGACGTGGCGAAGATGGAGGCAGGAGCCATACGGGTATCCATTTTTGCTGGGGTCCCTCAGGGGTCGGTGCTGGGGTCCCTGTTGTGGAACCTAGTATATGACGGTGTCCTACAGATCGTAGGGCATAACTCGATCACGTTAGCTTTTGCCGACGATCTTATATTAGTGACGACCGGAAGGGATCTTGACAAGCTGAAAAGGAGCATTAACGAGATGATACCGCGTATAACGGGTTGGTTTAGAGAAAAGATCCTCCAAATTTGCGGGGAGAAGACGGAAGCGATTCTGTTGACAAGGAAGTGGATTCCGCGAAGCATCGAGTTCTCAATGGAAGGCCGGGCGGTAGTGGCGACGTCAGAGCTGAAGTACCTAGGAGTGATAATCGACACCAAAAAGACGTACGTAGGCCACGTAACGATGGCAGTGAACAGGGCCACCAAGAGCATGTCGGCTCTGATCCCTCTGCTCCCGAACAGCGGGGGACCTGGACTCAAGTGCAGGAAAATGTACGAGGCAGTGTGGACCTCCGTGGCACTGTATGGGGCTACGCTGTGGGGAAGCCCTGTACTCGAGAGGGTGACCCCTATGGCAAATCTAAGGAGGGGACACAAGATCCCAGTGATTAGGGCGGCCTCGTGCTACCGCACGGTGGCATATGAAGCCGCGTGCGTGGTGGGGAGGACCCCCCCCCCTACATTTGCAGATTAAGGAAAGGCTAAGGAGGCACAGGGACTCAAGAAGCCGGAAAGAAGAGGGTACTTCCAACGACGATAGGAGCAGGGCAGCGACTAGGAAAGCTCTTAAGGGGCAAACCATTAATCTATGGGCTGAGGAATGGTCCAACTTCGACGCAGGGAATTGGACTAGAAGGCTCATCCCGGATCTTAAGACTTGGTGGGGGATCCAGAGACATGCGGTTGTAGACTTCCATCTGGCCCAAATACTCACGGGCCACGGGGTATTCAACCAGTTAAGGGCCCGGATAGGCAAAACCGACGACCCCTCCTGCGGGGACTGCGAGCACCAGGACGACAGCGCGGAACATCTGCTGATGGACTGCCCGCGGTGGAACGAAAAACGGGCAAAGCTCGAAACGGCCCTGAGCGCTGGCGTATCCACCCAGGATTTAGTCGCGAGGGTGCGACGGAGCAAGGAGACCTGAATGGCGTTCGCGTCCTTTGCGAGAACTACCATGGACTCCAGGATCAAAAGGGAGAATGAGATGAAGAATATGGAGCGGCTCAACACGAGAAGCACACCCACTCTTGAGCAAGATAGGGAAGCCCCTACTAGGGAGGCGAGGACGGAGGGGGCGGACATCGAGGCCAGCCCGGACCGGGAGCCAGGCCCAGCCCTCCCGAGGAGAGGCCAAGCGGACGGGGACCCTAATCAAGTTAGCTAGCTAGCGAGTACTTACCTAATTTATTTTATCTGTTATTCTCCTGTTATTTTATCATTTTACATATTTATTTATCTACTTATCAATCTATATATCTACTTATTTATTTATTTACTTACTTATCTGACTTATTGTATTTAACTCCCTTATTTTATCTTATTTATCGTATTTTAATTAAGTTTCTTAGGACAGTCTCTTATGCAACCCGACTCAAACCTTTGTTTTTAAATTACCTTTTATTTTTATTTTTGTTATTTCTTGTAAGTGCTTTTACGGTATCTATAGTTTACTTATACTTTTATCTACCGAATTTATCTATTTATTTATTTATTTATACTCTTTACGTTCTGACTCTTATCTATTTTATTTTATTTTGTACACATGGAACTGTGTATACACGGTGACGAGGTTTATGCGATTGCATAGCGTAAGACGAGGGCGCGGCAATGCGCATTATGAATGGAAATAAAGGAATGAAAATAATTGGCTCGCCCCGGGGCTGGAGTGTCAGGCATCCCTCCCTGTATGCGAATGCGGGCCGGGGAGGGATGAGAGGGATGGTTGGTGGGATTTAAAAAAAAAAAAAAGGCCGTAGACCAAAGATACACCGAACACGTAACACGCGACGTAAGGTTCCTCGGACGATGACATTTTAGGAACTGTTTCAACATTTGCTGCACCGGCTTACACCATTTTGCAAGATATAACATTTACATTACGTCGCATATTGCGTGCTTGATGTATCTTTGGTATCTTTACGGCCTGCCTTAGTCCAAGGCAGGTTCAAGCCTGTTTTACATTCCTTTCCGTTTAGCCCCCCAACACGGAGTTCCCCAGATACGCCTATATTTGGGCGGGCCTCTTAACGGAAAAACCCGGTACAATCCCGATATACGATACGGGATTTAACGTCGCGTGGGGGGTCTACTGGTCGGGCGTTATGAAAACACGCAGCTGTTAGTAACAATGCATTTGAACAGTTTGTACAACCTATCAGAAGTTCGTTCGGGATCGGTGGATCAACTTTGAAGCCATCGCGACAAAGCCACTATGGCGTCAAACATCTTAAAAAATCTCGTGGGTCCCGTTGACAAATAGGATGACATGCTTGTATCCCTCGTAACGAAAAACGTAGACGCTGCGTCGCGTAAGGCTTGGGAGTTGCAACTAGGTAATTGTACCAAGTGTCCAAAATTTTGTGATCTAGATACGTTTTTACAATCTCGAATATGCGCGTTCCAATCAATCACGCCGTCCACGTGATCTCGGATCGCGGGGTCGTTAGCAATCAAATCGAGTCGTGTTCGTGCCACGTTCGTTACATGATGCCGCGGTCGCAAATAGCACTTGCGAATTATGTAAAGCGAAACACACGCTCGGGCAGTACTCGTCGTTTAAAAGTAAATCCGCCGCACAACGATTTGATTTCGCGAAAAGGACAAACCGTCCCATACATTGTTTAAGTCCGACCCATCCGTTAAGAAAATGTACTAGCTCGTATAACTGTACCATTTGCAAAAGAAAAAAAAACGCATGCCTTGTTGGATTTCGACAAATCGGCTGTGTCATCAAACGGTACTGCGTCATCGGGCAATAATGTCGATAACACCGTAACATCTCAGTTCGCTTCTTGCTCCGTTCCGCGAGTCACTGCAACGCAACAAGTCATGCTTGCAACTGCATTGATCGAACTGCGATCACCGTCTGGCCGTTCAGAGAAGATTTGCGTTCTACTCGATTGCGGCTCGGTCGTTTCTATCATTTCCGAGGATTTAACACAACGATTACGACTCCCGCGCTGTCGCGTCCCAGTATGTATCACAGGAATTGGTAATAAACGCACTCCCTTGTCGCTCATCGGCAATGTTTAACATCGCTTCGGGTAAAACGGTGTACGTACACTCAATGACTGCTTATGTGTTGCGTTCGTTATTCAACTACACACCAAATGGCGTGACTACCGACACGATTCTACTACTACTCAATTTCGACTACTCAAGCTCTCCCAAATTTGCGATCTGGATTTTGTGGACGAAAACCCCTGTATCAAGTTTGATTCAAGGGGGTGATTGTTGCTCGCGTCCAATCGTTGCTGGATGGTCGTCGATTTTCCATGGACACCTTCCTGAGCCGTTGAATAGAGACGAGGATTCGTCATGAGACGCATGGCCGTCCGAAAGAAGCCCGAAAGTAGCGGTAGCTTGTGCCGGTGACTGCTGGCAGATGTCTTCACCTGTTGACTTGATTACTGTTGCTGATGTCGAACAAAACGATCTCCAACGGGACGCTCCTCGATGAAAGGGTTTCTAATGCGCGAACACGCTGCTCCTTGTGCTGGAGTGTACACTCCGTCGTCCAGGGGATATGAGATTCCCTCCATGTAGCTTTGTTAGTGTATACTGTTCACCTCTTCTGTGGGGAATCTTAACTGGCTGGCTTGGATAAGTTGAATTTGACGTTTGGTGTCCCAGGTTCGAACGTTCAGAAGATATTTCATCACTTGGACTTTTTTGGAAAAAATCGATTCTCCGCTGTTCGCTGATTGCTCGTCAATTTATCTCGGTGATTGGATCTTCTTCCGTGTACAGGTCTCGCGTACCGGGATCCTATAGAAGAAATTCGGAGGAAGATGGCGTGGTTTTAGTTCTTCACTTTTGAATAATTGTCTAAGATCTTCGTCGATATCTTCGATGTTGCTAATACGAGTAGTTTCCGGAATTTTCTATATTGCTTCGTAAGTTGTCCGCGGTTACGTCTAGGAGTGTAGTTTCTAGGACAATGTCTCTGTTAATACTGACATCTTTCTGTATCTTGTGGAGACCCTCCGTTTTTTGTCGGTGCTTCTCCAGCTGTTATCGTTCTATATCCTTGACGGGTATAATCATTCCAGCCTCTCCGTGCTTTAAAAGCTCTCCACCTTCCGCTTCCGATGACTCTTCATCCGGCAAACCGATACTTTCCGTGCAACCCTCCGTTTCCTCCTCGTTGTCATAGAACGATTCGACAATTATGGACAAAATTATTGAGCATAGGATTGCTATCAGTGGTTTTTCTGTACTAATTTCCTATCTCTTGTTCGTGGTTGGAATTGAGATATGCACAGATTTATGCTTAAATGTACCCAAATAGTATTTTAAACGAATAAGCAGCATTCACGTCAAATCGCTTGTACGAACAAACGTGTGAAGGCTCGTGCTGTCGTTCAGCTGTAAATCATTCACGTCAGAAACTGCAACGCTAGGCGAGATCACTCTCGAGAGCAGAAGAACCAACATCGGCGACGCCTGGATCGAATTCAACAACTGCGTTCCATGTCTCTATGCACCCTGATCATCTTGTACTATTGCTGCTTCTGCTTGCATTGACACTTTCCGAGGACTCAACCTCGTCTGTTATCCCACTGCTGAAGGGCAGTTTCTCCCTACAAACTGACTGGCTCTCGGGCAAGGCCGACAGCGGGTATCTTTAACGAGATCTTGGATTGGTCCGTCTGAGTCGATAAGGTGTCCGAAGTGTCCGATAGTAGAGAGATCTTCCGCTGGAACGGGCCACTGGGCGTCTTATGGTTGTTGCTACTATAAGTTTGTTCTGAGCTTTCGCCTCCGTTGCCGTACCGGTTGTTCAATCGTTGCAGACGGAAATCAATATGGGCCGCATAATCGATATTCACGTTCTTACGACAGTACGAAGCACGCGGCCGTATGGTCGAAGTAAACGATTCGTCGTCAGGTCCCTCACTTCAAATTGCGTCCCGCAGCCATTCGTGAACACAACGCTACAACACGCCATTGATTCGTTTTCAACGCTCCCTCGAAAACGAGGAACAGTAAATCGTTACACGATCGCTCATTACTCGATCGAAATTGCAAACGGGCTTGGCCGCCGTAATTCTTCGATAGCGCGGATATCGATGCGTCTTTATCGCAGACACTGCGAAGGTGTACCGCCAGATCCTTGTAGATTTTAAGGCCGTTGATTATCGACGGCTTCTGTTGCGATCCTCTCTGAGTTTGATACAGTACGTTATAATATAACTGTCGATGAATTCTGGATTGATCATTCGCGCTTCGAGTTCTACGTAGTAATTGATACTACAGTTGTTTCGCTGAGTTCTAAGGTTGTAATTTATAACACAGTTTCTGTTCGAATTCTTAAATGGTACATGATCAAGACCCGCTGGTCAGTGTCTTTTAACCTCTTAGGTACGATACGCCACTTATAGTGGCTTTCGCGGATGTCATCTCGTGTTTACTCGTAATTCGCGTCGAAGTCTACCGTACAGAGAAAAGGCCTTGCACAAAATTCAGTCGTACCTAAGAGGTTAAAGGTTCGTGTCCTAACGAAAGGGGAACAGGCTTAGCCCTGTGTGGGGTGCACTGCGAGGTGTTGAAAAATCCCAGAGGGTTGACGCGAGACCACCAAAATGAGCCTCCGTATGACCGCCCGGAATTTTCGAGTTTTATGACAGGATCGCTGCTATTGAGGTAAAAAGGAGACAGTTCAATATCCGCCCAGAATTGAGTTTAAAGTTTATTATAATTCGGTGCAATCTAAGGGCTGGCCGACGGATGTTTCGAAACGTCAGAAATATTCCTCGGAAATAGCATTAGCTTGACCGTGTCAGAAACCCGATGGAGCCGAACCCTCTGGATTCGCGTTGTACCCCTTAACGATACGGCACTGCTCCCGCTCCGTATCTCGCACCGTATGGTCTAAAACAACTCGCGAAGGACGAAGAGTCGAAATATACTCTAACGCTATTACTTCTTCGCAATCAAATTGACGCGAACGTCTGCGCGTTTGCTGGCGACGATCCACAGTTGGCATGCCAAACAGTCATTGCCCTGCATTAATTGCCAACACTTATCCCTCGGATCACGGTCTCGTGGCCAGAACGCTGCTGTTACCCGACGACAATTTAAAGGTCCTCGGTGTAAATTAGAATCCCGAGGCGAACTTTTTCGTTTGGACATTGTTGTTAATAACGTCATTCCGAAAACCAAACGGAAAACCAACGCAAGATTCTATGATGCGCTTAGGTCAGCTGCTCCCATTGTTATTGTTTGTTAAAAATGCCGATGCAACGTCTCCGGTTGCAGAAGCGTTGCTTGGACGATACAATCGCGAACGAACTCCATGATACGCGGACAACGTATTGGACATAACTTCCCGAGCTCCATTCTGTGGCTCTACCTCGATGGACAGGACACGGGTCGCAAATTCTTAAAACAGAGTTGCATTGCTTCGGAGATGCCTTTCACCACGTCTACGCGACAATTGTTTACTCTTGCGTTACAACTAACAACTGCGATATTGTCGTCAGTCCAAAGTGGCTCCCCACTCAAATCATTAACAATTCCACGGCTTGAATACTATGTGGCGCTTTGCTTGCTTCTCGTCTCAATGCGTTCATACGAGTCTCCTTCGGCGATTTAAAATGCCTATTGCAATTAAGATAATTGCTCCTGAAATTTTGGAACTCTGGCCACGATGTAAATGGCACCACGTTCAGTTGGAGAAAAATCCCGCTGACTGTGCCTCCCGCGTTTTATGAACAACTCACTATGTTTATTTCTTATTCATGAATAACGAAAAATTCCACACTATCCTTAATTAAAGCGGATGTAACACGCCATGCCAATGCGGTCGTTCACAACAACGACTGAATAATTTTTTTTATTTCTTATTCATGGATAACGAAGAATTCCACATCATCCTTGATCCAAGACAATGTCACATCTGCCGCACGCTTCCCCCGATACCCCCGATACCCTCGATACCTTCGATCACGAACGAGCGCAGTTGAGAGGTACGCGCCTGAGCGGGAGCCCGGCGGGCGCTCTCATTGGCAAGTGTTTTTGGTTAATAATTTAAAAACGAATCTACAAACAACATTTTGATCAAGGAAAAAGTTGTTCACAATCACCCCAGCTACACCCCATTTCCCGATGTTCCCTGGGTTTTGGTCATTATAGCACCGATCATTATTATGGGTGGGCTCAGGCGGAAGTATCATCGTCAAACCGTATAATCAGTTTTCAATGTATAGCGCCGAAAAATTTTTTTATCAATAGCTCAGAAAGTAATTGATACGCGAAGCTGAAATTTTTGATCCGAGGTAAGCGAAACGAAACTCCCGGCACCAATATTGGTCACTCGTAACCAACAAAAATTCTCGCCATGGGCAATGGTTATCCCAATCCAAAAGAAAATGTCCGTCACCTAAAATAACTATTCGCAACTAACAAAAATATTTGTCTTCAGTAATGATTGTTCGTAACCAAAATCATTTCAACTAAGACGTTGACTGTTATATCGTATCTTTTTAAATTTTGGTTACAACAGTTATGGTGTCTGAATATACATTTCGTTACTTTTTTGTGTTGTTCTTTGTCCGCCATCTTGAATTTGAAATTTTTGTGTCACATTCGTTACCAGTGACATCGAAAACCCTTGATTATCAATTTTCATAAGTACAGACGACCTCTTCCGGGGTCCGGAAGCGTCCTGTCTAAGACTTCTACCATGTAAAAAAAAAAGGAGATGTAATGCTTTAAGAGTGGGTTACACAAGGGCGAAGCGAAACGGAATAATTAAAATTGCAATTGGCATTACTACGAGACTTTGGGCCATATGAACTCGGGATGCAATTCCTGGAGCCATGTATCAGAATTAGAAATGGCGACGACAGTAGTAGTGATGGTAATTATTCAGAAACTTCTTGCTACCCATATAACCACCACTTGGCCTTAGTTTCCGAAAAAATTGGCAAAAAACTGCTGCTACTACAGTAGTTTATAAATCATTTAATAAATCGCGCTACTGTTCACAGCTGCAGCATAACTTCTTCTGCATCACGTGCAGAACGTAATGCTGAATCGCCCGACAGTTTGAGTAAGCAAATTAACGGCATCCTCAATACTGTGCAGAATCGGTTTCTAACTGTTAACCCAGGCGCACGTAATTAAAAAATATGACAAAAATTCAATAGTAATAGTATCAATAATATGTACCTACAAAACTAGTGTAATTGTACTACTCGTATTCCTTCAATAAAAAAATCGGCATTTTTCAGCATTTTTTGACGTTTTTTATTTGTTGCAGCACGGGTTTCGAATTTAAAAATCTGAATAACTGCTATAATATGTGCCTTCATAATTGCAATGGCTTAGATTTTCTTCAAAATTTTGTATGCGCTAACATGAGAGATATTGTGTGACGTCATGCGTGACGTTGGAGTTAGCTGTTAAGATATTGTAACATAATCATCGTAGAGTAAGCGACACGTGCAACGCGTGCACCGTAATATGTTAATCTCTCCCATTGTAGAATAAGCAACACGTGCACTCTAATATGTTAATCTTTCAAGTATGACCCTCGTCATACCAGGTAAATTATTTCCCCGAAAACACTTCAGTAACCACATCTGGTAAGTATCCGTAGTATAACATAAGCATTGAAATTGTATCCAATATAACGATTCGTAGAATAAGTTTCAAATCCTAACCTTATAAACATCCGCAGCGTAGCGATAATTTCCATTATCGCATTCCATAGATTAAGTTCCAATCCAATTCTCCATTTACATTCACACGGCGATACGCCCTTATCTTGAAGCTCCACGTTACGTTTATAAACAAAGAGTGGATACAGAAGGCCGTCTCACGGAACAGTTGAGCCAGCCAGTTATTTTAGCAGCCGGAGTTCAGTTGCGGCTCCTTCCGTCAGAAGGTCGGTCGTACAAGCGTTATTTTCCAAGTTCAGAGAGCGGACCTCTTTAAAACCAAATTCGAGTTCACTACTCCATACCCAAACCATTCCCAACTTAATTCCTAAGTTAAGTATAGTAGCTATGTTTATAAATCATTAAATCCAAAATATATTATATTATCTCAAATCTATTACTCGTTATTCCCACAATCCTTACATTTATATATATACATATACCAAATATTCTTTGGGCATTATTCCTATTAAATCCCGACGAATAACCACGGGCTTCGTAAGCGTTATAAGTGAGTAACGAAAGCCCGGAGTAGACGACAGACGTACGCACTGCGTGACCCAAAACGGCAACGATAAAACAACTTCCAGAGCAAGGTAAGTAAATAATTCATTTTATTTACCAACCGACGCTCGGGACGTAACAAATTGGTGGCAGCGGTGGGATTTTAGTTGCCCTTTCGTTAGCATTAGCTGCGTAAAGAATCGTGCGAATTCGCGAGACAAATAATAATCAAGTAAAGCGAGGGAGGCATAGCCACCGGAGCACAAGCCACGCCCACTGAACAATCGCGCCATGAGCGCATTAACGCCAGGCATCCACTTTGGAATAACTACACCTCTAACCCTAGTGGAAGGATTCTCCATGAACACTTCTCCAACTCCTCCTGCGACATCGCCCACCCGGATAAAAATTTACATGTTACAATCCCCGGTTTCGCGCATTCACTCTGGACATTTTCGTATCTTCATTCAGGTACTCCATGAATTGCAATGCTCTGGATCCTGGCCCTTCTAACCATGCTCCTGTCACCCTCCTACCAGCCCTACCTCAAACCGTAATCGGCCTCAATGGGGTCATTGATTGGAGTTTGTATAGACACCATACCAACGATTTGTCCTTGAAGACGGACTCACGACCACCTCGGACATTGACGGGTGCATCGCGGACATCACCGCCCGCATGCACTCCTCTGTCCGATTAGCCACAACAAGAATTGACTCTGCCACAACCCGTCACGAGTTCCTTCTGAACGACGACTATTTAACCGCTCTCGTTCGTAGAAGGCGAAAAATAAGAAAAATGGCCCAGTGTCGGGGCCAGTCCCACTTAAGTGATGATCTACAGGACTTATCCGCCAGCATCAAAAGACAAATTTCCTATCTCAGAAATAAAGGATGGGTTGACAAACTAGGCGCCTTCCGCAAGGTTGTTATTCATATGGAATGTATAGTAATACATTTGTATTTTTAGCATATTGGCGCTGCGGTCGCTGGGCGATAGTGAACTTGGCGTTATGCGTTTTTCTTTTGTTTTTCCTTTGTTCCTTTTCTAAAATTGCGCCAGTCCGTTGTCGTCGCTTGTAGAAAGAGTGTCTTGCATATTCTTTTGTACTATATTAATAAATATATATCTAAGTAAAGTAAATACTTTTTAACAATTCAAAATAATAATAAAGGAGAATAAAATTATTAATACCGTGATAAGTAAAAATAGTCCAAACCATATCGTGTTTGGTATCATTTTAATCAGGATATTGTAACGAACACATTGGTAAAATTTAATTTAAAACGGACCAAAAATGAACAAGTTTTAATATTAGATTTTGATCGCGGTAGTGTCGTCTCACGTACACGGGTATTTAAACTTGCTTTTTTCCTGGAAAGCTGCCCCGTATCTCGGCTACCACAACATCAAAGGCGACCCAACTCGCTCAAGAAACGTATCCTGCACACGATTAGTGTTCACATTCAGTCCCGAGCGAGGTACACTAATCGAGAGATTACTGTATTAGACTTAAGATACCATAGCGTGCTCGACTCGCGCGCGTTCATAGGGGGAAAGATCGAGGGACTGTATTCGATTACATCGAAGATAGTTTCCTTATTTAGGGATGAGTTTATATGCTCTGAGCCATACATTATCAAGGGCGCCCTATCCAGCATTGTCGAGAAATGTTGGGCGCGTATGATGAGTCGAAGAGACGCGAAGCGAATGATTCCGGTGGCGAATACGCCAGGTTTTCGACTCCATTCAGCTATTACAGAAGTCCTCTCCCTCCGAGCGGACATTTAATTACGACGATCGTCAAATATGAAGAAGGTGAAGCATGCATTTTCATGGTTCTAGACAAGATGTTGTCAAACCACTTCTATAGTTTACACTATAGAACACGTAACTCACATTTTCGTTATAAAATGTTCGGGGATCACGAACATATTAAGGAGCTAAAGCCCAAATTTGGCCTGATCGAGATGGATGTAAACTGGCTTTGGCATTCCAAGAGGGAGATCAAGGCGGCAATAAACGCTTGTCACCATCTTGGGTGCGCCAGAAATTATCGTCAACTGGAGTCACAACTCAATGACATCTTTCGGAGTGAACGAGAGGGAAGCGAAGTATTCGGTTTCCTCAGAAAGAGTAAACTAAAAAAAAAACTTAACAAGTGCAAACTAATGCACGAAATCATCCCAGATATAATGCCCGGGAGCACGCCAATTGAAATGTTAAGGTATCTATATGATAATGCAAGAAGACTAGTATCCAACATCGGAGATGCAATTTGTAAATTGGTATCGTTTTCTATCTCGTCTAACTTAAACATGATAGGGGATTCTTGATAGGGTTTCGCCCGGATCGACTGTCTAAACGCGATTTCGCGAGCTGAAAGAGATTCAGATTTGTCCTCTGAGTTCGCAGGGAAGTTATGGCGGGTCTATAGGGAGTGTTACGCCTATTTGGCCGCCAACGAAGAGATTGAAGACGTCACGCCCCAGATGTATTACAGTTACGTGACGCTCCTGCGAGCAAGGAATTGGATGTTGAACCGTATATATATATGCGGTTACGGGTTAGGTTTGGGTCCCCTACTAGGAGCCGCCACCTTGACGTGGTGTAGGGGCTTAAGTAGCCGTAATGAGGCCCATGACCATGCCGGCGGGAGCTTCATTCCCGGCAGGTCTGGCATCGGCTCGGATCCGGTGTCGCCCACTCAATAGGGGTGACGTTAAACCTTTCGCATCAAATATGGCGCGGGCCTATCCCGTAACATTGTTTCCGTAGAGTCATCTGGTGCCGATAGGACTGACCATCTGAAAAACCGCTTCTCGGCTTCGGCATCCATAACTAGGGTACAACTTAAACACGGAAGTGCCCCCACTGCGGTGGGGGTCTCATGATGGGCGAAGTGTTCAAATATCTATCTGCCATAATGTCACGAACAAGAACACAAACCACAGCACGAAGAGAGGAGGGAGCGCGCTCATGCAGCGCGAGTCCGGCGAGGGGGGCGACACCCATAGTGCAACCTGTGGGGTGCGACGGTGATAAGGAGGCTACCCCAGGAACACCGAGGGGTAGTGAAAGAAGGAGGGAGGCGCCGCAGGTCACCAAAGCGATCTGCGTCATATCGGACGATGAATGCGACACGGAGTCGAGCCGAGAGTATCCAGAGAGGCGGATGCAAGGCGGCTGTACGTCAAGGGGAGGAGGATAGTGAGCCCTGATGAGGACTTATCCCCGCCCAGGCGTCCCTCCGGGAGGAAGAAAATGCCGATGGAGGTGAAGATGACGCAGGAGCTCCGAGAACAGCCCACGCCAACCCTGGGGGCGAAGATAATAGCTCAGATGGCGGTGGTCAGGAAGCTAGCCCTGACAAGCTCCCACGTCAAGGGAACGTATATACGAGATCTGAAGGTGGCTGCGCTCACCGTCAGCGGCGCAGCCACCGAGATGACGAAGAGGTCGGCCACCACAAATGCCCAACAAATTGAGGAGGAGAACCTCCGACTGGGCGGGAAGATGGCTGACCTGGACTTGGCGCTCGCTGCGACGAGGACGGCCCCTGCAGCCAACAGGATATAGACGGGGGGACGAAGACGGGGGACGATGACAGGGCTGCCCGCAAAAATAAAGACAAGGGGGAGAAGGCGTGGGCTACTCGCCCCTCCTCCTACGTGAGTGCCCAGGCCATCAACGAGGAGCGTTTGGGGGCACTCTTCGACGCCTTCATGGGGCGTGTGGAGAGGCGGCTCGTCTCCCTCAAGAAGGAGTTGTCGGCGGTGTGGGCGAGGGACGCTCCCCGGAGGGCCACGTCGGCAGCAGAGAGGCCCGAGATACCAGGGGAGGCCCGCATCAGGGAAGTGAGGGCGCAAGCGACGGCGGCGAACGGACGGGGGGAGCCTGCCGGACCTGCGGCAACGCGGCGTCGGGAACTGCCTCCAGCGCCGACGCCGGGCCACACCCCCGTCCCACAGACCCAGAGGAGCGGCGACACTTAGGCCGGCGTGGCCGGAAGAAAGGCCAAGAGGCAGCCACAGCAGCAGCAGCAGCAGCAGCAGCAGCAGTGACTCGATCTAGTGTGAGTGCGAGGGTTCAGGCAAAAGATGTGAATCTTGTAAGCGTTGAATGTACGAGTGCGTGCAGTGAGAAAGACTAGAAGCGGAGGATTAGCCATTGAGGCAGCAAGTGAGAATGAAATTAAAATGATTAGTGAATGTAGTAAGTTCGCGGAGTTAGGACTTAAGGTGGAGCCCCCTAAAAAGGTGGGACCGAAAGTGGTGGTGTTTGATGTGCCGAATGATTTAACGAGTGAATGTTTTATGAATGAGCTGTATAAAAAGAATATCAAGAGGGCTGAATGTGGTGTTACAAAGGAAGAATTTATGGAAAGAGTGAGGATTGTGAGTAGAAATAATAAAAAGGATGCGAATGTAGGAAATGTAATAGTTGAAATGGGCCAAAGAATGTATGATATTGTATTGAAGGAAGGGCGAGTGTATGTGAGATGGTGTGCATGTAGAGTAAAAGAATTTGTGAATGTTTTGAGATGCCACAAAAGTTTTGCGTTTGGGCACATGATGAGAGAGTGTAGTGTGAATGAGAGATTGTGCCAAAAGTGTGGTGAAGCAGGACACTTGAAGGATAAGTGTAAGAAAGAGTATGTGTGCAGGCATTGCAAAATGAAAGGAAAGGATGCTGGACATTCTGTTCTGTCCACGGAATGCCTGGAGTACGTGAGAATGCTGTCGAGAGAGAAAGTTAGAATTAGTAATGACTGAAACGATTATGAATGTAATCCAGTGTAATTGTCAGAGAGCGTATGCGGTGATGTGTGATTTGGGAAATATTACGAATGAGAAGCGGGTGAGTGTTGCATTATTGCAGGAGCCGTATGTCTCGAGAGGGCGTGTGCAGGACTCCCATCTACATGGGATGTCTTTATGAGTGAAAGAATGAAAGAAGCAGTGGTTGTAAGGGATACACATGTAGAGGTTTTGTGCGTGCGTGAATGTACGGATGAATGGGGGATGTGTGTCTGGCTGAAGGGGGACTTTGGCGAAATGTATGTAGTGTCCATGTATTGTCAGTATGTGGCCGATATAGAGAGCCCTATCTGGCATACATGGGCAGAGTGTCTGTACTTGTGCAAGGGAAGAGTGTGTTAATTGGTATGGATGCGAATGCTGTCTCGCCCTTGTGGTATAGCAAGGGCGGCGGACGTAGTAGAGAGAAATGAAATGAAATGCGTGGAAGGATACTTGAAGAATGGATATTAGAGTATGAAATGATTGTGCTGAATGAACCGAGTGAATGGTATACGTTCGCAGGACGAAGAGGCCAGAGTGACATTGACGTCACTCTGGCGAAAGGAATGCGGGCCGGATGCTCTTTAGAATGGATGACAAAGAATGATTGGGGAACAAGTGATCACAATGTGATATTGGTATGTATCAGTTATGACGTGGAAAGTGAATGTTAGTCTGTAGTGTGCAAGAGATGGAATATGAAGAATGAGGATTGGGAATGATATGTAAATGAAGTGAGAGAATGTGCAGAAGAGCATGATGAGGATCTAATGAATGTATGCGATGCGAATAGATTGCTTGCGGGTGTGATGGGATGGATCCAGGGGGTGAATAGCAAATGTATGAAAGTGAATAGTAGTCGAAAGAACGGAAAACTTGAATGGTGGACGAAAGAGTTACAAGACCTGTATGTATGTTTGGAGAGTGGATGTTTCCCTGATGAATGGAAGACTGCGAGAGTGGTTGTGCTGCTAAAGTCCCCTGAGAAGGTTCGATCGGACCCAGGATCTTACAGTCCGATTAGTTTATTGCCAGTGCTGGGCAAGGTAATGGAACGATTGATGGTCAGAAGAATAGAGAGCAGAATGAGGCCCAGCATGGCTTTAGGAGGGGCCGATCGACCGAGAGTGCATGGGCATGTGTGAAAAGGTATGCGAATGAGAGTAGTGCGAAGTATGTTCTTGGTGTGTTTGTGGATTTTAAGGGCGCGTTCGATAATTTGGAATGGATGAAAGTGCTCGAGACATTGGGTTTTAATGAATGTGAAGAGATGGATGTATGGAAGTCGTATTTCAGTGAGAGGAAGGTATGCATGACTGGTGTGAATGAGGTAGTGTGGAAGAAGGTTGAACGGGGCTGCCCCAGGGGTCCATCTGTGGCCCGTTCATTTGGAACGTAATGATGGATGGGCTCCTGTGGAGGCTGTCCGAGAATGAATGTAGATGTGTGGCATATGCATATGATTTGTTGATACTGATTGAAGGACAGAACAGAATGGAGCTGGAGAGAAAGGGCACTGAATGTATGAAGTGGGTGTGTGAATGGGGTATATCACTGGATGTAAGCGTATCAGAAAAGAAGACGGCTATTATGCTGTTGAAAGGGCAGCTGGCTGATACTAGGAGACCGAGTGTGCGAATGAATGGAAAAGTGATTAAGTATGAATGTAAGATGAAGTACTTGGGTGTATGGATGAGCGAGAGGATGCATTTCAAAGTGCACCTCGAGTATGTATATAAGAAGCTTATGAATGTAGTAGGACAGATGAGACGTGTATTAAGGAATGAATGGGGGTATGAGAAAACGTGCGATGAGAATAATTTATAAAGGATTGTTCGTAGCATGTGGTATGTATGGAGCGAGCGTATGGAATGACATAGTCAGACTGGGGTATGGATGTAGAATGATTAATAAATGTATGGTGTATGGCGTATGATGTTGCTCGTATGTGTAAATGCATGTCGGACGGCATCTACCGCCGCAATGCAGGTCCTATTGGGGGCTCTGCCTTGGGATCTGGAGTGTGCGCGCCGTGCGTGTGTGTACAAGGTGAAGCATGGCATGAGCGTCGGAGTAAATGATATAGTGACTGATGATGATGTAAGAGTGCATGGGGAAGAGATGTGCATGAAAATGATTAATGACAGAGTGTATGAGAAATGGCAGTATAGATGGGATAACGAGGTGAATGGTCGTGTCACGTATGAGTACATTAAGAATGTCAGATTTGCTGAGAGAAACGATATGTTTGAACCTGGAATGAGTGTGTCGTATTTGATGACTGGTCACGGAAGCATGAACGGATTTTTGTACAAACGAGGGTTGAATGTAACTGAGGCATGTATGTGTGGTGCTGAATGTGAGGATTGGAAGCATGTGGTGGCTGAATGTGAAATATATGAGGATATCCGATCCCTGAATGAATGTCGAGTGCGATTGAATGAACATGGAGAGTTGATGTGAGTGGTGTGTTAGAATGCAACGAAAAATATGAAAGGTTTAGTAAGTTTGCAGTTCTGTTATTCAAGAGAAGAAGGGAGAGAATGCGAATAAATGAATGATGAGTGTCTTGAGGGCGCAGGGGGGGCCCAGGGATGGATGGCCTTCGGGTCAAACATCCTTTGGCGTGTCCTAGGGGAGTGGCGACCCCTCGCACCTGAGCTGGCCAACTCAGGCCGAGGTCGGCAAGGACCTCATGGGTAGAGGCTTGTATGTGTCTCGAAGAGCATGACCAGTATGGCTCGAACACTGGTACCGCGAGTGCGACTGGGTCCAGAATGACAGGAAGTGTGGTTGGAATGAGTGCGAGTGCAATTGGGGCTGTGAAGAGTGTGGATGAGAGGAAAAAAGGGAAAACGTATGCAGTTGTGGTTAAGGCGGCGAATGATGATATAAAGATGAGCAGTGATCAAGTGAAAGAGACGGTGTTAAAGAATGTAAGTAAGAGTTTGAATGTGCGTGTGAGAGCTGTGAGGAAAACTAGGAGTGGGGGCATGGCTATTGAAGCGGCGATCGCCAAGGACGCCCAGTTGATCCGGGATTGTCCGAAGTTTGGTGAACTTGGTCTTAGGGTGGACCTCCCGAAGAAAGTTGGACCTAAAATAATTATATTTGAGGTGCCGAATGAGGTGAGCAGTGATGTCCTTGTTGATGAGCTGTTTGCCAAAAATATTAAGAATGTATGTAGTGTGACTGAGACTGAATTTAGAGATAGAATTACAATTATAAGTAGAAATAATAAAAAGGGCGCGTGTTACGTGTATAAATTAGTGCGCGTAACCAGAAAATGCGCGCCCTGCGCGGCGTTGCCGCGCTCTATTGTTTTTCCATCGATGATGGGACGCCGTGAGGAGACGGCGAGCAGTCGAAAACCAGCAAACGAACGAGAAGGACGTTTGTACAGGTTAATAAGCGCACGGAAATAAAAATTACAATTGAACAGGGTGTGATCGGTAAATGTGTACGAATATTCTCTGAACCTCCACTACCCCACATCCTACAGCGCGGATGTAGGTAAAGCTATTGTGGAGGTGAGCAAGAGTGTGTATGAGGTGTTTATGAATGAGGGTAGAGTGTATGTAGGATGGAGAGCATACAGAGTACGAGAGTTTATTAATGTGCTTAGGTGCCACCGCTGTTTTGCCTACGGGCATATGATGAAAGAGTGTCCCGTGAATGAACGGCTATGTCAGAATTGTGGAGAATCGAGGCATCTAAAGGATAAATGTAAGGAGGTGTGTGTTTGCAGGAATTGTAAACTTAAAGGGAGAAAAGCTGATCACTCTGTTCTGGCAGGCGACTGTCCGGAGTATGTACGAATGGCTGAAAGAGAGAAAATGAGAATTAGTAATGACTAGTGGATGTATGAATGTTGTGTAGATTAATTGCCAAAGGGCGTATGCGGTGATGTGTAACTTGGGAGTGATGATGAATGATCGATGTGTGAGTGTGGCCCTGATACAGGAGCCGTATGTGTGTCATGGGAGTATTCGTGGACTCCCCGCTGCGTGTGATGTATGCATGTGTGAGAATGGTAAGGCAGCTGTGGTTGTGAATGACTCGAATGTGAGGTTGTGTGTGCACGAGTGCACGGATGAGTATGGGGTGTGTGTGTGGTTGAAAGGGAACTTCGGTGAGATGTATGTAGTATCTATGTACTGTAGGTGTGGATATGATATTGAGCCGTACCTGTTGTATATGGAGAGAGTGAATGCGCATATTGGCGGAAAAAGGGTATTATATGGTATGGATGCGAATGCAGCCTCCCCCTTATGGTTTAGTAAGGGTGGGGGTCGCAGAGGAGCGAATGAAATGCGTGGTAGGATATTGGAAGAGTTGATTCTGGCCAGTAGTATGAATGTTTTGAATGAGCCGAGTGAGTATTATACCTTTTCGGGAATGAGAGGCCAGAGTGATATTGATGTCACTCTGGTCCGTAATGCCTTTGCCGGGTGCCGGATGGAATGGATGGAATGGATGGTGAAGGATGATTGGGGTATGAATATGATTTAAGTGATAGAGCGCGGATGTATAGTAATGCGATGAATGAGGAGATCAGTGTGAATGAGATGTTGGGTATATTGCAAGAATGGATATGAGCAGTGAATGATAAATATATGAAAGGAAATAGTAGTAAGAATGCAAAGAAAGCGGCGTGGTGGTCTAGAGACTTGAAGATCTTAAAGCAAAGAGTGAGGAGATGTAGGCGAGCATTCCAGAGAGCTCGAAATAGAAACGGTGTGAATGTGTCGGAAAGAATGGAAGAATACAGGAAATGGATGATTGAATATAAAAGAGCGATATGGAAATCGAAGGAGGACAGCTGGAAACAGTTCGTCTTGGGGTCAATAAATGCGGACCCTTGGGGTCCGGTTTATAAGCTATGTAGGGGTAAGAATGTGAATAATAGACTGAGTGCGTTAATAGTGAATGGGATGACGTATAATACGTGGAAAGAATGTGCAAGTGTGCTGATGGAAGGGTTCTTCCCAAGAGCTAGTATGGTGTGTGAAAGAAGTACTGGCATGAATGGTTCGGTGTGCGTTAAGAGTTTTGAATGGAATGAAGTAGATACAGCTGTGAACGTGTGTAGAATGAGACGGGCCCCGGCATAGATGGTATAACTCCTGAAATGATGAGATCAGTTTGGAGAGCGATTCCGGATTGTATCATGAAAGTATACAATGCATGTTTGATGAATGAATGTTTTCCGGTTGAATGGAAAAAAGCGAGAGTTGTGGTGCTCCTGAAGTCCCCGGACAGGATTCGGTCGGACCCCGCGTCTTATCGAACTATCAGTCTGCTGTCTGTGATGGGCAAGGTGCTAGAGGGAATGATGATAAAGAGTATAGAATGTAAGATGAATGTGGGTATGAATGAGGCTCAGCACGGATTTCGCGGGGGACGATCGACTGAAAGCGCGTGGATGATGATGAAAGAATATGTGCGAATGAGTGAGAGTAAATATGTACTTGGTGTATCTGTTGATTTTAAGGGTGCGTTTGACAATCTTGAGTGGGCAAGCGTGATTGAAGTTCTGAATGAGGTTGGATGTGAGCAAATTGGGCTGTGGATGTCTTATTTTAGTAACAGGAAGGCATGTATGAGAGGCGTGAATGAGATAGTATGGAAGGATGTTGAAAGGGGCTGTCCGCAGGGGTCTGTCTGTGGTCCGTTCATCTGGAACTTGATGATGGACAGGCTCCTGTGGCGCCTGAGTGATTGTGGATGTAAATGTGTTGCATATGATCTGCTGTTGATTGTCGAAGGCCGGAACAGAGCGGAGCTTGAGAGCGGTGGCACGGAGTGGATGAGGATAAGTATGTGAATGGGGTGAAACTGGGGTGAAACTGGGGTGAAACTCCTTCTGACGAAAGGATCCCAGTCGTTCGTATCAGTCAATTTTTGTATCCTATCCTATATCCGAGATCCGCTCTCAAGTTCCTTTTTCCAAGTCCTATTCTGCTACATCTAATCCTTAATTTCTAAGTTATTGCATGTATTTTTGAATATCTTGGTTTTAGCCGGGATAAATGCATAGGTGTTATATAAAGAAACTACGGGAGGAGAAATTACAAGACAGGAATTTCTATTCCAATTGGCAGAAGAACTTGCCATCGAATACCAACAGGAGCTCGGCAAAGAAAATCAACCAATACCCATCGCAAGTACAAGTACAGGTTCCCGTGAACGGAAAACATGTCAGATAAGGTATTGTAAAGATAATAAGACGAACAAAATCTGTCCAAAATGTAAAAAGTACGTATGCGGAAAATGTACAGTTGAGAAGCCCATTTGTAAAAAATGCGACGAAAAATAATGAAATGTAGATTATGTACTCTTGAATAAAAGAAAATATATTTTTACACTGGTAAACTGGCTATTGGCCTGCATTCAATATTGAAAAATATAAGTTGTGAAAGACCGGTCATTTGACCGGCCGCGGTAGGAATAGGTATACGTGAAGTGTCGGTAGGAATAGTGTTAATTCACGTATTCCTTACCATCTAACTCATATCATTTAAACCCGAGGCCTTGTGATTGAGTTTAAGAAGATCAGTGGTGCAGACACTGCTGCACGGATCACTCTGTCGACTCAATCCATGAGTACTAGTCCACGATATCACAGAGGTGCAAGACACAGCTGCACGGTGGTATACAGTCGTGTTTGACTCTTGTTCTTTACTTACACATATGGAAAGGAAACGGCGCGCCGGTAGAAAATATGAACTTCGAAAACTGGTTAGATCCTTGTACGATCCTTCCCAAACAAGCCAGTTACTGGGAGTTATTCCCATACTTCCTACCCCTATCCTTTGGCACCTTATCCCGGTCGACGCACAGGCTAGTGCCTTCCAATCAGGCAGCCTATCGAAACACGATCCGCGATGCGAGGTCTATTCTCGTAAGATTCATATCGGGATCTGAGAAACATCGAAAGAGAGAAGAAAGACGCGTTTCTCTTCGGTATCTCCCTCTCGCACGGATTTAGGACCCGTCAGACGAGTGACGTACGAGCCTCGTGGACTTAAATATTTATTTTTATTACGTTTAATCGCGAACCGCGCAGTTAGAAAGAGGATTCCGTCCCCTTATTCTAAGGCCGAGCCGGGACGTAACATAGCCATCAATCACCTAGGGAGTCTAAAAAAAAGGGCTCGACGAGTCCCTCAGGAATAGCCGGGAGTGCGCAAAGGCCGACCTGGCAGAAGCTGGGGGGGGGCAGGCGATGGGCAAACCATCGACCACCCAAACGGGGGACACCAGTTTAAGCCCCGCCACCAGGGGAATCTAACGACCCGAGCCGGGCCACGAAGGGTGGAGAACGGGGGGTAGGAAGGATCTAAGGATGCTGACCCCCCCCCCTGGGGAGCAGAAGCCGGGGGAAGGGACTTCCCGGTGGTGTCTCGCCGGGTCGAAAACCCTGATGGAACTGATGTTTTCCTATACCCTGGATGCGTTTACCGCTACCAGGGCGGCGAACTTCGGTGAAGTCGGTGGGCCCAAATTGGCTAAATCCACTCACCTCACCTCCACGTGGGGCTCCCTGGGTCCCTGCAACGGCATAGCCGGGGCAGGGGGCGAAAGAGTGAGTGGTAACTGGACGGAATCCTATGACGACAGGGCAGGAGAGGAGATCAAAAAATAATATGGCACGCACAACAAACGGAATGAAAAACTACTGCTCAGGAGGCCTCGGAACCTCCAGGGCCGGCGAAGCGGGGGTGGTCAAGCGGGCCCCTGCTGCGTCGTCATCTAACGACTGCGGGGTGTCGGTGCTGGAAAGCCAGGCCACCGCACACCTTCCCACGACTGGTGAAAGGACGGGCGCACCGGCAGGAGGACCGGAGGCGCATTCGGACTCTGGATCGAGTATCCAGGGGAGGAATGGAAGGAGGATACCGAACGCAAGAAGGAAAAGGCCCAGGGTCTGGGCTTCCTCGGACTGCCCGCGACAGGGCGGCCGTGGCGGCGGGGACTCCACAACGTCGGGATCCGAGGAGGGAGGAGCCCGAAGGCGCGATATTCCAGGGACACCGCCTGCGATTATGTTCAGCAGGAGCTCGGAGCGGGGCCTCCCAAAAGTGGAGAATCTGCGCCAGGAGGCGCAGAAGGAGTCCAACGGGGGGCTTGGTGGGTCGGTCCTCCACCACATGAGGGAGGTCGAGCGGATATCGTCGACCTCCAAGAACCTCACCGGCTCGTACGTTCGTGCCCTGAGAGTGGCTGCCAGGGAAACATCGGTGGCAGTCACTGAGCTGGTGCAGCGCTCCTTCGACTCTGCCGAGGCAAAATGGCTGTCGGTGGAGAACTCCCAGCTGCGGGCCGAGCTGGCGGCCATTAGGGGAGAGCTGGATGGGCTCAAGAGGGGGCAGCGAGCGAACGCTGCGGGGGACAGGGCGACGGGCCCACTGCCTGTGCCTGCTTCGGCAACGAGGGTGCCGGACGGGGGAGAGGGAGAGGCGCCTCCGACAGCACGGACGCTGACAGAAAGGATGAATGTGATCCAGCACCAGCAGCGTCAAGCCAGCAGGAAAGAGCCGCCTGGAGCGACGGGGGGGCCGGTGGACCTGGAAGGTGGGCTGATCCGGGATGGGAGATCGGCCCAGGAGAGGCTCTTGGCATACATTCGCATTGCGTAGTGGTTGCGCGATGCGGCAAAGGGTAAAGTTACTTGCAGATTTTGAGGAGGGCCCTTCTGACCCTCCTCGGGACGGACCTCCTTATTAGTTTGAGGTATGGCGTGGGAGGGTGCGGCGTTGTGTCCGCAAGGGTTCCACGCGCCCTCCCAAGTCGCTCAGGAAGGCCACCGTGTGGGTTTTAGTCGGTAGGAATCCGACACTACCCCGGTCTCTCCCCCAGAGGCCGGGGTGTCTCATGAAAGATTTCCCACGCGTATAAAAAAAAAAAAAAGGATGCTGACCCCTGACCAGGGGAGACGGGGATGACGGCCGGCAGCACGACTAAGAGAAAGGAGATCTCCCCACCCGAGTTAACGAGCGCGAAGCGCACACGCCCCAACGACCAAATAAGCGGCGCGACGAGACGCGCAGGGGAAGTCCCAGGGACCTCAAGGGCGGTAATCTGGGGCTAGAGGGAGAACCCGCATCCTTACAGACGAAGAGGAGGACGACCCCGCGGAGGGGCTGGGGATCAGCGAACCCAGGGACGGCCAGTTGGGAAACTCCCACCCCAGACCCCAACGAAGGAGACCCGCGCACGTGGAGGAGGGCGTTCTCGGGAGAGAAGGGCTTATGAGGGGGAGGATTTACAGACGCCCCCTCTTTACGGATGTAGTGGGGGATCCTCCCGCCTACCCCAACCGCCCAGGAGCAACTACGAAGGGAGAGAGAATCCCGATTACTTACATCCGCAGAGCCGGGATCCCCCATTGGGAGTGGAGGGGGTGGTACTCTAGCAACGACCGGACTGAGGATGAACCATGGCCATGCGGCAGGCGCGAGGCACCAAGGAAGCAGTCCCCAGCGATCTTATGGTAAGAATAGTGTGAGGCACGTGGTGGGAGCGCTAAATTGTCCGGCGTATACACTGCCCGAAATTTCCATAAAGCCACCTTCATGTTCGCTTATATTGTAACAATATTACCAAATTTGTTACTTTTTCTCGTCCCTGTTCATGTTTTTTTGCTATTAAGTCTACATGGAATACTTTGTTGCACCGCTACGTTTACATTTTGCGTCCGCTTTGAACTTTTCCGACATAAAGCAGTATTTAAGTGCGAAGTTTCTTGGCTTTGAACTACTTGGATTTGAGATGGGAGGTGTGAAGATCGACGCCCTCGCCTATGCAGACGACATTGTCCTCCTAGCACAAACACCTATGGGTTTGCAGGAGAACTTGAATCGACTTCGTGCGGCTTTCCAACGATCGGGATTGGATATCAATGCCCGTAAGACCGGAATACTATCCCTTGTAGCCTCTGGACGTGAAAAGAAAGTTAGAGTGATCACGGACCCATCATTCCATCTCGATGGGTCTCCTCTTACACAATGGTCTCCGACCGACGTCTGGAGATACTTGGGTATAGAATATAAGGGAAATAGGGAACACGTAGAGTCGGCCCCTTTGGATCTTGAGTTAGCTCGCCTCTCCCGGGCTCCGCTTAAACCCCAACAAAGGCTGCGGTTGCTCCGGGAGTGCCTACTCCCACGGCTATTCCACTGTTGGGTAGTGGGAAATGTGACCGCCAAGACTCTGAAGGCGGTAGACGTCCGTGTGCGTGGCACGGCACGTACATGGCTACGATTGCCCCATGACGTCCCTTCTGGGTACTTCCATGGTCCCATCCGCGAGGGTGGACTCGGATTGCCCTTATTTAAGATCTTAATCCCAATACTCAAATACCAGAGGCTCCAGCGGTTGTGTCGAAGTTCCTTCCCCCCGGCTAGGGCATCTGCCGAGTCGACGTATGTCGCGCGCCAGCTTGTCTGGTGCGAATCGCAGATGGTCTACCGGGGTGAGAGGGTATCCACGACCGCCGAACTCAGGCGGAGTTGTGCTGCCGCGTTGCACGGCTCATGTGACGGCAGTGGGCTACGTGAGTCCGCTGCTAGTTCGCTGAGCACGCACTGGGTGTCGGAGGGTTCCGCCGGTATCCCAGGGGCAGATTACGTGCATTATCACCACGTGCGCGCCAACTGTTTACCGTCGCGAGTTAGGGTCTCCCGCGGGCGTGAGGGGCGCGATGTTCGCTGTCGCGCGGGGTGTCCTGAGAAGGAGACCCTGTCGCGCGGGGTGTCTTGAGAAGGAGACCCCGTCGCACTGCGTTCAGCGCTGCTTCCGAACGCACGGGGTAGGATCCTGCGGCACAACGACCTGTGCCATCGAGCAGCTGAGTACCTGAGGAAAAAGGGATGGACGGTGGAGGAGGAGCAGGCCTTCTCCACGTCCCAGGGCATCCGACGACCCGACCTCATTCTATCTCGAGGCGGGGTAGCCTTCGTCGTAGATGGGCAGGTTGTATCCAGCGAAGGAGCATTGAGTCTAGCCCATGATCGGAAAGTCGTGAAGTATAAGACAATCTCCGACCTGTCCGACCTGGTCGCAGCCCATGCTGGAGTGACTCGCGAAAATGTCGATTATACCGCCATTACCATCTCCTGGCGAGGTGTATGGAGCTCCCAGAGTGAAAGTGAGCTCCGTTTTCTGGGTCTATCTAAGGCTCAGTTGCGGAGCTTAACCACTCGAGTACTCTGGGGTTCATGGATGAACTGGAGGCGTTTTAACGCCATTACAACTCGTTATCGTCCAGAGAGGAGGCCGCCGCGCTAAGTCTGCCGGTGCTGCGCCTCGGGTGAAGAATATACTTTGAATGTTTGGTGCGGTATATGTGAAGAGCCTCACGGGGAGGTCTCGGTTTTGCACCTGTCCAGGGCTTACCACCCATAGATCAAAGCGCCCTGCAATGTCTATACAGTCCTAAAACCGGGGTCTGATACATAATATCTTACCTCACGGTGTCTGTATAGATACATAAGAATAGTGTGAGGCACGTGGTGGGAGCGCTAAATTGTCCGGTGTATACACTGCCCGAAATTTCCATAAAGCCACCTTCATGTTCGCTTATATTGTAACAATATTACCAAATTTGTTACTTTTTCTCGTCCCTGTTCATGTTTTTTTGCTATTAAGTCTACATGGAATACTTTGTTGCACCGCTACGTTTACATTTTGCGTCCGCTTTGAACTTTTCCGACATAAAGCAGTATTTAAGTGCGAAGTTTCTATAAAGCCACTTAGTCTGTATACTAATTCCGTAAGGATAGCTACTACATATGGTAACCCAATCAATTCAAATGTAAGTATTCAAATGTAAGTAAGGGTTCAAATTAAAATCTTGTTTTACAGAAATAGTATATTTATTATATTTAAGTACATTTTTATCAGAATGCCGCGAGGAAAATTATTGTCTAGTGAAGAGAAGGCATCGATTGATGCTTACAAGGAAATGGGTTGTTCCAATCGTGCTATAGCGAACAAACTTAATCGTTCAGGAACTCTCATAAATAATTACGTAGATCTAGGTGAAAATTATGGTAAAAACCATCCTAAAGGTGGAAATCAGAAGCTGACGAGGAGGCAACGTACGCTACTTATGAGATGTGCAGCCAAGGAAATGAAAAGTGCATCACAACTTCGAAATGATCTTGAGTTGCCAGTATCTACGAGACGAGTCCAACAAGTATTAAAAAGTTCTAAGCGGTTTCGATGGTCGAAAATGCTGCGGAAACCAAGTCTAAAACCACACCACAAAGAGTCACACCACACGTCTTGAGTTTGCAAGAGTACACATGTCATGGAGTACTGAACGGCAAAATGTTATATTTTCCGATGAAAAGAAATTTAATTTAGATGGACCGGATGGTTTCAAATACTATTGGCATGATTTATCGAAAGAAAAAAATATTGCAATGAGTCGTAATTTTGGTGGTGGCACGTTAATGGTGTGGGCTGCATTTACATTCAATAAAAAAACACCCATTTGTCGTATTTCTACTAAAATGAACTCCGAACAATACACGGAATTGTTGGAAATAATTTTGGTACCATTTACCGAAGAAATTGACAATGACAACCTCATTTTTCAACATCATAATGCTGCAGTCCACACATCACACCATACCAAGCAATGGTTTAATCAAAAGGATATCCAAGTTTTGAAATGGCCAGCCTGTTCCCCGGACCACAACCCTATCGAAAATCTGTGGGGAATAGTCGCGAGGAAAGCTTATTTCAATTGTAAACAATACAATACAATCGACGACTTGTCAAAGGCAGTTTGTGAAGCGTGGGCGTCCATCGATGAAGAAACGCTTCAAACTTTAATTTTGTCACTGCCGAATCGAATTTTTCAAGTGATTCAGAGAAATGGTACTTGTACTAACTACTAATTTAGAAATAAGGAAGAAGCTATTGTTAATTTAGAGTTTATTTACATAAAAAAGAAGTGGCATTATAGAAATTTCGCATTTCATTTTGTGTTATATTATGTTTTTTCACATTTTCGTCAAATAAATATTGTTTCTATTGTTGCAGTTAACGAATATGTTTTCATTAATGAACCCTAAAACGATATTATTCACGAAATAATCATTATTACAGACATATCATAAGATTTCAGCGAAAAACGCAGTGGCTTTATGGAAATTTCGGGCAGTGTATACTCAAAGACGGGGACCAGGATCGAGTGATTCGGGCGTAAGAGGAAGCCAGGAATAACTTATTTAGGGAGGAATCCGTAGGACCGGCACATGAGCGACCCCTGCCCGAGGTATTCACAGGGATGGTCAAAGGCATCTGTGAGGCGGTGCTGCGCAAAGGAATTAGGAGAAACAAGGAAGTGGATGGACAAAGGCAGCCCTGGCGTAAAAATTATGCGAAGTTCCCCTGAAAGTGTAATGGATATTGTCAATTTATTCATTGAAAATGACCTGCTTGAGCACTTGGTGAGGGAATCCAATAGATATCATTATCAAGTCATAGAAAAATATAGACTTATACCAAAAACGAAAAAATGGACAGACATCACAGTATCTGAAATGAAGAAATTTTTGGGCCTAATAGTGCTAATGGGACAAGTAAAGAAGGACGTTCTCTACGCCTATTGGTCCACGGATCCAACTATAGAAACACCATTCTTCTCGAAAGTAATGAGCAGAAACAGATTTTTACAAATAATGCAGAGCTGGCATTTTTGTAACAACGACAGCATTTCTCCCAATTCGCAGAGACTTGCGAAAGTCCAGCCTGTCGTCGATTATTTAAAGCAAAAATTTAACGATGTGTATAAACCATATCAACAATTGTCTCTGGATGAGTGTATAATTCCGTGGAGAGGTAGACTTTCAATCAAAACATATAATCCCGCAAAAATCACAAAATACGGAATACTGGTCAGAGCGCTGTCTGAAGC
The DNA here is from genome assembly GCA_963969485.1 of Nomada goodeniana. Lineage (NCBI taxonomy): Eukaryota > Metazoa > Arthropoda > Insecta > Hymenoptera > Apidae > Nomada > Nomada goodeniana. The sequence goes on along the minus strand of OZ018306.1, from coordinate 4,894,631 downwards.
TCGTACAGGATACGTATGTAACTTTTGCGTGTATGCTGCTGATGGAAAAAAATTAGAAGACACTGTATTATCGGTCATTGAACTGTATAAGAACATGTGGCACCATATATATCAAGACAATTATTACAACAGTGTCAAAATGGCTAAAATTCTTTTAAAAAATAAAGTGCGAGTGTGTGGGACAATTCGAAGGAATAGAGGTCTTCCTCAATCACTTCAAACGATCAAACTTTCAAGAGGCCACCATGAATTTCGTAGAAATGACCATATTCTATTACAAGTATGGAATAATGGCAAAAGGACCGTAAATATAATCTCGAGAATACATTCTGCGCAAATAGCCGAATCTGGAAGCAGAAGTAGGACATCAGATTGCCCCATACAGAAGCCTATTTCAATAATAGATTACAATAATTATATGAAGGGCGTGGATCGCGCAGATCAATATCTATCCTATTACTCCATTTTTAGGAAGACAAAAAATTGGCATAAACGGGTCGTGATGTTCTTTATCAACTGTGCACTTTTTAATTCCTTTAAAGTATATACAGCTCTAAACCGAAAGAAGATTACATATAAAAATTTTCTGCACAAAGTGGCAGTTTCGTGGATGTAAGATTGCGAAGCTAAAGAACAAGATAAAGATCTACCCAATCCCGAACCCACAAGAAGCACATCCCGAATTGGTCATCCCGGAAGACTGACAAATTTCGGAAAGCATAAACTGGTAAATATAGTGACCAGCGGTCGATGTAAAAAACCCCTAAGACAATGCAGAGTTTGTATAATTAAAAAAAAAAGAAGCGGAACAGGGTTCATCTGTAAATTTTGCAACGTTCCACTACACAAAGGTGACTGTTTCGAGCGGTATCATACTTTAAAAAAATATTAAACAACTTATTCGAAAAACATTGTTATATGGATTATGTGAATATATATTATGTAAATATTAAACTGAAAACGATTGTAATAGATAAAATAAACATTGTTTAGCACTAATATTGTTGAATGTATAGTAATACATTTGTATTTTTAGCATATTGGCGCTGCGGTCGCTGGGCGATAGTGAACTTCGCGTTTTTCTTTTGTTTTTCCTTTGTTCTTTTTCTAAAATTGCGTCAGTCCGTTGTCGTCGCTTGTAGAAAGAGTGTCTTGCATATTCTTTTGTACCATATTAATAAATATATATCTAAGTAAAGTAAATACTTTTTAACAAACATCATTAAAATAAAAGATTTCATTAAATTTGGTTATCCTATAATAACACAAAGCGTACAATTTTACCAGAACATAAGAAAAGCGCATATATTCCCGCACGACAGTCTAAGCCGAAACCGAGCCGGTGTTTGGGAAGATCTGCGGCTGAGTGGCTGGTAAGAAGGGCATAGGATTTTCGAATCGCTACCGGTCGGTAAAGTGTTAATAACTCAAAAACGAAACTATATATAACATTATTATCAAGGAAAAAGTTGCTTATATACAACCCACCTACACGTCAATCCTCATTGTTCCCTGACTGTTCTGGCACCCTGTATATCCAACTTCGATCGCAACATACCAGCTTTCCATCGACGAATGAATACAGACTTTGGGCAAGATTCTTATTCTGCGAAATTCCTAGGTCCTAAAATTCGATTGCAATTCGACGATTTCCGGAAACATGACCTGTTTAAGGACTCCTTAAAACAAACCAAGATTTCATTTTTTACATTTTTTTAATAAAAGCTCAGATCATCCAATCTAAAATATTAAAATTCATTCTTAACAGGGAGATCAGGTTTCTTACTAGGGAATTGCACACTCTTGCAAACATTCCTCTTTTAGATGACTACGTTAACAGTTTGATTGCCAATTTCTCTGTTGAACAACACACCAACCAACTGATTCGCATGACTGGAGAATACACAACTGATAAACTCCCATACCGGGCCAGAATTCCGTTCCCATTGTCCTTTAAATAAAAATAATTTCATATCATTACATTAACACTTATCTCTACCTTTCATGAAATTCTCAGCCTGCAGACTCTGCAACCATATACTCAATTATCACCTCTCCTGGTGATTCTCCCCTCCCTCCACAGGCTCGGTGGCCTTCCCCCCGCTGAACCCGGTGGGTATCAGGGTAGTCTGTTTTGCATTTCCCCAATCTCCATGTGCTACAAAGTTTCCATTCTTTTTTCTTTCACGAATATCAGGGGTTTTTGAAAATTTCCCCCGTCAACTATCATCTGTACATCCTTTTATTTTCTGTAGGTAACATCACTTCCACTCATTTAGCTGATAAGTGGACCAAGGTTCACAGGCGCAGCTCCCGTAAGGTGAGGGTGCTTGGGCTCGCTTGCCTCATCACCGTGGACCTCCTCCCACTCTACACTCATTGAATATCCAAAAAAAAGAGTGTCGAACGCGAACATGTACAGACGTAGGACGTAGATGTCCAGTGTTACAGAGGAAAGTAAAAGAAAGATATTCTAAACCTGTCAAGAGATATTCAAGCGCCATCAAGGCGAGCGAAATCAATTACAGTAATAGAATCCGCGTGAAAACTCCGGGTAAGCGAATTTTCAAGCGCCATCCAGGCAGCGAGTTTATTTAATCACAAAGAGAGTCGAATATGGTAGTATGGTGAATACTTGTGTTTTCTCGCCGTCATCGGCAGAGGAAGTCGCACCTAGTACAAAAGCTAGCGCAGGAAACTGCGATGGCAATCGTATGACGTGCGATCAACAGGTATTTATCAGAAGTCTTTAATTCACATTGAGCAATCAATATTTCATAAAATTTTTCTACGTGGACTTTCCTACAGAGGATACATATCGTCCGACGAGGAAGACGACATACCGCCAAGAATTCCAACATCACCGCCGCCAGTGATAGAAATAATTGATACAGTGAATAATATAAAAGTCTTCAAACATTATAAAATTCCACTGCGAGTGTTAGTTCTTTTTGTGCGCCAATATCACAAGCTGCCGAAAGCAGTACCAATGGAAGTAGCCGCATGGTGTAAATTTATGTACGAGCACCAGTAAGAAGAGTGAGTACAAAAACGTCATCCTAGAAATTTTTATTTTTATTGTAAACATGCCGACAACACGCGCAGCAAACGCGACGGCGAATACGCCGTTGACAGAAGCCGAATTAGTAATACTTCGCAAACAATTAGATGATAAAGAAAGACGAGTCCGCGACGAAGCGCGTCGGTTCGACAAAGAACGCGCAAAAATTGGTCAATCTCAGCGCGAACACAGAGAACTCCTAGCCGAGGTAGAAGCGATGCGACGAGAAAAGCTACCGAAACCCTCGACATCCAAAACGCCGGAACCTCGGCCGCGAATAGATCCATTACTCATGCCAAACGAGCACAATGCGTCGCTTAGCTATACATTAAAGGAAGTGTTAAACATGATACCGATTTTTAACGGTACCCCGGCATCTTTATTAACTTTCAGCCGCGCATATAGTCGAACCCGCGAGCTAATACCGAACCATGCCGAAAATACGTTTGTTAAAATCGTAATTACGCGACTCCGTGGACGTGCCGCGACCGCAGTAGAAGACGAGGACAAACGGCAACGATAAAACAAACATCCAGAGCAAGGTAAGAAAATAATTCATTTTATTAACTAACCAACGCCCGGGACGTAAAACAAATTGGTGGCAGCGGTAGAATAAAAGTTGCCCTTTCGTTAGTATTAGCGGCGCAAAGCATCGTGCAAATTCACAAGACAAATAATAAATCGAGTAAAACGAGTGAGGCATCATGGCCACCGGAGCACAAGCCACGCCCACTGACCAATCGCACCACGAGCAGCGTCGATCATCGCCCCACTCCCGTATTCCTAAACGAACCGAGAGCTCTCACCATGGTCAGTCGAGCGAGGAACACGGTGGAGTACAGTTGAGTGTCGAACGCGACATGTATGTAAGTATGTAAGTGCAAGTTCCCCGGATGCAGAAACTCCACCACAGCCTTCCACCGATGTAAAACCAGTGCAAGGTAATATACCCAACCGCATCATGGATGCAAGGAAGAAACTCAAAGTAGAGGCTCCTGCTTCCACTAATGTCAAGATAACTAACCGTTTTGAACTATTCAACACGGACACCTTCTCGAAATTTGCCGACCAACATAACGATCCACTCCCTCAACCTAAAGACAATCTAAACCAACGGAAAGCAGAAAACTCACCAAATAACAGTCCCCCCCCCCCCCCCGTTATACGTGCAAGTCATGCCAAAAGACTTCGTGCCCTTTAGCAACAATCTCAAGGCAGTCGTAGGGAACAAATTTAACTTAAAATTCCTGGGTGATCAGATCCGCATCCAGTTCTTCGAACTGAAAGCATTCCTGGCAGCCAAGACAAATTTCAAGAACGCGAACCTCAAGTTCCACACATACTCCCTACCCTCAGAACGACCCTTTACAACGGTCCTTAAAGGCCTCCCCTCAGTTAACACTGACGAGCTACTGGAAGAAATAAGATCGGAAAAACTTAACCCTATTAACTGCTCGGTATTAACTACCAAGAATAACTTTTCAATATACAAGATCTCCTTTGCGCCTGGTACGTCCCTTGCTCAAGTGCGCGCGTTAAATTTTACCTTCTACACCAGGATCTACTGGGACAAATTTAATAACAAATTACCCTACACGCAATGTTTTCGTTGCCAAGACTTTGGCCATTCCTCCGCCAATTGCAACAAAACTAACAAGTGCGTTAAGTGTGGCGCAGATCATCCTACTACAAGCTGCACCAAACTTCCCGAACAACCTCCCAAATGCGCAAATTGCTCAGGTGAGCACACCGCGAATTATTCAAAGTGCCCTAAGCTACAAGCTTACTTAGGCAAGCGTTCTAAAAATAACCATCAGGTACAAAAACGCCCAATAGCCGAGCGTCCAAATTTCTTGCCCCCACACAACAACCACCTTCTCAACAACAACTCACCTTCCCCACCGCTATTCAGCGACGTCCTTAGATCTTCAATTACCCCACCTCCGCCATCTACTGTAAACACGGGATTACCTCCCCAACTAAATGAATTCCAAGAATTTCAATGCCTGTGGAATGATATTTCGAAGCTATTCGACTTTAGAAAAGCCATAAACGAGCTCAAATCCCTGAAGACGATTGTATCCTCGACGAACGATCCTATTACCAAATTTAATGCCGTAGCTAAAGCTGCAGCAAATCTATTTGATTAGTAATGGCTACCAATATCCTTGGTAATATCATGTCATGGAATGCACGTTCCATTGTCAACAAAATAACCGAGCTTCACTCGTTCCTATTAAACCATAATATTGCACTAGCCGCAATCCAGGAAACCTGGTTGTCTCCTGATAAAAACCTATTTCTCCCCGAATATTCCATTGTCAGAAAAGACAGGTCGGACTCGTATCCAGGTGGTGGGGTTGCTCTATTCATACATAAAAGTATTCCCTACAAAGTACTCAACCTGTCCCCTACAAATCCCATTGAGTCAGTTGCTATTTTACTTATTAAACCGAAAATCATTCTCATTTCTGCTTACTGCCCTCCTAGCATTAAACTCACAAAAACTTCCCTAAATAAGCTCACTGCACACAATCTTCCTTTCATCATTGGTGCTGATTTAAACGCCAAACACCAGCTTTGGAATAACTTCAACAGAAATGCTAGCGGAATTGTTCTCAAGAAGCACTATGAGCAAGCTGCGTACGAAATAATTTTCCCCAGCACCTACTCCCGTGTTGTACACAATCAGCAACCTTCTACTATAGACCTCTTCATAGCAACTCCCATCCATCACTTCTTCTACTCCTCTCACAGACTGGGAAAAATTCAACAAATTAACTGCTAGCCTTCCACTGAAACACAAACTTGACACGACAAATGAAATAGATTCCGCCGTTCTAGCGCTCACCAAAAATATCAAAAACTGTTATTATAAATCCACCACTCATGTCCATTCTAATAACTCCTCTATCCTGCCTGATGATGAATTAAAATTCTTCACTTCCCTTCGTAACACTACTAGGAAAAAATGGCAGAGGACTGGCCTTCCGATTTACAGGACCTACGTCAAGCAGATCTCCTCTAAAATCAAACATAAAATTATTGCTCTTAAAGCAAAACGAGTCCTCGACCAAATGAAACTCGTGAGACTCGACAATCTCTCTAATATCAGTCGTCTTGCAATCAAAAATCAAGAGCGGCCTAGACCCCTCAAGATCACCTTCAAGTCTAAGGATGACGTCTTAGCCATTCTTCGAAACAAGAAGAAGTTTAGCGGCCATCTGCTCATCAGTGAGGACCGTACTCCGAAGCAGAGAGCACATCTTCAACAACTTCGTCAAGAACTTGCTCATCTTCATTCGCGTGGTGAACTCAATAAAACAATTCGTTATGTTAATGGGCTTCCCAAAATTGTAAACTCTAATCGTTCAAGCCGTCCTACTCTTGGCCAAAAAAACTAACTGATATTATCAGAACGTTAGAGGTCTTAGAACTAAACTGAACTCTCTTAGATGTGCCGCTGCTTCATCATCTAAACGGTATAAAATTATTATTCTAATCGAAACTTGGCTATGTGATAGTATCAGCAGCTCTGAGCTTGGTTTATCTGGCTATAATATATAATATATACAGATTTGACAGGAATTCCAACACTAGCTCTCTAAGTATGGGTGGTGGTGTTTTGATCGCAGTTCACGAGTCCTTGTACAGTCGTCTTCTACCTTTGTCCTCATCATGTGTTGAGCAAATATTTATCGAAGTACGCTGCTTTCATAAATCTGTTATTATCGGCTCGGTTTATTTACCTCCGGCCAGTGACCCCAGTTTATACACCGAGCACTGTCTTTTGGTTTCTGGGCACCCCACCATCGCTATCTCTGCTCCAAACTTGAAAGCGTGCAACATAATTTCTTGCGTTTGGCTTCTCGTAAGCTAAATTGTAGTATGTCTCACCTTGATCACAACTTTTCACCTGTTCTATCCTCGCTAAACCCTCTGTCCCTTGAACGCCGTAGAATAGTATTTGACCTTATCTTCGCCTTTAAAATATTGAATGGTCTCTCGTGCTGTCCGGATATCTTATCCAAATTTTGTCTAATTACATATCGGTCATCTCTGAGACACCATTTAATATTACGTACCGAATCTCATAGGACGGTTTACGGCCATTTTAATTGTCTTAATAGAATCTTTAACAATGTCAATAGATTTTACTTTTCGCTCAATTTTTCTTCTTCTCCCACTTCTTTTAGATATAACACTATGCGTTTTCTGGCCTCCTACGATTTCTCTGCTTAGTTTTTGTCTCTCTTTTGTAATTTCTTTTGTATTCCAAAGGGTTAAACCCGTGTACATCATAATAATAATAATAATAATAATAATAATACAAAAAATGCTACTTATCCACATTAACTCAAAAAACATACTTATCAACGAACAATTTGGATTCAGAGCCAAACACTCCTCCATACACCAACTAATTCGGATATCGCAATATCTCACCCATATCTGTAATATAAATCGTATCTCCGGTATGGTCTCCCTCGACCTACAGAAAGCGTTCGACTCCGTGTGGCACGAAGGTCTAATCTACAAACTCATCTCATTAAAATTCCATCCTCATCTAATCAAGCTTATCCATAACTATTTGTGCAACAGGAAATTCTATGTACAATTGGGCAATGACGTATCCTCGCTCATTACTATTGTGGCTGGAGTCCCCCAGGGCTCCATCCTGGGGCCCCTGCTATTTAGCTTGTACATAAATGATATTCCTCGATTGGATAACTCAATCCTCGCCCTCTTCGCAGATGACACAGCGATCCTAACGTCCTCTTGGAGTCCATCACTCCTCTGCACCAAGTTACAGAATCATCTGGACAGTATAAATAGATTTTTCCAATGTTGGAAGCTGAACGTAAACGCAGACAAAACCCAAGCTACATACTTTACTCGCAAAAATAAAAAATTGCGAAATAGCATTCCAAACCTCTCTCTAAATGGGAGCATAATACCCTGGTCAAAAAACCTTTTATACTTGGGCATAATCCTCGATTCTAAACTCAACTGGTCTGACGCCGTCGAAAGTAGGCGCTCTAAGGCTCTTGGCGCAATTGGTGCTGCTAGGAAACTCCTTGACCATAAATCCAAGCTGCCTATAACACTCAAACTATTCTTATATTCTACATGCATACGGCCGGTCTTGTTGTATGGAGCCCAGGTTTGGCCTGCCGCTGCGCGCACCCATTTTCAATCCCTTCAAAGAGTGCAAAACAAAGCACTCAAGATAATCCTCAATCTCCCATCTGACTATTCGACAAACGAACTTCACCGTAAGGCAAACCTACCTAAGATTCTCACCTCGGTCAAGGATTGCATTGAAAAATACAATCCCTCCAACCACCCTAATCCATTAATCTCAAACACCCTAAATTTCAGCCCGGATACTCTCCCATATAACCCCAGAATCAGATTTCCACTCTGGTTGACCCCCAAGTTACTTTAAACACTGTACCCTCTCCCTCTTCTTTCCCAAACTTTTAAATTCTTTTTTTTCGCATGTCACAGGTTTTTTGAAAATTTTTGCCCGAATCTAAAGTTCCCCTTGCAACTCGCGATGCAGAAACGTACCCAATGCTATGCTTGCGCATTACATTCCTTCAGAGTATAAGGACCCCCCGTTTGGTCCAGGCGACTCTGTACGTAACCTCCTGATCACCCCTCTAGGCTCTGCTTAAATAAAAAAAAAAAAAAAAAAAAGACATGTATCTCCCGGTGAATGAAAATCGCTCTCCTTCGCCCTCGGGCGTTTTCGCGAACGGCAGGGATTCTGCCCCCGGCGCTCCCCTCCACCACTCCACGGAATCTATAAATTCCACAGAATTCTTCGAACCATCGCGCGAAAAAGCAGCGCGTATAGTTAGACTTTTTAACGTCCCGGTTCAACTACAGGAACCAAATCACAGTAGTTCCGATTGTATTTTTAATAGCATTAATTTTAATTCATCGTCGATTCCTGTCGAGGACGCCGGCTGCGTCTCCGCCCGACCCCCCTCTCCGTGGGCTTCCACGGCAGTTGCTAACCACGATCCAGACAACCAAAACAAACAGCGGCGATGGAAATTTCCAGCGTCCCGAATATACACACAGCAAATCGCTTCTCCCCACTCCTGCGTGCGTTCAACACTGAGACCGAGGATCCCTTCCCCGCTCAACCCTCCGTCACTCATCGAACCTCGACAAGCGAGCGTCCCGCCGCTGACAGGCCGCGGAAAATCAGTGCACACCGGCGACGGGCAGAGTGTCAACCAAGACCCCCCCCCCTCACCCCATATACATAACTAAGAATTCTTGTTCGGCTCACATACTTGAGAGACAGCTGACCGGTCTCTGCGGGGGTCCCTGCAGGCTCAAGCTCCTAAAAGAGGGAATTCGAGTACAATTTGACAACATGGATTCACATGCAAAACTCATTGCTTTCCTACGGACTCGTATCCGATTCCTAACATAGACGAGATACTAGATAGATTATGTAACGCGAAATACTTTTGAATTCATTCGAATGCCCTTCGGCTTAAAAAACGCACCACCGACATTCCAGAGACTAATGAATCACGGTCTACAAGGTTTAATTGGAAACAATTGCTTCGTCTACATCGACGATATAGTAGTTTTTGGCAGGACGTTAGAAGAACATAATAAAAACTTAAAAATTCTCTTCGAACGACTGAAACAGTGCGGTTTAAAACTACAACCCGACAAGTGCGAGTACCTAAAACCGGAATTAGAATACTTAGGACATTTAATTTCGGCCGAAAAAGAATTATTAGCTATCGTCTGGGCAACAAAACATTTTCACCAATATTTGTACGGGCGTAAATTCACTATCGTGACGGATCACAAACCATTAGTATGGTTAATGAACGAAAAAGATCCGAATTCCCGACTAGTTCGCTGGCGATTAAAACTCTTAGAATACGACTGCGAAATAGTCTATAAGCAAGGGAAATTAAATACAAATGCAGACGCGCTCTCTCGCGGTAGAATCAACGCGATAGAACAAGACGTGGTAGGAGACGAATTAGAAGAATATCTGAGCTTTTATTCGACTAATCCTCAAACGGACGACGACGAATTTATTAAGGAAATAACCGAAGGTCCTAAAACGAACGCGAAACATAGCGTTCCTTCGATCCTATCCCAAGTAAAAATCACTCAAGGATTCGTCAAAGAATTACCGACTATCATCTACACAGAGATACCGCCGGAAATCACCGAAAGAGGAAAAACATACATAAGTAAACATAAGTAAACGCTTCGTGTGGACTAAAAAGACTTGAAAACCGCCTTTAACGCATCGTCATAAACAAGCAAGACTCGCTTTTGCTAAAACTCACATGTCGTGGAACGAGGAATGGAAAAACGTAATTTTTTCGGATGAGAAAAAGTTTAATTTAGATGGACCAGATGGTTTTAAGTATTATTGGCACGATTTGAGTCAATCACCCGACATAGCCATGAGTCGAAATTTCGGTGGTGGAAGTGTCATGATTTGGGCCGCATTTAGATTTTCTGCAAAGACCCCGATATGTTGGATTTCGACGAAAATGAATTCTGAAAAGTACACAGAACTTTTGGAAGATGTTTTAATTCCATTCATAGAAGAAATGGATTCGGATGATTGCATATTTCAGCAGGATAATGCAGCCATCCACACTTCAAGAGTGAGCAAGGAATGGTTTCGGAGGAAAAATATTCAACTGATCCAGTGGCCAGCCCGTTCTCCGGATCTTAAACCGATAGAGAACCTTTGGAGAATACTAGCTCGCAAGGTGTACGCAAATGGGACACAATTTGCTACAGTTGCAGAACTTAAAAATAGTATAAGGCAAGCGTGGGATAGTGTAGACTTGAGAACATTACAAACATTAATTAACAGTATGAGTATATACAATATACCATATTAACGTATAACTAGTAAATAAAAAATTTTGATTTTGTACAATAAACATAGTGTTTTATTAAGTGGAACTATAGAAATTTCGTATATCCTTTTATCAAAAATTCATATCTTTTAATTTAATTACATGAATGAAAAGACAGTTTACCTTGAAACTATTCAGATATCTTCGTTATCATATTAATATAACATAAATATGTAGAACCTATTTATTTTTTATAAATGAACCAAAATTGCGAAGAAATGACGTATGGAACTATGGAAATTTCGCAGACTGTATCTATCCCCGCATGAAACCGACCGGACAAAAATTGACGTTCTTAATATTGAACTCAACGGCGGCAGTAAAATTAACGTAATACAAGACCGGGATTATATTAAAGAAATTGCTTCGCCCTTGTCTAAATTAAACCGGGGTATAGAAATTTACATTTCAAAACCAATCCCCTCGGATACAAGGGAAATTATTACGCTAGCTCACGACTCACTATTTAGAGGACATTACGCATACGACAAAACATTAAAAAAAATCCGTAAACGATACGAATGGCCTAATATTACACGGGACGTGAAAAACTAGACATGTACTCACGTGAGTATATCACCCTCAGTCTAATGGAAAAAATGAGAGGTCCCATATCATTCTGAAAGAGTACATTCGTTGTTACCAGACCGCGGAAACTCCCTGGGATCTCCTGCTCCCCAAAGCCATGCTAAACTACAATTGTACCATTAACCGTTCCACGATGTTGTCACAGCCATAAATTCCTTCCATCCTTTTCTAATCATATCCGGCATAAGCAATCACCTTCCGATAAGACCCAGATTTTCCAGAATAACTTTTATCAAAACAACTCTCAGAATGCTGATTCAAACCTCAACTCCCACCCTACCTTCCCAATAGATATAAAAACCCTCTGAAACAGAAGACGAGTTCGTTCGTGCTCATCAACCTAATACGTGTATACTGTCAATATTACGACAATAATCTTTGTAATTTCTTTATTGTAATATTTATTTGAATAAATACGAGTCTCGTATGCTACGACATATGAGCTCGACATTGTTTTTTAATATATATTTCTCATTGTGAAAATTACTTCACAATGTACACTCCATTCGAGTTACAATTAGGGTACGAACCCAATAGCATCTTTGACGAACAGGACGAACGACTGACACTTCGTCAACAGACAGAAAATCTTAAACTGCAACACGAAAACAAAATTATTGAAACGATAGAAAACCTCCAACTTCGTCAACCTTCCACTTCCTATAAACACCTCAAACCTATTAACAAAGGAAATTTAGTTCTCATACGAAACTATACCGCCAAGCCACTAGAAAAACGCTGGCGCGGACCCTCACCGCCTTACAGGGCAGTGCTGCAGGCTTTAACAAAACGCTTCATCAGGTAAAAACTGCCAGCGAGCAATTTAATAAAGCCAGAGACCTGTCAAAAGCAAACGAAATGAATTTGATAATCGACGAGATATTACTGGATCTCGAAACAAATACCTTCGCTCTGCGCGAATAAATCAGGAAAGTTGAGGATTTAACGTTCGACGCCAAACACGTCCTACCGCCGGAACAACTGTTCCGAATATTAAGGGAACACGAACATATCGATAATTTCCGCGTACCTCTTAAGGAAACTTACTACACGGCATTACTCGTCATCCGCAAAGTGAACATAGCGCTCAACGGCCAACGCGCACTATTAGAAATCAAGATCCCGTTATTCGAAGAACAAATCTTTAACTTAGTCAAAGTTATATCACACCCAACACACGGATGGATGTTCCATTCAATAATCAACACCGAGCAAAGATTGATCCTCTTGGATCCATTGCGTCTCGCATTTATACCCATCACTACTAACGAAGTAGCCGACGCAAAGAAACTAAACGATCAGCTAGTTATTAAACGTTACTCAATACACTTCCGAAATAACTGTCTCGTTAGCGTACTCTCGGAATCGCACGTAGATCCCGAGGACTTGCAGTCACTTGGACGAACATTAGAAGAGCTCGAAAGTATATCCGACAAAGCAATGCATCACCAGCGTCTAAAGACCTGGAAAGAAAAATTCTTCGAGTACCTTTCATACGCAGGGTATGCAGCTCTCGCAAGCCTATTGTTCGCCTTCCTGACCAAGATAGGGCTTTTTAAAGCGATAATAGAAGTGATAAGGTCACTAATAGGAAACTGCTACAATAATTGCAGCTTCAACAATCACGCGCCGATACAACATGTCACTTATGCGGCCGTACCCCAACCGACCGATAACGATTTACTAAATCGAAAACTCAGAGACCGTTTGTCTAGATCATAGACAAAGGTCCTCTATAAGGGGGGAGGTGTCGAGCGATTCACACTTCCTATTTACCACATACATAGGATAAACTTCCCCGCCGGCACCTCGTTCAATATGGTAAACAAGACCGGCTTCTTGTTCAGCATTCGCGTATATTGGGATAAATTTTTTTCAAAAAAAAACCACACGCAATGCGTCCGATGCCAGGCGTTCGGGCACTCAGCTACGAATTGCAATGTGGCTACGCGTTGCGTTAAATGCGCAGGCGACCACCATACATCCCAGTGCTCCAAACCATCGGACGTCGCCCCATCATGTATAAACTGTAAGGGCCAGCACACAGCAAATTACTCGAAATGCCCGGCATTGTTAAATTACCTGAGCTCCCGTGAAGGCAGACCAGTAGCGCCCCCCCCCTCCTCGCGCCCATTTCCATACCGGTGCGCCCGAGCGAAACCCCGTTGCCTCCGCTGCCCACCGGGCGTAAAATCTCCTTCGCCGACGCGACGAGGGGTGGGCGAGGCGAGCGTGCCGGCACGCGACCGACTCCCCCACTCTCTCACTCTCATCCCACCGGTGACGACACCGGCACATTCCAGGAACTAGTCTCCGAGTTCCGTAAACTCAGATCCCTGGTTGATGTAAACTTCATGCTCGCTTCTATCCGGAAGTTAAACAACACGCTCGCGAACTGTAGAACAAACAGTGAGTAGTCAGGGGGGCGGAGTCGCGATTTTAATTCACCGCGCCCTCGCTTTCAGAGCAATTGCTCATTCTCATATACTGCCAGCCGAGTACTGCTTCATCAAATTAGAGTCACCAGCTGTGTATATCGGTGTGGTTTATGCGTCGCCCCGGGCCGGACTGACCACCATCGCGCTCGACGTTCTCACCGGAATTGGTTCTCCATTCATTATCGGGGGTGACTTCAACGCCAGGCACCAATTGTGGAATAATTACACCTCAAACCGGAACGGAAGGATTTTGCAAAATCACTTCTCCCACTCCTCATACGATATCATCCATCCAAACAAATTCACCTGCTTTACGCCCCGGCGTCGAGCGTCCACCCTGGACATTTTCCTGTCATCGATGGCTCACTCATTGGAATGTGATGCTATCGATCGCGGTCCCTCGGACCACACTCCGGTTACTCTCCTTCCATCTCCTCGACCGGCCAGAGTCGGCCTCGACCGCGTCATCGATTGGAGCTTGTATAGGCGCTACACAAACGACTTCGCTGCTGCCTCGGATATCGACGCCTGTATCGCGAGCGTAACCGCCTGCATGCACTCCTCTGCCAGACTGGCTACCTCAAAACTCAACACCGCCACCTCTCGCCATGAGTTCCTCACTAACAATGATTACCTAACTGCACTCATTCGCAGAAGGCGTAAAATCAGAAAAATGGCACAGCGCTTGGGCACAGCGCACCTGGGGGATATCCTCCAAGACTTATCGGCCGGCATAAGGAGACAAATTTCAAATCTCCGAAACAAGCAATGGGTAGAAAAACTAGGCGCATTTCGAAAAACTGATCCAACTTTTTGGATGACTTACGCCGCCCTCTCTAACAAATATGCCAGGCACAACATGCCCATACTCGTCAATGGTACCAGCACTTTATGCTCGGCCGGGAAGAAGGCCGATTTGCTGGCGCAGCAGTTCGGGTCCGTGTTCAGGGATGCTCACTCTCTCAACTCACCGTGGGAGCCTGATATAAGTAGCTTCTTATCCACCTTCAACAACTCCTCATTCATTCCATCCGACTCCCTCTGTTCTGGTTTGTCTCCGCGAAGCATTTACAATAAAATCACCGGGCGAGGACCGCATAAATTCCTTGATGCTTAAAAATGCGTCAAAAAAATTGATTTGCCAAGTGCACTACATCTTTCGTTACTGCTTGCGCCTCGAGCCGTGGAAGCTCGCCAGGGTCTCGGCCATTCACAAGCCGGGCAAACCAAGGGACCTGGCTTCAAGTTACCGCCCGATAAGCCTTCTTTCCATTCTGGGAAAAGTATTCGAAACCGTCATCTACGACCAAATCAACGGGTTCGCGGCCGATAATAACATCATCATCCCCAGCAGTTCGGTTTCCGGCGCGGTCATTCCACGACCCTCCAGATCGGGCGCATCGCTCAAAGAACGACGCACGCATTAAACACAAACAACGTTACGGCAATGGTGCTCCTGGCCCTCCAGAAGGCCTTCGATTCAGTGTGGCACGATGCCCTGATTTTTGAACTACGTGCCCTTGGTTTCGGGGACGGGCTCATCAGGCTGGTGAGGTCGTACTTGGCTGGGGAGCAGAAGCTGGTGCGGGACTTCCCGGCGGGACTTGCCGGGTCGAAAACCCTGATGGAACTGATGTTCATTCCTATACCCTGGTTGCGTTCAATGCTACCAGGTGCGGTGAACTTCGGTGAACTTAGTGGGCCCAAACCGGTTAAATCCACTCACCTCACCTCCACGTGGGGCTCCCTGGGTCCCTGCAACGGCATAGCCGGGGCAGGGGGCGAAAGAGTGAGTGGTAACCGGACGGGAACTTAGGACGAAAGGGCAAGTGGGGTGAATTCAACAAACATGACAAGCACAACGAAAGAATGGAACAATTACTGCTCAGGAGGCCTCGGAACCTCCAGGGCCGGCGTAGTGGGGGTGCTTAAGCGGGCCCCTGCTGTGTCGTCATCTGATGACTGCGAGATGTTAGTGGTGGAAAGCCAGGCCACTACATACCTTTCTGGTACTGGCGGGAAGACCAGCGCATCGGTAGGTGGGCTGGTGGTGCATTCTGACTCTGGGTCGAGCATCCAGGGGAGGAATGTAAAAAGTAAGGAGAGGAGGAGGAAGAAACAGAGATGGAGGTTCACCGGAGGAGAAGGAACCGAGTGGCCACCCCGGATCCTGCTCGCCCGCCTGTTGGCTCGGAGGCTTGGGTGCAGCGGCGTCTACGTGGGGATGCAGTGGTTGGGCCCGGTCTGGTACGTGGACAGGGACAAAAGACAGCACGGCAGACTGGTGGTAGCGACTCCTTGAGACGCAGAAGGGGTAAGGAGACTACCCTGCAGCGACCACCGAGATCGGCGGCTGTTACGTTGACGGCATCACCAGGAGCCAAGGCGGGCGGAATGTTGCGAACTTGACTATGCAGAGGGCTCTCGAAATCTCCGCGCCAGGAGCTGTTTCTAGGCAGCAGGAGAGAGAGCCCTACCCCGCCTGCCTTTTCTCCTACATGCCCGTAAATGGGGTATAAATTGACAAGCACGCGAATCAGATCTCTCTTAAAACTGTTCTCTTCAACTGCGCTCTTACGACTACACTATCTACTACTACTACTACTTCAAAATAAGGTCGTATATAACTCAACCACAAGGGAACTAAAGGGACGAAAGCAAACGCAAGCGATTCAAACAATTCTATTTATTAAACCACTCCAATACAAAGGAGTATAAAATCCTACACTTAAAACGTATGTTACTCCTAGACTATTAAATATAATTATTATTAGGAAATTGATTTACTTAATAACCGAGTCCTTTACCTTACATTAAAACAAAATAATTGCTATCGAAAACACAAGTGTCCAGTTTTCGAATTTTGATTCTTCGAATCGTTCCTAGTTCGATAACTAGAGAATGAATGCTCATCTTGTTATGTAAACAAATATAAGCTAGTATCAGAGACCGTCTCCAATATGCATCAGTTTGTATTCAGTTTTCGATTCGAGACGCACGATTCTTTGCAGTTAGGTGAAACGTACAGTGCTTTTGTGAAATATCATTTGTAAGTTTTAGAAGTTCATATTGTAAAAATGGAAGCATTATCAATAATAATATATTGTCTAGAAAATCAAATAGTCGTCGTGTGTTTCTACGTCAATTAGGGGAAGATCTTTCTTTTCGAACAATTCGAACCCGATTGGCAAATGCTCAAACTATGATACATCTTTCCACAAAATTGGCAATGTCAAGTAGAAATAAATGAAATTCCTTCTACTTCAAAAAAAAGTCGTGGGATTCTGTTATATGTGTCAAGCTGATCCCGAAAAGAAACGACGAAGAACACGAAAGGCTTGCCACAAGTGCGACCGTCCTATTTGTGATAAACACGTAAATACTATAGCAATATGCAGAAATTGTCCATAGAATTGTTTATTATTGCAATTTAATAAATAAATAAATCATTTTGGTTAAAAATTGGTTCATGTTTGTGTGCATAGAACACCTAACAATCTCGTCTCTTACATGGATACCCCGGTTACCAGACAGGCGTATAAATATGTTTGAAGCTTTTTAACTTAAAAAATTGCGAACTAATTTTGTTTAAAATTGGCATATCGACGTAGAAACATCCAAATAATGGGGATCCAGAGGGGTTCTGCGATATTGTTACCACAACATCAAAAATTCTTGTAGGAAACACGAAATGTGTACCCGGTTGCTAACATAAGGGTTAACTTTTGCTTATTGTAACGTATTTGTTTTCCTTCAAAACATTTCAAAATCGCGGAGATATCACACGGTCTTCCCTGAAGGTTGTAACGCGTCTTGTAACACGACAGAAGCTCTAGCTTTATATCTGTGTTGGTCAGATGAAAGCATTCACAATTTGTCGGTGAACCTCGAAAACAGTGGCGCGTTGCTTATAACCGTTGTGGAACTGCAGCACGCCCTATGTCCACTTGATATTATCAATAAAATTTAATATAATGAGTCTGTTTTTCTTTAATTCCATCTTTTTACTCGTACATATAGTCCTTAAGCTGAATGTCAGTAGCCGCCCCCAGTTTGTGAAAAAGATACAAAAATCTTTGTGTGGAACTGTGCGCTTCGCAGTTCCAGCGGCGTGATGTTTGACGGTTGTGCACATGCGCACATAGGAAGTTGCACGCGAGGCTGCACACACTGGGCCAAATGCCCAATCTAGGTGGAAAAAATTCATGTCGGGGAACAGCCGTATCTTCATTTAAGGAATCTTATGGCCATAATAATTAATTCAGTGATTCTGTAAGTATGGAAATCAACCTCTGAAAACTCCAAACATGATCACGAGAAAATCGTATATACTATAATCGTACTAATTACGTAAATATCGTAAAACTAATGTTTGCATATTACGTATTAATTACATTTATATTTTATTATTCGTTATTTATTTAATTAAAATAAGTAAATTTTAACAAATGAAAATAAATTATAAATTAAAAATCCTGTATTCAATGTATGTAATTTATTTTGAAACATTAATAACACTAGAAAACCAGGTCCCAAGTTTTAACATAAAATTTCATCGTATTATGAACAACGTAAAACGATTTATGAATTTTTTGCACCTACACATTGGGCGTTTGTCCCAGTGTGGGCTGCGAGGGAGAGATTGTAACACTGTCGCTCCCGCATGGCCTTTTACACAATTTTAAAACAAAGGTTAAAAATATTCTTGAGCACCCCCCCCTCAATAATTTTAGCTACGAGCCGGCACTGCTCGAAAAAGTGAAAAATAATCAAACTTGAAGAAATGACACGCTTTTAAACAATAAGTTCGAACTTTGTACGAAATTTCAGAGCAGAGTAAACTGCCACTAGCCATCTCTTGGAGAACAGACTGTACACGCAAAAAACTGCTCGTACAACAAGTTGTAAAATGAAAAGAAATGGAAATATAGATATACTTAAACTGTTAGCTGGCCGAGCAAACATCAAATCCAGCCGGGCAGGACACTGACTCTAATTGCGAATTAAATATTTCTGAAATCTAAAATTTGAAAAAGACGGAAGAATAGCGACTAAGCATTAACTTGGTCGCATAAAAATTATAATCGACGAGCGCACTGATTCTAATTCCGTGAAGTTATTATTTATCTACTTTTAATTGCACTTATTTAGAGCGGTTGCGCTCTGAAAACAATAAAAAGTGCTTCATTTTAACGATGCAAACATTGATTCTATCAACCGCATTGCGCACGGTCAACAAAATTATCTGAACAAAATTGTACAAACGAAGTATGGCATATTTCATTTCTTTTTTTTTCGTGTTCCTTCTACGTGAAGCCAGGTAGTACATTATTTTTGAAATTCATTTGATAGGCACTGATTATATGAGGTATCATACATTATTACTATGATACTAAGCATATTAAGAATTGGATTAATATTTCCAACAAGGGACCCATCTCTAATTGTTATAAATTTTTAATGTTTTCAAGGTTTTACTGGGACGTCGCTGTTCACGAAAACGTTATACAGTAATATCTTGATCCAAGCGAAAGATTTCTACACCATACAAGCGAAGAGTTTATCCCCACCACTGAGGGGTATACTCCTTGAGACGTCCAGAAGTTCACTTGGCGATCAGTGTAACGCGATCCGGCCTCGGGTATATCGGTGAGCTAATACTAATTCAACCATGAAACTTTGCAATTTCTCATCCTTTTCCTATGAAACTTTTACATAGCATAGCTGACAATTTTCTGATTAAAATGACACCAAACACGATATAATTTCGACTATATTTACTGTCTTAATTAACGGTAATAAGTTGGTATGTTAAACCGTGTACTGGGCCTTCGATCTTTCCCGATTGCCACGATCGCAGCTTCTCTTTTCTTTTCACTAGCTATCCGTTTCCGGGGTCGAAACTTATTACCGTTAATTAAGACACTATATCGTGTTTCGTGTCATTTTAATCAGATAAATGTCAGCTATGCTATGTAAAAGTTTCATAAGAAAAGGATGAGAAATAAAAAAGTTTTATCATTGCATTAGTGTTATTTCACCGATACGCTGGATATTGTTTTTTGGCTTGGCTGCTCGGTCCTCTTTCTTTACTCACTGTCCTTTTCTAGGTAAATTTCAAAGAATGTAGAAACTACTCCATGTAAGCGAACGTTCAGACCCGAGGCTTTCGCTTGGATGAAGACATTACTGTATACAGTTCGTCCAGAGCGAAATGAAAAAAGTAAAGTGAGATCGGCCGATTGATGCGCCGATCGGCAGGGCCGTAGCGCCTTGCCGATGTTGCGTTCTAAGCAATAAGATGCGAGGCTTATGAATTAATTTTTAATTATACTAATAGTTCAGTTACTACTAGTATAGCTATACATTTTATTCAATATTTCAAGTATTTGATAGAATTTTAATCCTTCGCGCAGTATTATCCTTGGTTTGTAGTATAGGAATCACTTTCGAAATATAACGCTCATAGAGCTCATGTTTTAACAAACTCTATTTAGACTCACATTTTGTACTTCATGGCAAGTAAGAATGCTTGTCACCTAGTACACTATTTTAATTTCTCAAAAAAAAAAAAAAAAAAAAAAAATAGACATCTGTATTTGCATTGTAATATCAGTACCTTTTTTTAAAATTACAGATATCTATTTTGTAGGTGATCATATGGAAATTTGTTTGAATATCTGAAGATTGAAACAAAAATACTTAATTATAAAGTATAACGGTCTTCGCGATATAATTATATCTTGTTAATTTACATATATATTTTGTACATATTTGTACAGATATATCTATTATTCCTGAATATTTATTAATGGTTTTGAAACATCATAAATTGAACATTAATAAACTTTGTATTTTAATTATATGTAATAAATGACTTACTATAAAAATAAAGATACAATGTGGTCTGAAATATATCATGTTTGGTCTCATTTTAATCGGAAGAATTTCCACAATATGTTTAAAAAAGTTGGATGTCGAAAAAACTGGAAATGAAAAAGTTAAGCTGTCGTTTTTATTGTAGCATCGTATCCATTTGCATAATCACACCGACACGGTGGTAGTTAAATTTCTCGGCTGCCATGGCCATCGTTCTATCCTTGTTTTTTCCTTTACAACCTAGCGACACCGACAAAAGCGAGCCACGAATTTCAAGAAATTGGGGTCCGTTCTACTGACACTGTCTCAAACCATTTACACATTGATCAACAGTATATCATATACTGTATATGTGCACCCATTTCAAATTGGCATGGCACTGCCCTGCTCGGTTCGACGAGCGGTCGAGCTTTGTAGTTCGTTTAGTGGGGTGAGAAATCCCCACACCACTTTTTTCATTTAACTCTGGACGAACTGTACAGTAATGTCTCTTAGTGTACCTCGCTCGGGACTGAATGTGAACACTAATCGTGTGCAGGACACGTTTCTCGAGCGAGTTCGGGTCCCCTTTGATGTTGTGGTAGCCGAGATACGGAGCAGCGTTCCAAGAAAAAAGCAAGTTTAAATACCCATGTACGTGAGACATCACTAGCGCAATCAAAATCTAATATTAAAACTTGTTCATTTTGGGTCCGTTTTACATTAAATTTAACCAAAGTGTTGGTTACAATATCCTTATTAAAATGATACCAATCACGGTATGGTTTGGACAATTTTTACTTATCACGGTATTAATAATTTTATTCTCCTTTATTATTATTTTGAATAACAACTAGAATATGTGTATATTAGTTAACAGCAATAAGGTGATTAATAGTGAGATTGTAAATTTGGATGTAAACTCTCGAATCGAGGGCCTCTTAATTCTCTTAATCTTAAATTGCTACATTTAGATAATGGCAATACATTGTTGTATCGACAATTATTCTCGTTCCTGTGACATGATATTCGGTGTTCATAAGAGTTTATAACTTTTACTGATAAGAAATTGTAAGAATTTATATCTCCTTTTTTGATAAAGAAACTACGCAGAGAAGAGAGCTGGGTCATTTATCGCATCAACAATAATAAGTAAATATATGTATAGTTCCAAAATACATGATTCTAGTTGTTATCGAAAACAATAATAAAGAAGAATGAAATCATTAATACCCTCATAAGTAAAAATTGTACAAATCGTATCGTGTTTGGTATCATTTTAATCAGGATATTGTAACGAATATTTTGGTAAAATTTCATTTAAAACCGGCCAAAAATGAACAAGTTTTAATTTCTTATCTCGCTTGCAAAAGTGTTGACTCTCACCGACATTAGATCTGGGTTCAGATTACATGCTCGGCGCTTCATGCTTCGCTGGTTCAAGAGGGGACCACCCGAAGTAGTGGGGATAGAAATGAACACTAATCGTACACAGTTTTGAACACTAATCGAGACATTACTGTACAATGTGTTAAGCAAATTTTGTTCTGCATTGATCTCCTTGTTAAACGCAACGGTATTGATAATATCAACAAAGATCATTAAAATAGAAGATGATTGTGTGGCCGGCCGCCTCACGGCGTACAGTGGGGAAAAACGGCAATTTAGTCGTGCAAAAGTCTTTCTTTATGAAATACGTTTGAACTCCCCCCGCTTCCGCGCTAATTTTTATATACACGTTAAGAATGGGATGTATACTATATGCTCTATAAAATTTGGCTGCAGCCAACAAGTTGCAGCTGCAAAAGTTATTTCCGTTTTTCCCCACTGTACGCCGCGAGGCGGCCGGCCACACATTCATTTTCTGTTTTAATGATCTTTGTTGATATTATCAATACCGTTGCGTTTAATAAGGAGATCAATGTAGAACAAAATTTGCTTAAAACAGTGTATAATGTGCGTCGCTGGACGCTACGCTATTATACTTGGTGACCCGTAAGTCTCGCAGTATTTTTAAATTTCGCGTAGCTGAGTTGATGCTGAACAACTTTTTCCATGATCACAATATTGTAAGTAGCTTCGTTTTTGAGTTATTAACGAAAAACCCTGGCCAATGAGCGCGCCCGTATGGCGCGCCCAGGCACCACCGCGCGCGGCTGTCGTCGGGTGCATCGAGGGGCAACGTACGGCAAATATTACATCATCTTAAATTAATAACACTGTGTAATGCGCTTTAAATGTTGAACGCGGCGGTGCAATCGCAGGCGCGGGGGCGTCCATCGGTGGACTCGCACCCGTGGATGACGGTTCATCTGCGCATTCTACTAACGAGTATGCCGGTTTCAGTAGACCCGTCGACGCACACCTCGAGCTTCCATTGATAAGCAGCTCGAATACTGCATCCGACACTCGCTTTACAATTTTAAATGGGCCGGTATACGGCCGTTCTAATGACTTTTTAATCATGTTTCGCATGAATACGTGAGTGCACGTCTTTAAGTCTTTGAATACGAACGCTCGCTTTTTATAATTATGTACCACGGCACTGGGCGAACCTGACGCATATATTCCCGGAAATCCTCGATAAAAATATTCGGGTCCGGAGTCAAGTCCTCGGGTAGGAAGAATTCTCCCGGAAGACGCAGAACTGTGCCGAAGAGAAACTCGGCCGGAGTCGCGCCAGTGTCTGCACGGACGTGCGAACGCAATCCCAGTAACACGGTCGGCAGGACTTGTGTCCAGTTTTTGCCTAGGTGGCACATTAGTGCGGCTTTCAAAACGCGATGCCAACGTTCTATCATCCCGTTGGAAGCGGGGTGATAGGGTGTAGTGCGTATACGCTCACAACCTATCAACGACAGAAGCGCGGCAAACAGACGTGACTCGAATTGAGATCCTTGATCCGTATTCAAGGTTTTGGGAGAACCGTACCGCGAAATCCAAACGTTAAAAAATGTTCTTGCGACGGTTCGAGCCGACGTCTCCTCGATGGAGACAGCCTCCACCCATCGCGAGAAACGATCTATTATGGTCAAACAGTAAGTGAACCCGTCGCTCGGCGGTAATGGTCCAATGATGTCCGTGTGCACCTGGTCGAATCGACCATCGGGTGCCACGAAATGCTCTGGTGTGCGCCGGACATGGCGCGACACCTTTGCTTGCTGGCAATCTACGCAAGCTTTGCACCAGCGAGCAATGTCGCGGTGCATGCTCGGCCACACGTACCTCTGTCGGATCGTTCGGTCTGTAATCTTTGCACCCGGGTGCGCAGCTTTATGGAACATCCTAAAGACCGCCGAGCGCAAGGACACGTGTATGTACGGTCGAATGGATTCTCCCGACATTTCGCAATAGACCGACGTGTGGGCCGGCCCCCACTGAATTTTTAATAATTTTAGCGGAGGGTTCGGATTCTCACGGAGCTGTTTTAATTGGGCATCGGCCTCTTGCTGCTCCGCGAGTTCTTTTAAATTCACCTCCATAGGAAACTTCACGTTGGCGTACCACCAATTGTAGGGGTCGTCGGGGATGTCCTCGACTTGTTGCGCTGCCCTACGCAGCGGGTGGACCAGGAGTCTTCCTCGGGGGACGGTCGGTTAGGAAGAAGGAGCTTACAACACTCTGATATGTCTGCATCCATTTATTCAACTTAGCCGACGAGGCACGTATACCCTGCTCTCTACGTCTCTATATCTATTGCATGAGACTGTGTGCCCAGCACGACAATTTTCTTCGTTACTAGTCCTTCATGAGTATCGTTCGAGGAGAGTCAACGATCAGTCGCGATTGTGGTACGTGGCATCGAGTACGTAAATGCAGTCTGGATACTGCACTTGGTGCACCACGACGCGGGTTTTGGGCGGGACGACTGCTGAACGTCGTCCGGTGGACGGCTGCTGGACGTGTTCCTGCGGGTGAGCTGCTGCCGGTTCCTGTGGACGACTGCTGAACGTCCTCCGGTGGATGACTGCTGGGCGAGCTTCTGCGAACAAGCTGTTCCGGTGTTGCTGCGGACGTATGCTGCTCACCACCCCGCCGCAGTCTCCTCGCCGTTGGTGAGGCCCCGGATCAAGGAAGGCTTCGGGGACCACAAGGCGACGTCTGGAGCGGACCACTTTTCTACCGTCAGCGTGGAGGCGGTAAGCGAGTTGGCAATTATGGTAGTTTTGCGTTGTTGCGTGGTGGTTTCACGCCGGTCGTACGTTATTTGCGCTTTAATAGGGCATTTTGCGTTTCCGGTAGCATATTTTGCGCCGATTGTCGTGCGTTTCGCGACGACTAGTTTGAATTGCGTGCCAGTTAGTCGTATTTGCGTGCCGATCACCGCAGAGGCGGGCTAACGGTTTTTGTTGCGTGTGACATTGCCAGGCTCTCGTAGCGGTCGCCGGGTGTTTACGTTCGCCGCGTGCTGTTGCCGCGTGCTTCCCCGAGACCGTGTTGCCACATGTCTTTGTATTTCGCAATATTTTCGAGGAGCGAGCCGCGTTTTGGAAGCTGGCAACGGTGGATTCTCCCCTTGCCTCTGTTCTGTATTTGTGACGCGGGTTCGGCGTTTCGTGTTTCTCTGCCCTTGGTTTTTGCCGTTACGGCAAGAAATTGGGCACGAGCGTTTATCCTCGGGATGGTTATATGCCACCAGCGGACGAGTTCGTGAGACCGTTTACCTCGAGTCCTTTTTTTTTCCCGTCCTTCTTCCGCTGTTGTACGAAAGGAGACGGTGACTTTGTATATAACGCATACTAGTTCTAGGATTGTTTCGTTTAGCATTGTAAGACAATAAATCGCCCAACGCGCGTCTAGCCGGGTATAGAATTTTCTCTCGACTTAGGGCGAGGATTGTGCGCCATGTCGCTAATCGGAAGTACTCCCCCTGCCGGGCCGTCGCAAATCACGGAGGCAGGCGACCCCTCGGAGGTCGCGAGGGTGGACAGTTACCGGGTCCCTAAAATCCATCCCTTCTTTAAGGCCGATCCGGCCTTGTGGTTCGTTCAGGTGGAGGCGACCTTGCGGACCGCGCAGGTCACCGAGGACCAAACAAAAGCGGATATAGTTATAGCTGCGCTCGATTATGATGTAATATCACGGTTCAGGGATATAATGATGCGTGTACCACGTCCCGCGAACACGTACGAGCTTATCAAGGAGCGCGTAATCTCTGCTTTTGCGGTGCCCGCGGAAGTCAAGTTGCGAAGGCTTTTGAAAGGCCAGGTAGCGACGGATGCTAAACCTTCCGTCATTCTCAGTCGCCTGCGCAATTTAGATGCGGGAAATTGCGACGATACCGCGTTGCGTTTGATCTTCATGGACAAGCTTCCGCCGAGCACTCGCGCCATCTTAGCTGCATCGGAGGTGGAAGACTTGGACAAACTAGCGGGATTGGCGGATAGAATCGCGGAGGAGTCCGTGCCGCCGGACGCGCACGCGGATGAGCTCGCTCGGGGCTCGCGACACTCCCCGAGACGCGAAGCGTCCCCGGGGTTGCGAGCCGAAATAAAGCGCCTTTCCGAAATAATAAGGTCCTTGTCGGGTCGGTTGCAAAGAATTGAGCGTGCGACGCCGGGGGTGGCGAATTGTGCTTCGCGCACAAGAAATATCCGGCGAATGCTACGTGGTGTAAAGAAGGGTGTCCACGCTACGAATCGTGGAAGACGGAAAACCCGGTCGACCCTCCATCGCGGAGACGGTAGGAGAGGGTCGGAACTTATCAAGTCGTCTCCACATCCGCGACCGAATATCGGGCAGGAGTTTTTTAACACGTTGGGCCCGGCGCCGGTCCCTGGGGACCGGCAGTGAAAACTTTCCGTGTGGCCGGCGCCGGTCCCTGAGGACCGGCACTAGAATTTTCGTTTGGCTGTCGTCGGTCCGTGGGACCGACAGTATTAAAGTTAAAAAATAAATATATTCTCAATGAAATGTGATCAAATGTAGTTTAAAAATATTTATCTTGCCGTGTCACTATCTTCTTCTCTTTCGGACATATTCAATGTTATGGGCAATAACTATTTTCAAAACTAAACTCAACTTTCTTTTTACGAACAATCTGTACACCTCGGTAGGTCTGTTCAAACTGATCGCCTCTTGGAGGTACGTACGTGGCAGACCTATAGATCATACGAAAATATAGTGAACAGAATCACACATACACCTAAAAGACGTCGAAAATAGCGCGACAAAGAAGAATTCCTTATCTCTTGGCGATACCCTACAACATTGTATCGCTCGCCGGCTGCCGGCTGAACGGAAAGGACAGCAAATTGGGCGCCGGGCTCAACGTGTTAATAGATACGGGTGCCGATATCTCTCTTTTGCCCGCGGATGCAAAAATTCGTGGCGATCCGAGTACGTTCCGCTTATTCGCGGCGAACGACACGCGCATCAATACGTACGGTGAATCGTTTCGCACTCTCGATCTCGGTTTGAATCGCCCGATTAAATGGAATTTTACCATCGCGGATGTTCCGAATTCCATTCTTGGAGCGGACGCTTTGAAACACTAGGGTTTAATAATCGACCTGAAAAAGAGGCGGGTAATCGACCCGACCGGGTTGTGTACCGGGCGCGCTAGCCCGAAACACCTGACGCCTAAAAAAGACCGCAAAAGAAAAGTGACCACTCCGGATAAATATCCGGCTCTGTAACTTCACGATTGTTCGGCGAATCTAGCAGGCAAAAGTGTGTTCTCGTCGTTAGACTTACATAGGGCATATACCAAATTCCGATGTTCCCCGAGGACGTTGCGAAAACGGCTGTAATTACGCCGTTCGGTCTATTCGAATACGTGTATATGACGTACGGTTTGCGTAACGCGTCGCAGACGTTCCAGCGATATGTCGATCGGGCACTGGGCGATCTCGATTTCGTGTTCGCGTACATAGATGACATCCTGGTCGCTTCTTCGTCGCCGGAAGAGCACGTGGCTCATTTGCGTACGGTGTTCGAGCGTCTTGGGTCGTTCCACCTGCGCTTAAACGTCGGGAAATGCGTGTTCGGCGTTCCGGAGATCCGGAAGATCTAATAATCTAATAATCCGGATGCTAAAATAAAAACGACAGCTTAACTTTTTCATTTCAAGTTTTTTCGACTTCCAACTTTTTAAACATATTGTTTAATCTTTATTTATAGTATCTTTATTTTTATAGTAAGGCATTTATTACATATAATTAAATCAATTTATTATGTTTCAAAGCCATTAATAAATATTCAGGAATAATTCATATATCTGTACAAATATGTACAAAATATATATAAATTAACAAGATATAATTATATCGGGGAGACCGATATACTTTATAATTTGTTACGTAGGAACTATTATTTCATTTCTTCCTTCTATGATGCCCTTATTTGGAAATCAAGGGTGCATGCAGTCGAGTCCGCCCCTTCCGCGACGTCACGATGACGTGACCCTTTGGGGGGATGTTTCCGGACTCCCTTGGAATATTCCGTGCCCCCACCAGCTTTTTGGTCCGGATTTCGGGTATAAAAAGGGCACGAATTCTGCTCTCGGCGGCTCAGTATTAATCTAGCTTCGAGTACGTTCCGTATCGACTATTTTGATATTTTAGCTCAGCGAGATCGGGTTCCGAGTCCCCTTCGAGCAATATTACTAAATTCTTACACGTTCATTTCTTAAAGACGTTATACTTATTTTACGGTATATCGTCAGGCCTTTTTGTTGGGCAGTATACCTTTCCAATCCGTACAGATTGAGAAATGTGGATTTTGTAGTTTACAATCAGACTGTAGAATAACCAAAGAGTAGAAAATATACGCTTAATAATATCGTACGCATTTTCTCATTGAATCTCCTCTACCAATCATTAGCAGTAACGTCCCACCAAACAGATACACTTTAACAGCTCGAGGTGTCTCGCTATAAGTTACGAGTCCATTTTTACAAACAATCCTGTGGCTCCCGGTGATGAAAGAGGCACCGGTTTGTCCACAATAACCATCCTGTGGTTCCCGGTGATGAAAGAGGCATCGGTTTGTCCACGAAAACCTTCCTGTGGCTTCCGGTGATGAAAGAGGCATCGGTTTGTCCACGATTACCTTTACCTTCCTGTGACACCCGGTGATGAAACAGGCACCGGCAAGTTCACGCACTTCCTATCTACGCGGCTTCCAGTGACGAAATACGCACTGGCCGTCCGTAACTAACAAACTCTTAAACAACCGATCCTCGGCTCGCGCAGCAGTGCCCCTTAGCCCTCGGCTCGTAACAAATTAAGTATTTTTGTTTTAATCGTCAGATATTCAAATAAATTTCCACATGACCACTGTTGTATACCGACTTAACTATCTTCTTTTAATCGCAACTGTGAATTACTCACAGTCTGTATTAGTCATAGATATCCAGTACCTTTCCCATTTCCACTCCGATGACAAATACTTCAAACCTCCTTTCGACGCATAACAACCCCGACCTTCGCGACTAGTCATCTTCAACCCTTGAACTCCAACTCGTTCCCCTATTCCTTACTAAATCCTAAGTAACCCCCACTCTCCGATTTTTCCTAATATATTCGAACCACATCTCTAAGCAGAGCCCTTTTAGACTAAAAACACGATCGACGTAGGCTCTCGGGTACAGAATTGTTACAAGAATACCAACGGTACACCGCTGCTCTAAGAATTCGTCCAATTTCCGTTTAAGCTTATTGTAATTTATTAAACATAATAAATAAAAGCTGTGCGGAATACAACACCACCTAAAAAATAGATATCTCTAATTTTAAAAAAGATACTGGTGTTACAATACAAATACAGATGTCTGTTTTATTTTTTTTATTAATTAAAATAGTATACTGGGTGACAAGCATCCTTACTTGCCATGAAGTACAAAATGTGAGTCTAAATAGAACAATGGTAACGGAAATAAAATTGTAGTTTGTTTTAAACTGGCTTGTTGGAACATTAGAGTTTGTTAAAACATGAGCTCTATGAGCGTTATATTTCGAAAGTGATTCCTATACTACAAACCAAGGATAATACTGCGCGAAGGATTAAAATTCTATCAAGTTGTTACGTATGAAGAATATTCCATACGTCGCTCTCAACGCGTTTTCGAGCTCGCGTCTGTGATGGAAAAACGCCCTAAAATTCTTTCGGTTATCATAAACAGAAAAAGGGGTCCTGAGCACACGTGCGACCAGCTGCATTATGACCAAGACGGGCGTGGTCCGACGAAGACTCCTCAATTTCCTTATATGGAAAGTTCTAATGCGTTTCCGTGCATTTCGGGGGTATATAAACCCTTTGGTTTCTACCCTCGTCGGTTCAGAGTTACACAGTCACGCGTAACGTCACGTCGTGCCACGCTCGTACAGAGTCAGTTATATCTAGTGAGATTGGGCTTAGCGCACCTTTCGAATCATAGATTAACCCGTTAGAATCGGCTAGTCCGGTTGAAGTTCTTTCGGAACACTCTTAAAGCGGCTCTCAGACCCCGCATCGCCAGTGCGTCAACACCGTGCAAATACTTAGGTAACTCACATACTTTATATTATTTCTATCGCAACAATTACATTTGTACCAACGACTGATTTGAATATATATTTATAATCTGTTCACCATTAAATCGAGTAGATTCGTTAAACCTATATTTACCCCGTAATCCTTTATATCGGTAGTAACGTTCCCACAGATACAACTTAACCGCTCGAGTTGTATCGAATATTAATTTAAAAGTTACGAGACAAACTAACATTTCCTGCGACTCCCTGATTTCGCATCAGGTTCGTCCGCACGCCTTATCCAAACAAAATAACTACAAATACTCCAACCCAGTGGCTCCCCGATTTCGCATCGGGTTCGTCCACGAAACCTAACCCATCCTACAGCTCCCTGGTTTCGCACCAGGTTCGTCTGTATCCTACGGCTCCCTGATTTCGCATCAGGTTCGTCCGTACGTTTTCCAACCTCCGAACAGCTCCCCGGCTCCGCGCCGGGTTCGTCTGTGAATAAGCCAACCTCCTAGCAGCTCCCCGATTTCGCATCGGGTTCGTCTGCGAACTTCTTTCCTAGTGGCTCCCCGATTTCGCATCGGGTTCGTCCACGACGTTTCACCCTCCTGCGGCTCCCTGATGTCGCATCAGGTTCGTCCGCGCTTGACTCTATTCCTGAGGCTCCCCGATTTCGCATCGGGATCGTCCTCGCTACACATATCCCAGCGGCTCCCCGATTTCGCATCGGGTTCGTCCATGCACCTTACTAATAAATTCTCAACCGTATTCCTTGGGTTATATCAACCTCGCCGGTCTAGGCGTTGCCCACAGCCCCGGCTCGTAACAAAGTACTTGAAATATTGAACAAAATGTATAGCTATACTAGTAGTAACTGAACTATTAGTATAATTGTCTTGTACGCCGTAGGAGTCAGTCCTATTGTATTTACGCTCTCGTCCTTGTGCTGTCGTCGACTGTTCACCGTTAATTTTCGAACTTCTGTGCCACCGTTTTGCCTACGTTCAGTGCATCATCCTCTAATCATGGAAAACATTTTCTGCAAGGGTTGTAACAGAACAGTATTAAGACCTGTTTTCTGTCCAACCTGTGGTGTTCCATCGCATCCTGCGTGCATTCGGCGGACTGGTCATGAAGCTCGTGACGGTCACTTCAAGGCGTGCAATAGGAGGATCTCACAGGTTCCTCCTTCAACATCTCCTCTCCTTGCCAGTGAACCTACAGAGCCAGATGCTCGACTTCTTAATAAAATTCGACACATAATTAGGGAAGAGTTAGGAGATTTTCTGTCGGAGAAATTTGAAGCTCTTGAAAACAAGGTGCTAAACGTCATCGGCAAGGTTAAAGGCGAGGTTTTTACTGAAATTAATGCCATTAAAGCGAGAGTTACTGCCTTAGAAAAGCTATCTCCATCTACTGCTAGATCTATGTCCGAGGAAGACTTTGCCGAGATCGCTGAAAGGGAAAAAAGGTCCCAAAATATACTGATTTTTAATCTTAATGAGCCTGAAGACTCTCTGGATCCTCTGGACCCTCAAGCCTCCACGTCTCTTGATGTCAACCGTTCCTCCATAAGTGATCATCATGATAAGCAACAAGCCTTAGACATAGTTAACCAAATCTATCCTTCTGCAGTCTCCAATCTCTCTAATATCAGTCGTCTTGGAATCAAAAATCAAGAGCGGCCTAGACCCCTCAACAAGATCACCTTCAAGTCTAAGGATGACGTCTTAGCCATTCTTCGAAACAAGAAGAAGTATAGCGGCCATCTGCTCATCAGTGAGGACCGTACTCCGAAGCAGAGAGCACATCTTCAACAACTTCGTCAAGAACTTGCTCATCTTCATTCGCGTGGTGAACTCAATAAAACAATTCGTTTTGTTAATGGGTTTCCCAAAATTGTAAACTCTAATCGTTCAAACCGTCCTACTCTTAGCCAAAAAAACTAACTGATCACCCTTTGGTTTATTATCAGAACGTTAGAGGTCTTAGAACTAAACTGAACTCTCTTAGATGTGCCGCTGCTTCATCATCTGAACTGTATAAAATTATTATTCTAGTCGAAACTTGGCTATGTGATAGTATCAGCAGCTCTGAGCTTGGTTTATCTGGCTATAATATATACAGATTTGACAGGAATTCCAACACTAGCTCTCTAAGTATGGGTGGTGGTGTTTTGATCGCAGTTCACGAGTCCTTGTACAGTCGTCTTCTACCTTTGTCCTCATCATGTGTTGAGCAAATATTTATCGAAGTACGCTGCTTTCATAAATCTGTTATTATCGGCTCGGTTTATTTACCTCCGGCCAGTGACCCCAGTTTATACACCGAGCACTGTCTTTTGGTTGAGGAATTACTTTCCTCCTTTCCTTCGGGCACTGACCTTCTTATTGCTGGAGATTATAATCTATCTAATACTGTATGGTCCAACGATATTCACGGCAACCTCACTTTTTCTAATATTCCCCCGTGCTCAATGGCCGCACAATGTAACGTTATTCATGGCTTTTTTAATCTTTTTCGTTTATTTCAATCTAACACTGTACTTAACTCACACGAAAGGACTCTAGACCTCGTTTTTTCTACTGTCAATTGTCTTCACGTGTCCCCGTGCTTGGACTACCTTATTCCTCCCGATTTGTATCACCCTCCTCTACAATTTCATCTTCCTCTATCTTGTCACTTAGCTTCCATATCCTCTCTTACTTTTAGAGACTTTAGTTCCGCTGATTATGACTCCATTAACTATTACCTCGGCCTCGTCGATTGGGATAATTTTCTAACTAATCGTCCGGTTAATGAATCTGTTGAATTTCTTCACTCACATTTAAACTATTTAATTGACCAATTTGTTCCACTAAAAATCATTCGGAAATCTTCCTATCCTTCCTGGTTTACTTCCGAATTGATTCACCTAATTAAATCAAAGAAATGTGCTCACATGCGATATAAACACAGCAACTCCTTTTCTGACTATCTTGCGTTTACCAAGCTCAGATCTGAGTGTAAGTCACTATCTAATCATTGCTGGTCCAATTATATTAAGCGCATTGAAAATAATATTCCTAATAACATCAAAGTCTTTTGGAACTTTACACGATCAATCAACAAATCGAGCTCTTGTCCCTCTTTTATGCACCATAATAATCACCATCTCAGTGGCGACGCCACTATAGCTGATGGATTTGCTAATTTCTTTGAATCGGTTTACTGCTCCAATGATGATTGTAACCGTTCCTATAAGTTCCAATCAGACCTTGCTATCTTTGGCCTCAGCATAAATATCAAAGAAGTTTTTAACAGCATAATGTCTCTAAATGTGAACTCTGGACCAGGTAATGATGGTATCCACCCAACTTTGGTTAAATCATGCATTTTCATTTTTTCGAGAATTCTCTTTATTATCTTTCATACGTCGCTCTCTACAGGTATCTTCCCGACTCTTTGGAAAACTTGTCTGGTTAGACCGATTTTCAAAGGTGGGGATCCATCCGATATCACTAATTATAGACCAATTAGCTTACAGAACACTTTCTCCAAAATCTTTGAAGGTATTATCACTAACAAACTTTCTTTTCTGTGTAAAAATGTTTTAATTAACGAACAGCATGGTTTTACTTCGGGAAAATCCAGTGTAACAAACCTCCTACAGTACCAACATTACCTTTCCAACGCTATTGAGCAAAGAACGCAGGTCGACGTAATTTATACCGATTTTAAGAAGGCCTTTGACTCTGTCAATCATTCTATCCTTCTTACGAAACTTAATGCATATGGAATTTCTGGTAATCTGCTTGCCTGGATAGGTAGCTTTATATCGTCTAGAGTACAGATTGTAAAATTTAATAACTTTCTCTCCTACCCTATTAATGTAACTTCAGGAGTTCCTCAAGGCTCTCACCTTGGTCCACTACTTTTTAACCTCTTTATTAATGACATTAATGAATGCTTTCGTTACTCTTATTTTCTTCTATATGCTGACGACTTAAAGTTCTTCCATGCTATTGAGGATCGCACCAGCATGTCACTTATTCAGCGCGATCTTGACAAT
Organism: Nomada goodeniana; assembly: GCA_963969485.1. Taxonomy (NCBI): domain Eukaryota; kingdom Metazoa; phylum Arthropoda; class Insecta; order Hymenoptera; family Apidae; genus Nomada; species Nomada goodeniana. The sequence goes on along the minus strand of OZ018306.1, from coordinate 4,860,243 downwards.
CTTATAGCTTGGTGTCATAATAACAAACTCTGCCTTAACACATCAAAATGCTCTACGATCCGTTTCTCACGTTCCAAAAATTTCCTAAATTCCAATTACACCATAAATGATATACCTTTGATTCCTGTATCTGAAATACGTGATCTTGGTGTAATTTTCTCCTCTGATCTTTCATTCTCCAAACATATCTTAATCACATCAAGTGCAGCTTTCCGTACTCTTGGGTTCATACACAGGGTCTCTAAGTATTTCAAAAGCGTTAACACGGTTAAACATCTGTACTGCTCCTTAGTTCGGTCTCGTTTGGAGTATTGTGCGATTGTCTGGGCACCCCACCATCGCTATCTCTGCTCCAAACTTGAAAGCGTGCAACATAATTTCTTGCGTTTGGTTTCTCGTAAGCTAAATTGTAGTATGTCTCACCTTGATCACAACTTTTCACCTGTTCTATCCTCGCTAAACCTTCTGTCCCTTGAACGCCGTAGAATAGTATTTGACCTTATCTTCGCCTTTAAAATATTGAATGGTCTCTCGTGCTGTCCGGATATCTTATCCAAATTTTGTCTAATTACATCTCGGTCATCTCTGAGACACCATTTAATATTACGTACCGAAGCTCATAGGACGGTTTACGGCCACTTTAATTGTCTTAATAGAATCTTTAACAATGTCAATAGATTTTACTTTTCGCTCAATTTTTCTTCTTCTCTCACTTCTTTCAGATATAACACTATGCGTTTTCTGGCCTCCTACAATCTCTCTGCTTAGTTTTTATCTCTCTTTTGTAATTTCTTTTGTATTCCAAAGGGTTAAACCCGTGTACATCAATAATAATAATAATAATAATAATAATTAAAAATTAATTCAGAAGCTTCGCATCTTATTGCTTAGAACGCAATATCGGCAAGGCGCTACGGCCCTGCCGATCGGCGGCATCAATCGGCCGCTCTCATTCCACTTTTTTCATTTAGCTCTGGACGAATTGTATAGACAGAATGCAATGTAGTAGTACCGATGTTTTTTGTGAAAAATCTCGGAAACTAAGGCCGAGCGGCGGTTATATGTATAGGAAAAAGTTACTAAAAATGTTGATTTCTACATCATATTCAAAAATCATCAAAATCGGTGAGACCCCCCCCCCTTTTTCTAAATAATTACCCTTTAATCATATGAATTAATGTTCTGGAGACAATTTCCATTTAGGAATGTACTTAATCAGATTCAAAATACAACTCGTTGTATTTTGTTGCTAAAGCGAGAAATTCGTAGAATTTTGTTTTGTCTTAATTGAAATTAACCGGTTGATTGGATAATAACTGCCTACAATTGTATCGTGGTGACATTGGATTCGAAAAATATAATACAAAATGAAATACATATAATATAATGGAAAAATACGATCGACAGCTAATCGAACTGGAACGTTCACAACGTAAACGTTTTAAAATAAAATAATTTTTCAACAAACTACGAGTCTCGACTAAACCATCGCTACACCACCTCCGGGTGATAACCTGGCCAACATAATAAAAATGTCGAAATCTGGGGGTGGCCCACCTTTTGAAAACATTTATGCTGTAATTCTATTCTAAATCTGAATAAGGAGAAATATTATTATATAATATTACTATCTGTAGCAAAAAATGTATACTCGTTTCGTAATTTATCAAACGCGAAACAAAATAAAATTAATATTTTCTGGTAGAAGTGGGAAGTATATAAAACAAGAACCCGCTCTTGTTTCACCCTAGTTTAGCAACATTGCAAATAAAATAATAAGTTTACTATTAATTTTTCAGTAGAATAACAATACACAGTCTGTATATTATTATCCGGGGCAAGTCATGTATTGTGAAACAAATAGAAATAGTACAGGAATTATAATGGAAATTCAATTAAAAAGCAACAATAAATAAACAAATATAAATATTGCTGGTCTCCTTTTATGCGGTAGATACGTTGCACAGAAAACCGCATAAACAAAAATCGCCTTAATAAAACGAACTTATCTTGCACGGGTAAGTTCGGCTTATGTTACTGCCTCGTCTCGTTAGACAGACTATAGAGAAACAGGCGATACAAATGAGTTTCACATAACGCTTAAATGTGTATCATATCACAACTTGTATGTGTAAGCATCGTGCAATACGTACGAATATACGTATATTCAAAGGGAAATCCCGAATTTGCATGAAATGAAGAATAGTTATGCATTATCGAGCTGTAAAAAGTTTTCGGATATGATATTTCATACCTGGAAATAACATACAAAATATCAGTAAAAGTGTGAAAAATAGAATACAAATGTATATAAATTTGTACCTAATACTTAGTATGAAATCCCTTCCTTTTAATGATCTCTTTTAACCTATTTTGCATGGATTCTACAAGTTTTTTTGTCAAACTCTGATGCACCTTGTTCCACTGTTCTTGAACAAGTTTTCGAAGCTCGGGAATTCCTTTCGGTTGTGGGAATTTTCTAATTTCTTTTTCTAGGTAAGCCCAAACATGTTCAATGACATTCGGATCTGGGCTTTGAGGGGGTGTTTCAATAACGTGCGGGCAATTATAAAGTAACCAGTTGCGAACATCTCAAGCTTTATGCTTGGGATCATTATCTTGGTAAAAGTAAAAGTCTTCTTTTATTCCCAATTTGTCGGCCGATTGTAATAAATTTTCTTTTAAAATCTTTAAATATTCATCCTTATTCATAATTGTATATATAAAAACGAGATTTCCGATTCCATTGTAACTGATAGCACCCCAGACCATTATGTTTTTCCCACCATGCTTTACAGTACCACAAACATTCTCTTTATTTAGTTCTGTATTAGGTTTCCTCCTTACCCTGACTTGCTTGGTGTCACTATTGTATAAATTAAATTTTTTTTCGTCTATGAAAATAACACGTTTCCAAAAATCAAGGTCTTTATTTACAAATTTTTTTGCAAACGCAAGCCTCTTATCGCGATTAACCCTGCTTAGCAAAGGTTTCCTTCTAGCAACACCTGAGACATAGTTATTTTTAATCAGCCTTTTTCTAATAGTTGAACTATTATCTTCTTTCCCACTAAAGTCTTTAAGTTTGGAGACTAATTCACTGGATGTAACTCTGGGGTTTTGCTTTACTTCTCTCAATACAAATTTTTCATCGCTTAAATTAATTTTCTTCGGGCGACCAGAACGCAGTCTATCCTCGATAGAATTATCTGTATAATATCACTTACAAATATCATGAACTGTAGGCCGTTTTAGTAATAATATTTCTGCAATAGACTTTATAATTTCCCCCCTTTCTCTATGGAAAATAACTAAAGAGCGGATATTAACATCCGTATTTTTTCCTGTCTTCACCATCATATAAAAGGTCCGTCCTTTATTTTAATTAAATAAACTCGGCCAATCACAATATACTTTGAACTATTATACACGCGATTAGACGGTCAGTCCGCATGAAAAGTTAAAAACAACTAAACAACTAGCCTTTACTATGCCACTTACAAAATAACGTGAAATTATATCCGAAAACCTTTTCACAGCTCGATAATGCATAACTATGCTTCATTAACTATCTTCTGCAAAGCTTTTAAAAAATTCAGTACTTTTTAGGATGAGATGTATTTTGTATGTAATGATTAACAATGTTGTTTATAATCAAAGTCTCCAAACACTCGAATATTTTTGATTTCCCTACTTAATGTAGTATTAAAGCGGATTCCGAAAACACTTTCACAGCACACATCAAAGAGACGGCAAATTTTAATTATAATAGGTATATTAAATGTTACCAATCGCCCAGCAAATGAATCAGGTGCCTTGGTAATGAAATATGGATACTGTATTCCGTCCATCTCGATGTGTTATTCAGCATCAACCAGGAAACTATAAGACTGTATCAAACCAAAAGATTGAAGTATCGATATCGAAACTCGTAAGCAAGTACAAAAAAGAAAAATATATTTTATAACAGAGAGAATAGAAAACGCCAAGTGACTAAATGTATCCCATGATGTTAAACACGATACATCCACTTAATCAAATATTAATATATTATAATTGTTATTACAACTTCTTAGAAGTCAAACCTACTGATTCAATGATGGCGTAGTAAAACACGACCACGTGACAACGTTGGAGTCGGTAAAGCAAAGAAACTGACTATAGGTTATTATAATACTTCATGTATCACCTAAGCTGTCAAAAAGGAACTCTGTTAAGTCAACTTTTTTTATTAATTGTACCAAATGAAGCTAATGCTCGAGTGCCGCGACATTAACGTAAGCGATAATGTTTCACTAACCTGAGGCACGAGGCAGCAACACATCCCAACACTACGCCACCCAAAGTACGAATGGCTGGTCGCAGGGAGGCTCGTTCGCGGTAACGTTCGGCTGTCCGAGCTGCGCACGCAGCTTGATTTTCGCTACTTCGGCATCTGTTACTACGTCAACTCGTAACGGCCCGGCCCGAGGACAATGCGTTCTACGTTGTCGCGTGTGTCGTACGACGATTTCACGGATATGTTTTGATCCCGAGCAGGGCCGACCCTTGGTTGCTTGGCACCTTTCTGCAAGGATTTACATGACGTCCTGGAATTATTGTTACTTAAATGCTTTGCATTAATTGGTTATTTGCAACCATAACTAAAGGTAAGTAGCTACAATTGCAATAACCAAAACATAGAAATATTCATGCGTACTTATTATTCTTGTAATTCTTACTATAAAACTTTCTACGCTTTTCATATTAGCAAAATGTCGAACAACGTCTTCGATATTTCATTTCCCAGAAAACAAGGCTACATTTAATAGTCGATTTTGTGCTACAATTGATCTTAAACCATTGTTAATACGTTTCAATCTGTGAAACGATCGCCCTTCACTATCACCACTTAAAACCAAACTTTAAACGCTAAACAAACTTTGTACGCCCTCAGCATCGCGGGTCCCTATGTTTTGTATAGGTTGCTTGCAGTTAGCCTTACTGCGTTCAACCGGCACTGTTTCCGAGAATCTGTTTACAACAGAGAAACGAATGTTTGTGCAATCTATTTCAGTCGTTTCTATCCACGTTAATAACATGTTAGGAATATTATCCTAGAATGAAATCGAATTTAACAATTATTTAATGAATTTTTGCAACGATTGGCTAACTAATATGGGGCGTACGGATGCTGTGTTTAATTACCGTTTGTTTGAAATGTTCATCAATTGTTAATACATACACGATTATGTAAGGGGATGTTACTGGCTGGTTCTTACAATAACATGCAATAACATTGAATATCCTGCGTTATATTTTAATAATATATATGTTAGAATATTCAAGGTATAGTGCGTCCAGAGCTAAATGAAAAAAGTGGTGTGGGGATTTCTCACCCCACTAAACGAACTACAAAGCTCGACCACTCGTCGAACCAAGCAGGGCAGTGCGATGCCAATTTGAAATGGGTGCACATATACAGTATATGATATACTGTTGATCAATGTGTAAATGGTTTGAGACAGTGTCAGTAGAACGGACCCCAATTTCTTGAAGTTCGCGGCTCGCTTTTGTCGGTGTCGCTAGGTTGTAAGGGAAAAAACAAGGATAGAACGATGGCCGTGGCAGCCGAGAAATTTAACTACCACCGTGTCGGTGTGATTATGCAAATGGATACGATGCTACAATAAAAACGACAGCTTAACTTTTTCATTTCCAGTTTTTTCGACTTCCAACTTTTTTAAACATATTGATGAAATTCTTGCGATTAAAATGAGACCAAACATGATATATTTCAGACCACGTTGTATCTTTATTTTTATAGTAAGGCATTTATTACATATAATTAAAATACAAAGTTTATTAATGTTCAATTTATGATGTTTCAAAACCATTAATAAATATTCAGGAATAATACATATATGTGTACAAATATGTACAAAATATATATGTAAATTAACAAGATATAATTATATCGCGGAGACCGTTATACTTTATAATTAAGTATTTTTGTTTCAATCTTGAGATATTCAAACAAATTTCCATATGATCACCTACAAAATAGATATTTCTATTTTAAAAAAGATACCAATGTTATAATACAAATACATATGTCTGTTTTCTTTTTTTTTTATTAATTAAAATACTGTACTAGGTGACAAGCATCCTTATTTGCAATGAAGCACAAAATGTGAGTCTAAATAGAGTTTGTTAAAACTTGAGCTCTATGAGCGTTATATTTCGAAAGTGATTCCTATACTACAAACCAAATACTGCACGAAGGATTAAAGTTCTATCAAATACTTAAAATATTGAATAAAATGTATAGCTATACTAGTAGCAACTGAACTATTAGTATAATTAAAAATTAATTCATAAGCCTCGCATCTTATTGCTTAGAACGCAACATCGGCAAGGCGCCACGGCCCTGCCGATCGGCGGCATCAATCGGCCGCTCTCACTCCACTTTTTTCATTTAAGGGAAGACTCTCAACTTGTCGACTCGGATTTTAATGTCCTTTTGCAGGTTGATAATACACAGGCTCCTGATGGTCTACGTAAAATATTAGGTGTAGTTATTCAGAAACTTTAAAGATATTAACAATTAAAGTTACATACCTTCAATGTAAGGTCATATCTTCTATAAATAGAGAAGGATCCTCAAGAAGATTGGTAGCCAAGTGAGGTTATGGAGTTTGATGCGGTTGTATGTGAGGCATAGGTCAATGAAAGCTCCACTGGCGGGGAAGGATGGGGTTTCAGTCCTGTAGAGAGCGATTCTATAGGCTATTTGGTTTTCTTGTGTCCACTTGTGCAGAGCGGTGCCTCGGCTGTTTATTGTTATGTTGCCCCATGACTCGTGTTTCGCGTTTAGGTCGCCTGCTAAGATGTATAGGTTATTTGGTTTGTGGAGTTCTAATTCTTGGAATAATGATTTGAGTTCTATGATGAATTCTTTTTTGTTGTTACCCGTTGCGTATCCTGCTATGATAAAGAGTTTTATGCTGTTTTGCAACTGTAGTTCTATTATTGAAGATTCGAGACATTCGTTGTTATGAGCTCGGTTGAGATGGATTTGTTTGTATTTTAGCATATTTTTTATTAGGATGCCCGTGCCTCCAGCTTGTTTCGCATTGGTTCTGTTTTTTCTAATGAAGTTATAATCTTTGAAGCTTATTTTGTGGTTGTGGTTTAGTTTCGTCTCGGAGAGGAGTACTATGTCGGGGTTATATTTGTTGAGGCAGTCTAGGAGAAAGGCTCGTCTTTCGTTTGAAATTATAGAATTTACGTTCATTTGTATTATGTTTAGGTGTGTGATAGAGAGTTTTTTGGGTGAGTTGTTTTGAGGTGGGGCTAGTGGATGCATTAGAGTTCTATTCCAAGAGTATCTGTTAGGATGTTAAGTCGGTTCGTGTTTCTTTCTACGCTTGCGGCTATGCGTGTCATCTGGTTGTTGATCGACATGATTATTAGTTTAATGTCTTCTAGTGTGTTCGTGGGGTGTGAGTCCGGTTGGGGGCTTTGAGTAGGGGGTTCCTGTTCTGTGGGGGCTGTTTCATTTTTAGTGAGGGTAGGGAATTTTTTGTTTGAGAGCATTGCGCTGTATGAGATGTTCGGGTTTACTGTTTTCCCTATTAGGTTCATTTTTCGTTCTTTTTCCGTTTTTAGAAATTGTACTCTGTCTTCTATTTTTTGTCTGAGCTCCTTGAGTTTGGGGCATCCTCTGTAAGAGGCTGGGTGTCCGTAGCTTTTGCAGTTGACGCAGTACGGCTGGTCTGTGCTAGTTTCGGTGCGTTTGCATTCTCCCGGGTTGTGGGGGAGGTTGCATTTGACGCACCTGTATGCTAGGTTGCAGTTGGACGTGACGTGACCGCTTCTTTGGCATCTTTTGCATTGGATGCGGTCTGTTTTCGTTAATTTTTCCCAGTGGATTAGGGAGTGTAGTACTATTTTGATTGTTTTTAGGTTTTCTATTTTGCTATCTGGTGATAGCTGTACTATGAAAATTGGGAGGTTTCTCTTCTCTAGTTGTGATTTGCGCGTCTGGAATTTTTTGACAGTTATGAATTTGAGGTTGTCGATGTTTTTATTGCGGAGATCTTCTAGGACTGAATCCGGTTCGAAGTTTCCTTCTAGGTTTTTCAGAAGGATTGTGATATTTTTTTCAGATTTAGGAGTGTAGGAGAAGAAGTTTATATTATTTTCTTTGAGGGTTTCGCGGGCTGATTGGAAACTTTTTAGGTTTTCCGTGTGAAGGAGGTGTTTGTTGGCTCCTATTTTTTTTATGAAGAAGTTGTTCGTGCTTTTTGAGATTAGATCGATGGTTTTGCTGCATGGTGCGTCAATTATGGTTATGGTGGGTGGTTTCGTTAATTTGGTGTTTGTTAGGGAAACGGGTTCGCTATTCTGTGTTTTTGATTTTTTAAATGGTGGAGGGGTGGGTGTGGCGTTTGATACTACCTGCATTTGTGGGGTGGAGGGGCTTGCTGGTTGGGCGTTGCTGCTGCTGGCTGAGTCCGGGCTTCTTTTGGTTTTGGGGGCTGTCCTTTTTGCTGCTGTTACCTGCGTCCATGGCGATGTGTCCATCGGTGTTGGCGTGTCCTCCGGTTGGGTCGAGGCGGCTACCTGAGGCATGTTTTCCTTCCGTGGTGACTCATGGTGTGTTGGTGGTTGGGGTTTTCCCGTATTTTTGGCGTTGATGGCTCGTTCTTCTTCGAGTTGTTTAGATAGTTTTTCTATCGTTTTGTTAAGGTTCTCGATTATCGCCGAGAGAGCTTTGATGTCCGTGGATGTTTTTTCCGTGTTGTCTGTTATTTTGCTTGACGTTGGCGTTCCTTTTCTTGTTGGAGGCATTTTTGTTTCGTCGTTTGTATTTTTTGTTCTGCTTGTGTTCGGCTTTGGGGTGAGCCTTTTTTCATTTATTTTTTGTTTCAGCAGATGGTTTATTTCTTTGAATCGCGCTGCGGCGCTTTCTTCTGCCGGGATGGTGTCCGTTGTTAAGTGTATTAAGGCATTAGTGCTTTTGGAATTCACTTTTTTGAGTATATCACACCATATTTTTTCTGTACGTGACTCCTCTGTTCGTTGAGAGGTGGTTCCCCCTTGGGGATTATTGCTTATCGCGGGATCAATTTTCACTGTTTGTTAACACTGCGTGTATGGTGTATTTGTAAAAAGACGAGCGCGTAAGGGTTGCACTGCGGAACATCTCGTGTGCACGAGGTAATTTGTAAGCGCGGAGCTCGAAAGGGTACGTCCTCTACCTGTGAAGGGCAAGGGACGACTGACACCAAACGCTTGACTCATATGAACGAGACAGCGACCACAGAGCAGTCAAGATCCAAATATCCATCCCTTCCATGAACACAATGGAGCTAGACGAACTAACGACACCTGAAACATACAACTTCGCCAAAACCGACTGGACAAAATTCAAAAAATTCATCACAAACACCGACAAAATAACAATACCAAACGACAGAAACCTAACAACAGAGGAAATAGACAAATACATCAGCGCACTAGACTCATCCATAAACAAAGCAATAGCCCATGCAGTCCCCCACATACCCAAAAACCAAAACTCGACAGATAAATGCATCACACCTCTCATCAAACGACTTCGGAAACAAAAAAGCCACCTACTCACCCAAATAAATAGACTAACTAAAATCACAAACTACTCCACTGCTAACGACACACTAATAACAACACTCAAAGGGACACTCAAAATAGTGAGGCAAGAAATCAAGAAAGCTTTCCACGACTCAACTAACAAATTCTGGGAAAACAAAATCGCGAAAATATCCCCCCAGGACGCCTCAAAATTCTTCCCCAGATTAAATAGCATATTCAGACCCAAAACGGCAAACAGTATAGAGACCCTAAAGATCACTCCGAGCAACGAACACCTCCTTCATGAAGCAAACATAAACCCAGCCTCCCAACAAACAGACGCACAAAACAATATCTTAATCACAGACACAGTAAATAAACTGAATATCCTCGGTTCCCACTTTGAAGCTGTTCACACCCAAACCTACATGTTAGCGACAGTGCATTTTTAACAAAAAGAAAAGGATCGAGTGGCGAAGTGCTATTCATTTGGGGAAGAATTTATGATAGGGGCTTAGCCTGCGTACGGTTGGAGAGTGTCTTAGAAATGGGCAATCTGGACGACAGACGATGGCTGGTGGCCCGACGCTATTCAACTATCGAATGTCCAAGGATTGACTGTTTACAAGAGGTTTTTAAGAATGAATGAATGAGACTGAACATCCTGTTGGCCGACGGTGGCTGGCGACCGCATTGGGTCTTCCAACCATCTGGTGTCGAAGGAGTGTTTATTTGAATGTGGAGTGAAAGACCAAACATGGCAATCGGCCTGTCGCCGTATTACCAAGGTATAGGGACTCTGCTCCTGGAGGATCTGGCTACGGAGTGGGGAAGGTTATGCCTTTTGGTAAATGAACTGTGATTGACCGCTCAGTCTTTACCCCAGAACTGTCCGGGAAAGATCTACCCTGCATACTCTTAAAGTATTATTTCTAACATACATATGGGTAAAAAACAGCTATCCAATATAATCAACATAAAAACCCGGACCCTCGAGCAAGAAATCCAACAGGACAAAACCAATAACAATACAGTCTGCACATTCGACTCCACCAACACAGCGGACAGCCCGTTAGAAACATACGTACCACCAGACTACTTCACATCATTTACAAAATTAACGCACACATTTAAAAAATTAAACAACAAAAAATCATCCAGCTTCGATAACATCCCCAACATAGCCCTCAAGAACATACCCCCCCAATACATATTCCACTACACCATACTTTTCAACAACTGCCTCAACCAAACGTACTTCCCGACAGCTTGGAAAACGGCCAAATTAATAGCAATCAAAAAGAAAGGTAAAGATGGAAACTCTCCAACGGACTACCGCCCAATCAGCCTCCTTGCAAACATTAGTAAAATCTTCGAAACAACAATCAACGACGCCATACTGAAATTTACAAAAGACAACAACATTATCCCTGAAACACAATTCGGATTCAGACATCAACACTCCACAACCCACGCCGTAACGAAATTCACCTCAGACATCTGCTGAGCGAGAAACGCGAATGAATGCGTAGGAGCCGTCTTCATCGACCTCGAAAAAGCCTTTGACACGGTCTAGCTGGACGGACTGTTCTTCAAACTAATCAATAGAAAATGCCCAAGACACCTCACAAAAATGATCTGGAACATGCTCCACGACAAAAAATTCATTACCGCCGACAAAAATGCAACATCCTCTAAAACCTTTACAATCAAGAACGGCCTCCAACAAGGGACAGTCAATTCCCCCATCCTGTTTAACATCTATATGAGTGACATACTCCATATGTACGGACTAAACAAAGAACACAATAAATTCGCAATAGCCTTCGCCGACGACCTACTAATATACATAAAAAACGCTAAACCCTCCATAATAAAAACACAACTTCAAGAAACCTTCGCCAAAATTCAGGACCACCTCCACACCTGGAAACTAAAGATCAACACAAATAAATGCGAAACAATTCTATTTCGACCTTACATATCGTACATCTCTAAACCAAATAACGATGTACGCGTACACTCAAAAAACTTCCACTTATATAACAATACTAACCAACAGGAAAAAATCGCCCATAAAAAGGTGGTGCGCTATTTAGGAATACACATAGACTTCCAATTAAATTACAACAACCATATACACATACAGATAGACAAAGCGCAAAAAGCATTCGCAGCCAATAAACGCCTCTTCTATTCAAAAACGCTAAGCGCAAATTCTAAAATCACCTGCTACAAATCACTAATAAGACCGATTCTAACCTACGGCTGCCCCATATGGTTCAACACAGCCGCATGCTCCATGGAAAAGCTGAGGATCTTCGAAAGAAGATGCCTCCGCGCCTGCCTAAATAAATACAGATCCCCCGAATCTAACTACACTAAACTGATCAGGAACCAAAAACTCTACGAACTCGCCAATCTAATCAGGATAGATCTATTCATCCTCAAACTCATCCGAAACCACTGGGCAAACACCCGCAAAATAAAAAACAACAGCCTCATAAATAGCTCAACCTACCCCAACCCACAGTACTATAAAAACACGCGCACCACCGGATACACACCACCGGAATCATTCATCTACTTGGATAACCTAGGCTACATTCAAAACCGCGATAATACGCCCCTAATTTACCACTCCCACAGAAAAGCCGACGACAAAAGAATTCTCTACCCACCCACGAACACTAACATCAGCCACGTAAAATTCAACGACAAATTGTCAACGATAGATCTTAAAGACAACCACCGCAGGGACACAAAAAAATACTGGTGGCTATCCGAATAACAACCCAAACCTTAACTCTAACCCTACCAACAAGAATACCAAGTATATTTATAAATACAAACAATCTAACGAACCCCCTCCGAAGAAAAACTCCAAACCCTACCCGCCCCTTAGCCACAAGCAACAAATTACCCCTCCCCCCCAGCGCATGCTTACACTAACAATATAAATGTAAAACAATGTAACACTAGTCAACATAAGCACTGTAAATAAAATAAAACACCCAACCCCCTTCCCCCCATCCTACCAACCCACCTACACCCCCACCCTACCTCCTACTACCAACAAAGACGACTGTATAGTTTACGTGCCTTTCTATACACAAACTAACACACCCACTTGCCCAAGCTAACCCTTAACCTCATATCATAAATAGCGTTAAGCGCAGTAATGTAAATCTAGTAATAAGATCGCGAGTGCTCAGCGCTAGAGCCATCGATCTCAACCTTAAGTCTCCTATCACTCGATATTCTTTTGTACGTTTAAGATTACTGTAGCTCTTCTCTTTTGTATATACTTTACCTATTTATTATTTTATCTCCTTGTACTGGCACAATAAACGTATTTAAAAAAAAAAAAAAAAAAAAGGTAGCCAAGTGAGATGGTGTATGGCTTGCGCCGTAGAGGTCTCGGGTTCGATTCCCGGTTAATTGACATTTTTTTTATTATTTGTGGTTTCATTTTGGCGACACTGTGCACGTTTCTGGATGATAACTAGTTCTTTTCAAATGTTAATAACTTTGAAACAGTATATCTTTACAATGCGTGTGCTGAACATGCGGTCCACAGTGTTTATGATCAGATTAAACTGCATTCGCTTATCCACAACCAACTACGAGCACCCATATATTCAAAAATGTTAAGATATGCATGGTATGCTTCAAAATTAATTCCATGCCGCGAAATATTCTTTAACGTAAACCAAGTAGCTTTTCCCGACGAAGTTAAGAAGAAAATGTGTCCATGTAACAAACATTCATTTATTGTGTGTGCGTGGTGTCGCACTTTCCTGTGTTTCAATTGCATGTATGACAACTATCATCCAGAAACGTGCACAGTGTCGCCAAAATGAAACCACAAATAAAAAAAAAATGTCAATTACCCGGGAATCGAACCCGAGACCTCTACGGCGCAAGCCATACACCATCTCACTTGGCTACCAATCTTCTTCAGGATCCTTCTCTATCTATAGAAGATATGACCTTACATTGAAGGTATGTAACTTTAATTGTTAATATCTTTAAAGTTTCTGAATAACTACACCTAATATTTTACGTAGACCATCAGGAGCCTGTGTATTATCAACCTGCAAAAGGACATTAAAATCCGAGTCGACAAGTTGAGAGTCTTCCCTCGTTAGCTCTGGACGAACTGTACAGGAACGGCCGAGTAAATATAGTCCAAATTATATCGTGTTTGGTGTCATTTTAATCAGAAAATTGTCAGCTATGCTATGTAAAAATTTCATAATCACATTAGCCAAATTGGTTGACTCTAGCTATTGAATTTTTTTAAATTTTATCGTTAAGGCGCTTGATTGGCCCTTTAACCTCTTACATTTAAATTAAATTAACTTATTTTTGTTTTGTGAAGGTAACCGATTTAGCCAATGAGTGGCTGAAATATGAAATTATATTCTTTCGAGACTGTTAACTTTCATTTCTATAACTCAACAGCTGCAGCTTTAAACATTTTATGCAAATCTATTATACGTATCTTCTAATACTGAAATCAAGTATCAGTTTTTTTTTTTAATATTTTAAGTACATGTTCTTCTAGGAAGTCTCCCAGGTTCTCAAGTGTCTACTTTTCGACTTTTGATTCTTCAAATCGCTCCCAGTTCTGTAACTAGAGAAGGGATGCTTATCTTGTTTATATAAACAAGTTTAAGCTAGCATCAGAGACCGTCTCTAATATGCATCAGTTTGTATTCAGTTTTCGATTCGAGACGCACGTTTATTTGCAGTTAGGTGAAACGTACAGTGCTTTTGGGAAATATCATTTGTAAGTTTTAGAAGTTTATATTGTAAAAATGGAAGCATTATCAAGAATAATATATTGTCTAGAAAATGAAATAATCGTCGTGTGTTTCTACGTCAATTAGGGGAAGAACTTTGTTTTCCAACAATTCGATTGGCAAATGTTCCAATTATGAGACGTCTTTCCACAAAATTGGCAATACAAAGCATGATACATTGGCAAATAGAAATAAATGAAATCCTTCTACTTCTACACAAGAACACGACGCCAGTGGAAGGAAAATAATCGTGTGATCCGGTTATGTTAGGCTAATCCCGAATAGGAGCGACGAAAGACACGAAACGCTTGCCGCAAGTGCGACCGTCCTATTTTTGTGCTTTAGCGCGCAAATGCTATACTATAGCAATATGCAGAAATTGTCCACAGAATTGTTAAATATCGTAATGTAACAAATAAATAAGTCATTTTAGTTGAAGATTGGTCCATGTTTATGTGCACAGAACATCTAACAATCACGTCTCTTATATGGGTACCCGGATACACGTTTACCAAACAAGCGTAAAAATATGTTTAAAGCTTTATAACTTACAAAATTGCGATGTCTACGTAACAACATCCAAACAATGGGGACCCACAGGGGTTTTACGATATTGTTACCACAACATAAAAAATTCTTGTAGGAAACATAGATCTTGTTCTAAGAGAGAGAAACATTGCGTCCAGTGTCTGGCTGCCTTGTTCCGTAGTGTAGGAGGGGCTGGTCGGAGGTTTTTGGTCAGGTGCTTCTAAATAACCGCTTACTCGTAACAGTGAAAGATGCTTTGTTCGTGGTCTGTGGCCTCCTTGGCTGCTAAAGGCTAACTGCCTAAAAAAACATGTGCTGGCAATTTCTGCGTGCGCCGTGGCAACGCGACGCCACGATCGCTTCCTCGAACTCCGCGGCAGGGTACATACAATGTACGAGGCGCGATCGCCCGTCGACTACAGTAGCGTGGTCTCTTCGACTAACCATACTCCGATTGGCGGGTCTAAGAGTAATGCGCTATGTCTATCCTTGTTCGAAACCGCTCACTTCGCCTGTACACCACTCTGATTGGCGGATCTAAGAGTGACACGCTATATCTATGGTATCCACGGCGCGTATGTCCTCCAACACCAACGCTCTAGCAGCTAGCCTAAGTAAATACTATACGCACACAGCAAAAGCTAAATAAATGCAAGAGAGATTGGGACCAAAAATTGAATTTAACCAGCCGAGGTGTCGAGTCTATGATTCATGCGCCTCAAGCCGAGTGTCGACGTAGAGACGGACAGAAGCAGAGGTACGGCTCCAGAAAAATTTTAGCCTTTGTTTTAAAATTGTGTAAAAGGAAACGAACGTATATCCGACACTGCGGGAGCGACAGTGGTTTTTCTCCCTCGCAGCCTCGCGTGCAGCTTTCTATGTGCGCATGCGCAGCCAAACACCACACCGCTGGTTCTGTGCAACGCATAATTCCATGCAAAGATTTTTGTATCTTTTTCATAAACTGCGGGATGGTTACTGACATTAAGCTTAAGGATTACATATTGTACAAGTATGAAGAAAGAATTAAAGAAAAAAAGATTCATTACATTAAATGTTATCGATAATATTAAGTGGATATACGGGATGCGGCAGTTCCATAGTGCTTATACGCGAGCCGCTACTGCGCGAAACACAAGTGAAATATTTGATTCGACAAAAGTCACACGAGATTCGATCTGATTTTGGATCTTACTTACAAATCATTACGAGATTGGAAGTTAATTAGATCAATACGATATTATACCTGCAGACGGTCACTGAGATAATAAAATTATCTAAAATCTTAAACATCGAGGGGACATGGTGATTCAATACAAAATAGCAAAAAGGCAGGGCAATTTAAACATATGCAAGCAGCGTTGATCGATGCAATTTTGCCATTGCAATTATATCTTAGACTAGTTTCTATCATAAGTGTTTGTTCGTATAAATCATTCTCCACAAGTAGGCAGTGTCGCCAACATAGCTGACATAGTTGGATTTTGTAATGGTATTTAAACCTTCAAAGACGACTGTCATAGGTCGTATGACTTAGACCACCCCATTTTCACATGCCGTCGACATCGATGCGTCCTATAGACCAACTCTTTTTCACATGCCGCCGATATCCATGCGTCGCATAGACCACCTCGTTTTCAGGAATATCGGTGCGACCAATGTTAATTCGACCACGAAAGTTCTGTATTCCTCCTTTTTCTTAATGAAACTTTCACTAACGTATTCGTGAGGTTTTTCTGATTAAAACGAGACCAAAGGCGATACAGTTTGAATTATATTGACTTGTGCTTTGTGGTACGTTTTTAATCAGTATCGACAAGTAAATACAATTCGAACAATATCGCGTTTGGTCTCATTTTAATCAGAAAAATCTGGGAAATACGTTAGTAAAAGTTAAATTTAGAAAAATTAATAAACAAAACAGTTTATTGTTTAGTTGAAATCTAGAATGATTAGTGGATGCCGACACCGTCCGCACCGAAAGAATATTCGACGAGCTCGCCATCGTTGGGCGGTTAATTATAGAAGAATATATAGCGAGAGGACGATATGGTCTCGAAATTAATATAGAACAAAATAGGATACAATTATCCCGTTGGGGAAGGGGTCAGTTGATGATTTCCGGTTAATCAAGGTCAAGCATTTTAACAGAAAGTGTATTCAATGCCCCATTTAATTTTATAGCCGTAATATTGATACATCTAGGTGATATAAACTAGTATAAATTGCTACATTCCCCGATATATGTATCTGTATTTTATAAGATATATATTTAACATGTATATAAAGAAATATATATTTAGTTGTGAAGTTATGTAAGTATTATGTCAGTAGAAAGTTATAAAGTATATGGAATTGAATTCGAAATATTTTATTAGATGGTGTAACCATTACTCAACCCCTTGCACTATTCGAAACCTCGGGAAAAGTCAGCCCAAACGCGGCTGACTCGAATATCGCGGTGAGTGGCGAGCGGTGGAGCGCGCGTGCCGAAATTTGAGACCTATTCTTAAGACCGAGCGCAAGGTAGTCGTGCCCGTATTTACTTCACGCGATGGAAACCTTGTGAAATTCAAATGAACTTGAATCAAAAACTTTTAAAAAATACTTTAATTATTACATAAGATGAAAACAAATTCTGATTAATTATAATAATATAATTAAGTACTAACAAAATAAAAATATGTAAAAGCAAATCCACGGTAGTAGTGTTTGAACATCAAACATAAAACTGAAAAATGCAATATAAATAAACAATTAAATATCAACAAATTATTAAATTGAAAAATACTTATAAGTATAAATTTAATATTCTTGCATGGTGTGATATTTTCTAAAGCATTCCGGTACATGCAAAGCCACCTTACAATTACTACATTCCAGCTTGTTTCGCTTCGTTTTTTGTGTTTGTAACACACTTTACAGATCCTAGTTGGGTGCTCCTTACTAGGCGTTGCACCAATATGTTTGGGAAAATGAGCCCAATATTGCGCCTGTAAGCGCATTGTTGTTTGAATTTCTGCTGATTCGAAACGTGTGCACCTCGTATAAAGAATGGTATAAACTGAAGATCAGAACGTGCTCTCTACACGGGCACACACAATCCCATTCGAGATGTTTATACTTGGTCCCAAACTAAGATTACGAGTCTGACTCGTGACATCCATGTTTGGCCTAAAATTTTCATCACGAGTCAGACTCGTCAAAATAGTGCAAGGGGTTAATACTGCTGTTTCTCGTTTCTCGGTGCATTATGAACGCGTAATGCGCTAGCTAAAATCTCAATTAAGTTTTACGGAATCTGAATATTCGTCACCGTCTGCATCTCCATCTACAGGATCCTTCAACACGTAACAGGAGGCCAACACCACTTTACCGTTTTGATATTTCACAACAATTTTGACTCTTCGCTCATATCTTGGGTCGTATCTCTCATAAACTGTTTCGTAACTTGTGGAACCTAGCATTCGAAATACTTGCAAGGTTTTCAATTTGGTCAGTAGAGAATTTATAAGTTGAAAATATTCCTCGATCGAGAGAACGGTGCCCGTTGCGGGAAGCAATCTATGACTGTAATAGTGATAGATGGCCGAAAAAGTGCTCCTGAAATTGGGTTCACAACTGTATTGAGTTATTTCTTGCCATAAATTCTGAAAGGTCTCCAGAATATCGTTTATCAATGCCCCCATGTGTGTTCCCATCACGATACCATAAAGGATCTGTTCCCTGCGTTCGTTGTACGAATCAGTCGTCGTACCGTAGTATCTGTCGAATCCTTCGCGTTCAGCCACTTGGTCACCGATGTAAGAGCTAACGAATTTCGCCAAGCTGATGAAATTGTGAAACGTCACGGCATCGTCTATTGGTATATTGTCTAATATTACCAAGACAATCGTAACTGTTTGTTTCAAATGACCGAGCTGTATTAACATTCGAATAAGCTTTTCTAATTCTTTTTTCTGCCGCTTCACAAGACCTTTAAAAGGGTAACGCATACCGATAAGTACATCGTCCAAAGATTCCACGTCGAATATTCTCAGAAATAGCAACCAGAATTCTTCAGATCCAGGTTCAGGTTCAGGCTGATCCTTTTCATGATCCCCTCGATCATTCCCTCTGTTATCCCTCGGCGGTTGCGATCCTGACCCACTCGTCCCGTCGGAATCTTCGTCATCCCGCTTACCGTTGCCTTGCCTATAATTGCTGCAACGTGAAAGGCGTGACCGTATTTTTCTCGCGATCTCGACCTGGACGTACAGTGCTGCGGTGCCTATTATAATTTCAGACTGCGACGCAATCAGCGACCTCATAAGCTGAGTCCCCACAGACTTGCCGGCAGAATCAATCATTGTTCCAGCGGCGTTTCCGGCGCCGCACAAAGAATACGCCGCGTATCCGGATAACGCGTCCGCACCTATCAGAAGGGTCGTGTCAAGCACAGAGCCGATAGGAACTTGACCATCCTGGATATCGGTGACAATATTATTGATACCAGCTATGATCCCTTGCGGTTGGTTCGTAACGATGGTCGCGACGGCGTCCGTGGCGATGCCGGCGCCCACGCCGCCTAACGCACTACCCACGGGTCCTCCAGCGACCCCCCCAAGAGCGCCGCCAACGGACACCGCCACCGCCCTGGTACATTCATACGTCGCCGACGTACCCGGTCCGATATCGTTGGGGCCTAAACGGGCGAGGGATGTTGCGATCCCCACGCCCGCTATAGAGGTCAGTGCACTTGGAAACATATTTGGAAAACCGTCGATCTTTTGTACGCAGTGAAAAATTTATGCCCTCCACCAGCTGTGCGAGGACGGCAGTCCGGAAATCCCACGATCGGATTGGACGTCGTCCGAATCGGACATGTCGCGCCACTTGGCAATTATGTCATCCAGAATGTGGATGGTCTCTCGCACGTTGGCTCGTGAAAGTTCGCTAGAAAGAGTGGCGTTCGCGGATCCCGATGGGAAATTGCCGTAGCCGTCGACCAAAAACTGCAGCGCCGATCTCTTCCTGAGGATAGAACTGTCCAGTCTGGTCCTGAAGACGCACCCCTCTCTTTCGATGTTTATTTGTATAGGTAGGATGACGTCCTTGACGAGAGTACCAATTGTTCTCTTCTCTTCCTCCGTGAACTGCGATCCGCGTTTGCCTATCTCGAATATTAAATTTAGTGTCCTATCGGCCGCTGCGTTGCTCTTGCGAGAGGCATTCGGGGAATCGTATCCGACAGTTTTCAGTTCTTGCAAGTTACGAACTAGCTGCGGTATCCTGGACGACATCCCAATGGAGAGAGCAAAATCTGCAATACATACAAATGTAAGAAAACAACCGACATTCACGGGAACGTTTCGGAGAAAAGTAGTGCGCCCCTGAAACTGTCAACTAACGAGCCGCTTGAATGGTTTGAACTTTCAAAAATGCTCATCATGCGTACCTATGTCATTGTATAAGAACAAGGACAAAATGGCGGCGTGAGCCTTTCTTCGATCAAAAGGACGGGAATTAATATTGCGCCAGTTCCTGCTGTTCGTTTCGCCGAAGTAGTTTTGAAATATCAAATTATATTGAATTTTAAAAGGGTTCCGTGAAAAACTTTAGCAATTGTTGTTATAATATATGTACATTGGCTGATGGGTGGAGCTGACTTTGTTGTTGCTCACTAAACTAGCTGATATTTAGGATTTAACATATCATTATCCTAATCTTATCTTGTATTACCTCCGAACCAGGATGAAAGGAACATAGTCGCCGAATTGAAGAATATTTTTCAGATACAGTACTGTGCAAATGTCTTGGGCCACTTACATTAGATCCAGTTTCATTAAACTTTTTCATAATCCCCCTCGTAATAAATAATCATTCGGTATCTATCTGTAACTGATTTTTTTGCCATTACACTTTTTATATTTCAATATCTTTAAAATGGATCAATAGTGTTACGGCACCCGAATACGCTACGCGTAAACCACTGAACGTTATAGATTGTGTACATTGGAACGTTGGTTGCAAGTCAAAAGTCGAAACAGAAGTGAAATATCGGCAATAGAAATGTCCGCAGTCAATATTTTTGCCTGAAATGCTCGCAGAAGCGACTCTGGCTGCATACAAAGTAACAAGTCCCTTCTTTTACTACATTTTCCAGTAAAACACGTGCACATATTGTAGTCTACAACACGGTAACAAATAAGCATCATTAACGTTGATTGATTTAGAAAACAAATGTTGCGCGGTGGCCTAAAACTTTCGCATAGTACTGTACATATTTCCATAAAACCTAAAGAATATTTCTAGAAAATAGTCAAGGGATTTTGTTTTAGTTATCGCATGTTAAAAGTTATTTAATATCACACTGACTTTGTATAAATTCTATAAAGATATAGTTTCTGTTTTTGCCATTTCTTAAGGTTTCTAAGCCACTAGTTCAGCAATACCCAACTGAAATCGCTTACAGGGCCGAACAAAATCTTACTAGTCTCTTGTGGCTCGCACATACAAACAGGGAAATTAATAGCAATTATACTTTATTTCCTTTATACACATACTTCATTTAATACATATTGTCAACACAATTATAAAACAAACATCAATTCAATTTTAATGTGAAGTATAGGCAAAATTCTATGCAGTAGTAGCAGCAGTTTTCACAAATATCTCGAAAACTAAAAGAGTTCGACATTTTCGTCAAAGAAGAAGCTTGTTCAAAATCTTCATCCCGACAACATATTCGAAATCATCGGAATCGTGGTGGGGGACGCTAGCAACAAGTTTAGCCGAATGAATTAAAATAATCAATTTTTCTGATTAAAATAAAACTAAACGATATACCATTTGTCACAACGCATTGTGCTTCACTTATTGAATGATGTAAATATGAACCAAATTTTATCGCGTTTGGACTAATTGTAATCAGAATAATGTCACAAACATATTGATAAAAATTGCCAAAAAAAAAAGCTGAAACTAAAAAGGTTTGCGGTGCATTGGTATCTGATTCAACACAAGAGCCTATTCGCCTTCTGATCTTTGCCGATTGTCACAGTCGCAGCTTCTCTTTTTTCTTCACTCACAATCCTTTTCTGCGTCCGAAACTTACTACCAACAACTAAATCAGTAAATATAGTCGAAATTATATCGTCTTTGGTGTAATTTTAATCAGGAAGATGTCTTTCGCGGCAAAAATTTCATAAGAATAGAATGAGAAATACCAAAGTACACCTCCCAATGGTGGGGATAGATACTTCGCTGATATAATACGAATTGCATTAAAAATTAGAGGCACTAAAAAATTCTGTGATTTTATCCCGCAATGAAAATTTGGGACAGATGTTTCGACTTTCTGTACGTACCTGACATAAAAAACGATGCGCTTAAAAACTAGAGGGCGTGCACGAGACAATGAAGTAATTTACCGAAACAAACATCACTGACGATGCTGAAGAACACAGCAACGGTTGAAAACTATTATTTGCACTGGCGCAACACGAAACTTGTTAAGCAAGTTTGTCGCAGCTTCGATGATCAAAACCGAAGAGAGCAATGCAAATCGTCCTTGCCAAAAAGTGATCGCCGATAATGCTACACCTAATTTGCGGCGGTTGTCGACAGGGATCCAGTCCAACAACCCCACTCAGAGATGGCACCATCGATCACTCCTGGAGAGGTCGATAAGCCGCGAAATTTGGTAAGTCGCCGCTGCAGAGCTGCAGCTCGAGAAATCTCAAGGTCATACGTAGATTATAGCGTCAGTAAATTTGCTAAGACATAACTCACTTTCTCTCTACGTAGAAGTTGTATGTAGTTAAATACATGTGCAGATACAAAAATTCAGTATAATATTTGTAGCATCATATGCGAAAAATTCACTCTGTTTCTAATAACAACGTCTTGACCTAACCGTGCACTTCTCACACTAATCGTAAAAGCGTTCTGAATCCCTGCAATAAAGAATCACGTCTGTGGTCTGCGACAAGAGGTCTTTTGGTTACGTTATTTCATATAATCAGTGTATAAAGGAGAATATATTTGACATTTATAGATATAAATTCAGTTGGACTTGCATCTTTTATTATAAATAAATTTGTTTAATTTGATCACCCTGGCATTTTCTGCTTCTATCAATAATATAAAATAATTAAAACATAAATCACAGGTTGATTTCTGCCCGCTTTATTGCATGGATTTATGTATATGTATATTTATATGTAGGATCTACTAAAGAGACAATGGTTACAACAATGGAGACAATGGAGGCAACTTACGTCAACAATGATTTTCTTTCTATTGGATTATGAATTTTGTATAGCAAATCCGTACGGTACCACGTATTAATACGCACTGCAGAGTACAGCTTATCTTACGGACTCATAATGCCCAACGTGACTCACCTAACGCCGAAGAACCGAAGAACGCATATTTTAGCGACCTCTAGTTATCAACGATAGCCATGCGAAGTGCAACTCTCTGCGGAAATCGTAGAGTGCAGCTGGAGCTGGGTCTCTTTATAGTACCACTTGATATCACTGATATTATATCAAGCATCGATACAGGAAGTCATCATTTTTGAGGCGCGAGTTCCCGGAACGTTTCAGCAATTTGTATATTTGAATGATGCGCATGCGCATGTAAGAACACAAACAATCGAGCAGATAACGTGGCGCGATTTTCAACAGAACAGACTCGTAGTGATCAAACTTTGTTGCTAACTCTGCTAGACATTTTTTAAACGGACGAATGGTGACACATATACCGCCAATACGGCATACGTAGATTATAGCGTTAGTAAGTTTGCCAAGACATAACTCACTTTCCCTCTACATAGAAGTTGCATGGGTAAAACTACAGAAATAGTACTACCTCACCGATTTCGATGATTTTTGAATATGTTGTAGAACTGAGTATCTAAACAACTTTTTCCTATGCATATAACCGCCGCTCGGCCTTAGTTTTCGAGATACTGGCAAGAAACTGTAGCTACTACTCCGCTGAATTTTGTCTATACGTGCACGCTCGTGCCAAAGTGTTGGGTTGTCGCATATCCGGCAGCCGGCGCAGAATCTGTATACCGGGTGAACTCATTAAAATTGTACCTCTAGAACTACATAGATATATCATATCAGATTTGGTATTGGCGGGGCACCCCCGCACCACCTCCCCAGGAAATGCAAACCCAAACGTAACACGAATCTAATTTTCATTTAATCAAATATGAGTTTGAGTTAGGTTTGTGTTAGATTTTTGATGGAAGGGGTGGCGCGTTGCCACGAGCGTGCACGTATATGCAAAATTCAATGCAGTAGTAGCTACAGTTTCTTGCAAATATCTCGAAAACTAAGGCCGAGCGGCGGTTATATGCATAGGAAAAAATTGTTTAGATACTCATTTCTGCAACATATTAAAAAATCAACGTAATCGGTGAGGTAGGTAACCACTTCCGCAGTTTTATCAAAAATTCTTATATCTTGTATGGACTCGTTTAACGATTTATAATGGGTCGGAAAAATTGCATCATGAAATTGCATCATGAAAGGAGTGTGGTGGAAGATTTAGCGCGATTTAGATTATTTTATAATCTAAATCACCGCGATTTAGATTACTTTATAAACGTTAGTCTTCTGCAGTTTTATCTCATAAATGACATCAACACGAAGGAGATAAGGAACGGCACTTACAATTAGCTACATTTATGAATGAGAAATAAAATAAAAGCTAAAGTTGCCTGCAGTGTTATTTTAAATAGGCGATCTTAAAACATTTAACAGGATTACACGAGTGTACCTTTACATTACTATCCAGTACTGGACGAATTTATTATGATTTTTGGGATATACAGGTATATACACACACATAATAGGCTTAGGTATAAAAATCGATTATTTCTCACGTCTATTTTGAAACACATTTACAATATTTCAAATATTCCTGAGATGTAATCGATTTATTCGACCTTGGAGTGCTACGCATTGATGAATTTACCTCTTTCTATAATTCAGATGATATGTGTAATTATGTATGGAACTAGGGTAATGTTTGAACATTGTAAAAAATAAAAGAGTGCTGAAATAAGAAAATGCCCCTGAGAAGGCAGGATCGAAGGTGTTTGAAGGATCAAAAATATTAGTCTTCTGGGTTTTAGATTAGTCTCAACAGTAGCACTCAACTATGCGCCCGCGGTGGAAAATCAATGCTCAATCGATGTAGGAATCGACGCCAAAGTGAACCTATGACTCACACTTTCAATAGACCGCGGTCTATTCCGAGAATAGCTTTGTAGCAGCTTTTGTAGAAGAAGCCACGTGCTATCATTCGAGAAAGAAACCTATTGCTATCGTTATTCGTCTCCGATTTATTTATTCGCGCTAACATAACCTCTCCCAGCGAATCACCTATAAAGGTCCAACACAAATAACTCAACCAAACATGTATTCAAGGAAATTCAAGCTTTATTTATATACGAAGTAGGACATATTTTGTACCCTTAGCAGGAACGCATTTATTTATTGCCCAAGGCTGTCGTTCATTAAAATCTTCTAAAAATATATAAAGGCGGGTCCACACTTGTTACCTCGCCTCACACCGTTACCAGGATAAGTACCTAGTCAAGTGGCCTGGCAGAGGTTTGGGAGTAAATGTGGAGTGTTTCTTGCTTCCTCGCATCGGTACGCGTTACTTGGTTCGGCTGATTGGAAAGTTGTCGGTATTGCAACCCGCTCCAAAGGAGCCAGTGAGATGTCCTATATATGTGCACTCGTCCTTGCGTCACTGCCAATGTGTTGCGACGCTGTTCCTATGTATTGTAGACCCTTTAGGCTTGGGAGATATGGCTCATTGGGCTTATGGCTATGAGATAGTCGGACCCCCTTGGTGACGTAGGGGTGAGTGCTAGCTGAGTTCGACCCTCGGTCAGGTTTATGACGTGGTCGGAACTAACGCTATTTTTGCGGAGTAATTTTTAGCCTTTCGACCATCTGAGTGCAGGATTGAGATGGTAAGGATTAGAATAAAAGAATACAGTAATGTCTCGATTAGTGTGCCTCGCTCGGGACCGAATGTGAATACTAATCGTGTGCAGACACGATTCTCGAGCGAGTTCGGGTCCCCTTTGATGTTATGGCAGCCGAGATACGGGGCAGCGTTCCAGGAAAAAAGCAAGTTTAAATACCCGTGTACGTGAGAAGACACTACCGCGATCAAAATCTGAGATTAAAACTTGTTCATTTTTGGTCCGTTTTAACTGAAATTTGATCAAAGTGTTCGTTACAATATCCTGATTAAAATGATACCAAACACGATATGGTTTGGACAATTTTTACTTATCACGGCATTAATAATTTTATTCTCCTCTATTATTATTTTCAATAACAACTAGAATATGTGTATATTAGTTAACGGCAATAAGGTAATTAGTAGTGAGATTGTAAATTTGGAAGTAAACTCTCGAATCGAGAGTCTCTTAATCCTCTTAAACTTAAATTGCTATATTTAGATAATGGCAAAATATTGTTGTATCGACAATTATTCTCGTTCCTGTGACATTACATTCGGCGTTCATAAGAGTTTACAATCTTTACTAATAAGAAATTGTAAGAATTTATATCTACTTTTTTGATAAAGAAACTACGCAGAGAAGAGAGCTGGGTCATTCATCGCATCAATAATAATAAGTAAATATATGTATAGTTCCAAAATATGATTCTATCGGTATCGGAAACAATAAAGGGGAATAAAATTATGAATACCACATAAGTAAAAATTATCGAAATCATATTGTGTTTGGTGTCATTTTAATCAGGAGATTGTAACGAACATTTTGGTAAAATTTTATTAAAAACGGTCCAAAAATGAACAAGTTTTAATTTTAAATCTCGCTTGCATCAGTGTTGGCTCTCACCGACATTCGATCTGGGTTCAGATTACCTGCTCGGCGCTTCACGCTTCACTGGTTCCAGGGGGGACCACCCCAAGTAGTGGGGATAGAAATGAACACTAATCGTAAACACAATTTTGAACACTAATCGAGACATTACTGTACATGGTAAAACGCCATGCAATTTCAATCGACACATCGGTTTCCCTGTTTTAATACAATTAACGCCATTAGTATTGATCGACAGACACGACAGTGATCAATGCCGCTATTGCGTCTATTGATATATTTATCAACAAAAAGTTCTTTGTGAAATATTTTTATAAGTATTTTTATATTTTTATAAATAATGAAGATTTATTATATACGACTTAGAAATTATTCTTATACTAGAATCATCAACTTTAATCAACCTAAGGTGGCCAAAGGTGGCCAGAAAAGATACAAATTTAAGGAAAGCTATAACTATTCAAGAGCGACTCAAGTACATCCTTTGGAGCTGGTCAGTATACCGACAGCGGATGGAACGGCCGAACCAAGTAAAAAGTAACGCTATAAGGTAACAGGACACACTTCACATTCCTTCCTAGACCTTTTCTAGGCCACTTGACTAGGTAACACAACCCGGTACGGTAACAAATGTGGAAGTATTTTTACGTGCAGAAGACTAGGAAATGGATCCCACGCAGAACCTCGTTACCAAAAACTGATGTAACGGGTGACAGTAACGGGCCTAGGTAACAAGTGTGGACCCGCCTTAAGTGGATTACGACTCATACTACAAATACATATTACCCATCGTTCATAGTTTGGCTTTATGTTATTTCTTATAAAATATATATTACATACATTATTTATCCAGCATATAGGTATGTGTACAGGGTGGCCGAAAACCCAGGGAACATCGGGAAATGGGGGGTAGCTGCAGTGATTCTGAACATGTTCTTTAATGCGGATAACACAGTAGTGCCAACGCTCACGCTGCGACGCAGAATAACACAAGGGCCGATGTTGTCCTGTGTGATCGGTTTCTGACGATGAATTTCCACTAATTTTGGAGCAGGAACAATAAATTGTTTTTAAATAACCCTAGATTTCACAGTGGAACGTGAAAGTGATTGTGAAGTAAAGTGATCGTGCAAGGATATTAACCCGGCCTTAACTTCAGCTGTTGAGCGTTGCCTTGGTCAGGATTCGCACAATGTTAAGCAGGTTAATTCGTGGACGAATGGGTAGGTTTTTCATAAGTAATGAAACACTTTAGCCCTTTCGGATAATGAATAAACGTATCGAACACAGTTATTAGACGAGTTATTAGTTTATTTCTTCTTATTGAATAGGCGAAAATTCCAGATTAACCTTGCTCAAAGACGATGTAACACGCCATGACAATGCGCTCTTTCACGACTACGACCGTCGGCGATTAATTAAAAGAATAATTAATTGATTTCTTATTTATAAATAACGAATAATTCCACATTATTCTTAATTAAGACAATGTAATATTTGCCGTAAGCTTCACGATCGACCGCAGCTGATTGGTTCTCGCGATCGTGTAAAAGCAAAATATAGGGGTATTGTTCCAAAAGCACAAGTACCGAGTGTTTCGAAGTTGTATTTTATACTACAGGTATTAACTAGTTTCCGAGATAATAATGAAAAACTTTCAGTCCTGCATGGTTGAATCATGTTGTACTACAGTCAAGGTTGTTAAAAGTACTGCAATATTTTGATATTATTGAACTTATTCTACACTAAAGTAATATGTGTATATCGCAAACATATCAGATTTTGTAAGATCATGAAAATAACTGAATTCGCAGTATATCTGTCACCATTCGTTCATTTAAAAAATGTCTAGCAGAGTTAGCAACAAAGCTTGATCCCTACGAGTCTGTTCTGCTGAAAATCGCGCAACGTTATCTGCTCGATTGTTTGTGTTCTTACATGCGCATGCGCATCATTCAAATATACAAATTGCTGAAACGTTCCGGGAACTCGCGCCTCAAAAATGATGACTTCCCGTATCGATGCTTGATATAATATCAGTGATAACAAGTGGTACTATAAAGAGACCCAGCTCCAGCTGCACTCTACGATTTCCGCAGAGAGTTGCACTTCGCATGGCTATCGTTGATAACTAGAGGTCGCTAAAATCTGCGTTCTTCGGTTCTTCGGCGTTAGGTGAGTCACGTTGGGCATTATGAGTCCGTAAGATAAGCTGTACTCTGCAATACGTATTAATACAGTACCGTACGGATTTGCTATACAAAATTCACAATCCAATAGAAAGAAAATCATTGTTGTTGACATAAGTTGGCTCCATTGTCTCCATTGTTGTAACCATTGTCTCTTTAGTAGATCCTACATATAAATATACATATACATAAATCCATGCAATAAAGCGGGCAGAAATCAACCTGTGATTTATGTTTTAATTATTTTATATTATTGATAAAAGCATAAAATGCCAGGGCGATCCAATTAATCAAATTTATTTATAATATAAGATGCAAGTTTCGACTATGTTGTCGGGATGAAGATTTTGAACAAGCTTCTTTTTTGACGAAAATGTCGAACTCTTTTAGTTTTCGAGATATTTGTGAAAACTGCTGCTACTACTGCATAGAATTTTGCCTATACTTCACATTAAAATTGAATTGATGTTTGTTTTATAATTGTGTTGACAATATGTATTAAATGAAGTATATGTATAAAGGAAATAAAGTATAATTGCTATTAATTTCCCTGTTTGTATGTGCGAGCCACAAGAGACTAGTAAGATTTTGTTGGGCCCTGTAAGCGATTTCAGTTGGGTATTGCTGAACTAGTGGCTTAGAAACCTTAAGAAATGGCAAAAACAGAAACTATATCTTTATAGAATTTATACAAAGTCAGTGTGATATTAAATAACTTTTAACATGCGATAACTAAAACAAAATCCCTTGACTATTTTCTAGAAATATTCTTTAGGTTTTATGGAAATATGTACAGTACTATGCGAAAGTTTTAGGCCACCGCGCAACATTTGTTTTCTAAATCAATCAACGTTAATGATGCTTATTTGTTACCGTGTTGTAGACTATAATATGTGCACGTGTTTTACTGGAAAATGTAGTAAAAGAAGGGACTTGTTACTTTGTATGCAGCCAGAGTCGCTTCTGCGAGCATTTCAGGCAAAAATATTGACCGCGGACATTTCTATTGCCGATATTTCACTTCTGTTTCGACTTTTGACTTGCAACCAACGTTCCAATGTACACAATCTTTAACGTTCAGTGGTTTACGCGTAGCGTATTCGGGTGCCGTAACACTATTGATCCATTTTAAAGATATTGAAATATAAAAAGTGTAATGGCAAAAAAATCAGTTACAGATAGATACCGAATGATTATTTATTACGAGGGGGATTATGAAAAAGTTTAATGAAACTGGATCTAATGTAAGTGGCCCAAGACATTTGCACAGTACTGTATCTGAAAAATATTCTTCAATTCGGCGACTATGTTCCTTTCATCCTGGTTCGGAGGTAATACAAGATAAGATTAGGATAATGATATGTTAAATCCTAAATATCAGCTAGTTTAGTGAGCAACAACAAAGTCAGCTCCACCCATCAGCCAATGTACATATATTATAACAACAATTGCTAAAGTTTTTCACGGAACCCTTTTAAAATTCAATATAATTTGATATTTCAAAACTACTTCGGCGAAACGAACAGCAGGAACTGGCGCAATATTAATTCCCGTCCTTTTGTTTCAGTACTAGCGTCGCTACCCGTTTTAAAAGCGGCAATTTTCCTGATCGAAGAAAGGCTCCCGCCGCCGTTTTGTCCTTGTTCTTATACAATGACATAGGTACGCATGATGAGCATTTTTGAAAGTTCAAAACATTCAAGCGGCTCGTTAGGTGACAGTTTCAGGGGCGCACTACTTTTCTCCGAAACGTTCCCATGAATGTCGGTTGTTTTCTTACTTTTTCATGTATTGCAGATTTTGCGCTCCCCATTGGGATGTCGTCCAGGATACCGCAGCTAGTTCGTAACTTGCAAGAACTGAAAACTGTCGGATACGATTCCCCGAATGCCTCTCGCAAGAGCAACGCAGCGGCCGATAGGGCACTAAATTTAATATTCGAGATAGGCAAACGCGGATCGCAGTTCACGGAGGAAGAGAAGAGAACAATTGGTAGTCTCGTCAAGGACGTCATCCTACCTATACAAATAAACATCGAAAGAGAGGGGTGCGTCTTCAGGACCAGACTGGACAGTTCTATCCTCAGGAAGAGATCGGCGCTGCAGTTTTTGGTCGACGGCTACGGCAATTTCCCATCGGGATCCGCGAACGCCACTCTTTCTAGCGAACTTTCACGAGCCAACGTGCGAGAGACCATCCACATTCTGGATGACATAATTGCCAAGTGGCGCGACATGTCCGATTCGGACGACGTCCAATCCGATCGTGAGATTTCCGGACTGCCGTCCTCGCACAGCTGGTGGAGGGGATAAATTTTTCACTGCGTACAAGAGATCGACGGTTTTCCAAATATGTTTCCAAGTGCACTGACCTCTATAGCGGGCGTGGGGATCGCAACATCCCTCGCCCGTTTAGGCCCCAACGATATCGGACCGGGTACGTCGGCGACGTATGAATGTACCAGGGCGGTGGCGGTGTCCGTTGGCGGCGCTCTTGGGGGGGTCGCTGGAGGACCCGTGGGTAGTGCGTTAGGCGGCGTGGGCGCCGGCATCGCCACGGACGCCGTCGCGACCATCGTTACGAACCAACCGCAAGGGATCATAGCTGGTATCAATAATATTGTCACCGATATCCAGGATGGTCAAGTTCCTATCGGCTCTGTGCTTGACACGACCCTTCTGATAGGTGCGGACGCGTTATCCGGATACGCGGCGTATTCTTTGTGCGGCGCCGGAAACGCCGCTGGAACAATGATTGATTCTGCCGGCAAGTCTGTGGGGACTCAGCTTATGAGGTCGCTGATTGCGTCGCAGTCTGAAATTATAATAGGCACCGCAGCACTGTACGTCCAGGTCGAGATCGCGAGAAAAATACGGTCACGCCTTTCACGTTGCAGCAATTATAGGCAAGGCAACGGTAAGCGGGATGACGAAGATTCCGACGGGACGAGTGGGTCAGGATCGCAACCGCCGAGGGATAACAGAGGGAATGATCGAGGGGATCATGAAAAGGATGAGCCTGAACCTGAACCTGGATCTGAAGAATTCTGGTCGCTATTTCTGAGAATATTCGACGTGGAATCTTTGAACGATATACTTATCGGTACGCGTTACCCTTTTAAAGGTCTTATGAGGCGGCAGAAAAAAGAATTAGAAAAGCTTATTCGAATGTTAATACAGCTCGGTCATTTGAAACAAACAGTTACGATTGTCTTGGTAATATTAGACAATATACGAATAGACGATGCCGTGACGTTTCACAATTTCATCAGCTTGGCCAAATTCGTTAGCTCTTACATCGGTGACCAAGTGGCTGAACGCGCAGGATTCGACAGATACTACGGCACGACGACTGATTCGTACAACGAACGCAGGGAACAGATCCTTTATGGTATCGTGATGGGAACACACATGGGGGCATTGATAAACGATATTCTGGAGACCTTTCAGAATTTATGGCAAGAAATAACTCAATACAGTTGTGAACCCAATTTCAGGAGCACTTTTTCGGCGATCTATCACTATTACAGTCATAGATTGCTTCCCGCAACGGGCACCGTTCTCTCGATCGAGGAATATTTTCAACTTATAAATTCTCTACTGACCAAATTGAAAACCTTGCAAGTATTTCGAATGCTAGGTTCCACAAGTTACGAAACAGTTTATGAGAGATACGACCCAAGATATGAGCGAAGAGTCAAAATTGTTGTGAAATATCAAAACGGTAAAGTGGTGTTGGCCTCCTGTTACGTGTTGAAGGATCCTGTAGATGGAGATGAAGACGGTGACGAATATTCAGATTCCGTAAAACTTAATTGAGATTTTAGCTAGCGCATTACGCGTTCATAATGCACCAAGAACCGAGAAACAGCAGCATTAAGGAATGGTTACAACATCTGATAAAATATTTCGAGTTCAATTCCATATACTTTATAACTTTCCACTTACATAATACTTACATAACTTCACAACTAAATATATATTTCTTTATATACATGTTAAAGATATATCTTATAAAATACATATACATATATCGGGGAATGTAGCAATTTATACTAGTTTATATCATCTAGATGTATCAATATTACGGCTATAAAATCAAATGGGGCATTAAATACACTTTCTGTTAAAATGCTTGACCTTGATTAACCGGAAATCATCAACTGATCCCTTCCCCAACGGGATAATTGTATCCTATTTTGTTCTATATTAATTTCGAGACCATATCGTCCTCTCGCCATATATTCTTCTATAATTAACCGCCCAACGGTGGCGAGCTCGTCGAATATTCTTTCGTTGCGGACGGTGTCGAAATCCACTAATCGTTCTAGACTTCAATAAAACAATAAAACTGTTTGTTTATTAATTTTTCTAAATTTAACTTTTACTAACGTATTTGCCAGATTTTCCTGATTAAAATGAGATCAAACGCGATATTGTTCGAATTGTATTTACTTGTCGATACTGATTAAAAACGTACCACAAAGCACAAGTCAATATAATTCAAACTGTATCGCGTTTGGTCTCGTTTTAATCAGAAAAATTTCACGAATACGTTAGTGAAAGTTTCATTAAGAAAAAGGAGGAATACAGAAGTTTCGTGGTCGAATTAGCATTGGTCGCACCGATATTCCTGAAAACGAGGTGGTCTATGCGACGCATGGATGTCGGCGGCATGTGAAAATGGGGTGGTCTACGACCTATGACAGTGTTACGTAGGAAGTATTATTTTATTTCTTCCTTCTATTATGGCCTTATTTGGAAATGGAGGGTGCATGCAGTCGAGTCTGCCCCTTCCGCGACGTCGCGATGACGTGACCCTTTAGGGGAATCTTTCCGGACAATTGTTAATACGTTAATTTTTTTAAACGATATACATATTTTACGGTATCTCGTCAGGCCTTTTTGTTGGGCAGCATACATTTCCAATTCGTACAGATTAAGAAATGTGGATTTTGTAGTTGGCAATTAGACTGTAATATAACCAAAGAGTAGAAAATATACGCTTAATACCATCGTACGCATTTTCTCATTGAATCCCCTCTACCAATCATTAGCAGTAACTTCCCACCAAAAAGGCGTTGGTTTGTCCACGATTACCTTAACCTTCCTGTGACACCCGGTGATGAAATACGCACTGGCTGTCCGTAACTAACAAACTCTAAAATAACCGACCCTCGGCACCGCAGCTGTGCCCCCTTGCCCTCGGCTCGAAAAACAGCAAAGTTTATAACAATTTAAACTTTGAGAAGGCTTATACAAAAATAATTAAGAGTAATCAAGCTTGAACGTTTTTTACATGAATGCTTATACACTTGTTAACAAGACCATATAAGTTTCAAGTGCCACTTTTTGCCTCTTTTAATTCTGTGGGGATCTTAATAAGTCAATGCCCAACGTATTTTAGAGTTCCCGACGCGTGTATTTGCGTTTTTTTTTTAATTATAATATTCATGTTTTATTTATATTTCGTTCGTAACAATTATTTCTTATTATTTGTTACTATTTGTTAATAATTGTTAATAATCGTTATGATGATGTTATGTCACACAACTAGTTTGATCTTTTCGACTATAAAAATATTCATTATTTAAGTATTATACGCATTTTTTGAATTTAGTCCGGGACGAGATGAGACCAACGCGTTGCTGTAGGTAAGGTATATACTTTTTATCCAATAACAAAATGATTTTACAAAAAAAGTTTCAGATAAAAGTCAATCACCATTCAGCCTCCTACCAAATGTCAATATAAAAAATTTCTATTTAAAATTTAATTTAAAAATTTATAAAAACGTATAATGTTATACCTGACACAAAGACGAATTCAACGACCTATTATACTATTACCTTAAGACCAAGTGTTGAAATAACGCTAAAATAATTTTGGCCACGGAAAACGGATTTCCAGACCACTGTGCCGCGGTGCGCGCCGTTGCAGCTCCCCCTGTAGTTTAAAGACGGTAGCAGGTAGCCGAGGCGGATAGAAATCGCCCGTCCCGATTCGAGTTCCTATAACAATGGTCCTCCGTGTGTCCCGATTTCCGACAATTTCTGCACCAAGGTGGGCTTGACCAATGGGGGTTGCGTGAACAGTCCGCGCGTAAGTGGCCCCGTTTGCCACAACCATAGCATTCGCGCGGATCACTTTGTCTTACCTCCGACAGGTATATTCTCGCGTCTGGGCCGGGAGAAAAACTTTCGACGGTTTCCGTGACCCGCGACGCTGTTTTCACAGCGTCTTCGAAGTTCATAGGTCCCAACATATTGAGAAATCGCGTGGTACGCAGACCACCCACGAATCCCGAAAATGCCTCGGACTCGAGCATGCCTCTGTAAACGGCGAATATATTCGCGTCGTACTCTTCCCTCGCAGCTTCGATACCGTTCGTCAATATTTCGCGGACTCGCGCTCCAAACGCCGCGGTGCTCTCGCGCGCTCCTTGCTGCACCCTTTTCAAGTCGGCAATGATGTGACTTAGGGAAAGTTGCTCGCTGAAAGCGTCTTTCAGGTGGCCGACCAGCTCCTCGAGCGTGGCTGGTTCCGGATGTCCGCGGATCAACGCGTCGGCCTGTCCAACTATTTTGTTCCTAATATGGCTGAGGAGGAGCCACCTTTCCACGGGTCTCACCGAGCTATAGGCTCTCCGGCAACCGTTTATAAATCGCATGAGGGAACAGGAGCTACCATCAAATTGGGCGATCGCATCCACAACGAGATTTATTGCCGTATAATGCTCGTGCACGGAATTGGCGGGGAGTATTTCGGCGTTGGTTTCTTGGTCGCTGTAATATGAAGTGCCCGTACCGGGGAGACTGAACGCGTCCATCTCGCGGCTCAAGCTCAGAACTATACGCGAATCGGTGCACGGAGGGTTGCCTACCAGGGGTACGACGGGTAAAGGTACCGCAGGGACCGACGCTACGGGCAAGTCCTCGACCGTAAAGCGTCCACTACCGCCACTGGCAATACGGCGCATGCCTCTGCGTTTCCGCGACGCGACTCTTCTCGGGAACATAATCGGTACCGTGGTGTTTCGGGGAAATTATTTTAGAATCGCGGACTTGCTTTTCGCTGGGTTCTCGGAGAGCGGGCACTCGCTATTACGCACCGCCAACGCAAAATTCACCTTAATGTCTTTAATGTCACTGTGTTACCACTCCACTGCCCGCCCGTCGATAATGCGGCGTTCCTCCGACGTCTCCTTGGTCGATGAATCCCCGGCCAAGGGGTAGACCTTTGGTCGTGTTGTAATGTGGATTAAATTTCTTGTAGTCCTCCTTCCGGTCGTCTTGAATGGGCGTGCGACAAACCGGGATATTTGGCACGACCGTAGTTTATCGCTTCTCTCCGATACTTATCCTTGCCCCTGGGGAAACCGTGCAACACACAGGAGAGGGAGAATGCACCGTTCACAAACCGCCTGTAGAGGATGGATTCCCAAATTTATCCTCTTCACTTTTGACCGTCCCACCGCTATCACCAAAAAGATATAGCTATGTTGCGTATCTATTGGTGGGATTAGGTATTTCGTGTAGATTCGGGTCCCCGTGGGGCGCCGAACCAATCTGCTCGTGGAGAAGCGCGGAACAATCAAACTCAAATTATAGAATTAGAAAGAACCACTATTTATTCTATTATTCGGCGTGAAAGATATTGATAGTTTAAGAAATAAAGAAGTTCTGATGAGTCTTTCCAGTGCGGATCTGATTCTTCTTCCTGAGTTCCTTGCTTCCCCCTCTCCTTTGGTAGCGGCCAATGGGGTGGAGTCTTGTTGGGCCTTGAACCGCCCTTGGGCGCGTGGAGGTGGTAACAGTTTCGCTTTCCGGTACAGACGTTGGGGAATCGCGCGCAAAGGGGTGAGTGGCAAAACCCCGAGAAAATGCTGAACATCGAAAGGAAGCGTGCATAAAAAGGCGATATAGGAAAAAACCCAAGAAAACACGTGAAAGTCGCGGGGTAACGGTAAGTGGAGGGTCGTGGAAAAAACCCAAGAAAACACCCGAAAGTCGAAGAGTCTTACAGCGTTTCGTAGGAATACGCGTACAATAATTAAACAATCTACAGAGCGGTGTTGAACGGTGACTTTTTGAGTTTCGCTCCCGAGTTATTATCGCTATCGATAGTTACGATTATATTGTCGATCGTTAAGTCGATGTTACTATATAAGATATTAAGCCTGGCTAACGCGGTAGCGTAACAAGCATAATTGGAAATGGCTCATAGTTTCTTGCCTATAGAGTTAAATTTTCAAATTCAAATCTTTATTTTTTCCACCCAATGTCCAACGTTACCATAGGGTCGTCCCACTGTGGGCCGTCGGGATCTCTTTACTAGCCATCTGAAATCGAGTCGAAGGAACAGTGAAACTATTGAACGTAATTAAAACAGATTTGATAGCGCAGTAGAAGAGTAAACGTTTATCAAGTTTGTACATTCGAGTACAGTATAAGCTTCCTTTAGCCAAGATTTACCACAGGAGGGGAATCCTCCGATTTCTAAATGCTGAAATTTCCAAATTCGAAAGCTTTGAAATCCAAACGTACCCAGCCGGCCATCCCCTGACAGACTGGCAGCAGCTAGCGACAGAATCTGTCTACAGATCCGTAGCCATCTGTATCCGGCGTGTATCTGTATCAAATAGCAGATTGGCAGCAGAAACCGAACAGATCCACAACAGAATCTGCACAGTTTTTGTCATCGAACCTGCTCTAGCAGCTCTTGTTAGATTTTGGCAGCCAATCTGCTGCAATAGCTGGATTTAACTGACCCTGCCTCAGATCTGTAGCCATTCTGTTTACAAAACCTGCCAACAGCAATTGGACAGAATCTGGATTAGCAGGTTTGGCAGACTGGGATTAGCTAATATGATTATTTATGAACACAAATTGTTAGAGCCACCTGGTGCCGTCAGTCCCCAATAATACGTATTTTAAACAAGCGCAACTTACTCGGCTTGTTACTTATTTGGACGAAGTGAAGTTTAATTTATACTATTACTTAGTGTCACTTCATAAATATATGATAGAAAGTCAAACAGACTTTCACGCTGCGAATGAAATAATTGCCAATGTTTCAATTTCATTCGACTGTACACCGCTGCGTAAGGTTCGCATGCGATCTATGAACAGAGTTTCACTACTGCTATGTCAAATTATTTAAACAAAGAGGAACCAAATAGGTATTTAGCAAAATGCTTTGTTACGACGGAAAACTTAGCCTTTTTTGTTTCACTGCGGCCGCGGTAATTACCGTCCTACCGGAGATACTTTTAAGGTTAGAGTATGACATTCTCGGCACTTACTTCGCCAATGTTTGGCTAACGAACGTCTTTCAATATGGACTTCTAAACGTATTTCTGCTGCTTGCCTTTCGAGGCTTTTCGTATCAGGTGATCTATTCGTATGAATTTAATTTCACGGATGAATATACAATCCGCCAATCTACCGTACAAAACGCCTATAGTAAAACCTTTCGTTTGTCAGGTCGCTGTGCGAGCAGTATTTCTAGGATATGCATTCGGAATCGGGCTTTTAACGTCACTGGTTGCGCCATCCTCGTGGCAAACGTTCGGTGTGTATATTGCTGTACTCGCAGCGTTCCATTATACAGAATTCTTGAGCATCGCTTGGGTAAATCCATCCACTCTTTCCATCGATAGTTTTATATTGAATCATAGCATCGCGTACGGAGTGGCCGCATGCTCCAGTTGGATAGAATTCTTTGCCGAAAGATGGTGCTTTCCGGCAATGAAAGAGCCGTCCTTGATATCGCACTTTGGGCTGGTATTATGTGTGGGCGGAGAACTGATGAGGAAGTTGGCCATGTTTACAGCCAGGCACAATTTCAATCATATCGTGCAAAGGGAAAAGATGGATAACCATGAATTGATTACGCACGGTGTCTACAGGTTTTGTAGGCACCCCAGTTACACCGGCTGGTTTTATTGGTCCATAGGAACTCAGGTAACTGTCCTCAGCTTTGGACGATATCTCATATTCGAACTCAGCCCAAACAAATAACTTTCGTCCCTTACATTGCAGCTGATTCTTCAGAATCCTGTTTGCCTTCTGGCCTACACAGTGGCGTCCTGGAAATTTATCCACGACCGCATTTTGATAGAAGAAATTACCCTGCTGAATTTCTTTGGACAGGACTACGTGGACTATCAGAAGGAAGTTGGAACAAGACTGCCTTTTATATCCGGCTATAAATTAAATTTATAGCAGCCTGTGCGTGTTTGAAAACACCCAGCCGGCCGTCCGGGGGCAGGCTGGCCGCAGATTCGCTGCAGCTGGTGACAGAATCTGTCTACACATCCATAGCCATCTTGTCTTCTTGTGTCTGTATAAAATAGCAGATTGGCGGCAAAAATCGAGCAGATCGACAGCAGAGTTTGCATGGTTTTTTGGTCAACGAACCTGCTCTAAAAGATTTTGTTATATTTTTGCAGCCGATCTACCGCAATAGCTGGATTTAACAGATCCTGCTTCAAATCTGTAGCCATTCTGTTTGCAAAACCTGCGAAGAGGAATTCGACACTGTAGCTTCGGCTGACTGGGCACTCGCGCGCGTCAATTTATTTCTAGAAATATATTTTCCACGATCAAGGTGTGTTCAAGAATGGTCTTCTTTAACAAAATTATATTTATTGTCCCATTTCATTTTTAAGTATTGTTCACATAACAATAGACTACACTATCATGGTATCGCAGATACTTTCACTTGGTCGATTATAGGTCACCGTTTTATATTTACGCTTATATGTGCGTATTGTATGAAATGTATATGTAATAAATATGTATAATGCCGTGACTGATATTTTGCATTTACATTCAGGAAACACTCATTCGATGTTGGATAATAAGGTGCTAGAGTCATGAGCAATGTATAATACTTACACCTTCGTTTCACACTGTACATGATCATTTACAATTGTCTGTATATCGATTAAGTCTTTTGATATATCATTAAAGATTTTACGCGACGTTAACAGATTACTTCGCCTCGATATTTTCTAGCTTTATTATATCTATTTGCCTTGTGTAAAAATAAAGAATATAATTAAGTGGGAAGAAATCAATTTAAAGAAATTGAAAGTGACGGCGGTTCCTTCACTGTTGTATTCCTTGCTCAATGATAGCAGGAGCATTACATTATACTTTACTAGCTACACAAATCTACAAAAGGGGAACCCGTGATTTTAATGGAGGCATTTTGGAATCTGCAATTAACAATTTCATAGGCGATCGCATTAATATTAATACAAGCGAAACTGCGATGTATGTATCTATCATTGTAATATTTCACAAACGAATAGATAACGATCATTTGTAATATATTTGTTGTCTAATTTGCCTACATGCTCAACTATCCCATACATATTACTGTAGTCAATATAATAATTAATAATAATTATCGTGCGAAGAGCTGGCTGTTACATATAGAATGCAAGAAAATATGTTGGGCTTCAGCAGGCTTATATTATAGACTTATTTACACACGTTTGCTGCTGTTTTCGTGTCGAATACAAGCCTTATTAAAACTGGCAACACGTTTCTAGCAGCGTATCTGAACTATGCGAATAAGTATAACTTTCGTTGGTATCACATAAAAGGTGATTTAAACGTCCTCTTAAAAAATTATCGATAGCAAAGCTTAGAATTGATGTAGGTAAGCGCTAACAGAAAATGGGAAACAGACGATCTTTTCCCACCTTAAAGTTGGTGTCAACCTTCAGTAATGACGTCGAGAAAATCGCACAGTCTGGCGAGAATCCTTCAATCATTTAAAACATATTATATGTAAATGTAACAGAAATAAAATGAGAAAAAATGGACAGCATTCCTATCACATTTATATAGTTCAGTGATGAGCAAACTGTCGCCCGCGAAAACGTGACACGCGGGCCACGCGTGATTTTTAAACAACGTTCGGCCAAAAGTTAAAATCTAATATTGCATGCGGGCTGCAATATTAAATACTTAAATATTAAATTTGTTATTTATAATTCTATTTATAGATTTACAAATGAAACGGCTAATTAGCTAATGGGTAACTTGCATCTTAATTTAAATTATTTGATTAATATATTTGAGTATTTAATATTGCGGCCCGCGTGAAGTAGTAGATTTCAACTGTTGGCTCACTGCGAGCCAAACGTTGCTCACCACTGATTGTATAGTTCTTATTCCTAAACACTCGTACTTCGGAAAAAGTCAGATTTGAAATACCACTCAACGTTAGCAGGGTCTGCTGGTTTCTTGCTCTAATCTGCTCTAGCAGGTTTTGTTACATTTTAGCCGTCGCCCATTTTTCTGAGAAAATCTGCCAACAGGCATAGGGAACGATCTGCTGTATGAAGTTTGGCTGACTGGGTAGTGAATGAGTTACTTTGATATTGTTATTAGTTGAATATAAATAAGAAATTGCGTCTTCCATTAACAATAAAATTGTTACAATGAACAGAATTGCTAAGTACATAATTAATAATTAATTATCGTAGCAATTTTTAATTTTCATTTTCAATTCTCAACTTTAGTGTTTGGGTGTTAAAAAATTTTGTAAGTAGTTCTTTATTATTCATTGCCATTTACCAGAAAATAATGTGAAGTATAACTTTCAACATTATTTCATTTATTGGTACTACAACAGAAATAAGAAAACTTGTCATAATACGTTTCTTCAATTAACACATTTTTAATTCGACGTGTTAGTGCCTTTCATCGCGGCAAGGAATAAAAAAATTCTTCAAAATTATTTAATTTAAAAATGCGGCCGAAAAAATACATTGGTTAATTTATCTATTCCTATATGTCGTCTGTGACGAAGTCCATAAGGTGATTTATCTATTCTTGTATCTCGTCTGTGGTTAAGGCGGGGACCCGAGTAGTTTCAAATGTGTAATGGTACCCAAATATTTTTAATATAAAACTTTCGAGTGCCTGGTAAATTGTAGTCACCGTATATTACACAAATGAATAAAGTTATGCGCATTCTACCGTCGTTATTAAAATGTAAAATCGCAACGCGCACGCTAAAAGTAAAACCGTAAGGTATATATTAACGAAGTCTATATTTTCATAAGTACACAGTGTTAGAAGAATTGGACACGAATATAATTAAATAAAAGCTAATATTTTCGTTAATTTATCATTGTATATCTTGAAATATTCACAATAAAATCCGCTAGACGAAAGGATACATCATTCATTTTCTAGTCTCCTCAGATTGGACTTCGACTTCGTCAGAGATAAATTAGGTACTATCAAACCGTCGTCCGCTTCTTGGAAATTCTCCGAATTGTTCGTGTTGCTCGTATTCGTCGCTAAGCTGTTCGAATTCGAATTTGGCAATTTCGGCGTGGACGTTCTGCCCTTCAACAGTACCGCCTGCTCGGTACTCTTGCTGGCCTCCTTAATAGATATCGACGAGACGTCACTGAAATCCGGCAGACCGTAATTGCTGTCGAACTGCTTTTTAACAGGCGATATTATCCTCTTGGCAGTGTTTATCGGCGTCGCGTCTGAATTCGATGATGAGCTCAGGGCGCTCGCCTCGCGCGTTTTCTTCAATGTTGTTATCGCCCAACCCAGGCCAAGCTTTTTAAGGGCGGTCTCCATTTCTTCCGGGGACGATGCGTACCTCAATATAGTGGAGGAAGGGGTGCTGGCTATCTGTGAAACTCCGGACAATTCCGAGAAACTGTTCGAACTCGTGGACGTTATCTTGTCCTTGTTGATCATGCACTCCTTATTCGCACCTGCGCCTGCGCTACAAAAACGTTGGACCTCATCGGTCTGCAATGGCGTCCGGTTGACCGTGTCGCA
This sequence comes from Nomada goodeniana, assembly GCA_963969485.1. Taxonomy (NCBI): domain Eukaryota; kingdom Metazoa; phylum Arthropoda; class Insecta; order Hymenoptera; family Apidae; genus Nomada; species Nomada goodeniana. The sequence goes on along the minus strand of OZ018306.1, from coordinate 4,817,418 downwards.
TTGCGACCTTCTGTCTCTGGTCATTTGAACGATATCCTCCATTTGGCTATCCTTGCTCCTCCCTGAGCTTCGAATGTCGACGTTCTTGCATGTTGCTGGTGAATCGAAGGATATCGATGTCTCTATTATCTTGCGCGCGGATATCATCGACGACAATTTTGTAGTGGACGGACTGGGGTGCTCCAATGGTTTCGAAGCGGTCGTTCTCGTCGCCTGGGGCGCCCCAAGCTTTCTCGCTGACGATGGACTTCTGTTGCTCTGACTTTTGTTCACGGTGTCCGGCGTGTCGAACTCGATGATCGTTGAGAGCTCGTGGCCCGACGACTCGATTTCACTTCTGAAATTAGGGCCTCGTTAGGACTGCGCCAAAGACCGCAAGTACACGGGAATTCAAAGCGGCGATATTGTATGAAAAAAATTAAAAATAAAATTTCACCTATAGGGCCCACTAAGTAAACTCACTGGCGGTTTACTTCTACCATTGCTGGTGTTCGTAACGTTGTCTGCTGTTTTCGACACCTTTGGAATGTCGAGCAACAACGGCACGAAATCATTCGCCTTCTTCGACTGGAAAAGAAATATTAAAAATCTTCTATACATATATACAGGGTCAGGCACCTAACTTGACCACCCCGAATAACTTCTAAATTATGCGTTTCACGGAACAATTGTTTCTGCAAAGGTCACATGGTATCAAGAGGCCGTACACGACTTTATTGTAAGTGGCGGAGTTTAGAAGATTTGAAGGTCCACTTAGTTTTTCTGAAATGGAATAATGAATAATGAAATGTACGTCCTAAAGTTAATAACCAACGAGATATTAACGAAAGCTACACGGGACTTATGGGACGGTCACATGGGGACCGTCGTCTTCGCCAATCACTCGGTGACACTGATCTTTCAACGAGACCTTATGCGGATCAAACTCTCGTTACTATCTTGTTATTTAAAAAAACAAAGTTGACCTTCAAATCTCCTATACCTATACAAAAAATAAATACACCACATAATGCATCTCTTTGAACCATGCAATTTTTGTGCACAAAACTTTTTCGTACAACGTATACTTTCGGAAGTTATGGACGTGTACAAGTTGCGTAGACCACCCTGTATATACACGACATTTATTATTCGCAATGCGGAAACATCGATTACCTCTTTATTCGCTTGCTTCTTTGCCCCCGCATCGTTTCTTTGCGTTCTAGAAGGATCATTATTCTTCGAATCATCTCCTTCCGTTGAAGTTTGAACGGAACTCCTTCCAGCCGCGTTGTAAGTTTCCTTTGTAATCATTATATTGTTATTAATGCCTTCGCTCTGCTCCAAAATTTCCTTCGACAGCCTCTCTATCACCATTTTCTCGTAATTTTTTGGCGTAGACCAGGCATCACGTTTTGGCGTCGACGTGCTCAACATTTCAAGCGAATTTCGGGCTTGCAGTCTATGAAGCTGAATTTTAACCTTCTCCTCGTTTATGATTGTCGGTTTGCCTTTTCCCTTATCTGCCGCCGCTCTCGGTTCAGCGACTTGAACAGTATTCGTAGACGTTCCAGCATTCGCCACGCTCACTGCTTCTTCAACTTCATTCGTTTCTTCCTCGATAACTACTTTGTCCTTGATTATTTTCTGAGATTCGACCAGGGTCTTCGCGAGCTGGTTATGTATGGCTTCTATGTTCTCCACGAGTTTGCGTACACTTTGAAGGTCATTCGTCACCACCTGTTGCGGCGGTGGTAGTTGCATCAAACTGGTTTCGTCGTGCGGATCGCCCATGGAGAAGTCCATACCTGAAAACACAAATAACAGAATTTACAGTCGCGTTTGTACTACATCTGACCCATTAATTGATAAAAGCGAATTACCTCTCTGCTCGCTTCGAACCTTTTCAATAAGGTTCGTTAGAGATATGATCCTCTCGGCGCAGGTTGTCTGAAGGTTCTCGTACTTTTGTAATATTTGCGGGCAGTTCTTCAGCGCGTAACTGCGGATCTCGTCGAATTTGGCGTGCATCTGGCCGCATTCGGGATTGTTGCACAAACAGAACTCCAACGAGAGAGACGCCCTCGGGAACCCAGCCGCACTTTCAGGCGACAAATGTTCATTCGGTGGATACTCCGACAAGTCCGTCGACGTCGAATAATCATTCCTGCCAGACGACGGTGTATTGTTGTCGTTGGTCTGGGAATCCGAGGACGGGTGTCTGAGCAACCTCTGCAGCCTGCTCGGATGAGGTATGTTCGACGGTATCCTCATGGTGCGCGGGGATGGAGTCTCTGGCGTGGACACTGGACTGACGTCTCTCCTCAGGCGTCTCATACTTTCGTTCGCTGACGAATCCAACATTTCCAGAATAGACATATTGTTGCTCAATGCCTCCAGCAAATCTCTGGGCTGTACAGGCGGCGGACTGGCGAAGCTCGTCGAAGTGTCCGACACGTCTTTTATCTTGATCCTCTTCGACTTGGTTTGCACCCACTGCGATTTAGCAGCGGACTGTCCATGATCGCACGTGGTGTACACCTGGGTGCTCTGCGTGCTCACGTCTATGTCCACTTCGGCGACCTGAGGCGGCTTCACTGTGATGTTCACACCACCCTTGTCCACGTACATCCTGATTCTCTTGCTAGGCACATGTTCCGAAGCGGCGTGCTTCTGCGGACTGCCATGCTGCGACTTCACCAAAGGTTTGGGGAACTTCTTTGCCGGGGACGGGGGTGGGCCTTTGGCGGGCCGCGACGAACCGGGTTTGTGCAGTACTTTAGACGGAGTCTTTCTCGCCTTCGTGGCGTACCTTTTCTTCTTAGGCGTCGCCCTGGGAGTCTGTGGATGGACTTCAGTGGCGGGACGTATAGTCTCCGAGCTCGTCGAATCGCTGCTGTCTACTTCGGGCCTGATCACTGTTATCTGCGGCTCCAGAGGATAGTAACGAGGAATCTCGGACTCTGAGTTGGTCGGGACGGGTTCCCTTTTCCTCTCCAGCTCCACCTGCGTGCCCTTGTCCTGGACTATGCCCCTGTTTTCCACAGCAGTCTGCACCGCAGTTTCCACGGTCTTCACGGACGAGTCATCCGTCTTCGTCTTCGTCTCCGTTCTGTCCTTTTTACTCTTTTCCCCGGGCGACGCGCTTATCACCCTGATTTCCGGGGACAAAGACCTCTGAACCTGGACACTTTGGACGCCGTTCGCCTGCGTTTCAGCCGACTTATCTTTGTCGAACAGAGTCCTCACGGAGGCATTGAAGATGTCGTTTGGCAAATCCGCACCGAACTCTTGCAGCAACAGCCTCTTCTGCCTCTCGACCTTTTTCAGCATGTCCAATATTTGCTCCTCGCGGGAAACGCTCGTTTCTTTGCGTTCCTTTTGCAACGACTCGCTAGTACCCGCACGATCGGTGAAACACGGATCTTCCCAAACAACGCGAGGTTCCGCGCTTCTATCGGCTTCTCTGGGCGTGATAGTGATCTGCCTCTCTATTGGGCCCTGATCTTCGTTCAACAAAGCTTTCAACGCCTGATTCATCTTCTTCTTGTGCTGGTCCCTTAACATCTTCCTGCGCTCCTCTCGCACGTTCGCGTCTTTCTAAGAGAAGAGCAAGCACGGTGTAATTAGAGACGGGATGAAGTAAAGAGCCTGTTGAAACAGTTTCGGGAATCCATTCTTTTCATAATAGCTTATTTTATATCGATTTCGTGGAACAGGGGACGCTTAAGTTTTGTTTCAAGCTTAGAAACAATGGCTGTGAAACATTGCTAACGAATCGGGCAACCTTTGGGTACGCTGATGTGAATCGTACAAAAATTTTTAAACGGTGTGATGGATTAAAAGGTGGACGAATGTCAACTGAAAATGGATATCGATCTTCTACTTTTTTTTTACAACGACCTTTTCTTTTTTTAGAACCCATCTACCGCGTAAAAACAGAAGTGGCTGGATATTTATTGAATATAAGTTGGTGTTTGTACCGGATAATGATCGGCTTGGCTGGCCTTCAATTTGCGCTCCTCGTTGGCAAGCTGACTTAGATTTTTCAGGAGAGCCTGATAGTCTCGACGAACTTTTTCCCTCAGCGCCGCATCCTCCCCGCGTTTCTGAGCGTTCTGCTTACGACTTTCTGACAACTGTGTCTCCGCCGTCTTCGTTCGTTCCATTTCTTGCGCCAAATCTATCGCACTCGGCTGCATATATAAATTATGCGTATTAATATATGTTTAAGCAGATTATTATTTCTCAAGCGATTCTTCAAACGTTTACGAACCTCGTTCCACGTCTGTATTTTTTCTACTACACCGACCGGTTGTTCATATACGTTCGTCTGACGATTACTGTGATCGTATAACTGTACTTTATCGAAGGCTGGACACTTAACATGCCTTGTCTTCTTTGTTTCAGTATTCACAGATTGCTCACCGCTATCGGAAAAATAGGATGAATCGTCACTAAACGAATTAGAGCTATCGCTATTGGTAGAATCTGAAGGTGTTTGTTCATAGTCCTCCGGATTATACCTTTAATATTCAAAATGCTTTGTCACAATGAGATACCTTTTCGCAATGAAATTTCATTTACAGTCCGTACCTTGCTTTCTCCAGCCGTGTTGATATATTCCTAACTTCTGTCCCCGAATTTTTACTATTGTACTCAGATTCCATTGTCGTTGCCGATTGTTTCTGCAACGATTCTGCAACTACATTGGTAGCAGGTTGCCTCCGCGACGGCTGAAAATCATTCTCCGAGTTTTCTTCCACCGTTAACATCGTAGACCTTGTCGCTGGCGAATGCGCTTTCAAATCGTTCCCAACAATCTAAAAAACAGTGCATTAGGAAATATATACGTAAACCTATGCCAGTAAATTTAATATTACAATTGCACGGTGACGGTGTTTCACCTCTACGTAAGCTTTGCTGATCTTTCGAGGAGACTGTTTCGTAACGATTCTCTTCGCTTTCTTCTTCGCAGCTCTGCGCTCCCTATTTTCTTGATCCACGTCGTTCCCAATGAACACGCATATTGTGTCCTCTTCGGGTGCTGGTTGTTTAGGAAGGTTCGCTATCATCGTAGACCTCATATTCTCCACTTCTCTCACTTGACGCAGTCGCTCCTGGTGCTGCTGCTGTACGCCGCTCTCTTTCTGCACAGATTTGAGTTAATTTTAACAGTATGCATGAAGTTTCCCTAGAAACCTCAGATTGGACCCCATTTCTAGTGCGACTCTAGAGTAAACAAATTTTTCAAACGGACCTCATATGTTGTCTGACTGTCTTTTGCGTGTTTCGCCGCTTCCTTTCCTCGTTTCAATGCTGTCGACTTGTTTCGCCTATCCCTTTCCTCAATCAATGCCCTGTGATCCTGTTCCAGCGCAGCGGATACGTGCGCCAGGCCTATATCCGCCATGTCCTCTTGATACTTCTGTTGCACCTCCATGATTTTCTCATTGTACGTCTGCTTCAGATTCCGCTTGTCGCTATTCTCGTTCTTTCTGAATTCCCCTTTGGCGATGCTCTTGGTACGCTCGAGGAGTCTGTCCGATATTTCTTTGGACTGCTGTCGCACCTGCGTAACATACCGTAAGTGATTCCTCAGATCTTGCAATCAATTTTCGTTCATTACTTTATTTACTTCTGGCGCAACAAAACGATTGCTGTACTTCAGCAAAATAAATCGTAATGCACTGAAATTCATATTTTTTAGCAACGATTAACTCATTTGAACAATATTGCATTATTTATGAAAATACGGTGGTCCTAAAAAATAATTGTATATGAAAAAATAATTTAAGATTTATCGTTTTACAATGCCCTTTCTGCCAGAGATTATGTTTGGATTTTTTCGTCAATAATTTATTACAGAATATACCTGCTCCAATCGTAACCTTCGCCGACGGTCGCGCTCATTTTTCTTAATTTGATCTAAATCGGACAGTACCATTCTTCCGCGGCGTACGTTCAAACGATTTCCATTGACAGTGACATTAATGGACATTATTTTGCTCGAGCAAGATCGCCGTCACTCGATTGAATCGGGAATACAGATATTCCTTAACTCAAATTTAAAATAGTACGAACGGCCATTCTCACGTTCGACCAATCAACGGATTACAGTCAGTGGTTTTTGTAGCTAAATTGTGTCTGGTATAGCTAGGGGAATCGGTGGATGTAAATAAACGGATAGTGGCGCCGTCTAGACTGCTCAGGGGCGCATCAAGAATCTCAAAAAACGAGGCAACTGTAGTGCAGTAGTGGTGGAGAAATATCGATAGTCAGCATTATCGATAATTTCCGATAGTGGACCATCGACCATCGATAGTTATCGATAGTGATAGAATGAGATATACATATATATTACATATATAGGTAATCTAAGGAAGAGCGCTCTGTCCGCAACCAAGGAAATAACGCGTGGCGCAGAGGAAGAGAGCGCCCTTCTGAAAGCGCGCAGATACAGTTCAGTCCTGAACAAAGGATATAAAATTCTTTAAATTGCAGATTCTTTCGTACGCAAGGTCACACAGGAAGGCAGTCTTTAATGACAAAATACTATCGCTATACTCACTTATAGAACAAATGCCTATCATTAAATTACCAAACATTTTTTAATTCGCGACATTACAAATATCAACCCACATTTGCGATAACCATCGATAGTAAACATATACCACCGATAGTTTTCAATAGCAGCAACCATCGATGATATCGATAGTGCCATCGATATTCGTCCACACACTATAGTAGCGTAGTTCAAGATTGGCTCGCGAGCTATTTTGAGTTCCCCACTCTTGAGCGCGTTGCAATGGAAACGCGCAGAAATTTTGTCCAAGGACCACTCACAAGCTGTGCTGGATATCCCCACCTTAACCGCGTTGCCATGGAAATGCGCGACGCTACGATCTCCGTTCCGCGAGAAATCTTTCGCACTGCGCACAGCGAATACGCAGTGACATCTTCAAAATATTTAGGTCAACAATTACAATAATTCACACATTTGTTATTTAATTTAGTAAGTATATACTAATTTACGTGATACATGATATTAATTACGCAAATAATTAAATATTTACAAGCTGTACGATTCATTTCTGAATAATTATGTTTATACTAGATTCATGAATACGATTCGATTTATTTCGTCCCTATAAAACGACAGCTATATATACTCATTTCCAACTCATTTATAAGACCTGTATCAGCATACAAATCGTATCGCGTAATGGCGAGTACATACACAATATTTTACACGCCTAGGGGAAAAGGATTACTATTCCAATCGGTAACCGCCTAGTGATATCACTAAAGCGTCACCCTTATGCCGTATGAAGTCGGTATTGTTACAAACAAGCAATATTCAGTGGCGACTTACGTACACGCTTAAGATATACACTTTATCATTCAAGTATCACGCATCCTTTCCACTTCTCATAGATGATGAATTCATCTAGGTGATTAACGTCCGGCTGAAAAAAAAAAAAAAACAACCGTGAACCAACTCGATTGAACATACATACACGGCGAACGTTCCCCCGTTCCAAATTTACGTTCGAATGAGGTGATCGAATGCAAAGTGTAACACAATTCTCCTCTTTGCGGAAAGAAAACAGAATCACACGTCGGTCGAAAACATTGCTTCGATGCCCGTGTAGTGCACGATCGTGCTATTATCGAGCGCAACGACACGTCCGAGCAACATTTCAAGTTATATCCCCGTTGTTGCCTCCTAATTTTCGTCCCATTGGCGCGGCGATGTTCTACGATAAGTCTGTTACGTTTACAGTTCGCCAATACGTTTAACGATCGTGGAGAGAGTGAGGGAGAAGAGAGGAAAATGTGTTCGCCAAAAGATGTCCACCAAATATCTTGAACGATGATTGTAATTAAATTACAAGTCGGACAAAGTTTCGAGGCACACGGTAAGTACACCTAAATGTTTTTCGTACGGGATCGTTATTGTAATCGTTGTTTCAATGTGCAACCAGCGGAAAACACGGAACACAGCTGATCAATGGAACAATTGTTTATCATCGTTGAGTTCCAACGTAACTGTGTCCCTAATAGTCAGGATATACGTATTTGTAATAATTCCCTGCAAGATATCGTAGGTGTAACGTAGAAGTCACGAGAGAAAGAGCTACGTACCGGCATCGGTTGCTCTTGCGAGAAGATTTTTCATTTTCACAAGAACCTGCGACATAGTAGTAATGGTTTGAAATGTGGCGCATGATCGGAGTAACTGTTGGTCTCAAGGTTCTGATTCTTTGAAGGTTTTAATATAGAAATTGCTGTTGTCGCGTGTATTCATTTGCCGTTTCATTTCGTACGATTAAAGGGGTCGGTTGAGAAAGGAGCAATTATGTAACGTTATCAGTTATTTGAATCACCTACTATTTATTAGGGATGATGTATCTCAGGGTGGCACGATCTGACGGACGCTCTTTATTTGTTTACTTTTTCAGATTAGAAGAGATACACGGAATGAAAAATGGCACGCAGACGTAAATCCGAAATGAAATCGTCCGTTAAGTCATCTCTAAAATATGTACCTGTACGGAAATCTAGTAGACAAATAGCCAAGAAGCAATTGGAGGAGAGAAAGGTAAACGGAGATGTCCTGCAACCCCCCTACACAAACGAATCTGAGGACAGCGGGAGTGTCGCGGAGAACCAAAGCCAGACCCTTCCTTCGAAGAGGAGCCAGAATTCTTCGAGGAAGCATAGCAAACATAAGAATGTCGCCGATAGTGGCGTGTTGTTAACGAACAAGGAGTGTTCTTATACGACCTCGCAGTACAAAAAGGACGCAAGCGAAAGCGATAGTCAAGATGCAGCGGACGTTGCTGTGGATCCATCAGACAAACTTAGCTTGGAGGATGTCAAGCAGGTGGTTGTCGGCGATCCGAACAAGGAAGTCACTATCGAACCCGATTCGACTGAGATCGAAGCGTGGCCGGTGGATGTCGTAGAGGAAACTATAGTTTGCGAAGAGATGGAAGTCAAGGAGGACGTTCAAGGAGCCGTCTACTGTGCGAACCAAGGGGACGGCGCACCAAAGGAGGTGCCAATAACGAACAACTCTCCGATAGAAGCGACAAATTTTGTAGAATACACTGTGATACAAAGCGAGAGCGGCATGGTCTCCATGCTGGTGGAGCCAGATTCGAGGAACAACACGCCTACCGACGACTCTTACTACGATACGCATCGAGACACGCGCGATTCACTGAAAACGGAGGACTCCGTAACAGCCTTATGTATAGACGTGCCAATGACATCTAACGATAGTAATGAAATATCGTTTAGCTTAGAGAAACCGTATACGCGTAGTACAAATGCAGCGAACGACCAAGAGGACTCGTGCGCGGCTAAAGATACGCGCACGAGATCGTTAGAGGAGACTCTGTCGGGGGAGGATGGAGACACGTTCTGCAAGATAGATAATAAAATGGCGGGCATACAGATCAGCGAACCATCCAAGGAGATACAGAAGTTGGTTAACGATCTGTCCAGCATGGAGAACGTGATGTCCCCGCTACAAATTGCTGGCAGCACAGAGAAGGTGATACCGATGAGTGTGGACGACGAGAGCAGTTCCTCAATATTAGACAAGATGGAACAGCTGCATCGGTCCAACAATTCCGCTTCGTTGCCAGACGACGCTGAGAAGTCTGCTGCAGAGTCAGGCAAGTCTGATTTCTGCGAGGAGAAGGTTCAATGTCCGAGTCAGCCGTTGCAGAAATCAAAATTCTTGCCCGATAGGAAAAACGGGAATCAACGAAAGACGGCGGGCTTGCAAGCTACCGAGGAGCTGTACTGTGATAGCGAAGCGGACAACAAGATCGATGGAGAGGACACAAAATTATCTAGCAGCAGCGAAAATAGCAACGACACGATGCTGTCTGTTACCAACTGTAAACTGCCAGAATTCGACGCAAAGTGCAGCAATAATTCGAACGATATCGATAAGAAAGTGGAATTTAGAAGTAGAAGTGGTAGTACAGACACTACGGGTTCTGAGAGTGGATCGAACAGTTCCGGTGTTAGGAGAAGTAGTAGAATTAGGTCGATCGGTTTAATGAAACAAAGGTACGTACCACAATTCATCACGTGTGAGAATTTTACTTCTTCTTTTTCTTGTCTTCACTAATCTTCACTGTAACAAAACATTCTCTCGAAGTTCAGTTTGAGTTAGATTAGTGAAACGTCACAAAATATCGTTGCAGATCGCGTGGACGAGGATTAGTAACGAAACCGAACATAGATATAACGAAATCGAGTGTTCAACAAGAACGAGAAAAGGTAGCCAATAATATTATTTCTATTGCTCAAGAAGTGAAATTAGATAATCAGCAGGAAGCGCAATCAGACAAAGAGAATAATGTCAGTAAGACAGCGAATACATTTGACTCTCTTACGTCGCTAGCAACAACTTGTAACACTGCAGGCTATGATTCAGATTCTTCTAAACCTGTTAAAGTAAAGTCTCGTTGGCGAAGATCAAGCGAACTAGAGATGGGTGGATCGAATACAGGATCCGTGTCCACAGTAGGATCTGTATTTGGAAGCGTAACTGCCAATATATCTGAATTTGGATCCTCTGCGTCCCTTAAGTATGCGATTGGAGTTGCGACAGACGTTTGCTCATCGGACTCCTCCTCTGGATCTGCGTTGCCAGCTACGCACTCTCAATCGTGTCCAGATACAGAGCAAACCAAGGAGAGTTCGACATCAGGGAACAGTAATAACCTTGTACAGATACCAAAAACTGTGGGTGCTAAGATATCGTTGCCCATGGTTCCTGAAATAAAGGACAGAGAGATGGAGGAGAGGCTGAGCCAGTTCGAAAACCTGCGAGAGAATATGTATTTGACGGAGAGGTAATGTGAAATAGAGTTTACACTTGTGAAAATTACAGTGCGTGTAATACTGACTGCTTCAGGTATACTAACAAAGAAACAAAGAGAATGGTGTGCGATTGCTTTTTAACGGACGAGGAGATCGAAAGGGGAGAGCTAGGTTGCGGAGAGGATTGTCTGAACAGACTTCTTATGATAGAATGGTACGTATCGAACATTTCGGTTCCTGGTTAAATTAAAAAGGCAACACTCTGGAAGAACAATAAATTGTATCTCTTTTTCCATCATTCAGTGGTCCTAGATGCGTGGTGGGTGATCGCTGCACAAATAAAAGGTTTCAAAACTGTGAATACGCAAAGTGTGAAGTATTTAGAACGGAGAAGAAGGGCTTTGGTCTGCGAGCCATAATTGACTTGCTAGCGTAAGTAGAGTGAACGTAATCACTGGCGATATTAATTTATAATACGGTATTCACTGACAAGAATATATTACCAAAAACCAGAGGCGAATTTATTATGGAATACGTGGGGGAAGTGGTGGACCCAAAGGACTTTCGGCGCAGAGCGAAGGAGTATTCGAAGGATAAAAACAAGCATTATTACTTCATGGCGTTGAAATCTGATCAGATTATTGACGCCACCATGAAAGGGAACGTTTCTCGTTTCATAAATCACAGCTGCGATCCAAATTCTGAAACGCAGAAGGTAATCGTAGCTTTCAATGCCAATTAATTGTACTGTCATTCGTGTAACACAGTTTCCTTCTTTTCGTCCTCAAAATTCGTACAGTGGACAGTGAACGGTGAACTGAGAATAGGCTTCTTCAACAAAAGATTCATAGCTGCCGGCGACGAGATAACATTCGACTATCATTTCCAACGTTACGGGTACGTACATCGATACTGCACGACTACACCGAACAAAGCCGACCTCGTTTAACCGAAATGTTATTGGAAATTTAGTAAAGAAGCGCAGAAGTGTTTCTGCGAGGCGGGCAATTGTCGCGGCTGGATCGGCGAGACACCCGAGGAGGAGAAGGAGAAGATCGAGAAGAAGGAGAAACGCGAGAAGGATATGAAGAAAAAGAAGGGGGAGAAGAAGCAGGCTGATTACATGGAGGACGAAGATGTAAATGATTTTTCCAAGCATCTTGATATTTAAATTATTTTGTTGCATTGACGAGAATTGCCTTTAACTCCATTCGTGTTGCACGCAATTTTCAGCTGGAAGAGGAAATAGATAAGTTGTGCTCAGGTGGCTTGAAGAACCGAGCCCACACGTTAACTTTGAGCAGACTGATGGTCCGTAGCAGGGAGTTGGAGCACAGAACGCGGCTGCTGCGTCTGATACAGAGTGGCGAACAACCGTGTCGCAGATTGTTCTTGGACTATCATGGGCTGCGTTTAATCTGGAGCTACGTGATGGATATATCGACGAACGACTCGGACGAGGCGCAACAGTTCCGTCTGGAAGTACTGAAGACCCTCAACACGCTTCCCATTCCGAACAAAACCATGCTGATGGACAGCAAAATCTATAACGTTGTGGAGAAATGGTCGAGGAGGCTGTATTTCTCCCTGAGCGGCGATTCGCCGGAGGACGACCAGGCGAAATCGAAGTCGAACGGTGACGAATTGCAGCTCGGTTACGAGAACAACGAGAAGGAGGAGAACAGCCTGGACATTGGCGAGATAAAGTCGGAGAACGCGGATCAAAATGTCATCCCAGTGCTGGCCTCCAGTCTCTTAGTTGAATGGTCGAATTTGAAGGAAGTTTTTCGTATACCGAAGAAGGAGCGGATCGAGCAAATGAAGGAGCACGAGAGGGAAGCAGGTGAAAGATTAGATTTTATTTGTTTAATAGAGAATGAAAAGAAGGAGAATGATCTTTGAATAGGATGAAACTTTTATCCACTTTGCATTATTTTATGTAAAATAAATTATCATTTGGAAATTAATGCAATTATTTGTAGATCGTGGATACAGGGAAGAATTGGAAAAGGAGGAGAAGAGGGGGACGTCCTATGACAGGTATGAGATTTTAACTGGTTCCGACGTAATTTGTGATCGACGGTTGAAACATGATTTTCTTTCATTTCTTCAGGCATAGATCTGATAGATACGGGAGAACAGAGACAGAGAAGCAGAGGAGGCGAGGACGGGAATCTCCAGAATCTGAGCACGCTAGAACGAAGGACAAGAGAATAGAGGAGAGAAGCAGCCTGGTACCGATACCACGAATGACGAAATACGAGCGCAGACAATTGTTTGCCATGAAGGTAGCCAAAGAGGAGGAAGAACGTCAACGTCGTCAGCAACAGGAGTCCTGGCAAGATCATGAGAACAGATGCTTAGCTTTGGGCATAGATCCTCACACGACGGCCATGGTCGATCCTCAAACGGGATATCCTGTTTTCTATAATCCATCGATCGGACAGTGGCAACAGTATCCCACGCAAGGTTTCGATTTTACCATTCGCAATTTTATAACAGTGCGGTCGAACCTCTACGTAGCAGATCATGGTTACTTTGGTGCCGTCAATGGTTGGCTAGGAAAGTCTAACTCCAACCCCATGCAAAAAACTTCTGTGGGTCAAACTTTAGACGATTAAACCTCTCATGCTCAAAGACATTCCGATGATTCTAGCTCTTCCATCGAGATTCGACTGCGTAACTCCTCTTCGCGCTCTCGTTCACCATAAATCTCGTTTCAGATGGCGAGATGAGTCAACAATGTACCCCAGTGTACGTAGGTGGGCCCCAAGCAACTGCAGGTCACGCGCAGTCCGCCATGGTTGCCCAAACGGCCCACGTGCTACCACCAACGATGTCTTCAGAAATTTCGCCGGGTATGCCTGGTAGTATACCGTCAGGCGTGCCACCTGTGGTGTACTCGTTGGGCCAAGCGCCTGCGTTCAATCAGACCACGACAGCCTATCCGTTGATGCCCCATTGTCACCAGCAGTATCCCGACGGTCAGCTGCCCCTTTCCAATAATTTAATAGCCAGTGCGAACGCGGTCGCGCTCCCGGCTCAGCCTATTTACGAGCACATTGAGAAGCAATCGGATCAGCAATATCCTGCGACGTTTAGGCAACCGCACCAGGCTGAATTGCCGGCCATAGATTTGCCACCTAAATGGAAAACCGCGACCGACGCGAGAGGCAGAACGTATTATTATCACGTGAAGGAGAGGATATCGCAGTGGTTGCCGCCGCCGCCTGATCATATCGGCGTTCAGCCAGATTCGTCGTCGACGTCGGAATCGAGCGAGGAGTCGAGCTCGTCCAATGAGGAGGAGGAGGAAATCGAGGAGGACAACGAGGAGGCGAAGGGCGAGGAATTGAATGCGAATAATACGTTAACGGAGAAATCGATGAGCGAGACCAAGCAACAGAGTGCGGCTAAGAAGAGCGTCGTTCTTAATGTCAGCGGAAGCGGCGGTACTTTCCCGGAGGGGAAGAAAAGACGGGAAGGTTTAGTCCAGGAAAGAATTATCAGCGTACGTTGCGATTCTTGGTTTTGTTTCTTCCTCTTCTTGTTCTCAAACCTTCGACCGATGACGACGAGCTAACTCGTTGTTCGACAATGCCAATATGCGTCCAACGACGCAAGACGATTTCGCTCGTTAAGGACTTTTGGAGACCTGTTTATCCTCCAATGACGAGTCAGCTCGTCGCCCTCGGTTAGAAGGTCAACATTGAAATGGATGATAACCTATTTCTTACGTTATGTATTTCATTTGATATTCATGGTTCCTGTAGCCACGGAGAGAGGAAGACCGCATGGATCATAAAACGCACAAGGGGATAAAGGAGAAATTACGTCGACAGAAAGAGAGGGCAAAATTTAAGGAACACGTTGACAAAATACGAAGGCATCGACGTAGCAACAAATCGAAGTCGCATTCGCGTCACAGTTTGAATAAATTGCAAATACAATCAGCCGACGTGTCGACGATGTCCGAAAGGAAGATTAAGGACACGTTTAGGATAAACATGGCGAACGTGATGGTACACTTTTTGAACCCCTATAGGAAGAACGATTGTAAACAAGGTAGAATAACGAATACGGAAGATTTCAAACATCTCGCTAGAAAGGTACGTGTACAGAAAATTATGACGCTAAAATATCTACAGATGGACTTTCCAATTAAGTTCTCTTCCAAAAATATTTGCCACTTTTTGTTTCAGCTAACACATTTTGTACTCGCGAAAGAATTGAAACATTGTAAAAGCGTCGATGAGTTGCAATGTAACGAAAATGTTAAACACAAAGCGAAAGATTTTGTACGTAAGTATATGAGCAAATTCGGTGCAGTTTACCAGAAAAGTACAGACGAAGATTAATTATGTAACTTATAACATGAAATTGTTATTTATTATACGAATCCTTTAATTTGAATATTGTAATATATCTACTAGAAATATATCGGAATAATGCCTGTATTGTAGATATATATTTGTAATTATTATTATTGTAATATAGGTCAATTTGTACATGCTTCATAAACATTCTAGTAATTTAGCCATTAAGAAAAGAGGGAAGAAAAGATAGCAAATTTCTAACTTCGTACGTTCAGTGTATAAACATTTATATAACATTTTCATTTAGTACAAGAACAATACGTCTGTTACATCTTTAAAAAAAAATGCATTTGATGTCATGCTACGATGATGTACATTTCGCATAATTATATTAAGTATCGATCTATTCTTTACGTCTGTTTAAAGGAACGACATTGGACCTATTATTTGTTGTTGAATGCCAATATTAAGAACGGAAATATTGTACATAAATTATATATTGTAAAAGAGTTTTTAACTGTTTCGAAAAGGAGAAAAGAGTAAGTTGCAATTATTATCATCTTAATGTGTATAAAAAAAAGAAACGAAAGGAAACGAAATTAAGAATAATAAATTTTTGCATTTAGAGCATTAAGTTACAATTTAGGGATTTATTCTGCGATAGTACGTTACAAAACGAGAGCGATATCGAGCTTTTTTCTTTTATTTTTAACAAAGATCATTTACTGTACATAGATTGCGACTCATCCGTCAAAATTTTTAATTTATCGCACGTAAATGTACACGTAATACTATTACGGTATATATCTGTACTTGACAACAATTTACTACGTTGATGATACATAAATAACAGTTATTTAACAAATCTTATACAATGTAAGATAAAAATGGACGCGTTGGCGATACATATATCGTTTTGTTACGACCGTATTCATTATTTCATATGTTTCTTTTCTTTTTTAATTATTATTTGATAAATCATCTGTATTCAAGAAATCGAGGACCGGGCTGTTGCACTTTTGTCCGCAAGAGGCGCTAGTAGTCGATGCACATAATAAGTTCCTATTAAATACTGCCGTAAAATAGCATATGTACAAATTAAATAAATCCTTTAAATTCTTTAACAATCTGCATTCATTCTCCCCAGCCACCATTAAATAAAAATAAAATTGCGTCCACTTAGATTAAGCCCTCGAACATTCAGCATAATCATTGCTTAGATTAGATTATAAAATTTTATGCCGGTTCATTTGAAGATCCAGGCGCGATCTTGTTCTTTGACCGTACAAAAAACATGTACATATACATATGCGTAGATAGATATACATACATATTTCGTTGTTAACAACAATCGCGTTTCGCTCGTTCAGGCCGAACATGCGGTAAGAAATACAGATTAGAGATCGTTCTGCCATAGTTTAAATCTGACTTTCCTAACTACACATATCGTTCGAAACGATGAATGTCATCAAGCCAGAGCTCATCTGGATAGATAACCACTGTTACAGATTGTTAGGAAATGGCGAGTGGTCGAACAGTCGCGTTATTCCTCCATACGTCGAAGATAACGAGCAAATGGATTGCATAGACTCGGAGGAGGAGTTCCAGGACGATGGCATCGAAATTGTGCCAGTCGGGGCGGCCACATTCAGGCACAAGTTTTCCGTAGCGAAGTAGAAATCATTCTCCTAGAAATAACACAACTGCTATATAATCGAATTACCATTCGTGAACACTGATTGACGACAGTGGGGATGTTTTAGGTCGTTTTTTCCGCACATCGTTGGCTCGAAGCATGCGGTGCGCAAGAGGCTGGAAGCCGAAACCGGAACGCGAATAAACCTCCCAAAGCTGGGCCACGACGGAGATATTGGTAATTAAGTTATTGGGTTCTTGCTGAGTCGCTGGTGATACAGTTGTTATTGCGATCTGCTGCTCACGTGCATTTCATTTCCAGAGATATCTGGCTCCAATCGTGGCGGAATAATAAAGGCGCGCCGCAGAATTGATCTGCTGGTGGAGGCGGCTAAGAAAAAAATACCACCTACTCATTTCCTGTCGATACCGTTGAACGAAGAGCAGATGAGAATAAAGTTCAACTCGTTCAAGTCGGAGGTGCTCGCAAATTCGGAGAGGGCGTCCAGAGGGGTGAACGATGCACTCTTTCAAAAACCAGGCAAACTGCATCTTACCATTGAGGTAATAACTTTATTCGACGACACGGACAGGAAACAAGCTATCGACGCGTTGAATTACTGCGAAGAACATATAGTGAAGTATGCAGAGCATTGAGATATATTTAACCCTTTGCGGACTACGGGCGCATATATATGTCCTGCGTAAGCCACCTGGATGATAGACTCATATATGCGTTTGGCGAAAACACCTGATAGAGCCGAAAGACTCATATATGTGTCAGGCATAAACACATCGCTGTGCCTCATGTCGCTTATGAACAGATAAATGCTGTCTAAGAAATGGTGCAGATAATCATTTTACTTATGCTGCGAACAATCTGTGCGTATACATATGTAGAGAATTTGGCATCTTGGAATGCTATGAATGATAATAGCGTGTAGGCAGCAATGTGCACTGGCAATTTCAAGCGACTATCTCGACAGCAATTTGACTCCACAGTATGGTTCGCTTAGAACCGTCCCATCCGCAAAGGGTTAACTCCCCTTGGCTATTGTACAGTGTACTAAAATCTACGTCTCACGACGAATTGCAGACCTATGATTGACAAGCACGGACAAATTCCCATACGCCTACAGGGGACAGAAATAATGAACGATGATCCAGGTGGAGCAAAAATTCTCTACGCTAAGATAGTTGATGAAAGTGGGGTGTTGCAAGAAATGGCGAATAGTATCGCAAACTATTATGGCAGTATAGGTAAGGTGGCGTGCTATATTCTTCTGTTTCAATGAAATATTAATAGAGAACGGTGCGTTGCTCAGGTTTGGTGCAGAGAAAAAGGGACCAAGTGAAATTGCACGTCACTTTAATGAACAGGAAGTTCGTCGACCAGAGATCGAACATGACGTTCGACGCGAGTGAAATATTGAAGGTACGTATGTCCAGTCTCTTGATATATTGATAGTGTACGGGGGTCGTTGATTAAAAACCAGCGAATTTTTTAGATTCACGAGAACACTGACTTTGGAGAAACCACGCTAAAACAGATTGACATATGCCAACGTCATACGATAAGTAGTGAAGGATATTACTTGACGATTGCAAACATGAATCTAGTTAAAACTCCATAATCCGTACTGTTATTTAGATATACGAATCTTGTCTTCTTTTTTTTGCAATTAACGATAAAAAAAAAGTGCATTCGGATGTGGACTGTTGTAATTACTGGTAATAAACTAGTAACATCCAATCGATTATTTCGAATTGAAAATACACTTGACCCGAATTCAGTTTATATTTGCTGGTGTAAGTGTTGTTAAAACTTGGTGATCACAATCGTGAAAGCAGCAATTATAAGCATTCTCATCCGACGATTCTTGCGTTTCTCGTTCTTCTCGTACATCATTTCGTGCATAAGTAAAATGACATATGAATTAACGCTAGAGTACCGATAGATTATGCACAGATTATGAACACGAAAGTCGTTCAATGGATATTAAAGGGAGATATATAATTGCCACTCTGTTTTATTAAAACTCATCATAAATTGCTACAACATATCTACATCATAATAATTTTAAAGCAAAAAATCTGAAACAAGTCGTCTTAGCTTGCCTGGCAATTCTAGTGTTAATAACATTGAAAGATATCAATAACGCCTCTGAACTCATTCAAACTCGTTCGAGCTCTCAAAATTCGTTGGCGAGCATATCCCTGAAATTTCGAGGTGCTGCCACACGCGTCGAATATTCCTTCCGATGCAAACAATTGCGAAGGTCAGTCCCGTTTATTCAACCGTTTATTACAACCAACATACATCCCCATTTGTATTTCGTTCCATTCGTTTCATTATCTCGATCGCGAGGTGTGTCAGATTCTGATCGACGACGCATGCGCGTAGTAGCACGCGACAAATGTCACACGTCAAAATAATAGACGAATCAGAATCATATGATAGCCCTTTATCGGGTCGTAACATCCAAATAAAACTCGACTTCAGTTTCTGACTTTTGTCGTCGAGATAAAAAAGAACAACATCTCTAACCTCGTTTTTTCCTGCTGTGTAATATTTCACATTTACAAAACGAACTAATTCCACGATTATTTAAAAATCTCGAGCACGTAACGCAGGACATTACTGAAGATCCCTAAGTATCATAGATCTCGTCCTTGTAAATAGAGGATAAATATTTGTACGCGTTATCACGATATATTGTCGTATTTGTGCACGATAAATGTTATTAATTTACCGTCGAAAATCTTAATATTAGCTTGCGTAACTTTCCGGGCTTGTTGAGAAATGCATGGAATTAAGCGAATACTAGTTTTCTGTACTTTAACAACTATTTTGCCGATTATACTGCTAGTAACCCCACTGTATTTACGTCACAATTTCTATGCCAATGTAGCATACGCCGTAACAGACTCCGACATCTTGGAGATTACTGATGGGATATCTCCGATATTTTGCTCGGTGAGAGTTTGTTTATTACCGCACCTCTTCTATCGACACGAATAATATTGCTCTTGCAGAATTACCATTAGAACTGAACAACTGTTACTGCGTGCAGTATCGAATAAAAATAATTAACAGCGTCAGCTTTACAGGGCCACACCTTGCAAATGAATAGAACGTTCAATGCATTTCAAATGAGACAAAAGCCAGAGGCAACGTCGTACAGGAAGCATATACGTCTGAAGAAGAATATGACTTTGCCGGACGACACATTGGAGTACTGGGGATTTTATCTGTTGAAGGGAGCATCAGTTGCCCTCTCCGTCTGCTCGAGGTGACTAATCCAATTGTACCATTAACAAGCGTTAAACATATTATTCGAACAGGTTTCAAGGTGCTTCTATACTGGTCGTCAAAGGAGAGCGCAATTTGCAAACGTGTGGCATGCTGGAACACCACAGTACGCAGGCTGTCAAGGGGATATTCCTGCCCGAGGCAAGGAAGCAAGTTAAAGTAACGTTTCAATCGAACACAGAGGAAGTTCAGCCAAACAGTAATGTTACACGAATCAACTACAACGGCATGTCAAGCGACATCGACAGTGTACTGCTACATAATCTCACGACGAATAACGCAGACGTTAATATTCTGGATCACTATTCGCACGCCAAAGGCAATCTCGTGTCTAACAAGGAGCAGAAGGAAGGAACGCCGGGACGAGCAAACGCTTCCCAAATAGAAGCTCCTCGTAACACTAGAAAGTTGAGGCACGCCAGAGGCAGGCAGCACAGAGAGCAGATGAAACGGAGGAAAGACATGGTTGCGCAGCACTTGCGGAGTGAAACAGAGGTGCCAGGAAACTTGAATGGAGAAGACAGAAAGAAAAGGGGTGTAAAAAATGAAATGAAGATAAACAGAAGGTCCAGTAAAAGAGTGAGGAGAAACCGTGACCTTGTTAAGCCAACTTTCCTGTTGGACCAAGGTGTTAAACACGGTGGAAATGCAGGGAAAAACGCAACAGACACAGGCGACGAATCGTCTGTATCCAGTTTCGAAAACGAGCTGTTCACTTGCTACGGTGGCTCGATTCTAATTGCCCAGGAATTCGCACCATCGGAAAAGTGTACCGACGTTTCGTATTTAATCAATGGTAAACATATGCAGGCGGTGCACAACGTCGTGGAGGACGGTTATTATTACTACATCTTTTACAGCGACAACGATATCGTGTCGAACGATTTGTACGCGTTATTCGATATTTACAAGCCTGTTTTCCATTACGAGAACGTGACGACATCCTGTGTGAACGAAACGAAATGCTCGTTCACGATAAATCTCCTGTCCTCGGACAGGGTGATCGTTGAAATACCAACTAAGGATAATACGGAACATGAAATGGACGATGTCAATTTGCTTCTGTCGATTTGCCATCCGCGAATGGAGGTGTACATAATATTTCCAATTGCAGTATTGTTCTTTATTCTTGCCTGCGCTTTTATGTAATAGCGTTCTATTATTAATTGTGCATCTGTTCCACGATTATTACATACCGTGTATGTACCGAGTAATTCGAGATAATGTAACGTATATCTTAGCATTTGAACTGTATTCAAATTGCGAACAGTCGACTGACACGGGAGATTGATAAGGAAAAATCTCAAATAGAGGGAATTACGAAAATATTTTTGTTTAAATGTTGTATTATATGTAGTGTATAAATATATAAGTATTTGTATATACATATATATTATATGTATGTATATTACAATTAAGATGTTATATATTTGTAAGAATTGTACAAATTATATTTTTTCATAAATATCGATGTTTAGAATTTATATTATTTTAACAAATTTCCATACCTATTGTTCTTTATAATAAATCGATTCCGAATGAAACGATGTCCCGAAAGATGTACAAATTTCACTCCAATAGTTTGATTGATAAAACAAGTTATGCAGTATATGTATTTGCATTGCAATAGCTATATTCAATTTTCATGTATCGAATTTGAATTCAATATCGTTATTTATATGGCTGTGCGTTAGACCCAAGACGTTAGAATAAAACGAAAATTCGTAACGAGAAATAAATATTTTATAACGCAAAGTATTGTCCTCGTAAAATAAGCTTGTATACAAGCACAAGGGCGCCATTTTGAAATGTGGTATTAAAAATGTTAAGGAATAATTTTTTCTTATATTAACGGCATAGAATTGTTACCAGACAATAAACAACGTGCTGAATATTTTTTTACAATTCTGGGACAAAGCGTTTATTGCTAAACTTTATGTAATATTCGTTTTCTTGTTCCCTATGCAGGATGTCTCGCGTAAATGTTTTATTACACTTTAGGGCCTTCCTTAAACATGGGCAGAAATTGTGTTAAATAAAAATTAAGCTGTATATAATTTTGCGCAACTTTTATTAATCAGCAGTTTTTATCGCCTTTTCTTTCAGAGCTATGGTCTTTGTCTTTTGCATTTCAAATGTAACTGTCATGTCCTACTAATATATTTTGGTAGTAAAAATCGTTAACAATGCAACGACTGTAATTGCATTTGGCATAACCAATATCAGTTTTTCTTTTTACTGCTTTTCTTGCACCGATGAACTCTTTTTCCACGGTTTCTTCTCCACGTAAAGAGCAAACCGAGGGACCGACATATTTGAATTTCCCGCTCCGGTCCCGCCAGAGGGCCGCACGGGCTCCCGGGTAATTGACGTACTTCCTTTCTGCGCAATAGACGTTCAAAAACGAAAACGCGATACACGCCGCATAATCGTCCAAAAAAAAATTCTCCCCCGACAAACAAAAAAATATCAATAAACCGACACTGCGAATCCGTCTCGAACTCGTTCGAGCGCCCAAAATACGTTGGCGATCGCTTCCCAGAAATTTCGAAACGCGAACGCAGCGCCGCCGCGCGGCCGCTCGGAAGAATATTCCTTGTGACGCAATAGGAACTCGTCCTTTCCGTCGACCTACCGTGAGTGGAACATGTCGCATACGTCCGAGCGAAGGTAAGTCCCGTTTATTCACGCGTAATCAGAAACTATGGCCGCTTTATTATTTCCAACGAATTATTTATTCGCCGCGTGAACTCGTCGATCGTCTAACCAGCACGGCTGGGCTTCGACGCGCGACGATATGGGCGGAAAAAAATCGCGCCGCAATTCAGCGAACGCACACGGGGGACACGAGACTGACAACATGGCGTGCATTCGTTTTTGTCACATTGTCCGCGAGAATTAACGCTAAAACCATCTCCCCGCTGGCCATACGATGCCAGCCTAATTCGTTGTTGCAACGTCGATCGACGGGAATTAATCGATGCTTTGGCGAGTTCCGCGGATCCGTAGCGAACTTGCGTATTGCCGTGGCCGCGAAAAAATTTCGCTCGTGCCACCGCGCCGTGCCAAACACGTTTTACTTCGCGCTCGAAATTACGTAATTAACAAGGAGAATTTCCCGTGGTACGGCCGGGAAAAACGACAGGAAATATGTATTAGCACGAACGCCGGGGGATTGTACGCGTTTCAGTTGAGCCCACTTCTTACCTGTTCTCTGGGGGCATGCTTTCGCGTGAGTCACTGTCAACGCATCCATCAAGTCATCGACAAATTCGTTCCAGTAATCTGCTGGATGATACGCACGAAGCGGCGTTCTCCTGTATTTCTGGAAAACCGAGGATTATTCATAGGGAAATTTGCTGGGTTATCGTAAAATTCAAGCGGAATTTTTTAGCATTTTTTTTACTTTTCGCGTCATTTGTGATTCTTCGTGGCGAGTTTCAAGGTCGATGGCAAATTTTGTGGTTACGGTTCATTAATTCGCAGTGGGCGAGTGTTCGCTGAGATTAGAATTCATTCGCAAGCTTTGCACAGCTGTGCGTGGTGGGTTCAGAACGTTGCGAAGGAAAAGAATGTTGTCACACAGATTCGTTGACACGTTGCTCCTTCGAATGCTCAGGTTGTTTTAGCGACAAAGATTTCTCTACAGTGCGTTGTTTGTGTATGTATTTCAGAAACGATGATCAATGGGCAGGAGACTCGAAAAATGGTCCTAGTGAAAGTGATCAGCAAACGTACGATGGACCTCCAGGCATGGAACCGGAGGGGGTCATCGAATGTAACTGGGAAGTTGTAAGTTGAATAACTATGTTTAGTTTCGCGGTTCGAACATACCTACGTGCCAGAAAAATTTATACGTTCTCCTTTGTGTGGAAATACAGATCGTCGATAACTTCGATGAAATGAACCTGAAAGAAGAGCTATTACGTGGCATTTACGCTTATGGCTTCGAGAAACCGTCTGCGATCCAGCAGCGTGCCATTCTACCGTGCATAAGAGGACACGACGTGATTGCACAGGCGCAGTCAGGTAAGAAAGAATTGCAGTGCGAGGCCTTTTTATGCTTTTGGGCGTTGTTCGGTTTCTAATCTGCGTAACATTCAACAGGTACCGGAAAGACTGCTACCTTCTCGATTTCTATTTTACAACAAATCGACACGAACATTAAAGAATGTCAAGCATTGATTCTAGCCCCAACTCGCGAGCTTGCTCAACAGGTGAGCGATTACGAAATGATATTATCCAGCGAACGTATCCCCACGTTGTTTTTATGTGCAATATGTTTATTACGTTTGATGTTCCCTTTCTAGATCCAAAAGGTTGTCATTGCTTTGGGAGATTTTATGCACGCAGAATGCCATGCATGTATCGGAGGTACCAATGTACGCGAAGATATGAGAAAGTTGGACCAAGGTGTTCATATAGTGGTCGGTACACCTGGTAGGGTTTACGACATGATTAGCCGACGGGCATTACGGGCCAATAGCATCAAACTGTTTGTACTAGATGAAGCTGACGAAATGCTCTCCCGCGGTTTCAAGGATCAGATTCATGATGTTTTCAAATTATTACCTCAAGAAGTACAGGTATGTACCCCTTTGAACTCGTCGCTAAACCTTCTTCCTAATAAATTACCATTCAATTAACTCAAATGTACCTATAAACGCTTCTGCAAATAGGTAACAGTCTTTCTTTCTTATTCTAAAATCGAATATCCTTGTTCACGTATGGTTTTTTTTTCTTCTTTTTTTTAAATAGTAACTTCATTTTTGCAGTGATTCGCCATTAATTGTACAGTATTTTAAACGTGATATAATTTCGAACGTATAACATAACGAGGACTAATCATTCCAGGTCATATTGCTGTCCGCCACCATGCCAAATGACGTGTTGGACGTGTCGCAATGCTTCATGAGAAATCCGATTCGTATCTTAGTGAAGAAGGAGGAGCTCACGCTGGAGGGTATCAAGCAGTTCTTCATCTTTGTGGAACGCGAGGAATGGAAGTTCGACACGCTTTGCGACTTGTACGATACGTTGAGCATCACCCAGGCAGTAATCTTCTGCAACACGCGGCGCAAAGTCGACTGGTTGACGGAGAATATGCGCACCCGTGACTTCACGGTTTCCGCGATGCACGGTGACATGGAACAGAAAGAGCGAGATCTAATTATGAGGCAGTTCAGAACCGGCTCGTCCCGTGTTCTTATCACCACTGATCTATTGGCGCGTGGTATCGACGTCCAGCAGGTTTCACTGGTCATCAACTACGATTTACCTTCCAATCGTGAGAATTACATTCACAGGTGAGCGGCTGTTGCACGAGCAAAAATTCATTTACCGACCGAGCGGTCACGTATCAGTCCATCCCCACCACGGCTACCTTTTGTGGATCGCACGCTCTTGCGTCTGGTTTTTGTCCATTTATACCCATCCCCATTGAATTTCTCTGAATGGAGTATTGTTTAAAGTCTTATTTCTTGTATTTGTATATGGATAATAATAAGGACGTTTTAAATTGCATTGCAGAATTGGTCGAGGTGGTCGTTTCGGTCGTAAGGGTGTGGCTATTAACTTCGTAACAGAAGAAGACAAACGAGCCATGAAGGATATTGAACAATTCTATAACACTCACATCGATGAAATGCCAATGAACGTCGCCGATTTGATTTAAATCAGACCGTTGGCTATAAATTCATTATAATTAAACAAACAAAAAAAAATAATAAAAGTAAGTGAAATTACGGAGCTCTCAGCTGATCTCTCATATGGTGTGTGAGTATATATAAGAGTGAGTTTGGTGAACTATTCAAATCGCTTATGTAAAACGCGATCTTATCGAAACAATTCCAAACGTTTCTCGTCTCGATTTCATTTTATAATCGTAGTTTACGTAGACAAGGAAAATAGTTATCCGTTACGCAATTAGAGAAAGGAGATACGGAAAAAAAGAAAAAATAAGTAGTGCTATTTACATTATTATTAGTATTATTATTATTATTATTATTACAATTATCGATACGGATACTATTACAATACTACTACTTTTACCCGCTATATTGCTCTTTTACTATTTACTACTGTTACTGGTATATACTCGTGCGCTACTCTCTTCTTGTTCAATATTTATTACTGCTGCTGCTGCTGCTACTACTATTACTACTACTACTTTTCCTGCTACTATTCCTATTCTATATAACTCTGATTACTAATATCTCTGATAGATATACATATATATATATATATATATCCTCTCCCGTTGCCACGGCAAATAGTCGTCGAGTGTTGCGATTTCCAGTTGCGAGTGAGTAGCGTTATCGCGGTCGATAAAGGAGATATCGCCGCGGCAACGTTACTAGTGCGAGCCAAATACTGAGAAGCGAGGCAATTCATCAACCGGTTCGAGTGTCCTAATTTTTGTTCTTTTTTTTATTTTTGTTCTTTTTTTTACCCCTTGCTGTCTCTTCAGTCGAATATACACACACATATATATACACAAACGCTCTTGACGTACACATGTATATATATATTTTATATTTGCGTAAATTCAATCGACAATTTTACCCAATGTGTCGAAATTTCGTTACGAGCTTCAGGCCCCTCATTTTGAATCGTTTTATTTCGTCCATTTTTCTACATGATTTCTCCAACTGGATGATACGTTCCATGTACCGTGGTCCCCGTTCGACGCTTCTGATGCCGCGATTGCAACGTGTTTGTCTAGGCAGAGGTTTAGTCGGTTATTGGAAGGGGTACTTTAATCACAAGCGTTGCCGAAGGAGATGTACATTTCAGGCTTTTTTAGATGATACGAATTTTTTGTATGTCCCAAATCCCCCCCAAAAGTACATACCTTCATTAAGAAATAAAGTGTTTGACCTTTTAATTGTGGTTTTTTTGTTATTACATTTTTACATTCACTGTTCTACTATCGAAATAAGAGGACACGGATATTGCATATTCTTAGTAGGAAGGAAGGAGAAAGGGAGAGAATGAGAAGACCGCGTGTGTGTGCACTAATTACGAAATCAGATATGCCATCAGCCAGATCATATCAGGAAACTAAAGAAAAGTTCTATCGAACTGTTTCACGAATTATTGAAAAAAGTTCTCACAGTTTTTTATTTGTATTTGCAGGCAATTTTGAGCGGTCCAGAAATGAGGGAGATATATTTTGGAAATAAAGACCAAATTTCGTGATTCAATTATATACATACGTGCATACATTATATTATATACATAGAGAGAGAGAGGGAGAGAGAAGTTTTGTAAATCGATTACCTCCACTAATTTCCTGCGCTTTGCAGGTTATTATTAACGATAAACCGATACAAACGTCGGTACTATTATTTATATATACGCTTGCAATTATTTATTTTTAATGATTATAGAGAAGGCCGAACATTTTACACGATCATTTTATATCTTGTCAATAAAAGAAATTACTACGAAAAATCGATTTTCCTTTGCAATCAGTTCTGTGTACTCTTTTTTGTGCGTTTTCTTTGGGCAAATCAAGTTCCAATGTTTTATATATTGTGAGAACTTTCGTGTCTCTACTGTTGAACGTATGTAACCGCGAGAGTAACAACCGATTTATAATTATTCCAGCAACACTCTCACGTTGTAACGCCGTTAAAATAGTTTTCGAAAGTTGGAGTTATTTCTTTGAATTTTCATCGTTTTCTTTTCATAAGCTTCTGTTTAACTAAATTCTAGATTCAAACACGGTAAATATATGAATGCATATATTTCGAAACTGCTCGAATTTCCGAAAACTGTTAATTATTCAATTCTGTAAATATTACAAATGATTTTTGGATGTGGGTGGACCATTGTGAGTTTTGCTGTATTTATACATTATACGAATATTTACGGCTGAATATTTAACTCATACAGTTGACAGAATAAATGTGAAACTAATTCACAGATAGCAATTGCATCAGAATTTAGTTGGTGTGTGTATATATATGTATATGTATTGTATACTCGCATTTATTTTCTGTTCGAATTAATGTGCTTGTTGCTAAGGCTGTAATAACTTTTTTTTTTAATTCGTATTCCAATGTTATCTTATAGATTGTCTACTCTGATAATCAGTGATGCACAGGAAAATTACTATCTTTTCGCATTAACCTAATTATTTACGTACATATACTTAATGATGTATATACGTATATATAAATAGTATGAAAAGAAAAAGAAGGAATTACGATCAGTCTATTGCACCGACACGAAATGGCGCTACAGTTATAAACGAAAACTAACTTATTTTCAAACTCTTATCGAAAAATCGAACGTTAGATATACAGTTAGGCGAATGGCCACAGTATATATCTGTTGGCCAGTTATAACAGATTCACCGATTATTATTAATGCGAGAAGATATCGAGTCGCCGCACGAACTTTCCTCATCTATTACGACTTTAAAACGAAAATACGTTATCTCGTATTCAAAATTGTTATCCCACCATTCGAAATATATTGGGTTTAAGTATTGTGGTAAAACGTGTACAAGACAAAATTTTGTTCGTTTTTACTGTAAATGTATCAACGGGTTATGGACCCTTCGTTACAAACGGTGCAAAAGGCAGTCACGCAAAGATAATAATGTAAATTAAGATAAAACAGAGAGAAATAATCAGAAAAGGGAAAGGGGGAGCAATAAATCTTATACACAGTGGCTGCAAGATTAGTTAAACGTAGTAACAGCACTTTAAAGATGAAAGTTTAAAGCAATCACGCCCTAATCTCCCTGCGGTCCGCAAGTAACGCGTTGATTGGGAACTAAAAACTGTTGGGCTCAAAAATAGCGAATGATTCTCGACCATGTCATAAACCCCCTGGCTAGCAGTGAACACCATCGCGTGTATACTTGTTACTTGTGCCTTTTTCACGCGGGATTGGCGCGTCGAAGAAATACGCAAGTAAAGTATGCAATTGTATTTAATGTACGGTAGAATGTTACACAACTATATCTAAGATCTGTATTGAGGGTAATGATTTATTTAAAGTTTAAAGAATCTTTTGTTGTTCCTCGTCCGGGATCTTTCATAGATCCCTGATCGCTGTAAAAGTTTTGGACATTTCCAAGTGCGCGGCAAGTTGCGCGTGCGTCAATAGATCGTCGACTAGGCTTTGAAGAGAATTAAAGAAAATACATATTCCATCGTGAAATGAATTATTATTAAATTACGCTTTTAAGTAACGAAAACAGCGAAGAAAAATAGCATGAAAGGGTATTGCAAGTAAATAAACCTTGTTTACACTATTGTTAGGGCAAAAAAGAATATATGTATATAACGCGTCTAAAAGTTCGTTTATGTAACTCTGGAAAATTAACAGGTATCATACATATGCGTATATATAGATCGGTCGTATCAAAATATTTACATACCCATTTTAGTGAAGAATGCGAGTACGATTCTAACGTAAACAGTAGCGAAAATTAAATCACGCCTAAACGACTAAAAATAAATAAGATTACGGTTAAAGTCATGTGTTTATCGACAGTGTAGATTGTCGCGTAATTATTTAACATATAAAAACCGTTAACAAAAAGAAAATACGAGCGGCACCTGAATCGATCGTGTCAATGCACACAGACAAACCAATTCATCAATCGGACCATTTTAAATTTGTAATCTTTGTAGGTGTGGTCACGTGTCTATTGCTGTCATGCACGCACGCCAAGAATTGAAACCGCGACAAATATAAAAAATACTCGTTCATTATTATCATTATTATTACACGATACACGTCCGCTAGATAAATAGGCAAATGCGTGGAGCGTTAGTCGGATTATTTAAATCGCTGTATCCACACAGCGTTAACCAAGGTCGGCACGCGAGTACCTTTGGCTCCCTCCACTTTCGCACTCGTTGCCAAGGGAAACGTGCGATGCTAAGACTTACCAGGATATCCATTGGTCGAGAAGTTTCGCGCGACGAATGGCGGCCGGCGTTGCGCAAGCGTACACCGTGCAAAGAATGTTCAATGGGGGGTGGTAAACACGCGAGGGGCCCCATCACTGAACAGCGCCGGCCGCGTGTACTTGAATTTAGTACGATAATAGCACGATAGTTCGCGCCAATGATTAGCAACGGCTGTTGGGTTACGTTTCTCTGTAACATCTTAGAACTGGCCGCGGTGAGAATTATGGGGGGAGGGGGCGCGGCAAGCGGGGAGAACTCGTGAACTTATATAAAACAATTACTTATCGCGTGCTGTGACTTTGAGATTTGTCGCGTTCGGTGCAGGTTGAATAATTTTGGTCTCTTTTTTTTAAGGTTACTCTTGTACGCGCTACACTTTGTTTATACCCTATCTGAGACTATTTCTACCAGCCAGCCAGCGGTGGTAACCGAGCCGATTATAAAACAGTGAGCAGAAGGGAAAGGGGAAAGATATATAGCAGAATTCACATCGAATCGAACGGAAACGGTTTCCACCCGCTAATATCTCGTTGACGATACATATCGTGTGTTCGTGAGATCTATGTTCGTGCAGCGTTCATAAACGCTGAACGCACGCTGAACTCGCGCACCCACATCGATTATTACGCAGTAAAGTTTATTATATACGGGAAACAGCGAAGCCGTTTACGGTTTCCTCGTGTGTTTCCGCATCGAGCGCGAGATCGATAATGTTGAATGAAAATCCTTGTTGTTTTCCAAGATACCGTGCCCGGTCAACAATGTCTGCGTCACCGATCGCCAGGCAGGCTACCCAGTGCCAAAATATACCGTCGAAACGAGTTCTAATCAATGATCCCAGTCAATTGCCCGCCGATTATTCGTCCACCCCCGGTGGAACACTGTTCTCAACCACACCCGGAGGTCAGTGTTTTTTTTTTTTTTAATTAAATAAATAATTAAATTGATAAATATTTAACGGAATAATGCGCTGCTTTTGTTTTAATTCGAAGTATTTTTAAACAATTGTGCAGGTACGCGAATTGTTTATGAACGCGACTTTCTCATGAATTTACGGAATTCTCCGATATCGCGAACCCCACCGCGAAACATGCCATCCATACCGCCGGAGATACTGAAGAGCACGGTGTCCAATCCGATAACGTCTACGAAACATCAAATTAACAAAGGTTCGTTGACGTTCTTATTATATCTCGCGTTTGAGCACAACTTTTTGATCGATCGTACAGTGTTACCACCCTGTCTTTTCGTCAACGAAAAAATTTCGAAACGTTTTGGAATATTTCATCTCGTGCAATGGAGATGTTGGTAAATACGATAGATGGGTAGAAGAATATTGTTGCTTGTTTCGTGCACAAACAAGTGCATAATTGAAGTTAGTAGAGATAAATTGTGGCAGATGTTTATACCTTGTAGAGTTTCTTTGTATTTGTAAATTGATCCCTTTCTTTCGCTTTCTAAAGGCGAATGAAAAGTGCCGTCCTTTGTTATTAATAATTGGAAATTCTACCATTTATAAGATCCCACTGTGTTGGCGTATTTCAACGAATTATTTTATGTTAATAATACTTCTTTCTCTATATACTCGTTACCCTGTAGATCGGCTTGAAGTTTATCTTTCCCGCGTCGTTTAATTTAATCTACTAATTTATACAACAAAATCCTTCACAAGTTTTTCTATTTACAGATACTCCAGTAATTGAAGAATCTGCCGAACAATTCGAAATGGACATGTAAGAAATTTTAGTCGTAACATCACTCCCGATGTGCCAGCCATTTTATGGAAAATAATTATCGATATAACCTTGGGCGGGGGAGGGGGGGATCGGAAAAAAATACGTCAGCGTTAAATATCATTTTTGTATAGATATATATATATATACCATCGTGGGCCTTATATTAGTAATAAGTGTTTATACGTTTTGACTCAGAAATACTAAATGTAATTCATAGTTATGATTAACGCGTTCCATTATCATCTTATCATCGCCAATAAAGATGCTCAGAAATTTTGACAATAATTTCCTACATATTTCACCTATCGAGCGTGATCGTTTATTTACGCGAATATTTGTATCACTATCCAATATATTTCATATATTTACAACATCGACCGATGAATACAATGAAGCACGAAAAAAATCGTCCAAACTTATCGCTCACGCAAATGTATCAACGTGTCTATAAACGTTACTTATAGAAACCATAAGTGATCTTCGACGCCTGTTATAAAATATACAAGCATCTTAACGCGTTCCGACGTTCCACGTACTACTATTTGTCGTTTCTATATTTCGTATTCTGTGCACACGTTCTAAAATGACTTTGGCCACGTTAACTTTGGTCCCGTCGCTGTCGTAATCGTCGTAATAAATTAATTCGCCCAGGTCCGCGGACGCTGGATCGTTCTGGATCAGCTCCTTCAGCTTCTCGTAGAATTTCTGTACGATAGCCTTGCAGTGCCTCCTATAAGTGTCTGTCTCTGAATGAGCGTGCATTTGGACCTCGAAGAAGGTCAGCAAGGGTGTAGCGCCCTCCACCACAACGTACACAGGGGCGTTCGCTCTCGAACCACCGGGGTAAATTTTGTACACGCTATTGTGATACGAGCGTCTCAGGACCCCAGCTCGATTGCGCACATCTTCCTCCAAATTCATCGCGCTCTCCATCCATTGATAGGAGGACTCTCGGATATCCGTTGGAATGTACGACGAGTACGGGATCAAGACGAACAATTTGTGAACGGCTACGGTTATACCGTGGATGTCCTCTGTGTTCTCTACATTCTCGATCAGTCCTTTATTCAGAGAGCCAGTTGAGGGTAGAACGATCCTCAGATATCCGTAGTAGTAACTGTGCGCCATGCCAGACCCATAGTCCAAGCCCTGCATTAAATTAATATCAAAACTGTTCTCGTCGTTCAGGTCGAAGATTACGAAGACGAGCCATGAGATCGAGGCGCAAATTGAACAGGAGAGGCTGTTCAATTTTTCGATGCAATTCTCGAGATATCGGCGTTTGATAGTGGCCAATACGGTGAAAATGATTGAAACAATGATGAACATCAGTGTACCTACATTGAGTTTGAGGTTACGTTTTGTTGCGGTCTTGGTACTTTTATCGGTTATGTACCGATATATCTTCCATAAACCATGCAGTATTTTAAGTACCACGAGGAATAGAAGGGTAACGAAAATGAAATTCCACACGGAAACTTCGTTATCGTTGCCTATTGCTTCCAACCAGATTCCCGTTATAATCATTGCGATACTGCAATCGATTAAATATAACTTTACTTCTTTCTCCATGCAGATGTTTACGTATAAAAACCATCCTATACATGCATAACTATATTAATACTAACATTTTTGTCTTAAATAACGTGGTGGATAAATAAAAATATCCATCGTACACATTTATACTGTTACGCTATCGCGTGAACCGAGTTTCAATTCCCTAGAAATCCCAAATGAGATACCGCCAATATAAACTGTAACGATAAGTAGTTTAAGAGCGAAATTCGAAACCGGAAAAGGAATGTACACATCCCTCGGAATGTCGAGTACTACGATACCCAGAACCGGCCTCCACATAGCTTACCCGAAACAAAAGAGCCTTTGATAACTCCCATCTACTCTCGACGCAATCTTCTGGCTTTCCCGCGCTTTTCCCTTAGCTCGTGCGCACCCTGACTTGTCACGCGGACATGGAAGCGTTGCCACCCCCACGGCCCAGCCACAGCAAGACTCTACCCCATTGGACAAGACGAAGGCAAAAGGAGGAGCAAGGAATGCAGGAAGAGGAAACAGAGCCGAAAATGGAAGAAGAAAAAGCCTCGCTGATCAGAACTTCTTTATAACTCGTTGCAACCAGTACTGTCTACATTGATTTACTGAATAAATAGTCGTTCTTGTTAAAGATTATAACTTGTGTTTAATTTCGCCGCGCTTCACCACAAGCAGAGCGGTTCAGCGCTCCACGGGCAACCGAACCTGCATAAACTCCCTATATCCCACCAATAGATACGCAACAATACGTATGCACGCACTACAAAATCGTTCATTATACTGTTGCGTATCTATTGGTGGGATATGGGGAGTTTAGGTAGGTTCGGTTGCCCGTGGAGCGCTGAACCGCTCACCTCGTGGAGAAGCGCGGAAGAATCAAACACAAGTTATAATCTTTAACAAGAACGACTATTTATTCTATTATTCAGCGTAAGAGATATTGATGGTTCGAGAAATAACGAAGTTCTCTTGAATGTGGCTGCTTCTTCTTTCCATTTCGGCTCTGGTTCTTCTTCTTGAGTTCCTGTTTTCCCCCTCTCCTTTGGTAGTAGCCAATGAGGTTGAGTCTTGGTGGGCCTTGGATCGTGCTTGGGCGCGTGGAAGTGGTAACGTTTCCGCTCTCAGGTACGAACGTAGGGGTGTACGCGCAAAGGGGAGAATGGGAAAAACCCGGTGAACGCGTAAAAGTCGCGTGGTAACGGTAAATGAGGAATCATGGAAAAAACCTAGTAAAATACGCGATAAGACCGAAGAGTCTTACAGCGTTTTCTAAGGATATGCGTACATTAATTAATCTGACTTTGAATTTAGCTCCTGAATTCTTATCGCTATCGATAAGTGCGATTTTACTGTCGATTCGCGGTTCGATGTTACTAGACATTAAGCCTGACTAACGCGATAGCGTAACAATACTGATTCTTACAAGATGGTACATATTTCTGACTCGTGGCGGTAAAACAGGAGGGCGAATTTTGAAATAATGAAAACGATTAGAAACGCCGAAAATGCGCAGCATTGTGTCGACAAAGTAAATATAACTGAATATAACTGAAGTAAATATAACTGAATTTGTCGAACGTTGGAAAACGGGCGAAGGGAAGAAAATCAAAGCATCCTGGGAGCATAGGTGTGAGGCCAAAGATAGTTTCACATGTCGCGTAGGTGAGAGCGCTGTTAACGTTAATCCTGTTACGTCCTTTGAGCTTTCGATATACCATCGTTCTTCCATTTGCCAAAAAATGCATTCGTAAACAAACGATCCAACCACTTCCGAAAACCATACTTTTTCAAACACTCATATTCAGAATTGCTCTTTTTGCGCTTGTCCATCACTTCATGTGAAGTATTTTTCAGGGAAGATGAGGATAGTTTCAAAGAAACTCGAACGATTAAGCGTTAAATTTTCGTAATATCGATGAAATATTTTCGAACACGGCGGCACCAAAAATATCTACCCGAATCTGCTTCGAACGAAACGTAACCTAGAATCCGGGCCCTTGACATCATCACTAATTAACCGCCCCACCGCGGCGGTCGAAAAAATTCCCAAAAACCACTTGCTTCTGCCGTCGTCACACGGGAATCGCCCTAAAAGCGAAACAAGTCGATTGACCCATCGGCCATAATCGAGAGCGACGCGCGATCGATAAAAAAGGCTGCACGATAATCTCCGCGATAATCTGCAGAAAAGAAACGAAACGAAAAATATCCAAGCCGTAAAAGCAACGCGACGATACCTCCCCAATTAAGGAACGCGAGATCATCATCCCCGTGCGCGCGACACGTTCCCTCAGTCGTGCCAAAGTCGACGAAATACGTATCGCCAGCCAGGTGACTTTCCCTTGCCGATCAGCGGCCATGTCCGACAATGGACCAATCAGCTGCTTGGTGAACCGCCGTGGAACCTCGAGCCCCTGTCCGCAGACGAATGACAACAAAAGCGACTGATAGAAGTCGCGCGCGGTACAGCCTGCGGATAATATTTTCACGGGACCGCGGCTCGCAGATAGCACAGCGGTTGGCCCGGTTTTGTTCGACGCCGCGGATAACACGTAGCCCCGTCTCATCGCGGCGAAACTGTCGAGGAATATGAAGAGGCGTAACGTCGAGTGTGGCAAGCTCCGGAGGCCCTTGAAACGCAACAAGCTCACCGAGGGAATCTACGGAAGGTAAACGCACGCCGCCATATGTCCCCTGTCGCGCCTGGGACCGTAGTCCGCGAGTAACCAACGGGACCCGTTCGACGTTACATTGGGCCGTGTAACAGCTTCGTTGCCGCGGGACCAAAATATTGCGTCACGTTCGCGAGGCACCGTGACATATCCGTCGTGGTTCGTGAATCTGCGCGGGTTTCGCAGCTCTGACATTTGCCAAAACCTTGACCATGCTTGCGTGTTTCTTTTTCTGGGGTGGCGCGGGGGTGGCGGGGGAAATATTCGTTTCAATCGTTTCGCCGAGGGTGTTGCACCTTTGGCGTTACCTGACAGATCCGCGTCTCGAGCGTCGAGCGATTCGCGACACTATACTGTTGCCACCGTTTGGTGGCTCGATGGGCTTAAGTGTCGTTTTTAGTCAAGCTTTCGCCGTTGTTGTTGTCCCGCAAGATACTCGTTAGGCCGAGCTCAGATTGGGCAACGTTTGTCGAGGTGTCGGGTATAGGCGAATGGACTGCTGCTTGATAGATTTCAGATAGGTCAAACGTTGCCTAATGCGAGCTGGGTTTGAGCATTTCGTTATCAAGATGCTGTCTTGCTCGATGCAAACGGTGCAGGATGGTAACAAGGTCGGCAATACGATGCTCCTGTACTGTGCAAAATGAAAGAATTGAAATAACAATGTGTTCTATTTCAGTACGTTACTTTATCTAAAATTTCTTGTGCTATGGGCGATGGTGATTTTGGCAGACTTCATTTTAGAATTCCGTTTTGAATTTCTGTGGCCGTTCTGGCTGCTACTCAGAAGCGTTTACGACTCGTTTAAGTATCAAGGCTTGGTAAGTAACGGAACACGCTACTAGTGGGATGTCCCGTAACAAACGATATCCTAGAACTGACTAACCAACATGCTTGTTATGCTTTCAGGCCTTCTCTGTATTTTTCATTTGCATCGCGCTTACGTCAGACATGATTTGTTTCTTTTTCATACCAGTACATTGGTTGTTTTTCGCTGCGAGCACTTACGTTTGGGTACAATACGTTTGGCATACAGGTAAATATAAACGAATCGTATTCTCGATAACTAGCTTGTGATCGTAATCCCTTGTATTAATGTAAACGCTCCTCGAAACAGATAAAGGTGTATGCCTGCCGACTGTGATGCTGTGGTTACTATTTCTATACATAGAAGCGGCAGCTCGATTCAGAGATCTGCGACACACGCCCTTTCACTTGGATCTCTGTCGACCGTTTGCAGCGCATTGGTATGTAAATCTCTCCTATAACTACAAGGGGAACGATACAGTGGATCTAACTAAAAACCTAATAGCGTAGAATAGTAGCAAAAACAATATGTAATCGGAGTATTGGCTTGTCTACTAATTTTGTGCCGCTGTGAGTTTTCCAGACGAAACTCGACAACTCGATCTTTTGCGCGAACTTACTGGACGATCCGATATTCAACTTGGCATAGAAACAGGTGACTAAAGGTGTGATTCTCTTTCAGCATTGGTTACCCTGTAGTTACTTTAGGTTTCGGTTTCAAGAGCTATATCGGCTACAGAATGAGACAGGTAAATTGGCTGCATGCGTACATATGTAACGTCGTGCATTACATGATCACCACGGCTGTTATGTACGCGCAAGCTTTTTGTTCGCCAGAGAAAGCAAAAGGACGTGGCGAAAGAAAACGAATTCTACCTACAGCTGCTGCAGCAAGCACTGCCCCTAGAGCAACAGACTTCCGCCACGATGCAACCTATACAGGTTCAGTCGCAGACGCATATGACAACGTCGTTGGAGCAGCACGTTAAAGCGCAGAACAATAAATTGAACTCGCAGTGCAATCCAAGCCCGGAGAAGAGTAGAGGTAGTTTGTATTTATTTTCAACATTCGCTGAGACTATTTCCAAACGTAACACCATAGGAACGATGATAAATGTGCACACGCAGGGAGCAGTAACAATTCCACGGAGGCAGGCGTACAGAACGGTAGTTTGCACATAGGTGCGCAGATCACGTCGCAGAGCCAGAATGTTACGACGAAAAACAACCACAGAAAGTCCATGGACAAGGGTGAGAAACAGGAGGAGCAGCATAATAGGCACAACGTGACGAACGCGTCGCAATCCGAGAAGAACGATAAGAGATTTATTCACACGAATGGCAACGCTGTCAATCACAGCGATATGCAGTTCATCGAGAGAGTTGGGTGAGTAGAGCGCAATTGTTGCTAACACTTTGAAAAGATTTGTTAGTATTTCGAATATTGTAAATGTTTGCACAGGTCTGTGAACGAATTCGACGCGAATGAAGTGGAAAAGGACAAATTTATCAAAGGTGGCAACTGTGGGCACGCTACGATGAAATCGCAGGCCAATGGTTCGGTCACAGGAAAGTGGAATAATATAAAGGAGAATCGGGAGTCGTCCGCTGTTAGTAATCAACGTGAACGTAAAACGCGTCAGGTTAAAGCCACAGTGGATAATATAGCTGAGCAGCAGAAACAGCAAGACGAATATTATCAAAGGTACCGCCACGGTTTGCTTGTTATTTATGTTCTTCGTTGAAACAAAGAGAGGGGAAGGGTATTGTATCTTCAGTTGTGAGACGCGGAGAAGGGAAAAACAGGATAGAGATAATGTTATTGTTATCAGGTTTTACTTTGGTGTAATGTAATGTCGTTCAAATAGGTTACTGATGTGTCGCAGGCTCGAAGCTGACATAAAACGTTTGAAATCAGATCTCCAATCCAGTCGACAGCTGGAGCAAGAGCTTCGCTCGCAGATAAGCACTCTGCAAAACGGAGAACGCCAAGCGAAGGGTGATATACAGCAACTTCAGCACGATAATGATCAGTTGCAAAACAAGTATGTGATTACTAAATTAAACAACGGGCAATATTATTAAATAGATATAATTCGTTAATAAATATATTCTAAATTAGTATGTCTATATATACATTTATATATTATGAGGCATAATTAATTACGCCAGGTTGCACGGATTAGAGTCAGCCCGTCAATTAGATAAACAAACGATGTCGTCGTTGGAGAAACGAATCGCAGAGGAGCGTAAGCAACGCAGTGCTTGCGAGGCGTCTTTAATTTCCGAAAGGCGAGCCCGACGAGCCGCAGAAGAGGCACGTTCCGCGATACCACCGCCACCGCCGCCACTAATTAGACAAGAATGTACAGACGCCTGTAAAAATCGCAGGACACAAATGGAACAAGATCTTAAGAGCTTGCGACGAGAGCTTAAGACAAAGGACGAAAGGTAAACAGTGAGGGAATACAATTTCTCTTTTTAATGCTTGCACGGAAATTTGGGTCAGTCTGGAGAATCGTCTGTTGCCTTTAAGGAAATCACATCGATAATTGTACGACGGTTAAATAAGCAACAATTCTTCGTTTTATGTAAACCACTTGTTATATTTCATGTATATTCTATTAAGTGTTCGTTTTCTGTTCAGGTATAGCGTA
The DNA here is from genome assembly GCA_963969485.1 of Nomada goodeniana. NCBI lineage: Eukaryota > Metazoa > Arthropoda > Insecta > Hymenoptera > Apidae > Nomada > Nomada goodeniana. The sequence continues at coordinate 4,777,966 of OZ018306.1, read as the reverse complement.
CTAGAGAAAGATATAACGCGCTGTAAGGAAAGTCACAAGGAATCAGAAATTCTTCTCGTAGCGCTGAACGCGTTGCAAGATAAAACAGCACATTTAGAAGACAGCTTAAGCGCAGAGACGCGCATAAAGCTCGACTTATTTTCTGCACTTGGCGAAGCCAAGCGGCAACTGGAGATCAGAGAAAGTAAGTTTCTCCTCGTACAATTGGACAAGAGATATTTAGATTTTCGGAAGAAAAGAAACCTACATTGAATATTCAATTGCCTTATGCTTCGTTTCAAACTAGGTTTAATTAGATCTCAAGAGAAAGAGATTGAAATGCTGAAAGCGAAGATAGCCCAAGATTTAGCTGTGATGCCTCAGGACACGTTTGGCCCAGCGCCGACCTGTGCGCAATCGAAACTTCGATTGAACAACGAAGTGCGTGTCGCTGGTGGAAAGATACGTTCGAACGAGAGACCATGCCCTGGGTGTACAGTGTCCAATTTGGATCCAAACGCGACAGCGTACACGCCCAAGAATTCTCTCATAGCGTCCACCGAGGCTTGAGAAAAATCCTGCAACCTTGGCCAGAATTTTCCGGCTTCGCGGAAATTCGGTATATATGTATATATATATTGCATCGTATACGTATACATATATATCGCGCAAACATGTTTCAGTGTGTTTCTCAATGGAAGTTTAAAATACGAACCTACGTACACGCTGGACGATGACACGTTCTTTTTCATCGGGAGAGCAAGGATCTTACAAATCGTACTGAATTATTTGCGAGTATACTTTTCAACGCTTCCACGCTAGATTTCTTATGATTCACGTAGAAAAAACGGTCGACTGGGGGACGCGTGGCCCGTATCGCCAACAAATTTCTTTTCCGTTCGAAACGAAACGGTGTCGTTTTTCTTGTAACGTCTTCCATGGGAGGCTTCTGGAAACATGTTTTCTATCGTACTTCGTCACCTGAGGTAATACAACAACAACGTTTACTAATCTACTTACGACCATGGGACGTGACTAATGCTGAATTTAAAACGGAAAGAGGAATATTTAAAAGTTAGTTACGTTCTGTTGAACATGCTGTAGGTTGATCTGACAGGGATATGTGTATATAAAGGGTGATCCAACAACTTCGACCACGTTGAATATCTCCGTTAATTTTAAAGATACGGAGGAACTTTATTTATCAAATAATGTGGGAGCATTATTTGTTTCTTTTTTACGCGGAATTGGCGGGAGAGATAAATCGGCAGTCTTGTTCGCTAGAAAGGGGGAGAAAATTTTGGAAAATTTCGTCCGTACCCTATCCACCTACAGCATACGCCTAAAAATCTATGACGACTTGTTATAGACACAAATCTTATATTCAAGTCGTAATCCGAAGCTAGTCCACCATACAAACTGTGTATTTAATGTCTTTGGCGAACGAAGCCATTTTTTTTCTTTTTTAAGTCATATGTGATCATCCAAAAAAGAAAAAAAAGTTAAGAAAAGCGAACAAACCAGCCATTAACATACGTGTGCATTGAAAAAGGAAAAAACCTGCCGTTGTCGTTCAATAGGATCGGATGTGAAATCTATTATTAAACAAAAAAACGCCAAATTCGTTTTTAACATTCGCGTCAACGTTCTCATTTTTTTAAATACTTTTAAACGTCTCTGCGTGAACTTACCTTTTAGTTTCGTAGCAGAATTGCGTATTGGCTTTCGAACGGGGTACAAAACGAGCGCTTAACACTCACTGAATAAGAGTTCTTTCTTCTCTCTTCTTTTTCGATACTTGTACAGCGTTTTATGCTATAGGTAGACTTTTTATACACATTTTTAGTTAGACAGTTATTGAGACAACGTAGAATGAGCTTCTTTCTTTCGGATCTGTAACGGGAAAGGGCAATGATTTGTTTGCTGACGGAAAAGTAGGTTTTTAATAACGCGTTACATTTACATTGTATTACAGTTAAATTGGTTGTTTTCAGATGACTCGAAACGTTGGTTTCCTTTCTCTCGAACTGCACAGAAACGATACTGTAAGCCCGTTACCCTTCATTTATTAATTATACCGTGTCTCGTAAGAAACAGACGTTGGATAGAACTGTCTTCCTTTCGCACACGTTTCATGAACATACAGAGACAGTGAAACTCTTCTTTGCGGGTATGTCCCACAGCCAAGTGGGCACGCATGTACAATTTGGTAGAAAAGTTTCAGCGATTCTGAGGTTACGCCTAAGTCACTCTAACACGAATTTTTATACTATCTTTTTACATATTTCAGTTCTGTCCTCGAATAAATTCGAACAGTTCAATTCTCCAAGAATTACACGGTCATTGATGTTTGCCATTTTTCCGGCGGACTACCAATGGATAGTTTTGAATAAATTTCGCGCAGAAATGTTTCTGCCGTTTGAGGAAGTTTACGAAAAGAAAATCAATGGCATCGGGGACGAGAGAGATCTCAGATTAAAGATACGATTTCGATGTAAGTTTTATGGCCCGTAAGAAAGCCAGTACCCGTTCGCTACGTTGGACAATTAACGACTGATTGATATCATAAAAAGTCATTCTTCCATGATTGTATATATAAGGCGCGTGTCATGACAGTTTATTAAATACCATTTAGTGGATCGTGACCAACTAGTCAAATGGATTTCTATAAGCACAAATATTTATTAGATAATCTAACGTTCATTTGATATTTCAAGCCCGTTCCATGAAAGAGCAATAATAACGATTGTCCATTCGTTCACGTTTCTCATCTGTGGGATATTTTCAAAGGTCGATCGATACTCATTTAATCGTTACCGTTCATCGATCAGTCCCATCATTTACCGGATGATCCACGTACAAAGTGTAATAACTGCAGAATGTTTCAAATGCACAACGCATACTTTTACAAGCATGGTATTTTTCCATTTGCACGATAATTGTACTACGAAGGGTTCACAGCGTTTCTTTCGTACACTTGTACAAAAGATTTACGCGCTGCCTGAATTATTGCTGTTTACCTTGCAACACCCTTGGCCTCTTTAAAGCCGCAAAGAGCGTGCCAATTTTGTTTCTTCAGAGGGATTCAAAGCATATCAATACAAGAGTCGTGTAACACTGAGTAAAATCCTCCGATATGTTTTTTACGTTTTGCTACATAAACAGTGCTGATCTTTCATTTTCTTTCACCTGTTACATGTGGACACAAGGTGTTCAGTTTTCCTGTTTTAGTTCATAATTAACCGATGTTGGGCGATTGAACCTGAAGTACGGTTCAATTTAACTGTACTGTTAGTGCGTTTGGATATATCAGACACGCGAATGAAACGTTAGAGTTTACTTCTCAATCATCACTCTACGCGTTGGAATTCATTATCTCCTCGACATTTATCATCTGACTGCTTACTGAAATTAGTTTTACGCTTTACGATTGATCCCGTAAGATTCTTCTTTTCTTCCCCTCTGTTTCTTTTTATTTTAAGATTAAGGTCGATCGGACTTGTGTCTATGTCAACTTGTATCAATATGTGCATAAGCCTTTCTAATTGTAACGAGACAGTGTAAATAATTACTTAAAATAGACTATAAACGTGAACAAAAGGAAACAAAGGAAATTACTGAAATTGTGTTTGGGCACTTGCGTAGCATAGTCAAAGCGTTACACGAAGGTTGTTAGTTTAATTTATTTAAAAAACGAAAGCTTGCTCCTTTAACTCATTTACGGTTCTGATTTCTGGTATATCTAATTCTTGTGATCAATATTTCGATAGGTTCCCCTGAGTTGTCGTCCATTTGTGAGTTGGTAAATAGACTGAAAATTATGAAAATGAGTATGTAGCGAATGTCATACCGATGACATGGAGTCAGTATTAAATTTTCGTTCGTTAAAAAGGGGAAACAACTTAACGGTGAAACAGTTCTGTTCCAAAAGCGACTCGGCCACAAAATCTGTCCTTGTATCTCATACTTGAGAAATAATGCGCGACACGGTCCGACGCGTTAAAAAGAGAATTAGATAATACTTTAAACGCAGGGCATAAATGAGTTAATATTTATTAAGAGAAAGTTTGTACGGCGAGTGGAAATATGGTTTAAAAAAAAGGAAAAAACAAATGGGACGCTTTTCTTTAGCGATAGAGTACCGTCCATTTAAGCGTTCGCAGCCCAGTGTCATGTCTGGGCCTTTATCTGGGCCCAGTTGAAAAGTCAACTGAGATAAGGAGAAAGAAGAATTGATGGACAAATGTCTGGATGCTAAAGTGGGCCGGACACTTAAGTGAACAGTACTGTATATAGCATTATCGAGTAAACGTTAAGTACCTGATCAGGGTTGCCGTAGTGTCCACGGCTAAATATACTTATCATGGATTTAATTCCACTATATAAGGCTGGTTTCACGAGCGAATATACTCTTTTGCTATTTAATTCATTCGTATTGTTTATATAATTGAGTTAATGTGATATATTTTATAGGCGAACACCACACACACACACCATACATATATATAATATATATATATATAATATATATATATATATATATATATATTTATATATATAAAATACACTAACACATCTTCTTGGCACATGATAAATTCACACGTTCATACTACTTGTATATGTTCACTTAATTTTCCCTAGCATATACACGTAACATTTAATTCTCCGCGCAAGAATTACTTTGGGATTATAGTAACTCGCACGTTTCGTTGCATGATATACGGAGTTTCACGGAGGAAAGTGATCTGGCGTGAAAATCGAACAATTAATTATACGTTTACACGGTGTTCTGTGAGGAGTTGTATTGTTCTTTATCGTGAATCGTTGATTATTGGAATTTATAGAAGACAGAGGCGCATACACATTGACGATGATCGTAATCATTACTTTCTTTAGTTTTTGTTTGTTTTGTTACAAAACTAACCGTGTCAAACGAGATACAAAAGATACCGTCGAATTTGTTACACTGGGGGGTTTAAAACGATTCAATTTTCGTATGTTTTTAAATTAAATATAAGCAACGTTGCATTGTGATTAGTAGTTATGTGTTGCAACATTCTGCTAAATGTTGATTTACATCGAAATTTTTTTCTTTTATTGTATGTACATTGATTGCGTATTCGCGTTTTCTTTTTCTCATTGTTACTTGGGTACGTTGAGACAATGATGGACAAATGAAACAATGGACGAACCGAAGGTGTATAATTGCTTATCTTCTTTTTTTTTGTGGATGTTGTTAATCAAGACCTGTATTACACGATGCTGCGTGGGTAATCTCGTCGCGGGAAATTGTAAAATGATTGTACTATCATTAATGTAACTTGAAATATGTACTTTTATAACTAAAACCTGTAGGGACAAATTTGAATTGGTTATTGTTCTTTTTATCTGAATGTTTCTCGAGCGCGTTAGGAGGAATGTACATAATATATAATCAGAATTTACTATACACGATTGGTGGTTAAACATTTTTCTCGTGAATATGTAAGAAAAAATTACTTTGATTCGTTGTGCTTATATTAAGATTTTATAAATAAATGATTGCAAGAAAGAAATGATAAATGTACGGTGCACGATAATCATTGATCTTTTTTCATCTTTTTCTTTGGAACAACGTGTACAATTATTGCATTGGTCGTGCAATGTACTTGTACAGGGTGTTGCGTAAGTGGTGCAAGACTCGTGAACAGGTGATTACTGAGGTGATTCTGAACAAAATGTTCTTTTTACAAAATCTTAGTCAAGGCCTTATTTTTTCATTATAAACGAAACACACTATATTCGCGTCGATGTTAAAATAAAATGAAATTCATACAAATGTAAATAACTTTTTTCTTATGCATAGTTTTAATCTGCGAACTTCTCCATAATCTTTTCGGCATTAATTAAAAGAATATTCACTGAAAGATCTTAATATCTATACGTTTTGAACAGATAACGAGCAGTATTCGATATACTCTGGATATTATAAAAAGCTATTTACATTTATAACAGAGGATATCGTTTTCTTAGAAATTTATATTAGAATATTCGATTCGAATTTTCGTAAAGTGCTAATAAGCACCTGTTTCTACATATTAGAACAATTAAAATAATTTCCCTTTGACGATTGATTCCTCGCGTACCTATCTCCTTTAATCCTCTGCATTTTTGGACTTCCTTTCGCTTATAGCCCCTTCCTCCAGGAATTTGGTGCACAAAGGATCACCTTCGGTAACCACATATGAGAGCACAGCTTTTGTATAATAATCTGACATTAACTCGATATTTCTTATGACCGTGGACAGAAGATGTGCCTTCTCCACGTAGATACCTATGAAAAGAAAAGGACAGAACAATCAAAGACACGAAACATACGACAAATATACGAAATGTTTCAGATTACCTGGCGTTTCAAACATGAGATACGCAAAGTGAACATGAAGATGGTAATAAGACGGTTGATAATGTAAGTATATTCTAAGCTGCGAGGCAGGTATATTGTATTGTTTTAGGATCGTAGCGGTCCCACAGTCTCTGATATTTTTCAACAGCTCCAGATGAGACGCATTCAACTCCCTTATTGATCGAATCTTTTGAAACGGCAAGGCCAGTAATTTCAGTGTGTTCGGCTGTCCGTCCCACTTCAAATCGTTTACTATTACAAACCCTGTCTTCTCGTCCCTATCTTCGTACACAATTTTGTCCTGCTCCGCCTTGTGCTCCAAGATATTGTACACCCACTGGAAACGCACAGAAGTACAAATCCCTCAATCGACAGAACAAAAACCATAGTCGATCGTGATTTTTATCACTGTCGAAAACATACCTCTACGGAAAAACTGCTGGCCTCTATATAAGGCAGAGTAATGTTCTGATAAAGTTCATACGTTTCGTCCACGATATAAAGGTCTTTCCTTCGGAACTTCTCGATATGTTTATTCGTTGCAGGATGTATTATCATGGTGTTTATACCTGCAACAGAGCGAGGAGAATTCTCCAATTACTCGAAATTAAACCGCAATGTATCCAATTCAATAAACCGTGTATTACCATTATACTTTTTCACCGGGAACATCTCGTAATTCCCGTAGACATCGTTGCTGTATAGTTTCTGCAAAACTGTGCCTTTGTCGAAGAGCTCCTTCAAAGATTGTTCGTCGTCTGAAAAGGTCTGCTTTTCCAGTATCAGTACCGCAGACCCTTCGTGCCCTTTGAACGAACCTTCCACGCATATCTGCTTCCTTGTGCAATTATTTTGCAACACTCTTTTCACGCTGAACGCAGACGAGCACAATTCTGCGTTGTGCACAGTGTTAGTATTTTTCGACGCGGTATCTTTCTCTAGCTTAGCTTTCTTCGCCGGTGAACATTGGTCCGCACTGTTGTTAGTAGATACGTCCGCCATTGTTGATGAAGCACCTTCAAATAGCCCTGTATGTTGTTTCGAAATACGTTAACGGAATTAAATAGACAATTGTTTCATTTTTATTTCTCCATTGCATCGTATCGTTTCTTACATGACCTTCGCTATTTAGTTATTCGAATTGAATATACTTTTAGGTTATGTCAGCAGCTGTATACAAATTGATACTTCTTTAACGGTACTATTGGAGCCCATTGTTCGCTGTGTTTATATACAGCGTCGCCCGGGAACTCCTGACCAGCATTTAGTGGAGGGTTGCTGGGTTGATCCTGAACAACTTTTTCCTTTACCATAAATGTTGGTTGAAGCTTTGTTTTTGAATTATTAACGAAAAACACTGGCCAATCAGAGCGCCCGTAGATCGCGCGCTCAAACACGTGACTCTTAACCGCGCTTGGTCGTGAACCAACGACCACTTCCGAGCGCGGTTGAGAACCGCGGGTTGAGCGCTCCGATTGGCCAGTTTTTTTCGTTAATAATTCAAAAACGAAGTTTCAACCAACAGTTTGGTAAAAGAAAAAGTTGTTCAGAGTCAGTAAACTCAGTAAACCCTCATTAAAAGCTGGTCAAGAGATTCCGGGCAACCCAGTATATGTAATACAGAGCTGGAGAAAAGTATTGGCACGGTACTGGATTCAGTGCAACTGTTGTAGCAGTTGTTTGTCCTCTTTTTTTTTAAATTGTGAATCTTTGTTTAATGTTTTAATTGCATGTATAAAGAAAAACAGATCTGTATGGAGAAAGTAGGTAATACGTGATTGATAAAGGTTTATTATACGATTGATATATATATATATATATATATATATATATATATATATATATATATATATTTATATTTGCAAAAGAATATTGCCAAATTTCGGAATAATTAGATGTTTTTAATTTGACTTGTACAAACTTAATATTTATATGAAAGCTGTATAATTTTTTACTTTTTACTACTGCATTCTTGTTATTATCATTACAAATTTACCAATGTTATCTGCCTAATATCTACATTTTTCTTAGCATGTACTATCTATTTTATACATATACGTTTCTTTATGCGTAACAAGTAAAATGTGGCTCTGAGGTCCAGATAGCAGTGCATGTACATGCATATGCATATGTTTTCAGACCGATTCGTGTACAGCTGAGTATGAAACATGTATAGATTTCATTCGCCAATGGCAAATGTATATATATATAATGTATGCAATGTATACATATAATGAATACATAATCAGAGGAGCCACAGGATCCACAGATTGAGTACAACTGTCATATATAGACGCATAGAAAATCCATACAAGGTGGCTGTGATCCAAAGCGGGGGCTTTATCTTTTGGTAACCTTTGCGAGGTTACTAAAGGCGAAAGCTGAGGAAAGCGATCACTCCGTGGACAAAGAGGTTAATAATGCTACAAGTAGAAGACAGAAAGGTAAAGCATGTACATTCACCCCCTACCCTCTCCACATAATACTTTCATCTTTGAACCATTAGTTGGCAATAAATAATCGTAGTTTTGTGTATTTCTTTTCCCTATAATTTTATTGTAAATATAATAACAATCTCGTTAACGCTTGGTTAACCGTAATCGCTTTCGAATGTGACGTAACAGGTGGTGTCCACGGTATCCTTGTTTCAGCCCGTCCTTTCGTGTATTTCGCGTCTTTTGAGGTTATGTACACGAGTGTACTTTAACCAACCATGAACCGATTATATCGTATACTTTTCGTTGTCTTGCTTTGTATACATTTAACGAACAAACGGTTGGATTTTTTAAATACTTTGTCCTCTTGAAATGCTATTTTGTTATTTGCGTTCCGAATGCTCGAGTGGAATTACATATGGAAATATAGTAAATGTAGACCCATTGGAATCGCAAATATAAACGCAAATTTGTACTGCTACCGTATAATGCGTAGATATATTATTCATAGAACAGAAGGTTATCTGTAACTGTAACCAGCGCACCGTAACGAGTCCCAAAATTGAAGCTAAATACGTGCTTTCAAATTTCGAATGCTTTTCTTCCTCTAACATTATTCATGGGATAGTTAGCTTTACCATATCAATAGAACAGATAGGTTTGACGTTCGTTATTTCAACTGTCTTTGATAAATTTACTTTTTAAGTAGAAAGAACAGAAATAAATATAAGTTTCGCTTAACTTAGCACGTACAAACTAGCCCTGAACTACTGTATAACGAACAGCGTTGAGAAATATTGGCTTATTACGTTATTATTATTGGCTACGTAAATATTTTTCTTCTTATCGTAGAAGTATTTTATGTACGCGATAATACGTACGACGGGAGTTTTATTAATATCTATTCTTTCGTATGGAACTATGATATAACATCGAACTACTTGAATCTTTGCCCTTGCTCAAGATCACCCGTACGCTTATCGGTGAAAATAATCGAAAGGACAGTGCATTACCTATATGTAACTCGTTATGTAACGTCGATTTGCGAAGTAATTAACGTGTAATTATAATAGACAAGACAATGTAAGCATGCATCGAAATCGCCGAAAATTGACTTTCGTCACATGTAATATAATAGAAATCAAATTATTATAGAGGTCGCGTGCGAAATCGATACATGTATCGGGCGGAATTACAATTCAATAATTCATGCTCTACATTGATCGAAAAATGGAAGATTTAAACAGGCCACGATCGAATATGATTGCCTGTAAAATTTGAAATGTACATACATGCAGTTACGATAGAACACAGTCGGTACGGGGGAAAAATAGAATCGGACGTTTATTAAAATTAAACTGTTTTGAGTGGCGCGTGTCTTTAATATCGCGTTTAATTGCCCAGATAAAGAGATTATTTTCGTAACCATTCTGGTACATAAAGCATTTCGTTGTGCTGTCCGTGTACGGGCGATGGAATACTAGTAGCGTTCATTACGCAAGATAATGCGGGATGGTCTGCGGTTTTATGCTTCATTAGGCTACGGAAGATGCGGATGCCGCATTAGTGAACAGGGAGACGTATATAAGTGTATATAATATTTCCTGCCGATCGATCTCTGCACAAAATAATGTAGGGTTTGTCTTACCGTCGATAGACGTTGGGAAATTGCCTAACGATCGACGTCAATCGTTGCAAAACGGTCGCCAGTGATATTGCATTTATACAGGGCGATGCATTTGACTCGATCGTTTCGACTGCATGCATGGCCCTTATACATATGCACATGTATATAAAAAAAACTTTTTTTTTACTGGAACCAGACGAATACTTACAGTTGATTTATATTCCACGATGGCTTTTCATTTATTTTGTTGAATACATTTGAAACGGTATTTAGAACGTAAATCGTGGCTGTATAAATTGTATACGCAAATTCTATTTGACGAAGAATATTTTCCATTTGTTGTTTAAACGAGCGGTGCAAAGTCAGATAGACGTAACTAATCAATAAGTTTTCTAAATAAATGATTCTGTCATTTGAATTAATTGCAGCAATGAGATAAAGAGCTGTATTGGATGCAGAAACAAGTGATACATATAAATTTATTATTCTCGATATTTCGTAATTGATCTTCATTTGATTTCATTTCGAACATAAAGTTAGGGAAGTTGAAACAGGAGTAACTCTTATCTACAAATTGTAATTTCCAACATTTATATTTTGCCTTCTATTTTTTTTGCCTTTTGTCCCGTATTAAGAATTAAGTATTTTTTTGTTGACAGTATGTCTCAGTAGATAAAAGAGACGAGTCAACGACTCGTAGGCACACAACCTTCAGATAACCTTGCTTGACTCAAAACAATAAGTTGTCAATTTGAATCGATTTCTCCAAGTCACGTGCTAATTCATGTATTTCTAAACCAAATTATTCGTAATTCCTTATTTCCAAATTCGAAGTATGGATGACTTTAAGATTTCCACAGAAAGATTAAATTGTAATCCCTTTGAACAGATTTAACTTAACGTTTCTAGACGTTCATGGCGGAAGGTCCACAAGTCAAGTTTTATCTCGACGAAAGATAACCTCAAGCATTTCTATGTTGGCCCTTTATTAATCGTTTTATCGATAATACTGATTCCACAACATCACTTGTCTATATCGAAACACTATATATAGAAATATATTTAAAAATGTCTTAATTAGAAATATAAATTGAATGTAAATGATATGAAATCGATGTATGCATGAAAATGCACTTGAAACGTAAAATCGAGGAATTTATGTTGTTTATGAGACTTGATTGATTACTGTCGAAGTTGGCTAATGAAATATTCCATTCGAAACTGAAATCACGCAAACAACAGTTTTATGCGAGAAAAAGTGCGTTAATTCTTCATACACAATGCAATTCATTATTAATCGTTATTATAAATTGTGGCCATTGTTTGAAATAGACGAAATGCGTTGAAAATTATGCGCGCAGTTCTTTGTTGCTACGTGACTATAATTTGTATGTCAAATTAATTATATTTGTTTTGTCTATTTAAATTATTCGTACACGTATATGAGCCATTTAAACTAAAATTATAATACATAACACTACTATCGTGTGCATTCTCTAGCTGATGATTATGTATTTCACTGTTGAATTACGCTATCTTGTTGAATTACATCAAATAACCGATAGTTGATCCTTAATACCCTGGTATAACAGGGAACGGATAAGAAAAATTTACCAGTAGAATTAGGACCCGAATGGAGCGATTAAAGTTTGCTTTATAAGTCATTTGTTTTTCAAATTCATATTTTGTTTGTAGTATCGAATTTTTATTTTATTTACAAAAGGTCTAAAGGGTCACATGTTCGTTTACGTATCTTAAGGAAAAATGTTTCTTTAATACTAAATAATATTTTTAAATGCTCTAGGCAATGGCCGCGCGGAGAGGGTTAATCAGTTTCTAAACTACGATTTGAAGGCTATTTTCTGTGTACAAATATTGCAATCAATGCCAAGAGCGTCATACATTTTTACTATTTTTAGGGACAGTAGGCCTAACCTCACATATATACGAAAAATTAACTAGGTCATGGGGCGATACTTAAATTTCATCAAAGCAGTATAAAAGTACCTACATAACCATTTTCCACACTCGTATAAATAATAAATACAGTGTTATTTGTTCTTTCAAGCTTCAGCAAATAATACAGTATCTTTGAAACCGTTCCTTCGAAACAGAACAAATTGTTATTGTTTTGCAAATTTTCACAGCTTCGTTCGAAGAACGCGTTATCGAGAAGTTATTTAACATGGTTGACCCAGAAACTGGTCGAATTATTCCATTCCCTTGTTACGTCTGTGTTCGCGCGCATCTTCCGCATTAAGCGTTTTCTGTACAGTCGGGGTAACCGATATAGCGTGATCATAAAATCAGTCCAAACACCGAGAGTGAGAAATCGAAATTTCGGGTGGCATAACAGTAGCAATGAACGAATTTTGGGATTCGAAATAAGAGATTCGAGGCTCTTTCAGCGGCAATAATTTTTGCCTCTAGAGTGAAATGTGAAAATAATGCGTTATTAGGGGTACAAAATTACGCGAGAAACACCAACCGTGGGAGTTTATTTTCCGTGCAAAATGTACTAGCCTATCAGGGCCATTGGGGTGCAATCACACTATGTATTCTGCTGGATAGGCAAATGAGTGTTTGTGGTACATGGGAAAACACTGACGGGATATTATATCATTCAAAAAATGAAAGCCATACATAGATCACGTTTCGGCGGTTAGACGCTGACGTAGTCAGCCTCTACAAGTTCTACTAAATGAAGCTAGTGTCGGTGCAGAAGCGTCCTTAAGCTCCGTTTTCACGCGACAATAAAAACACGACTTTCGTTGCCGCGACACTGTCCGTGACATTATTGTGCGACTGTTTCACGATATTCAATGTCACGGCTGTTAACGTCACAATTTACCACCGTGAATTATATTGGGCGCATTTTATTAGTTCCACGGACTGTACATAAACGAGATCGCAGCCTCTCGAAAGGAGCTCGAGTCGCTAGCAGCGTTTGGGAATTAGCACGGCCATGGGAGCCGATAAGAAATTCTAACGCCGATGGTGCCGCGTGACCTCGCGAGTTATCGTAGCCGATCACAAATCGACCGATAACGAGAAAAGCGGGCGGTAGCGGCAGACTCGTGAGTCGTTCGGCCACGTTAAATGATAAAAGTTGCGGCCGAAGGCCAACGCGATAATATGAAACGTGTCCTCCTTCTATCTTCTTCTCCCACTGTCACAGCTTGTATTAGCGTGTAAGCCATATCTAAGGCGATTCATTTGTTAGAAGTGCAGACTGATAGCCAGCGTGTTACGAAGCCACGCCGCCGATTTACGGCGACACATCGCACTTGCCCGGAAAACATTGACTCGCGCGCTCGTGTCGCGTTCAGTTACCTTCGTTCGCCCGTACACTCGCCGGAGACGAGAATTCAAACGAGATCGTCGCTTCTCGCTGTTACCCCGTGGTGACGTAAAACGAACAAAGTCTGCGCGCGCGTGCGCTCTCGCCCATCTCGCCGGAGCTTTGAAGTGAGAGCTTTCTTTTTGTTTCACGCGAATGGAATACATACTTGTTGAATGTAAGTGAAATCGTGCATGTGGACCAGAAAGATACCGCAGAGAGTGGTTTGATTTTAGCGGGACAGGATTGTACACAATTCGTGCATACACATCTATACATATACATGCCCGCTCATCGTGAATTGCGAACGCGGCAATAGCGCGCGATTGAACTTAATTCGTTTGATCTGTACGCAATGCGCGAGCACACGATGCAAGCCGTGCTGCTTGCCACACACGTTGCGCCTGCGCGAACTGTCTGATCGGTAGAAATTCATGCTCATTCGAAATGTTCCATTTGGTCACCTAAAAATAGACATAATTTGTTTAATTGCAAAAAATCCAGTTTTAGTAATAATCGAGCTCAAATAATTGAATACTGATCGATATCCTGGGCAATGACTATAATAGCGAGTAAGAACGTTGGTCTGCGATTGGTGGATCAAAATCGTAGCTTTTATTTAACGGGTTCTTTCATTAGCATGCAATTGTGTTGCCATTTAATTGGATGATTTGACAAACGTATGCGTGACGCAATTATCACGAATGCTTGGTATTTTGTGTCATTGTCGTTTGGTACAATGCGTTTATCACAGTGGTGTTATTAAATGGGATCAACTGAAACACGTTCGTCGCGATCATTACTGCCACAAATTTCCATCGCGTGTTGATTTCTTTTTGTTCCGCCAGCTTATTATATAATTTCAACGCATTCGACGATGAATGGGAGTAAATATTAACTTGCACTTTTCGTGTTACGTGACGGATGGTAGATTGCATAGCGGTAATTCACATTTTTGTATGCAGATTCGGGCCGTGTAATAATTGTATTTCCATCGTTCAAATGTACGGTAATAAAGTTTTAATTCGTCCCATTCATAATTTCTGCATCTAACACCTGTATAAATCGACACGAACATATTAAAATTTAAATTGACTATTTCGAATATTAATTACTTTAAAATATACTTCCATCATTTTTCACATCGAGCATATTTCTCTGTCATTGGGGTTTCTACAAACCAGACAGTTCCCACGGTACAAGCAACGCATATTTTAAATAAGCTGCATGTGTTTCTTTTCGTGAAATGAATCACGTTTAAAGAATACCACATCTGGAATTTATAAAACCTAAAATTTTAGGAACTACCTATAATATTTTTATTGCCGTCATTTTTTCAATATTCCACTCCACAAAACAATATACAAAATTGATTTTTGTTTTCTATGGTATTACTTTCTTTCACTACTTTGTGCAGGACTATTTTTTAAAGCACTTTTTAAAGCAAAGAAGTTCTAAAATTCAATTCCTACTTGTATTTCAAATCTTCCTATAAATTATACCTTTATTAATTCAAAAAATGAGTGACAAGTACAAAAACCGATAACTGAAAAAGAAAGAGACAATTAAATTCATACAATTTTATAAATCCTCAGCACCGTTGTATTTCATATGAACATTGCTACATTCATTTCCATGAAAAGAAAACACGATCGAGAAACAAAATAATCACAGTTACGACGTTCCTAGAAGTATAGAAACGCGGGTCGTTTCAAACGAATGCACCTTTTCTGATCGCCAACGACAAGGGGAATTATTACGGAGATTATCCTTCCCGTGCAACACGACCGTTCAACGAGTTACATTTCTTTTTACTCGCTTTGTTCGCCAACGAGTCCGAGTGAAGCAGCAAACAAACAAAAATAAATAAACGAAATAAAAGACAATTGATATAGACAATATATAAAAATCATCCATAAGTGATGCACGATCTTACAATGTTGGATGGCGCTGATGTCGGGCTGTTTATGAAGAGAAAAGGTATTTATCGCCCCGTTTTTTATCGTCCTGGTGAATAAATTCGTAGGCACGCGGTCATCAACGCAGTCCCTCAGATACACAGGCATTCCGCGAAAGGACAAAGAGGGATGCACTGAACGAACTGCAGCATGAGCTCGAGAAACTCAAGAACTCGGCGACAGGGGAGGTCAAGGAGGTGGTCCATCGGCAATTCGAGGGTTTCACCCACCTGTTCCAACGATTCCTCCAAGAAGAGGGGCCATCGCTAGAATGGGAACGCATCCAAAAGTTGCCGGACGATGCTGTAAGTAAATGTATATGCATTGTACAATAGTGCATCTTTACAGTGAGGCCCTTCACAAGCTTGTTTCGTTGTCCTTCATCCTTCATCCTTACTAATCATATGCGCGCGCAGGTCAGGGATTCGAACTCCTATGCTTAACACACTTGCCCCCCCCCCCTTACTTCACACGCGGCGTGCTACATTAGTGTCACCAATGCATATGCGCGCGCAGGATCGCAGCTTCAACCCTTGTCCGTAATACGCTTGTTCCTCCTTGCTACTCTCTTCAAAAACCAGATTTACTTATCTACTACGAAAACGAATGAATTGATTTCCTTTCTATTGAAAAACAAAGACTAAAAACAGTTAACTATTCTTCGAAATAATTGTTACGAACTGAATAGTTAAAACTATAGAATAATCGTTGAACCTTGTTATAACGTTTTACTCCAGGGTCGTTTGAAAAAAAGCCGAAAAAAATACTCCCGAAAGTTTGGACTGTTTTTAAAAAAATGCCACGATTTTCAGATCAGAAATTACAATTCCCTGCCAAATCCGGAAGGAGAAGAAGTCAGGGCCCTTCTAAGCAAGTTAGTTGTTATAAAACTAAATGGCGGTCTTGGAACTAGCATGGGATGCCATGGACCAAAATCTGTGATTGCAGTACGCAATGGTCTCACGTTCCTCGATCTTACCGTGCAACAAATCGAGGTAACCATAATAATACACGGTCCAACTATGATATTAAACGAGGTTTGAAAGGTTCAACGATAATTTGTTATTGTTTCGCGGTAACAGTACTTGAACAAAACTTACAACGCCAACGTCCCTCTCATTCTGATGGATTCTTTCAACACGGACGACGATACGCAAAGGATCATCAGGAAATACAAAGGAATAGATGTCGACATTCAAACATTTAATCAAAGCTGCTATCCCCGTATCAATAGAGACTCCATGCTTCCAATCGCAAAGGACTGTGATGTTGCTGAAGACATCGAAGCGTAAGTCCGGAGTACAATCATTAACATATGTATTAAACATGCGAACGCACGATGTATAATTGTTAATAAGCATTCCATTTAAAGGTGGTATCCCCCTGGGCATGGAGACTTTTACGAGAGCTTCAGAAATTCAGGTTTATTGGACAAGTTTATAAAAGAGGTACACAAATCGTTTTCCACGTTATTTACGTTTACAAGTTTAATTATGCATATTATTTAATTGCAGGGACGCGAGTATTGTTTCATTTCGAACATCGACAATTTGGGCGCCACTGTGGACTTTAAAATTTTGAAACTGCTACTGGACAAACGCGAGGCCCCTCCCCTCGAATTTGTCATGGAGGTCACCGATAAGACTCGAGCGGACGTTAAGGTTTGGGACAATAGCGACTTCCTGTACAGATTAAAATGTTTGAACTTCTGAAAGAAAAACATTTATCTGCTATGTTCGCAGGGTGGAACATTGATCAAATACGAAGATAAGCTTCGTCTTCTTGAAATCGCACAAGTTCCTAAAGATCACGTGGACGAGTTCATTTCCGTGAAAACGTTCAAATTTTTCAATACGAACAACTTATGGATCAAACTTGGCGGTACGTAAATCGCTCCCCTTCTTTTTTTTATCATACTTAAGCGTGACGTCGCGTCGTGTTACAGCTATCAAAAGAGTACTAGAACAGAATTCCTTGAACATGGAGATTATCGTCAATAACAAGACATTCTCCAACGGTTTGAATATCATCCAGCTGGAAACAGCCGTGGGTGCAGCGATGAAATCATTCGACGGAAGTATCGGTGAGAAAATACTCATTTCATTTCATCCATACAGTTTTACGTAATTTCTGTTGAATTTGGGAATAGGTATAAACGTTCCACGCAGCAGATTCCTGCCTGTGAAGAAGACCTCAGATTTGATGCTCGTTATGAGCAATTTGTACACTTTCCGTAACGGCTCGTTAGTGATGAGCCCGCAACGAATGTTCCCTACAACGCCCCTCATCAAATTGGGCGACAATCACTTTGCCAAGGTTGCTTTTTTGTTCTGCAATTATATCCTTTTCTAATCGTCGATATATTTGAAGTATGACAGACGATTGAAATTGAACGGAAAACACTTTTTTCTTTTTTTTAACAGGTCGAAGAATTTCTCTCTAGATTTCCGTCTATACCAGATTTATTAGAATTAGATCATCTTACGGTGTCCGGTGACGTCACGTTTGGAAAAGGAGTGACCCTTAAAGGGACTGTTATAATTATTGCCAATCACGGGGAGCGCATCGATCTTCCAGCAGGCACAATTCTAGAGAATAAAATAGTATCCGGCAATCTACGCATCTTGAATCATTAAATGTATTACGAAAAGGACGCCTAAATCGTTTCACGTAACACGAGGATTAAGGAACGATTGAATAATAGTGTATATCCAGTTGATATTAAACGGCGAAAGTATGTTTTCGTATGAAATGTGTAAAACAATTTATAAGTTAAAGATAAATAAATGAAGCTGTTTGCAAAACAGTAATGTACGCAAGATTCGGATAATTTCTTGGGTGCTAGTTCGTTGATGTTCGCGGTAATTAGATAAATGTGTGCTATCTTGACTTGACTGACATAAAGCTTTCCCGCTGTATTCAAAACATCGATATATCGTTGCTAATTGTAAGTGCCATTCCCCCAATATATCGGTAGTAAAACATGGATGAATATAATATTGACATCTACTTTCAAATTCACTTGAAAAAGGCTTTTCTAGAGGTTTTTATACTTCTAGAAGGTCTCCATCGAACTTTTATCGAACAAGCCAATATGCAATTACCATTGATGTCGAGGGTAAGTTTCGACGTGAACTGGATTTAATACTAATAGTATCCGAAAGAACAACATCCTAAAAAATAGCTTAGTCATTTATACTATCCGACAGTGGCGGCTCGTAGCTAAAATTAGGGGGGGGTGCTGCTCCAGAAAATTTGTAGCCCTTGTTTTAAAACTGTGTAAAAGGCCCTGCGGGAGCGTCAGTGCTCTCACCCTAGCAGCTCCTATCTGCGCATGCGCACCACAGTCAAACACCACGCCGCTGAAACTGTGAAGCTCACAGTTTCGTACAAAGCCTTTTATATCTTTTTCATAAGTTGAGGGATGGCTACTGACATTAAGCTTAAGGATTATATATTGTGCAAGTATAAAGAAAGAATTAAAGAAAAAACAGACTCATAATAAATATTATCGATAAATTATCGACGATAATATCAAGCGGAAATTAGAGGGTGCTGCAGTTCAACAGTGCCTATACGCGAGCCGCCACTGCTACCGATCAACGCTGTATCTGATTTTCAATGCGCATGTACAATATAGTTGTTTATATCAGATATTGATGCGGGTGCATTTGCGTTGAGAGTAACATAACACCGAAGCAGATATTAGAGTCAAATGTAATCCCTTGAAGTTTCAAAATGTCCCGCGAAATCGAACAAACCCGAAATTGCCAACTATCCGAAAACGTCGATGGTTTCGATATATCGAACTCCATATGGGGAGAACATATCGACGTTTTCAAAACATCGATTTATCGTTGACATCCCTACTAACAACACTGCCTGTACGAGCACCTAGAATGACTAAGCAAATTTTTCCTCAAAGCGAAAAAGGTAGAAGGAAATCAAACCATCGGTGGTTCCTCCACGTTGGGACCTGAACAATTCTTCAGTTGGAAATATTTATGGATGGAAAACGGTCTATAAAAATGGTACGTACCCTCCCACCATAATGCATATCTCTCCTTTCGATTTGTCGTATGTTTTTAACCCTTTGACTGCTACGGACGTATATACGCGTCCAACGAAAACTATCGGTGCGAGCTGTGGACGCATATGTTTGTTCGGTGATTGTTTCTATCTTGTACACCCGCCACACGCAAAATCTAACAACACCCAAGATTGCCAATTATAATTCGCTTCGTAAAAAACATCGTACTGTTTTCTTTCACAATTTACACTAGTACGGAATATACAATGATCATCTCTTACACACATAAGATTCATTATTAAAAAGATTATTTTTAACCCAGGATCCTTTATCGCCTGGGCCTTGTCTAGATATAAGCGACGATGAACTAGTAACCATATCCGTCAGGGATCTGAACAGGCAGTTAAAAGTACGTGGCTTATCCAGGGAAGAAATAGTACGAATGAAGCAACGTAGGCGAACACTGAAGAACAGAGGATACGCGGCTAGTTGCCGTATCAAGCGAATCGAGCAGAAGGACGATCTGGAGTCCGAGAAAACGCAAGAGTATCGTGACATGGAAGCTATGCAGGAAGATAATAATCATATGAGAGACGAAATAGAATCGTGGCATTCTAAGTATCAATCGTTGAAAAAGTTTGCGGCAGAAAAGAAGATACATATACCGCCCGAGCTGGAAACGATGTAATATATCCTCCAAGATGCGCTAAAGTCGTGTATCGAAATGTATGGAAATTATTGGATCATAAGTAATCCTTTATGGAAATGGTGCTGTTCACCAAAATCGGATTGCCAGCATCCCTGAATAGAATTTGAAGGGAAGTTTGTAATAGAAATTGAGTTAGTACAATGATTGCGAAGTAAAGTACAAAAGCTCTGTATTTATCATTTATTATTTATCACGCGCGGGTTACGGTCGTTCGTGGTCGTGAACAACTGCGTCAGCACCGTATATGTAGTAGGAATGTGTAGTAGCAAAGTGTCAAGCAAAATTTATATCGAATAACGAATAAAAGAAGTCCGTAGATTTGCGGTTTTTTTCAAAAGGAATATACGGAGTTGCACAGAATTTTCAGCACCCTCGTCAAACTTTTCCAAAATTTAGGTTGGCAACACTGCTCCCCCTATCGTCGGCATAACATTAGTCCAAGGCGGGAAAAGCGAGCACGTAGTGTTCTGCGCCATATAACGCTCCTTTCCCGAATTTACGTTATTTAGTAACGTTACTCCGTTTACATTAATGCTGTAATATTTTTTCACACGACTATCCATAAACGGTAAAGGTTACGCAGAAGTGATATCATCGATCGTACATGTGAGGTTAGAGTTTCGGTCGCGCGATCGTCCTTAAATTGACCAAGATTTTGGCGCGAATTTCGACCGTGTAGAACAGCGCCACAGACCAACGGTGGGGTTGTGAGTCTCACTATCCGTTTCTGCCTCGCATGGTGTACGTGATTTTTCTACGAAACGTCAGATTAGCGTCGTGCGTTTCCGTGGTAACGCGACCAAGAGCGGGAGAATCGAAAGCTGGTCCAGGACAAGTGGCCAATCGAAACAGGTGGTTTGAATACGTACAGTGGGGAGATATCGAGACACGGTGAACATTTTTAACCAAACGCTACTGTATCCCCAGGTAATGTTGGCCATATTTTTTAGTAAATTGTTTGGAGCGGTTCTATCCCCGAGAATTACATCAGAACTTTCCTTTTTGTAAATAAATTTAAGCCAAGTGATTACTATTTAGTTGCATGCTTTTAAAAGTCAGCTCGATCTACGAATCGGAGTGTTTCGCGCGATCGGAAAACCAAAATATAACGAAGGAAGTATATCCCGTGCATACATGTGTATAATATATTCGAATCCTCGTATACGTACAATTTGCCGCGCTACGACGATCTAGGTTACGTACCATTCAATGCAGATTCGGATAGATTTGTTTGGAGTCGCCGTGCTCCAAAATATTTTCGCGATTCTGAGACTATGTTCGAATGCCGGCAACACGAAAATAGCATAAAATTCGAGTTTCGCTGTAACGTTTCTTACCTCGGCTGAAAGACACCCCGCGTTGAGTAAGTGACGATGAGTGAACGGAAAAATAGTAATCCTGCGAATATGTATTTAACTGCGAACATTGACGAGTATCTTAGTTTCGTCCTCATTAACGAGCACGAATTTGTACGTCGATATAGACACGATCGCCCAATTTGCAATCATTTTATTCCAACGTCGTAAAACACCTTGCTAGATGGAGACGGACAAGAAGAGACTAGAACTATGGGATTGCAATCAGTCCCAGAACATATTGCGAGACTTGATGCGCCGGGACTTCGGACTTTTGTACTACAACTCTTGTAAAACCAATACGCGCAACCTAGAAGTGGCAGCGGAGAAGAAGCTAACTGCGAAACGATACAATGAACTGGTGATTATATTTGCACTTTGCCAAATGGAGCCCGTGAATAAGTAGCTTCTTTAACGTTGAGTTTTTCAGCGATATGATCTCCCGGGAGAACCCAAAGCAACGTTCTTGATGGCCTTTAGTCCCGATGGGTGAGGAACGAGCATACCTTTACCGAAGCGTTACAAATTAAGGGGCGATTCTCTGTTTCACTGAGGAAGTTAACTTTCAGGACCAAAATGGCATCAGCTCATGGCAACCACAACATTTACATCAGTGAAGTCGCAACTGGGAAGAATATCAAAATATTATCTGGCCATCCACGCACACCGTGGTGCATTGCCTTTCATCCATTCTTGAATCGGATATTAGCATCCGGTTGTCTCGGCGGCCAAATCCGAATTTGGGATTTAAGTGTTAGTCCTGCAACTTTTATTTTACTTTTACTTTACTGCGTTATTTATTTTAATATTGCAATTGTCGTGGCTTTAAACCTCTCCTGTTTAATCGATTTATACAGACACTAATTGTAGAAAGTATTTACTTCGCCATCTTGCTTTTGTTCTATGTCTATGTGAATACTCTGAATTTACAGGACGGTTGTAGTGTGTGGAACGTGGTCGGTGAGACGGTCATTGCCTCCCTCGCCTTTCATCCATCCGGAAAGTCGCTTGTTATAGCAACAGACAACACAATATATTTCCTAGATTGGCAACAGTCGCAACCCCTCGCAGTTATAAGCACTAAAGACAAGAAAGCAAAAGTTAGGTGGGTCACTTGAACAGCTTTGCACGAACCAAAGCCAAGTCATAACTATTGAATGATTGAAATTTGTTTGCATTCACTTTGTACCCATTGATACCATTCATTTCAGGTACGTTGCGTTCGACGCTTCCGGACGAAAATTAATTACAGGCATAGGAAATCTCCCCGAAGAAGAACAAAGTCCAAGGTCCAGGTATGCGTTATGAATTACGCACAACTTATTAATAATCTTTCAGTGGTTTTGATGATTGTTGGGGATGGGTTTCTTGAAATGCCGAAACTTTGAAACCCCTTCAAAACTCGAGAAAGTTTCGAGTTTCGAGAATCCGAAACCATGCACTTTCTTCGTAATTCGAAACATTCGAAACTCGAACAAGAAAAGGTAGAAAATTAACGAATAAAGATGTGAGCCGTATATTTTAAAAGTGACCGAAGTCCACTTATATTTGAATTCAGATATTTAACAGTTTGAGTTTGTAAAAAAATAAAAAATATACGTCACACTGCTTAAGTGTATCGAAGAGAGTTAAATTTATAGTTGCTATTAAAATAATAGCAATTATTAAGTGAATAATATGTGTTTTCTTACCACAAATGGAGTTAAGCCATTTTCAAAATTAAAAACCAGATTTGTTATAAAATTTGAAAGAGGCCAAGCCCATTCGAAATAATTTAAAATGCTTCAAACTGAAAAACCAATACTCAATTTATTTTATATTTCTTTGCAACACTTCAAAAACACAATTTATGCAGGTCAGAAAATCTCTTAACCATATAAATTAGATAAGTATATAATGCTTTTGTTTTTCTGAAAATGTGTAATTTACTAACCGAAACCGCTTAATAAGCATTATTTAAAAAATTCGCGTCCACCGAGAATGTTTGATTCGTGTGTAACTCAAGTATTCGATGCAAGATTTCGAGTTCGCGAATTCTCGGCGAAGTTGAAGTTTCGAGAGTATCGAGAGCTTCGATACCTTACCCCTTACAAAGTTTCGGACTCGAGTTTCGAACCCATTCCTAATAATTGTACATCTGCAATCTTTTTACGCAAACGTCTCTATCCTTCAGGGCATTAGATGAACTGTTCCATTCCAAATATCGTATCTGCCCGTCAATTGACTATCTCGAAAGGACAACGCAAAACATGATGAGACAATCGTTCAGAAGAACGACTACTGAACCGTCGTGCAGCAGTGCGCCGTCAAATTTACGGGGCAGCGGCGCGATGCGTTATCTTAAAAATCTCACACCGCAGTACACCGGTAATTCCAGGCTGCGGATGGGAGAAGGAAACGGGGAACCAGAGTTTCGAAATAACATGGGCCTGTTGTCTTCTATAGGTGAATATAATGCGCGAAATTCCGAATTTCGTTTGAACAAATGAAATTTTTGTCCTAAACCCCTCATTGAACGAATTTTTCGCAAAATTGAATTTAAGAATATGGACTCTTCTAGTCGCGATAACGAATACATAAACATCATTTGCCACCAAATAAATTGGTACAACTTACAATAGTAAACGCGAACATCTTTGTAAAAGAAAGTAATAGTAATGTTTGTTTCTAGAAGGGGTCCCCGCTATAGTGTTCAATTTCCTAGGAATCACCAGTTACCGTGTGCAAGCCTGGGACTTTTCCAACCAGGAGATACCAGATATAAAGAACTGTGAGTCCCATTTCGGCTTCCCTTTTGTAAACGAGCTGCGAATAATTTGATCGAATTATACGCCTGCTGTGATCCTTTCACAGCCGAGAAGAACATCGTCGCACGCAAATGCAAGATTCACACCGACGCCAGCATAGATATCTCATCGGATGGGAAATTGTTGGCAATGTGCGCCATGCGTACCGTAGGTAAAGAAATACTAATGCATAGAGCTATTCTGTAAATAATACATTTATATTTAATAACTGTTTTGTAAATAAAAGCCGCTTCGTGGGCTGTAGAAATAAAGGCAAGCCGTTTTCTATTTTGGTCTTCGATCAGTTATCATATCGTGTTATATGTATACATTTCTATAGATATATAATTAAGTAATTTATATATTTATACAGATATATAATCAGTGTACGTTGCATATAACACGTATGTAGCATGTTTAACAATTAATTGAAACGCGAGAAATTAATGAAAAATTAAATAAGATGTTTCTAACGAACGAATTAATTTCTTGTCCTTCGTTTTCTTTTTTATTTTTAGGAATATATAGCTTGCAATGGGAGACGTTAGGCCAGAGAATATATTGGGCAGAAACGATGCACAGCGTTGTTTCTGTGTCGATATCGCCGACGCAGGAACACCTTTTGATCGGTTTATCGAGGGATTACAGCCATGAAAGGTATACCATGGCCTGTATTTACAAACTTATCAATAAGATAGAGCAGAGTCCGGTTGACGAGAGCGAGTTGTATGAGTATTTAAGGTCCAAGAACATGTTCTACGTTAGAAATTTGCTGCAGAATAATCAATTGGGCGACATAAGTATAAATTGCATCAAATGGGCGCCGCAACCTGGCCAAGGACTAGTTTATGCCACTAACAAAGGCGGGTTGACCATTCTTCATTAATCTGTACATAATTGAATATTGTTGGGGATGGAACGGGTATTTCGATCCGGTATCGAAATGGTATAACATTTGTATGAAATAACGCTCGGTGTTTTAAATAATCACTGGCATCACATTTAATACATCACGATAGCGAGAACGAGCTTCCTTTGAGCTGACGAATACTCGTTGTTCGCATAGTAATTTATACAAATGTTGTTACTGTTCGGCAACGATAAACAATTCTGTAGAGAAAAATTTTATTGGATTCACTGAAATCTGCCTGCAATAGTTCGAGCATTGTTTAAAGTTTAAAACAATGTTGGGTATGAATTGATTTTGATATGAATTGATACGAGACTTTTAGATTGACTGTTTGATTAATGCTTCTGATCAAATAAATTAATCATCAGAGAATGGAGATTGATTTAATCGATTCATGAGATGAATTTGTTAATTAGCAATTGTAAGTATTAATATATGACCATCGAGGGCTGATTAAAAAAATTCTATTATTCATACGAACAAACTTAATTCCACATTCTCGACTTATTTAATCACCCCCCTTCTTGGTTGTACCACGATACTTGGGACACCTTGGATAGTTTGTTGATAATCAATTAAAGCATACGAGATTATCCATCGTCGTACAACAAGCTGTGCAATAATTCGGGTGTCTCCGGCTGCTTCAAGCAGATCGACACTTTGTCCTGCACGTTCGTGGAATATTTATTCTGCCCCAGCTGGCCCAGATCGCGATCCAATATCGTCTCGATTTCATCGTCGATGTACAGAGAATTTTCGTACATCTTCGTGGCGTACGAGCCACTCTGCTGAGTAGAGTTTATCGTCTCGTTTATCGTGTTCTGTAGCTCGAGCTCGGATATGTTCACTGTGTGAAAATTGTTCAACGTTGCAGGCATATCAACCATTTGTTCGCCATACTGATCTTGCCTTCTCAATTCTGTCACAGTGCAATGCATTCGATGATACTTTGCTTGATGCACTTTCAAATTGCCAGTCTGTGAGAATGTTTTCAAGCAGAACGTACAGTGATACGGTCTTTCCCCTGTGTGACACCTCGAATGTCTTCGTAGCTTGTACTTCGTCACAAACTGTTTGCCACACTCTGTGCAGTTGAACGAATTGCTCTCCATCTGCAAGTTCTGGTCAGCCGTTGGCTGCTCCGTGTCCATGTGGAAGTTGATCATGTGAGACTTTAACGATACCTTGTAACGGAACGACTGGTGGCAATTGGCGCAACAAAACTGCTTCTTCCCTTCGTGTCGCTCTTTGTGCTTTGTTAGTATCTCCTGTTGATTGAACGACATCTTGCAAATCTGTAATTTCAAACAACTCCCAATGCGAACAATGCATAATAGGTAAAATAAATTGTTGTCGTAACGGTCTGTTGTCTCACGGACATTGCAAACAAAAGGTCTCTGTCCAGTGTGGATACGTTTATGCCTGTTCAAGTGCGCCTGGCACCTGAAACTCTTTGCGCATATTGGGCACGTGCTCTTCCTGCTGCCCTGCGGTTTTCTCCCCATGTTCCTCGGCGCCGCGTCATTTTCTTTCAACTGACACAACATGTCCTACGAACAGAGTATTTTTACGTTTCGTCCGGGGAATGCTAAATATTTGGCCGAGCATTTAAATACTTCAGCAAAGTCGATTTCCAAAGATGGAGCAGACAGCTGCTTCTGCACGTTGGCCACCGTCAAGCAGAACTCGTCAAACATGTAGATCTTTTGCTCGCAATCGATGCAAACGTGCTTGGAGAATGCATCTGTGGTTGATATATTGATCACCTGAGGGAAATGAGCGAAACGTCGAAAGAAACGTTTGGAGAGAGATAGATTGTACGGCACTGAGATATTGTACCTCTTTGGAGAAATATTTATTTATAATGGACATCAACACTGTTCCTTTGACTTTATCTTGGAAGAGATCCGTGCCTTGCAGTTTCTCTTTGCCGCAAAGCCGACACAGCTTCGAGTTTGCTTTGTGCAACATCATTACACCCTTTGTCAATCGTTCTATGTTTCTGTAAAAAAGATTTAGTCGAAATCTCGATCAACCGCCCTCCACGGAATACTATATTTCGTGCCTGACAGTGTTGAAGAAATATCGATGACACTATCGATATTATCGATGGTTACTACTATCGACAGTTATCGAAAACGTAGGTTGATATTGTTACGTTATCGCGTGAACCGAGTTTCAATTCCCTAGAAATCCCAAATGAGATACCGCCAATATAAACTGTAACGATAAGTAGTTTAAGAGCGAAATTCGAAACCGGAAAAGGAATGTACACAACCCTCGGAATGTCGAGTACTACGATACCCAGA
This sequence comes from Nomada goodeniana, assembly GCA_963969485.1. Classification (NCBI taxonomy): domain Eukaryota; kingdom Metazoa; phylum Arthropoda; class Insecta; order Hymenoptera; family Apidae; genus Nomada; species Nomada goodeniana. Next base: position 4,750,143 of record OZ018306.1, on the reverse strand, counting down.
ACCGGCCTCCACATAGCTTACCCGAAACAAAGGAGCCTTTGATAACTCCCACCTACTCTCGACGCAATCTTCTGGCTTTCCCGCGCTTTTCCCTTAGCTCGTGCGCACCCTGACTTGTCACGCGGACATGGAAGCGTTGCCACCCCCACGGCCCAGCCACAGCAAGACTCTACCCCATTGGACAAGACGAAGGCAAAAGGAGGAGCAAGGAATGCAGGAAGAGGAAACAGAGCCGAAAATGGAAGAAGAAAAAGCCTCGCTGATCAGAACTTCTTTATAACTCGTTGCAACCAGTACTGTCTACATTGATTTACTGAATAAATAGTCGTTCTTGTTAAAGATTATAACTTGTGTTTAATTTCGCCGCGCTTCACCACAAGCAGAGCGGTTCAGCGCTCCACGGGCAACCGAACCTGCGTATTAACCTGTTTATTGTTGCGTATCTATTGGTGGGATATAGGGAGTTTATGCAGGTTCGGTTACCCGTGGAGCGCTGAACCGCTCTGCTTGTGGTGAAGCGCGGCGAAATTAAACACAAGTTATAATCCTTAACAAGAACGACTATTTATTCAGTAAATCAATGTAGACAGTACTGGTTGCAACGAGTTATAAAGAAGTTCTGATCAGCGAGGCTTTTTCTTCTTCCATTTTCGGCTCTGTTTCCTCTTCCTGCATTCCTTGCTCCTCCTTTTGCCTTCGTCTTGTCCAATGGGGTAGAGTCTTGCTGTGGCTGGGCCGTGGGGGTGGCAACGCTTCCATGTCCGCGTGACAAGTCAGGTTGCGCGCGAGCTAAGGGAAAAGTGCGGGAAAACCAGAGGAAAACGCGCGAAAGTCGGGGAGAGCGCGTCGAAGAGCTGGTGGGGTTCTCAAGGGTTCCTTTGTTTCGGGGTTGGCCATGTGGTGACCAGCCCCAGATATCGTGAGGTCTACTTATCAAGGGTTGTACGTGACTTTTTAGACAAAGCTGCATTTTTACGGTCTGTAGTAAATAAGCTTTAGAAACTTCCAAGTGAAGTGTTCTAAGATCTGTACTATAAATAATGTAGAACTTTATTTATCGTGTATCCCCCATCCTGTTTCGAATTTCGCTCCTAAGTTATTATAACTATCGATAGTTATAATTATATCGTCGACCGTCGATTCGATGTCACTAGATATTAAGACCTTCTAACGCGATAGCGTAACAGTATCGTTAGTGCTGACTATCGATATTCTCCGTCACTAGTGCTTGCGCCCGCAGTGACGTAGCAGATCAACCAATAGCAGAAGCCGGCGTAATGATCATGCGCAAAGGGTGCCGATATTTGGTTAGGTTTTACTGCTTCTCTGACAGCGCACATGCGTACATACACGCATGCATACAACTATCTTAACAATGCAGTTAACGAAGGAAATATTGTTAAACATTCGACGCTGCAAATCGTCTGTGATTTAGAAAAAGAAGTATCGTATCACTAGTGCTTTTTTTACCAATAGTTTTCAGGGTCATGAAGTTCTTTCGATGTTTTATTGAGCATTGAAACTTGTTACGAGTTAACCTCTTCGGTACGATTCTGCAGCCGGTCAACGAATGTATGCAAACAGCTGTTATATCAATAAGATATTGCCCGTTTGTCGCTTAAACTTTCTGAATTATTTCTTCGCCCTATTAGAATTGATTGAGAAACACGTGTTACTTAAACGTATTGCGAAAGTGCCGGAGAGGTTATGTTTATGTTAGGTTTCTATTGGAAAACAGCAGATGTTTCATTTACCGCAAGGACGATTTCCTTTCCGAACAAAGAAACGAATATATAACTTAAAAATTTGACCAGATGGATACCCATTAAACAATCTGCTAACAGGTACTAAATTTGCGTCTGTACACGTGAAACAACAGCTAAACTACAAGATAGATAGTTCGAACCGGAGCACTGCGTTCGGTAGTTATAAATTAAAGTAATTCTAAACGACAACGTTAAAGTTAGGTGAAACACCAACAATACTGTCAAATAATATTGTGGAATTATTCAAGACGTCTTGGTGTTATTTCTTTTTATTCTTGACAGGTCTTTAAAGTTACAATATCAAATATAAATACAAACATGTATCCCAAGATATATCCCTTTAGATACATTCTGTCGTTATAAAACATTAGTTTCCTAGAAATCAGTACGAAATTACAAAGCGAGCTGTTATTTGCGTAGACTTCAAGATTGTCTTTGTAATGCGATTGTGTTTACAAAAATAGTGTATCGCTAAAAATAGTTACGCGTACGAAATTGTAAATCGTAATAACTCTTTGGAAATGAAGAACTGTTGGAACATATGAAACCTTGGTTATCGCAATATACTTCTGGATACCTTTTCAACCAGCATTGGGCATCATTGTTTATCATCGGTTGTTATAATGTAATTGTTTTATGAGAATTCTAATTGTTATTTGTTAATTGTGATCAATTTTGCCCAACACTGCTTCCAACCAAAGTATTCGGCATTATTCCACTCATTTTATTTACACAATTCATTCTTTTTTACCTATTCGACTGTACGCCAGGTGTTCCTTATAATATACAAAACCAATTCTTTTTTTTTCTTATAGTAAAAAATATACCATCTTGCTCTGCGTCGAGAAACTGAAAAGATTTGTTTAGGCAAATATTGCAGATATGTTAATGTTATCCTTATTTTGCTACTTTATGCATGCCTTTCGAAATCACTTTTATATATATATATTATTTATATATATGTAAAGTATGTATGCTAATAAATTTCGGCATTCATTCTGTTTTATATTAAAGCCTAATTATTTTTCTTGAAGTTTCTCTACGACAGTGTGCTCAATTTTACTCCCATAGTAAAGTAGAAAAATAAAAACAAGCTGATTAGTACGCCCACGCGCGGTATCCGTGAGGCTCAATGAAAATTCCAATTATTTTCATTATTTTTCCATTGTTTTTCTTTTGCTTTTGCGAACGTAGCCAGTTACAATATAAATGCTTGTCTTACTCTCTACATACCAACATTTTTACGACTCCGAGTACGGTTCGTTAAAAAATGTATGGTAAACAAAATTTACATTTGCGTATAAGAAACCGTGGTCTGAATAATAAATATATTTTTTTCGTTTGGAAATATACATAAGGTAAGAGAAATCGGACGCGTTTTAAACTTATCGCAACGTGTTAAAAAGCATTTCTGTTGCTTTTGTCAAGCAATGCTATAAAACTTGTATGTTTTCAATATGTAAATATCGATGCGAATTTTTAAGCACTAAGTAACTAAAAGCCTTCACAGTCAAAACGTTCTCTAGCACATCTCAGTTAGCATTCGCATTGTTTAACGCGATCGGTAAAAAAGTCATTACTTGTAAAGCTCTTTTCAAGCCAAGTAATAGACAAGAGCTATTTTCCTATATACAATCTACAATCATTTGGAATTAATCGGAAGTCATCAGAAATGCAACCAGCATCTCATTTGTAACGGATAGGTGAAATCCTGGAAGAATTTTAAATAAATGCTCTGCTACAAATTATCGCGTTCCCCGTTTTAAATTACAAATTATTGTAGACGAATTAATCGGTCATGTTTTTATTATTTATTTGTTACTTGTATAGAACGCGACCAAAACCTTACATACACTCGTATAGTCCGCTAATTTTAATATTAAATCATACGAATTGAAACGAACAGAAGAAAAGAGATAATTATAATCCAGTTTCTTTTCGACATTAGTTTCTTAATTCGCACAATACTTCCTTCTTTTCTTCTTACGCAAAGTAAATTTCAGACTTTAATCAACCCCCCCCCCCCCCAATTATTAACGGAAGTTTGTTTATGGAAGGAAGGCACGACAAATTGTACTTGCAATTAAAAATATAATCTCGAAATGATGTATAAGTGTAGAAATAAAAAAAAAGAAAAAGAAGGACAACAATACCGATACTAAAGTATCGTACGAAACTGATAATAACAACGTAATATTATAAATACATAATATTCGAACGATGATTCAATCTTTTCGAAATATTCAAGCTTTCGATCTAACGAAATGTATATATAATCGAGTGTACATAGAAATGATTTATAATAACATTTTAAAGTTACACATAACTGATAAACGAATAATAATTGATCCATGTATAAACCCATATAAATTATATATTTCTAGCTTCCCCTCAAAGAAGTTGCACAATGTCTTTTCGATAACGCTTGTAAAATATGCAACGTCTCGTGCATTGTATTTTGTGTATGTATATATATATATGTATATATATATATTCTACTTTAAAAACTAAATCTGAACACAAATTTTCAAAGAAAGAGAATGAGAAGATATTAATACAAAATCGATATATTACACATATCACGATGGTCAATACTTTTTCTTCGCATTACAAGTTTATATTGGCCGGAAATCATACTTAAATTAGAATTTCACTGAAATGGACGAAAAAAATTCAATGAAACTAAAAGCAATTGTAAATTTATTCTTCCCTGTATTAATGATTATTATTAATGAATCTCGTTCACAAGCATGTGTATATTAAATTATTTCATTAATCCACAACAATTTCGAACAGGCAATAACATTAGTTATGTACAATTTGTTTCTGACAACAACAAAAAAAGAGACAAAGAAAGAAGCATTGATAATGTGAATAATAAAATATGTATCCGATTGGAAAATTCATTTCTACCCTAATTGCAGATTTTTTTTGTTCAATCACGACATGCGTCGAATGAAAGCATCAATTCAATACAAAGTTATTACGAATAACGTTTCGGTTCTTATTCAAGGAAATACCATTAATTGACACGTTACAATATACCGTTACGACACGAATCGGAACTTTTAAATGGAGGAGAGAATAGGAATGGAACGGACGTAAGACAATTAAACCAAATGTTTGTTGGAAATTGCACTGAAGACTTTTCTTGTGACTAAAACTCGTATCGTATCGAAAATACGTAAGTAGAAGAACACAGGAAACGATTATTCAATAAAAATTGATAAGCACATCAAAATATAAAATTTGTTTAAAATTACGGGTAGAATTGCGTCTGAAAAAGAAAGAAAGAACTTTTTCTCTGTTCACGTACCTTGGCTGAGAAGGTATGGACATAAGTAAACGTTACTCGTTTCTATCCGAAATTTAGGATAGAATGGCAATACTACGTCTAGGACCGCCTATGCATATGTTATCTAAACTCGACCATCTCTTAATACCGGTACGTAAAGCTTCTGTTGTGACCTTGTCTTCGTAGACCCTGGACATGGCCTCCAATTTCTGAGCTTTCTCTTTGCTGAGCGGTTCACTGGGGAATGTTAACTCATTCGCTTCAGCAAGTGTGCGAAGGTCGAAGTAATATTTAGCGTACACGCTTGAAGGAACGTTTATGTTGAACTGTAGCATTTCCAAAAACTGCCTCTCCAATTCGTTCCTAAACGAAAATGAGATTGAGCATTGCACACCTTACGTAAATCAAATTACGGACGAGCTGAGAAATATGTAACTCACATATCTTCCACCGTAATATCCTTAAGAATTTGACAATAATCTACATTCCATACTGCTTGGTCGTCCCAAACTTTCGACGCTAGTAAAATAGCACCCAGCACTATTCGTTTCCAATTGGCTGGTGTTATGTCTATCTCTGCGTATGTAAGCAGGCGTTCCAAGTAAACTAAAGTAATGATGGCACATTCAGCTGTGAGTTGGGCGGCGTTGAACAATGTCCTTACGAATTTGTATATTTGTTTGTGTTCTGGATTCTGTTTATCGTAATCCTCCGTAACGCCTTCCCTCTGGAAATGAATTACAATTGAGCGTCTCTCCACTGTTATAAACAATCTTGTTACGTTAGTATATCAGAGATTTTAACAACGTTGGAAAACATTCCTTGGTCTCCAGGCATTTACAGAAGAAACGTTAATTATGTAGCTCATCAATCCGCGGAATATACACGATAGATTACCGTTAAAGGATGAAGTTTCTCGTCGAATATATCAATCTGTCGCTGCGAGGTTCTATTTTTAATATGATAATAAACAGCTAAGGCAACGCATTTCACAGTGTTTTTCAGATTAGGTTGCGACACAGTACTGTCATCCAAGTATATCGTACTGCAACTGCTACTCTTTTTCAAAGGCCTGACATCTGCGATTTGATGCTGACTCTTTTTCCTCACCATGCCGTCTGAAAAGAACCGTTCATCCCTCCAGTCAACTTTGCTTTCATTTAAACCCCTCGATTAAAAGCAACATGGAAGTTCAAGGTTGTGTTGTATAGCGAAACAAAGGCATCAAAGTGGACCGTCGGAGGCCATTTCGGAGCAACTGTACGTACTTTCAATTGCTTGTTTGGACCGCTCCATGAAAATAGTACCGGCGCAGGGGTGCAACGAGGGATCCGAGTCCCAGTCCTCCGGTTCCCGTTCGCTAATATGTTGCAAATTGTTAACGCTAACTCCCCCTTCGGGCAGATGTTCTTCGAGACCTCGCGTAACACCCTCCGAGCCTAACTCCTTGCGTCCGACCTGAGGACTGGAATAAGCGCAACAGCTGCTCTTGTTACCCATTCTTCCTGGGGGCTGCTAGATGCCTCCGCTCCGCTTTCACCGTACGGCAAAAGTGTCTGGAATTACAAACGGTGTTGCGATACTACACCGTGCCGCAGCGATTAGACGGATGGTTCGACTGAATGCTTCTCACTGCACGTCCTTCACATGCTGCATCGAAATGACGATCAGCTGACGAAACTGGTGACAGTGTCAGCGTGCAGCATCCTTTCTGTACTTTCATCCGCATCGATGCTTAGACGCGCTATGGGTAATTGGAACGGGGAAGGGGATTTCGTTGCGCCCGATTCCTCTCAGGGATCTGCTGTCTGGTGAGAGTGTTACGAACAATTCTTACGTCGACCAGTTTCCTCGATCCGTGAAACGTGCAGCGGAACGACAACGCCTTTGGATGAAGGCGCACGCTTTTGTGCCGGTCGATTTATGGTTTAGACTGTCGGTCAGTCAAATCTTATTTCTACCCGCGTACAAAAGCCTCGACACGTTTCGCTCTTGCCTAAGGCCATTCTCATTGTTACTGCACATTTGATGCAATTACTTGGATGTATTTTTCTTTCGTGTTTGTCACGCGCCTCCCTTTAATCCGCTGTTTTGATATTGCATGTTCATGCATGAACTACGACGGTGTATGCGTGCATTATAGAGGACGGCGGGCCAGAGGGTAGGGAAAACATGGCCGCTTGGGGACTGACGGTGAGTGACGTCGATATACAGGCACCCCTGTTGGAGATGACGATACCAGAACTTTTGGGTTTCTGGGGTGATTCGGGACAACTTTTTCCTTGACCAAAATGTTGTTTGTAGCTACGTTTTTGAGTTATTAAGGAAAAACACTGGCCAATCGGAGTGGCCGCAGAGCGCGCGCTCAAGTGCGTGGTTCTCAACTGCGCTCAACGCATTATGTTGAGTGCACAGCGTGTTATGTCGTCTTAAATTAAGAACAATGTGAAATTATTCGTTACTATTGTTACGCTACCGCGTTAGCCAGGCGTAATGTCTAGTAACATCGAATCAACGATCGAAAATAATATCGTGACTATCGATAGCGGTAATAACTCGGGAGCGAAATTCAAAGCCAGATGAACATATGTGATACACCGATCTATACATCGTTTAATTATTGTACGCGTATTCTTCCAGCACGCTGTAAGACTCTCGGACTTTTCGCGTATTTTCTTATATTTTTTTCCACGGCTCCTCATTTATTGTTGTCCCGCGACTTTCACGCGTTTATCGGGTATTTCCCATTCTCTCCTTTTGCGCGCGCACCTCTACGCGCCCGAAGACGACCCAACACCCAGCAAGACTGAACATCATTGTTCGCTACCAAAGGAGAGGGGAGAAGCAAGGAACTCAGGAAAAAGTACCAGAGCCATAATGGAAAGAAGAAGAAGCCATACTCATCAGAACTTCCTTATTTCTCGGACCATCAGTTGTGGTTTTGTTTTAGGCTGAATAATAAAATAAATGGTCGTTCTTTCTAACTCTACAAATTGTGTTTGATTTTTCCGCGCTTCTCCGCCAGCAAAGCGGTTCAGCGCTCCACGGGTAACTGAACTTATGCAAACACTCCATATTCCACCAATAGATAGGCACAGTACAATTTCTCTCCGCATTGCGTCGACGTCACACATTACAATTTGAAACTGCGCGCGATAGTTCACACAGCGCCCAATGGAGGTAAAATGCAACAAATCGAAGGTAGACAAAACAAAAGCAATTTACAGGGAAGAGTTGTTAAGAGAAGCGAAGGAGAAGAGAAAGATTGAGAAAGCTGTCGCTGGATTTCAGTTATTTACCCAACAAGTGAGTTCATGGCAGTAAGAATCAGTATTGATTTCGCTAAAGGTTTTATGCTGTCGTTAAGATTGTTCTCGCATTATTGTAGTCCGCAGCTTTACGGTATTATCTTTTCTAGATCTCAGTAAGGTGTTTCTTGGTATCAAGATGGATAAACTCGAAGACGAATGTCAAAAGTTAATGAAGATGTCGCTGCATGCGGCTGATAGGATTTCAAGCCCTGGGCTCGACTCAAGGAGCGATGGATTGACGATAAATTTCTCCTACATTGTAATGTGGCCTAAACTCTGCATTTTCTAGGAATGAGCTGAAGAAAATTGGAACTACGTTTTATTACCTCTATTGTCAGGGGTGTATTCAAGTAGCGGACAATGTTCGTGCTACGTTAAATGATGTTATCGCGATAGCACATACGGACCTTGGTCCTATTTTGGAGGCCCCTCCTCCCAATGCCGATGCATTTTATACCCCTAACGTGTCTCAGACTGACAGTCTACGCATGATCCAATTTGGGGCATCGGACAATCGGAACTTGCTTAGATGTTTCTGTGCCTACGTTGGGGGTATTATTGAAGATATCGATTCCCCTGGCCCAAGTACTGAAAATGAAACCCGTCTTATCCGGTTGACCTCTTTTCTTGGGTTAACCATGTACCAGTTTGCCACCAAGGCATCAACAGCAATGGCACGTACTTCTAGGGGAACCCAATACAAGAACCATCTCTGCAAGCCTGACAGGGTGGATAACAATACTGACAGAGACCCCCTCTTCCCCTCGATGCACCTCATGCTTAAAAGTCTATGAAGGGGCCCTGGTTCCTGGGTTAAACACTAATCAGGCTAATTACGTCAATACTTTACCAAGGCAGATGATGGCTGCAGCATTGCTAACGGATACTGCGTGGCATGGTCTTGCATTGCTGAAAATGATGAACAATGTAGCAGACATCCTGCACACGAGTTATAAAGATACAGCTGCTAAAACCTTTTTGACATGAACAAAATCTTCTTGGATGTCAATTTCTGCTGTTTTGAGCATTCAAAACAATATAAACAATGCGCAGTATAGTTTCCTTTGGACCAGAGTTATTGACAATGCATATTTCTCTGATTTGTCATTGAAACCAAACCGATACTTGGCAACCGTATTTGGTGCAGTCATGACGGAAGGACAATGAGTATGGAAGGCTGACAAATACCAGAGGATGCAAAGTACATAGGACAAGCCCTATATCTATTGAAACATTCAATCTCTGACCAAACTCCAAGCACCTGTGCACAGCGCTGTGAGTGCTGCACGAATGTGGAGAAAAATAATATCTTCCTCCTTTTTAATTTGTTCATGCCAGATCACACAGAAAACGGATCCCGACCGGCATTTAAAGATCCAATTTATTTGTTAGAATGTTTATATAAATAAACAATAAGCTTTTTTTAATTTAAGAACTAAAAATTCTGTTAAAGCAAAGAATTATATTTTTTATTATTAATCATATAAGAATATATTTATAACGATTTTATAACAAACTATGAATTGGCCATAAATATTGCATCAATGCATGGAACCAATATAATTAAAACTTATATATAGGGACCAATAAAATACGTAATACAAGAAAGCACTCAATTTTTTGTTCAGACCCATATGAATTCGACATTCATTTCTACAACTCTCCCGTTGTGAAAAAAATGTATTTCTTAAATATTAGCAAGTAGTAGCAGAAGATCTTCATTTTCTTCAAGTATACATATTTCAATAACGTTTAGCGGGAGTTTGAAGTTCGATTATCGATCTTGTCATGATTCCTTTGTCTTTAAAATTTTAAAAATATAAAGAATAAATATTTCTAATTGATTCTAGCGCGCGTTATAGTCATTTGACTTCGTCAACGGAAATTGTAGTCTATTATCTACCGTTTTAAAGTTACGGCACAGACGAGATGTAGGAATAGGCGAATGCTATGGACCTTATGGAATTTGGTGAACCAACGTGACTGCCATACCGACTCAGAAATCCTATACTGATTTGAGCACCGTAGTGGCGTTTTCGTCACCGACGAGATGTAAGAATAAACAAATTACCTACTGTAGTACTAGCCGTGCTGAAGGTAAAAATGGCAACACCGCGATAGTCTGGCTGTTATATATCAGTATTCCTATACCCAATCCACCCTACCAGACTCTCAGTTTCTTCATAACGGACTCTCAGTTTCCCGCTTATTTTTCGAATGTTTACACATCAATGTGTACTTATTGTTAGTAGGCAATTTTTAAACATATAAAAGTGATATAATGCGGGTAAGTTTTATTTATTAACTATACAGGTCTCTATATTTGTGTGTAGCACATTTATTTAACAGAATCTACTGTTCTTTCAATATATTTCAATTTAGAATTAATAACATTTTAATAGTATCATATATAAATTTTTACAAAGGCATATGTATTATATACGTATAGAATTTTTGGAATATTTGTTTGACATGACTCTTTTCACAAGTTTCAAACTATATTTGTCAGTTAATAATGCCACAGCGTTGTTGTGTTCCCAATTGTAAGGGAAATTATGATAGTATTCTGAAACAAAACAATTACATTTCTATATTTTTATTCCTCAAAGATGAGCAATTGCGGAAAAAATGGATTGCTGCTGTTCCTCGTAAAGATTGGGCGCCAACGAAAATATTCTGGAGTTTGTGTTTTGCATTTTGTATTCACTGCATTGTGAATTGCATTCACAGCAAGACTTTATGGCCATGAATATTCCGCTTAGGGGTCGATTTGGATGGCTCTCCTGGACTAACCCATGACTTTTTGCGCTTGGGATTGTTGTAGTAGATCCACTTCTCATCGCCAGTCACAATACGCCACAGAAAACTCTTCTTGTTTTGTCTGGCAAACAGTGAAACCGCGATGTTGAAATGGTTCGAAATGGCATTTTCAGTCAATTCGTGTGGTAGCCATTTTCCCTCCTTTTGGATCTTTCCCATTGCATGTAAACGTCTGGAAACAGTTGATTCATCAACTGCTAAGCTGTGTGAAAGTTCTTTAAGAATTTGAGCTGGGATTTCGTCCAATAAGTCTTGCAATTTACTGACTTCGAACTTTTTTGGCCCTCCAGGCTGTTCTTAGTCCTTGACATAAAAATCACCAGTTTTGAATCTTTGAAACCAAAACCGGCAATTGGGCTAAGACGGAGCAGCATCACCATAAGTTTCTAAAAGTGTTTGATGGGCTTCGGCTGCAGATTCCTTCAAATCAAACAACAAAAGTAATGAATGTCGAAAATGCAATTTTGAGCGTTCCATGATTAGTGTCTGTATACACTGAATAACTCAACAATACTAAATTGAAAACTATTATTGTAGTAGAGAAATGTCAAAACAATTGAATACAACAGTTACGTATGGTTGTTTGCATTGATACGTTGCATTTTCAGTAATAGATCTCACTAATCAAAATACATGCAAGCACCTAATACAAGTTTTTCAAGACTATAATGAATTGTTATTTCATGATTTAAAGTGGGTATTACCTATTGACCAGAAACTATAAAAAGGTCACAAATTCAGAATTTGATAACTAGATATGAAATTATCTCCCATACACCTTCTAGCACTGATATATGTCCTATTGTGAAATATCTGGAGAAGTCCCCGGAAGAACTCAATAAGGCTTACATTATTGCAGAATCAGCTGAATTTCCTTACACTAAAAATCTTGAAATAATAATAGATCAAATAAGATAAATAAAAAATTAAAAAAATAGATACAGTTCATGTACCATTATTATGGCCTTCTCATTATATAGCCAATCATCGGCTGCATATAATTTATTAAGAAATTTTTTTATTCTGCCTCATAAACGTTACTTACAATATCTTTCGTCAAACTCGAATCTAGCACCTGATAATGATGCAAAAAACGAAAATTATCTTCGTAATATATCGTCAAATTTAACTGATAGAGAAAGAGTAGTGATTTTATTAATTGATGAAATTTATATTTCTGCAAAATTGTAGTATAGATCAAATAGACTTGCAGGTTGTGCTGCAAATTCTAATGAATTAGCCAAAACTATTTTAGCATTTATAATATGTTCAGCTTTTGGAAGTTTTTCGGAAATTATTAAATTATTACCAGCTGTTGATATCACAGGAGCTGAAATGATACCCATTGTTTATCAAATTATAGAATTTATTCAAAATTGTGGTTACGAAATAGTATGTATTGTAACAGATAAGCATAGAATCAATAGAAATATGTTTAATCGTTTATCCAACAATGAAATCAGTTTTCCTAATCCTCCACAACCTAATAAAACTATATTTTTGTCTTTTGATTTTGTACATATTATGAAAAATATTAGAAACAATTGGTTAAGGTTAATGAATTTGGAGACTTTTACTTTCTCCGATTTCTATACGAAAGAATAAAAATTGGCCAAACTTAATGATCTACGTACGGTTTACAATTACGAGAAACTCTTGATTACTAAGAATGCTTATAAATTAAACTATAAATAATTATATCCAAATAATTTTCAAGTAATAATATTTTTCATCAATCTATAATAACAGCTATGAAAGATTTCAATAATACATACTGCTCGCTCACTTTCTAAAAATATTTCGTAACTGCTGGGACATTGTGAACAATTCAAGTAATGTAAAAGGCATCAGGAAAACAAACGAATACTGCAAGCCCATTTGAATGTTAATGATTTCAGATGTGGATTTTTAAAGAAGTTTCTAACACGGTTAAATTCTTGGAAAAATTTAGAGACCAATAGTCATTTAACATTCGAGACTTTCAAAGCTCTGCATAAAAGTACTACAGTTCTTTTACTATTCACAGAATATGTACTGTTTTCAAAATGTTGACATATCTTATCGTTTCGCAAGAATCTTAACAATTGAGAAATTAGAAAAACGGTTTGGAAATTATAGACTTTCGTCTGGTTGTAATTATCATGTCTCGTATGATGAAGCAATTACTGCAGAAAAAAATATTACATTACAATAGGGTGACCATTTTTTCTGCGGTGCAATCCGCACCATTGAGCCGGGTAGGAGGAAGAAGGGTAATTTTACAAACAAAATTAAAAAGTTACACCTAATGTAACGAATACAAATAGAATACAAAATTTGTATCCAAAGCATTAATAATTCGAACGTTCGAACGAAATAAATAATTCGTGATTAGTTTTAAAAGTAGCTGATTCCGGGACGCGTACCTATGCTAGACGCAGAGCTAACATCCGGGACGAATGGTCACCCTACATTCAAACACAAAATTAAATTACAAGAAACGGCAAGTTCGTTTTCCTAAACCGAAATCAAAAATAAATTTCAAATTTGTGATGATAATAGTAATGATCTTCGTGATCTTGCTGCTCGTGTAATTGGTTTATTAGAAATGCCGGATTCTGAATATTTATCCGATTGTGTTGTAGATGATTTATACATCCAATTATGGGTCCCATTCTGTGGCTAAAAAATTAAATTATAACATATGTAAATTATTAATTGTGGAGGGTAAAGGTGCAACTGTAAATAATGTATATTTTGATCACTTACAAAGAGGTGGCCTTTCCACTCCTACAGAAGAAGTAATAACCATATTTACTCATATGTGCGCAATAATGGAGGCCATAAAAAATTGGCGCTATTTTGGAATCAGATTTTGTGGAAACTGAAAATCATAAGCACATTTCATGTAAATTAACATATATTAGTATTTATTCAAATATACATCACTTAGGATTTTCAGATACATGCATTTGTCATAACCGTTGTCCCAGTATTTTGTTTAAATTATTATCAATTTTTTCTAATATTTTATTAAACAATTACGTCAGAACTGTAAACAATAGTCAATTAGAAATGCATTCACAAATAATTTCTAAAAATCGTAAAATAAAAACTCTCAATAGAAACTAAATTTTCAATTATTTTTTTTCAATTCAACTCTTTTTAAAACATTAATTTCGATATATTTAACTTATTCTTTCCAGTATGTTTTAATGCATTAACAGAGTTATTTATTTGCCCATTCTTATTTATTTATTTTCATATACTCGGCTTTTTATATTTTCATTATTAATGTTATTTCACCAGATTTGAAGTTTTATTAGCAGTGTTTCAAGAAATTATCAGAGTATGTTTTGTCATTAATATTATTTATTGTTTTTTATTTGAAACTTTATTTGTATTTTCTTTTAGTTAAAGGGATATATGAACAAGATTTTCTTTTACTGAGAATACAAAGAAAAATGTTTTCATCATGCTCTATTTAAAAAATTTTATTTTATAAAATGGAATAATATGGCTATTGGCGAACCAACCATTATAATAAAAAGAGGTAACACGTCACAGTAATACCCCTAGGGTGGTGAGGAAATTTACAACAATTACAAAATTATTCTTTAAGACGATTTTATAATTACCTGCACAACTCTACTCTTTAGTAACCAATTATTCAATCTCTTTCCGTGTTCACTTAACCTCTTTGGCTACGTATCAATAAGCTTGTACATTTCAGGTTTTTATGAACTTATATATCCCTTCATTCATTTTCAAATGTTGTATTTTAATTCGAAGATGATCTTATTTTGCTTCATACTTATATTTTCTTCAAGCGACTGAAAATATTTCAAATATTATGTATCACAACACCAAACTACTCCGAGGGTCCACCAAATGTATACCTCATTTGTAAATATTAGTATACTTTAATATCACTTCTACTTACCATAGTTATAGTATTTATATATTACTTATACATAATTAATAAAGAATTGTGCACTTTATTCACTAGTAAAAAACTCCCATTATTGAAAACAGGACACCCGATTCCCAAACAAGAGGAGTTGCCGCGTTCTACAGAACAGCGGTTGAGAACCCGTGGTTGAGCGCGGACACCACGGGCGCTCTGATTGGCCAGTGTTTTTCGTTACTAATTCAAAAACGATTTGTCCGGATTTGTCATCTCCTGCAGGAGCCCGTGTAGATATTTAAGATTCAAATGCTAAAATGAAAATATCGTCACCAATATGTTTGAGAGCTCTAGACTGTAAATAAATTAATTCGGAAAATATTATGCAATCGTTATCAGTGTAATGAAATAATTTGTAACGCATATATATTTCAAACGTCTTTCGAAATGAGAAATTACAATGTTCACATTAATTGTAGGCCCAAGTATAACAAAATCAATTTCCTGTATAAGTCTATCATAATTTTAAAAATGCATGGAAACTCATATTTTTGTAGAGAGAATATTGGTGGGAAATTTGAAAAATCAGCTTTCTTTGAGATTACTTTTAAAAACTATTTTCAATAATAATAAGAATAATACTAAATTGTAATTTTTTCCTTTCAAACCATATATATCTTACTAAATTGACATACTATTATTCCTTTTTCTCCAAGCCAACAAATTTAAACAAGATAAGTAGCTTCCCGAAATCACTTGAAAATAGAGAAAAACAAATATCCCACAAATAACACAATGAAAGATTATTCAAGCTTACCAATATTGGTAATTCCAATATATATATAGAACAAACAAACGAAAGACGCGTTACATTAATATTATTGCGGCAAACCGAAATTAATGTAAATAATCACGCAAACGATCCACAGCAATAAGTACGTTTATAATAACAATAAAAAATATACCATAACACGTACAACGTCCATACACACGCACGCACCTAGTTAATACAAAATTTCAAGGTGGTTTTTAATTAGCGGCGCGGCATTGTCCCCGCTTATAAAAGAAAAACGAAGTTTCGCAAGTTATCAGAATCAGCTGCATATCATTGCCGTTTTCTATGCCACAACCGGCACCTATATATTCGTGAAGGTATGCCATGGCTCGTCTCGTAACGCCAGCCCAACTGTGAAACGCGCGATGTTACAAGAACTCGAGATCAAAAACAGACGGTTGTCGGTCAACAAAAGTACCGACATAATCGATTGGATCGATTATGTGAATCCGTCCATAACGTACGATGAATACTTTGCGAAATACCTGATGGAAAATAAACCATGCATCTTCACGTCGGAAATCACAGACAAGTGGTCCTGCAAAAGACAGTGGAACCTGGACGGGACGCCGGACTTCGACGTTCTCGACATATCGTTCGGTAAATGAACAACAAGCATGCCACCCTTAAACTAATCGAGATTAATCGTCAATTGATTCATAACAGGAGACTGCGTTGTGCCGGTCGCCAACTGCAACAAGAAGTACTACAATTCGCAGTCTAAGGACGATATGAAAATGAAAGACTATTTAGATTACTGGACGGACTACATAAAGCACAACTACTCCGACACGTTGCCACTTCTATACTTAAAAGACTGGCACTGTCCGAAGTTGTTCCCCAATGCCCCGATGTATACCGTTCCAGAGTTCTTTGCGTCCGACTGGTTGAACGAGTATTACATGGCGAATGCAGATCTGAAGGACGACTACCGATTCGTCTATATGGGCCCGAAGGGCACCTGGTAAACACTGTTCGCTTTGGAGTGTCGCTCAGTTATGTTTCTTTGACCCAGCGGGTATTAATAGACACCGACTTTCTCTATTTCACAGGACTCCGTTGCACGCGGACGTGTTCGGATCGTACAGCTGGTCGGCGAACATTGTCGGGCGGAAGCGCTGGCTGCTGTTTCCTCCGGGCCAGGAGGACTTTCTGAAGGACACGCACGGTCAGTTGATATACGACGCGATATCTGACGAGCTGAACGATTACACAAAGTACAAGGCCTACGACAGACGAGCTATAAAGTACATCGACGTGATTCAGAAGGAAGGGGAGATCATGTTCGTGCCAACTGGCTGGCACCATCAAGTCTGGAACATAGTAAGCGTGCTGATTTCCATCGTTGTCTCCGACTGTGGAATGCTTTGTATTTATCGTTGTGTTCGTTTGGCAGGATGACACGGTCTCACTTAATCACAATTGGATCAACGGGTGCAACATTTTGGACGTGTGGCACGGATTGAAGCATGAACTGTCCTCCGTAATGAACGAAGTGATCGACTGCAAGGATATGAACAATTGGGCGGAGCAGTGTCAGCTGATATTGAAATCGACCCACGGAATGGATTACAATTTCTTCTTCGACTTTTTAGTATTTATAGCGCAACGTCGTTTGAGCATGGTATTGGAGAAGGCGGACGTAGTCAGTTTTAACAGGTTCAAGCTCGGTTTCCATCATTGCCTGTTCGATCTGCATTCGATACGACTGACATTGATAGATTTCATTAACGACATGGAAGAGAAATCCATTTGTCATGTGATATGCGAGAAGCAGCAGGCTCACAAGCTGCTGAATCGAATTTTACGTTTTCTGCAGTCGCACGACTGCGAGGACGTGTGCACGTGATCAACGAAACGGGGAGGATTAATTGTGAACGAAATGAAAAGGCAGAGAAACTTGTTCTTGTTTATATTTATAAATAATATCGTGTAAATAATGTAATACATACGACGAAAAGGGTTTTGTAAATATTTAATACAACTAAGCATATTAATTAGTAATAGTAACACGGGGGATGGTTTTATTTTTTTTATGGCGTTTTATGTAAACGAAACAGGTGATACAGAAGAACTATACATGTTTGGCGATTGGTCGAAGACAGTTGTGCGAAGAGACTTGTAAAAAAAAAATACAGGATAGAATAAGGTGCTTTACGAATAAAAGATACAAAAATCTCGAATCGTAAAATACCATCTTTATATTTATGTTACGTTTAATGTTTGCTGTTAATTTCAAATATGAATGGACAAAACCGATTATCCTGAGAGCAGCCGTGGAGGAATAAAAAATGATGATCGAATGATAATCGTCGTTAATTCAAAAAATATTTTATTTTTCTTGTTGTTTCTCTTCCTTTCAATCCAAAAAGTTTCAACAACTAACAGAATAGAAATGTAAGAATACGACACTATTATCGAGGAGAAAAAAGAAGAAAAAAGTGACGCCAAGAGTTTCTGCAGAAATGGAAAGGACATTACCAATAAACAGCGTCAATGTTGGTTCCATAACTTTCGATAGCAACATTTTTTTCCATTTTCGAAAAATTAATCGAATATATATATATGTGTATAGATTACTTTGTTTTAAATACATTATCTTATATATATATACTTCTAGGAAAAGAGCAATATTCATCTAATTTAACAGTAACAAGTTTGCTTTATAAAATGCATAATTCGACTAGCTTGCCTATCGTCGTGTTCAATAATCATATAATCTTCTTACGGGTGGGTATATTATTAGTTTGATCACCTCTGTGGGAATTTTAAGTACCAAAATAATAAGTGCCCGTAAACCTTTTTATATTGTCTTATGTCTTACAAATTATATGTGCATATTGTGTCTTTTATACATGTATATATCTATGCATATATATATATATATATATATATATATATATATATATATTATGTACACTTATGTACAATACATTGTTAATAAAAATATACAAAATGTATATAAGATATGTATAGATGTTAGTAAGCGTATCGTCTACGAATACAAATAATAATAAAAGCTTTACAAGCATCGGATAAGAAAACAAAAAAACTAAAAGAAGGAAGAAGTGTATACATAGCAATATTATTCGCTTCCAGTGTAAATAAAACAGAATTAATTAAGAAAAATAGCACGGCATCTTAATGTTACGTATACGTAATTATTTGTAAGTTACAGTAACTTATTTTTCACTTTGTGTATGTTTCCTTGATATTCAATAATGGTTGCCTAATTAGTAAGAAATTTGGAGGCAACCGCTTGTATTTAATATAGTGCGAAAGTTCTGTTGAATTTCAGCAGATAAAGCTATGAATGATCAATGTATAAATTAGGCGGGAAATTGAGAACGCAACGAAAATATTCTTTGCCGTTCTTTTATCTCAGTTGAAGTAAAAAAAAAACTATCGTTTGAAAAGAAAAACACTCCATTTTCCAATTTAATTTTTGTTTAATCGATTGATAAACTGATTTTAGTGTAGCTCTGTGTAAAAAAAAAGATGAGAATACAGGTGTAACTTAGAACACATTTTCTTAAAAAGAAAAAAAGTATTCCTTACGATTTAATAAAGCGAAAGAATGAATCGTTTTGTACAAAATTAATAAATCCCAGTACATGTACGCTCCGAAGTCTTTCGAATTGTTAATTGAAAAGCAATCTAAAATGTTCTTTGTGAAACGAGTCACATATATACATATATATGTATGTATTTCTATACATATCCTTTGTTACAAATTCTATGAAAGATTTATTCTAAAATATTGCACCGATGACACGTTTCGAAAAAGCTTGTTTTGTTGTTTCACGTTAAAAGAAAAAGATTGTCATGGATAAAAAGGTATAAAAAGGGGGCATTAGTTTACATTATTTGTATATAAACTACTTTTCCGATTAAAAACAAGCAAATATAATAATATGTATTTCATTATTTACACGCACACGCACACGCAGCATACCTACATACACCCTATTCGCATTTTCTCTCATAAACTTTTTCGTAGTAGTACCAATTTTTTTGTTTTTTCCTTTTTTCGCTTGCACGGCAAGTACCTCGATTATAGGGTATCATCGTCACGTCTCACAAAGCCATACCTTATTAATTACCAACAACTTTTTAACGCTATTACAAAGATTAGACTCCACGCAACGTGATCTTTCGTTTAATCATCGAACGATGCTTTCTTTTGTTTCTTTTCATTATATACCTATATAATAGATACAGACACACACACACATTCCCTTCGTCGTCGCCTCTCACACATTTCAACATTTTTCGCGAGAACAACGGGTAAATGGAAATTGCACTCTACGATAAACATCACAAGAAGGGTCTCGTTAAAATTAAGTAAGAAATTCTTCCTATTTTCAATAGAGAAGAATTTTCCACTAGCTTCTCCATTTTTTCCTTTCCAACATAGAAAGATCTTTCTGCTATTTCCTTTTCTCTTGAATACAGAAAGATCTTTCGTGAACGTTTATATGGCGTAATAAAAGATCGTAATATTTAAATGTATTTTATGTATGCATGTATGTACACGTACATATATCTGTTCGTAGGCAAAATACGCTCTCTGTGAATGAATCGATTACAACTAACAATGTAGCGAATGATATTAAAATACACGTGTGTCGACCAAACCGGTTGGAATTTATGTTTGCTGTATATTCATATACATATATATGAAATTCAGTTTGATTAATTATAGATAAACTGTTTCCTTCTTTTTATTTTCGTATTAAAAAAAGTCGATTTCATTGAGAGAGAGAGAGAGAATTAAAATTAAACTATTATTCGACTTATCATACTTCTCTTCCCTAATTGCCAGAAATATTATTTAGTAATTAGATAGGATGCGTAGATAATGTTGGTAGTGGTACTGTCGGAGTTGTGGGTGTTGTCAGGACCGGAATAGGCGTGGAAGTTATTTGTTGATGCGTCTGTCTCGGCGGTGATAATAATTCTTGCCTGTCTCGCTCCCGTTCCCTTCCTGGTCGCCACGCTTCGAGCAACGCTTCCACCCTTTCTTCCGTGGGTCCCCAACGCGCAGTGCCGGCTGCGTTTTGTAACCAGACAACCAACGTGCCGTGCGCCGCCCTGATATTGACCTCACCTCTGCAAACAGAAGACAATCGATGTGTAAAATGAAACATAATTCCTACGAACGTCCGCAAATTCATCTAACCCAAACGTACTTTGGCAATATGTGTTGAAAGCCGTGTCTGTACTCGTGCTCCATGGCGGGCACCACCACTTGTTTGCGCTTAAAGTGGCTGCTCTCCAGTTTGATGAGAGCGTTGGGCGCCGGGTCTCTCCATTCCGGCAGGAACACCACGAACGACAGGGGCTCCGTGGAGTCGGCCAGGAGACGCTCGAAATGATTGACCATCGCCTCCATCAGTTCTTCGCAGTAAGGCGGATTAGCCTGGAACGAGCCGCTCACAGGCCTAAAGTCCAGGAACGGGCCCCTTGATCCGAAGTAGGAATCCGTGTCGGCGAACGCAGAACAGTACTGTCGGAAGTAGCAGTTCAAGGGCGATGCGAAGCACTCGAATGTCACCCCAAAGGAACGTTGGAGGCATTCGAAAACCGTGACCGGTAGCGCCATTTGCGTGGCCTGGCCCTCGTTGATGCCCAGATAGGTCTGATAGCGCTTCAACGTGGACCAAACGCGGGGCAAAAACATTTCGAACTTCTTGTCGTCGAAGCAATTGTATCTGTACAGATGTTCTAGCTTGGCTAGATGCATGTTATTAATACACAGAGCGTCACCGTGGAAACGCAGCATTGTCTGTTCACGTTCCGGAAGATAGTCCACTTGGGGAAGCCGTGGCGTGGGAAGAGAGAATTGCACCGGGTAACACCAAACTTTCCTCTGTGCACTGGCCGGCCCACCCAACGGTATGACGTTGCCCAGACCGTTGTCCTTCAATATCTGACCGTTCTTGTCCTTCACCTTCTTCGCGTACTCCGTCGACAAATGGTAAATCTTCAGGCAGATACCCTCCACGCTGGCCTTCACCGTCTCCGTGAGGTGCGGCTGGCACTGCCGCTTCAGATGCGCCAAACGATCCTGAAAATCGTCGAACGTCGCCCCAACTGTTCGTCTGAGCCATTGAAACGTGTCCTCCGCGTTCCATTTCACCACTTTCCTGCTCTCCGACGACGCCGCCCTCGACTCGATCATCTTTTTCGCGGCCTCCGCGTAACGTGACAACTGTTTTCTCGCGTCACCGGTGAACTTCGGCCGAACTAACTTAATGGGGATGTCGTTCATGATTTCGCGGTACATGGACATAGAGATTTCCGGGAAACACTGACTTGGCAAAAGGGGGTCCGAACCGCAGTCTATAACTTTCCTCTCCATCAACCATCGGTTGAACGAATCTTTCGGTGCGTCTATCGCCTCGCGGGTGTGGCACAGCTCTTGGTAGCACTGCCTCAACTTGGCCAGCAAACCGCAACGAAGCGCCTCAGCTTCTGGATGAACATGGGGCAAGTTCGACGGCGCCCGCTCGAATATTATGACGTTCGTCGGTATCTCCAAATCCCATGGGCCCCTGTTGTCGCGGTAACAACACGCACATAGAAACGTTAGAAAT
Organism: Nomada goodeniana; assembly: GCA_963969485.1. Taxonomy (NCBI): domain Eukaryota; kingdom Metazoa; phylum Arthropoda; class Insecta; order Hymenoptera; family Apidae; genus Nomada; species Nomada goodeniana. The sequence goes on along the minus strand of OZ018306.1, from coordinate 4,727,631 downwards.
CTCTAGTGGTCGGTTTGCTCCGTTCAAGCTTAAGACTGATTCACACGTACGCTAATATGAACTTCTTGACCGCAGGGACCACGCTGTCCTCCGAAGCTCTGCGTTTAAGCGTTCCAGCAGGTGGGATCGCTCCGTTACCAGGAACAGGTGGCACGCCGCAGATACCAAGGGGATCCGTGACCGGGTCGAACTGCAACGCGAAAGCGCGGTGGATGCGTGTTAGGTTTGCACTTTCGTCCGCCGCCAAGTCAATGTTATACCTTAGTACCTGAGGTTTCAGTGGCGGTATTACCCATAACGATTCGCCAGTCAGTTTGTTCCAGAAGTACGGACGGTTCTCTCGTTTGCTCCAGAACTTCTTCCACCCTTGCTGCAGGAGCTCCGTCGATAGTTCCGGTTCTGGAAAGGACCCCGGTGGTGTACCCTATAATCGTCGCAATCAATCTGGTTACGAGGAAACAACCGATCGTTGATCGAGCGCTTTCTGCTTGAAATTAAATTCCTCTGCTAGCAATTGCAATTTGTGTACTCACCTGTGCTATCAGACCCGTCTGTTGTACGTGACCGAGCTGCGCGCAGTGGTCCGGTATGGTTTGCGCTGTGCTCAGCATGGGTGCCTGAAGCTTCACCGGAGTAGGAACTATGACCTGCGCCACAGTCGGGCTCGCCTCCTGCTGCAACGCTTGATGATGGTGGTGCATCGTGGACGCCGATTGTCCGGACAATGTTTCCCAGGTGGATACGTTTGGTATGTCCTGCTTTCCTCCACTTACTTCGTTCATTGTTCAACGCGGGCCTCGCCGTTTACTTTAAACCGCCGTGCAACACAACAACACCCAATTGTATTACCTCGATAGTTGTACGGAGGTGCGCACAAATGCGGTATGCATGCAAGGCATCGAAACAATCTCCAAGGCCTGTTTCTTTCTCCACGCTTGCAACATGAAGCAACACTTTTATTTACATTTCGTTCGCAGTGGAAAAACATTAAGTAAATGCCTGCAATATTTTTTCACCCAGATTATTCAAGAGATTGTAGATTATTCACGAGCAGAGAGAAGAATGATACGATATGCTACTTGAAGAGAGATATATTAGATGTGAAAAAAAAATTCTGGTACCTTTGGGAAATCTGTTAGTTTACTTCTCGTACGGGTTACGAGTAAGGGGCGATCGAGCCGAATCACAATTTTCTTCGCGTGTATTCGATAAATTTGCATATTTAATAACAGAGAAATTATATGACAACATTTCGTAACTCGGTGTTTGTTTACATGCTACGGAACCAGCTCGTTGGTTTCGCGATTTTACGAGCCGCGCGAACACGTAGATTTGCGAAAATCACATAGATATCGATGCAAGACTTACTAGTGTCAACAACGTTCTTAATTCACGGAGAATGTTTAACAGAACTTAGAATTCATTCATGATTTGTGAAATTTGACGCAACGACCTCCACCCGTGAGATACCATTTGCTTGAACTGAAATTCCAACGATACGAGAGTTAAAGCTTGCCCCGCAATGGACGACGAGGTCGCGTTGGAAAAAAGAGGAGTACGTATTTTTGTTCGAAGCGAAACGACCAAGGAGAAATAGAAAAGTTTTATCAACGATTGCAGAATTATTTGCTGATTTTACCAATCGCGGGTTTATTTCTTTGCAAAAGGAAAGTGGCGATTGTATTTAATCACGTACGTCGACTGAAACCGTATTTTATCATTTTTGCGTTTCAATTTTTTCAGGACCCGCCTTTATGTCGCATCACGATTCGTGAACGAGCTTCGCAAAATGTCGCGAGGAAAGGCGGGAATTCAATTTCGATCGACAGAGAAAAGTATTAGGAGTTATACTAACTAGACGAAGTGGAAACTGTTTTTATTATTCTTAAATTTGCGACGTCGATAGGATCGTTCGCGCAAGCAACGACCGCAAAAATCAACGCCCGTCGCAACGTTCGTCGTAACGTCCGTCACTGCAGCGCTTATGTGCGTCCGGCCTAATGCCGCGCGTGAACTGAGTATGTGGCGGAGAAATATCGATAGTTGGACCATCGACCATCGATAGTTATCGATAGTACGCACTCGGGCCTAAGTGACGTACTGTTAGGTTAGGACACCGACGATTTGATATCTAAATACAAAGACGATATCAGTCAATGGTCACACGGAGCTACTTAAAATTCTAGCATAGTAAAGAAGGTTCCTGTTGCTCCACGTTTTGTACATTACACAGTATTCTTGCAATGTTCAGAATAAAGTATAGCTAATAAAGGGTAATGTAAACGTCGTATAAATAAAGACTAACAAGGATATAAAACTGTTTAAATTGCAGATTCTTTCATACATGAGATCACACGGACGGCCAGTCAGCTAGAGAGCAAATGCTTGTCGTGGAATTATAGCTACCAGCATTTCTAAATTCGCGGGATCAATAATATCGATTGTGCCATCGATATTTCTCCACCACTACAGTGCAGTATCGAATAATTTACACAGAGTTTCCGCTCTATGAACCCTTCGTCGAGGGATTGCGCGGCCAAATCAAAGCAATATGGCGGCTTGACATAATATAACTTTTGATACGGAATATAATTATTTTCATCGTGAGGAAATTAATCATAAAAAAATACCGGGTGAATCGCGAGTACAGTGAAAGTTTGCGGGAAGGGGTACGCACGCTGTACGAATCGTCAACGGAACGTATGCGTTGGCCGAACGGTGGTGCGAGTTTCTCACAGTTTTTTTAAACTGGACAGTGCTACGAAGATTTATTTTATTAATGGACGGCAGAGAGATGTCGTTAATTATTCAATTAAACTAGTAATCGTTGTGCGGCAAGTTACGGTAGAAATTATCGTCTTTCTATGAGGGATTATGTCGTCCACGCAAAGCAAAATGCGAGGTATACAAATATATAACAGCACGAAATTAACCTTTTAGATTGTATATATTTCCAACATCCTTTCCCCGTTGTTTATTCCAACGCGTGCACTAAGATCGTTCTGTTTTCATTTTCGATTAACAATCATCGTTAGGCGCGTTGTTTTTCCGTCAGTCCGGAGATACTAAAATTTGTTGCACGCAGGTCCTGGAAGACCACCAAAATCAAAAAACTCGTGCACATGGTGCGGAGAGACGAAGCAACCTCTGAAATACGTTCTACCGACGCAGCATGGCAAAAAGGAGTTCTGTTCGGAGACTTGTTTGTCAGAATTTCGCAAGGCGTACGTACGAGGCGCTTGCGTTCAATGCGACAACGTAATCAGAGGCACACCGGTGAGACTAGAACAGAAGGACGGCCCAACGAAAGACTTCTGTTCATCGTTCTGCTTGAACAAGCATCAGAAAAAGGAGGGACAGGGCGACGTTAAAAAGAGTAGGCGAATATTAACGGAAGAACCGATACAAGCTGCACCAGTGACAACGATTCTATATCGTCAATACGTTCTCTTTCCAACAGACAACAGGGATCAGCCTTCGCCTGCGCCGTCCATCGCACCGGCGGGACTAATTAGCGGAAATAATATTCCATCCACCACTCAGTCGTTCGCGAATACCAATCACACGAACGTGTCCCACACGCCATCTACTTCCACAGGCCCCTTTCAGTACGAAACGTACCAGACGTTCGACTGGGATCTGTATTTAAAGGAAACGAACAGTCAAGCTGCACCTATCGAATGCTTCAAACAGGTACGATTAAAGGTGTCAACAGAGGGCGATTGAGCAGCTGCATTGTTTATTTATTTCTATTTTAGCACGATGTACCACCCACTAATGAATTTAAGATGGGCATGAAACTGGAGGCACTTGATCCTCGCAACTTAACGTCAACCTGTATCGCAACTGTGGTTGGTGTGCTTGGCCCCCGCCTCAGACTAAGGCTGGATGGTTCTGACAATAAGAACGATTTCTGGCGCCTGGTCGACAGCAACGAAATCCATCCGATTGGCCATTGCGAGAAATCTGGTGGCATGTTACAGCCACCGTTGGGCTTCCGAATGAACGCTTCCAGCTGGCCGATGTTCCTTCTGAAGACACTGAACGGCGCAGAAATGGCGCCAGCCAAAGTGTTTAAACGCGAGCCAAAAACACCACGGTCCAACATGTTCGAGATCGGGCACAAGCTCGAGGCAATCGACAAGAAGAACCCGCAGCTGATATGCACCGCGACCGTTGGCGCTGTTAAAGACGACATGATTCACATCACGTTCGACGGCTGGCGTGGTGCGTTCGACTATTGGTGTCGTTTCGACTCCAGGGACATCTTTCCGGCCGGCTGGTGTTTCAAAAGTGGCCATCCATTGCAACCGCCTAGGCAAAAATGTAAGAATCACCTTCATATTTCGTCCACGTGCTCTGGGACAGTTTCCGCGCGTAACATTAATAAACGAAGCGACGTGGATCGATTGATATACGTAAATGTTGATAGCAACAGGGCCTAATAGATTTAAGTCGAGGACCAGCAACGTTTTGCCAGTAATGGCTGTATCGGGCGGCGGTACCAACGGGGAGCCAGCTGTTGCTTTAGTGAGTCCGGCAGGTTCCAGTGCCCCACCGCAGCCAGCCACGGAGCCTGATACTAGTACAGCTAATACCAAACCGCATTCATTGGAGAATGGTACATAAACAATTGCTTGGCTCAATTGTTCTCATTCCGTTGTCCGCCAACTCATCGGGTCCCCTTTCGTTTCAGTTACCATTTACGTGAACCATAATTGCACGTGCGGCCCCTACTTCGACCCGCGTAAAGTGAAAGCGATGTCTGCACAATTTGGCACCGGTCCCATACTAAACGTTACCAGAGACATATTCCAAGCCTTCCTGATGGCAGCGTTGAGCCCAAGGCAGATGCTCAGCCTGCTGAAACGCGGCGAAGGCGAAAGCATAAGTTTAATATTAGAGAGCAAACCTACGTCTGTTAGGTTACCTATATTTATGGAGGAAGAGGACTTTTATATATACATCAGGCGGCAGCTGGAGGACCTGTGCGCCTGCGAATACATGTTATTCAGAAGGAAAGAGCCGTGCACCAAGTGTCCGAATGCCCAACAACCCCAATCGACGAACAGCGAGGACACAGTGAACAATGCTACCGTCAAGACGAACAGCTCCAAGGTGACGGAGAAAAGGAGATGGTCGCAGAACCAGCAGAGTCTCTCGTCGACTACGCAGCCACAGAAAGCGCAACAAAACTCTGTACAGAGCACGAACAATACACCGCTGTCGGCGCCAACGCCAGTGAAGCAGCCAAGAAAATCTGTGCCCGGTAAATGAAATTCGACTCAAATATTATCTGTAATATTGCACGGGGTGTTTTTTCTCGTAAATGGTAAGTATAGGAAACAAAATTAGAGAGGGTGTTTTGCAGCTTTCTATCAACGACATGATAGCGTGCATACATTTTTGTATGTTTGCAATAGTTTTCCTAATATATATGTATATATAATTAAATTATGTATGGCTTCGCTGTTATCAGAGCTCGAAGCTGCAACGTCCACTACTCAGTCTGAGAGCTCTACGACTCGAACACCTCCCACTGAGCCCGCAGAGTGGACCATCGAAGATGTGATACATTATATTGGCGTCGCCGACCCTGCGTTAGGGCAGCACGCAGATTTATTCAGGAAACACGTACGTTAATACATTTCTAATATATCGAAATAAAATATATCCACTTTGCCTGTTTTAGTTTGAACCGCCTGAAAGTAAATAACATGACTCTATTAATCATTTATTACTATACTATTTATTATAAATATTTCCTCCTTGAAATTGTACCCATAGTTTACGAGTGAGGCGAACGTAAAATATAATGTGAATTAACGGCGGAACAAATATTGTTTCCAGGAAATCGATGGAAAGGCATTGTTGCTTTTAAACTCTGACATGATGATGAAATATATGGGACTGAAGCTTGGACCGGCCCTCAAAATCTGTAATTTGGTAAATCGTATCAAGGGCAGAAGGCATATACTTCTGTGACTCTATTAAACATCATAGATATGTACAGTGAGTGAAATTGACGCATTACTTAAACCGACTGGTCGAATGTTGTTTTCATTTTCGAGAACAAAAAATAATATATATATAAATATATATATATAAAATATGTATATATTTATACATATATATATAAGTTGTTAAAAATAATGTGAATATATTGAGTAATAATATTTCGACAAACAAGGAACACGTATTCATTTATCGATTAACATAGTCTCTAAGTGAAAAGAATCAAAGTTTAATTTTATTTTAATATTTATATATATATATAAATAAATAAATAAATATATATATATAAATAAATATATTTCCCAAATAAATTTAAAATTATATTAATTATCTCCACGTAAAATCTTTTTCAGAAAAAGTAGAAAGAAGCGCGAGAATGTCTCTTTGGGAGGCGCATCTTAAAATCGAATTAGATTTGTTATGTTAATTACAAGTAATCCATTTTAGAAGTACTTGTACGTCATGTTTGTTTGGGTTTGTCGACGTGAAGAGGTCATTTTCCTTAGTCAAGTATTCGAAGCATTTGTTGAGTTATATTCACGATACGAAAAATAGCGTGAGTAGTATATTGCAGTACAGCGAACTGTATTGTGTATTCCTTTTTTTTATTCAGATTTTACCTCGGTAGTTCGAACGGGACAGCATAAATTTCACGTAGAATTATTATTCGTTGACTACTTTCTTTGTTAACGGTTACATTCGAGCGAACAATATTTGTATTCTATGCATTTTTGTTAAGAAAAAAGGGAGAAAAAGGAAGAAAGATAAGTGGTAAAGAAAAAAAAAATGTGTGTACAAAGTGTAATTATTTCTTGTCCGATAATACATAATTAAGAATCATTATCTTTATATGTAAAATTACTTTATCTCTCCAACGATGTACCATTGAGACGACAAAAAGACACAACAACAAACGAATAATAATAATGTATGATTTTTTTTTCTTTCATATGCAATGCTCCACTTTATGTATTCGTCGTGCGAGACACGAGAAGTTCAATAATTTGCGAACCGAATAGAACGTATTGTCGTTTATGTTAACGTTAATTGCGTTCGTCTTGCGTATACCAAAATGTGATAATTTCCATGTACATTTTTTTGTCACATTTCGTTCTCCTTCAGCGGGCAATATATATGTAATGAAACACATTACCAACAAATTCCATTCGTTTCTAATATATGTAGCTCAGAAATAAAATTGAATTCGCCACATAATATGTGTTTTAGAACATACACTTTTACACTTCGCATACGTAAACGTTTATGTTTCTTTCAATGATTGCATATATATTTCTTATTCTCGAAGACTATCGAAATACATATATTCATAATACATATATATATATATATATATATATATATGTGTGTATTTATAAAAAAATTTGTACGAACATTTGTGTATAAAGCGAACGATAGGTAGGGGCATTAATAAGGGAAATCTCTATCATTTTTATATTCTCGTCTTCTCCTCTCTTTCTTTTCATTGTTTAACAGTATTACATTCATTTGATATCGTTAATTAGCCCTTTCCAAATTTCTTTTTTTCTTTTTCTCTTTATACAGACGAACGAGGGGTTTCCTGTCGTATACTGTTGATCCAAATACGAGCTCCATTTTAATACGTGTACATATAGAAGCTCTTAAATACATATTTGCAAAATTATCTCTGTGATACATTGCATAAGTATAAATAGAAGGAAATAGTTATTAAATAATTTAAGGACACAGGAAGAAAAATAGTGACTTGGTGCAACTTCATTCGCATTTGATGTACTGTGAAATTTATATGATAAAATTTCATTGATGCGAGATTCAAGGAGCTGTGTATATATATATATATATGGAACTAAAGAATTCGAATCGACATCAGGAAATATGTTCTCAAGTAAATTCCCAAGTAAAAACAAAAAAAAGACAAAAACAATAATACCTTTGGTAATAGTGAGATGGCTATGAACAGCGCGACAATCCGCAGAGATTGTTGTGTAAAATTAATGTAGCAGATTATTCTTCTATCGGTGGATAAAATAATTCGAATGAACAAGTGGCATCTGAAACCGAGTTGGATCGAATTGGGTAAAAAAGAAACATATTTTAATAAAGTTTACGGTCCCAGTCTTTCCTTCTACAAAACATAATCGTCCTCGATGCGATTGTTTCATTAAAACGCTTGTAATCCTATGACGATTCATTCGTATAAAACACGAGCAGGTTCAAACGCTGAAATCATAAAAAGAGATTGCTCCATGATAGAACACGATTCCTTCAAATTGAACTTTACGTAATGCCTTTGTTGTGAATATTGCTCACGTGGAAGAATAAAACATGTTAAAAGTACGTCGTACTCACCTTTCATTTATAATTGTAATATAAGTGTACATGTACATATATAGTTACGATACGTTTCATTATATAGCTCTTTATTTCCACAATTATGCCTCACTTCCGCAATGTTGCATTTGTACGAATTTAGAAACATTCTTACGGAAGCTTGTTCCGTAAAGCCACGGAACTTCGTATCTTGTTAAACTTTGTGAAATTATACAAATTTATCATCGAATAAACAACTGTACGTTCTTAATTTTCTGATTCCAAATACATATATTTTCGCTTAGAGAAAGTCGAATATAATTCAGCAACGGATAGAAAGTTGTTGAAAAATAAAAGCGTGAAATTATACTTATTGGTATAGATATCCTACTACTCGAAAGTATTTTTTTATGTACAGAATGTGATTAAAACGAAGATGTATAAACCAGGTATAGCAGAATGCTAGTATGTGTTCTTATGGTCTCTGTTAAGAAATTGCTATTTTGAATAAAGCTAATTTTTTACCACATCTTATCCACAAACATATAATAGTGATTTTGTCGCAACTACCGGCAACAGCTGTACATTTTCTTTCGATCAAATATACTTCGAACTTATATAGTGAAATGAAACATAAGACTAAACGAATTATAAAGATTTCTATTTTATTCCAAAAGTTCGTACACGCAATGTTTTCTGAACAGTAAAAAAAGAAGGCTAACAAAGTAACGATACTGATAATATAAAACTACACCTTAAGTAATACAATCGTCTCGTATGTATAAAACTCTCTTTAATCACTTAAAGTTGGAAATTTCGTTCGTTATAAAGATCTTTACACAGTTTGCACGATTCATAAATAATGTGGTATAATTTACAAAGAATTTACTCGATTATAAACCATCTGCGTATCTTCTTATTCACTCTTCGTCGGAATCATCAGAGTTCGATACATTGCGCCCTTTAATTGTTTTGGGCTTCGTAACTTGCGACATCCATGGTTTTTTCCTGTCATCTGTAGAAAAGTCCTCTTCGTATGTAATCGCACCAGAGAGCGAAAGTCTGTACTCTAATGTTTCCGTTGAAAAATCATCACGATTTCCTAAGTCGGTGAATCCAACGATGTAGTCTGTAGTTTTCCCGTTAACAATGAGAGCGATCGTCGGAATGATCTTTATCCTCAGGCGTTCTGAAAGTGACGGATTAGTAATTGAAGTAAACCTTGTTCAACAGAATATAAAACGCGGTTCACAAACGTACCAGTTAAAAACGGACACCGCATTACGTTCAATTTACAAAACCTGGCCTCCAAGTGCCTGGGCGCGATGATTTTGAAATGATGATCGACTATTTTACTTCGCGGCGAGTCGTCTTTGTAAAACAAACAGACAATGTTCTGCGACTTCTTCGATACCTCGAAGAACTCCTTCTCGTCGTGCAGCTCCGTATACTCGCCGTGGCCCTAGAATTGGCAACTGTGTTAACTTTGCCTGAAGGATTGTAAATATTGCGCAAGAAAATATTATGAATATCGATGTATCTGTAATATTGGTACTTTACCAAGGACCGCCAGGTTTGTTTCTGCTGTTGGACTAATTTCAACTTTTTCAGTCGTTCCTCCCGCAACTTCTCGAAATCGCTGATATCCAAATTGTCCAATTTCTCTATTTCGGCGTCCAATTGTTTCTCCACGCAGTGCGTCGCCTCTATTACTTTCTGCTGCACAACGGATTCCATTTCTGCTATCGTTCAGTTGAAATGAAAATTTCGACCGATCTTTAGTTTACGTCCCGTGAACGTACAGAGGACCTATGTATGCGGTTTAACACATTTCGTTCGTTTAACAGAATAAGAAACAAGTGAATAATTTTAGTTGACTAATTGAATGTATTAAATGAGTATACTCGTGGATATTCCTAAATATTATTATAGAATATTTCTTACTGTTACTTGTAGAATGGATAATTACGTAGACATAAGAAACTTCTACTCGCTATTGAGGTGTTGTTTGACCGTATAAGGAGAGTTCTTACGTGTTGCGTACTGTCAAACTTCGCCAGAGAGTAAGCGAAGGGGAGGGAGGCACATTCAGGGTGGCTCGTAACTAACTGGACATCGGGAAACGGGGGATTGCTGGTGTGACTCTGAACAACTTTTTCCTTTACCAAAATGTTGGTTGAATCTTCGTTTTCGAATTATTAACAAAAAACGCAGTTTGTTAGGTCACGACCGAGTAAGGTTGAGAGCCACGTGGTTGAGCGCGCGCTCTACGGCCGCTCTGATTGGTCTGTGTTTTTCGTTAATAATTGGGAAACAAAGATTCAACCAATATTTTGGTAAAGAAAGAAGTTGTTCAGAATCAACCCAGTAAGCCCTCGTTTCCCGATGTGCAGTTAGTTACGAGGCACCCTGTATATATTATTTATGAGAAGACAAATGCATCTCTGTGTGCCTCGCACATCTTGTGTATTTATTGGGGTAGTGATGGGCACCATTGACTAAAAACTATCGATTAGTCGATAGTACCCAATTACTATTTTCGGTCGACTGATTTTTAAAACCATCGACTAAGGACTGATATAGTCGTTTGGACTTTGGGCTTACTGATATTTATAAGATGCAGTTTTTTAATTTTGAGTAAAGATATTATGTAATTTTTCCAAATATCTGGTAAACTAATCCTTTAAACTTTTTCACAAATACTTTCGTTCTCCCTTTTACATTAATAAGAAAAAAGTAATTTTTAGTATCATTACGAAAGAAGAGGAGTCGATTGTATATACTATTGTAACGTATATACTATACAATTTCAGAATTCGGCTCTGACACTTGAAAATGTAAACATCCAAAAATCTAATCTGTACAGGAACCAGGGGTGGTTTTATAACAGTCATTCATTAGCTCGCTTCGAAGTTTTATATATTTTATATTTATTTGTCTTACGTTTTATTGTTTATTATAAAAATCATTAATAATATGTTTATTATTAACATTAATACTTTTACACTCAGCTGTAGGGTCCTTAAAATTTGAAATTACAACATTGTTAAGTAATGAATAAAATTATGAAAATAGATCGACAACTTCCTTACATTCCTAATATAGCAATATTTATATCTACCCTAGGAAAAAGAAGAAACGACTTAAATTTTGATGCATAAAACATTAATTAATGACGTCGTGTTAAATACCTGTCTATTTGATTTTAACGAATATTTTCAAGAACTCAATAAAATATTATACATAACCTAATTGATTCTCACAAAAAATTTAGAACAGCTAATTATTAAGTGCCAATATAAAATAGTTCATGGCAAATGGAAATATTAGTAACTGTCAAAAAAGAAACTTGTTAACCTTTTATATTTCTGAAATTCTAATTATGAACTAAGAAATTTACAAAAAGTAAATACACTAATATTTCATGACATAGTTCAGACTCCAGACATAACCAATAAGCGAAATTTCAGTCGACCAGAAACTATCGACTAAATAATCGATAGTATATCGTTACTAAATAGTAATTAGTCGATAGTTTAAATTAGTCCATGGTGCCCATCGCTAATTGGGGTGTTACACAACACAGCCTACTGCCCCTGTTGCGTATCCATTGGCGGGATATGGGGAATTTGTATAGGTTTGGTTGCCCGTGTTGCGCTGAACCGCTCTGCTTGTGGAGAAGCGCGAATATTCAAAGACAACTTGTATTTTGATAAAGATGTATGTTTATTCACTGCTCGAGTTAAAAGATACTGTTTATTTCAAGAAATCGTGTCGATTTATACAAGGAATTTGTCAAAGTAGCACTGTTTAGAGCTAGTGGGAGTTTATATTAATCTATATCAAGGCTTAAGTTGAACCGTAGAACTGTTTTCCGTGGCTTCTTCTTCTTTCCATTACAGCTCTGGTTCCTCTTCCTGAGTTCCTTGATCCTCCTTTGAAATCGTCCTCGTCCAATGGGGTTGGGTCTCGTTGGGGTTCCTATTCGTCCTTGGACGCGTGGAGGTGGCAACGCCTCGTTAAGGGGAAATGCGGAAAAACCCGGGAAGCGCACCAGTCGAGGGCCTGTTGATAGGCCCCTTTTGTTCAGCGGTCAAACATGTGGCGACCAGCACCGGGTATAGTTGGGTCCGACTATCTCCGGTGGTTGTACGTTATTCTATAGAGTTAATTCTTTATGTCCTGTAATAAAACAGCCTTTAGAATCCTTCAAGCGAAGTGTTCTAAGATCCGAATGCCCTGACTCTCCTTTTATTCAACTAGCTACGACTTGCACTAAATAATATGTAGCTTTATTTACCGCGTATGTTCATCCGACTTCGAATTTCGCTCCTAAGTTATTATCGCTATCGATAGTTAGTTATATCGTCGATCGTTGATTCGATATTAATAGATATTAAGCCTAGATAACGCGATAGCGTAACAGCTGTATTGGGGGTATATAGGGACTTTATGTAGGTTCGGTTGCCCGTGGAACGCTGAACCGCTTTGCTCTTGAAGGAGCGCGGAATATTCAAAAACAATTTGTACTATTATAAGGGTTTACTGTTTATTCAATGCTCGACTTAAAAGATATTAATAATAATAAATAAATAAATAAATAAATATTGAGCTGCTCTGCGAGGCTTCTCCTTCCTTCTATTTCCTTCACCTTCCTTCTGAATTTTCCTAGCGCAGTGGGGTTGGGTCTGGTCGGGTTTCTGTTCGTCCTTGGGCGAGTGACGGTAGCAATGCTGCGCTTTCCCGTAAGTGCGTCAGGGAAATGCGGAAAAGCCCGAGAAAAACGCGCGAAAGTCAGAGAACGTGAGCCAAAGAGTCGAGAGGCTCTTAAGTTTTGTTCAGCGGTCGAACATGCGGCGGCCAATACAGGATATGATTTAGTTAATTCTTTATGCTCCGTAATTAAATGATCTTTAGAATCTTCCAAGTGAAGTATTCTAAGATCCGAATGCTCTGACTTTCCTTTCGTTCGACAACCTAGGACTGTTACTTAAACAATATACAGCTTTATGTATCGCGTTCGCTCATTCGGGTTCGAATTTCGCTCCAAAGTTATTATCGCTGTCGATAGTTGCAATTATATTGTCGATCGTTGATTCAATGTAACTAGATATTCAGGCCTACGAACGCGGTAGCATAACACACTTATCCGAATGTAGACGTCAGAGTTCTCTGCATAAATTACTATAATGTAAGCTGCAAAATATTTTGCTATTACCAAACAAAGAGAATGCTCCTATTTGTATGTTAATTTTAACTTCAAGTCCAATGTGATGTAATGCATAGGCAATTTAAATGAACGTTGCTTGAAATCTACTGCTATTGCCGTTAACGTACATGAATATTGTAAAATTTCCTGCAAAGCATAATTATCATCACGATAAACGAATAAAAATATATAGCGGGTCGGAGGAGCAACTCCATTTTAAAACTTCGCGCGACGGCTCGAAGCACAATGTTCCAGTGTCCCTAGGGCTGCGTCAGTAAACTTACCAGGGCAATGTAAACGCTTCTGCACCGTACTTTTTACATTCCGTTCGATTTGAACGTCAAAAAGTATCCATCAACTTTCCCGCACAACAAGTAAAATATTTACCAAACGTAACGGTCCCTGTCCGCACTGCACACCTTCGATTTATCTGAAAAATATAATCGTTCCCCAAGGATACATTCGACATAAATTCGACAATAACCCGATATTCCCTATCGCGAGCCAAAAATCTATAACCCCGTTCTCATAGCCGGAAACGTCGCGCGATTCCATTTCTCCGAATAATCCCGTCGCCCCGAGCGGTTCGCGCACCTCTAGCGAGGCGGAGCTATGTTTGATAGTGTCGCGACATGTTTAGACGGCGATAAAAATGGCGGACGCGATACACGAATAGTTCCCGTGTACGCTTCCCGATACGTTCGTTAACGGTTCCACGAAACGGTCGCATCGCACCTATTGTTGCGCCGCGCGGTGTGTAGTACGTTCATGCGTGCGCGCCCGTGTACGCGTCGGCCGTGATATTTCGTTGGTGTCGAGAAATATGTCGGGGATTTGCTGAAGTATGAGCGAAGGTGGGAACTCGGTGTCGCGGAACTGCGAGAACCCGCTGACGACCTTGAGGGACGAGGTCGACCCCGAGGAGCTACCCCCGAGGACGATATCGCACACGACGAGGAGGCCGCGATTCGGCCTCGGCAATGTACCGCTCTCGCCTTATATCCTGATCGACGGTAGGAAATTACGGAGCTCCCTAGCGCTGAGCAGAAAAAAGCCACCACGTCGCGTGAGTTTTCCAACGAATGACAATCACTTGATCACGGGGTACCTGGAGCCGGCCAATCCATGGAAACTCGGTGAGGACAGATATCATTCGACTTTTTCTTTGCACCCCAAGCGTTAGGCGCAGAATTCGTTTCGTCCTTATCGACACACGCACACAAGCATGCACACACAGAGTCCCGTCAAGCCTGTACGCACCTTGTTGAAGGGCAATTTGTTCCAGTGGCGGTCGTTCTTAGAGCCGTCGAAAACCTCCACGTCATCTACGCTCAATTCTTGCGCATGAATTTGGTTGCACGCATTGCGTTCCGCAAAATTCTTTCCTACAACTTCTGGGATACACGTGCAACTCATCGTTTCTCTAACTAATTACTCGCACGTTCGTTGAGTGTGCGTTGTGCCTGTAGATTTTTTTATAGGTAGCGCCTAACCCAGGGCATTTAAGATTTCGCAACGCGTATTGTATACTAATTATAAGTGTTTGATGCAATATCAAAGTATGCGATATATATAGGTGGCCTTTAATGTTACCATTGTATATATCTCTTTGATCTCCGGTTCGCAAGTTGGATCATCTGTTGCGCATTAATGATACGTTGATTAATTGTTCGCAGCCGAGAATGTGGATCGCGGGGATTTGATTACGGCGTACAAGGAATCCTGTATAAAACACAATTCGGATCCCCTGGAAACTGTAATAAGCCAATTGGAGGTAATGTGAATTTGGTTGATTATCGATTCTTAAGATAATGAACTGTACATTATTTATATCTGCAAATAATCTTGAAATATTCCTTGGATAAAGATTGTACGGATTGGGGAAATGTGTAATAATTAAAGAAGAACGGCGCAGACGTTGATTAAGCGAATTATATATAATAACGCGATGCAGACATGTCTCGCAATTTTGCAAATATAGTTACGAGAAAGAAAAAGAAAATGAAAAATAAAAATAAGTATCATGTAACCAGTTAGTTTAATTAATTAAATTAAGGTTTGAATCATGTCCACCGAAATGTCTATAGCGAACCATTGTACTTCGTCTTATGTACACGATGAATAAAATTGATCATAGTGAATTTAGAACTCAGAATATTTACAGTTACAATTATACTTTCTATAAATCCATAATACTCCTAACAGTGCGCCAGATAGAATCGCACATTAATGTAAGTGTTTCTGCGCAGAGTTTAAGCACGACCGAATTGCGAAACGGAGAGTTAAATTTAAAAGGCGAGATGTTGGATGTTAATCGTGCCGAACCGTTGGAGGAGGTTTTCAAAAGGATTCAGTTCGATAAAGTTGATTTGCAAGCTACATTTTTGGACGACGAGGTAGGTTTCCAACATTCGTCAGCTCCGTCAACAACTTCCCGCCATTAATCTGAATTATTTGGTACGTTTGCAGAGTTCTGTGATATTATTTGATATGTTAGAGTATTACGAATCTGTGAAACATTTAAACATTTCATCCAATCAAGATATTGGGATACACGGCTGGCAAGCTTGCGCTAATATGATAAGAAAGGTATAAAAACTATACATACTACTAATCTATTTTTTAACGAAAAGAATAATCTCTACGCTTTGTCATTTAGTCGATCAGTTTTTATAATTTTTCTTTTGTTAATTAATCGTTACGTAATAGTCTGTCTGCGAGGGGCGTCGTATTTAGAAACGACGGTTCAATATGTGTTTGTTTCAAATCGAGCTTAACGCTGTTTAACGCGCGTAATTAATGCAATCATTGTTTGTCTAGACCCAATGTTTAGAACATCTTGAAGCTAAGGACGTAATCCTTAACGAACAGTACATGAATATCTTGAGTCGTGCATTACGATTAGTCTGCCATCTACATGTGCTTAAATTAGAGAATTGCGGACTTTCAGGAAGATCCATCGTCACACTAGGTATTTATTGCGCGATAACAGTTCGTTGCCGCTGTTTCTTTTATTTTTAAGAATACAACAAAAATGCTGTTCACCGCTGTATCATTATCTTGTTAAGCTGTACATAAGGTCATACGTTGCTGAAATAAATGCGTACATTATTGGCGTTCGACCGAAAACGTTAAGAGTTGTTGGACTGTGCGGGCGGTTTAGATTGCACACGATTTCATTGCGTTACAAGTTGCAGAATTTCGCGAACAATTTCAATACGAGTGTGACTTTGTTGCTGAGCGAAGATTTTCCCTTTTTCTTCCTCTACATCTTGTTTCGCGTCGCGACAAGTATCGTAGAAGTTTGATATTTGCATGCGACACCAGGAATCTGTAGAAAGATGAAAGAAGATGTTGATATCTGTGTACCTGTACAGTTTAGATGCATGGAATCGTCACTCACGTATACGCAATACAGCCAATTCGGGTTTCGATACGGGTAGATAGGTTTGCGAATGAAGATAGCGATGTCTTGCGTTTCATTAGTGCGTAACGCTTTGATTAAATATTATTTGAAATCTTGCGAATCACTCATTTATACAACGTTATATGTTCTGATAAGCTGTTATTGTATGAATAATCTGCTCGTTAATACGGCAAATGTTCAATATTCTTTTCGCAACAAGTATTACATTAAACATATATATATCCGGTGAACGCTGAAACTCCAAACGTTTTGGGGGATGTTGGGAAAGAAACGAAACGAAAAATGTTACGTCGGTTTTGAAAATTCAATTTATAAACACTCTAATGCGTACTTCGTAACGCTTCGCTCATTATATCAACTCGATAAGGGAAATCTTGATTAATAGAATGATAATATTCTTGTATAAACAGTTGCGGCGTTGAAAATGAACACAGGAATAAGGGAACTTTACTTAGCTGACAATGGGTTGAATTTATACGACGCGATACAGCTTGGTTCTCTCCTTAGGTTAAATAATCACATACAGTTACTGGATATTAGGTACGTCACGAGAAAACAATATATTACGAATACGGAGGAAAGATACCTAATCTAAAGAATATTCTTAGCTAGCAAATTTATGAAACTCTGTGCAGAATTTTTGTCTGAACTTCGTATTCGAAATATGATCTTTCTGTATTAGAAGAATGTCTGTAGATATTTTATCCATAGACGTCACGAAACTGTTGCATTTTATTCCAGTAATAACGTCATTCAAGACGATGGCGTACGTGATATCCTGGAGGGTCTGATAAATCAAATAAACGAGGACAAGGATGGTAAAGGCTTAAGTATATTAATATTGTGGAACAACCAACTCACGAAAAAATCGTCTCCCTATTTCGCACGTATTATAGTATGTAACATCTCTATTTATTATATTTACGTATACATGGACCAAAAAGTTTTCACAAATTATATATTTATTTTAACGCAGACACACAGTACGTCCAATTCAAATGTATACACGTTCTTATTTCCATGGCTTTCGAAAATGTGCAGCAAAATTTCTTTCATCCCGAAAAGTTATTTCGTTTAACGGGGGAAATTCAATAGTTCAATCAATTTATTCGCCAAAGAATTCCATAGGAAACTCTCTTTCAAATAGAACTGTATACTTTTCATTGTTGTCAGAAATTTCTTGAAAAATATCGTATACATTTGATACATCCGTGTTGTTTATGCACACAGGCGTTGTCGAAGACGTTAGAAACGTTGAACATCGGAAAGAACACGTTGACAGACGAATTGTTATTTATTATAAAGGACGCGCTAAAAAAAAACCGTGTCCTGTTGCAATTGGGAATACAGTCCACTGAAATTACCTGCGACGGGATTGTCACGTTGTCAGAGATTATAGAGATGAACCAGGTTCTGCAAGTAAATATCGAAAATTCCTAATAGTTCACGGATTGGCGACAAAGCCAAGAAAATTGTCACGCAGTAATTTTACCTGTTTCGCTGTTTCAGAGGATAGACTTGCGAAACAATAGCATAGAAGTGAACGGTATAAAAGCACTCAGTTCTGCGATGAAGAAGAATAAAAGTATTACCAAGATAGATTTGGACGATAAGCTTGACACGAAAGTGGTGAGTAAAGACAAGTTCATTGTACGCCTGGTATTATACAGGGTGTTCACACTATTGCTAGCCAGCGTTTTTCTTGCAAATACTAAACAGACAAAAATGAAAGAGGAAAAGGTAGTACTATTTTTTTATACGCAACACAGTGGCGTAAGTAATTTTTTCGTGTTTATACTATTTTGTTAGATATGAAGGTCACCTTCAAGTTGAAATTTTGTTTGAAACCGGATGAATTCGTCTAGACACACGCTTTCGTGCGATATAAACAAATATATAGCATTCCATTTAAACAATTCAAGGTCATCTTCATATCTAATAAAATAGTATAAATATTTAATAGTCTAATATTTACTACTTACAAGAAAAACGCTGTATAACGAAAAACAGTGGGTGCAGAAAGTGGATCGTTTATAATAATTCCGTACAATTTAAAAGACATTGCACCTTTTCTGTCCAACAACAGGACGACTCAGCCGAGAGCCAGCAACAGTACGCCCACCACCTGGCGGAGGTACGCGGCAGTTGTTCGGAGAACGAGGAAAACCGCGCGTCAGAAGAGACCAGCGAAGGTTTTAACCATTCCTATCGTAGCAGACTCTGTAGTACAACCTCCCGTAAAATCTCGCTCACCTGTCAAACACTGCCATGCACGTCACCATCCGTGATCACGTCGCGAAAAGACGACGCCGTACGGTCGTCGACGCTCGAGCCGAAACGCGTCAACGGTGGTCGTCTACGGTCCCCGGCCCCAAGTCCCGTCTCGTCACCCGTAGCCAGTCCGATACTAAGTCCCTCGCGAAGCCGGTTTGTCGTGTCCCGAGTACCAGAAACGTCACATCCAACAGAATCCTCGGTCACTACGTCGCCGTCGTCGTCGATTGTTCCTTCATCCCTTGGGCCATCATCATCATCCACCTGTGTCGTGTCCGCAAGTGGGCCATCTAGGTTCCGTGTTTCGGTCGTTGAGTCAGCAAGTACCGTTTCTTTGGCCCAGCCTGTTGTCACGAGCAAGGACACTTTGGCCCAGCCTGTTGTCACGAGCAAGGCCACTTTGGTCCAGCCTGTTGTCGTTGCTGTCGCTCTGAACCCAATAGTTTGTATCACGGAGTCCAAGGACTCTGGGGACGTGTCGACGTCCGAGTTAGATGCGGACAGAGCAGTCGAGAGTCCACAGAACAGCGGGACTCGTTTGTCGTTAGCCGCCTGCGTGGCGGAGGAGGTGGCCGAGACAACGATACCTGAGTGCTCGAGCGTGGAGCGGTCGAACGGTGACGAAACGTCGATCGACGGTACCAGCAGGCCGCAGTCCGACGATGAAACTAGTTTGGAGGGAACGGAGGGCAAAGTTGATGCATCCAGTGAACAGGTCGTGCCAACGACGAGAGTCGTCGATGATGATAGTCTCAGCAAAGATACGCGGGACGTGGGCAAAGTACAAATGGAGAACAACGGGTCCGCTTCCACCAGGATGAACGACAGGTCGACGATTGTCAGCAGGGACCAGGACGGGACGGATAAGTCGGCGACTGTTTGCGCGAACGAGAGCATTGAGTTTCAAACGAAACACGACCCGATACAGAAGGGCACATCGAACTTGGGAAGGTTGCTGTCGTTGTTTCAACATTCTAGTTGCTTCTTCTCGGACGCCGCCGCGATAGGTCAGCTGAAGAGCAAGGGGACCGGGATTCAGGGCAGCATAAACAGCATGATGACCCTGGGCGATAAATTCCATTACTACATAAAGGACAAGAAGGAAAAGATCTATAACCGCGATGTGGAGGAGTCGACGGTGTCCTTGAAGGGCAAATCGAAATTCTTCAACGTGTCACAGTTGCCGAGTTTGCAGAGCCTTGCGAGCATCATCCCGTCGTTTCGATTCGACAGCAGTTTGAACGTACCTGAGCAGAGCAGCAAATCATTCTGTTCCAAGCAAGTGAACCTTTTGCTGGAGAACAACGACGGGGACGATCCGTCGGAAGCCGTGAAGAATTGCGTCGAGGGTGGCAGGGAGTGCGAGAATTTGAATGTATATTCAGAGGAGGGGAACACCGATGCTCGGGCCAAGAACCATCCATTATTATCTAAGGACACCGAATCAAAATTTCCTGCTGGTGTTACCAACAAGGAGGTAGTGTTAGCTGCGAATTGCATCGTTTCGAATATCATCGACACCTGTTCGAAGATCGTCAACGATAATTTATTAATGCACGCTTCGAGTGGCAACACGATTGTACCTGTACCTAAACTCTTAGGTATACCTGAATACTCTGCTTTAAGGGCAGCCAGAAACGATATACGGAATAGAGGAACCATGGCGGGGATACTAGAGAGAGTAGATCCAGGACCGATAAAGGGAACGGATAATAATAAATGTTTAACGGACAGTATTAATTTCACTAGTGATAGCAGTTCATTGTCCCGCAGCGTGACGTGCAACGCGGGCAATGACACGCGTACTACTGTACATACGCCTGACAGAATGCACAATTTAGTAATACTAAACTTAAGTACAAAGGGGAACGCATCGAGTAACTCTGCGTTCGGTGTAAATAATAGTGCGCGTGGGGGCGCATCGTGTATCCTGCGCGACGGAGGATGCGTCTGTAATGTAAATAATAAGCCAGACGATTGTTATAATAGTAATAATACGTTGAATGTAAAAACGAATTGTTTAAATAACGAAGTTACCAAAATGTATAGTATTGACAGTGATAGTGATAGAAATGTTTTCATAAGTGTTCGCAAAATGCCAAGCGTTGAAACGGAGGAGGAGACCGTTGATGTAAATAGTAGTACGAAATGGAACAGCACGGTTCTGAATAACCGAACGGTGGCAAAGATGTCGAACACGTGTTGCGCGTGTAAGGATGTTGGCTTCGAGGTACGCAACAGTGGTTCAGAATTGTGTACACCTTGCAGAGTTGTACGTGCGCCAACGAAACGGATATCAATGGAATCGTCCCTGGCAGAGGGGTGGAACGAACGCTTGAACAATTCTGTGGCGAGGAGCTGCATGGAGAATACGTCGAGAAACATGAATATCGTTGTGTCGATACCCAGGATGCAGTACTGCACGACAAACTTCAACACGTTTACGCTTAGGAACCTTGCGCGCCATGTGGCTGACATCTGCATCGATGGTACCCCGGTCGAGCGAGTATCCTTAGAAATTTCACCGTACCATTGGCCAAGGAACGTTTTGAAAGTGAGGACACTGTTCTACGATGTGTCGCAGATATCCAATTCGTTGCTAAACGCTGTAACTGAACAGCCAGAAGAAGGCGATCGACAGACGGAGGAAAATGTTTCTAGTGGTGATTGTATCAAGGAAGATAACAATTGGCAGCGAACGGAGGAGAACGATGCACCAGGAATTGCATCTGGCTGTTCCACGTTGCCTGTTGTTCATTCTAGGAGCGACACGAACTGCTCGAAAGGAAACCCGAATGCTGACAGCAGCTCCATAGAGAATATTCCTGGCATACGTAGCAGTGAATCGGATACTACTCGACGTACAAAGTGCACAAATTCAGACAATATCAATAGAAGGAGTAATGAATATCTCAATGCGATAAAATGCACAGTTGCTACGACTGTGTGTACAACAACAACAGTTGCAAACACTAGGGGCGATGCAACGGTTGATGTAATTACTGAACAGAATTCTAATATCGCTGAGTCTTCAACGGTAATTCATGCAACAAGGTGAGTAATAAAGTACGCTATGGAAAAAAGAATTGATAAAATATTGTAACTCTACATTGCACCAATGATATCTCAGAAGAAAATGTGTTTTTTTTTATATTCTTGTACATGTAGAACGTATACAGAGATACGTGATCTGCTCGACCTTTAAATTTAAACATTGGAGAATTGGACGCTAATTTAATTTAATTTTTTTCTTTTAAACCTGCCACGTTTTCAGTTGAAGTTTGGATAGGGGAGCTTAATGTCATTTACCTATATTCTCATACCGTAAATACGAAAATTTTGTGCATTGAGATATAATGGAAAATGATATTTTCCTGGAACACCAACGACGTAAGATATTGGAATTAAATTTTTAACGAATGAAATAATTTATAATGGAAATTGTATAACTGACCGAACAGTTACTGTTTTCTTCTGTTATATTTCGCGAAATATTGCTCTGTGTACGATATTCAAATCGAATTGCAATGTAATAGAATCGAAAACAGAAGTTATCTTCAAGTATGAAGTATATGCTGCTGCAACAAAGAAAAGAAAAGAAAAGAAAAAAAAGAAATATTATTTAATGCTTAATTATTATTTGATTAACTTCGTGCTGCTTATTTCTTCATCACGCTTCTTTGTATTTGATGTTGACAAACGAGGAATTGTTAATAATTACATTGTACATAAAACGAAGAAATTCGTCTGCTCTAAATATATACACGTATATGCGAAATTTATAAAGCTATATGTTTTGTAAAAACAATTTGAATTTGCCGAAAACAAAATACAATTATTCGAAAAATAACGCTTCTTCTTTTTACTTGTGCTGATTTCAACATTTATCTTATGTCTCGCTTGCACTTACACATAACTTTCATTTTAACTAATATTGATATCATATTAATAGTCCCGTAAAAAAAACAAAAAACGAACGAATAATACCATCAGCATTCATTTAGTTGTCGTATAATTTCTACGTTAAATGTGAAACGAACAAAAAAGAGTAACACTTTTGTCCAGGTAATATTGAATTTTAACACCTAACAAATAAAAGTAACGTAGTACGAACAGAAATTGCAAAGCTTTTTCATTTATATTGTAATTACTATTGTATCTTTATAGTTGAATTTTACGTATCTGAATAAATTTGTAGTCAATATTTCTGTATTATTGATACAGTAAAGTAACAGATTATCATTGGAAAAGTGCAATGATTTGTATTAAATGTTACGTTGAAAAGTCCGATAATATTTGCAAATCTTTTGCGCATTATTATTATTCTATTTCAGTTTTTTTATAGTGTTTTTCCTCGTCTATTGAAATCGAGAACGAAATGAATTGAATTTAATATGAAATTAAATTAGTAACGACGATTTTTACTTCACTGTATCACGGTATTAGTTTACATTTTAAATTTAGTTAAATATATATGTACACAGGCTGAGGCATTTAAAATAGCCACCCGAATGGTTGCTATCGGCGATAGAAAAAAAATGTCTGAAAACTTCAAATCTTCAACGATCTTGAATGACCTTGAGTCATAGTTCACTGTACGCGTTTTAAAACGTCCTGTTAGATAGTACATAGGAAAATATATCGTTCCATTTAAAGAAACAGAGTTGAAACCTAGCAAGTTTTGTAGGACAAATTTTTGTATATCACCAGCAGCAACCGAGTTATTCAGATGGTCGGTTTTAAATGCCACACCGTGTATATAGATACGTTTACGATGTACAGTGAGGAATTATTGCGCAATTTTTGTAGCACAAAATGAAATGAATAATCTGGAAGAGGAGATGGAAGGTGAAGAGGTGCAGATACCGGGGGTTCTTGGAAGCGAAGAAATGGAAAGGAGAAGTCACCGTGACGATAACAATTTTTACAATTTTGACGACCAGGAAGAGATGGACGAATTGGAAATGTTGAAAATGGATCTGGAGCCACAGTATCAACGATACGCGAAATGGAAGATATAAAGCTGCACGTAGCTTCACTTTCTTTCTTCGTTTTTTTTTTAATAGGGAATGGATGTTGATGTACAAAAACGCAATGAAGTTCGGATGGTAGGAATTTATATTGTACAAAAAGAAGAGAAAGAAAAAGGAAACAAACATTTAGGTGTCTATGTATATCTTATAACTGTTGTTGTATATATGTATACGCAATTTGCAGTGTTTTATACATTAGTTTCGTTCAGCTTTAGTTGAAGGTTTAGATGAACGAACCAAGGGATGGAGTAGAAGAAATGTAGAACCTTCTTGACACGCGTCTTACGTGTACCAGGAATGCTGTTAATAAATGGTTGAATCTAGTCTAGGAAACAATTGATCTATTATAAAAAAATATATATACATATGTATATATATACATATATTAATTAGCGTTGAATTCAAATCATAGATGTCACAAAGAAAGTTGTAAGATCTAACGGTGGCTATTTTGATATTTCAAAGTATATAGTCCGAAATCACAATTATTTAAACGCGTTGACCGTTAATGTTAGTTTTCTAAATAAGTTTTGCACACAATGAACATTGTGCATAATATATATATACAGAGAGAGAGAGAGAGAGAGAGAGAGAGAGAGAGAGAGAGAGAGAGAGAGAGAGAGCGCGAGCGCGCGATGGATGTATATAATTGTAACATTAAACTATACTATGTGTGTATACATGCGCGAGTGCGCGCGAACCGTATGCTTGTGTGCATGTACAGTGCAAATAATATATGTATATATATGTGTACGCACTCATATGGCGCGCACGGCGCAACGAAAAAGAAAAAAATTGTTGTTTTTAAACGAAAGTTGAGTCATTGAAAGGAAAGTATTACTGAAATTGTTAATATTGTAACTTCAGATTTTTATTTATGAATTGTAAACAATTTCAATATCGACATAATATATTTTTATTACAAAATAAGTGTACAATAAGGAGTTGTTTGAATTGACAGCGTGTACGGTGAACGCTTTTGAAATCGAGTCTCTTTTTGGTGTTCTAAAGTGTATACTTGTTACATTGTATTATTTGTAAAGCTTTTCCTTTAATATGTTACTTTTATCGGTGTACACTGTGTAGAAAACACAAATCTGTTAGGGAGGGGGAAGTAGGGATGAGAATTCGACACGATGTGAAACTTAATTTTATTATAAATCAATCGACTTATGTTAGAAAATTCAACACCAGTGATTGGTAACTGATTAATTTTGTGGTTCATATCTATGCTATGTTATTTGTAAATATTCGTAATTATACAAATCGTTTTCGTATAATTATGAGGGAGCTGAAATTTATCTAACGCGATGTTCATTATTATTATTATTATTATAATTATTATTGTACGAAGTATTATTTTATAATTAGTAGAAATTCGGTGGGTTCGAAAGTAACGAGTAAATTATCGTTCTTAATTATAATTTCGTTTAATTAATTGATAAACTTGAAATACAATTGACGGATCTAGGAAAAAGCGGGAAAGAAAGAAAGTTGCAATGGTGGTAACGAACAACGTTTACATTTCTTTCGACCATGAATCTTTCTAAATATATTTAAAAAATAATATTAAAAAAAGAACAGAAAAATACGAATACTACTGTTAATTTAGCATTGTTAAAACACGATTATTATTATTATTTTCTCATATATGTACTTTACGTGCACGCGTACGTGGTGTGTACATACATTCGTTTCCCATACAATATGTACACATGGTATGTGTACACGCTTTTATTGCGAAATGAATTATGTACAATTTATATATTTAGAAGGAATTGAATTTATTAAGAATTTTATCACACCAAGAAATGAAAGAATAAAGATGGTTTACTAACATGTTGGTTGTTCAATAATCTCACGAACTCATATAATTACGTACGCGTTGTTTTCGATATTTTTTGCGGATACATATTTCAATAATGTTCGGTGGCAATTTGAAGTTGGATTATCGATTTTGTCATGGTCCTTTTATCCTTAAAATTTTTAAAATGAACATTTCCAATTGATTCCAGTGCGCGTTATAGTATTAATGCATCGAGAGTGTACCTCATGTTTAAAAAAATATTGTAGTGACCTGGAAATCGTTGAATTACCCTCATTGCACTTTGCCAAACGAAATTTTAGTCTACCATCTACCGTCACAGCCAGGGCCGGCGCAAGCCACGATACAAGTGATGCACATTATCGGGACGCTCCCGTAGAGGCCGCCTTATAAAATTGTTTTTAAATAAAATGTATGTTGTTTAAAAAAATTTTAAATATCAGCCAAATTTAATGTCAATTATTTCTATTACCCGAAAATTAACCACTATTGTCTTTAAAACAATATTTGGGGGGGGGGGGATAAAAGAACTTCGTAGCAGGGCGCCGACTACCCTAGGGCCGGACCTGGTCACAGCCTACTCCAGTATAGGGTGTTCCAAAATTCAAGCAAGATTTGAATTTTACGCCATTTGTGCGGTAAAGTGTTGCCAACGAAAAAAAGAGCGTGACAGCTGCATCAACGAAATGAATCCATTATGAAGCATTTACGAATCTTTATGAATCAATCATTTTACAATTACAATGTTTAATTATAAACATGTGTTTTCTACGAAAATCACTTCTTGCGTGAATATTGGGACACGCTACATTGGCCGTGCTGAAGGTAAAAATGGTAACACCGCGGGAGTCCGGCTGTGATATATACATACAATACATATACCTAGCCCAACCCACACTACCGGCCTCCATGTTTCCCACTTCCGGACTCTCAGTTTCCCGCTTAGTTTTCAAATGTTCGCGCATCAATGTGTACTTATTGTTAGTAGGCTCTTCAAAGAATGATAAAAGTAAGTGCAATAATCGATGTAGTACTTCAGTTATTTACCCAACAAATGAATTTATAGCGGTAAATTAAACACGGCCTGAAGCCACTTGCACATACGCAAGTAAAAGTAGCAGCATATGCAGATCAAATTTGAAAAAAAAAATGCAGAAATAAAGGATTTATGTGTACCAAATGAAATAATATTTTTCGAGAATCATAATTGTTATACATAATGAGAAATAAAATAAAGTATTATAATGTGGCGGGAAACTCGAGCGGAAAGGTCTTCGTCGACGAATATTTATTCTAAATAAGACGAATGTATCGTGATCGACAGTGGTTTGTTAAACGTCTGCAATCGGCAACAGTCGATCTCAAACATGCAGGAAGAAAATATCGTAGTCATAAAAATAATGGCTCGTAAGGGACGTGAAACATCACCTTCTCAACGGGAGTATATTGCAAAATTTTAGAAGGAAGGAAAAGCTGTAAGGGAAATTTCAAAATTATTGGATATACCACGATCTACAGTACATTATATATTAAAAAAGGTTAAGGCAGACAAAACAATTGTAAATACACCGCCAATCGCAACCGAACAATCGTGATGAATTAAAACAACGATTTATTGGGGAATGGGGAAAAATACTACCAATCATCAAATGGTGGTATTTGTAAAATCGATTCCTCAACGTCTGAAGGCCATAATTTCTTCTAAAGGGTACCATACTAAGTATTGGGAGGACTAATGGTAGTTTTGTATAATAATAATTTCATTAGTCTGCAAGCGGGCGAAGACTTCTGCGTTCAAGTCTACATGCGTTTTAATATTCTGATTAGTGTAAGAGATTTGGGCTGCGAGCGCCTTAGCTGGGCATCTGGGGTACGTTAGCGCAGGGCCCGATGGCGCGCGTACCCACAGGACACCATAGGCCGAGGGGAATACGTGACCGAGGCCCTTGAAGCCATGGCGCTGGGAAAAACCCAAGGAACGTGTCCTTTTTGGCGATCACGATGCAACAGGCATTCTTGCATCGATCGTCTAAGGAAACAGTCCTGACAGCAGTCCAGTAGAACGACTTATTCTGTACAGTTTTGAATAAAGAGAAATAGTAGTCTTACATTAGACATGTACGACGGCTTTTCAAAGTGCCTACTTTGGAGTACCGCATCTGAAAATGAAATGTATAAATAAAACCTGCGTAGTATGAATACTGAATACCATATGAAGTAATAGTACAGTAATGCCGTGATCGACGCGAAAGATTTCTACACCATGCAAGCGAAAAGTTTATCCCCACCACTGCGGGGTATACCCCTCGCGGCGTCAGCAAGTTCACTTGGCGATCAGTGTAACGCGATCCGGGCTCCGGTATATCGGTGAGCTAATACTAATTGAACGATGAAACTTTGCTATTTCTCATCCTTTTCTTATGAAACTTTTACATAGCATAGCCGACAATTTTCTGATTAAAATGACACCAAACACGATATAATTTGGACTATACTTACTGCCTTAATTGTCAATAATGTGTTTCGACCGCAGAAAAGGATAGCTAGTGAAAAGAAAAGAGAAGCTGCGATCGTGGCAATCGGCAAAGATTAAAGGCCCAGTGCACGCTTTAACATACCAACTTATTACCGTTAATTAAGGCAGTAAATATAGTCCAAATTATACCGTGTTTGGTGTCATTTTAATCAGAAAATTGTCAGCTATGTTATGTAAAAATTTCATAAGAAAAGGATCAGAAATAAAAAAGTTTTATCTTTGCATTAGTGTTATTTCACCGATACGCTGGATATTGTTTTTTGGCTTGGCTGCTCGGTTGTTTTTCTTTACTCGCTGTCCTTTTCTACGTTCGACGCTGTCGGCAAATTTCAAACAATGTAGGAACTACACGATGGAAGCGAACGTTCAGACCCGAGGCTTTCGCATCGATCAAGGCATTACTGTATCACAATTGTATGAACCGTGATCCTTACCCTGTATAGCACCAGCAGCTCTCGTTCGCGTAATGTCTCGATTAGTGTACCTCGCTCGGGACCGAATGTGAACACTAATCATGTGCAGACACGATTCTCGGGCGAGTTCGGGGCCCCTTTGATGTTGTGGCAGCCGAGATAAGGGGCAGCGTTCCAGGAAAAAGCAAGTTTAAATACCTGCGTACGTGAGACAACACTACCGCGATTATAATTTAATATTAAAACCTGATTAAAGTGGTTAAAATGATACCAAACCCGATAGAGTTCGGACAATTTTTACTTATCACGGTATTAATAATTTCATTCTCCTTTATTATTGTTTTTGATAACAACTAGAATATGTGTATATTAGTTAACAGCAATAAGGTAATTAGTAGTGAGATTGTAAATTTGGGAGTAAACTCTCGAATCGAGGGCCTCTTAATTCTCTTAATCTTAAATTGCTATATTTAGATAATGGCAAAATATTGCTGTATCGAGAATTATTCTCGTTCCTGTGACATTACATTCGGTGTTCATAAGTGTTTATAACTTTTACTGATAAGAAATTGTAACAATTTATATCTACGTTTTAGATAAAGAAACTACGCAGAGAAGAGAGTTGGATCATGCATCGCATCAATAATAATAAGTAAATACGTGTATAGTTCAAAAATATATAATTCTAGTTGTTATCGAAAACAATAATAAAGGGGACTGATATTATTAATATCCTGATAAGTAAAAATTGTACAAACCATATCGTATTTGGTGTCATTTTAATCAGGAGATTGTAACGAACATTTTGGTAAAATTTCATTTAAAACGGACCAAAAATGAACAAGTTTTAATTTTTAATTTCGCTTCCATCAGTGTTGGCTCTCACCGACATTCGATCTGGGTTGAGATTACATGCTCTACGCTTCACGCTTTGCTGGTTCCAGGGGGGACCACCCCAAGTAGTGTGGATAGAAATGAACACTAATCGTAGACACAATTTTGAACACTAATCGAGACATTACTGTATAAGGTGGGATTACGAATGCCCCCATTAAACAGAAGGGACTAGAGGGACGAGAGCTAGAGGTCTACCCGCAAGCCGAGTTGTTTGAAACGTACTACATGCCCTGAATCTCAGGTAAGAGAAGCGATCCTATCCCGCATTAACCCTTCGACGACGAATCTGAATCTACGGATTTCGTGATCGGCCCGGGGTCAATGATGGAGCAGATCAGACAATTAAACCAAAACATGGAAGTGCCCCGTACGGAGAACGAACATATGTGAGATGAGGTTGGAATGCTTAGTAAAGCAATGGGCCATCCGTTGACGGAAGAGAAGATTAAGACGCCCCAAACATCCTTGAACATCCACCATCAACGGTCAGTAACTGCCGAGCAGCCCTGGAAAGAATAATTCAAGGCAAGCCTGCAGTAAGTTCGCACAATACGGAGTTCCGACAGAGACCCAACGAATTGGGATATGCAACTCAATATTGTCATCCACAACCCCAACGCGACCTCGCGTTGAAGGAGGTGAAAGAAATGGCGAGAAACACCTACATTAGACACTTAACAACGAAGATCGTGATAATGCTTCTAGCACCGGACCCGAAAACTCAGTTAGAAGCGCAACAGTGTGTGCTCAAGAAGTCGAGCAGTGGATTGACGAGGTGAATGGCAATGAGATCCCCCACCCGTACCGGGTCAACCACGATTCCAATCAGTGAATCGACCTCTGATTCAAAATTAAATAACAGACAAGTACAATCACGACAATCTACAGCACCGCCAGGAAACCAAGTGCCGAACTATTCACTATCCTTACAACAGCGACTTCAGTTAACGTGCTTCAAGCGTGGTTCGAAAAGGCACATGCAGAACCAGTGCTCACGCCGGCTTTTCTTTTTCTTTCAGGCCCCTATGTAAGGGATTTCGGGCTGCATATGGGTAAAGTCAGCCCAGCCAAGGCCCCTGAAGACATGGCGTCGGGAAAAGCCCGGACCTTGGATTGTCGAGAAATGGGAACACTCCCAAGCACCTGGAAAACGGCACGAGTGATTCTCCTTCCAAAACCTGGAAAGGACAAGGCGATTTCATTGGCGGACAGGCCCATCAGTGTCCTGCCGGCGCTCTCTAAGCTCTGGGAGTACGTGGTGAAGGGCGCCTACTAGGCGCAAATCGGACTTTCCTTTCACTGCCGCCAATACGGCTTTAGAAGAGGCGCAGGTACGGTGGAGGCAATCAGGGAGGTTACGTTGTTCGCTGATGCGTGCCAAAATAGGGACGCACTGTGTGCCCTCGTCACCACGGATGTAAGAAATGCATTCAACCGTCTAGAATGGGGACACACCCTGGCCAAACTTGCTAAGAGTGGAGTCTTTGGCGAACTGATAAAGGTCATACGGAACTACTCCCAGGATAGGCGAGCGGTGGTCCACACCTCGGGAGGAACAGTGAGCCTGCCGATCTATGCTGGAGCTTCACAAGGTGCGGTACTTGCTACGATGCTACGCAACCTGGTCTACGATGGTGTTCAGACGCTCGCGAATGCCCTCAGGAATACTGCAGCCTTCGCGTATGCGTATGACCTGACGCTCGCGATCTCGGAATGGAGCGTGGAAAAACTCCAATTCCTAATAGACGTCGACCTGAGACAGATCCGAGAATGAATCGCACATGCGAACCTCGAGATCGCGCCCGAAATGACCGAGATTCTAATACTGACGGGGAAAAGGATCCACAAAGTAATCGACCTCGAGTGCGGCTAGGTCTCCATGACGACGCAGAGCACTGCGAAATACCTGGGAGTAGAGCTCGACAACCTGCGCAACTACAGGCACCACATCGCTAAAACCTGCGCGAGAGCGGAGAGGATGATGGGTGACCTGGCAGGGCTCCTTCCGTATACCAATGGCCCAGCCGGGAAATGTAGGGCCTTGTATCGCAATATGTGGGAGTCGGTGGTCCTGTATGCGTCCTCAATATGGACGCAGGCAGCGAACGCCCGCCTGCTCAACACAATCGTACTACGCAGAAGCCAGAGAGCTCAGCATACAGCACAGTGGCATATGATGCATTACGTGCGTTGGCGGGGAGAATACCGATACACATCAAAACCCTCTGGAAAATTTACAAGGAGAAAACCAATCCCCATACCACCGACGGAGAACAGGAGGACCCCACAGGAGGGTCCACCCATCTCCAAAGGTTTAAGAAGAGGATATAGGAAGAGGCCATCGACCAGTGGCAGGGCAGATGCGGCAGTTTTGACCCAGACACCTGAACCCGGAAGCTGGTCGGCTCTGTCAGTACTTTCGAGCGGAAGTCCCCCGCCCCCTTCCTGGACTTCCATACGATGCAGATCCTAACGGGGCATGAATCGTTTGGCAGTTTCAAGAAGAGAATCCGAAGGACGACCAACGAGGAACGCTGGGACTGCGGACACCCGGTGGATAACGCAAACCACGTCATTTTTCGTTGTGATCGGTGGGCGGAGAAAAGACTTCACCTGGCAACCCTGCGCGGAGAAAACCTGACGACAACGAACCTGGTCTCACGGATCACTTCGTCGCTGGAAGCTTGGAATGCATTCCAGATCGTCGCGACAAAGGTGACGAAGGATAGAGAGACCCAGGACTGAGACAGAGACAAATTGGCGAATGGGCACGCGAGTGCGAATCATGCCGGGAGAGATTGTTGGTGAACTAATAATGTGATGTGTTCCAGATATTATGAGTGTAGCGAAGATGATGGCCAGATGATTCTTGCATCATCTGGAGTATAGCGCGGGACGTGACCATAGCGTGGGTTGTCCGCTATGTCGTCACGAGTTGCTGAAACGGGGTGGGTCATAACGTGGGTTGTCCGTCATGACTACGTGGAAGATTCGGTACTATGGGTAAGATGTGTACCATAGTGCGTCTAGCATAGTGGGCCGGTTAGGCTTGTGAGTCATGACGTGGGAGGTCCGTCATGATAAATTACAAAGGAAATGAAAAAAGGTTGCACTTATCAACAGACCTCTGCGTCTGTTGCAGTCTGTTGCAAATGCATTGCGTCAAATGCAATGCATTTGTTGATTAACTATAGAAGTAGCGCATTTGACGATCTGCATTAGTCAATTAGGGTAAGTTTCCAATCGTTCCATCCAATCCCGCTTCTTCTTCATGTATATTCCAGTTGTTCTTGAGTACTGTGTACTCACAACTCCACATACTCGTAGGATGTCTTGATCGTTGTGTTCCACATTTTTGGAAATGTACGTCATGTTAGATTGTGTTTTAGATAGTATCGCAGTACGGTGAATAGAAAGAACTCACTTGAACCCGAATATATTGTAAATTATTGGCCGATGCAGCGAATTCGTAATCGCCAAACATGACCGGCCAAGGATCATTTTCGTCCACAAGACACTGCTCACATAAGTTACGAGTTAAATGTATGCATGCATACGGAGTGAGTCACCGAATGCTGCGAGCTCAAATATTTTCAGACTGTTAATTCCATCGACAAATGTTTCTAACGAACGTTCAGTGGAACATACTTCGATATAATTAACAGTTTCGAAAGTATTTGCAAAATCCAATCTCAAGTGATTCACCCTGTACATAATAATTAAGGGACTGGCCCAAACGTTAAACATTTTTGGAGCACTCTTCATTTCTCCATTAGGTAAAATAGACTTTGGCGCATGTTCGACCGTGAAACTGAGTAATTTAATCAATAGATATCCCGGAAATCCTTGAAACGCACAGCAAGCACCAACTTTTATTGGATTACCTTGTATCACTGATCGCGGATTATTATTCCGGTGATAAAGTGTAAAGGCCAACAGTTTCAATGCTCTGGCCTTTATACCGTATCCTTGTGTGCACCGTGTGCTAATAACTTGCCCACCTTTTCAATGCAGAAAATACCCAAAAATAACAAATTATCTAGCTTCGTTTAGTCGCCAAAACGGATTGGAACTACCACGATCGATTCTATTCAAACCTACGGGCAGACTCTAATGCCTCTTGGACCATCTCGCGAACACGGGTATCCGTTACCACAGTAGTATCGTTGACCACCGATAGTTTCTCTTCAACTATGAACAAAATTTATTTTTCATATGCACCTGATCCATGTATCTGTTAAGGGAGGCAACTCATTTAACTTGTCCAAAAAATCGTATTTTGTTTTCATAAATTAATAGTTTTGTATGTATAGCATACTATCCACAAAGGTTTATGGTGAAATCAAACTTTTAAAACGTGTAACAAGTACCTAGTACCGTGCCGTGCGTTCGCAGCTATGCGCGCAAGCAGTTGCAACACGCAGTCCGTTTGCAGTGCTATATTTTTTTACAGAGTGGAACTGACATGCGATGAAATTTGAATAAAAGTATCTGTCGTGCAATATAGCGAGAAAAATAATGGGTCAATTGACTTGAATCGAAGTGGAATTTGAAGATAAATAAATTGTCTCCTAGTTATACCTAATTGTACATTAAAAAAAAGATTTAGCATACTTTTTCTCCAGCTTTTCAACAAATTTTTCTACAAAAAACCAATTTTTTTTTCACAGGCCTGCATTTTATATCAGCTACGCGGTCCTTTTCCTTCCTTTAAAAAATACGCTGACGCTAACATATCCATACACATATTTATACATGTCAGAAATAATATGATTATTCCTATAAGTTTGTTGGATTTACTAAAAGAATGCTTATTCAGTGGAGGTTCTGGGGTAAATGCCATGGGGTTCATCACAGTCCTCTTACAAAAAGGCATCGCCATTCCCAGTACGTGCCCAGATCCCCCAGGAACAGAGTCCCGATTCTTTAGCAATGCGACGTCAAGCCACTTACCATCTTCAAACTCTCTCTCCTCTTACTAATAAATAATCCCTCGACACTCGATAGTTGGAGGACCCAGGAGGACCCGTCTGTCGCCCCGATTGTTTAGTCCCAAAACATTCTCCGACTACACGCGTCCGACTGCGTCCCCGTAAATAAATTATTATCCACAGGGTGTGTAGCACTTCGCCACCCGATTCTATTCCTTTCTTTAAAAAATACGTTAACGCGATCATACATATGCATGCATGCATGCATTTATGTATGGGTATATGGATCAGGTGTATAGGAGAAATAAATTTTGTGCATAGTTCAAGAGAAACTATCGCAAAGTTGTAACTCGTGGTAGTTCGAATCGCTAGATAATTTGTTATTTTTGTGTGTTTTCTGCATTGAAAAGGTGGGTAAGTTATTAGCACACGGTGCACACAGAGATTCGATATAAAGACCAGAGCGTTCAAACTGCTGGACTTTACACTTTATCACGAGAATAATAATCCGCGATCAGTGATAGAAGGAAATCCAATAAAAGTAGGTGCTTGCTGGGCGTTTCAAGGATTTCCGGGATATCTATTGATTAAATTACGCAGTTCTTATTTACGTTACGGGATTCACGGTCGAACATGCACCAAAGTCTATTTTACCTAATGGAGAAATGAAGAGTGCTCCAAAAATGTTTAACGTTTGGGCCAGTCCCTTAATTATTATGTACAGGGTGAATCACCTGAGATTGGATTTTGCAAATATTTTCGAAACTGTTAATTATATCGAAGTCTGTTGCACTGAACTTCCGTTAGAAACATTTGTCGATGGAATTAACAGTCTGAAAATATTTGAGCTCGCAGCCTTCGGTGACTCACTCCGTATGCATGCATACATTTAACTCGAAACTTATGTGAGCAGTGTCTTGTGGACGAAAATGATCCTTGGCCGGTCATGTTTGGCGGTTACGAATTCGCTGCATCGGCCGTTAATTTACAATATATTCGGGTTCAAGTGAGTTCTTTCTATTCACCGTACTGCGATACTATCTAAAACACAATCTAACATGACGTACATTTCCAAAAATGTGGAACACAACGATCAAGACATCCTACGAGTATGTGGAGTTGTGAGTACACAGTAATCAAGAACAACTGGAATATACACGAAGAAGGAGCGGGATTAGATGGAAAACTTACCCTAATCCCCTAATGCAGACGGTATACAGGCTACTGGTAATAACGTGGTCAAATGCGCTACTTCTATAGCTAAGCAACAAATGTATTGCACGAGCAGACGCATGTGTGCCCGGCGAGAGCTGGTTCGAGAGAGATCGCGCTTCATCCCCACCACTGAGGGGATCACCCCGACACGACTAGGCTAATACTTGGGGTAACCCTTGAAAGGTTAAACGTCTTCGTATCTGTGTGACGACACTAATGCAACCGTGAATTTTTTTTGTTGCCGAGAAACAGCCGGCGACCATAACAGATGGTCACAAGCGTTTCTCCTGGTGCTGGTGGGATCGAAAAGCGTCTCGCCTAGTCCGAGAGCGCTCCAGAAACGTGTCGCATGGTCCGAGTGGAGGGGGATCGTTCGGTGGCGCCGTTCCTTCGACCGCAATGATCGTTTGCATGCAATGCACCTCTTAAAAATAATAGAAAACCTCAACAAAACAGGCGAAACGCTCTCCAAGCAATTGGAAGAAGCCCTCGAAAAGAACAGAAAAGAAACGGAAAAAACCCAAGCTCCCCCAGCGGCACTTGTCCACGGGGGCACGCATACCCCCACCCCGGCGGCCGAAACCAACGAGCCCCCCACTACCGGCCTAGACCGAAGCTGAAACCCTGGCGAGCCAGGGCCATCCCTACCTTCCAAACGGCCGCACCCTGACGCAAAGGGACGCAACTCTCCAAATCGAGAAGGGCCCAGCTGCTCCAAAACAAGGACGCTAAAGCCAACACCCCCACCACCGGAAGAAGAAAAGGAGGACTGGACACTGGCACCCTCCAAGCGCCCTCGACGCGGAAAAGGAGAAACCAGCCAAGAAAGGACGCGAATCCTCCACTGAAGCAACTCACCAAAACGCAGCCACGATCTTCCAAACGAAAACATTACGCCAACTACCCCAACTAGGAACACCACCCCAGCAGGACCAAATCCCGGCACTCTCGAGAATATCGCTCTCTAAACCTCCAATAATAAACATCATGGAGAGCACCCAACAACTAGCATACAGGATCCTAAAGGACACGCTAATTATCAACTCTTTTAAAATAAAACACATAAACAGCAACAAACATTATATACAATTAGAAAATATGACAGACTACAACGCTACGATTGACACACTCCGCGACAAAAAAATACGTTTTTTCACCTACACTCCCAAATCCATAAAACCCCAAACCCTCCTCGTAAAAGGGCTAGACTCAAGCTTCGACCCTGAAGAAGTACTCGATGCCCTACAAAACCTCCACTTAAAAAACGTGAATTTCACGAAAGTTTCAAACTTCAGCGCGACTTCCGCCTCCACAAACAACAAAAAACTCCCCTTCTCCATAGTACAAATTTCTCCAGAAAGCGACATAAACTCAATAACCCAAAATAAACTACTACTCCGCCAAGTCATCTCGTGGGAGAGACTAATCAGGAAAGACCCTATAATATGCGCTCGCTGCCAAAGACCAGGGCACACTTCAAAAAACTGCAACCTCGAATTCAGATGCGTCAAATGCGCACACAACCATAAACCCGGACAGTGCAAACTCCCCTCCGACACGAAAATAGAAGCCTCTCGTATCTACTGCGTAAGATGTAAAGACTACGGCCACCCAGCATCTTATAATGGTTGCCCAAAAATCAAGGAACTAAAACAAAGGCTCAAAGTCATCGCAGAGTCAAAGGCCATTTCAAAAACCAACATCCTAAACAAATCCAAAGAGATTTAAACGCCAAACAACAACAGTGGAACAACCTCCAATACAATAGCAGAGGCCTGACACTCGCAAACTGGATCCTCAACAACCAGCTTAAACACAGAATCGCCTTAAAATACACCAACATACCCACCTTCTCCAGAGGCAACTCCTTTATCGACATCTGCCTAATAGACAGCCGACTGCCTATTCTAAACACAAACAATGACGGAACCATCCACATCCTAAATTTTGACAGCGACCACAGGGCGATCGTCCTGCTCCCCTCACTCCCACAAAAAAACGACAAACTAGTATTCCCTCCCCCAACCACCCCCTAAATTTGAACAAAACAGACTGGAAAAAAACTCAGAAACGACATAAATAAAGACCTGTCAACGGAAATCCCGCTCAATAAAAACCTAGAAAACTCCGAAATCGATTCACATCTAGCCGAACTTTCAAAAATAATATCACAACTCTTCAAAAAGCTCAATAATAAAAAATCCTCAGGGCCCGACAAAATCCCAAACATCAGCCTAAAGAGCGTACCCAATAAAATCATATTCTGCTATAACACCCTTTTTAACAACTGCTTAAACAACAGATACTTCCCCACAGCCTGGAAAACAGCAAGAGTCCTCCCAATAAAAAAAAGGGTAAAAACCCGTCTGACCCACCCGTCTGACAGACCAATCAGTCTCCTCCCAAACATCTCCAAAATATTTGAAATTTTAATAGAAAAAGCACTCGAAAAATTCTACGGCGACAGAAATCTAATACCAGACACCCAATTCGGATTCTGACATAAACTCAGCACGATCCACGCAATCCACACGCTCACTTCAGACATACAACACGGCCTTCACAACAAGGAATCCATAGCAGCCTGCCTCATCGACTTAGAAAAAGCCGTCGACACAGTCTGGTTAAAAGGCCTCTACTACAAGCTTTCCAAAAAGGGTTGTCCGCCCCATCTACTAAAACTAATAGTGGATATGACCCTAGGAAAGAGTTTCTTCCCCTCCATCAACAAATCCGACTGTAACGCCATCCACCATCTGACAGACGGTCTTCAACAGGGCACAGTTACCTCCCCAGATCTTTTCAATTTCTTTAACGCCGACTTCCCCAAACTATTCAACATCCCTGAATCCCCAGATATAAAAACCATCCACTTCGCGGACGACTTAATAGTATACCTCAAAGGCAAGAACATTCCCAAACTCAAAAAAAAATCGCAACACCTTGTGGGGGCACTTCCCACATACACCGCTAGGGGACAAGCACGATGAGCACGACGATCCGGCTCCCGAAAGTGGTTGTATAGGTCCGCGGATCTATATATACAACCTCCGACCATTCCCTTCTATCCCTGTGTCTAAGGCAGGGCCTGCTAGTACGCCTTACTGATGAGTCCGCTAGCAGGCCTAGGACGAAACGCAACTTCTCCCCCTTCCTCTTTCTTTTCCCGTCGTACCTCCTCCCACCATCTGTACGACGGTCCGTCGACTACAGCAACCCCCCTCAACCTTTTCAATAAAATAAACGACTACTACCTATCGTGGAAATTAAAAATCAACCCGAAAAAATCCGAAACCATACCTTTTCGCAACGTCATAAAACACCAGAGAAAAAGCTTCATAAACTCCTACAAATCCTTCAGGCTAAACCACTGTAACGCCCAAAATACCCCACAAAAAAATAGTAAAGTACCTTGGAATCCACCTCGACGATCGCCTAATCTTCAATGCCCACATTAAGATACAGGTAGAAAAAGCCACAAAAGCGTTCCTAAGCAACTCCAGATTAATCTACTCGCACTATTTCAACCCGAAAATAAAAATTTTCTGCTACATGCTTCTAATCAGACCCATCATTTCATACGGCTGCCAAATTTGGTTCAACCTAAGCCCCCAAACAATGGAAAAAATCAGGATCTTTGAACGCAGATGCCTGAGGGCTTGCACTGGTCTCCATAGAACCAAAGAATCAAATTTCAAACACTACACTAGCAACAGAACCCTATACGACGCAGCCAATATACCCAGGATAGACAATTTCATCACCAAACGTAACAGAGACTACTTTTCAAACATCCACAAAATACGCACCAACAACCTCATCAACAGCGCACTATACCCCCACGAATCCCCCCAGAAGCATTCATCCTCCTCGACAAAACAGGTAGAATCACCGACCAAAATAACATCCCCATAATATACCACTTACACCGTACAGCAAACAACAAAAAAATCCTATATGACCCCCACACCAACAGCCGCAACACAACCCACCGGTCCGACTTCAACACACAGATCCCAAAAATCGACAAACTAAACACCTACCACTTCAACACAAAAAAATACTGGTGGCTCCACGACCCCCACACTTCCTAACACCCCCCCCCCCCCCAGCATCCACCACCTTAAGTTACGTCCTCCTCCTCAGCCAAAGCTTAAACCCTGTACATAATGTATATAGTCATAAGGACACATGCGCGAGTAAATGACTGTAAATAGGAACGAATGAAACGGCTAAGAACGCTAGACATAAATCCCCCCGCCCAGCTAAACTAAAGCTACGATATACCTCATTCCGTTTTTCCCGTGCCCCCGATAATATATTTTTCGGAATCCCCTCTCACAAACCTCCAAACAATTTTCTGTCCTAGCAAACTGGACTACAAGACGACAACAAGCAGCAAACTGGATTGAAAGATCCCACTTCAACACACGACACCTCCTCACAGGCCGTGAGCGTCTCTCCTACGACCAAGCAGCCTAACTTAACTTAATTTTTAAGCTACACCAACCTTGTACTCCGTAGATTATTCACTACATGCATACAATGTAATCAACCATAGCTAACCATTGTATCTTCTGAATAAAAATTATTGTAAAAAAAAAAGGCAGGGCCTGCTAGCACGCCTTACTGATCCGCTAACAGGCCTAGGACGAAACACAACCTTCTTCCTACCTTTCTTTTTCCGTCGTTTCCTACCTCCACCATCGTATCAGCCGATACTTGTAGCTCCCACATACACATATGTATATGTTAGCGTTAGCGTATTTTTAAAGGAAAAAATAGCATCGTGGTGGAGTACTATGTACTGTGTGTACCCCCTGTGCTGTATAATTTATGATGGGGACACAGTCCTACGTGTGGTCGAAGAGTGTTTTGGGAATCGTCATCCTAGGTGACAGACGATGGCTGGTGGCCCGTCGCCATTCAGTTATCGGATGTCCTAGGATTTACTAATTTATTGCATCTCTTGAAAGTGAATGAATGGGACCAAACA
Organism: Nomada goodeniana; assembly: GCA_963969485.1. Taxonomy (NCBI): domain Eukaryota; kingdom Metazoa; phylum Arthropoda; class Insecta; order Hymenoptera; family Apidae; genus Nomada; species Nomada goodeniana. Next base: position 4,686,550 of record OZ018306.1, on the reverse strand, counting down.
TCCTGCCGGCAGGCGGTGGCTGGCGACCACTCTGGGTCCTCCAACTATCGGGTGTCGAGGTATTGTTTATGAGAAAGAGAAGAGTATGGCTAAAGTATACGGACCTCTGTTCCTGGTGGATCTGGCCACACGCAGTGGAGAAGGGGATGCCTTTCGATAAGAGGACTGTGATGAACTCCATGGCACTTATCCCAGAACCTTGTAACATTGCAGTCGTTTCTTTGTAAACTCAATCTAGTTAGTCTTGACTTATAAACAATATCTAGACTTCTAAGTAACATTTTCCGTACGCTTTTCTCGATACCCTCGATGCCCCCCTACACGACCGAGCGCAGTAGATAGATACGAGCCTGGGCGCGCGTTAAGCTGGTTAAGGTGGCCCCCCTAACGAGGGAAGACTCTCAACTTGTCGACTCGGATTTTAATGTCCTTTTGCAGGTTGATAATACACAGGCTCCTGATGGTCTACGTAAAATATTAGGTGTAGTTATTCAGAAACTTTAAAGATATTAACAATTAAAGTTACATACCTTCGATGTAAGGTCATATCTTCTATAAATAGAGAAGGATCCTGAAGAAGATTGGTAGCCAAGTGAGATGGTGTATGGCTTGCGCCGTAGAGGTCTCGGGTTCGATTCCCGGGTAATTGACATTTTTTTTTTATTTGTGGTTTCATTTTGGCGACACTGTGCACGTTTCTGGATGATAGTTGTCATACATGCAATTGAAACACAGGAAAGTGCGACACCACGCACACACAATAAATGAATGTTTGTTACATGGACACATTTTCTTCTTAACTTCGTCGGGAAAAGCTACTTGGTTTACGTTAAAGAATATTTCGCGGCATGGAATTAATTTTGAAGCATACCATGCATATCTTAACATTTTTGAATATATGGGTGCTCGTAGTTGGTTGTGGATAAGCGAATGCAGTTTAATCTGATCATAAACACTGTGGACCGCATGTTCAGCACACGCATTGTAAAGAGGGGGTTCGTTAGATTGTTTGTATTTATAAATATACTTGGTATTCTTGTTGGTAGGGTTAGAGTTAAGGTTAGGGTTGTTATTCGGATAGCCACCAGTATTTTTTTGTGTCCCTGCGGTGGTTGTCTTTAAGATCTATCGTTGACAATTTGTCGTTGAATTTTACGTGGCTGATGTTAGTGTTCGTGGGTGGGTAGAGAATTCTTTTGTCGTCGGCTTTTCTGTGGGAGTGGTAAATTAGGGGCGTATTATCGCGGTTTTGAATGTAGCCCAGGTTATCCAAGTAGATGAATGATTCCGGTGGTGTGTATCCGGTGGTGCGCGTGTTTTTATACTGTGGGTTGGGGTAGGTTGAGCTATTTATGAGGCTGTTGCTTTTTATTTTGCGGGTGTTTGCCCAGTGGTTGCGGATGAGTTTGAGGATGAATAGATCTATCCTAATTAGATTGGCGAGTTCGTAGAGTTTTTGGTTCTTGATCAGTTTAGTGTAGTTAGATTCGGGGGATCTGTATTTATTTAGGCAGGCGCGGGGGCATCTTCTTTCGAAGATCCTCAGCTTTTCCATGGAGCATGCGGCTGGGTTGAACCATATGGGGCAGCCGTAGGTTAGAATCGGTTTTATTAGTGATTTGTAGCAGGTGATTTTAGAATTTGCGCTTAGCGTTTCTGAATAGAAGAGGCGTTTATTGGCTGCGAATGCTTTTTGCGCTTTGTCTATCTGTATGTGTATATGGTTGTTGTAATTTAATTGGAAGTCTATGTGTATTCCTAAATAGCGCACCACCTTTTTATGGGCGATTTTTTCCTGTTGGTTACTATTGTTATATAAGTGGAAGTTTTTTGAGTGTACGCGTACATCGTTATTTGGTTTAGAGATGGACGATATGTAAGGTCGAAATAGAATTGTTTCGCATTTATTTGTGTTGATCTTTAGTTTCCAGGTGTGGAGGTGGTCCTGAATTTTGGCGAAGGTTTCTTGTAGTTGTGTTTTTATTATGGAGGGTTAGCGTTTTTTATGTATATTAGTAGGTCGTCGGCGAAGGCTATTGCGAATTTGTTGTGTTCTTTGTTTAGTCCGTACATATGGAGTATGTCACTCATATAGATGTTAAACAGGATGGGGGAATTGACTGTCCCTTGTTGGAGGCCGTTCTTGATTGTAAAGGTTTTAGAGGATGTTGCATTTTTGTCGGCGGTAATGAATTTTTTGTCGTGGAGCATGTTCCAGATCATTTTTGTGAGGTGTCTTGGGCATTTTCTATTGATTAGTTTGAAGAACAGTCCGTCCAGCTAGACCGTGTCAAAGGCTTTTTCGAGGTCGATGAAGACGGCTCCTACGCATTCATTCGCGTTTCTCGCCCAGCAGATGTCTGAGGTGAATTTCGTTACGGCGTGGGTTGTGGAGTGTTGATGTCTGAATCCGAATTGTGTTTCAGGGATAATGTTGTTGTCTTTTGTAAATTTCAGTACGGCGTCGTTGATTGTTGTTTCGAAGATTTTACTAATGTTTGCAAGGAGGCTGATTGGGCGGTAGTCCGTTGGAGAGTTTCCGTCTTTACCTTTCTTTTTGATTGCTATTAATTTGGCCGTTTTCCAAGCTGTCGGGAAGTACGTTTGGTTGAGGCAGTTGTTGAAAAGTATGGTGTAGTTGAATATGTATTGGGGGGGTATGTTCTTGAGGGCTATGTTGGGGATGTTATCGAAGCTGGATGATTTTTTGTTGTTTAATTTTTTAAATGTGTGCGTTAATTTTGTAAATGATGTGAAGTAGTCTGGTGGTACGTATGTTTCTAACGGGCTGTCCGCTGTGTTGGTGGAGTCGAATGTGCAGACTGTATTGTTATTGGTTTTGTCCTGCTGGATTTCTTGCTCGAGGGTCCGGGTTTTTATGTTGATTATATTGGATAGCTGTTTTTTACCCATATGTAGGTTTTGGGTGTGAACAGCTTCGAAGTGGGAACCGAGGATATTCAGTTTATTTACTGTGTCTGTGATTAAGATATTGTTTTGTGCGTCTGTTTGTTGGGAGGCTGGGTTTATGTTTGCTTCATGAAGGAGGTGTTCGTTGCTCGGAGTGATCTTTAGGGTCTCTATACTGTTTGCCGTTTTGGGTCTGAATATGCTATTTAATCTGGGGAAGAATTTTGAGGCGTCCTGGGGGGATATTTTCGCGATTTTGTTTTCCCAGAATTTGTTAGTTGAGTCGTGGAAAGCTTTCTTGATTTCTTGCCTCACTATTTTGAGTGTCCCTTTGAGTGTTGTTATTAGTGTGTCGTTAGCAGTGGAGTAGTTTGTGATTTTAGTTAGTCTATTTATTTGGGTGAGTAGGTGGCTTTTTTGTTTCCGAAGTCGTTTGATGAGAGGTGTGATGAATTTATCTGTCGAGTTTTGGTTTTTGGGTATGTGGGAAACTGCGTGGGCTATTGCTTTGTTTATGGATGAGTCTAGTGCGCTGATGTATTTGTCTATTTCCTCCGTTGTTAGGTTTCTGTCGTTTGGTATTGTTATTTTGTCGGTGTTTGTGATGAATTTTTTGAATTTTGTCCAATCGGTTTTGGCGAAGTTGTATGTTTCAGGTGTCGTTAGTTCGTCTAGCTCCATTGTGTTCATGGAAGGGATGGATATTTGGATCTTGACTGCTCTGTGGTCGCTATCTCGTTCGTATGAGTCAAGCGTTTGGTGTCGGTGTAGGTTATGGAGTTTGATGCGGTTGTCTGTGAGGCATAGGTCAATGAAAGCTCCACTGGCGGGGAAGGATGGGGTTTCTGTCCTGTAGAGAGCGATTCTATAGGCTATTTGGTTTTCTTGTGTCCACTTGTGCAGAGCGGTGCCTCGGCTGTTTATTGTTATGTTGCCCCATGACTGGTGTTTCGCGTTTAGGTCGCCTGCTAAGATGTATAGGTTATTTGGTTTGTGGAGTTCTAATTCTTGGAATAATGATTTGAGTTCTACGATGAATTCTTTTTTGTTGTTACCCGTTGCGTATCCTGCTATGATAAAAAGTTTTATGCTATTATTGAAGATTCGAGGCATTCGTTGTTATGAGCCCGGTTGAGATGGATTTGTTTGTATTTTAGCATATTTTTTATTAGGATGCCCGTGCCTCCAGCTTGTTTCGCATTGGTTCTGTCTTTTCTAATGAAGTTATAATCTTTGAAGCGTATTTTGTGGCCGTGGTTTAGTTTCGTCTCGGAGAGGAGTACTATGTCGGGGTTATATTTGTTAAGGCAGTCCAGGAGAGAGGCTCGTCTTTCGTTTGAGATTATAGAATTTACGTTCATTTCTATTATGTTAAGGTGTGTGATAGAGAGTTTTTTGGGTGGGTTGTTTTGCGGTGGGGCTAGTGGATGCATTAGAGTTCTATTCCAAGAGTATCTGTTAGGAGGTTAATTCGGTTCGTGTTTCTTTCTACGCTTGCGGCTATGCGTGTCATCTGGTTGTTGATCGACATGATTATTAGTTTAATGTCTTCTAGTGTGTTCGTGGGGTGTGAGTCCGATTGGGGGCTTTGAGTAGGGGGTTCATGTTCCGTGGGGGCCGTTTGATTTTTGGTGAGAGTAGGGAATTTTTTGTTTGAGAGCATTGCGCTGTATGAGATGTTCGGGTTTATTGTTTTCCCTATTAGGTTTATTTTTCGTTCTTTTTCGGTTTTTAGAAATTGTACTCTGTCTTCTATTTTTTGTCTGAGCTCCTTGAGTTTGGGGCATCCTCTGTAAGAGGCGGGGTGTCCGAGGCTTTTGCAGTTGACACAGTACGGCTGGTCTGTGCTAGTTTCGGTGCGTTTGCATTCTCCCGGGTTGTGGGGGAGGTTGCATTTGACGCACCTGTATGCTAGGTTGCAGTTGGACGCGACGTGTCCGATTCTTTGGCATCTTTTGCATTGGATGCGGTCTGTTTTCGTTAATTTTTCCCAGTGGATAAGGGAGTGCAGTACTATTTTGATTGTTTTTAGGTTTTCTATTTTGCTATCTGGTGATAGCTGTACTATGAAAATTGGGAGATTTCTCTTTTCTAGTTGCGATTTGGGCGTCTGGAATTTTTTGACAGATATGAATTTGAGGTTGTCGATGTTTTTTTTGCGGAGATTTTCTAGGACTGAATCCGGTTCGAAGTTTCCTTCTAGGTTTTTCAGAAGGATTGTGATATTTTTTTCAGATTTAGGTGTGTAGGAGAAGAAGTTTATATTGTTTTCTTTTAGGGTTTCGCGGGCCGATTGGAAACTTTTTAGGTTTTCCGTGTGTAGGAGGTGTTTGTTGGCTCCTATTTTTTTTATGAAGAAGTTGGTCGTGCTTTTTGAGATTAGATCGATAGTTTTGCTGCATGGTGCGTCAATTATGGTTATGGGGGGTGGTTTCGTTAATTTCGTGTTTGTTAGGGAAACGGGTTCGCTATTCTGTGTTTTTGATTTTGTAAATGGTGGAGGGGTGGGTGTGGCGTTAGATACGACCGGCAGCTGCGGGGTTGAGGGGCTTGCTGGTTGGGTGTTGCTGCTGCTGGCTGAGTCCGGGCTTCTTTTGGTTTTGGGGGCTGTCCTTTTTGCTGCTGCTATCTGTGTCCAGGCCGATGTGTCCATCGGTGTTGGCGTGTCCTCCGGTTGGGTCGAGGCGGCTACCTGTGGCCTGTTTTCATTCTGTGGTGACTCATGGTGTGTTGGTGGTTGGGGTTTTCCCGTATTTTTGGCGTTGATGGCTCGTTCTTCATCTAGTTGTTTAGATAGCTTTTCTATCGTTTTGTTAAGGTTCTCGATTATCGCCGTGAGAACTTTGATATCCGTGGATGTTTTTTCCGTGTTGTCTGTTGGTTTGCTTGTCGTTGGCGTTCCTTTTCTTGTTGGAGGCATTTTTGTTTCGTCGTTTGTATTTTTTGTTCTGCTTGTGTTCGGCTTTGGGGTAAGCCTTTTTTTATTTATTTTTTCTTTCAGCAGATGGTTTATTTCTTTGAATCGCGCTGCGGCGCTTTCTTCTGACGGGATAGGGTCCGTTGTTAAGTGTATTAAGGCATTTGTGCTTTTGGAATTCACTTTTTTGAGTATATCAGACCATATTTTTTCTGTACGTGACTCCTCTGTTGGTTGAGAGGTGGTTCCCCCTTGGGGATTATTGCTTATCGCGGGATCAATTTTCACTGTTTGTTAACACTGCGTGTATGGTATTTGTATAAAGACGAGCGCGTAAGAGTTGCACTGCGGAACACCTCGTGTGCACGAGGTAATTTGTAAGCGCGGAGCTCGAAAGGGTACGTCCTCTACCTGTGAAGGGCAAGGGACGACTGTCTCACTTCGCTACCAATCTTCTTGAGGACTCTTCTCTATTTAAAGAAGATGTGTCCTCACACAGAAGGTATGTAACTTTAATTGTTAATATCTTAAAAATTTCTGAATAACTACACCTAATATTTTACGTAGACCATCAGGAGCCTGTGTATTATCAACCTGCAAAAGGACATTAAAATCCGAGTCGACCAGTTGATAGTCTTCCCTCGTAAGGCCCTCTTAAGGTGGTCGGGGCGTCACCGTGCACGCACGACAAAAGATAATCCATCAGGTGTACGTCCGACAGGGCCAGTCATTGCTGACGATGGAGATGAATGTGTCGCGGAACCTCTCCCACCGATCGAAGCTCCCATCGAAGGTTGCTAGCTCGATCTACGGGAGCCGGCGCGAATTGCATGATCGTTGGACGTACTCACTCCTGACCTAGTCTTCTGGACTTCCGCCTTCTGCAGGAGGTCCGCGATGTAATCGGCCGCTTCATTGTAGACGTCCTCCACAACGAAAAATTGGTCCACGGTGAAGTACGGTCGCGTGGTGTCGCCTGCATGTCCTGAAGTTGTCCTCCAGGCTCGCGACTCGATGTATATTCATACTGCGGGAATAAATAAATGTGAACATATTAATTAAGAATAAAAGAATATATTTAGATAAGTAGATAAAAAATAAACTTCTTGCGTCGAACGCTGCAACGGAACTGCCGTCGAGACGCCGCGGCGTCTCACCGACGATGTCGGTAACGTCGTCACTCATCCACACACGCACGCATACACAGGCAGTCAAACAAAGGACACGAGTTCTTAAAACCTTAAAACACGTATACTCATACGTAGAATGAATGCAAATATTCTCGGTTTGTGGGTTACTTCGCCGGTTTGTCCACTTGGGTTTGCGACAGTTGTCGATATTCTGCTCGACCAGCCGAGCTCACGGATCAACGGACCGTTGGGCCTGTTCAGGGTGGGGGTGACAAATGGCCCCAAATTAAGCTACCGCGCCGGTTGGTTTCCTTGTCAACAAGATACAGAGATAATCGACCGCCGGCGCGATAAAGAGACAGAGCATCAACACTTGGCTGATGCAATGTCAATGGTCATTTGAAGGATTCCCCAACACAAACCGAGCTTCACATTTATCTCCCCATCGGAATCTCTTGCGTGCCGCGGCATTTTTTCTCTCACTTACACTGTGTATCGACAATTATCTGTATTGAAATCAAACAATGGTTAATATTCAGATTATCATCTGAATTCCAACTAACAAACTAATCAACATATACATAGCGCGCGGAACATCCGTCCGTGCAAAATGACTTCGGAGACACCAAACGATGAGATTGTGTACTATTTCGATATTTTCGAAGTATTTTAATAGTTTAAGGTTGAAGTGAACAACTTAAATCCATACGAGACTTCGATTCGGGCATTAGTGATTTCTCTTACACTATGATGATGCTTGCAATCTTATTATTAAAAAGATTGCGTAGAATGCGATTAATACGTGGTTCGAATTACGATCGCTTAAAAAACAGTTCGCTAAACCGCGGCTGAACGTCCTACACACGTCTCACCGATCATTCTTGCGACCACAAACACTTCCCTGACACCGGCTCTGTTTTGACTTAGCGGTCGCGCGCGACTAGTTATATGCGCCTTTTCTTACGCCTGTAAGAAATGTTAAACAAAACTTTGCGAAAGTGTTCACGCTTCGAAGTTTCCCTGCTGATGAAGGGAGCGTTTGTTGTTTGTATTCGTGTTCGTTTCGTGGATTGTTTTGGAGATTAGGCGCGGACAATAGCGGGTCGCTCGCAACAGCAAGTTGATCGTTACGCACTGTTCGACGTTCGAATTCAGTGGTTGGGTTAGTGATCTGTGGTGCTCTGATACAGCAGGAAGAAGAAGATACAGCTGTGTATTGCGTTGGTAAGTCCGACATAGTCCTTCGTTTGGAAAATCTGCTTCGTTCTCTGGGAGTTTGTTTCTGATCTCGTACGCAATTACCGAAGCATATCTTGCAAATGTTTTCTACGGTTGATTTGTAAATTGAATAGGGAAAGGATTGTTCCGTTGTTCTTTTAGCGAACATTTTCGAGAACGTTACATTTCGTACAAGGAGTCCGATGGACTTGAAAAATTTATTTTCACGTTTGAGAAGATTTGAAATAGTGGTGAGTTCGCAATGAAAGTTGGTACACAATAAGGCGATTCCACGAGTGAAATGTGCACTGCCGCTAATAAGCCTTTAGAGTAATGTCTCGATTAGTGTATCTCCCTCGGGACCGAATGTGAACACTAATCGTGTGCAGACACGATTCTCGAGCGAGTTCGGGTCCCTTTTGATGGTAGCCGAGATACGGGGCAGCGTTCCAGGAAAAAAGCAAGTTTAAATACCCGTGTACGTGAGACAACTTAAAACTTGTTCATTTTTGGTCCGTTTTAAATGAAATTTTACCAAAGTGTTCGTTACAATCTCCCGATTAAAATGATACCAAACACGACATGGTTTCGACAATTTTTACTTATCACGGTATTAATAATTTTATTCTCCTTTATTATTGTTTTCAATAACTGCTATGGGCGCATATATGCGCCAGGCGAGTGCTATCAGTGTAGACTATTTACGCAAATGCGCGCTCGGCGAAGAAACAATTGCATACTGCGCGAAAAGTATTCAGTCCCCAGCGATCGCTACTGCGGGCCTCATGCCGCTCACGCGAAGCGCTTCAACTTGAAGCAGTTAGCAGTCAAAGGGTTAAGAGGGTCCGATAGGGCCCGAATGCCCCACGCTTCTCTTCTAAATTCATTCGACAGAGTTTCTCCTTTGCATAAGGACGTGCCTTCTTTTACTATATAAAATAAAGTACTTTTATTCAGCAGAACAGTGTACTATACGTTATCAAACTTCCTCATAAACTAGTTTTCCAATATAATCTTCTACTGAAACTTTTTTCGATCGGGCCTATTTTTCTCGTCCCTTCTTCCTCCTCCACGCATTTCATTTTTTCCACAACTGTACAATACTTAATTTCTTTAGGAAGTATCACTTATCGTAGAACAGCAACATTTATTGTTCTGATATATTTGACGATGTTTCAGTGCACGTATTTCCGAAAACGGACTGCACCTACTCCGAAGGTCACAGTGTAGTTACGAAGTAACGCCAGGTATATTAGCCTTGACCAATATGTCACGACGACGTCCTATTCATTCGAATACGGATGGTTCTAATCAATTCTCTCATCCATCCGGTTCATCCAAGTGCGATTTATATGAAACAGCGAATACGACAATAAGAATGGAAGCGAGGGAAAATTGTAGGGTGAGTGTAGTTGCTGGATCTGTTAATCGTTATCTTAAACGATATTTTATAATTAACTTGTATCGTTCGTCTTTGTAGGATTCGTCACAGAGACGGATTGCCGCCCGGAAATGTAACATGACGTCGTCCGTTGGCTCCGATGCCGAATTGGAAGAAGCAGTTTCGAGCAACCGTAATAATAGTAGACAGACGAGTTCAACACAACAGATAATGGGTTCTACGTATACTATTGCCGAACGAAGAAAATATCAACGATACGGTACCGTCGCTTTAATAACATTTGGCAACACCGGGGAGATCCTATCCGGGCTATCCTTTGGCAACGATATAATTTAACTCGACGTGTACACGTACTAACACGGCGTATCAATTTTACTCAATTGCAGAATCGAAATGGTTCAATATGTGGCGTTCCTTCGACTACGTCTACTTCTTTATGGTCGAACTGTTCTTCTTGGATACATGGCTGTTAAGTCGTTTATCTGGTGTTAGAAGGAGATTGGGCCAGAGGAGATCGATGGTTCTTTGGATTGCGTTAGTGCCATTGTTACTACTCGCTGGTAAATTTTCATTATCAATATGACATTGTAAGACATGCGCCAACTAAGAAATCCGTGCCTTTGTATCGACGATACCTAGTTTTTTCCCCCCTTTCCCCCCTTTTTTGGCTGTTCTATGTACCGCGTGTTCACCTTTGAGAACGAAGTTTTTATCGTGGCATCTTCGGGGGAAACCGGTGAAACCTACCCAGGCGTTTGTTTTTCTTTTTGTTTCACGCACTTACTAATCGTCCAAAAACAGTCCTTTATCCATCTGGATTCTCTGCACAATATTCCTTGTGACGCCACTGAGACGAGCTATCGCATCTTTATCGAAATTATCCGTTTAACTTCAATGCATAGCGATTTACTTATCGAGTATATAAAAAGTCTTCTGAGCGGTGTGAACGTGTCTTTTCCCCAGATGCTTTAGCATTGGCTAAAATGATATGGCGTAATGAACACTTTACTTTCTTCCTTTCTTTCTTTCTTTTGAACATCATTTCGTTTAACGTTTCGTGGCAAAATCGTGATCTTTGTCTCACTATTTTTTTTCTTTTCACCCACGTGTGTATAACATCCTTATTGCCGCATAAAAAGTTTGTCATGGTTGACAGCGATTGCCGGCGATTCCCCATCCCTTCGGGTAATTGTAGTTGACAACATTTTTTTTCTTGTCATATGTTTAACGTCCATTTGGCGTATATCTTTCGTCTCTTTTCTAATGGAAAGCAATAAGCATTGAGATTTGATGCTGACGTGTTGAGTTCTATTTGTAATATATATTTTATGCATGATGTTTGTAATTATTGTTATTAATATGATGAGGATTATACGTACGAGGTATGTCATCAATAATCCCGTTGTCAAGATATCTTTAAGAATATTCAATGCTGTGGTATCTGTAAGAGCACGATCATATAACGCTGAACGCGGTCTTAGAAATGCATATGTGTACATGCAAGTGGCGGCTCGCGTATACTCAGGGAACATCGGGAAATGCGGGGTAGCTGGGGTGATTTTGAACAACTTTCCCATTGACAGCAATGTTGTTTGCAGCTTCGTTTTTTAGTTATTAACGAAAAACACTGGCCAATCAGAGCGCCTGTAGAGCACGCGACTCTCAATCGTGCTCGGTCGCTGTGTCACTGCGTTGGTTCACGACCACGAGCAAGCGCGATTGAGAGTCGCGTGCCCGAGCGCGCGAACAACGGGCGCTCTGATTGGCCAGTGTTTTTCGTTAATAACTCAAAAACGAAGCTGCAAACAACATTGCTGTCAATGGGAAAGTTGTTCAGAATCACCCCAGTTACCCCGCATTTCCCGATGTTCCCTGAGTTACGGAACACCCTGTAGGCACTGTGGAACTGCAGCACCCCCTATTTCAATTTGATATTATCGATAACATTTAATATGATCCGCCTTTTTTTCCTTAATTCTTTCTTTATACCTTGTATCATATTAATGTCAGTAGCCCATCCCAGTTTATGAAAAAGATAAGAAAATCGTTTTATGGAACTGCGCGATTCACTGTTCCAGCGGCGTGGTGTTTGACTGTTGTGCGCGTGCGCACGTAGGAAGCTGCACGCGAGGTTGCGAGTGAGAGAGCACTGTCGCTCCCGCAGTGCCTTTTACACAATTTTATAACAACGGCTAAAAATTTTCTGAAGCAGCACCCCCACTAATTTTAGCTACGAGCCGCCACTGCATGCAAAATTGTGTTGCTGGTTTTTCCTATGAAAAGCTTGTAATCAATCAATTCGAATAAACGAAATATGAAGTAAAATATGGGATAAGGATAGAGGGAGTAGGATTACTTGACAAGCGATGTAAAATTGGACTATGAACGTAATCACTATATCTCGATGTCTACGGAATGGTGAGTCCCTTCGTCTGTCCTTCTCTCGGTAGTTGTATCAACTTACAGCATGGCTGCAGCTTTAAAAAGGTAATTATACCTCTATATTTCAGGTTGCTGGTGTCTATCACATTTTTCGGCATTGTGTCTACCGGGCGAAGTTAAGTCCTTGAGGGATCCGCCAGTAATGCCTGTAAAAGGCGGAGGGCAGTCATCAAACTACGAAACGTATGAGAAACGCGACGATCTCGAATTCATTATCGATCAATTAAGTAGCCGAATCAGCAGCTTGGAGGATAAAATCGTTCAACATTCTGTAAGAATTTTCAGTGCCTTTCAGTATTTGATTGAAACGGAACTGTAAACGTGTATTGCGATTTACAGAATAAGATACTGCAATTGGAAGAAGGAATAATGGGGAAAAAATTGTCCGACATGTACACTCAAGAAATGGATGTTATTAAATCGCAATTGGAAAAATTGAAAGAGATGCATTCAGAGTTGAAAATTCACGCGAATTACGTTTCGAATGAGATCTCGGGGAAACGCATTGAAATCATTCTTATTGACTATATACTAGATACCCTAGTGCTGAAGAAAGGAGACGTAGAAGGTATTCGGAATGTGGCATTCACTGCCTCTCTCTGGCTACACACACACGCAGGCACATACGCAAGCACACGCGTGCATATGTACATGCACTCATGCATATGCATATATACATGCAGTGGCGGCACGTAGCTAAAATTAATGGGGGTGCAGCTCCAGAAAATTTTTAGCCTTTGTTTTAAAATTGTGTAAAAAGAAACAAACATGTATCCGGCACTGCGGAAGCGACAGTGCTCTTTCTCCCACGCAACCTGGCTTTGTATGGAACTGTGAAGCGCACAGTTCCATACAAAGATTTCTGTATCGTTTTCATAAACTGGGGGATGGCTACTGACATTAAACTTAAGGATTATATATTCCACAAGTATAAAGAAAGAATTAAGGAAAAAAGTACTCATTATGACAAATGTTATCGATAAATTATCGACGATAACATCAAGTGCTAATTAGGGGGTGCTGTAATTCCACAGTGCCTACACGCGAGCCGCCACTGCGTGTGTGTACGTATGGATACATGGGATCAGGTGCATGTGAGATATAAATTTTGTTCATAGTTCAAGAGAAACTATCGATGCTCAAGGATACTGCTCTCGCAACTGATATCCGTGTACGCGAGCTGATCAAAGAGACCTTACAAGTATACGATGCGGACAAAACTGGACGCGTCGACTACGCGTTGGAGTCTGCCGGTAGGTTTGAATAGAATCGATCGTGGTACAGTAATGTCTCGATTAGTGTTCAAAATTGTGTCTACGATTAGTATTTATTTCTATCCCTTCTACTTGGGGTGATCCCCTCTGGGACCATGGAAGCGTGAAGCGCCGAGCAGGTAATCTGAACCCAGATCGAATGTCGGTGAGAGCCAACACTGATGCAAGCGAGATTAAAAATTAAAACTTGTTCATTTTTGGTCCGTTTTAAATGAAATTTTACCAAAATGTTCGTTAAAATCTCCCGATTAAAATGACACGAAACACAATATGATTTCGATAATTTTTACTTATCGTGGCATTAATAATTTTATTTCCCTTTATTATTGTTTCCGATGTCAACTAGAATATGTATATATTACTTGTTAGCAATAAGGTAATTAGTATTGTTATCTAGTTGTTATTATTCTAGTTGTTATCGAAAACAATAATAAAGGAGAATAAAATTATTAATACCGTGATAACTAAACATTGTCCAAATCATATCGTGTTTGGTATCATTTTAATCAGGAGATTGTAACGAACATTTTGGTAAAATTTCATTTAAAACGGACCAAAAATGAACTTGTTCTTATATTAAATTTTGATCGCGGTAGTGTTGTCTCACTTACACGGGTATTTAAACTTGCGTTTTTCCTGGAACGCTGCCCCGTATCTCGGCTGCCACAACATCCAAGGGGACCCGAACTCGCTCGAGAATCGTGTCTGCACACGATTAGTGTTCACACTCGGTCCCGAGCTAGGTACACTAATCTAGACATTACTGTAGTTCCAATCCGTTTTCGCGACGAAACGAAACTGAGTAATTTGATATTTGTTTGTGTGTATTCTGCATTGAAAAGGTGGGCAAGTTATTAGCACACGGTGCACACAAGGATACGGTGTAAAGGCCAGATCGTTGAAACTGTTGGCCTTTACATTTTATCACGAGGATAATAATCCACGGTCAGTGATACAAGGGAATCCAGTAAAACCTGGTGCTTGCTGGGCGTTTCAAGGATTTCCAGGATATTTATTGATTAAATTACGCAGTTCTATTTACGTTACGGGATTCACGGTCGAACATGCACCAAAGTCTATTTTACCTAATGGAGAAATGAAGAGTGCTCCAAAAATGTTTAACGTTTGGGTGAGTCTCTTGATTATTATATACAGGGTGAATCACTTGAGATTGGATGTTGCAAATACTTTCGAAACTGTTAATTATATCGAAGTCTGTTCCATGTAACGTTCGTTAGAAACATTTGTCGATGGAATTAACAGTCTGAAAATGTTTGAGCTTGCAGCCTTCGGTGACTCACTCCGTACGCATGCATACATTCAACTCGAAACTTATGTGTGCAGGGTCTTGTGGACGAAAATGATCCTGAGCCGGTCATGTTTGGCGATTACGAATTCGCTGCATCGGCCGATAATTTACAGTATTTTCCGGTTCAGGTGAGTTCTATTCACCGTACTGCGCTACTATCTAAAACACAATCTAACATGATGCATATTTCCAAAAATGTAGAGCACAACGATCAATACATCCCACGAGTATGTGGAGTTGAGAGTACACAGTAATCATGGACAACTGGAATATACATGCTTGTATAGATTCCGCGTTCACGGGAAATCGGTTTAAATTATGCTGGGCAGAAATGTACAAATGTACATTTTTCCAACATTGTGATTCATTGTACAGTTTGGCAATAACGGATTCGCGCGTGTATAACTCTCTCATTGTTGACGTATAAAGGGTAAATGTGGGTATGCGTGTGCACGCGTGAGAAAGCGTTGCATGCGCCATGTGCCATCGATTACCCTTCGATGTTACGTATTGATTGTAAGAGAGGGTTATTTTGAAACGCATTACGGTCGCTAGGCGAAGACAATGAACATCAGTTACTGTTAATTTTAATACACACGCAGACAGTACAATGCCTGAATGATCGAACACGATCCCTGCTCCTTCATTTTGTTTCTCGTTTATGTGCCGATTGTACTTTTCGTTTCTAGTTTTGTTACTAAGCACGAGCGTAACAGAACCCTTTCCGATGAAATACTCGTCATCACACATTTTCATTCTTCGAAAATTGAACAGAATGGGACTTTAGAGAAGCAATTGAAAGAGGCAGAGGGTGCCGCCAGCATTCTCATTGTATCGCCAAGGGGGAACCACCCAAGTGGAGGGGATACTCATTCATCACTTATCCAGTCAATTTTTTCCATCATTTACACAGGTTTTACTGTATTAACCAAAGTACCATTCGCTGTATATCTATAATATGGTACAGTTGTCAATTGAGCGCAGCAGTACAAATTGTAGGGCAAATACTGCTTTTAGCTTCTGCTACATTTGCAGTGTTTCTATAGCATATTAAGTTGTAATATTGTGTTGTTTCTTTTACTTTTCCTTACACAAATGCCTAGTATGACATGTTTGATGATCTATGCGGTTCGCTTAGATAGGGTGATGTGCACAAGTGTGTACACTTTTGTGCGTGTGTGTGTGTGCTTTGGAAATAATGTTTATTTGTAACTTTGTGCATTTTTGTATAGGTTGACACAGTTGAACGATGTTATCCTCGATTGTAACGAATGATCGATACCATGTCTAATTGGTTACAAAAGAACGTAATGGGAATGGAATCTAACCGCCCTTGTCTACCGGTCATACTTCGGTAGCGTCTGACCTGTTACGGTTCGCAAATAATAAAGTAGTAAACTAAATAACCATTTAGACATGAGCTGCAGAATTTGTATATATTTTATAGAAAGGGAGGATTCTGTTGGTTCGATATCGAACCACAGAATCGTATTTAAAGACTGACTTTTTTTTATCGGAAATTAGAAGTCACTGAACAAACGAAGAGTACACTGCTTGAGCAAGCTTACCATCCAGGAACGAGTTTTTATCGTAGAGGAGTATTCTTCCAAGAACTCGTTTCTACATTGCCAATGTGCATTTGGGGAGTGATTCCCAGATTCTCTGCCGCCTAGCAACAGTACCATTGGCCGCTTGGTGCAAAAATGGCGTACGACTGGAAGCCTCAACGATGCAACTCGTGGTCGGATAGCAACAGTACTAGCGGGAAGAAAGTTAGAAGAAGTCCGAACTGTATTGGAAGAGGAAGGTGTTCATTGTCTCACGGCAGTGCGCATCGGGCTACAAAGAACCCGCGCATACGTTTTTACAAATTGTGCAGCAACTAAAGGAGCCCGATTATGTTGCAAGGATTAAGTATTGCAAATGGTTCTTACGATTCCTGGAGGAAAATAGTCCCGAAGTAATGGATAATGTATTTTTTTTTAGCGACGAGGCGTGGTTTCATCTTAATGGGAACGTAAACACGCAGAACAGCAGAACCTGATCCACGACGAATCCGCACAATATTTTTTTGAAGCTACTGCATTCGACCAAGGTAGGCGTATGGTGCGCCTTATCTCGAAGACGCATCGTGGGACCAATATTCTTCGAAAGAACAATTACGGACTAATGGACAGAAGGCTCGAAGGGAGTTGGAAACTGGCAATGATAGGAATGGATGAAGGGCGAATGGTAGGTAGGCGAAACAAAAAGGAGTGAGATTAGATGAAAAGATGGAAAAATTAACCTAATCGACTGATGCAGACGGTATACAGGCTATTGGTAATAACGTGGTCAAAATGCGCTACTTCTATAGCCAGTCAACAAATGTATTGCATGAACAGACGCTAAGGTCTGTTGATAAGTGCAATCTTTTTTCATTTTTGTTGTAATTTACAAGAACTGGGCTCTTTTAGCAACCTTCAACGTCCAAACAGCTCTCTAATTTATCCAACGAATCGGTCAATCGTACATCTGTCCTCGCTACTAGGCGAATAATGCTAGAGACGCTTCTGAGAACTGTTTAATTTCTATTTACTGTTTTGATTATTTTCGATGGAAAATGAAAGGCGACGAATAAGTGGAAGGGCCTGCGAGTAGTACTTGCATGTGGATTTTTCTTATTTAATTTTAGTTTAGAAAGAGCTTCCAAAGAAGTAAGAGTACCGCCACGACAGATCGTGAGCGTCATTATTAAATAAAGATTTTGAGTTGGTAAAACTGCAGAAGAGTTTTCATTTACCATCTCGCATCACCGCCACAAGTCCGCCTGAGTAGGCGCCATCTCGTCACCACTACCTGAACTAAATTTTGGACGTCACTTGCTCTGTTTTAACGGCACTAGTAACAGCGGACGGCGGAACTCGTCTATGGCAATTCAATTAGAACAGCAGCACCTCTATTTCCACTTGATATTATCGACAACATTTAATATAATGTATTTTTTTAAATTTAATTCTTTCTTTATACTTGTACAGTATGGAACTGTGCATTTTACGCTTCCAGCGGCGTGGTTTGACTATCGTGCGCATGCGCACATAGGAAGCTGGACGTGAGGCTGCGAGGGAGAGAGAGCACTGTCGCTCCAGCAGTGCCGACCCTGGCACATTTATTTCTGAATAAATTTTCTTTTTATAGATGTTTGTATCCTTTTAGACAAGTTTAAAACAAAGGCTAAAAATTTTCTGCAGCAATAACCCCACTAATTTTGGCTACGAGCCACCACTGAATTAAAAGCATACATATTTTTCCTTATGTGAAAAGATTTTGAGCTCGGTTAGGGCTCATTCGAAAGAGGAAAGCGGTGTGCGGCACGTCCCGTTTGTGTCGCAAAACTCTTTCAATGACCCAAAAATACTTGTATTCTGCGGATGTTTTTTTTCGATTATTGGTCTACTTTGAACACTCATATTATTAGATATCAATACAGTTTCGTTGAACCATGTGCCCCGCGCTTCGCATTGCACCTTCCTCTTTCCAATGGGCCCCCACTGAGCTCAGAATCTTTTCATATAACGACAAACAATCTATGCTTCTAACCCATGTTTCAGGGCCACATCGTGTCGGTATACAGGTTGCTGCGTTACCCGCATCTACCCCGAACAATGTGGAATTATTACATATTAAAATTCCTATCCGCATTGCTTCGACTTCACATATTACAATTTGAATCCTGCGCGCGCTAGTTCACACGGCATCGAATGGAGGGAAAATATAACAAATTGAAGGTAGACAAAACAAAAGCAGTTTACAGGGAACAGTTGTTGCGAGAAAGCGAAAGAGAAGAGAAAGATTGAGAAAGCTGTCGTTGGATTTCAGATATTTACTCAACAAGTGTGTTTATGACAGTAAGAATCGGTATTGATTTCGCTAGAAGTTTATGCTATCTTTAAGATTGTTTTTACTTGTTGATTGCATTCATTTTTCTAAACAGATCTCAGCGAGGTGTTTCTTGATTCACTTGTTTTCCATACCATTGTTATCTAGATGAATGGTGTCCCCAAAGAGGAATGTGAAGAGCTTATGAAGATGACGCTGCATGTGGTTCATGGGCCACCCAAGCCTTGCGCTCCGTTCTGGGAGGAATGGACTGACGCTAAATTGCCAGGCTTGCGCGGTGGTGTTATTTCTCTCGTTCAGCATATTCTAGAAATGAGTTGAAGAAAATTTTAACTAGGTTTTATTACCTATAGTGTAACGGCTATATTCAAGCATAAGACAATGTTCCTGCTACGTTAAATGACGTTATCGCGATAGCACAGACTGACCTTGGTCCTATTTGGGAGGCTGCTCCTGCCAATACCAATGTATTTCATATCCCTAACGTGTCTCGGACTGACCAGCCATATACACCCAATGCTGGGATTATGAGGAATCCAAAACTGATTGAATGATTTTGGTCCCACGTTGGGTATATTATTGACAATATCAATCCCCTTAGCCCAGCTACTGCAGATGAGACACGTCTTATCTGGTTGAACTCTTATCTTGCGTTAACCATGTATCGGTCTGCCACTAATTCATCAAGGGAAATGGCAAAAACTTTTATGGAAACCCAATACAAGAATGACGTGATAAGCCTGGCCGGGTCTGCAACATCTGTCTTTTCTCCTCCGTGCGACTTGTGCTTGCACGTCTGTGAACAGACCCTGGGAATTGAACACCTCTAAGGTCTTTACCATTGTGGTCAATGAATATGTTGACACTAATTCTGTTAATTATGTCAATACTTCAGCAAGAAAGATGTTTGCTGTCACATTACTAAATGATACTGCGCAGATTGGGCTTGAATTGGTGCAAATGATGGAAAACGCAGCAGTCACCCTTGATATAGAATGGCGAGATCTGCTTGGTAAAACATATTTTATGACAATAAGATCTTCATGGGACAGAATCATGTCAAATTTTTTGTCTCTCAAAACGATATAAAAAATCCACAGTACAGGTTCTACTGGGCCACAATTATTGATTATGGCTATTTTACAGAGTTGGCCCTGAAGGAAAACCTATTCTTGGCAACTATATTTAGTGCAATCATCGCGAAACAAGAAGGACAGGGAGTTTGGGAAGCTGAATGGGCCAGGGAAACAGTATTATGCAAGGATGCAAAGTCAATAGGTCAAGCGCTATATGAAGGGAGTAAACCAGCTTCGGATCAAATTTACGACAGTGGTGTACAGTGCGGTGAATGATAGACGAATGTGGACCAAAATAATATTACTCTTCTTTTTAATTTGTTCGTGCTTGGTCACACAGAAAACGGATTGTGACCGGCATATGTGGATATGATCCAATTTGTTTGCTAGAATGTTTATATAAATACATAGTAAGCTCTTTTTCATTTAAGAACTAAAAATTCTGTTAAAACAAGGTATTATATTTTTTATTATTAATTATATATTTTATAAGAATGTAAAATATGAATTGGCCATGAATATTACATCAACGCATGGAAACCAATATAATTGAAACTCAAAGATAAGGAACAATAAAACGTGTAATACAAGAAAGCATTCAATTTTTCATTTAGACCCATCTGAATCTGACATTCATTTCTACAACTCTTTCTGAAAAAATGTATTTCTTAAATATTAGGAAGTAGTAGCAGAAGAGATGTTTATTTCCTGAATCCCCGGAGCGCGGGGGTGTAGAATGCCGCGAGCTGTATACCGACACAATTAGGCCCGAAACATGGATTTGGGAAGGACGAACAACGTAATTTCGTGACTGTATTCCCACAGATGAGATACAAGAATGAACAAATCACCTTATGGACTTTGGTAGACCAAATATTTAAAACAATTACTAATTGTACAAATAAAACATCATATATACATCATTTTTCGATCACGTTGCTTCCATACGCTTTTGCACCGAATTATGAGAGATTCGATTTATGTAAAAACATATGCATTTCCATTTAATAAAACGTGGGACCGTTCCTTGCGGTGGTGCAAGGGGTGCCGCCGCAGACCGATTAATATGTATAAAATTTGGAGTAGCAAGCTGTGGAACTGCAGCACCCCCTATTTCCACTGGATATTATTGATAACATTTAATATAATGTATATTTTTGTCTTGAATTCTTTCTTTATACTTGTACAATATATAATCCTTAAGCTTAATGTCGGTAGCCAATACAGAAATCTTTGCACGGAACTGTGCACCTCACAGTTCCAGCGGCGTGGTGTTTGAGTGTGTGCGCATGCGCACATAGTAGCTGCGCGGGAGAGACAGCACTGGCGCTCGCGCAGTGCCGGATACATGTTTGTTTCCTTTTACACAATTTTAAAACAAAGGCTCAAAATTTTCTGGAGCAGCACCCCCAACTAATATTAGCTACGACCCGCACTGCTAATAATAATCAAAACTTTTTTTAATGGCTAGCAACCTTTCAGTGCCTAAAAGAGAGCCGGCAACTGTTGGCCCGCGGGCCCCCCGATATTCGTTTCCCCTCTTCGGGGGCCCAACCAGTGACACCCACCGTGTTACTAGCACCTACCCTTCACGCAAATCCGATGGGCTGGTGTGTCATGTATGATTCGCATGCAGTAGAAGGACCGTAGGAGATAAAGGCAAGCTATAAATGGGGCTTAGTAGTGGGAGCACCATAAAACTCATGGTGGGGACGCGTAGTTACAGCGGGGAGGATGTTGACCGGCTCGTCATATGGATATCAACCACCATTTTGCTCCTACTTCCTGGCAACCCTGAGATCACACTGAACGCGAAACTGTGCGCGCACTCGTTGTTCGAATTGTTAAAAAGGAAATTTCACCCCGTACAACACCGATTCCTCGTTTCAGCCGTTGAAAATCATTTGCCATCGACCCAGTCGACGGCAAGGAAAGAATTGTCATTTATCGAATTCGCCAGGACCGTTCAATTTATAGGGAGTTTCGTTTAAACCTAAACTCTATGGACACGGTATATTCGCATTACTCAGTGGTTTTGGAATATTGATCGTGCAATGGGACAGATTTGTGCCTCGAGGACGGTTGTCTCTTATCGAAGGGAAAGTACGTTTCTATAGCGATTCGTTAGATACCCCTAGCGAATATCGGCCGTAGGATGAAGTGGGACTGTTATTGTCAGCAAAGCAATTAAGCCCGTGAGGGGAGAGATGGACGATTGGCTCTGTTGATCGTCGTGCAGATTTGCCTTTTGTTCACGTTTGATCGGTAATATACTTGTAGTAATTTTATTCTTTCGAAGATTTCGTTGTTTGAGGATGCTTGCTTAATGCATTAATTAATGGTACTGTTTAAAACCAGAGAAAGAAAAATTGGTGTTTATTTTTTCAGCAAAAAACTAACGTAAACAAAGAATTAATGTTCGTTAGTACTTTCACGCAATTTTTCGTAAATTTCATTCGAATTGCGATCTATTTGTTCCTCTCTGGTAAATTAGTAAATTGGCGTTCTCATTACCCACTTGTTTTCTATGGTTCATAATCATTATCTAAACAGTGTGTTTCCTGGATTCGTAGCGATATCGACGCTTAAAATGATCTTGGAACAGTGAACGATCGGCACGTTGGATACATCAGCCAAGCTTCTAACAACTGGAACGAAACCAGGATGATATTCCTTTTGTCGCATTATGGGGAATAAATCTTCTCGAGGTAATAACTCGTTCAATTATGCTCCGCCACTCCTTTGGCATTAAAAACGATTTCTTTATACATACAGAATACTTAAATACTTAAAAATACATATTTTTCAGCGTGGCTATGGTAACTATGAATTCTGAACAATCGGCTGGTCGCCGAAGACCTGGTGAAAACGGCGATGCTGGGGGAACAGGCGAACGATGTAGAAACGGTGACGATCAATGTAACAATGAGAATGGCGAAGCAGTTGACAATTCGCAGAACGGCCCCACCTATCATATCACTGCCTCGTGTGCCGAAGATACGCCCAATTACCTTGTCTACCAAAAAGTAATTGCATTGTTCATTTCGATCCTAAAGCTGCATCTCTTTCCGGTACAATTGTTTTCCCAGTTCGCTCTCGGCCCGATGTGTTTTATCAACCGAACGAAGTGTCTGCTGCGAGGTGATCTCGTAGCGTCGAGGGGTTAATGTTGTTATTGTCTGTGGCTTCTGTTTCTGTAATTCGGTGTATATATTTCAGATGGAAGCTATCGTGGAGAAAATGTCGGACGAAGCAACAGGTGTTCCAGTGAAAACTGTCAAGAATTTTATGACCAAAACACCTGCTGTATTTACTGGTAATTGTTAAACAAAGGGTACTCGTAGATTTCTATTCTCTGGAACGTGGAGCAATATAATCGTTGACGTTTTACCATTCTTTAGGCACAGATTTGATAGCATGGATGGTGAAAACCATGGCTATAGACGATCAAGGTAAGCAAACAAGAACGTTGTACGTAAACTTAAGCCGTGCTCGAACCTCAACTAAATTTGTACATTTGTTGATTTAACAGAGGCACTTCATTTGGCACATCTCATGTCGTCACACGGATATTTCTTCCCGATCGATGACCACTGCCTTACCGTGAAAAATGACAACACTTTCTACAGGTTTCAAACACCGTACTTCTGGCCGTCGAACTGCTGGGAACCGGAGAACACCGACTATGGTACGAGAATTGGGTTCCATTAAAACGATTCGCAGAGAACGCTCTATTAATATGCTTTAACAGTCAAATAATTCAAGGCAAATATTTCTCGTCGATAACGTTATTGTACCATCGAATTGCGACGATTTTCAGCCGTGTACTTATGCAAACGAACGATGCATAACAAAACTCGGTTAGAACTGGCGGACTACGAGGCGGAGAATTTGGCGAAATTGCAGAAGATGTTTTCGAGAAAGTGGGATATCATTTTCATGCAGGCGGAGGCGCAAAGTAAAGTCGATAAAAAGAGAGACAAGCTGGAAAGAAAGGTGCTGGACAGCCAAGAAAGGGCCTTCTGGGACGTGTACCGACCCATGGTAATAATTTCCATCGCTAAAATTGCCCTATGCGATTGGTATTAATAACTTTTCTTGGCGTATAGTCACCTGCACAGTTGTTAAGAGCAACCTGTAAATTGTAATGCAATTGAGAAGTTCGCGAAGTTATCATTCAGTTTGGTTTCTTCAGCCTGGCTGCGTCAACACTACGGAATTGGATATCAAGAAAGCATGTCGCACTTACAAGCCGCTATCAAGATCAGGGAAGCATATACAACTAGCTAGAGCCAATGCCGATGTACCCACCCGTTCAGAGTCGAGTTCCGTGACCGTCCTGGAAGCACTGAATAAAGAGATCGAACTGCTGAAAGCTAGATTAGATCGATCCAGCACGAAGGTGTCGAAAGTTTCCGAGGCGTAAGTGAATGTTATTTGAAAAGAAAACTTATTAACCCTTTGCACTTGAGATGCAGCACGGACACCTGGAAATGGTCCTCGAGCGCAACGGGTTGACATGCGACACGAGAAACAATTAATTTCTAGTTCAAATTATAGATATACATTTAAGTATCCCTTGCCCTTTCGTTATTTTAGTCTGATCGCTTATTTCGAGCAGTACGTGGAGTACGACCCATTTTTCGTGCAACCCGAGCTCACGAATCCATGGATATCGGACAATCCAGAAATGTGGGAACAAGAAAGACTGGCGTACGTAGAGTTTTTATTTTCCTTCATCTCGCCCCACCTATTTGTACAAGCAATTCTTTTAAATAGGAAAGAAATATCAACGAGGAGGGTAAAAAGATGGGCGTTCAGCCTTCAGGAATTGTTGCAAGATCCCGTTGGCAGGGAACAGTTCGTACGATTTCTGGACAAGGAGTTCAGCGGCGAGAATCTGAAGTAAGTTGGCAACGGCAGTTCGGCGTGTTTACTCCAGTGAAGTAATATGTACAGATTGGACAGAAAACAGAAAAATATCTATCTTTTTTTCCCGTTGACACGCGTAGATTTTGGGAGGCCGTGCAGGAATTGAAAACCTTCCCGCAGAAAGACGTTCGGGAGAGAGTGAACGAGATTTGGTATGAGTATTTGGGCCCGGACGCAGGTTGCCCGATTAACGTCGACTCCAAATCGTATGAGATAACAAAGAGGAATTTACAGAAAGCTGATCGATGGTGTTACGACATAGCAGCGGTACAAATTACAAGCAACAAATTTACGTTAAAGTTAAACAGATTCGTTGCAAAGATATTCAAGTTGAATAGCAAATAAAAGAAGTAAAGAAATATATTATTGAAATGCTTAGAGAGAGGGGGGAAAAAACCAATATCGGTGTAATGAATGCAATAGAAATATAAACGATAACAATGGGGAAAAATGTATTAAGAGAATGTTCCGTGGTATTGAATTTTAGGCACACGTTTATCATCTGATGAAGAGCGATAGTTACTCGAGGTATCTTCGCTCGGAAATGTATAAGGACTTTCTCAATGGCTCGAAGAAAAAGGTCAATATATCATTTATAAATTTATATACTTTGACGTATTAGAACTACGCTGCCTGTAGTGTCTGTAGTCGTTATCATCTTTTCGTCGTCATCGTTCCTTGACGTCGTCGTCATCATGATCATTACCATAATCATCGTTGTCAACGTTGTAGAAATACCTGTAACAGCATTTAGCGACGTCCTCATTATGGTTTTCACTTGATTCTTATTGCTTCCTTTTCGTTTTGTTTCTGGTATTAACAACTCTGTGATAATTCTATATTTCTAGTATTAGTTAATATTTGGAAATTCTATATTTCTATAGCACTTAATATTTGGAAAGACAATATTTTTATATTAATTAATATTTGGAAAGACAATATTTTTATATTAATTAATATTTGAGAATTCCACAGTTTTACATCATTTAATACTTTCCAAGACAAACTACATTATTATACATACACTTATCGGTTTGACAAATTTTAATGTAAGAAAAGTAGGGCACTCTGAAAGTTTCATTCACGATGAACCAATGGATAATTATATTTAAATATATTACTACATAGGTACTTTTATTAAAATTAGTACAATAATTACTATTGTAGGCCTGAATTATTTATTTACCTGGAGTATTGTGGAGTAATTCACAACGGTGAAACATATTAAAAGTGCTGGATTTACGAAGAATGTTTGAAGGTATCGAAGTACCTGGATAATAGTATATCACCCAGTAATATAATTTAATGAAGTTATTCCCTTTTGCGAGTAATCTACTTTTAACAATTATTTTCCATTCAGTCCATGATTGTTTTAATAGAAGTGATTTAATTCAGCTATAATTTCTTCAAAGGATTCTCCTAACCGCAATTGAATTTTTTATTTCTTTCGAAGTAGTGGCCATTCTTCCATTTGAAAATTTCAATAACCGATTATTTGTTAGAAAATTATAATAAACAGAAGGTGAAACTTCTAATAATATCGATTAGTAATTTTCAATTCTCTATCATCATCATCATCTTCATCATCATATTCAACGACTTCCATAAAAAATTGCACACCTTGAATAACTTATACAAAATATTTAACATAAAATGTTGTTACATACAAAAGTTGCGCGGTGTCAAGGTACGCGATATCATGGGGTACATATTTATATTTTTTTTTTTTAGGAACAGGCATTTTGGAAACTCGATGGTCAACTGCGCTCTCTTCAAATGGGGCATAAATTTTTTACTGCTACAACTTGGAAGAATGTTGAATTCTAAGTAAAAAGAAAAAATTGAATCTTTATCCACTCTAAATTCAATAGTTAAGCTCTTTTTTTTTCATCGATAAGAATTACATTCTAAATAAATAAAAAAACACGTAAAGTTTTATTATCAGATTTCTATTAAAACGGTGAAACTTTAGAAATTTTCTCGCATTATCAATTTTCGTGCGACGTATACGTACATATATAATTGTGCAAGTTATTTAAGATCTGCAATTTATGCAGACAAATAATTTATTTACATTTGAAATTATAGTGCCTTAAAAAAATCCTGTAAACAGATTAGACGAGGACAGTCGTTTTCTGGAACTAATTAATTAATTTAAAAAAAAAGCAGAAAAGAACCAAGCATTGCTCGATTTATTAACGAAATTACATCTTCTGTTCAATTATTTCAGACCTCGGTAAAAGGTATTCGTTCTATCGTGTCGTTCAGCGGGCGAAGGGACACGGCCACGCCGTAATCACCACGAAAAGTCGGATTTTTTTTTTCATATTGGCAGCCTTTCGAAATTTCGTATAATACGTTATCGTGTCTCCGACCAGCTCGAAGAAGAGGAACGTCATTCGTTTCGTTTGTTATCTTCGTTTATCCATTCCACGCAGCAAGAAGTAAGTATTAAAACAGCGATAACAAGAATTAATCATTCGTTCCTTGTGTACAAAATAGAGTTAACAAATTTCTTTGAGTACATTTTTTAAAGAAAAGAAAAAAATGGAAAAAATAAATTAAAGTTATCCTCGATTGATTTAAAAGTAAGCCTTGCGAATAATTTGTTGCGAATAGACAAAACATTCGTTAGTACGAGAAGGTAGAAAAAAGAAAAGGAAAAAATAATAAAAATTACGTAGAAATCGTATAGACGAAGATGATTCGGAATTATTTGTTTATTAAAATTAGCCGTGGTTATGGTATTTTGTTTGCCTATAACATTGTTGTGATATACAGGTTGTTTCATTTTATCTTCGATATTTTGTTGCATCGGCGAAACTGAGGAAGATATTGCGATGTATGAACGTCTAAAATGAAACACTCTGTATATATGTATACATACATTTGCTAACACGAATTTCGACGCATGACAAAACGTACGATAACGTAACGGTTAAGCACAGATTAGCGATCATTATACACAATAATAAAGTGTAATAGAACGTGTTCTATTATATACCCATTCTTCCATATCTTTGAAGAAGAACGTTCAATGCGATATTAATCGAGCGTTAAGCGTTAAGCATAAACTCCTACTTTCCGAGGTTCACGCGTAAAACTCTGTAATGCCTTCGATGATGCATACAATTCTACGAGTACATTGTTTGAGATTACTGAGGGAAGAAACAATAGGGATACGGCGCACATACACACATACACACACATACCTATTTTCGTATTGATTATATTTTTCATGTATAGGAAAATAATATGTCCGGTAGAGAGGAAAGAGTGTATATTACACGAGAGATTACTTAACATTTGCAGTCTTGTAATATTTATGAAAACTGTATTCGTAAGCTAGGTTATACAGCACAATAATAATAATAATGTAATGAAAAATGTAATATAGTATGACAAAACAAAGGCGTATGTTTTTATCTAGAGTTAGCAGAATTTAGTAACCCACCATATAGAGAAACATTAATCTTTTACTTTTTTATTTTAATTGAGAGTTTAGGTTCATGAAGGCTCATGAAAGTTTACTGTGGATGGAGCCGTGGAGTATTGGAGAAGTCCGGGGTGACTCCTTTTCACGTTTTTTTTTATTTATACAATTATAATATAAAAAAATTAATCATTAACATTATTTGAGAAAATGTACCAATAAACTTGCCCCTGTAAATGTGAAAGAATGTAAAAAAATATATATATTTAATATCATACGCAATCGTTTTTTGTTACTTAAAATATTTTTCGCAACACATTTCATAATCCCAATAGAATATATAGAAAACAATGGAGGGTGTCCCCCGATACGCTGCCGTTTGATGTAACTACTGAACGGTAAGTGATGGAAGGAAAATGTAATAACACTTTTACTATCATTTTCCGCGTAGAATGTCCCTGTGAAATAAGAAATTTTTACTTTGAATTTTTCAAGGCCATACTTAGATCATTTCGTGCCTTTTAAATTGAATGCTATATTATTGTGTTGGTATTAAGAAATCAAAGAAAAAATAAGCTGAGAATATGTCTTTGAAATGACCTTGAGATAATCTAAAGACGCAATAACCGAAAAGTTTTCAATCAGGCGAGAATCGATGTCGCTGTTACTTTGCCCGTCTTTTACTTTCGATATTCAAATGCCATCCAGCTCCCGAAGCATTACTGCAGCCTATTGCGAAATGAACGAAACGAGAAAGGCAAAACTGGAGAATTGACTTTTGAGCATTTCGAATCGAACGTATAATGTAAAATATTTTGTACACAATATTATACGTAAAGAAATTATACATATACATAGTTCTCTTTATTTTTAGGCAGAACATACATGTGATAATACTTTGTCATTTTTCTCAATCGTTGTTTCCTTCTTTTACAGTTGAATTTCTTTACCTTAAACGTTATATTCACGAACAAATGGTATTCTATTTATTGTGTTTACGACTGTTCAGTTGCATTTGTTTTTCTTTGACACCTTTAACACGGCGGCTTACAAATTTTTGTATCATACAGAAATCCTCTTCGTATAATGAAGATTTAAAGAAAGAAGTAAATAATAAATGTATGTATTGTACGTATGGGATCGACTTTTCGCAAAATATGTTACGCACACACATGCACATTCTCTCTCTCGCACCACACTTATGCTAGGCAATTAATATTAAATCGCTACAGTAAGTTTGTATAAAAATTTAAATAATTTTCTTGCTTTTTTAAATCGGTCGTGTGCACAGAAGTCCAAATTATTTGCTAATTAATGATAATTAATTCGTATGGGATACGATCGTCTACAGCTAATATAAATAAAAAACATTTGAGTATTTGGTATAAATAACTAAAATTTTTCCCATGCACACGTAATTACACGCTCTGCGATCTTCTACCATTTCTTTTTAACTCGTTCTGACGGAAATTATTCCTATCCATATACTGTATGTATACTATGTATATAAGATACACAAAGAGAGTTCAACGATAACGCTTTAAACGCAACGGTATTCATTTGCTTGGCAAATAAATATTACAGTTCGTAATAGCTTAAATGTACGAGAATCCTCTAAATTTGAGCATTACAGTGAAATGTTATTGCGGAGGTGATGTGTGTATCTAATACTAGATTTAATAATTACATTATTTTTAATTTTAATAGTACAGAAAATATTGCACAATAACAGTTTCTTTTTATTCACTTTTTGAATGTGATATTTAATAGCGTAATCTGATTGCCAGCGATGCTTGTATAGTTTGTATTACAAAGGAACTAATCACACCAAGTTCAAGCACCAACAGATTATCGAAAGCCGATAGTAGTATACAGAACAGTACTTTGGTACGTTTGTAAGAAAAACGGAAACATCTAAAAAGGTCTACCCGTAATAGAAAATATTACTTTGTCTCTATTTTTCAATTCCATAGTCATCGGTCGAAATTACGTCTGATTATCGTAATCTTCTAATTACACGTCATTCTTTAATGTGAATCACAATGAAATTTAGAATACTCCTCTCACGATCTATATTCATTACAAGATATGTAATATATTTAATACTATATAATCACTAGCTAACTTGGAGGGCCGCTAAATTTTGATTGCACGTTAATAATTCTGCCTTAAAAGTATTATTATTATTACCGTAACAGTTCGTAGTTTTATTCGCTAATGGAATGCATACAGTGTAACGATTAATATGGCTATAATGTTTAATATTCAAATCGTCGTACAATTGACACGTTATTATCGTTAACCCTTTCGCTTCGCGTACCATCGAAAAATGAAAGTTATTATTCTAAAGCTATGCGTCTAAACCAGTGCTGTCGAAGGTCGGTTGCGAGACGTTTTCGGTTCCCTCACCCTTGACCACGTTGCCATGAAAACGCGCGACGCTGCGGTGGTTTGCGATCTCCATTCGTCGAGGAATCTCGCAAACTACGCGCGACGAATGGTCACTGGCACTGCACATGCGAAATGCGTGCACAAGACATATGGTGGGGGAAGCAAACGCGCGGAGGGGTCTCACCGTTGGACAGCGCCGGTCTAGATACTTACAATTAAATCAGTGCTGCCCAAGGTCGTCTTGCGACCCGTTCCCCCACTCTTGCCCGCGTTTCTCTGGAACTCGCAACGCTACGATGGCTATAATCTCCATTCGTCGAGGGGTCCCGCACGCTACTCGCGACGAATGCAGGTGGCACTGCACATGCGTATTGAGTGCAAAGACAGCACCGACTTCGATACTCATCGATACACGGTTCAATTATCCGAGGTATAACTTATCTAAATAATTGCAACAATGATGCATCGTTGCGGAGAGTTCTTCTATAAATATCTAGCAAACAGTTACAGAGCATCTGTGTAGTAGTGAAGGAGTTAACGTTACTACCTCCTTTGTTCCTATACTTATTCTTGTCTTTTGAGTCCTTATAATTTGATCATTAACTTGGTATAGTACGACTCCGTGTATGCCCGTTTGTTGTCCGCGATAGCGAAAGAAGTTGAAACAATTATTCCGTTACAACGTGCGTGTACATCGTCATCGTGCGATGGCAATAACAATTATATGTATGTATATAATTAATTCAGTTATCCTATCTGATAAATATATCTCCCCTAAGTGAGTTTCAATAAAATCGTGTCGACTTAGTGTTTATATTGAGAAGGGAGGACGAGTAAACGATAATACTAACAGTGTACCAATGGTACATGTCAAAACAGTACGACTAATTTTCGACGTGTCGAAATAAATGAAGAAACAACCAAAACTAGACCAGAGACTGTACTAACGAGAATCGTTTATCTAGATGGCAGTTATAACGCTGATATTACAAGTCTATACATATATAATACTTCGTAATTGTCAAGGTCTTACGGTATTGAATAAAACTAGTGATTACGAAGTGTTATACAACTTGCAGATTCTTCTTGCTGTTCCTATTTATCAGTGGAACGACTGCCCACAGCGCAGTGCCAAGAATAAGTATAATACCAAAGGCTAGGAAGATCGGTTTGTACGTTCCAACTGACTCGTACACGACGCCGCAAATCGGCGGGCCGATCAATTGCAGGACGCCGTTCACGAACAGAGATATACCGTACGACGAGCTGAGCTTCTCTGTGCCAAGCATGTCGGCCAGGATCACAGTTGTGATACCGATGTACATACCCGAGGACAATCCGAACAGGGCGCAGAAGAAGGAAAGCATCATGTAGCTGTTCGCCATTGGCAACAACGCCAACGCTATTCCACTAGTCCCAAGACCACACACGAAATAGTAATACTTCGGCACGAAGTCAATGTCTGACAACGAGGCTCCGCTGATCCTCCCTACCAGGTCGAGGGCAGAGACCACCGACAACAGCAACGCGGAGGAATTCTTGTCGAAGCCCTGAGAAATAGCGTAAGATGGCAACAGGATCATGAAATTCGTGTTGCTGATCGCTGAGGTGGAGTTGGATATGAGTATCACTAGATAGATTGGGTCTCTGAGCACGCTCAGGTCGAAGAACTGTTTGGTCTTGGACAGTGGCTTCTCGGACGGTTCCTCGACGTCCTTCTTGGGATTGGCCACGATCTTCTCCTCCTTCTCTTTGACCTTGTTCTGGCTGTTTAGTTCCGGATTCTCGATTTGGGGCTTACTTAGCGACACGCTGGTCTCACAAATCTCGCTGCCTCTTCGAGACGAGTCAGTGGTCTGATGGCTGGTGGCGCCAGCCTTTTCTTTGTCGTCAACGACGTTTTCTTCCTTCGGTAGGCAGCCTTTGTCCTCGGCTGAGTCCTCGTCTTTGGCTTCTATGCAGTGATCTTCTTTGGAGTCGCACGGGTCGTTTTCGGGACTGCTGTGGTCTTCCTCTTCCTTTAGCCCTTCGTCGCCGCACGTCGTTTCGTTCTCGATGGTTGTGGATGCTGTGTTAGTTAAAGGATTAATAGGACACTGCTGCGACACTAAAAGCTTATTATTGTCTTCTGTTCGTTTAATTACTTATTGACTTCTTCTGCGGGAGGCCCGGCTCGTCTATACTCAGCCCCTCGTTGACGATTCCCCCTTCTATTGGTACTGTGATCATATGCTGTTCGACAGGATGGTACAGCAAACCGCAGACTAAAGTGTTTAACGTGATTGCGCCCATAATTAATACTGCACCTCTGGAACAGTTAATCGGTGTTACTTTGAATTTCTAGGAGAGTGTGTATTGCTAAGTACATTGGATTCACTTTCTTTTCGCAATACAACGATCACTAAAACAGTTTGAATTATACTTCTTAAACACGTTTACATAAATTATGAACAAAATAGTACGGCATAATATTTAATGGTTTTTGCGTTGTTGTTTATTTTCAATTACTCGCGATTCTA
The DNA here is from genome assembly GCA_963969485.1 of Nomada goodeniana. Classification (NCBI taxonomy): domain Eukaryota; kingdom Metazoa; phylum Arthropoda; class Insecta; order Hymenoptera; family Apidae; genus Nomada; species Nomada goodeniana. Next base: position 4,653,718 of record OZ018306.1, on the reverse strand, counting down.
AGATTTGAGAAAAGTTGTTTTATATAACACGGTGTTTCCCCGGCTAAGTAATCGGCCAAGCTACCGACTGCTGGTCACTCAGGCGGGGACGAGGTACCATCGCCTTAACAAAAAAGTTGTAGCTCTAAAAATATAATACGCAAACGTAAATTACCTGTATCCGTAACAGTCGAGTAAATATTGCAGAAATGGTGGCAATACTATGGTTCCAATTGCGCTACCGGAAATGCACAGGCCATTGGCGAAACCTCGAAGTTTCTCGAAGTACGCAGTTACAATATAAACCGTTGGAGGAAACGTTAGCCCAGCGCCAATTCCAACCATTAGGCCATAACTGTATTTATAAAGCACATATTAATTTTTTTTTATATCATTTACGAGGAAAATAATATTGCGAATTAAACTTTTTTCTAATACTACTTTTGCCTATCTACTGAATGGTTTCTAACATTTATTCTCGTCGTACTTTCTTTCTTAAATTATTGTTTGCGTGGCTTTAGATATTCTTTTAGAACAGGATATCCTGATTTTAAAAAATATTGATTTTCTATCAATGTAGTTGAACCATTTTTTTTGCATCACTCTGTATATTCTGAATGTATAGTTAGCTTACCTAACGTATAAATAGGAAACCGAGTTAGCAAAGTAACTCAGCATCATTCCGCTAGATGCAAAGGCACCGCCGACGATGGTCACAGTTTTGTAGGAATACCTTGTTGACAAGAAACTCGATAACGGGCCTACAAAAATATTGCGTACAGTCAACATTTCAAGCCCAACAGGGGTAAAACAAATTTCGTTTGCATTAACCTCCCAAAGACAACAAAGTTGCAATAAATTGTAGAAAATTTGCAATGTTTTAAGCCAGTGTTTCCCAACCTTTTTTGTGCCATGCTCCACCCAAACCTTTCTACAATTCTTATGCCCCCAGTGTAACGTATAGATAGTTTTTAAAATTCAAAAATTGAACTGTTCACCGAAGAAACTTAAACGATAGGTTTTCGAAAGAAATCGGTATTCAATTGTTGAGGAAACGCAGCAATTAAGTTTCAAAACATATATAATGGAGAACTGAAATTGAAGTACGAAATAATTTTAATGAAAGATTTTTCTATATTATTTTAATTTGCAGTAATTATTCATTGCCCCCCTTGACAATCAAATTGCCCCACGTTGAGGAACACTGCTTTGAGCAAAAGTAAACTACATCCAGAACCAATTTGCCTTCTTATCGGTAATAAAAATGTGAATTTCCTTTCTGTCACAATGTTGGTAGCATCAACAAAATTTTTGCCAATTAAAGATATTTCGTCTTGCAACTTACTTTGTCATGAATACTACGCACGTGAATTCTAATTTTCCCCGGATCATCCTATATGTTTACATAAAACTACTTACCTAGGGAGTTGTATAAGAAGTAGCACAAAGCTGGCATCCAAGAGGCGGCCGTGGAGGACGCCTTGAAGACGTGGAGGAACTCGACGAAAAGTACGCCAAAGGATTTCACAGTGCCCGGGATAAGGAAGTTCACCACGAGGGCCGAAGAGAGGACCGCCCACCCCCAACCTCCGTCCGGCGGCACCAATTTCGTCTTTACGCTTTTCACCGTCATGGTGGCGGCCAGAAGGTGGTGAAAGATGCTCGATAAAACTGACCTGCGATTATAGGATACGCGGTAATAGACTGTTGCAAACAGTTATCGCAAGTATAGTTTGACATTGCGTGGTAAAGCGTGTACCACGTAAGATTTTGTTATTACGTGCGTTACAAATTCGGTTACTAAAGAAATGCGATGAATGAATAATTCGGTGATTGATGAACACAAATATATACGTGCACGTATGCGAGAGTAAAATAAACGCTACTCAACCTCGGAATTTGCAAATAAACAAAATTTTCAACGCTCCGGTATTTGGAGCAAGGCTGCAAGTATAAAGTGAACGTATAGTAATAATACGATAGCTAAGTTTCTCTTAGAAAACAAAACACATCGCATTATTTATTTGTTCATACGTATCACGTACGTGCGTCTGCCAGATAACGTTTTGCTTTCTCGATAAAATATTTCCTTCCAATAAAAAGTCCTGCGCTTCCTTCGATATCAACAGGTGCATCGAACTACTACGCAAGCTAATAACCAACCCAGCGTATAAGGTAAGTAGAAAGAAATATGGGACAAGTTCCGCGCATAGGTATAGTCGTATTTCCGTGATATTAAAATTGAAAAAAATTAATTAAATCAGGAGGAGCTGGTAGTAACGATCGGAACAAGAACTGGATGCTGGAGTTGACTCATTTTTTTATTAATATTAAGCAGCATAAATCCTTCGGCCGTGCGTATTTCACGAAGCTTGAACGACTACATTTTATGAATCACAAAGAACGTCGGAATATATACACAAAGGAGAAAAAAAGGATAACACGCAACGTCATCCACATGCTCGAATCCACGTCATATTAGAAAAAAAGTAATAATAATATGTGAAAACATTGGAGTCCTCTGCGATGTTTAAAAATCGTATTGGGCTACTGTTAGGCCGATATCACAAATAGCTAAATTATAAATGATGATTATATTCTACTAAACAATTAACAGCTGAAGACATAATAAGCGACACCGATCGAAAAAAACATGTGTCGCTGTGGTACACCCTGTATAGAAAACCTTAAAACAGTAGTATACTGTAGTATACAGTAGTATTGCGTTTCATTTAATTTCCCAGGCCAACAGAGGAGAAAAAACTCGTTTTGAATAAAGCTCGCCATTTACCGAGATTTCGCGGAATCGTAAATGCGGTAATTTTAACTCATTAAAGAAAAAAGATAGGTGACAAATGATACCATAATTGTACAAGGTACATAATTGAATAGCAGGATCACGAGACCGTAACGGCTGCACCGTGGCGCACGCAAAATTAAACGGTAGAAAGGCAGGGAGCTGCCATACCGACGGCGAATCTTCATAATATCGCAGTTTATCTTTCGCAAATCACGCGGAGTTATATTCCGACGAAACTGTTTCCAGGTATTTCTCTATTCCCGGGCAAACAATTCCATGTAACAAATATGTCAATTATCCGATACGTGTTTAACATAAATTATCATTAACATTTCCGTACGATTTCCGACGTTCCGCGGAGGAATTAAAATTAGTTGCCAGCGTGCATTAACGTTGAATCTGCCAATGCATTGTATATCATGGGCGCGACGCACAGTGGTCTGGAAAGCGGTATTTCGTCGGCAAAATTCGAAGCATCTCCTTCCCAACTTCCAGAAGACGAAAATTTACTTTTTCGCACAGTTCGATTAAATGCGTGGCCGGTAACACGTTTCGCAGGATTATTTTATGTAATGAAAAAAGAAACGTATGCACGTTGTAACCCATTAGCTCGTATCTTGTAAATCAATGATTTGCAGCGCAAGCGTTCATAAATTATTTATTGGATAAGGGAATAAACGATTGATTAAAGCGTGGCTGTAATTGTTGAACATCTTCAATTGTTTCCTATCGTTCGAAAGATAATACAGAGGTAAACAGTTTACATGTTTTTTTTTTACCACAATATGTATACGCGTATGTACAACGCGTTTAACAAATTTTCGTCGCGTTTATATCACGTTCATGCCGCGTTCTTCGCGCGTTTGCGAAACATTTTCGAGGCAGGAAAGTTTTCCTATAAACATTGCTACGACCGAAGTATTTGTGGAATTTAACAATTCGTCATACTCGGAACTGTTTTCACAAAATCAATCAACAAGTTGCATTGCACGCGAGGAGTAATCTGATCCGAACATAATATTGTATTGGGGAACAAAGGAGTACATATCTGTATACCGAATGTAACTGACTTAAAGAAATAAAAAAATTCGGTACAGTGCAGCATGATAAAGAATAAAAATTGCGGATGCAATTGGCAGTATTTTTTATAAACAATATCTTCAATGCCTTCCGTTCTCGTACTCTTGTCGGTATAATTAATTATTCTCAATCGAACCTACAGTCCGTAAATTATGAAGATTGTACTAATTAAAGAAAGTGCATTTCCAAACGTCAGCATGGAAGTCATTAATGTAACAAATGATTGACGATTGCGGCATTACGTTACAATAACAATAGCTAACGCTATGCATATGTAGTTGCATAAGAAGTGTTTTCCATATATCGCCTTCCATAAAATATAATGGTAGGTACCTAATTATTAAATAAAATTCAAAGAAGAACTCGTCTTTATCTCCGGCTATTCTCTGTATATCATCTTCCGATTAAAATATAATGCTCTATCTCATACTGTCGAACGAAAAAATAATACCATCATTTTCTATCATATTATCGTGATACAGTAATGCAAAGAAGGAGAAAAACATTACACACGAAAATAAACATTTTTGTCCATAAACATCATAATAACAATAACATTCAATAATAATAATAATAATATAATAATAATATAATAATAATAATAATAATAAGTCTATACAATAAGTACATAAACATATTAATTACAAATACGTATACGATAATAAGAGCAGCTATTAGACGAGACCACAAAGTCACCGGCAAACTATGTTAAACAATAACATCTTTCGCGGATCGATAACCTAAGTCGGCATAATAATTAACGACAGGTCGTAATTACAACCGTGTCTCTTTCAACCATTACTCCAGAAAGATCAATCCGTGACACCGCATACGCAATGAATCTAACGCACCTGCCTGCACGGAATAAATGCACTTTTCATTAGAATCGTCGTTCAATGAAACCGCAAGGTAAACGTGCTCCGGTTACCATTCACGATTAAGTGAAGTAAACATGAATGTAACGATTTACGTGCGACGAACGCGCAACGATCTAATAAAAATAGATGAACTCCTGCAGCCGACATGGATTTATTCCTGCCTGATTTGAATAACGATGCACAGTTGCAAATACGACGGCGTCTTTAATGGACGTTTCAACTCGCGCGAGTGGCCAATGTGAATTTTATTTAAAATCGAAAATGCGAGCCGATCGAGTAGGGTGGCGGGTAGGAAAGATGGCGGCCGCTGGGGGCGCCACTCTGCGTCTGCCGCGACGCCATTCAAATAATCTACGCAAGACTTTAATTACCACGAAGCAATTGGCACTTCGCTAAACGTACTTGAACGTGTTTAAAATCGCGCGTGAATCGGTCAGGCACCAAGAACTTCTAATAGACGACTTTTAAACGTTTGCATTTTTGTCCCATCATTCTGCTGAATGAAAATCTCGTCGCTGGGCAGAGCGAAGCGAAGAAAAAACAAGGAAACTATGAATTATACCCCGGTTATTACGTGGCGCATAATTGGCGTCGTTCAATTGCTTATAATTTCTGTATGACTAATTGCATGCAGCAAATCTAAATGATGGTTCGTACTTCTTATTCGTAAAAGAAATATCCCCCGCTCTGTCACAGATTCAATATTATCTTAACGGTTTTTATAGCCGATGCATGTCTTTGCACAGGCAACGCTGAGGTGATCATTTCCATAAGACAAAGCTTCTTATTGTTAGTAGGATCGCACGGCACCTGGTGTTAAAGCTAATTAGTAGTCGAAGCAGATGAACGAGTTTAATTGGATCTCGTAATGGATTTTGAAATACAGTCATTTTCTATTTAGTCACGATTGTCCCAGTTACTTTTGCTTTCGCAAAAATTGAATTTCGCACGGCAAGATAATTCCACGGTGTACTCGTAATCGTACCGACGAATGTGCGAATCGTGGATTTCCAAAATTGCGACCCTCCACAAACCATTTTTTGCGAAATACTGTGTACCAAAAATCTCGCCGTACATAACCTCTGGCCGGTCGTAAACGCATTTCAAGTACAATCAATCGCGAATCTCATCTCGCGCGTTCCACGAGCCCAGTAACGTTGAAATATCGTTCTTCAATTTGCCGACGATCGGAAAGCGGGTCTCCGGGGGCACAGCCGCGACAAATGATGTACGACAGCACAAACTGTCCGCCGAGAGCCGGAGCGGCATTCAGTTGTTTGCCCGGCTGGGCAGGTTGTTGAAACGTTTGAACAAAAGGTCGCGCGTAACGTTAGAGGAGGAAACGGTACAAGTTGGCGGCACTGCCTCGGGGCGATCCGTCGATTCGAAATTGTCGACGTTGAGCGAGGCCGGTACAGTACACCAAGAATGCGAAGAACTTCTGAAATTATCTGCACCTCTTATGGCTCTCCCCGCGAGAACAAGTCCTGCAGGTTACTTGCCACGATATTCCTCAATACGGATATCTATAAATAGCGTCTTCACCGACTTCGTTTCGGTAAAAATTCAAGATCTTAAACTCGCGAACTGTCCGCTATCGCGTTTTTCGCCTGCGACTGGGAAAGAAACACTGGGGGGGGGGTCCATGTATGCACGGTTCGGATGGAACAGCGGTGGGGGGGCTGAAGGGGAGAAAAGGCACGTCTAACAGTAATCTCGACAGATGAACATTCCCCCCCTTGGACGTTTTCGTTTTCGATGGTCGAGATTTCAGAGAGGATCGATTGTCGCGGTCAATCGTGACCGTTCGAATAGTACTGCCGTTATGCCTGCTTTTTTTTGTTCTCTTCAACCCTTATCCGGCGTTAGCGCTTCTTGCATTATGACTTACCGTTAGTTCGTTGTTTTTCGGGGATTCACGTGATAGTATCCGTTGCAATGTCGCGTGAGAGGCGGCGTACTGGACGACAACGGTCTTAGTCCATGCGGCACAGGATTTTAGGATCCACGTTGGGCAGTTTGGTTTGAACTAAATGTGAAAAATGGAACCGGGGGATATAGTGCGGGAAAGAGTTTGGCACGGAGCGATAAGGGAACGGTATAGATAGGGATATGACAATATGGAATATTTTTCAGCGATACCATCGACAATAACGGTAAACGGTCAAAATATTTCTATTAAAAATGACATCACGCGGCGTGGGGCCTGATGCAGTAACTTTCGTTTTCTACATAATACATGCAGTGTGAATGTAGGTAGGCGTCATTGTATTGAAAAGTAGTTATATGTAATAATAGTTTCCGCGGGAAACGATAAGGGTGACATTGCAATACAGAAGGCTGGCTACTAATGGCCAAAAATTGTGCGGCGAAGGATAAATATTTATCGTTTAGGTTTAGGCATTAGTTAAGGAATGGAGATAATTAGAAAAAAGATAAATATGGCAGTAAAACGGCACATGACTGTAGCCAGCCAGAATGACATTTAAAGTTGAAATGTACTTTCAGGAGGTACAGAACGATAACGAATGGTGCAAAACGAAAACAGTAGCAAATAAACAAAAAGTGTTTTTTTTTCGAACGGAGTGGCACCGAACTGCGAAGCTACATTGGAATAAAAAGAAAAGGAGAAAAATGGCACCAAGGGAACATCGCTGCGTGGTAACACGGGCCAAGGGTGAAACAATAATATCACGCGCATACGTACGTTTTAAAAATCGTGGCATCGGCTAACTGGGGAATATTTCACGCGCAACTTATTAGTCACACCCTGTTTATCGTCGTGACCATCCAATAAGTTAGGTGAGCTAACGATTTGCATTAAAATTTTTCCTCGTGTAAAGATCATTTTTCTCCTGCGGACGCGACACGCTGGTGCCACGGCGCGGGACGAGATGCGTCATCAGAATTTCTATCCTCGCGAATCGTTAACGTTATTACACTTTGTTTGCCCTGACGAATTTACATTAAACCGCACGCACAGGTGAGCGTAATAGCCGTATCGCGGGGATCGTATACACACGATTCGCGGAAGGTTATTTTTAGCGTGCAGGATCTTTCGATCCGTTGTTTATAAAAGTAATTTAATCGACGCCGACTATCTTCGGCGTTCCTTACCGATCCTCCGCAAGGTTTTCGAATAGCCGGCAAATCATAGAGTCATTAAATGCAGAGTTCCTTGAAAGTTCGTGCCTAACGCGCATGCGTATCGATAGGGCAAGGGCGGGGAGGGGGTAAGATCGGGGAACGCGGGGCAGGACGGGACTTTCATTTATTTCACGCGACTATACGCGCATGTTATAAAAAAACAAAAGGAAACGATTGAATCGTGCATCGGATGTTTGTCGCCAATAGTTGCAATTAGTTTATTGCTTTCTTGCGCGATTTCTCACGATTTCTCAAGCTTTTTGTTTATATGCTTGCGAATATCGATCCTAAATAAATGGCTGATATTGTCATCGAGTTAATCTCGGTGCAACGTTTTGCGGCGAGATGCATTCGAGGCGTCCACCAGTTTACAAAATAAAATGATTCGACCGTGTAGAAGAGCGGCAGGGGGACAATTGTAACAAAAGAAATGGGTTACGGTAAAGCGGCAGACGTTGAAGATTAATTTGAGAGCCCTCGAAACGGCAAAAACTATTGAGCGTCGAATTGCGTCGTTTCGAAGATCGCGAACATCACTTTCCCGGAAAAATAATGCCATCTAAGGATCATATTACAGCGGTTCACCGTCGTATTTTCTTCTCCTTTTTCATTAATACGAGACTCGTATTACATAAATTTGTTTACGTCAGGTTTTTCCTATTGCCACTTTAGGAAAACAATTAATTGTCGCTTTCATATCAAATTCCTATACACAAGATGTTTTTTTTCCAATTGAACATTTAAATTCTTCCCGCCATTGTTAAAGATATACAAAATAGCCGAAGATGGATTATGAGCTTAAAATTTCTGCCTTTCCTTTCGTATCTGCCATATGGAATGGAAAATTATTATGTGGTAAAAAATTGATATGCCAGAGTGCAAATTCACGGTGGACATATATATGCATACATATACGTGCGCGCGCGCGCGTGTATGACAAAAAAAATATGTATATATATATATATATATATATATATACATAACCACCACAGTGGTTTAATTGTTTGAAGAATACTGCAGACGCGTTCAGATTCACTCGTCCGATTATTTCGAACAATTTAAATAACCGTATTCTTTCTCTTTGTAATTCCAGTCCTTGATAGTCACGTGCCGACGCTGCCGCGTTCGCATCACGCAGCACAGCACGGCTTTTCTAATTAACTACTCGAGATCGATATAAATTTGTATCGTTTCACGTGCGCCCATCGGCAGTTGTATCAACGTGCGATTCGTAGCACCCGATAATAACGCCATTTCGATATTTCGATCGAACAACACGTGAAACAGCCGATACGAAAGCCGTGAGCCAAACGTGCGGATCGAAAATCGTAACCTCATTAAACGGTTCCAATTCGCAGATCCCTAATCCGTCGTTTCGACCTCGCGAAACGGGCCAATATTTACATATCCGCAGAAACTCGGCGAAAACCAGAAAATCAACATTTCTCGCATTTCGCGTACAACGTTTCATGTTTTACATAAGTTTCACGCGAATAATTGTGACGCTGGATCAGCTTGTACCGTACGCCGGTGCGTGCAACGCGATAAAAATTGTACCAAAACGGTGGGAAAAATGTGTCGGAGCAAATGTGTATGCGTGTACACCCGGGTCGGTGTATCTCAAGAAATCGGTGAAAACAAAGAACGAGAGAAAGAGGGACAAATCTCGTGCCTATACAAGCGTGGATCGGTACGTGTCATATGGACGAATCGAAATGTAAATAAAATGAAGAAAAAAAAATAATAATATTAATTTGAAGAGTGCCGATTTCGAGAAGACACCGACCGAATAATGGCCGCAGCCGAAAGTTAAACGTGCACTGACCTGTAGAGGTTCCCCGACCTGTGCAAACGGTGGTCGGTCCACGATCCTCTGTGACACTAGTTTCTGGTTTAGGCAGAGAAGGGCAGCCGGCCGGAGGAATCTTCATGGGACGTTCACTATCATCGTGAGTCTTGAACTAGACTGTGCACAGGCACCGGAGAACTCGTTCCTTTCCCTCTTCCTTTTCTTTCAGTCCAGCTCAAGCTGGTGGCGGAGGGACACCCGAAGGTTGCCCTCGGCTTTAACGAAACCAAAATGGTTAGCATATCGCGGCATCATAAATCGACTCGTCTTCGTTCGTGTGCAACAGGCTTTCTCGACCGTCCGAACTATAATAGATCGCCACCGTCCGGTGTCCTCCGTTTGAATGCCGATCGGCAAACCGTTGGTATCGATCAAGCACACGCAATATCGATTGCCAGCGACCGTTACAACAAAGAGCACGCACGCAATATCCTTCGTTCGATTCAAATTTTTCCATCGAATCCGCCGACGGTGTTATTGTACGCGACCGTTTAAAAGGAAAAGGAGTATAGAAATGACGGTTGCATAGGTTTATACGTATGTACGTTTATATAATACGTACAGCCTGGGTGGTGAACAGGCGAACGTTTCTCTTTTTCTCGTCGGGCCGGATGACCGTCTATCGTTCGATTTATTTCAATCGAAAGTACGCAAGGAAAGGACAAATATGATTATTTGGGCATTAGAGTGACGGACAGGCGGTACTCATACACGTAGAACGGTGTAGGGGCCTTATATAAATAGATATTCGACTAACATAAATTCTGTACATTTATTTTACGCGGGACCAGGGAGACACGGCGGTACACGGTAATTTTTATAGAAATCGGCCGCGTTTTCGTTACGTCACAAGTCGCTAGCTAATGGCGTCGCGACGCTGCGCCATAAATATGCGCGCGGTACTCGTATCGCGCGCATACGTGCGATTCGCATTTATCGCGCGATTATTCGGTAAACGGGCGTCTGCGCACTCGCTGCCATTTTGTTTAATCTTGTATCCGGGAAAATAATACGGCGATTATTACGTGCGTAAATATCGATCTGTATCTGCGTGTCCTGGGCATGTTGCGGTTTCATTTGCGAAAGATACAGCAGGTAAGTTCACGTTGGCGGCTAGATGCACTTGATCGTGCACGGCCAGCGGCGCAGCCCATGCGAAAATACACGAACACGGGTAAAAGCTATGGGGTGGGAGATCCCTCCTTCCAGGCCCTGTACACACCACCGGTTCTCGCCTTTATTCGTACCAACACTTAAGAGTCAGGCTTGACCACCATGCGTTATATATAGTCAATATATTATTTCCAGTGGGCCAAGATATCGGATCGGAATCTTCTCCGTTCCCCTATCCTGTGTACAGTTGTGGTTGCTTTTGTGCCGTCTTCTTTTTATTCAGGTGCATACAGTGGCGAGTATATGAACTGGAAATTGTACAAACAACTTAATATCGACATACAACAAAATGTGGACACATTCGCGAAAAGGACTTAATATATTTTGGCCAATTCCTTATTTCTTGATTGTTAATGGATTAACTACAACGTGCGACAGATTTTTTGGATGGGTATAAATTTATCAAAAATTTGTTTTCGTTTAATCTTTTTTTTTTTCATCATTCCACAATCATTTTTGTACTTTATATGTATATATATAATATATATAAATATAAAGCTAAATTCTGCAGTTTCTTTTTCGCTATTTCTATGATCGCCACTGTACGTTCATTCGTTCGATCCGCTTTGCTCGCCTCGTCTCCTTCTCGCCGCCGGTGCCGTTTCTCCTTTTTTTTGTTCCTTCTTCGCGGTCCCTCGGCTTCTTCTTTGCCTCCTCCTTAATCGTTATCCTGCAGGTTACTTATCACTTTTTATTTGAAAATGCGCGCTGCTATTTTTAACCCGGGCATTCTTCTTCCTCGCGGTCTTATTTCTTTCCGGCTCGTCTTTCTCCATACCGAGAAGTCCGGCGCCTCTCTTCCCTCTCTCCGCCCTCAGGTAGATAAAAATACGACCCTCCACGAGTACTATTATGTGCAAATATTCCCCTTTTCTTCGCGCGGCCTATTACTTTTGCAGTAACGAAGCCACGAAAATTTTATTTCTAGTTTCCTTTTTGTCTAGGCTTTTTTTTTAGATTCACTTTTTTCGGCATATATACTTCAGATTTGTTTAATATTGTACATTGTGGAAATATATTTGTACATTTAATTATACGCAACGATCCATGTCCATTCTCTTTCTTTCCTTTTTTTTTCTAATTTTTATAACATTTCTTTCGTTGCCCGGCCGCCCTGCGGGCGTGCACCGACGCTGCGGGAAACCGTTTAACGCGCAGGCGCACAGATGTTGTTTTCAACCAAAATATTCCTTGCAGAATCAACGTTACGCGCGGCCGTACAATAAAACGCGGTGTCCGATGTAAAATAAATACGAGAGAACGTTGTTCATTCATTAAGCGATATTTATAGAAGTGGCGCGGGATAGGACGGGAGAATTATAATAACGGTTGTATTTATTGGCGAGGCTAGAGTAGCTGGAAGTAATTGAGCGGATTCAATATTAGCCTGGTCTGGTTAAGAATAGCCACGATGGGAATCCCGTTTGACCACCTTGCGTGCCAGTTGCTTACTGACTAAATTAGGGTGAACGTTCGGTTGTGTAATTTTGATCGTTGTTAGCACTATTTTAACAATGACAGCACTAATCTCCTCGATTTTATCGTTTTCATAGTTATTTCGTATGTAGTAGGGCCCAATAAAAGAATAAAATTGCAATCATTGCGTCCCCCAGTTAGGGGCACATGAGAACGTTCAAGATTCATCTACTTTTACGTTTCTCCTGCACTGTTACCTTTGGTAGATTAAATTCGTAAATACGCGTTGTTAATTTTTGCAAATGTATTGACGTTGTTGTGGAAAACAAGCAGGCGAAAATGTTTTATCGCCAACGTTTTGCAATCTATTTTTTATGATGTCAAAGAAATATATGGGTTTTAATCGTAATTTACTTATTTGCTGTTCAATTTGCATTGGGCAGATAAGATATTATCAGCGACATTATTTAAATGAAATTGATAAAGTTCAATTTCCTATTGCTGATTATAATAAATAATTGGCATGTTCAACGAAAATATTTCAATATTCATGGTATAACTGTTATGTAAAACAATCAATAAACTGTAATTATTGTTTAACATTGATAACCCATTGATAACATAACATTACACTCGACGTTTTCTTTGTAATTACTTAATTTATCCAGTACTGTTGAAAAAAATTCGTTGTACATACTTACAATACATAAGTATAGTTTCATCGAATAACAGTCCTGCAAACACGTAAAAATCATATTCATTGTATTATCTAAGCATTAGAATTTTGTTAAATGTACAAGATAATTAGAAATTTATTATAATTTGTCATTGGCCTCGGCTTCCCATTGAGTGAATGTGTGTGTGTGTAAATATATATGCACATGCGTATATACAAATAAATATCTTATATAATATTACGATTCGTTGTAAATCGATATATAAATTCGTTACACGTATATTTGGATATAATGTCTCACAATACTATCAAATATATTACGCATTTAATATAAAGCTTGCGTCGTTGCCGGCGCGTTTTTAATAAAAATATAAGAGCAGTTAATATTATTTCTTACACGGTTTATGTTATACAATAACCCTTCGACTCTGTTGTTAGGCTAAACATTTTTATAAATAGTACCGCATTAGTTCAGCAATCGAGTATGAAATACAGTGAATTCCGCTTAATTGGGACGCCGTTTATTTGCGACAGATGCTGAGGAACGGAAACAAAAACTACTGGTTTTGCCTGCCTCTTAAAATTCGCTTTTTTGGGCACCCGCTTAATTGAGACAAACTAGTCCGGTCCCAATTTGCCCCAATTAACCGGGATCCACTGTATATTGTATTAGGCGCGTTTAAAATTTTAACATTCGTCAGATTCGTATAAAATAACGCAAATGTTTTCTACAACATTTCATCAACAATACCTTCGTTCTTTATTTCGAATTTCTCAACCATGTTTGTCATCCTGCTCCTAATTTAATCATCTTCCGCATCAGTCGAACGGAGTAAAAAGTATTTGTCGTTTATAGAACACACTGACCGTTACAACATACAACATTTCTTCTTGTTTTTCTTATAGTTTAGTTCTAGCGGGGGCCTCTCCGACAACTGAAACTTTCTAACGATTCTCACCAGCTCGTGAAAGGCTTGGTCGACGTTCATTCTTAACTTCGCGCTACACTCGATGTACGGAATTTTTAATCGACGCGCCCTGTTCTGTGCCTCCTCGACTTGTACCTGAAGCGAACAATTATTATACAGTGTCAACCATCATTGAATTATTCTGCCCTCCCAAAACGTAACAGAATTCATACTTCGCTGTCAATTCCGTCCGTTCTGTTTTACTTACGGCCCTGTGGTAATCCAAGTCGGCTTTGTTTCCAACCATGAGCATAGGGAACTCCTCCCGATCCTTCACTCTGAGTATCTGCCTGTGGAACTTCAGTATCTCGTCGAAGGACGAAAGGTCTGTTATAGAGAATACAAGGAGAAATCCTTCGCCACTTCTCATGTATTGCTCCCGCATTGCGCTGAATTCCTCTTGACCCGCTGTGTCCAATACTAAAAGAAATCGTGCAAACATTAGTAATGTTCAGCAGTTAAGCTCCGCTACTTTAAACGAATCTAAACTGATCGCTCTAATCGACTTGTGCGAAGCATTCATTCTATTACCGAGCTAACAAAGGAATTGTATTAAATATAGTCTTACAATGACAAACCGGTGGTTGGTTATGGAACTGCATGAAAATTAACGTGAAACATAATAAGTTACAAGGTGTTATCATATACTTGTATAAAGGGATGCCAAAGGATAATCAATTTCTGATAGAAAGATCCCATTTGTTTACTCACTGTCGAGCTTCGCAGGCACATCGTCGATGACGCACTGTTTGGTGTACGAGTCCTCTATAGTTGGATCGTAATCCGTTACGAAGTAACTCTGAAGAAAATATACGGATATTAGTAACTACGAGACGATGAATATATTGCGAAACCAGGGACGAAAATAATTTTAGAAAATAAAGAACATAAAAAAGAAGAAATTCGATGATATACGAAGTAGAAAGAACGAAATTTATCGTCAACTTTGCCAAGCAAAACAATCGCAATTTTGACCGGACTATACTATCTATACTATACTATCGACAGTACTATCCCTGGATCGCATGACATAATCAGTAATAAAAGCGCACTGGCTCTCCTTTAATGTTCAGTGCAAGCTCGATTTCGCTAGAAGAAACATAATACTCTGATTCGAAATATATCTTCGAAGAAGTTTCAATATATTTATCATAAAACGAAAGAGAAAAAACGAAATTTCAATTCCCCTGGGTAAACGTATTTCCTTATACGAACCGATCGTAAAACGGACGTAGGTGTACGCATGCATATAAAAACGGGACCGCCGATTGACTAATCTCTGCCGTGTACACGGATGTACACGCGTGTAAACACGTGCACCAATGTACGCACACACAGGATACGCGCGACGGCCGTACACCCACACGCGCGGGCTGGCTACACCTATTGGCCATAAAAAGTACTCACTTGAATGAACTGTATCGTGATCGCCGATTTTCCTACACCGCCAGCGCCCACAACGACGAGCTTGTATGTCTGAGCGTAGCTCTGTTTGTCACTGGGTTTCGACATATTTTTTTTCTTTTTAAGTCGTACACGTTTCAATGGTGAGTTTTTGGCGAATTCTCATGGGTGAGAAGGAGTGGAGGGTGGGAGGTAGGGGTAAAAGAAAAAAAGTCAGCGACACATATCGGGAACTGCACGGCGAAACGTAGAGGAATAGAGAATCGAAGCACCCGTTCACATGTAGGCAAACTTATTTTATAATTGTTCGCCAAGGCGAGATTCCTGGTATTGACTCCACAAATGGTACGGTCGACAATTCACCCGCGACTAAACATCCTATGTCCTTTGTAAACGCGAGCTTACTAATAAACCGTAGTAACGAACGGGACCAGAGAGAGATGATAGAAGAAGTATCCCCCCACCCTCACTCCACCTACATACGTAGCGCGTGGATGCATAGAATACTGGGAATTCGAAGGGCGGTCGGGGAGCCATTTTGGTTTCTCCCCCACTCTGTGGTTGCGTTGCCAGGGAAACGCGCGACGCTGCGACGGGCCAGGATCTCCTTTCGTGAGATGTCGCGCACACTGCCGCGGGATGAGGGTTAGTGGCGCTGTGATGAGTGCGTGCGCATGAAGTTCGAGCAGTGGGAAAAAGCGAGCGCGCGAGACGTCACTGACAATGAGTGCGATACTGCGCGAGCGCGTGCGCAGAAGAGCAGTATTCTATTTCAATTGATTGCGCAGTTGCTATTACTCTACCGCCCCCTTCGCGCATATTCCTTGCTGGCGCGACTTTATAAAGCAATTTTATGAAAATAAATGAAATGAAATTAACGCCATTGTTGCATTCAATTTCATACGTACCCTTCGTCGATATATATAGGAATAATTCTGACGTCAAACAAATTATTACAATTATTATTATTATTATTATTATTCAAATAATTTACATAACGAAAACGTCCTATAGTCTAGGACCTATACTATGCGAATTATAAAGGAGGACCGCCAACGCTTGGTTCGAACCAAGCGCTATCGAATACAATCGATTCGCCAATCGAACGAAAGATTACAAAAACAAAACACCGACGACAGGAGTAAATCATTGATATGTATCGATCAAGGGTTAGAATCTGCTTTATTACTGAACTCTTTGAGATAGCATCGCCGTTGGAACTATGCAGTTTCTAGACATATTAGGGCTCTTATTTTTCTCGCAATAAATCGAACAGTAAACTGTAAAACCGAACGAAACAAAATCTCCGATTGTGACATCACGCCGTTCAACATCGTATTGCTTTTTCTTTCATTTTATCGATTCACTTTATTCGCTCCGTCAATCGTAATCATTGGTACCATAATTATCTTTTCCTCGACATTGTCGTGTATTACGATAGAAGTGCGGAGGTACAAAAGGCACAGGGCTTCGTTCTCGAAGATAAGCGCATTTCGTATAAAATATTATATTGGGATCGTGTGTTATCGTCGAGCGTTGCTGCGTTCGATACACAATAAGGCGGTACATATGACGCGGTGGCTATTACTATTACTACTACATATAAATTAAAAAAAAGAAAACTTGTACTACGAGGAAAGAAGGGCATTTTTCCATGTGGGAATACCGATTCCTCTTTTTGTAATCGATTATCGCGCCCTAAGATGATCCTCGAGCGGCAAACAGTACGATTTTGCTACCACAGAACCTGGAAAGTTGTGCGCGCGTTGGGAACGATATATCGAAGCGCGCAACTTGATGCAAAGCGGCGTTCATCCTAAACCCATTGCCGTTTTCATTTCGAGAAAATAAAAATTGTACAAATAAATACAGAGAAAATGTTCCAATTAATCTGGGCTAACTGAATTCGAAATTAATTAGTAATTAGAAATTAAATAAATTATAACATCTAGATAACGCGCAATGGAACTTGAACTGGAATCAAATCATACGCATCGATATTATTAAACACAAATTCTTTACACTCCCGAAATTGCTCTATACAATGTTTTAATATATGTATATATAATCATATTTAATTATATTAACTTGTGTCTTTAATCTTAAATACAAAGGTATACAAATGTCTGCATAAACAAAATACTTATCATATACTTGTAAAGCAAGGTATTTTAATTAATATAAGAGGGGCAATTATCCATGAGAAACTGCATATAGAGCAATTTTATATCGTCTTAACATTTTCAATTGTTACCGTTACGACCGTCAATTTGAAATGGAAACAATGCTAAGTTCTCACAGAGTATTCAGTATAATAGTGAAATATGAAACAAAAAAGGTAAACCGTTCCTCGTTAAAAAATTAACACATGCATAAAAATCAGACATTTTTCTTTTTCTAATTCACAATTGTTTCACAAAGCTTTTCATTATAGTACACGGTAAAGTTTGCGTAGTATGTACAATTATTGTTATCATTCTCTCCTCCTCCTCCTTCTCATTTTTTTTTGTTTCGTTTCTCTTTCTTTACATAACACATAATTATTATTTGGTTATTACAGAAATCGGTAAATATAATTTCTGTTCCAGTGATTCCACGCGATTTCGAACCGCGACGTACATTCTTACATATATGTATTTTGAAACGATGAGAAATTACTCGCCATTGATTTTTTCCGTTAAAAAAAAATTTACAGCCTTCGCGACATTTAAAAAGATCGCACTGGAACATCGGGAATTGCACGTTCTCTTAATGACTTTTTTTTCCTTTTTTCCCGTTTTCTTAGAAATATATTTGCGTGTGTATCCTTTGTATTGCGAATTTCTCGTTTCTTTTCTCCTTTAACGGATCTCTTTACTTTCATTCTGCTGCATGGTGTGTCACGTATAGAAATAAATTTCGGATAGAAAAATTCACAACATACTCGAATCGTGTTTACCTTTTTCACTAGAAGTATACATATATATGCAACGTAACACCTTATCAGACAAACGATGTCTTTTTTTAGGTTTTTTCTTTTTAAAGTTTAATTAAGGCCCCGTTTATATTCGGTTCAACTACCTTTATATACCGCGCGCGAGCGCGCGCGCGCATTAAAAGAAACTAAAAAATTAATATACCATTATTATATTTAATTGATGGTATCTGTACACTTGAATAAATTATTTTATAATTCGTAAACAAAATATTATTATATCAAAAAGCACTCGAAATATTACAGCGTCACTGTCTCTCGCGTTGGTAAAAATTATACACTCCGCCATAAATAATTCCTTATACCTTTTGTCTAATATCGTTTTTCGAGAATGCCTTAAAATAATATTTACCTCGACGAAACAAAAAGACTGTAGTTTACAGCGAATAATATGTATATATATATATACGACTACCCTTAATTCTCTTTTCGTTCTTGATACTTCAATTGTATCGTTACGTATATATATAATTCCCAAAATAATTCATTTCTCCTATTCGTACCACCAAAACGCCAAAATGAATTTCATTTTTACCCCCGACGAAACAACCAAACGTTTGTTTCTTTTTTGTTTTATATACCATTTACTGTATGCAAATTTGAATTACACATCGTCTCGCATAAAAATGGCCGTACGCATCTTTTGTTTTTTTCTCCACCAAATTATTTCCTCTTGGATCTCGATTTCGAGTATTTTTACAAAAAATTTTCTTAGCCAGTCGAAAATAAAGCAATATACATATAATTTCAAAAGTGTTCTCGTTTACAATAAAATCGTTTAAATCGTTCGACAAACCGACAAAATTGACTTTCCCTAATTATTTATAAGCAATACTGATGCCAATGACAATGCTGATAACAACAATAATAATAATAATATTACTAATAATAATACAATAGACGTGAGAAAAAAGACAAGTATTTGAAGAGTATTTTCGACTCCGGATACAGATACATTGTCACAGATATGGGAGCTATACGTGTACGTCAGAGATATTCATTTTGCTATATCTTTTGATTTTCTCAAAATTTTTGCTCTCTGTTTCGTGCTCTGCGTAAGAGATGCTTTCTACGTCGATGTTACGAATAATGATCACGAATGTGACGGTAATAGTAATGACAATAATAGTAGCAGTAATAATAACAACAATAACAATAATAATAATAATAAAGATAATTGCGACAATGACGACGATGGTGCAATGACATTGATGATGACAATGATTATAATAGTAAACGAACATTACGAATGAAATCAAGATGATGATTGGGACGATAGAGAATGGTCTGTCGAGAATGTGAATCGCGTTGAACATACTTGCCAGTTACGTATACCGAGGTGTGACCGATTCACTGGTTTACAAAATTACTAATAATAATAATTATTATTAAGGGGAATCGTAGTGACGACAGGGGGTGGTAGTGATGTGAGCACTCGTATAAATAAAGAGCAATCGTTCAATTGCGATAGAAATCGGTTTAATAGATCGATCGAGGTTGAATCAATCGTGTTTAATATTTGCAGGGATTCTTCACAAGTTTCATGGATAATAATAGAATAAGATAATAAAATTACTAATCAATTATAACATAAGGCAATATGTGGAGGACCTGGCCATCGTAATTGGGCCTCGCTAACATCTCATGCCATTCTCGAAACTGCTCGTCGGGTCGGCTCTTATTCACACTCTTTACACCGCCACTGATCATCTCTGACGTATCCTCCTTCACTTCCTCCTTCTCATCGAGAGCGGAGGTTAAAGACGATAATTTCGGTTGGAAGTTTCCGTTCAGTCCTTCCACGCACTGCGTATGTAACCTTTCTATGTCGTCCGCAGTAACATCTCTAGGTGGATACTCAGTACTGTTCTGTACCTCTTCCGATACATTGTCACACTCACTCCAATCTATCGAACTCGGATCAATAGGCGGTAACTTGGCCAATATTTCCTCCACCGTTAGATCTTGACACCGTTCCACAGGAGTTACCTCAACGTTAGTAACAGATGTTTCTTTACACACTACACCGGACTCCTCGCACTTAGTCGTCACATCGTGAGAGTTTTCTGTGGGCTTCAAACGACTCTCCGCATTGGAAACCGTACTCGTACGGGAGAGATTGTTCCTTGGACAACGGAACAGTTTCGTCACTTGCTCGCCGCCTCTTAGAATCTCCTCCGCGCTGGCCGAATCTACACTTTGACTAGGTGGAGCACTAGAATTAACGCTAGAATTGGTGCCGCGTGCCCTTAGATCAGCCAACAGTTCCTGGGTCGTCTTCAACTTAGGATTCCTCGATATACTAGCTAACTTCTCTTTCACGCGGTCCTCCAATACCGGTTGCTTCTTCAGGGACTTGCTGCCTTTCTTCCTGCCGCGTTTCTTTGGCCCCGAATCGTCAAGATCGGTGGAAGACTCAGCGGCGAACTGATCAGAGATTCTTTCTTTAATCGTCGGGCTAGGCACTTGCAGATTTAAATTACCACTTATATTCTCGCCGTTCAGACGCTGCTTCTTAACAAACGGGTCACTTTCGTTACGTAAGTCCGAGTCGTGGTGCTGATTGCGCTGCTGCTGCTCCTTCGGTTCGTCTTTTCGGAGGCGTTTGTTCGAACTGTGTGTTCGCGGCACTGCTTCCAGCGTACGATGCTGGCTCGAAGAGCCGAGCATAGTGGGTGGCGCATCGGAACACGTTCTGTGGTTGCTGGTCACTGTGACGGACTGCTTGTTCGACGATGCGTTAGGAGAATGCGAATGGTCGCTGTGCACGGACAGAACTGGGCTAAGCACCTGCAAATCAAATGGTTACGCTTTCAGCCCTGCTTCGCTGATACAACCTAGTTGCAATTTGGACAGACTTAGTTCACGTTCGACGCATTAAACAATTTGTTTGACCCAGATTCCTGCCAGCGATAGAAAATAAAAGGTTGTATTGTTCTACCCGTGTTACATTTTTCTTCAACAAGGGACAGCGAAGTGGCGTTAGACTGTTCAACTGGTTTTCATACAGTACTTACTCTAAGTGGAGTGGTATCCCTCAGCAACGGACTCTGAGGTGGTATTAAGCCCCTCAAAGCTGGGCTTTGAGGCTTGAAACATCTTAACGCTGGGCTATGTGGCTTCGCTCCGTTAAGAGCAGGGGGTGCAGTGTCTGCTGGCGTAGGTTGTGGAGTTGTATGAGCAGACGGCAGAACCATATCCCGCCATCTACGCACCAAATCCTTTGCGCGCTTAGCCAGCGCGTCGTTGTTTGTTTTCCGTCTAAGTTCATTGATGTATTTACCAAGTCTTGTGATCTGTAACAATGTACAAGAATTTGTCTCACAATTCTACAATCCTGTGACAACGTTGCAAATGAGTTTATAGATCACGGAAGGTTTCCCATGTCCAAAGTACTATGTTAACAAAACTGTTTACCTCGAGCACTTCTTTAGTGATCGCCGTCTTTTCCAGGGCCGTAATGACATCCACAACAGCTCCCATGTCGATGACCTGACGAATTTCAACAATTGTGTTACTGCATTTCATACCATGGATAGAGTTTAATCGACAAGCAGCGGCATACTGCTATAAACCCATGAATTGTACGGAATAGCTAAAGTTTGTTGTCGTGCGCCTCAATCTATTCAATTTGTGCAATTTAATTTTGCGTTGTATATTCTATTCCTTTATTATTAGCGTTACAAGTTATTAACGCACGGTTGCATACTTTAAGCATCGAGTGGACCAATTATGCGATACATTCAACAGAGTTGAAATGCAAACTTCTGTTAATCTATAAGATTTGCTTAATCTAAGTCTGTTGTTTAGTTGTGCTAGTTGATTGAAAAGAAAAGAAGTAGATATAATACTCGAAACGTTTTAATAGAAATTTCCAACTTTATTAACATACAAGGGAAGTTTCAACTCGGACAAGTTATTATCCGCGTCGTACATCTTTCTCTAATCACTTATCGACATTGATATATATCAAACTCCACATGACATTACGAGTACAACAAAAGACCGCCGATCTCTTCGCTATCGTTCGATAACGACGATACATTAAGCTGGTGCAATTCTCGCGAGACTAAAGTAAAACGAATGAAATGAACGGAAAAAAAAAGATTTTCGCAAATCCCCCCCGCCCCCCTGGCCGCAAGTAATTTTCCATAATACCACGGAAAAATTGCCAAAAAATTTCGAGACTCGTCGGAACACGACTGGGATACAAGTTAACTGCCAGTACGACGAACGTGCAATCCAAACTAGAGAAAAGAAAATAACATTCGTGAAGTGTCGTAACGCGTTATCAGGCAGCCTGATGCGATTCTCGGTCTAATTCATCTAGGTTATGGTTCCAGGTAGTCGACGACAATACGCGTTCGTTCCTTCACAGAGACGTTCGCCCCGCGTACGCGAACGCACACAATCTCGCGAACAGAGATCCGCCGCGAGGCACCGCATCGTTACATACACAGAGTGAACGTATCGGCCACTAACACGCGGAGTCGCCGCTACACTACAGTCTTAGCGACTCTCGCGCACGCCACTGGTACAGGGACACGGCGCACGGTGGGATCGAGAGTGGCCCGATAGCCGTTTGCGCGAACGGACGGACGGGCGCATCGCGGATACATTCCGCTACTTACATTGTATTCCTTATCAAGAGATTTCAACAATCTTTCGGTGAGCTCGGTGCAATATCTCTGCATCGGGGGGGCACACTCTGGGCCCTCACGGGGAGATTAGGTTAGCGGAAAATCAGCTCCACGCGTCCCGAGTGTCACGGATACTAGAGCACGGGGGGGACTTGCAATGGCGACTACTGAACTGTGCTCCGCTCGCATGCCCTCCCTACCTCCCAAGTGCCTCCTAGTCGCAGCCCATGCATCGTCCCTAGCCCCACGCCGCCTCGTACTGCCAGGCGAACGCGCTACTAGCTCCTCTCGTGGTTGGACGAAGCTCCTAACCAGGGTTGCCAGAGAAAGAGGTATAACATGGCCGGTAGCGGGACACCATGACGTCATGTGGACGGGCACAGACGGATGGGAAAGAAACTATGACGCGCAGCGCGATGCGTTACGCTATTGGTGGCGGTGGTTCGTTGTCGACCGTGATTGGAGGAAACGAATGGCTCGAACTAGTACAGACTATGTCTCGCACGGTGGCGCGACGGTTGCTTTAATGTATATAGGTCTATGTGACGTCATGGTGTTACGCGAAGGTGGGATTTCTCTGGCAACCCTGCTCTTAACCGTCACCGCACCCCTCTGCGAACCGGGCTTATTGCCGAACGGCGGTTGAATTGAATCCCTAACTTGCTGTACCGCTAAGCTAACTGCATCTTATTCCTTTTTAAGATGCAATTTCACTATTGGCTTACAAATCTTTGTATTGAAAAACATATGTATGTTAGTATATTTGTATACTGTATATTAAAAATTCGTATACTGGTAAACATTTGTGGAGGAATTCAAAGGGGAAGGAGAGTGAATTGGATGATAATAAAAATTGAATATTGTTGTTAATAATTAACGTATGCTTTAGTATTTTCGTGCATTGATTGGGTACTCTTGCATCAAATTCTAGAATGAATGTAGTTTTAATCGCCTTAATTCTCTTAAATTAATCTAGCTATCTCTTGAGCAGGATTAAAAATTTACTAGTGCTTTAAGTTGCATAGCATCTTTGAAATGAATTCAATTCTGATATACTAAGTTAATGTTATTTCAATAATGAGACCAGTTGCATCATAATTTCATAAAGTTATAACGCAGGGGGAATAAAGTGAAATTAGGCACCAGAATTTTGTAGTGCCAACATAAGAGGCGCCATGTAACTATGTACATGTATAATGCATTTTTGTAAAAATCTACTTTTATACATATGTGTATGTATGGGTGCATGCATGTATATGCTACGGCGAGTAATTTTTCGATCAGTAGTGCAAAAATCCTAGAAATATCTCGAACGATAGAATCGTTGAAAAGTGTTGATTTTCAAAAAGCAAAAGTTAATCAGCCCTTTTACTGTTAATATTAATATCACGGTCTGTGTACGTAACGTGTGCTTAATAAGAGAAATTGTGTATAGATAAACAACAGCTTTCTACTGTCGTACACCTAAGTATTATTTTATTATTATTGTCATCGATTTTTATCTGAGTCGGATATGTAAGGTTGGTAATTAACAGTTTCCTGTGTGCTTTCCATAACCTAACTATTAGAAGACTATACGATAATCCGTATATTTATGCATTCTAATACATTTCATCGGTTTAATGGGGCTTAAGTTTATATTAAAAATATCGCGGCGTGTACTAGTGGAATTAGTTGTGCATCTAATATCGAAGTAAAAATTGTTGGAAAATGTTCAACGATATGCCAAGTCTCAAGTTATGTATAGTTGTATTTCCCCTTTCTTATACGTAAATTTGAATTTCCATTGTGCTTCAAAAGTGAGTTATTCGAACTACAAAAGAATTAGAAAAAAGGAGAAAAAGGGTCAAGCTGTTGAATGCACGACGATAAAACTTGAACAAGTTCACGCGTGTACTATCTTTACCAAGTGCATATTGTATGGTGAATATGTTTTATGGAATAATTTATAGAAACCCACATGTATATGCGGTATTATACGTAAAAGGTGTAAAATAAAATTTATTCTATGGATGAGTAGTATAAAAAGAATATTATTTACACATAATATATGATACTTGATATATTGTTTTCGAATATCGAATATTATTTCCCGGACTTTTATAAATCATACGAATTTGTCTTTTTCTTTTTGTTTGATTCATAAGGTTAGCATTATATGTATGTTGCAAGTTGTGGATCAAAAATGAATATTTATATGGTAGATCTTTCACAACTATACAATAATCGTGTAACTATAGAAACGATGTATAAATTATTTCAAAATTTCGCATTATGGACTTAATTTGTTGTTAGAAATGGTTGGAACGAAAACTGGGTAGAATTTGAAAGTTAGGTTAAGTGGAACATATGTTTGACCGATTTTTCATGTATTTCAGTCGAAGCTCCTTTAAAAACAGTTCCCACATGTATTTATTCAGTTTCTACCCGCACGGATATATAGTGGGCCGCATAAGTCGCCGTAAACCCTTTAAAACAGACTCACTTTTTTAAAAGCTGACCAAACGACCTGAATTTATTTGAGAAATTAAAAGGATTAGTTTACTAGATGATGTAGAAACAAAATATTTTTTCCTGTAATCACGTGTATTTTTGCCTGGGCCACGGAAGTAATTGGATATAGAATAAATTTGAAATAATTTTATTAAAGACCAACTGCACTACGAATCGTACATAGACTGAATATCTAAAATAAGAAAAGGAAACATCTGTCGATGGAAAACGCATCGTCGCCCTTCAAGTGCAAAGGCTTAATACGAACAACTAATAGACTAATTAATAATTGATAGTGATTTAAAAAATGGTAACAAAGGCAATACATTGTACATTGGTTAGAGAGATATGGAAATATACTCGGAAATTTGTTTCGCATTATATGTTATTTTCTATATCCTACACATAGATTATAATTTCTCGTATTGAAGGAATGAATTTAATACGATAACGTAGAAAATTATACAACTGTTATGAATTTGGGATAAGGTATTCTAACCTATCCATTCTCTACTTCTCGATAATAATATATTTCGTAATGTTTCATTATTTTTGTTCTAATTATGCTAAAGTATTATTTGTAACTTGGTGTTTGATAAATTATTAGCAATTCGTAATAATTCGTCCTAATTCTAATCTAACCTAGATGTGGTTTGACAGATCCTTAAAATTGTTTCATAATATCTAGGAGATTTTATCTGGTTACTATTGGTATGGGATATTTTAGGAAAATGGCATTTGATATTTACGCGAAAAGATTGAAATGAAAAAGAAATTAAAGTAAATCAATAATTTTATATGAACTATGAAGAAGCGTTCAATTGGCAGTACAAGATGTGGGAGATTTTAAAATATACGTAAGTTGATTTTATAATGTTAGACGGTAAAATTTACACCATATTAGTGTACCCAATAAATAGATTACTAGAATGACGTTTCTGCTGATTAATTTAAAACAAGTAAGTGCATTAATGTTGACTAATAACTTTGTTCGCTATTAATTCGAATTGTCAGGTGAGTTCGAAAATGTATCGTTTATGCGCGCATTAGAATATTGGCAAATTTGGCAAGCATGAGTATAACTAGAATATTTCTTGCGGAAGTATTGGCGGAGAATTGGTACCAAATTTGAAACAAGTTTTACAAAAAGTCTGAATTCGTTCCGAAAAATTGTAAGTGTCTAATGCGACACTGATTTATTGAATTAGCGAATGTATACAAAATAAAGCTCTACAGAGTATTAATCCGCAAGGAATTTAGTTATTTCTAATAATATTGTCTTATCTGCTCTGCGGCACCGTCTATCCATGCGCTATCCGCATTTTTTGAATTTAATGAAATGATTAATATTATTTAACATATAAAAATTACTTCTTTAACACATTTCATAATTTGTTGTTGAAGTTTAATTTAACTTAAGGTGGGCAGGAATGATTCGTAAAATTTATATCTTGTTACTTCCAGTTGTCGAAATTTATAGCGTACTTAAAAAACAGAAAAGAAAGGATACTTTGATTAATATGAAATCTTTTGCAGAGTGAAATATTTTCGTACATTTTAAAATATACCTGAAAATGAAAAGAAACGGTTGAATTGTGACGATCTATTTTATAAATTGTATATTACAACGAAAGAGGAAAATGTATCCAAAGCGTTTTATGTTTACAAGTTTTTAATATTTTTCCACTTAATACTAACAAAGTTGATTTTTTTTCTTGTCACTTGCGAAATAAATTCTGCACTTTGTAACATTACGGATTATAACATTTTATGCTAAAACACTCGAATATTGCTCTATAATTGATTAATTTGTTACAGTACTCATTATATAACTTACAAAAATTGTCTCAAAAGATTGGAAACATCTTTTTCTTGCAAACAGAAAATTCTTTTACTAATATATATTTATATTTATATTATATTGCATTATTATCACTGCTTATTCTCCATAAGATAGAAACGTTTGCAAGGATAAAAATTGTTCAAATAATTGTATAACTTTTTTCCAAATATTTATTTCCTAATAATATTAAAAATCTCATCGATATAATTAAACTTTTATTTAAACGATGAAATGATACTAAAAAATAAAATGAAAAAAGAATTTTTTAAATCAGACATTTGAATATACACACATATACATATATATAATTTTGAATTCCTTCATAAATGCATTAAAAATGATTACAAATCGAAAATAATCAAATGAACAATCAAGAAGGAAACACACTAAGAAATTATTAAATGTGAATTTGAAATCACCTGGGAAAAGATGTATTTCCAGAAATTACTTGAAAGTGTTGTCGACACAAATCGTCCCAAGCGACAGCAATTTAAACAACCGATTTATTTTCCACCCATATATCGATCGAATAAAGAAAAAAAACGGAAATAAACCAAAGTGATGATACAATATATATATTAACTTATATTAAACGAATTATTTGATCAACAAAATAATCCCAAACTTTCTATATATTTATAAATCGAACGTTTCAAAAAGGATTCCTCGAGAATATTCACAATGTGTATTGTTTCATTGACCCTCGAATGAAGCAATTAATAACTATTCTTCGTAATATTTTGTACACCGTCCCTAAAGACATTTAAGACTCCGCTGAAAGATCCCTTTTCCCCCTCCTCGTTTCTCCAGCGAACAGCAGCCCCGTCCCCATTTACGTTTTTTTTTTACTGTTACTTTCTTTTCGAAATAAATATTTATATAGAGTTTGGTAGTCAAAGAGAAAATAAGTTTCCACGGGAGTAAAGATTCGGATCAAACCGTTGGTCAATGATGGAGACCACCGACTTTCAGTTTCTTCGACTGACGCACCGTCCTGCTCGCTTCACTATCCGAAGACTCAGACTCTGTGTCGTTGTACCCCGACATCGGTACACCTTCTGACCTCGTCACTTCCGATGTCTCCGCGGCGAAGTTCCCTGTTATTTTTGCCTTCTCCAGCGCGCGTACTTGAAACAGTAAGTCGTTAGACGAAACAAATCTCAATAATCTGACATAGAAACGTACATAAACCAGTCGGACATCTATAACGCGAATCTCAAGGGAGGAGCTAAAATGCATTGAGGTTTCAGCTTATCGATGTCTTCCTCGTAAACGGATTGTTTACAGAGGGGAAATAATTCGAGTTACAGGTATTTCGTATCTCGAGTGGCAGAAGTTTCTATTCTTATAAAGGTATTCGAGTTATAGAAGTTCGACTGCACCTTGATATTATATTATATATTTACTTTGGGACTCCAGGAGGCTGTTCTGTCGTTTTAAGTCGTCGATGTCTTGCTGGTGCGACGAGTTTTTGCGACGCATGAACTGTATGTACTCCGCAGCCTTCTTGAGTATCTGCGCCCTGCTCGCAACCTTTTCCCCCTGCAACGCGGGCACCGAGTCTCGTAAACTGGAGAAACTGTCCTTGATGTGGTCTCTGCGCTTACGTTCCAGTGCGTTGTGGTGCGCACGTTTCTCCGCCTGAAATAATATAAACGGAAGAGTTCGATTAGCTACCATGACCTTGGTTCACTTGACTTCAACTCTGTATCGTCGCTAGTCCTTGGAACTGGCATCTAACTGCTCCTGTCACCTGATCTATGAAACAAACATTCTCTGCAATCTTACTCGCACACAAAGAGTTCTCGCTGGAATTGCTAACTCGCATCGCTCCGATGGGGTTGGGGCAGAAGATTCCCAAAAAACACCTGCACGAATAGCTGCATACGGTTCGTGCAGTTTTGCATCTCTCGTACGAAACAATTATATCGAACAACATTCACGCGGGCGAAATTACGCCTGGACTAAACATCGACAACAATTATAACCTACACAAAAGCCAATTTTCATGTATCACATGAAACAATTAGAAAGCGTTCGTATAACCTAAAAACTGTTTACATTTCGTGTTTTCGTTGGTGGAATTCGATCGTATTGTTGGTTAAATGTTGGGTATTGAAGAAACAAGTGATATTTGATTGGAGAATGATGAAAATGAAGCGGAGAGGCGAACTCACTTGGGAATAATACTGGGTGTTATTCGAATGCCTCTGTCTGGAATCGGAATCGTCACCTTCCTGGAAAAACGTCGTCGTTAATGGGAATCGTCGATAGAAATGGTTTTATGGACTTACGTCGCTCTCAATGTCGATATCTCGATCATCGTCGCTCATTATAATAATTTCCTTGGTTGTCTGAGTGATTGGTAAACAAAAGGTTTTATCGAGTATCTAATATATACATATATATATATGTATGTACACACAGTATGTACACAAACAGGTTTTTGACAGAAAAACGCGAAAGTTACTAGACGTTTCGCGGGTCTAGGGAGTTTTCGTTGAACAGCTGGAGTACTCGTCGATTTCACTACGGGTCTTTTAAATTTCAATTGTGTATTTACGTGAAAACTTTTGCGGTACAATTATGTTACAAAAAGAAGAAGAAGAAGAATTGTAAATTTGTATAATGGAAACATTCCAATTCTGCTAATGTTGATTTCTATAGTTTTAAATAAACGATACATTACAAAATAAATGGTAATATGAAAAGAATAACTTGAGTCCAATTATAACTATAAATGGAATTAAATATCTTATACAGTGGATTCCGGTTAATTGGGACGCCGGTTAAGTGGGACAGATACTGAAGAACGGAAACAAAAACTATTGGTTTTGTCTGCCTGTTGAAATTCGTTTTTTTGGGACTGTCGTTTAATTGGAATAAAATAGTCCTATCTCAAGGTGTCCCAATTAACCCGAATCCACTGTATCATGATTTCTTTCTTTTTTCTCGGCTCAAGAGCAACAGCTACGAGTGTTAAGCGTTCCGAGATGCTGGGAAAAGAAAAGAAAAGAGAATTAAAGGATTTTGGATCTGGGAGGCAACGAAAAATTTGCGCAGGATATGTTTCTACAAGTCTTAAGGAGTGCAAAATGTATAATTATTTATCCGGGGAGTGGAGGGAAAGTTGTAGAAATGAACGAAAACTTTGAAATATCGTTGACTGGAACAGTCATCCTATTGATATACTTTGCCTTTTCTTTTTTCCAACGATAAGTTATCACCGAAATAATAATTAACAAACCAGCAGGTATGTTCAGCCAGGTGTAAGGGGAAGGCGAGTAGCTTATCTTTACTCCTACGTCATATAAAAATATAAATGACAGAAGATAACGTGGCTGCTTGTGGCTAGAAACAATTGCAAGCTAGTAGTAGTGTTACACGCCAAGCGACTTAGATATTATAATGAATTTCCATCTCGCTGAAAGTGGCATTCCTGAGACCATTAACTTTCATTGACTCACGTTATTTATTAAAAGTTATAGGTTGGTTGTTGGTTGCTACATAAGACCATATTTAAATAATCGTTCGATCATTTTGTTATTATCTGTCCTGAGATTCTAAATTAAAAAATAAAATGGATAGTTATGCTACATTCTTAAACCCTTCCTTTATTTTTCACCTTATTCAAAGTTGAGTGATGTTAATAGAAAGCTGGCACAGAATTTTACCGAAAGCTAAATTACTCTGAATTACTGCAGATAGGGCATAATCTGTTCCACACGATTCCCGACCCCTTCAACTCACACGAGTAATCAATTAAGGAGCGAAAATCGCCCTGCATGTTCGAAATGGTATCTGGCAAACAATAATCAGTCGTCAGAGCAATCCTTCAGCAAATCGTATTTGTCGAAACGTATCGGGCGAACAAAACGGTCAGATTCACCGATGCGGCCATCAACAACCTCAAACCATTCTGATCGAGCAAATCGTTCCAATCGATTTCAGCCTCGCAATACCGACGCCGCGGAAAAAACAATCAGTCCCCTCACTGACACAACCATTAGACTCCCGAGGGTTGTTCCATCGAGCCGGTTCGCACGTTCTTACTCTGTTAATATCATGCGCAAACCGTCGATCCGGTTCTCCGGAGCGTGACGCGACGCTCCAGTCCCGCAAGTCACGCCAGCAGGCGTGAGCGGCACGCCCACAGCCAATGGAACGCCTTCGTGGCCCACCACCCACCATCCGGGCCGCACTGGTGGGGCCACGTGGGCGGAGAAGTAAGTGCAGGGGCGACGGAGTGGGGGAAGGTCGACGTTCGAGCACGCAGGACGGCGAGTTATTGAATTCGTCGAATTGGCTGCTCGTCCATGGCAAGAAGAGAGCAAAAAGATCTGCACGGCCGTGCAGATCGCCGGATAAACGACCGGTCGAGCAATCGTTTTATCCGCGCTACTGATCAATCTATTAGCCGGCTACGAGATTCAACTTGGGATTCTGTGGAACTCGAACGTTTGGAATGTGGAAGAATGGGGACCCGTATTTCAATGGGGTACTGTGCAATTAGGGGGGGGGGGGCATTTGGGGGTTGTTCCACTAATCTGCGTATTATTTTAGAAAGGGAGAGAGAGTTATCTGTGGTAAGATATTATTGGATGGGTTGGGTTTACGAGATTTTCTGGATTGTTTATTTTTTACTCGATCTTGCTCGAGGATTGTTAATACAATTTTGCATCATTTATGTCTTTTTAGCGTCCAAATGTAACATTTTAATTATACTTTTCTTCTATTTCTTTTGTACAGATAGGCTGGCAGCTAATTTGCTAACTGAAATTTTTACAAAATATCCCACTACTTATGTCATAAGTTTAAGAAAAGGTGGAAACAAAAATTATTTAATATTTGGAAACGTATGAAATTCCAAATCTTAATCCCAATGATCTAAAATACAATTCCACATAGCAGCGTCCTGCATATGCTCAAATGAATGAATAAACGTGTTAATATATACCCATTGTGCAACGAGCAGTTAACGACATTTCTTCCGTACATCGATCCAGCAAGGTATTTTGCGCGTGCTTGCTACCGTGTACCGTGTGGGTGGGGGTACAGGAACACTGTGAGCTCGTCGAGAGCAGCCTTTCGATCTCTCGTCCTTTCTTTCCTCCTCTTTTTGCACCGCGAAACTTTTTATGCAGAGGCGGAGTGCAGTGTCGGAAAGTCGCTGAATAGGTAATATTTTCAGGCCACGCCCGCAGCCAATGGGACAGTCGCGTCACGTCCCGGGGTACGTGGCCTAGAAGCATGGCGGCGGTGGGCGCTAGACAAGGATAGACGTCGCGTAGCCGCGCCCACCGATCGCGCGACGTGGTTGGCTGTGGACCACGCCTACCGTACCGCTAACGCTCCAGTGGGGAAGAAGTGGAGAAGGCGGATAATGGGCGGGGGAGAAATAAAGTGACTGGTGGCGTTCGCGGCGATTCAAGTCCGTGAGCGAGGGTGGAGAAAGTCGTGTCGTGACGGAAGGGGAAAACGAATGTATGTTTTTGCGTTTATGGACACGGAATTGGCACGATCATGAGATTGGATGGGCTTACAGTGGATTGTTCTTGATCTCGATAAATGGGAGGTACAAGGATTTCATTGGTTTGTTTTTACGTGGGAAGTTGGAGATCAGTTTCTGATTTATTTTCAATTGCACGATTGTCTTTAGCGTTCATTTATTTCTGTACTTGCTTATTGCATTTTAAATAAACTTTCGTTCAACTTTCGATCATATCTGCGGGATGAATTTAATTTTTAGTATAGAACACGTGTTGCACGGGCAAATATTTGAGTTATCGTTACTAAATATTGTTATTCGAAATATCGATTAAAAACATACAAACAATTATTGTGCTCCTCTTTTATATCTTTGTACGCATACAATAATTGATATATTTTATGCACGTGATTACGAACAGATATATCTATTAATCGGATTAGACTAAATAAATTGAAATGTTCGATGGATGTTAGTTATTGATGCAACGTTTGCCTTTGAATTACTGTCTTTCGCGTGGCTAGACACGATAAATAATTCGAATCGCGCTAACGGTTACGCTATTTCGTAAATGGATCATCATACGCGATGGCAAGTAGTAATCATGAAAAGAAATTTACTATACAGTGAATTTCAATGCTGATTGCGACAAACTCAACCGTTGCCCGCCCATTGCGTAGTAAAAAATAACAAATATACGGCGACCTCTTATTCCAGAGCCATCATTAAGCTTATACAGTATGTCTCAACAATAAGAAATGTATGACAAAAACAATAACATTAGTTTCCATCCCTGCAATACTTTATCACACTATTACAACATTAATTATTAAACGCCTACAATCGTTGACGCAAAACAAAAAGCTTCCCGTTAGGTAAAGTGTCAATAAACACTGTTTCGTGGTAACTGCAGCGCAACGAATCTCTCGCGGTGTATTTTGCATAAACGCGTGCCTTTTCCGAAGTTTTAACCGCTACGCCATTATCGTGTAACATCACCTTAACCTGTTCCAAGGCTTTTATTGCACCAGTTTCCGGTAATGATAGACACCGGCGCAGCACATTTTTCTCCGCTTTTTTCTGTTTATTTTTTTCGAGCACTCAGGGCACCTTTGAATTTCGCTACGAAAAATAAAATCGAGGACTTATTTTTTCTCCCCTGGAAACTCGTAAGTTTGAACATGTGCTCATTCACTTGGCCGCTCTGAATATGCAATGAAGCTCGTTGAGCCATTCACGGGCCCATCGAGTCCCTCGCCTCTGGTTATCCGTTCTTATTTATGCGATTTAATTTGCACCAGCTTGGGCCCGCTTGATATACGCCGCGTTAAACGGTATTATTACGTGTTTCTCTTTTCGTTAGGTTCACGAGACGAACGTCGATTGTCGTTGCTCTGGGCGAGCAGCACAGTCATTCTTCTATGTTTGTCGCGTGAATTAAGGTTATGTAGGTTTACGTAACAGGTTGCCGGTTTTTTTGTACACATATATGCCGGATACTTACCATGGACAGTGTCAATCAAATGTTTGGGTTGGTGAAACGTTGGGGCAATTCGTGATTTCATGTGCGATGAAATGAGAATAATACCGAATGCGTTAATTCCGGACAGTTCTTTGCCAATTGTTTCGCTTTCAGATAGGACAGAGTCGATTTTAATTGGAATAGAATATTTCGTTGAAAAGAATCACGAAATTGGTGGTCTGTTGCAGTCTGTATAACAGCCGTGAATGATCGCTTCTATGATATTTAAACGAGACACCCTGTGTGCACAATCTTTTCTGGGGGAACGCCTTCTTATTTGCACGATCTATTTCGTAAAACTCGTGAATGTCAGCGTGACGAGTCCTTTGCCTGGACACCGTGATGACTTATGTTCCCACTTTTATCACGCGACCAAGTAACGTTGCTGGCTCTTTGAGCGGCGTTCACACGTGGGCGATCTGAATTTCAGCCGGTCAAAGTCATTTACGTAGATCATTAAAAAATTCCGCCCATCTTGGGTACTGGATCCCTGACATCGTATCGGCAGACCGCGAAGCACGAAAAGCCGGATTTTCACGCGAAATTTCAATTTTTGCACGCCATCCACCGACCGTTGAATTAAACCCCGGAATAATTGCTGTACGCGTTGGTTACTCTACTTACATATCTACTTAAAACCGATAAAAATGTATGAATTTAAATCGATGGGAAGTGGGTGGATAGCAGTGGGCGATCTGGTACTTTCGTACGGTAGCGTGTAATTTTCCCTATCTGGGGGAACCATCGTACCATTTATGCCGACGCATTCTACTCGAAGAAAGCCTAAACACAGGTTATTCCCAATGCCTATCAGCGGCGGTTTTAATTAGCCGAACGACTCTGCGTGTCGGGAATGAATGGGAATTATATCTTTAGTTCGACGGGCGTTTATTAATTAAAGGGTTTAACAGAAGGTGGGAAGAATTACATGTACACTAATGAGGAAACAATATTGAGGGATATTAAACCGTTCAATGACCATGCTACAGGACCGTACATGTTTCTAAATAATACTAGGGCTCTCTACTGCACGAAAAAACAACTCGCTAATCGTTAGCATGTTGTTACTTTGATTCGAATAAATTTTTAAATAATAGCCTAATAGTAATATTAAATATATTAAAATAAAATATAAAAGAATTAAAGGCAGTACTTTTTGTTCTTGATAAGTATCACCATGTTATTGTACTTTTATGGAAACAATAAAAAGAAGAATATTAGAATTGTAATGCAAATTCGAAGGTTTTGTTTATTACGTGATAAGCCAATTTACATTAATCAGCTGACTGGCGAATCTACCATTGTTTCCCTTACACAGCAGTTCTCGAGCTGAACACATAATTTCTATCTAACAACCAGCTTAATCTCCGAATATGAGTACTAGTAATTTTTTCGTATTTTCTAAAATGAAAATTACTGTCGGACAGAAAAGGACTCGAACATGGTTGCAGCGTGCTTTCTAAATCTGTCGGAAGTTATTCGAATTTGTTAAAGTTAAACACGGGATATGAACATTTGCAATTACTTTTTTTCACACTGGTTACAATTTGCAGGAAGTTCAGATCTGTTTTGCTCTGACGATTAATTAATTCTCGGTTGACTGGGGCGATGACTAACTTGACATTATTAATATCTTCACTCTCTTTATGTCAGATCCTTCGATATATAATTGCGATACACGCTCGAGATAGAAGCGATGGCAGGTTGATTAATTAGATAATTTGTAATTATGATTCTCGAGCATGCCAGCAGCCGACCTCGCAGAAATGAAAGTGTAATTAAGCAATTAGAAGTTCCGTTTAAGATCGACCACGGTTTCCATTTAAAAAAAAGAACAACCATACCATCAAAAAAAGGTAATAATTTTAATAATTTTTAGTAGCTCAAGCACCGAACCTCCTCGAACAATCTTTCTGCACACACAGGGCTGCAGCACGCGTCGGTGATCGCCAACAGGTTAAAACCATACGGCGTGGACGCAGCGAAAACAATGTTAACAAAGCGTCCGCGCAACGACGCGAGCAAGAAACATCGCGAGCGATTCGGTCCCGCAAAGATGAACAGAGAAAGTCGATGTTTCGCAAAAAGAACTGTTCGCCGCGGGGGACACGTGGAGGGGAGACGCTCCGCCCCCTGGACCGGGCGTCGAGTGACGCGCAGTGGGCGGTGTCTCGCGCAGCCAACGGCCGGCCGCCTGGCGGTCCACGGCCGACTGGTGGGGGTGAGGCAGCGCATCGGGAGTGTGGGTACCGTTTGAGCGCAGTGTCCCTGGAGACGCGACGTTGGTTGCTCGATTTTCCTCTACTCTTCCGGTTTTTCTTCACGGTTTCCGGCCGCGTGCGGTCACTCGTGTCGCTTCCGGTCCCGGTTCCGCCCGTTTTCGAGGAAAACTCGGTCCCATCGCGATTTCACGACGCTTCCCGAAGGATTCTGAGACCGTTTCAACCGAATTTCGAGACGCTGGAAAGGGTGATGTCTTGTGGATTTTCGTTTGTGGCTTGTTCGTCGCGGAGACTTCGACGCTGATGGAGGAACGATCTTAAGGAGAAGAACGACGAGATTTCGGTGTCTTTTGGAAGATGATCTGAGGACTACATTTGTTTGTTAACTGCTGCGGAGGACGCTGGAGATTTTTGGGAAAGGTGCTCTGGCTGGAGAACTGTCTACAAGTGTTCTGGACCGCTATTATATTATTCCATTGGATAAATGGAGAGTGGAGAATGGTAGAATCCGAGGATTGGGACCCTGTAAAGACTCGCCACTACGCTATTCGACGGAATCGCGCGGTTTGGTGAGAGAACCAGTGTTTTGGAAAAGAAAATCGACGATTCTTGTGGAAAATTCAAGGGATATAGTAGAACTTTTGCCAAAGTTCGGTGAAATTTGAGAATTGTTGGATTGGAATTTTGGAAATCGGACTGTGGACTATCGGGGAGAACGAAAGTTGGACGGTTTTGGAAATTTTAGTGATTAATTGTTGTTTGGATTTTGCAAGCATTTGTTGCCACAGAGACTGATCTCGTTTTTGTGCAATTGAGGGTCCAGAGATCTTCTTGCGACAGAATAAAAATAGGTATGTATATACCAATAAAGTAATATCTGCATTTACCGCGGTCAGTAATTAATAGGACCATTTTGAAACGATTAAAACGTAATAAATAAATGAACGATATACACGAAATCTCAAAAAATTATTTGGACATATATTTTTGTACTTTCTCGAAGTATAGTGTTAGATAACAAAGGCCCAAGAATTAAAATTTTACCTAGATATTAATTTACAGTTACAATATTTTGAAGCGTAAATTTTGTAACACCGTGTGGTAATTTTTCTATAAAATAAAATAAACCACGACTTCTTATGGCACCGGGAGAAAAATTTGACACGGATGGTAACTTACAGTAGTCTCATAAAAACTTATGGACATGCCCCCGGAGATCAGTTGTCTATATTCCTGGCATTTGCAGAAAATACAGAGACTTTAAGAATTTTGATCGAGCAAAACTCGCAACAATTCATCCGCGCATTGATATTTAATTGCAATCTGAATAAAATGATAAAACATCCATTCGTGATACGATGTTTCTGTGATGCATGCAACAGAGAAACTTAATTTCGATAATTCCCAACGTGTCTTATCATGCTCCCCGGTAGTGTAATTATATTTGAAAACGCGTTTTGTCACGAAGGTACTCGGTTATCAGCAGCCGGAACGTTAATAAATAAAACGCACACTAACGACTGGAAATCAGCATGTCACTTACATCTAGTCTGATATTAATTTTCTAAATCAAGTTCACATTTTTCCAAACTCTTCGATCGTTTTTTAACATGCCAGCCGTCGAATTCGCAACTCTCGTTAAAAATTTCCAATTTCATATAACTCTGTCCGACTTAATTAAAATTTTTCACTTCAAATAGTCCAGTACCGTATGATAATATAACATTATAATTTAAACCATAGCATCCGCATGTAATATCACTTTTTCCGCGACGATTTCAACAACAATACAACACCACGTTATTCCAAACGTACGTAAATACTATGCGCGATATACATAATACCTAAAATTATCACAATGATCATAAGGGCCATAATGATTCTAATGACATGCTGTCCATTCACAACGTCTCTTTTTTCTGCCGTGTTCTCCCCGTTTCGTGCCACTCGCGTGTCTCACAAGAAACACTACATTAAAGGGGGCGCCGCAAGTAGTAACGCGGCAATGATACTTTGCTGACGTCACAAGAACCGTCGGCAAAAATTGTCGCGGACGAAACAGCCTTAAGGGGCGCGCAAATCGCCGACCGGCACGACGCCAAAGTCGTCCCTCGGCAGACTGACGCAGTAATGTATTAATTGAGGGGTTCAGCGCGCGAGGGTGAGGGAGAGGGGTGTTAAGAAGCTAGACCTCAGTGGCAAGACGATAGCTAAAGAAATGGTATAAGCAAGCAGATAAAATATATCAGCGGTGGACCCCCCCCCCCCCATGCGTCTGCTACTGGGTTAAGCCCTTTTCGCACGGGGCGTTCTGGGACGTCAATCTGTCACGTGACTCGGACACTACAGTCCCGGTAGGGTCCCTTATCGTTATTTGCCAAGTGAATTAAGCCTCTCGCTCCCGGAACCGTGACAATTGGACTTACGCTGCGAAATTGACACTTGCTACTGCATTTCCAATGGGAAGAAGAGAGGCATCAATCGGACGGACCTAATACTAACGACGTACTGTCAAACATAGAGGGCGTTTCGCGTAACACGTCGCCTCGTTAAGCGCACAGAAATACGCGGACCAGCCGTTTTCACGCGACACTAATTGTTAACGCCTCGTATCGCCTGCGTGGAAAGTTATACTCGCGTGTGTCGCGCCGACCGATGCTATCCCGTCAATTCGAAACTTTATTTCCTGTAATTACGCCGCTGTTAAACGCGCCCTCGCTGTTCCCGCCCCCGATGGAAAAGTTGATTTTGCGATGTTAATTTCATTTTGCGTAACTTTCCCCGTCACGAACCTGCCGTTTCGTTCGTTCACGCGGATGAAACGACGCGGTTTCAGGCTTGGCTCGTATCGTAGAAGTTGCGAATAATAAAATGTGAATTTGTCGGCTTTCCCCTCGTTTTATCCGAGCCGCTTTGTCCCCGTGTAACTTTTCGCGTATGCGTTCATTTGAGACAGTCGGAAACGTTAACCTTTCACCCGCGGAAGGAAACGAAGGAAATACAAATATTTCATGACTTCTTCTTGTTTCTTTCTTTATTTCGCCAATCACGCTGCGACGGAGCGCCTTTTAAACCATCGCTCTGGCCTTGTTCGGCCTTTGTTGTCTACTGACTGTTTGCCCTTTTTCTCATAAGTCTCTCGCCCGTTCTTCCGCCTTCTTTCGTCTGGGCGATAGGGGCCCATCCCGGTCACTGAGTTCCCAGAAATTCGGTCCTCCAAGCGAGCCGTCGCCTCTGCGAAGCGTTTCCAATGAATCATGCGTTTCACAGCTATTGTCCGTTAAATGGCACGGCGGTAGGTTTCAGTGTAATCGAATGGGCAAGTCTCCCCGCTATTAATCCAGAAATGGGACCCACGGCACTGTCCGATAAGTCGTTCGCGAGATTCCGTTTTTGTTTAGTTCCTTCGCGAACCTGGAAACTCTATTCCTTCGGGATTATTCAGTTAAACGTTTCCTATCGTCTCAACGTGCCAATTATTTACAATTAATGCGGTTGTGCTTATAGGTTCTATATCAGGGACGAGCAACCCATTTTTTTACAACGGGCCAGCTACGAATTTAAAATTGTTGCGCGGGCCGCGTGTGAGAAACTTATGACAATACAAACACTGAACGACGAACTCATAATATCTCATTATTAACAAAATAAACCTAGTATAAAGAATTGTGGCGGCCTATCTATGATGTCGGCGTCATTTCCAATGAGGCCGCGTGACGCTGTAGGAACTATTAAAAGACAAAATATAAAATCTTCGAAGGGCCGCGGGTTCCTCATCCCTGTTGATACATGAATAATACCTCAGATCGCTCTTCATCGATTTCCAGACTGCCATCCCGACCGCCGCCAACAATGACGCCGATCGCCAAGAAAAGTCACTAGCCGACGCGACTCACGCAACCGACGCAGCAACCGATCCGACGCGTACCGGCGTGCCCGCGCGTCAGAGATGACGTGAGACCGCGACGGAAAGATGTGAGAAAGCGGAGTGCCACGTTCGATGAGAATCGAGGAGGACGTAGCAAGCCCCGGCCTGTCTCTGTGTTTTGAAGATCCGAGGTTGCGATAATAGCCGGCTGAAAGATGCCTCGACCGTCCAGGGACACTTACGGCGACCAGAAGCCGCCGTACTCGTACATCTCGCTGACGGCGATGGCGATCTGGTCGTCTAGGGACAAAATGTTGCCGCTGGCCGAGATCTACAAGTTCATCGCGGATCGGTTCCCCTATTATCGGAAGGACACGCGCCGGTGGCAGAACTCGCTCAGGCACAATTTGTCGTTCAACGATT
Organism: Nomada goodeniana; assembly: GCA_963969485.1. NCBI lineage: Eukaryota > Metazoa > Arthropoda > Insecta > Hymenoptera > Apidae > Nomada > Nomada goodeniana. Next base: position 4,612,875 of record OZ018306.1, on the reverse strand, counting down.
GTTTCATTAAGGTACGTGGTTATTTTAAGGTTTACTGGTGTCGCTGAACCGCCGCACAGCTCAGTGGGACAAACGTCCAATCTGGGTGGAAGAAATCCCTAAATCGTTCTGCGATGTAATTTTATTTTTAACCTTGGGACCTGGTTTTCTAGTGTTTTTGGTGTTAAAAAATAAATTACATACATTAAATACAGGATTCTTAATTTATAATTTATTTTAGTCTTTTCTTAATTCAATTATTTTGGTTTAATAAATAGCACATAATAAAATATGAATAGAATTAATGTATAATATGAAAACGTAATGTAATTAAGTACGTAATAAGTGTATATGCAGGGTGTTTGAATATATCTGCCGTTTTTCGTATAAACCTATATAAACTTTAGTAAAAACAGTGTAGAGATAAATATTGTATTCTCTATTAAAGTATAACCATTATACTTTACGTTCACAAAGTGTTTGGCCTGATACTTTCATTTTTTCTTAAGTTATATCGCAAAATGTGTTGCCATGTCTCCAATTTACAAGAACTTTAAAACAACACAACTGGAAGAATTGCAGATATTTGCAGCCAAATTTTTGTACATTCGTTCTACATAGTTCAAACACCATAAAAGTTTCAAAGCGGAACCTGTTGGAACTTTTTAGTCCTACTCTATTAAGGTCAGGTAAACGGCATAAAAAATGCATTTGACAAATATCCAATAAATATTGTGAAAGGCATTATTTAAAAAATTTATATGTTGCTGTGTGAACATTCACTTATGCTAATATACTTCATGATGCATACAAGTTTAAAGAATGTTACCAACTCCTGTCATACGATTTTCTTTACACCGAAAGTAAATGTACGATTTCGTCGTGCTCGCGCTGTTAGGATGCTGACGAAAAGAATATCATAAACAATATGCTAAACAAGTGACGATAATTGGCAAGGTCCCAAGTGGTCGCAGCTGATTTCAATCGGAACTTGTTCTGTGACCTTTAAACTTCATTTAAACAAAAAACTGATCGCGACATTTCGCGGCATTCACAACTATTCTATAGCTGTTGCATTTTTTAGTACCACGGCTTTATAAATTTTTCGAAAATAATAAAATCAACGTAAATATGATTCTAGAGCACATTAGATAATGCCAACATTCATAGATTATCTTGATACATCGACAGTGAATCGTAACATAATTTGCAATTTTAGTAAAAAAAAATCGGTTTTTTAATACTGTTACGTTTGAAGTTGCATGTCTCTTAGAGGAACAAATTATAAACCCTGAATTTGATAGAATACGATGCCGTAATAGTTCATAAACGATTCACACTGTACAGAATTTGCAAATGGGACAAATTTTCTTTTTTAATTTTGTTCACTATTTCGGGCTTTTCCGCCACTTGCGCGGCCAGTTCGAATTACTCTCACCAGCGCCACCCGTCGATGGCGTCCTGAACTCCCTAAATACTCTTTCACTGTATTTATGTACATACACTGTTCTGATAATAATTGACTATTTAAAGGTGGTACGTTTGGACGCATTGTTGCGGCACAATTTATTTTTTACCGTCGATTTTTCAATAAGCTTTGATAGGGCATTGCAATTCCTCGGGAAAAAATAAATCAAAGGCCTGAGTAATTTTATTAGAGGCGTAAAGGGGGGGAAATAGGCTCCGTCATGGTATTATGATTGATGAACGTTCTTACGCGAACTGAGCTCTCGTTTGACAAAAGATCGTGACTCGTTTAAACCAATAGTCCTGATTTGCTTACTGTGTGCGTTAATGAAGCTCGTAACAGAATTCGACGCTTTATTGCTGCTACATTTTATGCACTATTCTTACGAAAAATCGAGAAGCTAATAATTATTATGAGGCCTTAATAAATATGTGTTTCTAAAATGAATGAAACGAGCAAGTTTTCGTTGTAAACGTTCGTAAACGAGTTTCGCACTGTCAGTCGCAGGGCAATCTAGAAGAGCTGAATCTCGTTTCTATTTAGAAACGTTCTCTTCACGCTTTTTCTTGGACTTTCTAGACGACGATTTACTAATGCTGGCACAAGTTTCGTTGTTATTTCCACCAGGATGCAATTAAATCTCTATGCAGCGCATTATAGCAGATAATAATTCAAGATAGGACTTAAAACAGGCTAGAAACATCAGATGCTTGAACAAAATTTGTATCAACATTTTTCAATATTAAATATACTATACTACGTATATTATTGATTTATTAATAATGGTAAATACTAAAATAAATAAAATAAATAAGAATAGGAATAATTACGCTAAATTTTAAATCATTCCAATTTGTTAATACAATTGTTAATTCGATTTAGTTTACAATTACAAATTGCTTTCAAATGCATTCTAATCATTTCACGACAAGCCAAGTAATCTAAACCAAGCTTAACCTCAACTTGTCCAAGCAATTGAACAATATACTACAAGCAATTTTGCGACAAATTCAACACCGTCAAACTTTCTTCTGCCCACGACTAGACGTATGTATATCCGTGCGAAATATTAGCTCAAAGAACACTAAGGAAGGAGAAGAAGAGGGAACCAAAGAAAAACGAGGAGAAAAAAGAAATGCAACGATCTAGTGGATTCTTAAGAGCGAGGCCATCGCGTTTCTCGACGGATTCGTGTTGAGGCAGGTGCGAAACAGATGGTCGAGAGAAATGGAACAGAAAGTAGCTTGTCCGTAACGTTATTCAACACGGCCGCGAACGGCGACAAAAACGCCGCCATATTGTTTCTGACCGATCCCGGGCGGCCGTTTCGCCGCTTCGTAATCACCGTGTTTGTTTCTCGTCGCACGTGGGCACCGATGAATGCACGCGTTATAAATCGAGCCACAGGGCGATTGCTTCGACCGTTTCGCGACGTCTTTTACCGCTGCACAGGTCCGCCAATCGGATCGATATAAATCGAATGCCGTTACTGTACGAGATCTGCCATTTTGTTGGCTGCGTTTTCGGCCATCTCGTCGAAGCTAGTTTTTCGAAACGTTTATATTGAACAACTGCGATGCGTGAATGGAGCCGCATAAATACCCTATTGCACCACGAGAACAATTATATTGGTCACCCGTGCTCGTCAATTATATTCAACGATTGTGCTCAGCAATTACGTTTCACAATATCGAAAGTATTACTGCATCGAATCTGCATAGATTATCATAGGAATAAAACGATGGAATGTTACACTGTACTTCTTTCCACGATTATTGATCCTCATTAGTATTCGCTGGACGGTGTTAAATCTTGCGCGTTTGTTAATTGCCCAACAGCGAGCAAACAGAGGTATTGCCTCTACTTATGCATGAAATATGGTTTCCTTCGGGTGTGTGCGAAAACGTTTGGTATGCATTTATGCCGATCCAGTTATCGTATGCAAACTCGCTTATAACGCGGTTGCAACAACCCATAGAAATATTCATCAAACAATATTTATTGTTTATAAAACGATACGCGCACACGTATTAAATAATTTGATAATTTAGTGCCCAGTGTATTTTTTATTTACTCATGATTTTTTCTACGATTTAAAAGACAAATAATGTCAGGATTGAATACAATTTAATTGGAAGCGAGAGCAATAATAAGAAAACCAGTTTCTGTATCGTCACATTACTGTTTCCAGGTACCACGGGGTCCCCACCGGCCAGGCAAAGGTGCCTACTGGGCCCTGCACCCAGCAGCGCTCTCTATGTTCGAAAATGGTTCCCTCCTCCGCCGCAGGAAGCGCTTTAAGCTCCACAAGCCTGACAAGGAGCTATTGAAATCGGAATTGCAAGCCCTGGCGTCCGCCATGCCGCCCCCCCACTCCGAATCCTCGCAAGTATTATCAATAAACCCGAGCACCCAAACGAGCAGCCTCACCGTTGCCAACCTCCAACGCCTTCGTCACGATATTCTCCGCTGGGAGATACAAGACCGCCGTCAGCCGATCCCCTCCGGCGGTAACAGTTCCCCGGGGTTTTCCCCGCCGGCGGCCGCCTCCAGTTACTATCTTTTGTCGCCAGAGGTACGACAGAGACTGACAGGCACCGACGAGATCCTGCGCGGTTACGAGAGCAACCTTTTGCAAACCGGGAGCTGGAGCTTCCCCGGCTTCCAGGTGTCACCGTACGTGTCCCAATTGTCCTACTTCCAGACAGACATAGGGGACAACAGACAGATTTGCCACGGGAGCACGGAGGCCAGCGTGCAGGAGAAAACAGAGTCTAGGGGATTCTTGGAACCCGTCAGAGGCGCCACCGTCGACACCGTCGAGGGGAAAATTCGTTGCTTCGCTCGGGAGCAGGGGATTTCCAGCCAGACGACCGTTCAACCGGAACAGAAGAAGAAGAAAAAGCCTTTCACTATTGAGAATATCATCGCGCCGGACGAGGAACGGATGTCTGGAGGATTGGAGGACGAGAAACGGGGGCATCTGTTGGTACCCAGGCCACTGTACGGGGGATTTTCGTTCGGGCTGACTGCGGCTAAGGTACCATACGAGACGGCTACTTGAATTTCCTTTTTTTGGAGGGCGATGGGAGGGGGGGGGGGTGTTTAGTGTGTCTTGTGGACGATTGGAGACTGTTTGGTGAATAATTCTGGTGATAAATCGTATTGGATAATCGTTCACCTTGTACGAGAGTCACTCTTGGCCTGGACAACCGGGACAGAAACGTTGTCACGGGGTTTCAGTGACGGACGGAGAACTGAGAGGGAGCTTTTGCGTGATACGGCGGAACTTTGGTAGGTTATGTTCAATTCGAAAAGTATTTCACCCTGGGGACGGGTGGGGGAGGGATTCTTTTTCTTTGCGATCGCGTGCTTGTGATATTCTTAATGCGCTATTCTTTTTAACTTGTATTTAATACACTTTTAAACGAATTGGACAACGTTTAGTAGCGGTTGCGTAATTGGAAACGAATTTTGTTCGTTTTTTATTGGCGGAATAAATGATACTGGAGTTAATCCGATTTGAAACTGATCTGGAATTGAAATCGACAAGTTATGTGCACAATTTATGAAGTGTTTGAGCAATCTCATTCGGCTGTACGTTCGTGTTTATTTAGGTCCCCGTTTGCGGGCTGTTAATATTCAATACGGCGTCCGGTTAGCTGGAAACAGTGGGCAAGTAAAATTAGTAGACGTAGCAAGAGGCGACTTTCTAAAGAAGTATGTGGAAACTTCAAGTATGTAACAAGCTGGCATTAACATCGATAAAAACATCGATTGTCACTTTTAAATCCCATTCTGGGACGATATACGCGCATTGAATCTGACGTGTGGGGAAAATTAAATACTTTCTTAATAAAAAGTATTTGCAACGAGGAGGGACATTTTATTGAACTCGATCGCGCTCAGTGCACAGCTTGTTCCGAGCTGTTTCAAAGTTCGAACCACGAATACTATTTCCGTGCAAACGCGAGCTGCCAACGTAAAAACCAGACGACAACAGTGTGTCAACGTCGAGAACAAAAAAGAAGGGGGGGGGGTGAGAAGTATGAGGATCAGAGTACTAGTAATACGCGACGGTACTTGAAGATACTCGACAGTTAACGATACTTATAGGTGTAATTAATTAGCGGTACTTGCGAGCGATTGCAAGGATCGAACAGTCATAAAAATTCCCTAGGGCTAGATGAGTATTATATTTCTGTGACACGTGCTTTCCAGCGTTGGTTCCACCGAGTGCTCGGGGAACGAACGTAATACGCGTGAAAATCGGCAAACTGTAGCTCCTATACTATTGTAGCTGTTAAATAGTCACGCACTCGTATAATTACGAGGGGGGGGGGGGGGAATAATGTAACGAAGGAACGAGAACGTCAGTTTGGTAGTGTCAATGAGGTTCGACCTAACGGCCTTAAACTGTCGATTTTTTTTTTCGATACCATCCGCGAAAGCATAGATTTAAACGGAACTTGTCTTTTCGACCTGAAATAATGACAATTATATGGAACATTATAAATAACATTATTATTATTATTCCACTTTATACAATGGAAAGAGTCTAATTTTATAACCGATGTACTGAATTTGGCAACTAATTATAACTTTGTAACAGAAAAATTTCGTTTTTCGTTCACACGCAATGGATGTTTGAAAATAAGTTGCAATTATGAAATTACGGGAATTAGTTTTTCCGTGGTGTTATTTATTGTAGAATTGGAAAAGCAGGTTAAGGACAAAGGTTTGCATGAAGAATCGTGGAAGGTATTCCAAGGTCGGTGTGCGTGTGTGTGTGTGTGTGTGTGTGTGTGCGCGCGCGTGCGCGTGTGGGTGCGCGCATGTATATTCCGTTGTTTAATGGGATCACGTGCGAATCCATTGAACTGAAATTCATCCATTGTTGCGTACGACTGGCAAATGATCTACAGGCGTAATATAATTAATGTACTCGATCGTACTCTCACGAAGGTCCCCGTAAATGTAAACATTGCTTCGTGGTTAAATAAATTATTGTATATATCTGAAAGAATATTGTGTCGGTTTCTTCCTGAAATGCCTCCGACAAAATTACCCTCCACTTTTTACCAACATGTTCCCGACACTCTGCTGAATAAATAGTTAATGGCTTTTGAATAATACTTATTGCGAACGAACGAAATTATTTCTCCGAATAATAGTTATAATTATATTTGAAGTGTTCTAAAGAAATACGTTATTTTGTATTACAATTTCATCGTGGGTGAATAATTTAATACATTAAGATTGTGTCAGGCGCTCCGAAACGTTCACAAAATATTCACGATAAATATTAAACGGCTAATCCGACGCAATTAAGCGAGCACACTTCGAAAGTGTCTTAATAAATATATACACTCGCGGGATAAAGTTCAATTTTATTGACCAATTCATCTTCTTTATAAATATAGCCCCATGAACGTACATGTACAATATACACGCAAGGATGCGTAATAAAGCTTAAACGTAAGTTGACACTAACAGTCCTGTTTTAATTAAACGCCCGGTACTAACCGTTTTCGGTATACCTGTTCATTTAATGTTGTCCTTGCGCGTACTATACGTGCGCGAACAGCGTCAGCATGTTTTACGAGAGAAACGAAAACAACGTGGGAATCGAGCGAACGGCTACCAAGCGTTCCAAAGTTATTTCACATCTCCTGCACTTTCAAACGAGTTCACATCAAACAATCATTAATCGTCCTCAAAGTTCAAAGTTTCAGAAAAGACCGAGACGTATGCGTCAAGGGGTGACACGGTTTTGTTACGGCCCTCGTGTTCCACAAACCTAACCTATATACGCAATTTCACTTTCTAAATACTAAATATATAAGGGAAAATCGTATTACTTACGTGAACAAACCGGATAGATTGTCCCTGTAATGGCCGGTCACGGACCGAGATAATTAATATGGAGTAACCCGAGCCGGAGCAATCGATGGAGATACGGAACACCGTTGAGGTTAGAGGAGGAAGAGGGAAAGAAAAAAGAAATTCTTTCTTTATGGCGTTTAATAGGATTCTTCGCACTTCGCCCGGTCCTCCGACAAAGGGCCAATTCTGGCCTGGGCCAAAGGGCCTCCTACCAAATTAGAAAGGCCCGAATGATTTATCGGCCAGGGATATTAAATTAGAAGGAATTTCGTGGTCGAGAGTAGCAAGCCCGTACTTCTTCCCTTAATAGCAATAATTGGACGGCCGTGCGCGAAACATCGCCTGGCATTTTCTTTTCTTCCCTTTTTTTTTTCTTCATTTCGTTACCATATCCAAGTTACGCTCCACCGTGAAATACCGTGGAAACTTTTGGAAGTAATAGCACGCCGAGCATGCACTCGCACAGATCGTACTCGGTTACGTACGAGGATTGGACATTTTTTTTTTAGTGGTCCCACAGTTACCCATAGTTACCCGGCGTATAGTGACTTTGATCAAACGCGCCCGCCGGACAGAGAGGTTAGGAGAGGCAGACGAGGAGAGAAAAGCGCGAGAAGCAGGCGTGTCCGTGAATTAAGTGGAAAAACGTGTCGATTTCACGGACGGCAACGAATTAAGAACAACAAAGGCCGCGGCTTGAAAGGTGCTATTGTCCTGGCAAATGGGAAACCGTCGGCGCGGGGCATCTGTCCGCGAGGATACGCCGCTGTTATCAATACGATTATACCGTAATCTCGATACCTGCGGGAATTAATAAGGAATCGGGATCGTTGGTGGTCCAATCACCCTTCGTTCCACTCGTATTTTCGATTTCACTTCGTTCCTTTTCTTCACGCGCGATGACGTGCGTGTCGGTCCCCAGGATGAACCGATGATCGTCATCTTGCACGATCATTGTTACGTCGGATGAACGTACGCTTTCTTGTTCCTTTATTTCGCGGCCGTGGCGGTCGCGGGCATTCGTTTTACAGCCCGGCGTAAAACTGGCGAGAAACGGAGGATTACCGTGCATGAAAATGATTAGAGAAGGAAGAGAAGGATCTGGCGTTCAACCTAAACCAACCTGAAACCTGATCCAACCTAAACGAGGAAAGAAACGCCGCGCAAGATATCCACACCATCAACTGTCCCGTTCGCGCCGGAAACAATAACCCCGAGAGCAAACGAATAAAATTGTCAACGGGAACAGTGCACACCTTATTGGCCCACCTAACGCATCCGCTTAGCACTGATTCACCGCCGTCCATGGTCCCCCGTACCGCGTTAAACGAAGCCGACGATCATAAAGTGTCAAAGAAACAGGATCAAAGTGGATTAATGAAATTCCCTGTGTAGTGACAGTAGCCCTTCGTTCCGTCTCTGCCAACTAGCCAGGCAGTATAATGGCATCAAGAAGACGAAGAAGACGAAGAAGAAGATGATGAAGAAGAAGAAGAAGAAGAAGAAGAAGAAGAAGAAGAAGAAGGAGAGGAGGAGGAGGACTGTGGCGGTCGTGCGTCGAGTGGCAGGAAGAAAACGGGCGTAAGTACCGAGACCGGTCATTATTTATGCCATTATAGCTCGGTCTGGCCGGTTGCTCGAGCCGCGTAAGGCTGAACGTGGCCAGCAAGACTTAACGAGCCTTCGTTCGCGTTCATCCGAGACCCTGATAAAAGGACTACCTTCGGACCGCCTCTCGACGATCGCTACCCTTCTTCTTCCACCACTTCTTCACCGTTCGTTGTTTTTTCGCCGTTTTTTTCTCTCTCTCTCCTCTCATTCTCTCTCTTTCTCTCTGTGTGTGTGTCTCTCTGCTTCTTTGGCCCCCTCTTAGCGGCCCACCATCATGCCCACAACATTGGCTGGGGCTGGGTTCAGCGCGAGCCGTCGCTTGTTATTAGTCTTCCTCTGTTTTATGTTTGAAAACAGACGGCGTTCTGCGTTTAGATGATTGATATCGCTGAATGACCGGCGAACGCGTTACGGACGATGAAGAATGGACACATCGTCTGCGCAGGCTACTCGCTTCCCTCGTTTGCATTTAACCGGATGATCGCTCGGGCCGGCGCGCCGGTGCCTGGAACAGGGATGCTGGGGACTTTCTTTTTTAGTTCTGAGCCGCGATACAAGTCGGGCTAACCTGGGAAAGGGATATTGCGTCGGTTTTCGGGTGTTCCGGGATTTTCACGAACTACAATAGGTGCTGGGATTCTCAGCTGACCCAACAGCCATCTGGCTGCGTATTGACAGCAGACCGGCAACGGAACCGACAGAGTCTGTCCAAAGATCCGTGTAGCCGACTACGTTCGCGTTTGACTTGAGTTCTGCAGACAGAACCTGCTAAACAGAATCTGGAGGCAGATTGATAGCGGAAACCGGGAGGATTCTGCAACTTGAGCCATTCAAATGGATTTAGATGGCCACTTAAATGGCTCGTGTTGCAGGTTCTGCTCGGTTTCTGCTGCCAATCACCCATCAGATTCTGTTCAGCAGGTTCTGCATCAAATCTGCAGCCAATCTGTTTACAAATCCTGCCAACAGAATCAGGGTGGCTGTCAGGGTAGTTAGGTTTCGTGTAGGATGGTACCGCGTGGTTCTATTGGTTTTAGATACTCGACTTTTGTGAACTTACACGGCACTTGTATGGCACTTATATCGATTAGGTGACTAGCTCTGGTTGAGATTGTACCACGCGTGGTTATATTAATAATGAATGCACACGTAACAGTTACCGCAAATAGGTCCGCGAAATGCAATGGTGCATTCACCATTCGACGGGGGATTAAATATGCACCGATCGAGGATATTCGAGTTTTCATTAAGCGCCCGTAGTCACGTGGTCAAACGCACGTGACGCGATAAATATTGCGCGTGGATCGTGGCAAGACACGACTTCGTAACAGAATAAAAGATATCGAGCGCAACGCGATCAATCAGAAACGTCAACGTGCGAGTACTTACAGGACACGGTATCTTATTAAATCATAAATTCGATCCCGACGACGTTGAAATAACAGTGCTAAAAGTGTGGCGGCGGGGTTTGGGGGGAGGGGGGGGGAGAGATTGTGAAAAAGTTCTTTCCAGTATCTGGAAATGTAATTAATGATATGGCTGATTACGAATTCATCAGGATACGCGGTAACAAATTATCCGTAATTTAATATGAATGTGTGCCCTGCCTTTTTAGTTTGAGTAATAAGCACGGGTAACTCGGAATCAAATTAGCGAGCAATTCCAGGGGAGCGTAAGGGAACGGTATAGGTTAAGAATAATTAGGGTTGAAGTTTTAATGAAGGCTTTGGGTATTCCGCCCTGCGGGAAAAAGAGTTTTGCAATTTAATTAATCGCGACCGCCACGCATTTCGACGATTCACGGTAACCTCATCGATCTAATTAATGATCACATCGATGTCGGTGGCGACACCTCCGTTGAGCCGTCGCAGAATTTGGTTAGTTATAGGTTACGAAAGAATGATACTTTTGTTTATTTTACAATTCGCGTTGCTACCGGTGAAACGATATTTGTACTATTTGTGGTGTCTGTCGAGAGAAATGTCGAAATTACAATCTTATTCCGACGGATCGTTGAATGGAGGATCTTGTTAAATAAGTTCTCCATAAATATTTTACAATAATTGAATAATGCTCCGTACCATCAGTCCGTTCACCGTTCAACGGTATTAATAATGAATAACGAACATCGTGCTCTCTCCTAACGGAAATTCCCCTTAATACGAGAACCTTATCCAATAACCGCACAAGTAACATAATAATTACATCCGCGTAATTCTTACCTTCCAACCCCTGACTTCCTCCTGCTCCTATACGAAGACTTCCACCGTGCTTACGTCTTTCACCATAGAAAAGCAATTGGATGATACGTAAGAATCAACTGGCGAAAAGAATTTCGTTTTCCGGGAAGAAGTTGAATGATATATAAGAATTCAGAGTCATAGGAATTTGTTCAGCGGCGTTCGATTCTTTACCTAAAAGGATTGTTCATTATTTGTTATGCAACTCTGGATCGGCCGCCTTTGTTGCAAACGTAACAAATGAAACTGTTTCAGAATTTAATAGTCCCCTTTGTTGCGAAGGGTGACTTTCAGCTTTTTTTTTTAAGAGGATTCACCGCGGCGGTGGCTGTTAACACAGGGGGGTAGTTTTCGAATTATCCACGCCAATGGCGAGACGAATAACTTCCATTGTCGTGTCTCCTGCTTCCTGCCGTCATCTTTTTGTTGGGGATGATGCGAGTAAAATTTCTTTTGTGTCGCGCACGGTCAATGTGAAATTGAAGTTAGATCGTAGACCGATTCTGTGAATTCGTGTAGCGAGGCCTGGCTTGTTTTGGGAAATATTTAGCGGCAATTAATTTGACGCAACCGACTTGCTTTGCTGCAGCGGCAATGAGGGACAATTAATTATGTTACAGTTATTAATCGAGGAAATCAATATTTAGGGTAATTTGCAAATCCAAGAATCGAGTTTGATCACGTTTCGTATTTATTTGAATCTATCTTGTTTCATTTCATTTATGATTATTATTATTATCGTTATATTTGTTTTAATTAATTTTATCACCAACGTCAGGCAATTCTGCCCGTATTTCCCCGCGACATTTTTAATCGTACGATAAAGGTGTACGTGTGTCTTGGTAGAAATACCTTACTCGGCACAGCTTTAATTAGATCACCATGCTTGTTCAGAGAGTAATGCAACGATCGATTTAATACACCGGCTAGCCAGTCACGGAACAGCGATTAAAATATCCGCGCTTTTAGGTAAACAGTAATTTCGTAACAACACATAATCAACTGTAATATCAGCTTCCAATTTAATACCGCGAATATTTTGAAATGCTCGCATTAATAGAAAAGGCGTTCATTTTATTCCAAATGTTTAATCAACCCAATTCACCATAATCCGAGTTAGAAATTGCCTTACGAATGGTTTGAAGATATTTTATTAACAATTAAAATCCAAGTCTCACACGAACTGCCGAATCCTTGTCCCCGGATAATTTCCGCGAGCAATCGCTATGTAATTGTTATACACGATGTTGTATAACGATTCCCTTATCCGCGCCACGAAAAGCGAATCACCGGAACCCCGTGCGCGAACCGCCTCCGCCTTACCTTAACAGCGAGACACGTGCAAAGAATTCCGCAAGGGTGTCTGCCGGGCGAAAAAATCGGCCGATCGAGTTAGCGTGGAATCGCAGGTATCCCACCCAAGCATGCCTCTTCACGCCACGGCAACGGAACGCAAAAGGCGAGCGCACTGCCATACGGTGCAACAAAAGGGGAAAGAAGAGGCGCAAAAGTAAAATGACCAGGACGAATGGAAAAAAAGCAAACCGAACGAAAAAGGAAACGAGACGAAAACGCTGTATAAAGACAGGACAAGATAAAGAAAGCAAAGAGATAGAGAGAGAGAGACTGAGAGAGAGATAGAGAGAGGGACACCGGTCGGGGGAGCAATTCGCCGCGGCTAAAAAAGTAATGGAGTTTAGAGAATTGTTCGTGTGGGTGGCAGTAATGGCGGCGCGAGCGAGACGAAGGAAGGAAGCTGCTGGAAAGAGCGGCACACCTGTGGCGAACAAGAGCCACGCTGTCTGGACGAGGTCGATCCTGTTTTCGGCCTCTTGCCTCCTCCGCCGCCGACACCGCTGGGGCCTCTCGGTTTTCGACCCAACAAAGGCCCGCGACGATAAATCATCCCGGCCGGCTCGGGCTTCCAGGCTGCTGGATTGAGGATCTCGACGTCGAGTGATCTCTCGACATTGCTCGTGTGTTAAATAGTGGACGCGGCCGGGGGAATTAGGTGAACGAGGAGTGGATACGGTATGGTGTTTTGCTGCGGCCGGATCGGCATTGGGGGGGGGATCAGCCGCGCGCTGTGCAGGCCGGGAATCGTAATTGGAACGGGTTGGGGACTGTCGGCGCGCTGTACATGGCGTAGATCGTTATTGGAACGAGCTGTACACTCTCTGTGCATCGCGCAGAGCGAGTTTAGCGATTGGGAGCCGCTATATGTTCTTGTATATAAGGTAGACTGTTGCGGGACGAGCCTGGTACCGAGGCCGCCCTACGGATCGAGCAATTCACAATCGGCGATAATCTAAAAATTCTAATTCCGCGCTATATTTAACGACCGACCGTCAGCCTGGCAGAGGCTGCGAATTGTTCGTCGCAGTTACTCGCGAAACTTCAACGCGGTGGCACGGTCTTCTTTACACACCGCGGTTATTGAATTTTCTTCGTTTTAAGGATACGAACGTCTCAACAATCGCGGCAGCACAAAGGGCGTCGATGAAAGGAGCACGGTAGCCTTCGGGGCGAAAGAATGAAGAAAGAAGAGGAGGCACAGCGATTAGTCGAAACTCGAAACGTGTCGTTTGCGTGCGCCCTGAAAGGATCCGCATATCCGTTGCGTGTCCAAACACCGAACGGCTTCCCTTTATCCCGAAACTCAATGGAGTTTCCAGAATCGACGCTAATTAATTCCCCTGAATGGTGATTGGTGGCGGCCGCGTCTCCCTTTCTATACAAACAAATAATTATTTCCCTTTTTCTTCTGTTTCCTGACTCGCGGGAGAAAGCCCGATTTTAAAGGAAGCAATAAATTTGAGAAGGGTGTTCCTCGGCATCTGTTTGTTTGAATAAGCGGGAACGTATTGATCCTACGTGTGAACGGACCGGCTACTTATTTTTCAAATAATGACGCCGGCCACGGAATCCCGGGCCTTGGGATTCCAAGGACGTGAGAACAGCCCGAAGGCGGCTCTCTAGCCTTGGCAGCCATTTTTCGGGGCGACGCAACATATTTGATAATTAAATTCCGCGTAAATTATTTATCGTTCGCTAGTGGATATAAATTTCTAACTAGCACAGATGACAGCCAGATGTTTACTTTGCGTGCACGCGAAAGCAGAAGTCGATTGGCCGGGTGGTCCCCCGTGGAACTGCGTCGCCGTTTTGGAGAACGTGGTCCCTAGGGTTCCTGATTTCTCGATATTTTTCGTTTCTCGAGAAACGAGCAATCAGATTGTATTTCTCAACAATCCTCGAGAAATTAAAGGTCGTAGGTTCAGCTGAAGGTTAGTCAGAATCGACAGAAGTGCAGTAGGTATAACCCTACTAAGGTTCAGCCTCAAAAATTAGGTATAACCCTACGGTCGTAAGTTCAGCCCAAAAAATTGGTCAGAAACTGCGGAAGTCCACCAGGCCTGACTCTACTGTTTCTGACCAACTTTTAGCTATACCTCCGGCTCTAGGATCGTGCCTATTGGACTTCAACGTTTTCTGACCCAATCTTTAGCAATTATTATAAATGAGATTTTGTCACAGGCGAGGCTGAATGTAGCTTATTTTTAAAAAACAACAATTACTTTATTATGAGTGGTTATGATATTTGCAATGCCCTTGATCCTAACTATGTTACTGTTGGCGATGGAATGGATTCTGAATCTCGAATGAATCATTGTGCGTTTTGTCCATGTGCTTGTACAGAATTTATCTACTACATCTTAGGTATCATATTTCATCTGCGTCGATCTCTCGATATTTTCGTTGCGTCTCGGAATTCCTTTCTTATCTTATCTCCTGTTTACACTAATTTGGCGATCACTAAATTGCGTCCTCGGGCTTTCGCTTCAGTTGCGTCTTGTCGTCGAATCGGTTGAGACTGGATGTTGTTGATAATTGTTTATTCAAAGTTAGCCTATTGTTACAATAGTTTCACAGATCTTACTATACTTTTAGTTTACGTCGCAGTGTTGCGGCTCCTACTAACTACTCGTCTTAATTTTTCTACTGAACTGCTGGGGTGTCGCGGGACCCCTTTTTACATTGGAAAAAGTGCCGGAAAATCGGGAGTGGGAGATTGCCTAGGAAGGAATTTTGAGTTCAGGAGTCACGTACTTATTTCCTGGAATTCTGTGTGGACCAGCATCCGGTTAGAATTTAGATAGTAACGGTTTGACCTTTGACTCTGATTAGAATTTAGAAGGGTGATAAGGTGATGCGTGAGAAATAGAATGGGCGAGTTGTTCGACAGTCTAGAGTTCCCATGTTTACAGGTACTAATAAGGACGTCACGATTTATAATAATTCCGGAGAAACTTAAGTTTCTCGAGACTTGAAAAACAAGCAATTGTAAATTTTCGGGAGGGGACACTAGTCGTCTCTGATTTGGAGCGAGCAAAATTATTCGCACAGTCGCCACACTGGGCTTTATACATCTCTATACCCCTGCTTTACTAATCAGTCCTGCCACGTTTCACGAACCCACTTTTATAGTCCCAGCCTATACGAAATCTCCTAGGACCCAGATGACTAGTTTCTGATCCTGTGTCACCAGAGAAGTCAGTAGATAGTCTCTTGCTGCTAGGCTACTGTAATGGCCATGTTGGCACACTAAGGTAAGTCTATCGAACGAAACTATACTGGCGTTGGTAGCGAATTGGTTAAGGCGAAATTGAATCACGCCGGTATCCGAGTCGCGTTGCACCAGGTCGAAGGAATTCCATCCGTCAAACGAGCCAGCGAACAAAGTAGGAGGCGACCGTGTGAGAGTGTGTTCCAGCCGACTTCAGCTTCGGGCTATGAAGTCTCTTCCTCTTTTTTCAGGGTCGCCTCTTCGGGATGGTAAAGGGCATTCTGGTGGATGGGAAGGGAATGGGCAGTGCGGTGTTCCTTTGGTTCGCGAATTTTTAATAATTCGTTGATTAAATACGACGTTGTCTTTCATTGAAATTCGCGTTGGGTTAGGTATTATAGTAACGAACTGTACGACAATCGAGAGAATTATTTACATTGATATTTTAACTGGTGACAATCAGTAATTCTAAGATTTTGGGTCGTCGAGGGATACGGGTGTTCCATGTGTCAAGATATAATAGAAAGGGTCCCTACTTTTGCTACACTACCACGGTTTTTACATTCGTCTGATTATCCTCATCCTAAGCTACTTGCCTGCATTATCCCCCATCAGAATCTATATAACCGGACATGCTGGACAAAGTAGCAATTTCCGTCGTTTTACCTGACCGTCCGTACCGGCTCGTCTACCCTAACCTATTTTATCTGATACATTTTATTCAACGTGGCTTGCGTGAAAAAGGCAAAATAGACAACGCTAAGTGCATCACACATTATCCCGCAGACTGTACAGGGTGCTTAAGAATGCTGGGACCGAGCTGGCAAGGTCAGTCTTCGCTCGTCCAAAACAAAGAATACAAAAGACAAAAGCGACCAAAGAAAATGGTAAATCTGCGTTCCTCTTGTCACTTTACACATTTTCCAAGATTCCTGATCTTCAAAGATTCAAATTTATAAATGTCAAAAAAGTAATTACAGCGCCCCGTCGATTTTCCTTCGCATTAAGAAAACTCTCGGTGCCCGCTATCGAAGGAAGAAATGGGTTAACACTAGACTGGCGGTCGAAGAAAGGCGAGTATCATAGGTAGATAAATACGCAGGGGCGAAAATAAAGGAACGAGACGGGACGAACGTGCACCAGAGAGCAAGAGAGAGGGGGTCAAGCAGGGAGCTAGGGGAACAGCTAGAGGCAGAGAGAGAGAGAGCAAGATCGATAGAAAAGATAGCGGCCGAAACATAGAGAAGGACGCGCCAAGAGATCAGTAGAAAAAGAAAGAAAGGGAACACAAGAAGGGGGAGGGGGGAGAAATAGACTGCGAGCCAGTCGGTAGAGAAAGTACGTACCGGCGAGAGAACTAGACAGAGACGGCGAGTCCGTCCAAACGGAGAAACAGAAAGGGACAACGAGCCGGTCGCGAGAGAGACAGGGGGCGTCGGACGATGTTGCAAGATGGTCAGGTGTTGATGACCAGACAGGATGGTTAGGTCCAGCGGATGGGTTAGGGAAGGTAGAACCAGAGCGGTGGCTTCAGTGCCGGGATGCCTTTCATCTTTTCATCTTCGACCGAGGGAACCAGAACTGCGCGCACCTACCATCATGGGAACTTCGCTTCCTCCCCTCAACCCCCTCCCACATTTTACCCCTCCAACGCCTCGTCGCAACGCTGACAAGCGAGCGAGCGCACGATCTCTTCTCCATGGACTCCGTCCAGCACCCATCGAACTCCTTTCTACTCGTTCCCTCGGGATCGTCGACGACACGACGATCTTCCGTAACCATTCTCTGTTCTATATCTCGCGTCAACCCCCCACCCTCCTGCCGCTGCAACGATAAATGACGTTTCGCCGGGCGCCTAGGTGTTGGACGGGCGAGGTGTTCCTACGATAGCGTAGATGCATTGTATTTATGATGATTCGACCGCGCTGTTCGTGCAGAGAAAGTTACGAAGCGCGCTGGAAGGGGGTTGGGGCCGGGGGGTGGTAAACAACTTGGAGTAAGGTTTGCCGATGATACCTGACAGGAAGTTTACCAGCAATTTTCCGTTCGTACTCCGACGTCTGTTCTGTCCTGTCTGATACACTTTCCGAACTGATAATTGAAATGGAAAATATAAATTAGAATAATTTCCATCCCTTTCAGCGGACGATTGAAGATAAGGAAGAAATAAAAGGAGAATTTTTTTTTGGGACCATTTTTTACCAAAATTTATCTAAAAGTGCCAACGTTCCCCGGAAAATTTCCTGGACTGTTCCGAGTGACACGAAATTCCCTGGAAACAACCACCGTGTAATTTGTGTTACCAACAAAAAATGAACCCCTCCCTCGTACAACCGCTCCCGCACTATAAATTCTCGCCGTTATGGAAAAACATCACCCAACACCTTCCGCTAGTCCAATAAATTGGCCCACGTGTAAATTCGACAAATGGCTTCGCGAACGCTCGCGAGAATATCCGAAAGGATCGGCGACATGATGGATTAGGCGCGCGGAAGGGGGGGGGCTCGTGTGTGGCACAGAATTTCCTCTGTCTTCTTTTCTTTTCTCGCCGCAGAACACAGAGAGGGCACTGTGTATCGTTCCGCGCTCGTAATGAACCGCCTATTCAGCCGACGGCAAATTTCATCTTTCCCGCTGCTCGCGGCTTTAAAGCGCGATAACTCATCGAGCGGTTACGAAGGAGAAGAGGATTCTCTGGTGGGACCGGAACCGGGACCGTTTGTCGCGGACCGGGCGAAAAAGGAACGCCATGCAAATGGGGTTCGCGCGGGGAACGGGTTTGGAAACGGTAGCCGGACTTGGTGCCACGTTTACGCGGATCGAATTGATAAGCGCTGTCCGGCCGGGTTAGACGGGCGCAGCCCTATGTCGAATCGTTTCGTTTCGCGCGAATCCATTCGCCAATCGAATCTAATGCAACCTCGAGAATCCATCGGATTCTCTGGCAGGCTCGCGGGGGCAAACTCGAAAGCCGTGCCGCGACCGAAACCGGCGCGAATCGTAGCAGAAAAAAGGGCACCCATGAAACGAAACAGCAACAAAACAAAAAAATGCACGGGAGTACCAAAGAAATAAGAGCAAGATGATCGGGAAGAAGCAGAAGCAGCAAGAAATAAGAGGAAGAAAAAGTGATAAAACAAGCGGCGGGCAAAGGTGTAAGGAAAGAAAGGCCGTGGAATGCGGAGGGTGCAATTTGGCAAAGCACCGTGACGGAAAAATCGTATCAACGATCCGCGCGAGCAGCCTGCCCCGAGGCGTAATAACCACTGCGAAAGCTGGGAATTTCGGCGGGTTTTGATTACTAGGCGGCGCGCTGACCGAGGCCCGGGCTCCTACAAATAAAAAGCCATCCCTGCCTGTCTAAATGCCGACACGCCGAAAATCATTTATTTATTTATTCGCCGCCTCCCCCCCCCACCCCCCCCCCCTTGCTCGCTCCTTCTTTCTTTTCTAGTTATGAACCGTGGTTGCAGGTTGGGCTTGGGTGTTGCGAGTTTATTTTTCCCTCTTTGCCGTCGAAGGATCGACAGTGTTCTTCGTTTGGGTTATCCGTTTGTTGGGCTCATTTGAATACTCACGGCCGGGCTCAGTCAGCTGACATCGGCCTCTAGGACGAATTCGTTTGTTTGCTTTCTTTTCGAGGTTAGGCGCGACAGTGACGAAACGGAAGTGCAGAAAGGATCCTCACATTTGTTCCTTTTTACGATCAGACGGATGATACGTTGCTGGAGGTGTGGAATGAAAACAATTCTTTGCGTAATCATCGCGATAATGCCTTGGGTTATTAATCTTGACGACGTCACTAAAACTTAACCTCGTTTGCGCGTGCGTTAAAAAGCATCCATAAGATCATACCTCGCAGGGTAATCAGTATGTAGATTTAGAAATATTGCTGGCCAATTTTTCCTGTACTCGCTAAAGTCTATGGTTAATTTGTATTGCTAATGTTATTATTGTTATACTCATAATTATCACTGTTGATCTCACCAGGATTATTATTATTATCATGTTTCTTTGTCACAGAGGAGTTTCTCGCTCTGGTTGGACCTAATATGAACAGGCTTCGGGAGGTCCATGACAGTGTCGCTGTCGTTGCATTATTGTTGTGATTATTATTTTACTATTGGTGAACCTTTCGCACACTCGAGGAGGGTTAGTCCTGCAAGTAGTTATTTGACAGCTTGATAAAGTATCTACGAGTACAATTTAAATTTGGCTCTGAATCAATTTCACCCCAATTACACGCCACCCTTATTTATCGTTTATCATTTACTTTGTAGCTTCGTCCCCGTCGTATTAGTTTCGCAAATTAAATCCGCGATATTCGCCGAGTGTGTCGGATTTACGGCCAGCGTTGCTACATAATTCTCGAAAATGGAGCGGCGTTTTAATAATCCGCCAAGCGGAATGAAAATACGCCGCGTTGGCGATTCGTTCGCGTACAGATAATTGGCTGCTCCGTTCGAGAAATTTGATTCTCCGCCTGTCGAAAAATCCGAAACTTTTTTGCAAACGTTTGCGAACACTTGCCCGTCGGACAGAAATTTTTATTTGGAAGTTTTTATATACAAATTTTCATTCGTTCGTTTGTATTTCGAAACTTGTACATAAGTATAAGGCATAAATTAAAATCATACAAGATCAAATGTAAAATGTGAAATGTAAAATGTAAAATGTAAAATGTAGAATATAAAATGTATAGTGTCATCATACTCTCATTTCCTTAAAAAATTACAGCTCACCCTATACTTGTAAAGAATAAAAAAAGCTTCCAAAGGAAAATACCAGAGGTACGGCACGGTTCAAACTAAATCTCCCATTTACCGAAACCACCCAATTATCACGCCGCCAGCGTCAAGAAGTCGCTTACTAACAATAAGATTATCTCGCCCGATAAAGTCACCCCACAACAATGGCCGCATTGTGCCGCTCTCTATCGTAGTCGAAAACGATTACGATTAAACGATCCTACACATGTTTGTGGTTAATGGTACGGGAATATTAGATTCACGAGGGTAACTCTGTCATTCCGGGGGGGATGAAAAGCAGATGCTTCATCATAGACTCCACCCCTCTCTTCCACCTTACTCGACGCAATACCGAGCCCCTCTGTGTTATGATCTATCGCTCGGCCGCGGGTTAACGAGCCGATACATAACCTCAAATAATGGGAAGAGGCTGGACGGTTTTGATGTCGCGTCATGTTTCCACCTTTTATGACGGATAATTATTAGGTCGGAACAAGTGAAATGTCCGGTTTCATTGGATAATTTCGATTCGATTGTACTATTCATTAACCTCGTCGAATTATCATGAATAGATACGTCGGTCGTTCTCAGTGTCGTTGAGCACGTTTCAGATGATAGTTTGTTGATCAATGGCAAGTAGCAACAAACTATAATCTATACCTTCTAAACATTTGATTACAGCGAATTTCTTTGTACAGACTATGAGTCCCATGAATATTTACAGGCCCGATTGTGAATTACCCTCCACAAATATTTCAATCGTTATTACTATTATCCAGAACGAAGTATCGGAGGTAAGGCTTGGCTATGTGCCGCCGATACAATGGAGAAGGTCGACGGTGGAGGGTGTGTAGTCTTCGAAGGGCGCATTAGGGACGCTCGTAAAAGCGTGCTCGGTGCTCGTAGCGTAATACAGCACGAAGCTAGCGAGCACGCCTCGTAACGCTCCTTAAGAGCGTATTTACGCTCTCCGTGGCAGAGTTATGTAACATGGCGGTGCAAACGGCCCGTGCCGGCCATTAGGAGCCCGTTCTGGAGGCCATTTTGTCGAGCTACCCTTCTTCGGCTTCCCCCCTCCAACCGCCTGTGACCGAGCTGTTTCTGTTTACTTCCCCCGTCCATCTACCAGCAACGCCTTGTACATACCCTGTACATACCCTGTTACACACACTTGCACACTCGGAGATGTGCAGTGTCTTTGGGTATAAATAATCGAAGGATTCTGCGAACGGTAAGAGGTTATGTTTAATCATAAGAGATTTTTCTGGTCTGTCTCGTGCCGCCAAATGAAAAGCAATATGTACGTGGTACAAATAAGACATTGGTACGATTGAACACGAAGGAAGAATGATTTTCATGGTTCGTCGTACAATTCGATTTTAATACGGCAAAGGTTTGCGTTAATCGAATTGCGTTAAGGTTTCAAGCCAAGGTACTCCGTGTTTGGGCAAAGTCTGTTTTTAATGTACTTTCACTTCAGTTCTTAGTTTGGTCGGCCTGTCTGTCGCCGCGATTATTATATAATATAATATCTGGCATGCAATTATTATGCTGCAAATGAGTAGATAAATTCTGCGAACGCTATGCGTTCTTCGGCGAATTTACAATTCATAAGGCTAATAAACAGGGGCAAAGCAAATACTCGCGGCTATAATAGTTCATCGCCATTCCGGACACCCGGTGCGTGGCGGCTAGATCCATATCTAATCTGCGTGCTTGTAAACTATCAAAAACAGGATAAACAACGTTCAGCCATGAATATGCAAATGTTATTTGCAACGTGCCTCTAATTTCTACCACGGGTAAACATAGAAAAACGAAACATCGCAACACGTCAAGCATTTCAGGTAACATTAGAGGCTGCGTATATTTTATAAATAAGTACGTAATTTCAGGTCTCATAAAAGAATTGTATAATATTTACATTTGTCAAATTAAGTAAGCACTTCAAACAGTTCATGGGTTATTGCAAAAAAATTAATTGATATCGCGTTCTATATTTAACCATCTAATAGTGACGGCGAAATAGCGTCTATAAGTGTTTCTACTTTTTTCGTTTCAAATCCTATTTCACCCAGAACTACTCATTATACGTATTTACAGACACACATTGCCGTCTTCCTTCGCTGTAACGTCGCCCATTAACTTTTTCCGCCATAACGTTTTCCGTGGAAAAGGCTCGTTAATAAATGTCGAAGCGTTATCATTAGACGACGTGTAAGTGGAAAATTCGCAGATTTATGACCCAAAAGTATCGTCCTCGGCACTTCACGTGTACCTGAAAACTTATTAAACACTCGATCGTTTAGTTTAAGTATTCATACACCGCGCGACGCTGTCCTCTTTTAGGCGTCCTTATTGAATTAGCATCTTTGGCTTAAAAGTGTACTTATATTTAACCTGTGCTTGAATAATTTCTAATTTCGCGGCCCCATTGTTCGGCATTTTTACTGCGACGATGTTTCAGTTTTTATTCTTACTAACAAATTAATCACGCCGTCGCTGTTTTACCAACCGAGCGTCCTACAATGCTTCAGCCAGCGCGGGGTGGGAAAGAAAAAAGGAGCGGAGAAGCAAGCTCGATCCTAATTTAGCGAAAGAGCCTTGTAAAAGGGGGCCCGGGCCACGTGCCGCGTGGAATGCCGATGATTTAATGAATTCCGCAAAGAACAACGTGCTCGCGGTTTCGAAGGGAATGGAGGGGGTCAGGCAGGGTCGTGACAAGCTTACGCTCTTAGTGCACGGCCATGGCACACGCTGAATTAATAACAATGCCGGCGAAATAATAAAGCCCTCTGGCTCTGGCCACCGTCGATTCCGTTTCACTTGACTCGTTTCTCCGCTTGGTCAGGAACAGGCCGGTCTCTCGACACACAAGCGGGAGGGACCCTGTGTTCCCTTTCTTTACTTGCTCGCTCGCTTTTACCGGGATGAGTGAAATATTATGGCATTTCGAATGAAACACTAGACCGTGGCCGGGACGGGAGTTTAGGTTATGCGATGAATAAACGAAACGACGGGATTCGTAATGATATCGTTAACGGTTGCGATCTAGCGGAAAATTATAGTTCTTAATGTGTGCGATTACTGTCGATAGGCTACTTTTGGTAAAAATTGTGCTTTTGGAACACTGCAGAATATCAAAACCGCTATAATGCAATGCGGTTTTAAATGTGCCGATAATCTAGAAAAACTGTGACAGGCCCGTTTATTACTTGTTCCATGCAAAATTTTGTACCGTAATTCTCTAGGTAACGGTTGTCCGGTGATATTTGAATATTCAAACGATGTCGATAATGCAGAAATGACGTTTAACGATCAATTTAAACGCTAAAAAACAGCAAATAATTACAGCATTATTTTACCAAACCCATGTTCATCGGCCGATTACATAAAAATGGTATACACACAACCGAAATATTTGCACTCGAAATCCCCGGACGAATCATTCTCATCGGCACCGCACTGCTACGTTACGATATTAAATTTACCTCCTCGACGTCGAAATGCATTACAAAGCAAAATCCTATTTTCGAGTCTCCCGAGTTCACGCGTGCTCGTGCGATCGTGCTTACGGTCGGCAGCAAGCGGTAAATTGGATCACTCAAAATATCGGGGAGATTCTCCACGGTCCAGCGACCGCAGCGCTTTGAGAGATGTCGCTCTAAAGGGACGTCACTTTTTCACCGTTGACGTGCTTTCGGGACGAGACCCGGGCAAAAAATCATGCGAACCGTCGCGTGAACACATTTCCGACGGCGGACCTACCACGCGACTACGTTCGAGTATCAACGTCGAAGGAGTAACTCTCAAACGGGCAGTTGGGTGGCCGGTTCTTTTTTTTGCGTTGCGTCTTTCGAAGAGTTGGATACATATATGTGTGTCATTGAATGACTGGGAGAAATTGGGGAAAGTTAATGGTAATTGTCATTTTTTTTTTTTTGGCAGCGTTGATGAATTTGGTATAACTTCGTGGGAGGAGTAGGGGAACGTATATAAATAAATACCATTTCAGAAATTACTTCCTGTATTAACCCAACATAATGAAATATAGGTATGTATAGATCAACAAAGGCTTGAAGAATATTTATCGGCGGCGACATAAACAATGTTTACGGAAAATTAATCCGGAATTACTGGATACAACTGTGTAATAGTTATCACTACATAAAGGCGCCAATAATTCTCCCGTAAATGGTCCACGGTCGTAAAGCTGAAAGGACATTACCAGAAACTCGTTTCGATAGGGCGCAAAGCTCTTTAAAAGGGAGAAAAATCGTAAAGGCAATGAATGGGGGAGTCGGATTATGTCTCATGCATGTATGTCTACAAATCTAACGGGGGGTGAGATCAGAATAGGGTAATTTTCACAGCGCACACTCCTGTTGCTGTAATAAATTTGAAATATTTTCATCTATAATATTAGATTTTCAATGAACAGCAAACGGACAAGCGATGCGGTAATGCCTGATGAAAGCATAGATGGCGTAGAGTGGGAAGAACAAGGGTAATCCAGCACCATTATTCTCAAATTATAGACCAGTTTGAAGATAATAACGCCAGCAACCGCATATCCTTATCGAAACGTTCACGCCTCGTACGTTATGGGACTGCTCTGATTCCGATTCCACGTAATCGTTTTCGTTATGGGAAAATCAATTTTTGTTCTCTTCCTTTTTTTTTCAAGTCCCAAGTTACTGTACCGCTCGCGGTAACGCAACAATATGGCCGCCGTGTCGAATCCGCCTGCACAAAACATCGAGACGCCGCGCAAACATACAAGCAGCGCTGGGGTCGGAATAATCGAGAGGGAAGGGACGTGCGAGTCGAGTCCATTATATTCGAATTACAGACATGTTTCGGGGTAACATTGTGCCGATCGTAGAGAGAGCATGAGGGGGAGGGGAACAAGGGCGCACAGAGACCGTGGGGAGACAGCGGCCCTTTAATGCCCAGAACAAATCGTAGTCGGCGAATCGGGGCGGTTATATTTAAAATAAATTGCCCGTGGCTCGTTTTTCTTGCGAACCGCCGAGTTGGCGCTTTTGTCGACGCCTGAACCGTGAATCATTCCGCACGGTGGAAAGCTCGCTTTTGCTTGTTGCCACAACACGGCGCAAACGACCACCGAAATTCTTTGCCACCCATTATACGGATAATCGCCGTGAACGCAAGTGTCGCGCGGCCACACCGCTCTCTCGATCGTTTTCACTGGAAAATATGTGGAATCGTGTTTTTCTTTATTCGTCCATTCGATGCTCTGTATTGTGTATTTGCAGGTTTGCACGGTCCGTTTGGGCCGGTTGGTTCGAGGTTGGACCGTTCAGTTACAGATTTCTAACGTACGATTGAATATTAGGAAAAATAAATAGCAATTTTATTATAACGTTGTTTAATAGAACGAAAATTGTAATAAATTACTTTTAAGCCGTATTTTACAATGTGCTTACGAAGGTACTTGTTCTTACACACCCTGTATATTCTTTATAGTTAGATATCAATTATTCTGCTACCTTTTTCGTTCTGCCAGCTCTGTCGGTTATTAATAATTATTGTAAATTTGTTTCCTACAGCAATGCTTTGACTTTCACTTAATAACGTGTCGTTAGTTTCACACGAAAATGGCGTTGGTCACACAGAGCCAAGCAAGGTTTTAATACACGTACAGTTAATTGAATGGTGCATACAACTTAAGCTCTGTATATCGATAAATTAATTGCCGATCTGGCTATAAATCTGCTCGGTTGTCTGCATACCGATAGAAAGCGTTAATGTTAGGCTTCATTTTATGTTCTTCTTCATCGAGCATACAATTACCTGTGTATTTATGCAGTTACTTCGATCATGGGATTAATCATTTCTTTATTGATATTCCCGTCTGAAACAGACCATACGAGTCCACAGAAGAAGGCTGCGTTCAAACCAGCGCAACGTAATAGTAATCTTATGTCTTCGGACATGCCTACAAGAGTCAACGGGTTCCTAGGTGGCGCCACGAGAAGCTGCGACACAAAATATCCCGTCTGCAACACGGTATACGTTTAAACCGATGCATCGCCACGGCAATCAATCGAGAGCCATTGTGACGCTGTTTTCCAATGACGGACACGCGTCCGGGATGCTCGATAAGCGTCAACGTTCGTCCAGATGGCGCCACATGAAACGTCCGCGCAAAGTGTCCCGTCTGAAACGGGCTGCAGCGTCTAAACGACCATTCAGCACTCCGCGTTACGGCCAAAGGAAGAGGAGACCCGCAGAAACAATGTGTCTCGCGATGGCTGGTCGTTGCTCGACCAAGCAGAGCAGCAGTGGCAAGACCTAGAGGAGGAGTAGAAGGAGGAGCAACGATTCCTGGCGAAAAGTGCACGCGCAACTGCATCAGAATGGCATATCGCGGCGCATTAATTTCCGTAATGCGCGGCTGAAACGACCTGGAACCGCGAAATAAGCGGCTCCTCGCTTCCTACCTCCGCCTTTAATTATTGGCATTTCAGCGGCCGGGACTGAACCGTGGGTAAGACGCCGTTTCTATGCTGGCTTCCTCTCTCAGTTCACTCCCATATAATAATAATAAGATTGCTCGTACTATCTTTCCTTCCTTTGTTTCTCTCCCTCATTTTTTTTCTCGCTTTTCCACCGCGACGTAGTTTTCGCTCGGAACAAACGGCGGGCTCGGCGGGGCCAGGGTTAAATCGGCGGGAAATTGAAATACGTGGAACTGTTCTTGAAAGAACTGATGACCATGCTTTGTCTTTATGGAAACAGTTAGAATGTCGCGACGCATTTTTTCCTGAAACCATTGAGGCAGTTTGAAACAAAGTCGGGCTTTTATTTCGTTATACCACCCTTTTTGCTTGCCTTTGCACCCCCTTGTTCGCCGTACGATGCCACCAATTGCTACCCTATCCTGCATGCATAACGTAATATTAAGAAAAGCAAAGGTTATCTCGATGGTTGATGTACCAATCAGACATTCACAATGGCTACTAAATAAAAAGTTTCGAACAACGAATCCCTCAGTTGGCCAACAGCGTAAGAACGTTCCTGCCGTAATTTGGTCCTCCACGGCGATGCAGCCTGGCCGCTATTAACGATGAAAAACAAAGAGAGACAGGGAGGCAGAAAGGGCTCCAAAGGGGGAGCCCCATAACGAGTCTTATTATTTACGCGGATCATTATTGTGACGGCGCTGATCGGTCATCGTCCATCACTTTCCTTAATCCTTCCCAGCTCCTTCCGGCCTTTTATTATCCTTAAAGTTTCGATAAGTGCCGTGGCCGATATCATAAATCAGCGCCCCTTATCTAGGGGGCGCGAGCGAGAAAAAACAATGGCCCACCAGTTATTAATTATCCTCTGCCTGATCTAATTACCATGACCAATGCTCCCAAAATGACGGCGCTGTGCGAAAATCGCGTTGCACGAGGACTCTGGCAGCTTTCAGACCGCGCTCTCTATTTGTATACAGCGTCGCACAAGAGTTGCCGGGTGTCCCCTGCCGCGAGGGGGCGTGAACGTTGTGATTGCACGCGTCACACGTAAGCATCGTCCGAGTTCGTGGATTCTCCACAGGCGAGTGACGTAAACAGCGTCAATTTCGTTTCGACATCCGTGACATTCTGAGCTCCCGCGTCCCGAGTCGTACAGTTCCTTCGTGAGAGCGTTGAAAACTCGCGTGCACGCGTAGGAAACAGGGCAGAACGTGGTCGGGCGCGTATCCTGGGGGCTGCCCGTCCGTTGAAAGGACCCGATGACATTCCTTGAGCAAATAAGGGGCTAATAACAACATTTAGCGCGTCGCGTGTTCGCGGGCCAAACGGAAGTCCGCCATTACACAGAGGCCACCGGCAATCACGTAACAGGACAATGCCGAAGATGTTTCGATTTCAGGCCACCTTGCGGCCGAGGGACGACCGTCCACATGGTAGAAGTGACGGCGATTGCGAAACGACTTGCGTGCATTTGAATCGTTGGAAAATTGCCGGTGTAACATCGGCGTGGACCAAGTTGTAACGTCTACCGGCTGTAACCTGTTTTTCTGTGTCTGGCGGCCGCGACAAAAGTTTGCTCGACGCTATTTCTACCGAGAGGTGTCAAAAGGCACTTGTCAAATTCTATCTTTAAATTATCCTCTAAGTGTAGTCGTTCGTCCACAACCAATTTGATGACTCTTAGTACAATAACTGTTCTATTAATTCATTAATTAAAAATGTGCACATGGTATACCTATTTCTACCATGAGGTGTCGTTTGACACCTTGAGGATTTCATAACAATATCTAATTTTAAACCATTTTACACATAAATATCAACACGACGTACGGATACATGTATTGCTCCAATGATCTATATTTAACTAATAATTTGAAATCTCGACAGTTTTGTCAATTATTTGCACGCAAACGCAAAGGTGTAAAAAAACTCCTTTTGCTCGAAATAGATATACACAAAATCGTGATAGAAACAGTGTTAATGTAAACAGGGTGTTACGAAACGCAGCCGCGTGATTGAAATCGCTTTGACGCCGTCTAATCTTATTTGATCTGTACACTCGTGAATCGTTTCGTCGATTTTTTCTGTTAATTCGATCGTTGTGCGTATGATCTTTTTGACGCTGATGTATCGTATTTCAATTCTGTCCAGTACAGATGAAATTTCGTTCAGTCGCTCTTTATTCTCAAAGGAAACGGGAATGCACGCAGGCTCCACAAGTCAAATTACACACACGCCGATCGAATTATTGAAATTGCCCGCCGTGTGCTATTGTGAACCTAACCTAAACCGCTTCCCCTCAAATCGGGCATAAATCTCTCGCCCTTTTTACAGAAGATTTCTGTAGAGGGAAATAATTGATGAGCCTATAGAATGACTTTCATACGGACAACGGAACGAGAATGAAATGAAATGTTTCTCGGTTTTATCCGTGACGGATAAAGGGGACGGAGGCATGAAACATTAATTTTCGAACAGCTAAGTTTCATCGCACGGGAAGGATTCGAGAAAAATACAAAGGAGATATTGTGCAGCTCGCGCTTACCGTTTTCTCAAACGTGTAGGTTATTTTACGATTCGAGAAAAACCTCCGCGGACGCATTTCGCAGCGTGCGCAAGACAGTCGTTTAGTGTTATTATTTACGCACGTGGGAACAGGTGGGAACACTGCAAGCAAGTTTCTGGATCGTTGTACAGAGATGCGTAGAAGCATTTCTAACGTCCCCAATTATTAGAGAGCGCGCTTTACAATCGATCCGATGAATATTTGAATAGACGTAGCAATTTATCGTTTTCGCTCACTTTTTTCTTCTCTTCTCGAATTTGCGCCCCGAAATAAAAGTTCGCTTCTACTAAATTTCATTTAACCCACGTATTGCCATATACCTTTTTAAATTAGTGGCCTTTTAGTTCGAGAAAAGTCTGACAATGAATTGTGGAATTCCCAATGTAAACCGACAAATAAAACTGGGGCAATAGCCGTATAATCGGAACTTATTATTAACGTAATAACATACAAAAAATGGATACGAAACAGTTTTAATGAGGCCCCGGAACATCTGCTGAATTCGACAGACTTATCCCCATATGACGCTCTCGGTTACGTAACAGAAATAACCCTATCACTTCAGGTATACCGTAGGAGTCATAATAAAAAAACAAAATAATATTTCATTTCGAAGAGGACGATAATTTGGGACACCCAACCGTGTCTTTCTCTGGTATTATAATAAATACTATTGAAATGGACTGGGACCATTGATATATAAATACCATTATTAAATCTTGTAAAATATACAATTTCTTTTATGCGTAATTATCCCCTACATGTATATATTTCACACATTAATGTCACTCCTCTTGCTACATCCTTTTTAATTATTATTAATCACGAATTGGGTAACACGATTGTCGCGTCAGTCCGTTCAAATTTGGCATCACAATTAATACAAGTTGCGTTCGAAATTTAAATCGTGACGACGCAGAAGAATCGTTGTGTACTGTTGTTTCGTCGCAGAAAGCCACGCGTATAATTTATTGCGTTAGAAACGGGGACAACGTCAATTCTGTTTTTCACTTCCGCCGTTGGTGGCCGCGCTGGAAATCAAAAAGCGATCATTTCCGGCGTTCGATAAGGTCCGATTATTCGAAAGTAAAGTATCAGAAGGAAATTTCGAATTTCCTACATCGACGACTAATTCGTAAACGAACAATAAAATTTTAATCGTTTGCAATATGGTTGTCCGCAACCAGTCGAACATTAATACGACATTTGAATCGTTTACTTTCTCTGGAAACAATGCTCCCAAGATGCAATACGACAATTGACTACCCCGTTTAAAGAGGCGTTGATCTTATATTTCCACGTGATTTTTTGTACGGTTCGAGGAAATTCCTTAAATATTACTGTTGCCCCTTTTTGTCCACGGAATAAACGGCTCGGTGCACGGCTAACAGAGGTTGGCCACCCTGCTTGCGGCTGATTTAAGCCAACAAGCTTTTTTTCGCGATCTCCGACGGGAACAGGGTGTACCATTTGTTGCCATTGACGGGCCAACGATACGTGGCAAAACAAATTACACCTCCCTGCAAAACGCACCAACGGGGAAAGCCCACTTTTTCGAGCTCTTATCGTGCGACTATACAGGGTGTACCGGTCAATTTGTCCGTCCGTAATGTCTTTCCTGCGTCGAAGAGTAAGAGGAGACATTTCGTTGAATAATAAAATAAATCCCGATATTCGTAAATGAAGGGAAAGGATTGTAATTATACAATGAACGTCGCAGATGTTAAATCTGGCAGGAAATGCAAAGTGTAAAAAAGAAGCGAATTGTTAAGAATCACGTAGCTGCAAGGAATCGCACGAAGCACCATTAATTACAAATTCTCTATTTCTTCCCTTTCGTAATAAATTCCGCGGCGGCATTACTCGATGAAATGTTTTACGCCTTACGTGCTTCTCTATCTCGCCCATAAACGTTAATTATATTATCACAGTTTCTGCTGCAAACTCGGACACCCTGTATATATTAAGCCTAACTTGTCAGACAACGAGTCACTTAGATAATTGGCCATAAAAAAAGGGAAAAAGTCATTTAAATCTCAGGCAAAGGGTGCCTAGTAGTCGTCTCGGATATTCTTCTAATGAACGTATTTTAATAGTCTTCCTCGGGTGTTCGGTGTCAGCCGCTCTAATTATACGCGTTAAAAATATTGCCGCGCGATGAAAATTTGTTAATTACCCGCGAAGTGGCAGATTGCTTGTTTTCGCAATTACAATTTTTCGTACTGCTTGCCTCATTTCTAACTGTACAATTTTCGCTTGGTATCTCTATCTGCGTACAGGGTGTTCAAAACAGAAGTAGAATTATCATCGAGATTTACAAAATTGTCGAAAACAAAAGCAAACGATTTTACATGCCGTCGAAGAATTATTGTGTTCGCGGATTATTTATCTTCGGCGAAAATATTAGCGGAAGAGATTTTTCCTTGAAATATAAATAAACAATTGATATTTGTCGAAACTAAGTAGCGCAATGGCGGTGTTCGCGAAATATTCTACGAAAATGAAATTAAAATTCGAAGACAAATTTTTTCACGCCGAATAAAAACCGAATGCAAGGATTGTTATTCCTTGTCGACATCGATACATCGAACGTTCTCTAAAACAATTACGAACAATCCGCCGTCGGACAAGAAAGCTGCCGTCGGACGAGAAAGTTCCATATGTCCATGATTATTTTGAAGAAAATAATAATTATTTTGTCGAATAATGCGTTGAAAGTTCGTACAGAAAGTACACAATAAATTCTGTGACTTTAATGCTCTCTTGCCAATTGGAAGTTACTATATTTTTAAGTTGAATCTTTGATAAGAGATCCGCGTCCGACGGATCAAGTGCAGAATCGAAACAATTTGTCGCAATTACGTATAAATTTATTTAGGCCGCACAATTTTTTGTCACCATATGATTAATAGGAACAATGATCATTATATGAAAATAAGTGGAAAATTCGCGAGACGCATGGAAGTAATCGTGAATAGTTAATTATCTATGCAAAACTTCTATTCAATTCTCTTTCTTTCAAAAGTGACAACGAACTCTTGTAATTACAAAAATTATTCACAAACGAAATTCAGAAAAATTGACACGGACCTCCCGCATAATTTAATACTACAAACCGTCTGCCAGAGAGGAATACATAGACAATAGAACTGTGATAATACGAATAACATAAATCAATAAATTGTACTACAATTATACAATACAATTATAATTGCAAATTAATTAAACGAGATGGTCATTTCATACCGCAAGGTAATGGTCCAATAAAATCTGTACAAAAAAAAAAAGAAAGAAGTGCCACCAGCAATGCCTGATAACGTGCCTAAAATTTGCAATTCAAAAATGTTTCGTTTCAATCAATTGGAAACACACGTACACACACGTGCGCGTAACTCCGTTTCTAGAACGACGGTGCAATACATTTTTCATAATTTTCTATGCCCATCGACAGTTAGCATGCTTCATAAATAATTGAAATCGAGTGCACGCGATGCAAGGAACACGAATGCTGCAAATTCATTGCGCCAAACGTTGCCTTCTTTATCTACATTTTATCGTCCCATTCGAGTTCGTATATTACACGCTGCATATACACTATTTACGGGGAGGGGGGGGGGGGGGAAACATCGCCGTTTGGAAACAACTATAGCCCGGCAAGCAAACCACGCCGAGTTATGTCAATATCATTGTTATAATCATACCTTGTAGATCGATTCGTTGGGCAGATTAGACCCATGAAATATTTATTGCACGTTTCTTTTTACGTTTTCCGTCGATACAGGTTTTATAATGCTACGTGGACAGAGGAGGATAAAGAGACTGGTCGTGTCACGCGTTAAAAATTGAAGAAAAACTGAGCCGAACAGATACCGACTATATACAAAAAAAGGAGTCAAATTGAAAGAGAAGTCGGGTCTAGGTTTAATTGCCTTCTGAACGACAGATCAAGTAATGAAGTAATGAATGAAATGTCCAACAGTAACGATCGAATACTTAAAAAATTCGAGGCACTTGAATTTCTGATTAGTTAACGAGTAATGAACGAGTAAATTATATTTCAATTCGACATGTCTGCTCATCTCTGATAACAGACGTCAAGAGCACCTGCGACGAAACGCGATTGAGAAGAGCATTAATTCACGAATGACAGAATGACCGCGCCAAAGGGACGACAGGGGGACACAATCGCGTAGAAAAAAAAAAAAAAGAAACACCTCATTCAATCGCACAAAACGTATCGCAAATATCTGCCACATTGTTGCACACTTCAGAACCTATAAAATTTATCGCCCGAATCGCTTACCCGCAGCGTCGAGAAAGAAAGGAGAACGGGACGGCAGAAGTAGAAGCTTATAAATATTAATTAAACAAGCGAGCACGCGGAACGAGCAAAGAAACAGAACAGTCAGGCGACGAAACAACGCGTGCCTATCTGATTCACGAAAGCAACGTTCCAGCGATTTTTTCCCCCTCTCGTTTACCGCTGGATCTATGTTTTCCATCTGGAGTGGCCACGAGCTGTGCGAATACGAGGCGCGAAGGGTCGCATAAACGGAGGAGGCGGCGATGTAAATTCGCCACGAGGATCACCGAACGTGGCTGCCGTCGCCAACAATCAGATAACGAGGCTGCGTTTAATTAAACGACACTAAACGCGGGCGAGCCGCCGAAAACGGATCGCGGACAGATTTTGATCGTTCTTGTCCCGAACGGTGTCCGGGCTTGGAGGGGACGATGCCATTGAAATGAGCGAGACGAGTGTCAGTTAACGAGAATTGGGAATACATTTGGTTGGTTTGGTCGGTCTTTGTGTTTCGTGAAATGTCGAATGAACGGAGTCGTGCGCGATACTGAAATTCGCGCAACTTCTGCGCGACGAGAAATTCTTAGATATTATTTGTATCCGTTTAGGATACAGATACGGGCGTATTAAATTATTTATAGTAGCAGTTAGTAGTCTACTCTTGGCAATTTATTTATGGCAGGCGCGCACACACGCGCGCACAGGTTGCTCTGCGGAGGCAAGTGGTAATTTTCCAAACTTCATCGTTGACGCTGACACGCTATAAAACACTTTATAGTTCAGGAAGCTTGAAAGTCGTGAGTAACGGTGAATTGCAAGAGCCGGCTGAGTTTAATTCACGTCACACTTTTGACGACTTTAAATAACCCTCCAGCTTGAAACTCTATAACCTACTGTCTGACGCCAGTGTACGACGTTTGCACGCAGGAAATGGGGAAATTCAAACAAACAGATTTCTCCGGTCATGCAACTGTGAAACCAGCCACCGCTTTACGGAATGATTGTTCGCAACAATTAAGACAATTAAGTGGATAATTAATTAATCGCGCTTAGCTTATTCGCAGCAGCTTATTGTTGCATTTACAATCGAATAAAATAACGTATCCCCCAAATTGTTTGTTGTAAACAGTTTCAAACAACTTTCGAAAATGTATTTGTCATTTGTTTAATGTATTTTATTCTGCAGTAGAAAGGGGCGACTAAAAGCAAGGTTCCATTAATCGTGCAACATTCAATTATATTCATCAAACAAATGCGAAGATGCATAAAGGCAACATAATAATAATTACAGACGCATTAT
The DNA here is from genome assembly GCA_963969485.1 of Nomada goodeniana. Lineage (NCBI taxonomy): Eukaryota > Metazoa > Arthropoda > Insecta > Hymenoptera > Apidae > Nomada > Nomada goodeniana. The sequence goes on along the minus strand of OZ018306.1, from coordinate 4,577,716 downwards.
TAAACTTTGTTTTTCATATGTAATTACAAGGCATTTAAATAAGAAGCGCAGTTCCGGCCGCGGGCAATTAAGTCAGGAAGAGTTTGCCCAATTAGAATCTGTCGTACACGAATGTAAGAAAGTAATGAATACCAGAAGTAATTGACCGTAATTAATGCCCTGTGAATTCGCCCCTATTTCCCACCGTGCCGGAACATTCGTGGAATATGAAATCAATAATGGAGAATTCACAAATGTCCGTGCGCGATTAATTTCACGAAACTTGTATACGCTTTTGTATTCGGAACGGTATCATTTGTGTACCATAATTCTAATTTCAGTTCCAATATTCCTGCAACCGATAGGGAACATTGTATTTTATTTTTTTTGTGAACTCTAATTTTCGATTTGCATAATTTCAATAAAAGATTCCTGTATTCCCGACACCGTCCCAATAAAAGTCCGCAATAAATCGTCGACCAAAATTCTTCCCCCCCCACCCCAATTTCGAACCAGCTTAAACAGACCGGCAAATAAACCGGACCAGTGTGAAGAAGCCAATAATGGAATTTGATTACCGTTTTAAAGCACACCGGCAAATCCCGTCGAGAATACAAAGCACCTGATCACGCGCAAGCCAACACCGTGCCCCTGACGGCTGGCCACCGTACACGACCAGAGTGTAGCCACGATACTCAATCAGTGTGGCCAACGTACCACTTTCGGTCTCGTTCGAACCGCGGTACTCCTGAAACGTCGGAGAAACCAACAGAATTTCAGAAACGACGTTACACTCACGCGCGTGAAACGCGCGAACGGCAACCGTTGCGAAGTTTCAATCGGAACGAGAAAAGAAGGGAAAGCAATATTTCATCCATACGCGGGGCGGCTGATCGCGACGAAAAAGTGGACAGTTGTTTGTAAATAAAAGGAAAGTATTAAGCCTAGGAGGGAACTATCGCTATCATTATTATTATAATATACACGAGGTGTATTCCGGCGAAGGTATTCGATCGTTAGTTAAAGGGCAATCCGTTAAAGAATAGGTTCCCTGCATCGTGCACAATGCCCGTAACAGTAGAGCGGTCGGCGGCGGAGGGAGGGGGAAGGAGAACAGACGAACGTCCGGAGGGTCCCGTGCCGGCAGATGAATCCTAAGCAATTTCTCGCTGGTCGGGCCTCTTTGATGCTTTGAACTCTCACCGCGCTAACCGATCCTCCTGGTAATCACGCGGCCCTCGCCACGCCCCGAAAAACACCTTCGATCCTCGGCTATCTCGCCTCGCGGTGCTCTCTTCACGCGTTCCTCCTCACTCCTCTATCCCATTTGATCGTTTTTTTTTTTTATTATTATTTTCGTTCGCTCGATGCACCGGCAGAGACGGGCAAAATTTAAGGGGCCCTTCACCTTTGGAAACGCATGAAAAATCGATTTTCTCTTTCTCACATTTTTTCTTGCACTTATTGCACGCAAGCATAATGCCTTGTGTGTAACGCGATCTGTTTGATCCGGACTTCTTCGAGTCCAATTTGTAACGTTTCATATTAATTGTGAGTAGAAACGATATGGACCGTTTATTTTGAAAGTGGTGTAAGTTCTTCTTTTTCTTTTTTAAACGAGATATCACATGATATGTGATTAATGTAGGCGTACACTTTTTTATTTACAACTAGTAAAAGGAACAAGAAGAAATGGATCTGCACCACTTTCAAAATAAACGGTCCGTATGATGTGGATAGGGCGTTACGTCGGTCTCGACAAATGATATTGTATTGCGAATTGCAAATGTGCAGGGTTAATGATCGTTATTGGCCGATTCTTATGCAGCCAATATGGCCGCCGTCTACCATATGTTAAGCAGCCATGTCCCAGTAAATAAGAAAATTTAACCAGCTTTCCCGCACTTCTCTGGCAATGAACGGCAATGATATACTGTATTCGAATATGAAAACAAATTAGGCTAAGCATAGTTTCCAAAATAGTCCCATCAGTCTTTTGAACCGGCTCTTATATCTCAACAGGCCAAGTTCCGTATGACGTATTATCCGTTGGGTTAATTGAGTCTCCGGCGGGTTAACCAACTCAATTATATTATTGATTAAATTCAAAATAAATTCGTGGGCGCATGCGGTCAGCGGAGATACACGGTGCTTGCATAGCTTGTACGCACGGGACCAGGAGTGTATATATGCATAGTCTGTTTTCTCGACACCTGTTCCACTGCTCGTTCGTACGTTTTTCTGGCGGCCGCCCAAGCTCTGCGTTTCCTCTTCCTCCTCGTTCCATTGCCGTTTTTAAGAAGCCCCAGCACGCGGCAGAAATATGCCAGCTTCCGCTTCTTTTTTTGCACGCGCCTCTTTTAACCCCCCGTTTTGCCACAAGAATTCCATTTCAATGGTGCTTTTTGCTATTCAATTTGCCCACTTGTACGCTACCCTTGCGTCGTTGGTGTTCTCGTTTTTAGGTTATGCTGCCATGTGAACCAATTTAGACGAACTCCTCTAATGATTCTGATGGCCCTTTTTTTCTTTTCTTTTTTTAACGGAAGGGTAGAATTTCCAGAAATAAACACTGTTTCGTTCCCTGATTTGCCGTGACTTCGCAGGGAGGTTACGATCGTTACTTTAAATTCGATACACTTTCTAGACGCAGCGGAATTGAAAAGCGATAAAAATAGAATACGCGGAGGAGCTTAAAACGTGTGTACAGTGTGGAAATAAATGAGAATTTGGTCATGTGGGGTATACGTGGCAAATATTGAAAGTAATAAAATTTCCGGCTGATACGATCCCATTACCGCTCATGATGCCATAATCGCAAGCGTGGGATCTGATTCCATGCTTTTGATCGGCGACTACGGAGATCGTATCTCTTACGACCTCGATCGGCTCTTTAATTTTTCCTCCTTCCTTCTGCTTATCCTTCCGTGGAAGATCATGCTACATAATCAGTTTAAACCATGCATCTACTCGTTACAAAATAAATGATAGCGCACGGTCCCCTTTGTTAATTTACGACTTTAATGTGGGACATTACATTCGCTGAAGAATGTGTCTATTTTTTTAAAAAAATACTTTTCATCTCCATGTGCAACGAGTTTCCCAATATCTTTGGTCAAACAGGCGAACATAACATCGAACAGTGGTTCCACGACTATGGAATCGAGTGAGTACGAAAATTAGAATACGTGTCTAATCCATTCACCTTCAGGCTAAACATACAAAAGGACGAAAAGATGAAAGGCTGAGGTTAATAAGTTTACAGTAGATCTCGAGTAACAAAGGGAGAAAAAGAAGCTTGAGCAGAAATCTCAGATGTTAACCGAGGGGCTATAATCATTAATCAAGACCGCTCGCCCTTTCTCGCTTCATAGATCCATTCTGAGCGATAAGTAATTCATTAGGCATTGACTAACTCCATCCGGGCAGTCTATTAAGAGGGCCAGCAAGAGGGAAGAACCGTGACGAATTGTGTAAATAATACACATAAAATTACAAAAAACACGCCAGTAACAGTTCGTTAAAAAAATAGGATCAAGGACAGGGACGAGACAGCCTGGATACGAAAGCCGTAGGACCAAAACTCACCGGACCAACTGAACAACTATAAAAACAAAATATCCAACGAAGACGAAGACTAAGGCGGAGAGGAAGAATGCAAAGAAGCAGCGCACAAAGGGAAGCAAAAGTGGAGAATGGGAGGGAGGTGGTAAAAGGAGAAGAAAGGATGCTCCTAATTCGTAGTTCGGGGCGGGGTTTTTTTCGACAAGAGAGAAGGACAGTATAGACTGGTCGGTTAGGTTAGACGGGAACAGAGATAGGCACAAAGTGAGCTGAGGTATAAATTGGTTTGTTTGCCGCGGAGATAAAAGGGGCCGCTAAATGTTATCTTTAAGGTGTCGGATCAACGCAAATGTGGCTGAGTTACTCGTAATTATAGTATACGCGGGCCGTGGCCTCTTGCCTCTACCTGCAGCGCCGCCACTCTTCCATCTCTCTATCTCTGTCTCGATCGAGCTACACGTTGCCTTGTTTCTTAAACATTGGCGTAACTATCGATCGAGACGGGATCTATATGTCGGAAGAGATCATAGATGCTCGCGCATCCACCCACCCACCGCCGCCGTGACGCTACTTAATTCGCGACAACGCGTTGCACCCACCACGGATTTGTTCCATGCTGATTCAGAGCCCGTTGAATTTAACTGCCGATGAATTTGATTTTGTTGCGAACTGATTTGGAACATATTCAGCTTCATATTAACGTTCAGTTGCACTGCTAAATTTTGCCGAAAATGGAGGAAATCATTATTAACAAAAACACAGTCGCAGTATCGGGTCCAGAAGTTTAGCATAGGTTTTAGTCATAATTGAGCACAGCCATTTAAATTAATTCGCGTAGTTATGATTAATTGGACGATAGAGTAGTTCGATACAAAAATGATGCTTCGAATGAAAGTTAGCAACAGATTGCAGTAGTAAATATTGCTGAAATATTTTTTATTCGATAAAAATTAGTGAGAGCAGTGGAAGGGGGAAGAATTAATGTTAAGTTGAAATTAATTATTGGAATCAACGCAAATACAGTAATGGTAGCGACAATACAAAATTGTGTTCCTTGGAACAAGCAGCAAAGAGAAAGGACTAATTGCAAGAATAATACAGGAAGATAGAAGTTGTAAAAAGGAAAGTCGAATGAGTACAGTTATGCATATGCAGAGCGTGCAGATAATTATTTACTCTGCGCTTTCGTGCTCTATTTAAGCCAGACTTAATTTATAGTAATAGCAATAATAATGAAAAAAATGTTGAGAATTTCTAACGATTGCCAGACTTCAGGGCAGCTAATACAATGAACTGGAATAAAACAACGTATAATAGTTGTCTTACTTATTGCTTCTTGTTAATAATATTAATACTATGATAAATAATATAAACAGCAAATAATAGAATCCTTCAAGAAACTAATTTTTCGCATCGGTACGTAATATATTATTTACATTACAAACTCTACCAAGGTATGGTACTACCATCTAGCGTCATAAAAGTGGCTCCAATTGAAACTTCTCATGAGATAACTACTTGCAGGATAAATGTATGCAAGGTAGGAACTCACTCGCACTGCATTATGTCGGTCAATGCTGTAGAAATGTAATGCTGAATTGCCGACTCTAAAGCTTTATTGGCTATTTTATAAACAGCGCTTGTTCTGGCGTGGTTCTCTTGTTACTCTCTTGCTATCTGTTTCTATACAAAATATGGTAGGCTCTAATTGACTGGATTCAAACGTAAACATAGTGTCACGAACCTAAGAGATCTTAAACTACTGCAAGTAAAAATTAGTGTCTTATAGTCACGAAAAGTTTTTTCCGAATAATATGCATATTTGTTTTGTTTCACTTACAATCAGATTTACTACTTCATTACTCATATAATATTCGAAATATTTGAGCACATCATTATTATCATCAGTAACATGTACACCTGGTTCACTTCTAAATTGGAATTTTGACAGTGGAGCAGTCGAAGGATTTGGGGCTGTCAGCGACGTACTGTTCGTCCATTTGACTTACGGTGTCAAGCTCGAAGAAATTTCAATTACTGTCGTCGTTTGTCATTGCGGAATCATTTTCCGAACTATCATATTCACCACTAAACATTTTTGTAATGAAAATTCCATACTTTTTAATCCTTTTTATGAATATTACAAATGTAATATCACAGACGAGATATAAGAATAGACAAATCACCTTATGGACTTTCGTCGCCCAACGTGACTGCCGTACCGACTCAGAAATCCGACACTGATTTGAGTGGTGTAATTTTAGTAAATGAGAAAAACGGAAAGTATAAACGTTGGAAAGAATGTACGTAGAACAGATTGGTATATTTACGAAGGTACTTTCGAAAAAGTAATTTTTGTCTCCTACGTTTCGTTAGATGCCTCTCTGTTTGAAAACATCTGGAAACCATATTCCTCTTAGTTATCTACCACGAACCCCCCAATTGTAGAGCCGTCTGGCCACTGTCACCCATTGTCCCTTTGTCCTTTGTCCTTTTTAGCAACATTGAACTTTCCCAGAAAACACGTCGAACGGTCACCGGGATTTATTCGTCTTTTGCTTTACATTTTTCGATCATTCTGTGTGACTAATTTTAGGGTAAAGTTACGCAGTAATGTTTATACACGTATTTATTCGTACTACGCGCTAATTCTACAATATTCTACGGATCGCTATCCGCACGCTCTCAACCCTGGCTTTCCATAGAGTGCACAGTGTAAACGCCCAATCTAGGTGTAAAAAATTCATAATTCGTTTTCCGATGTACATAATACGATGAAATTTTATTTTTGAACTTGGGACCGGGTTCTCTAGTGTTTTCAATGTTAAAAAATAAATTACGTGCATTAAATACAGGATTTTTAATTTACAATTTATTTTGTTTTTTTTTAATTTAATGATTGTAATTTAATAAATGACACATAATAAAATATTAATAACATTAATACATAATCTGAAAACACAATGTAATTAGTACATAATATGTGTATATAAAGGGTGTTTCAAGATATGTGCCGTATGGGCGCGGTATGGTCGCGCCGAAAGCCCCGTTTTTCGTATAAACGTACATAAAATTTCGTAAGAATATTCTTGAGATACATTTTCTATTCTGTATTAAAGTATAGCCATTATACTTTACTTTTACAAAGTTGTTTGCCTGATATTTTCATTTTTCGTTATGTTATATCACAAAATGTGGTGGCATGTCTCGAAATTTACAACAAGACATTAATACAATACGACAGTTCGTTCTATATAGTTCAAACTTAAGTACCATAGAAGTTTGCAAGTGGTACTTTGCGGTAAATATTAGTTCTACACTATTTTAGTCAGCTAAACGGCATAAAAAAAATACATTTTAAAAACCTCCAAAAATCATTGAAAAAGGGATAATTTTAAAGGTTTTTATATTGCTGTGTGAACATTCACTTATGCTAATATGCTCCATGATGCAGAGAAGTTGAAAGAATGTAACTAATTGCTCTCATATAATTTTCTTTATAACGAAAGAAAATGTACGATTTCGTCGTGATCAGGTTGGGAGTTTTCAGAGGTCGATTTCCATACTTAAATAATTGCTAAATTAATTATTATGGCTATTATTAGTGTCTGTAAACATTCCTTAATACGTTGAGCCCGGCGCCGAATTTGCTGTCCTTTCCGTTCAGCCGGCAGCCGGCGAGCGATACAATGTTGTAGGGTATCGCCAAGAGATAAGGAATTCTTCTTTGTCACGCTATTTTCAACGTCTTTTAGGTGTATGTGTGATTCTGTTCACTATATTTTCGTATGATCTATAGGTCTGCCACGTACGTACCTCCAAGAGGCGATCAGTTTGAACAGACCTACCGAGGTGTACAGATTGTTCGTAAAAAGAAAGTTGAGTTTAGTTTTGAAAATAGTTATTGCCCATAACATTGAATATGTCCGAAAGAGAAGAAGATAGTGACACGTCAAGAGAAATATTTTCAAACTACATTTGATCACATTTCATTGAGAATATATTTATTTTTTAACTTTAATACTGTCGGTCCCACGGACCGACGACAGCCAAACGAAAATTCTAGTGCCGGTTCTCAGGGACCGGCGCCGGCCACACGGAAAGTTCACTGCCGGTCCCCAAGGACCGGCGCCGGGCCTAACGTGTTAACAGCAATAAATGAAGGTGCATCTGTTTCGCGACATGAATTTTTACCACCTAGATTGGGCCCACTGTGGAGTGCGCAGACGCTACATCATGACGTTCAAAAGACGGGCTCGTTGGACCCACGACGTAGTACGTTCAAGGGCCTGCTTTACGGCACCCCTAAATGTACGCCTTTCTCGCTCGCATATCGGCCTCTCGGTGATATATCCCAGATGGGCACACCGGGCGCCCCGAATCCTCGGATTTTCTTACAATTCTGATGTTCCTTAGTTTCACTGTGCTCCTTTGTCGCAGAAATTTCCTTGTATATTAGTCAATGAGTTGCTTCGTTATGGTTATTAGTTGAATATAAATAAATAAAAGGAGGGTTAAAGAATTTGTATGGTTATTATGCAGTTAACAATTATAATATATAATTATCGGAGCAAATGTTTTCATTGTGGCCATTTTATTGTTTGTGTGTTAAAAACATATAAAGCTCGAGACAATCGACATATGTACAGGTACCATAAATCGCGAAATACGTCGGTGGGGAGAAGCCCCTCCAAGGTGGGAACATCGGTTTTCGACAGTTGCGATTAGGCGAGTGAGCGAGCGATAAGCGTAAGTTAATAGCAAAGCGTGTACAATCATTGTACTAATATTCAATATAATATATATTTCAACGGTTCATATTGTCACTATTGAAATACTAGGTTATGAGAAAGCGTGGTAATATATCATGCACAGTTCAGTTTAATAAAAGTACTTTATTTCATACAGTAAAGGAACGCACGTCCTTATTTAAAGGAGAAACTAACGAATGAATATAGAAGAGAAGCATGGAGCATTCGGGCTCTATCGTTCCCTCTTATCGTTAGTATAAACTCTTTTGTATAAGCATTGGAATTCGATACCCCAATATATTCTCAGAACTATAAAGTGATAGTTTTTGTTTAACTGGGGTTTATACAATGCATAAAACCAACAGTAACAAGCTATTAGTTCAATTTTGTACGTGGTTCTACATCATCTATTGATACTACAAATGAAAGAAGAAAACTTGTTGTAATGTTTTTTTTTTATTAACAAATTTTTAACTAACATTAATTGCTGTCCCGCACGCAACGTCTTAGTGCCTTTCATTGCAGCAAAGAACAAAAGATTTCTTCAAAATTATTTAAATTTCGCATCGTTTTCTGTAATCTGTTGGTAACTTTGTGAGTGATGCGGAAATGGTAATGAATCCGAGATCCGAGATACATTTTTATTGGGTGATTTGTTTATTCCCATATCCCGTCTGTGGTAATATGCACACTTCATTGCTCTGACGGTCAAACCATGTGAGATCTAAATAACTAAGAATCTATTTCCTTTACACTTTTAGATCTGTTTATTCGATATATCATTCATTCGAGTCTTGAATACACTCGAGAGTTTACATTTACCATCTTACAATTAGATTGCCCACAAGGGACCGAGGCGGAGTGTTATCGCATCTTAACCTACTACCCGTCAAATCGACCGTTTTCAAACGTTAGTATAACTTTTACGTATTTAAATGTTATCACATCGCTAACGAACCTTAGGGCTTTCCTTAAAATATGCAAGCAATGTATCTTTCAGCATTTACATCTCGTTTTATTGTTTTGTTTCTGAGAAATATATGTAGCCTGTCCTACCTACGGCGACTGGTCTAGTTGACCGTTCGAGCAAATATATTATTTACTCTTCTAAACGTATACAATCAGTACAAAAAAAAAGGCAATTTCGTATTGTGGGATTGAAAATGCTGCGTGACTGTTTAGAATGATTCCAATGTGTGAAAGATATGTGTTTGGAGTAGAGCACTTGAGATGATTTTGTGAACGTAGAGCTCTCGGCGACCCAAGGATTCGAGTGGACGTGAACGACTGTCGCCATGGAATGTATGGTAGTGTGTATCCTAAATGAGTGAGAAATTTGTACATAGATTGAAACGCAGCGTTTTATGTCGTCATTTTATGAAAGTTGTTGATTTATTAACACTATTTCTACCACGATTTTGTGTACACCTATTTCGATCAAAAGGTGTCTTTTGTCACTTTTGCGTTGGCTTGCAAATAATTGACAAAACTGTCGGGATTTCAAATTATCAGTTAAATATAGATAATTTAAGCAATATATGTATTGATACGTTGTCTTGATATTTATATGTAAAATGGTTAAAATTAGAATTTATTATGAAATCCTGAAGCTGTCAAAGGACACCTCATGTGCAAATTTTTTGAGCCAGGATGACCTGGAGGAAAATTATATCGCTGAATTAATTTAACAGCTTGTGGTGATCTTTTATTCTCTTATATTATGAAACTTTATTAGAAATAGAATTATAATTTATAGATGCCGCGATGATCTTATTTCATCCCGCTACCCATTGTCCTTACTCTCCCTCACTGTGCTTATTGCACGACGATTGTTCTGTTCGATTACACGATTACATTACTGTTGTATTACTCGGCTACTTCTATATTAGTACTAAGCACCGCTGCGCCAACCTAGCCGCGAAAACTTAAGTGACTGCAAGCTATTGTACTAAAAGTCGTCAAAGTAGTTGTGAACAAATAGTTATACTTAGAGAATAATTTAAAGATAAAATTTCAATAGTGTCCTTCGACACCTCTTGACAGAAATAGTGTTAATTCATTCAGTAACAAATGTACGATTACCTGCGTTTAATTATACAAACAGTAACTTTGTTTCAACGATGGGTCACTTTGATCGGGCACGGCTAGGAACAGGTATATCTAATATATCTAATCTAATCACGAGCATCGTCGGTAACGTTGGGCCCTACTTCGCGAGCAACGTCGGTAAATACGACAGTCGATACTCCCGCCACCTATGTACCTGCAAAGGGACTCTCTCCCGCAACGCAGATGAACAAAACTTTAAGCCATTCGATGTGTTCTTGACGAAATTTACATTAACTTTCTCTAGTAAATACTAAACGCAGGTTAATTTTCAACAATTAATCGACCGACTGAAATTATTCAACACATCCGTGTACGTCTATTTGATAATGAAACAATTGAAACGATCACAGCGAACAAAGGTGACGGCTGTTTCAATTCAATTTCGTGTCTTATCTGTTGAAGATGGCGTTGCTAATGAACAATAAACGTCCTCGCACATAAAAGCAACCGGCGAGTCGAGTAACCGGGCAGTTCAATCGCGAACGGCATTCGAATTGGCACGCTGAAAATTCTTCGAACACGATGTCGAAAAGGAACAAAGGAAAGAACGCGTTCTTCTTCTTTATGGAGGATTGGCGGCTAAAGCAGGGCGACGGACACCGGATGATGAGTTTGAAAGAAGTTTCGGCCGATCCACGATGCAGCGAAGAATGGAAGGTATAAGAATAATTTCTGTCTCGAAAACAATTCGTTTGCAACAAATGACGATCGACAGTACGATCGCTGCCATGCGCTTCGAGATTTCCATTGCACGCGTGCACTTAATTCCGATTGGCATTCGAATTTCAAACGTCCGCGGAACACGTCCGCCGGTTTAGAGGACGACGGTCCTCTGTACACAGTAATCGCTTGTTTCCACAACACGGTCACAAATGCCGGAGGTCGTTGCGGCAAACACCACGGGGACGTCGTTCGGTCTTTTTACTCGTCGTGTTTGTTACCCTCGTTGCGAACCGTTCCTGACGAATTTCAACGAATTTGAATTTGTTTATCGCAGAGCCTCACGCCACCTGACAGGGCGTACTACGAGCGCAGGGCGAAGGACAGTAAGATCAAGAGCCAAGGGAGCGTGTCCAAGAAGACTACGCTGGGTGAAAACATCTGCGATGTTGTGGCGCAAGAGAAGAGGGAGCAGGAGTTCCAGCAGAACATGTTCCAGTACATCGATTCAGTAATATCCATGGGGATACAACACAGGAGTAAGCGAGACTGAGGCGATCGCAAGCGTGGTCGGACGCTTGAAACGTTGAACCGACACTATAGACGTGCTTTCATGTTTGCAGATCTGGCCAAGATTAAATTTGTATTCGTGCACACGAACTGGTTCTTCAAACGGAACATAGGGATCAACAAGTACGAGTTTTGCCCGGCCGAGTTCGCCGTGGCCGAGTTCAGTTTGGGTTGCGGCACCCAGAAAGTGTACCACGAGGTGCTGAACGTGAAGATACCGTTAGGCTGGAGGAGGGACGCCATAGAGATCAGCCAGCAGACCCACAAGATACCCATAGAGTTGGAGCAAGGCGAGAGCGACTTCTTGCTCATGTACAACAATTTCGTGAAGGTGCTGGAGACGAACAAGACGGGGAACAAGTACCCACCGTTGTTCACAACGAAGGACATGACACTGGCCGTAGAATCGTTGCTGGTGAAAATGACAGAGGCAGCCGGTAGTTATAATCGTTGACAGTATTAAACCTGAATGCTTTCTCTTGAACGTGTCGAATCGCAATGGGAAAAACGTGTGTTTCAGGTGAATCAGTCGACGATTTCCAGATCTACTCGTTGGAAGCATTGTTCGGGGGACTGCGGAATGCGGCTGCGCAGAATGTCAATGATCGCAGCATACCCTTGGTGGTCGCAGAACAGGTGTTCGCGAGGGATGTGTTCTCCGCCGTTCACGGTATCGAATGCAATGTGAGCGAACAAGTATTCACTGCTTAATAAGACTCTTAACCGTTTTGCACTCGAGAGATTTTTTGTGAATTGCTTGCGTCTAAGCTAAATGACTGACAAAAAATGTGTTTGGAATGAAAATTGCAGGATATAGAGTGTACAATGAATATCGGGAAACAAAATTTCGAAGACAGTTTATTTTCATGGCGTAATCCAGGTCAATATTTACCAAATTGTAGAGGACATCGAGACGACTTCAAAACACATGTTAAATGATATTTTTACTAACATGTTACTCGATTTACAGTAGTGGACATGCGAAATTATTTAGCTTTCCGTCGTATTGGACATTAAGGCAGTGTAAACATTATTCGACACCCAAGAGATTACCGAATGTTTTATGGGGATTTTCACAGTCCGTTGTATTTCGATCAGCGATTAATAATGTTGAAGAATTTGCAAGGAAGAATCATCTCAGCATGCAGAGCTGTGGATCAAGCAAGTCTAATTGCTTGATTTCGAACATGCAATTAAATAAGGTGCATTTTTCTTGTGTTCTAATCACGCGTTTACATTTAGTAGTTTACACCGACCTTTTGACATTTATTGTTCCACGTATATCCTGCAACTTTTGTTCTAAACTCGGACGGCTGCAAGTGGGCGAAAAATCACGCGTCGCGTTGGACGGAACACCCTTTAGATCGTGCATCGTACCCTATAAAGTGTTTTATTTACAACATTTTGTTATTTGAAAGTTCGCGTTTTAAGCTGTTAGGAAACAGCTTTGCATTTATTTTACGAAAAAGGCCCTAATTCTCGAAAAAAAGTAGCAAAACGTCTGAAACAAAGAAAGAAAATGAAAGTCATGGTGAATTATTATTTGATGATATATCGGACGCACCAAAATATGCATTGTATGCATTTTTTGTGGACCGAGGGTCATCACTCGAGTGCAAAGGGTTAATAGTAATAATAATAATAATAATAATAACAATAACAATAATAATTTTTCGTACAATTCCCGGACACAGTTCCACAAGCTTATCGACGGTGTGTCAGAGTACTGCAGCAAATCCGCTGTTACGCGTTGGGGTTTCACTATTTGCGACTACTGCTGCGAATATTTAGATATCGAAATGATAGAAGGCGTTCATCGCCCGTCGTCTGCACCGCGCGAGGACGATGATTTACGCGGTCTCGATTTTTATCTCGATGCCATGAAGATCGGTAACCCCAAAATTGTCCATATGAACGGAGTGAGTGGCTGGGCAAATCATATATCGTTTTACAGTTGTGTCACGTTGGCTAAATTCAATGGCGAATTGTTAGGTATCCGAGGATTATAGAGTGAGGGTTTCGGAGCGGACGTATGAAGAGGAGCAGAGACGACGAATCGAGTGCAAACCGTTGGAAATAATCGATCACAGTAAATTCCACCAGAACAGAATACAATCGCGAGAACCGCACCGCAACTTGAACGTACGTGAACAGTGGGATAATGAAAATTCTTGGGGGAACAAATTTGTTAATAATGTCTCTGTATTTTCAGACGAATTTCCCAACGAAACCATTGCGTCTACCGTCCACCATGCGTAAATATTTCGTACATTATTTATTCATATGAATTACTTCGACTTGTTCGACGCAAGTAAAAGGTATACATATTTTTCGCTCACCCTGCTTTTTTGTTTTTATAGCTAAATCTCCCTATGAAACGGAGGAAAATATTCCATTCTGTTTGAACGACTTTCCACCGATCGGTGAGTTTTCATATAAAATATAGCTTATATATGTTTCGAACGGTTCATCTCGCACAGTGGTGCACAAGTTTGATTCTACGCGCGCCAAGTATTGAGTTTCGACACATCACCGCCAGATGGCGGATCGGAACTACACCTTTCTCGTTGAAGATTTCGAGAGGTAGAAGTGTTATATTGGACGGGAACGTGGAGAATGGTATCGCTTCTCGGCCTTATGGCTAAGATCAAAGTGTAGTATCTGTTCTTATCAGCTTAATATCTGATACACTCCCCATTGGGGAGTCAGAATATTAAACTGATTTTTGGAAATTGACGGAGCTGTTGGAGCTTGCTCCACCTCTGTCGCGAGTCAGCCTGGCATTGCAGTGCCGCCAGGATTGGCTCAATAATATACTTTCAAACATGAATTTTCTATCTAATTAACATTTCGTTAGTTGTAATTGAATGCTTTTATTTCTTTGGGGCTTACGCGTAATTGGTTCAGCTTTGAAACCAGCTCTTAGTATTTTCACGCTGATAGACCCTCCCTCTCAAGCCAGTCTACTTGTTGTCTGTCACTTTGATTAGATTTTCGTATGAATTTACATTACCGAATTATTTACTTATTCGATTACAGGGGGGGGAAGAGGTGTTTCGAAGAAAAAGACGTCGGACATAAAGTTACCCCTGGGAAGAGGTGGATATTTATTTTTCTTATCGCAACATAACACTTCAGTATTTTGTAATAAATAGTGTTATTACACTCTTTTTGCAGGACGTCAGAAGCCTTAAGATGCTGCAATCATTTGATACACTAGATCAAATTATTTGCTCCATCGCGTTTTTTTTATATACTAGACTTTTATACGTATATATATATATATTCTCGATTTATATATCGCCTAGCTCTTAGATCTTAGTAATTAAGTCGTGTACAGTTTATCTAACATGTGGGATACCGGTGTCATCCCAGTAACCAGTGAACACCCTTGTATAATACATACAGATACACACAGATACACACACATACATAAATCTCTCTCTCTATATATATATAAATTTATAAGTATGTGACCACAATAAAGAGTATTTTGCTACAAGGGTAAATGTTCGTGCCGCATTCGTAGGTTTCAACCAATCGAATTTGTAATTAGATCAAAGCATATTTTCCGCTTCATTTAAGAATAATTTAAGTTCGATAAAGGTGAACCATCGGATTGCATTTTCGGCTGAAATAAGCGAAAGTTAATAGGAGCGCAGGCCGGAAAGAAGATTGATTAACTCGCGGGGAGTTGATGGTGGGGGCTTAGCACTATCGAGTGCGCACGCGCGACATGGATTCCCTAGGACAAGGAGACCGCGGTTTCGAAGAAGGATATACATAGCGCTGCTCTTTAAGCCACGCCCATCGGAGCGCAAACTAGACGAGGACAGTCCATTTTCGAAAAAGGACAGACAAACGCCAGCCGCCATGTTGCTTCCTCTCGATTCCAATTGCGCGTGGGACAGTCATTAATAATTGATCATCACTGGTAATTAATGCACGAACTTTTACCGTCGTGAAAGAAGCTTAGGGCTACCTACATATCTTTTCACGCGAAATTTCGACAATTTTGAGTTTTCTTTTAGGATTAAATATTATCCTCGTCAGTATAAGGAGGCTAATACTGCTACTGTTTCGTTAATTTCATGCATTTTAACGATTAACCTCCGATATTGCTGCGCTTCGTCGATAATTGATATTGTTACCTACCACTTGTTTTATTTGGATTTAATAAAATGGTTTTATTTTACAATCGCCTTTGTTAACGTTGGTTTAAACGAATTCTAATGAATATAATTTCCAATTGCCATACAGAAATAAAGCTGGGTTAAACAATCAACATATCCCCACTTGAATTCAGTCAGTCTTCCTTCGAGCATTCAGGAAGCAGCATCGCCGAAGCTTCGATCTTTAATTTTCGATTGCCCTTTAATGTTTCAAAGTCCCTTCGATTGATTTTACTCAAATGATCCCAGATAGCCAAACCTGTTCTTGCAGGTCTTTGCATGCGCCTGGTAGCAGGTTATGGTATCAGGATTCCCATAGGTTTGATACATTGCCTGTTAAATACAGAAACTGCCGCAGGTAGTAGGGTGGAATATAACAAAATATGCTAGAGCAGATTAGCGGGACAAACCTGGCAGATCCTGCAACCGATAAATGGTATTTAAAATCTAAGTTTTTCCGAAATAGGAGTGTTTAGGAATAAGTTACAAGTTGAGTAACATATATGTTACTCAACTTGATATTTCTTAATATCGCGTATAATAATATTTGTTTGAACCAACTAATATGAATGAACAGCTATCCCAGTTATTATTGTCAATAAGATAAATTAATTTTCTCGTACACTTTGAACTAGAGGTGTGACTGGATTATCGATGTCATATCGATATTTTATCTATACTTAACGATACAACCGATTATCGTTAAGGCGAATAGAGGCAGACGTGATCCGCCCAGCATCTGAAAATTGTCAAATGGTGGGGGAACGAAGGTTTACAAATTTCCCACATCTTTGGACAATCGCGGCAACAATATTTATCAATTCCAGCAACATCCACGGCAAGCGACCAATTGTTTTCCAAAGCTGGCCAGATTTGATTTGAAAGAAGAAGTAGATTACAGCCAGTACTAACAATTATGCTATCTGTAATCAGTCGAAACAAAAATAAATAGATTGAAATGATAAACAATAAACCCTCACATTTTACTTCCATAAATTCCTCCTCTTTTTCTCTTAACGATATTATCGGTATATCAAAGTATCGGAAACATATCGATATTTATCGATAACTGTATCGGGAATCTACACTACCACTTTAAACATTTAACAAAATGATGATCCCCCTCCAAATTAATGTCCAACGATGTTACACGCAGGAAACGAATCCATGTTATTTTATTTAACTCGCACCCCTTTGTATCATGTCTAATGCTGACTATGATTATTTCCAAACCCCTTCCCTTACCATCTTCACACAGTAGAATAAGATAATTACTGCCCCGGAGTTTAAGTAGAAAGGGCCAAAAGTAACACTCTGCAATATTACCGCAATTGGAGTAATGAACTTGCAATACATATTTAACAATTTGTTTCAATCTCAAGTGCAGAATTTTTCCGTCATTTCCGAAGAGAATGTAGCAAAGCTGCAAATAGATATGTGTATTACTTAAATGAAAATATAGTTACTCTCTCCATTTCCAAACGTCGACCCACGGTGGAAAAAAAATCACAAGGCTATGGGAGATGGAAATTCTCGCACAACGCAACTGATCAGGATACGTCAGAAGAGCGAAAAGAATGTCCACGGCAATTTCGACAATGCTGTAAATCACCGCACGGTGATTGGGCCAAAATTTGAATGTCAGGTGTGTTGCACTTTATCGAGAAGGGCGTTCCCCGTTCACGTGGCCCCATGGAGCGGAACCATTTCGATCAGGTACTATATAAAGACCTGGGCGCGAGGCGAACACCATCAGTTCCTTTCAAGGTACCTTGTCGAGTACTGATTCTCAGATAGCGCACAAGGAGCCACGTTTGTTCAAGATGAAATTCCTGGTGAGTCTTTCTTCTCGATCGAAACTCTCTTCCTCCTAATTAATACTATTTCCCGAGATTCTATCATCGTACCTCTCTGTTTGCGATTCGTTCGGTTCAATCGCTCGACGAATTCTTCGACTTAGAAATTGAATATAAAACGTGGGATTTATTTTTCAATGCCAACTTTGTTGTCACTGTCCATTGCTTGCTTCGAATCGAAATATTAAAGTCAATTAGTTCGATGCACATCGGTGCATACCATCGCAGCAGCAGTTCGACACTATTTAATGAATAGCGACTTTGCTTCACTTCATTCGTAGAATCGAGCTCCCTAATTAATTCAGTTTCTCGAGAGTGTTTCTCCTAATAATTAATCTGCTACTATATTACTGCGCTACTTCTGACCAATCTAGTGCTTTTCCTCCACCTTAATCCTATCTATGGCTTGACCAATTCGTCCAGCAATAATTCTCTCCTTCCTAATATATACTTGGCACTTTACGTTGCTAACGAAATGCAATTCTGCCCCGTTCCAGGTTGTTCTCTCCGCCATGGTGGCAGTAGCCTTCGCCCATCCAGGTGTGCTACTCGCCCCACAACTGGCTACGCTCCCAGCCCCAGTGGTCTACACCAGACTGGTACCCGGAGCACCCATTGGAATCGATGGCCGCGTCGTAGACACTCCGGAGGTAGCCCACGCCAAGGCTGAGCACGCCGCAGCCCACATCAACGAGAAGTACACCCTCGCCAAGGAGGCCGCGAACTCTGCCGACCATTTCGTCTCGTACTCGACCCCGGTGCTGGCCAACAGCGTGCACCCTTTGACCTACGCTAGCATCCTCCCCGCAGCTCCCCTTGGTATCGACGGACGCGTAGTCGACACCCCGGAAGTAGCCTACGCCAAGGCCGAGCACGCTGCCGCACACTTGAACGCTAAACTCGGCCACTCCGCCGGATCTACCTTGGACCTCCCCTACGTTGTGTCTCCGTACTCCACCCCAATTGTCGAGAAGGTTCTGTACTAAAAATCGTCCCGTTCAACGATTGCACCCGTCCCCCATACGACAATGACACGCTAAACTGGAGTTGTACATAGCTGTGGGTTTGAATGAAGTTAAATTTCAAATAGAATGCTACGGAAATCATTTTATTTACCTTACATATCCCAGTTTCATTTTACTTTTCTTCCTGCATCCTATCTTCTAATAGTTTCAATCATTACTGTACGGTTCTCAGCTCGCGAAATGACGGTTAATCAAAAGCACGATGACCGTTGCGCTCTACGGCAAATTAATGGCGTGAGGGCTAGTTATATTAGATGGTGTAAGGTGGTGATAATTGATGTTCACTTGATAAATAGTCGTATATTTACATGTTAATGTACAATATAATAATTATCCACGACTAGTCAACGGTGATGTAAAGATTGCCTCGCAAGGTGGTGTAAAGACCTTGAAGGAGTTGCACAGATTCTGACGGTGTCGTTGATACTTTAAATTGATGTAGTGATTCTTAAGATGATGATATTGCAAGGTGATGTTGATGTAACTATTCTTGATGTGATCGTATTTGACGATCTGGTTGTACTACTGAGTCTTCGTTAGGTTCGCTCTAACGAAGACTCGCAAAAACCTGGTGATGGGCGTGTTGGTGTTGGTAATATGCTGATTGGTTAGTTCAGATGGTTTGTGTACCAAAATCTGGTAGAAGTGGAACTTACCGCCCCTAATTACCGGTTACTCTCAGGTAGTGACTGACCTGAGGGTGCCGTGCGCGGAGTCCACATGTGCAGCTAAACGGTCGCAGATTGTAAAGCCATAAAGCGCTGTGAGTTTCAATAAAACCTAGTAATCCTCAAAAAGGCGATGTATGAATTTATAGCTATATAGCTTGCAGCTGTAGAATATAAGAATTATACCCGACACATAAATAATTATATTTTAAGGAACTCGATGGCCTTGTTACGTAGGAAGTATTATTTCATTTCTTCCTTCTATGATGCCCTTATTTGGAAATCGAGGGTGCATGCAGTCGAGTCTGCCCCTTCCGCGACGTCGCGATGACGTGACCCTTTGGGGGAATCTTTCCGGACTCCCTTGGAATTTTCCGTGCCCCCACCAGCTTTTTGGTCCGGATATCGAGTATAAAAAGGGCACGAATTCTGCTCTCGGCGGCTCAGTATTAATCTAGCTTCGAGTACGTTCCGTATCGACTATTTTGATATTGTTGCTCAGCGAGATCGGGTTCCGAGTCCCCTTCGAGCAAACATTACTAAATTCTTACACGGGGCTCAGTATTAATCTAGCTTCGAGTACGTTCCGTATCGACTATTTTGATATTGTTGCTCAGCGAGATCGGGTTCCGAGTCCCCTTCGAGCAAACATTACTAAATTCTTACACGTTCATTTCTTAAAGACGTTATACTTATTTTACGGTATATCGTCACGCCTTTTGTTGGGCTGTATACATTTCCAATCCGTACAGATTGAGAAATGTGGATTTTGTAGTTAATAATTAAACTGTAGAATAACCAAAGAGTAGGAAATATACGTTTAATAATATCATACGCATTTTCTCATTGAATCACCCCTGACAATCATTAGCAGTAACGTCCCACCAAACAGATACACCTTAACCGCTCGAGGTGTATCGCTATAAGTTACGAGTCCATTTTTACTAACAATCCTGTGGCTCCCGGTGATGAAAGAGGCATCGGTTTGTCCACAATAACCATCCTGTGGCTCCCGGTGATGAAACAGGCATCGGCAAGTTCACGCACTTCCTATCTACGCGGCTTCCAGTGACGAAATACGCACTGGCCGTCCGTAACTAACAAACTCTAAAAACTACCGATCCTCGGCTCGCGCAGCTGTGCCCCTTAGCCCTCGGCTCGTAACAGCCTTATGGGTCTACTGTTTGGGCCCGAACAATTACATTATCATTAATTATTTTATATGCGTATTTTAACGTAATTCAGCCACTTTCCAAGCGCAACTAGATGGAACAAAGTTACAAATTATGCCTCGCGAAATTCCGACCAAGTTGTATAGAAGTTGCCCACAAATCTGAAGCACTATTCAAAACGCAACAAAGTGGAAAATTAGCGCCATTCGGAAACGCAACAAAGTTGCGATTGCGCCATACAAAAATGTAACAAAGTTGCAAATTGCGTCATAAGAAAATGCAACAAAGTTGTAAATCGAGCTATGCAAAAGCCAACAAAGCTGCAAGACATTTTTCTGGCAAATTCTTGAGTAACTTGCAACAATGTTGCAACATTTTTCAAATATTTTTGTAACTTTGATGGTTTTTTGTAGCGCTCAATTTTCAACATTGTTACGCTAGCGGCTCAATTTGCACCTTTTATGCGTTTTAGGGCTCAATTTGCAACTATGTTGGGTAACGAAAGTTCCTTAGATTTGGGGCACTTTCTGCTCAACATGTTGAAACCCGGGGTTTTGTATTTTAACAAACGGTTTTGTATTTTGACGACAATCAGGCACATGAAATCTTAAGTTGTAAGCGCCCTTGAGAATAAGAATTAAGATACATAATATCAACTATAAAGTTTCCAAATTGTAATATCGTGTTGCAGACATTTTTAGTTCGTTACTGTACTCTTAACTAGAAACTATTTACTAAATTCGAGTTGTACTCTTTCGGTTTCTTGATCTTGTCATATATCTGACTGGCTTTGGTGATTCTTCTTCTTTTTCTTCAAAAACCGTTGATATGGCTTGCTGTTGTTGGTCGAGGTCTCGACGATGCAGTACAAGTTACGGTAACACCTGATGCTACCGTGGAGTCGAATGTGCAGTTGACAAAGTTTCCCACGATTTGAGATGTTAATTGTCCAGTAGCTAGACGAGCAGTGGAACAGCACAATCGTCGGATCCACCGAAAACATCGATAACAATTCCTCGAGATCATTAACGGGATACCTGCACCAATTACGCCAAGCGCAATGCCGTACCACATAGCGTGCGCTATCAAGAAAGATTGGTCAATCTGTTTCGTGATTATTTCGTGAAATTCGTCGACGTTTCTTGCTGGCGTATTTTAAATCGAAACGATCCACATTACCCAGCTGAATGATCCTTAGCTCTGGACAGTTAATTTTTGTCAGACGTGGGGTTAAAATGCTACAGTTGTCATTTATGTGGTATTCGTTGACTTTTAAGAGTATATCAGCGGACTGGTTCAGGTCTGTTGGCGCCCTTTAGTTTATAGTACTGTCTGTGAGTCTCCTTCTCCGAGGTGTGAAAGATATGCGTTTGGAGCTGAGTACTCGAGAAGTACGTGTGAACGGAGGGTGCAGCGACGCAAGGATTCGGGTGGACGTGACCGACCTTCGCCAAGGAATGGCTGCGGGGTGCATCCTAAATGACCGCGAGCAAATGAGAGATAGAGTGAAAGAGTAACTAAGAGCGAAAGAATACAGACAGAGTGGATGATGCATACGTGAGTGAGAGTTATGGGGAAGTCAGAGGAGACCTGATTGGGAATACAGCAGAATAGTTCGAGAGGCAGGATAGAATAGCGTATCGTAGGTGGTTTCCAACGCATCCAATTTTTGTAACCCTTGCAATTGCTCTAGAGATGGACGATCCCTGTTTTCTCCAATGTGACGTTTTCCGTTCGATTTTCGTCGCAGTCTGACGACAGCGTTGCTGGGTTCTGGAGAAAGTAGATCCATTCTTTGTTGGATATATATACAGTGGTGGACATAACTATTGGCACAGTACGATGTTCCGCATACAAACATTTATAACTATTAAAATAATTGTTTGTACCATTTTGCTTTCGTATGGATCTTTATTTACAATGTCTTACTTGCCTATATACAAAAACAGAACGATATTAATAAAGTAGGAAACTTGTAACCAATGAAAATGTCTTTTCAAACCATTTTATGCATAGGCAAAAGTATTCGCACATTTTGGATAATGTTATATTAAATTGTAATTTAATACTTTGTGGCGTTTCCATCGTTCGTTTCCATCGTTCCACCCATCGTTCGTTTGACTGTAGCTTGCAGGTTTTTTAAATCCAATTCAGCATTACGCTTCCTCCATACTAATACTCGACCATCGGACTTAAATATATTAAATTTGCTTTCGCCAGAAAACAAAATTTGGTCCCAAAAGTCATTATTCTTGTTTAGAAACTCTTTTGCAAACTCCAGTCGTTTTTTTCTATTAACTTCGCTAATGTATGGTTTGCTTCGAGCGACACGTGCTGAGTATCCAGCATCTTTCAAGACTCTACGTTCCGTTTTCGAACTAATTTCTTTATTACAATCTTGCGAAATTAGTGCTGCAATCTCTGAAGAATTTGTTCGCGGATTTTGTTTAATTATGTTCACTATTTTTCGTCTTTCCCTTTCCGATAATTTACATGGGCGAACTCTCCGTAAGTTATTATGCGTATTTGATATGTCCGCAAATCTTTTAATAATGTTTCGAATTGCAGAACGACTTCGTTGTATTATTTCTCCAATTTCTGCATAAAATTTACCTTTTTTATGTAGGTTCAATATAATTTTTCTTTCTTCCGGTGTAGTTTATTTTCCTTTCCTTGACATTTTTTAAATTATCGTGAAAATCACTTTTTGAATCAACTGCTGGACTACACAACAATGGCTAAAATGACTATCGAGACATCATTCATGTGCTTAAACAAGTGAAGAACGGTATATTAGTAAAGTAATGTATGTGAATAAAGATTTTTAAGTGTGTGCCAGCATTTTTGTCCATGCATAAAATGGTTTGAAAAGATTAATTTTATTAATATCGTTCTGTTTTTGTATATAGGCAAGTAAGACGTTGTAAATAAAGATCCATACGGAAGCAAAGCGGTATAAACAATGTTTTTAATAGTTACAAATGTTTGTAGGCGGAACATCGTACTGTGCCAATACTTATGTCCACCACTGTATATATATCGCGCCATTACTTTAATCCTTTATGGAAATGATGGTCTCCCTCGAAATTCATGTCAAATGATGTTACAGGCGAGAAACGAATGCATGTTATTTTATTAAACTCGCACCCCTTTGTATCATGTCTAATGCTGACTATGATTATTTCCAAAATGCTCCACTTACCATGTTCACACAGTAGAATAAGATAATTACTGCCCCGGAGTTTAAGTAGAATGGGACATAAGTAACACTGTGCAATATTACCGCAATTGAAGTAATGAGCTTGCAATAAGTATTTAACCATTTGTTACAATCTCAGTTGCAGATTTTTTCCGTCATTCCCCAACAGACTGTAGCACAGCTGCAAATAAATATCTCTATTACTCAAATAAACATATAGTTACTCTCTCCATTTCCAAACGTCGACCCACGGTGGAAAAAAATCACAAGGCCATCGGAGATGGAAATTCTTTCACAACGCAACTGGTCAGGATACGTCAAAAGAGCGAAAAGAATGTCCACGGCAATTTCGACAATGCTGTAAGGCACCACACGGTGATTGGGCCGAAATTTGAATGTCAGGTGTGTTGCACTTTATCGAGAAGGGCGTTCCCCGTTCACGTCGCCCCATGGAGCGGAACCATTTCGATCAGGTGCTATATAAAGACCTGGGCGCGAGGTGAACACCATAAGTTCCTTTCAAGGTACTTTGTCGAGTATTGTTCCCCAGATAGCGCACAACGAGCCACTTTTGTTCAAGATGAAATTCCTGGTGAGTCTTTCTGCTCGATCCAAACTCTTTTCCTCCTAATTAGTACTATTTCCCGAGATTGTATCGTCGTACCGCGCTATTTGCGATTCGTTCGGTTCAATCGTTCGACGTATTCTTCGACTTAGAAATTGAATATAAAACGTGGGATTTATTTTTAAATGCCTACTGTGTTGTCACTGTCCCTTGCTTGCTTCGAATTGAAATATTAAAATGAATTTACTTCGATGCACATCGGTGCATACCATCGTAGCAGTAGTTCGATACTATTTAATGAATAGCTACTTTGCTTCACTTACTTCGTAGAATCGAGCTGCCTAATTAAATCAATTTCACGAGGGAGTTTCTTCTAACAAATAATCGTCCCAAAACTCTGCTACTATATTGCTGCTCTTCTTCTGTCCAGTCTACTGCTGTTCCTCCAACCTTGAAACTGTCTATCCCTTGACCAATTCATCCAGCAATAATTCCCCCCTTCCTCAAATATACTTTGCTAACGAAATACAATTCTGTCCCGTTCCAGGTTGTTCTCTCCGCCATGGTGGCAGTAGCCTTCGCGCATCCAGGTGTGCTACTCGCCCCACAACTGGCTACGCTCCCAGCCCCAGTGGTCTACACCAGACTGGTACCCGGAGCACCCATTGGAATCGATGGCCGCGTCGTAGACACTCCGGAGGTAGCCCACGCCAAGGCTGAGCACGCCGCAGCCCACATCAACGAGAAGTACACCCTCGCCAAGGAGGCCGCGAACTCTGCCGACCATTTCGTCTCGTACTCGACCCCGGTGCTGGCCAACAGCGTGCACCCTTTGACCTACGCTAGCATCCTCCCCGCAGCTCCCCTTGGTATCGACGGACGCGTAGTCGACACCCCGGAAGTAGCCAGCGCCAAGGCCGAGCACGCTGCCGCACACTTGAACGCTAAACTCGGCCACTCCGCCGGATCTACCTTGGACCTTCCCTACGTTGTGTCTCCGTACTCCTCCCCAATTGTGCAGAAGTTTCTGTACTAAAAATCGTCCCGTTCAACGATTGCACCCGTCCCCCATACGACGATGACACGCTACACTGGAGTTGTACATAGCTGTGGGTTGAATGAAGTTAAAGTTCAAATAGAATGTACGGAAATTACTTTATTTGCCTAATATAAGCCTGTTCCATTTTACTTTTCTTCCTCTATCTTGTCTTCCTATAGGTTCGATCTTTAATTTATTATTAACCATTTTAAATTTGTATTTTAACGAAATTGAACTCACTTTCCAAGCGCAACAGAGGTGGAACAAAGTTGCAAATTATACCTCGGGAAATTCCGACCAAGTTGTATAGACGTTGCACCAAATCTGAAGCACTATTCAGAGCGTAGCAAAGTTGCAAATGGTTCCCTACGAAAATTCAACAAAGTTGCGAAATTTTTGTGAAAATTTGCAATAATGTTGCATTTCGCGATTCGCATTTTGTCACATTGTTGCCAAAGTCTCAGAAATTTTTTGCAACATTGTTGGAGTTTCGTAGGGCGCAATTTGCACCTGTATTGCGTTTTTCTAGTGCTCAATTTGCAACTCCGTTGGGTTTTGAAAGTGCCTTGGATTTGGGGCATTTTCTGCGCAACTGGGTGGATTCCGGGGTTATGTATTTTATGAAAATAACACTTTCGTCCTTTAAAACTAAACAGGCTCATGTGCCCATTATGTGCCTGCATCTTTCGCTGCACCTCGAGTACCGGATGTCATTATGTCGCCCCTGCTTCCGCATTTCTAAGTCCCTTTCACCCTTACGTCCCGCGCCTGCTCTCACTCCACCGCCTCCTGACTCTGCCCGTTTCCCTTCAGGTACTTCTGCCCGTCTTCCCCTGTCCTCGTCTTGTATCCTCCGTTCATCTTTTCCTCCAAGCACTGTCTGACCAATGCCCTACTCTTCCCCTTCATCAGTTCCTCTTCGTATCAGAAATATATAACTGCGCGTGCACCTTGTTAGACCCAAGATCCACCTCCTATACTTCACCAATATTCGTTCCAGCATTCCCACCTCCTTATATCCCCATACTTCCGCTCCATACAACATTACCCCCATTACCAAATATTCCCACACGTAAACGCTCCATCAGTAACTGTCCCTAAATTATATTTCCCCTATTCCCTAGATCTGTGTTACTGCCTGTATGCTTTTTCATGTTCCCTGCCTTATATAGCTGCACCCGCAAATACACAAATTCGTCCACCACCTTTATTGCTTCCTCTTTTCTCTACCATCGCATATTTTTCCATCTTCCCTCTCCCTTCTGCAATTCTATCATTTTCGCCTTCCTTCCACTCAATTCTAGGCTCTTCTTCTTCAAAAATCTCTCCAGTCTTCTCATCATATCCTTCATCTCTCCCTCCCTGTTCGTCACCAGGACCATATCATCCGCGTATGTCAGCGACCAGAATTTTTATCCTCCTATTACTACCCTTCCTGCTTGGCCCGTTTCTAGCTCCTCTTCGTGGCCTTGTACCCGCAACTTGTGTTCGTGTTTTATTACTATCCTCACAGTACTGAGCATCGGCTGCATGAAGTACGAGACACCGGTTACAAGTTCACGTTTTTCCTTGACCGAAGATTGTTGACATGGTTGTTGCAGAATATTTCGTTTTCGATCTATATTTCGTCTAATTCGTTCTCGGTTAACTTGAGAGTTTGTTCATAATGGTACCCGATATGATGATAACATAGCTGGTATATTTAACCGTCAATAAACGGTTTAAATATGTAATATTAGCATGAGTTAATAGAGTTGGCTTAGAATTTGTAATTTGGGGAGTACCCTTTTTAGTATAGAAAATCCCACGTTGATTACGATAATAATGGTTAGAGATTGGGAAGGGTAATAGAAGGAGGAATAGAATCGTCAGCTTCATCTTGTGACGGGAATTATTCACGTTTGAGCTAAAAAAAAGAGAGAGGGAGGGAAGTAAAATGTTACTCGTCGGTTCAGTGTTTAGTAATAAGTTTAGTTACTTTAACTTGATTGACGAAACGTGTCGGAATTGCTTAAGTGTGTGTCCGTAGATCACGAGTAATGTCGCATTAGTTTAAACGGTGCAAATCAACGTTCAGACATTTTGATTTTGATGGTAGAGACTGAACTGAGTGAGTTTTATTCGTGATCGGTGCATTGCTTTCATGCCGTCGCGTAGTTTAGCGAGTGGGGTTTGCCTTTGTCTTAAGACGTTTGCGTGGCTTTGGCCGATGCAAGCGTTGGTCATGGTGTTACGGCAGGGACTGGGCGTTGGTCTTCGTTACAATCTGGAAACTACAAATTAAGGAGATTAGTATCTATGATACTTTTTCCTCTTTTACCCGATATGAAGTTCTACCGTCTGATGAGGAAAAACACGAGCTATTCGGTAAGTTCCATTGGCTTTCTGAGAAAGTTTCTTCGATTAGCCTGATTAAGTTTGTACGTTTTCTATATTTGACAGGATCATTTACCTTAAATTTCGCAGGTTTGGCATCACGATCGTAATATCTTTTACTCGGGCCCTTTGTTTCGAAAATGTTTACGCGTGCGTGTTTAAATCCTGTATTTAATTTATTTTGGAGAAATCGAATGTAGTCGTCACAGGTATATTGAGAAAGGTAAGTAGGCTACTCTACCTTAGAGTATTTCGTATGACGTGTATTTAGTAGTTTCATATATCGATGTATTATAACTAAACATTGCAAAGGGTACAAATTCGTCCCAATTCTGTTGTTTCTTGTTAACATAGTGCGTTAAGTAATTCTTAAGAGTTGAATTGGGATCTTTCAAGGGCACCGTTTGCTTGTGCATGATAAGGGGTATAAGATACATATTTTTTGTTTGGAATAGCCCGTTAAATTATTTAATTAGATTGGACATAAAGTCCGACACTGGCTCGACCTTGCAATTTTTGCATCAGGTGAAAATATTAAAACCACAGAAGAAATCCTACAACAAACACTTAACAAAGTTTAGAAGTACTCAGAATTAACTGTCCCGAAATTTTCACAATCCAAAACCACTGTAACTATTTTCTCAAGCCAGCATGGCCCACTTGATTTAAATCTGCTTCTCGGCGGCCATAAACTCCAAACTCTTCAACAAACAAAAATTCTAGGATTAATTTTCGACAGAAAACTCACCTGGATACCTCATCTAAAACCACTAAGAGACAACTGCAGCCAACGCTTAAATATCTTAAAGACTGTGTCATCAAAAAACTTGGGGGCAGAATTCCAAACTATTAAAAACACGTACTTATCGTTTATCCGTGCCAAAATTGTCTATAGTTCCTTAATCTCTGACTCGGCAAAAGAAAAATCATTAAATATGCTCTCCCCGATCAACAATACAGCGGCAAGACTAGTTATTGGAGCCATCCGTACGAGCCCAATCTGGAACATAGAAGAAAGAAACCAAGTCTCGACTATGCTTTAAAAATCGCTTCTTCTCCAAACTGCCCAGCTTACCAACAAATCTTCTCCAATAATTATGTAAACCAATTTAGAAAGAAACCAAGACTCCCCAAACCATTTAACATCCGCATACAAAAATACCTCAGAGAAATAAACCTCCATCTAACCCCCATTTTGCCAACAAAACAATACCGAGCCCCTCCATGGACACTAAAATCTCCTCAAATATTAGCAGAAACAGCGGCAAACCCAAGAAATAATACGAATTCACTAATCATGAGAAACCTATTTTTAGAAAACCTTAACAAATTTCCAGAGCATATGAATATTTTGACGGACGGTTCCAAATCTATAAACAATGCAGGATGTGCAATCATCGTAGACAAGAAAGCAGAAATACTTATTAAACTCCCAGAACATTACTCAGTATTCTCGAGCGAGGCATATGCCATCCTGCGAGCAATGCACTATATTAAAAAATCCAAACAATCAAATTTTATTATTAACCCAGACTCAATGAATACCCTTCTATCATTGCAAAATTTAAAATAAAAAAACCCCATCATAAAAGAAATAATTGAAATGGTAACTAAATTGAACACCAAAAATATACTTTTTCGCTGGGTGCCCTAACATGTTGGCATACCAGGAAATGAACAAGCTGATGACGCTGCTAAAAGAGCATCCCCATTGAACGAACAGTCTAAAACCGCAGTCTACTATAAGGATCTGAAAAATTCAGTTAAAACTCTATTGGAATCGTTACGCAATCATAAGTGGATAAATTCGAGAGATACCCATCTCAAGAAAATTAGAGAGGACATCATTGAACGGAACCCAGCACTTGCTCTACCCAGAGCGGACCAGGTCCGGGTAACCAGATTGTGAATTGGCCACTCAAATCTTACTCATATCCACCTAATAACAAAAGAAGAATCAAAATATGCCCGCACTGCGACGAAAGCTGTAGCGTCGAACACATTTTTCTGCGATGCCCCAAATACACAAAAGAAAGACTCAAGCACAATATCCCCAACGACGTTTGTACCCTGTTTAAAAATCGAAACCAGTGGATAAATTCGGTAAAATTTCTAAAAGACATTGAATTGTGTAAATCTATATAGCCACCAACCACTGTATAAACCTCCCCCTGAAATTTACAACAAAGGTAACAACTACCTCCGTTTAGCTACTAATGTAATGTAATGTAATCTAATAGTGGTCGCTAATAACCATGAAGGTGTATGCGACCTTAAATAATTAAATAAAAAAAAAAAAACCGTTTGAGGAATTCAAAAATTATCGAACGATAATAGTCTTGATTCTGCTACAGTTTTGGCTACATGGTTCGGTACAGGAAATGCGAATGAGAATTTGGTCAAAACGTCCTGTGCAGCAATGATAAATCGATTTCCTTTTTCAGTCAATGGAAGGAGTCCTACTACATGGATAGAGCTAGTCTCTCGAATGGCATTTCGGAAGTGGTTGTAATTTCCATTGGTTCGTTTGCTGATTTGAAATAAGTTTTGTTTAACTGACCAGAGCGCCAAGTTTTAATGCAGTTTATAATATCTTGCTTAGGCCAGTAATTGCGCCCTATTATTTTAGAATATGTTTTATTACAGCCGAAATGTCCTACTGGTGTGCTATCGTGACATTCTCTGAATAAGTACTTTCGTTCATCTTGATCCTTTGAAACTAGTTTTGCCGTGTTCAAGAAATCTACTTCATTGCGAGAAGAAGAAAACGTTATCACTTCATTTGGCATACGTCGTTTGACGCCACTTCCTTTTTCTAGAGGGAACTAAAACAAAAGAGTTCCCTTGAATCACGTTCTTTAACGTTCTTGGACAATCGGAAATGTTATTATGCTCGCCACTATCACGATGCAGGTTTTTCAGCAAATAATGTGTATTGTTTGCTTTTCGTTTTTTGATTTGTTTAATCCGCTTGTGGATGGTTTCATTTCGTCGATATTAAAGCTTGATTGGTTATAATCGGAATATGGATTTTATTAAACTCCTGAATTTAACAATTTACTTAGCAATTGTAGTAATGAACTTGCAATAAATATTTAACAATTAGTTACAAGCTTCCAAGTTGCAGACTTTTCCCGTCATTTTCTAAGAGAATGTAGCAAAGCTGCAAATAAATATGTGTATTACTTAAATGAAAATATAGTTACTCTCTCCATTTCCAAACGTCGACCCACGGTGGAAAAAAAATCACAAGGCCATGGGAGATGGAAATTCTCGCACAACGCAACTGATCAGGATACGTCAAAAGAGCGAAAAGAATGTCCACGGCAATTTCGACAATGCTGTAAGGCACCGCACGGTGATTGGGCCAAAATTTCAATGTCAGGTGTGTTGCACTTTATCGAGAAGGGCGTTCCCCGTTCACGTGGCCCCATGGAGCGAAACCATTTCGATCAGATGCTATATAAAGACCTGGGCGCGAACGAACACCATAAGTTCCTTTCAAGGTACCTTGTCGAGTATTGTTCCTCAGATAGCGCACAAGGAGCCACGTTTGTTCAAGATGAAATTCCTGGTGAGTTTTTCTGCTCGTTCCAACCTCTTTTCTTCCTAATTAGTTCCCGAGATTCTATCATCGAAATATTAATGTGAATTTACATCGATGCACGTCGGTCCGTACCATCGCAGCAAGAGTTCGATACTGTTTAATGAATAGCTACTTTGCTTCACTTCATTCGTAGAATCGAGCTCCCTAATTAATTCAGTTTCTCGAGAGTGTTTCTCCTAATAATTAATCTGCTACTATATTACTGCGCTACTTCTGACCAATCTAGTGCTTTTCCTCCACCTTAATCCTATCTATGGCTTGACCAATTCGTCCAGCAATAATTCTCTCCTTCCTAATATATACTTGGCACTTTACGTTGCTAACGAAATGCAATTCTGCCCCGTTCCAGGTTGTTCTCTCCGCCATGGTGGCAGTAGCCATCGCGCATCCAGGTGTGCTACTCGCCCCACAACTGGCTACGCTCCCAGCCCCAGTGGTCTACACCAGACTGGTACCCGGAGCACCCATTGGAATCGATGGCCGCGTCGTAGACACTCCGGAGGTAGCCCACGCCAAGGCTGAGCACGCCGCAGCCCACATCAACGAGAAGTACACCCTCGCCAAGGAGGCCGCGAACTCTGCCGACCATTTCGTCTCGTACTCGACCCCGGTGCTGGCCAACAGCGTGCACCCTTTGACCTACGCCAGCATCCTCCCCGCAGCTCCCCTTGGTATCGACGGACGCGTAGTCGACACCCCGGAAGTAGCCTACGCCAAGGCCGAGCACGCTGCCGCACACTTGAACGCTAAACTCGGCCACTCCGCCGGATCTACCTTGGACCTCCCCTACGTTCTGTCTCCATACTCCTCCCCAATTGTGCAGAAGTTTCTGTACTAAAAATCGTCCCGTTCAACGATTGCACCCGTCGCCCATACGACGATGACACGCTACGCTTGAGTTGTACATAGCTGTGGGTTGAATGAAGTTAAAGTTCACATAGAATGCATCGGAAATTATTTTATTTGCCTAATATAATCCTGTTTCATTTTACTTTTCTTCCTCTATCCTGTCTTCCTATAGTTTCAATCTTTGCTTTATCATGAACTATTTTATATTTGTATTTTAACGTAATTGAACTCACTTTCCAAGCGCAACAGAGATGGAACAAAGTTGCAAATTATGCCTCGCGAAATTCCGACCAAGGTGTATAGAAGTTGCACCAAATCTGAAGCACTATTCGAAGCGCAGCAAAGGGACAAATGGTTCCCTACGAAAGCCCAACACACTTGCGAAATTTTTCTGATAATTTGCAACAACGTTCCTCTAAAATTTTTGAAACAATGTTGTATTACGCGATTTGCAGTTTGCAGCATTCTTGGAAAATTCTCATAAATTTGTTTTGCAACTTTGTTGGAATTTCGTAGGGCGGAATTTGCACCTGTATTGCGTTTTTCTAGTGCTCAATTTGCAACTCTGTTGGGTTTAGAAAGTGCCATGTATTTGGGGCACTTTCTGCGCAATTGGTTGGATTCCGGGGTTTTGTATTTTAAGAAAATAACACTCTGTTTCTTTAAAACTAATCTTTTTTACTCGGAATCTTACAATTACTTTGGAACACTAGGACGTTTAGATGTATCTAGTATTGGTTCGCAATACTTCTACGTGCGTGACTCTTCCGAAGGCGTTCGATGACAAAACGTTCAATGCAATCCGTGGCCCTTGTTTTTTAAGGAATTGAGAAAAGGAGGATGCAAGGTAATGGAAATGAAGAAAGGTTTGCTAGAAAATTTAGGGTTTGGGTGTATGACTAGGGTGTTATATTTCAAGGGTCGCTATATCTCATTGTTTAAGGGAGACAGGAAATAGGAGGTAGGGCCATTTGCTAATGCTCATTTTAGTCACTGTGTACTATGGAATAGTAAAAAATATTTGCTCTCGTCGAGCGGCATACAACACCTCCCTCCTTAAAATTGTAGAGTAATCGACAATCAGGTACATCAAATCTTGAGTTGTTAGCGCCCTGGAGGATAAGAATTAAGATACATAATATCAAATATAAAGTTTCCAAATCGTAATATCGTGTTGCAGACATTCATAGTTCGTTATTATACTCTCAATTAGAAACTATTTCTTGATCTTGTCATATATCTGACTCCTTCTTCTTCACAGATCGTTGATATGACTTGCTGTTGCTGTTCTCGACGATGAGTCCTCGACGATACGGTACTCCTCGCAGCAGCTTGCACCTTCTCTCTTCTTCTTCCATCCAGATCCTGTTTGCCTCCTCCATACTTCCGCATCTCGCTCTTGCTGTCAACCTCTGACACCTTCTCTCACCGTCTTCCCTCAGGTACTGCGGCAGCCCTTTCACTCTTATGTGCCAGCATCTTTCGCTGCAGCTCGAGTACCGGATGTCATTATGTCGCCCCTGCTTCCGCATTTTTAAGTCCCTTTCTCCCTTACGTTCCGTACCTGCTCTCATTCCATCGCCTCCTGACTCTGCCCGTTTCCCTTCAGGTACTTCTGCCCGTCTTCCCCTGTCCTCGTCTTGTATCCTCTGTTCATCTTTTCCTCCAAGCACTGTCTGACCAATGCCCTACTCTTCCCCTTCATCAGTTCCTCTTCGTATCAGAAATATATAACTGCGCGTGCACCTTGTTAGACCCAAGATCCACCTCCTATACTTCACCAATATTCGTTCCAGCATTCCCACCTCCTTATATCCCCATACTTCCGCTCCATACAACATTACCCCCATTACCAAATATTCCCACACGTAAACATTCCATCCGAAACTGTCCCTAAATTATATTTCCCCTATTCCCTAGATCTGTGTTACTACCTCTATGCCTTTTCATGTTCCCTGCCGTATACAGCCGCACCTCCATATATGCAAATTCGTCCACCACCTCGATCGCTTCCCCTTTTCACTACCATCGCACATTTTTCCTTCTTCCCTCTCCCTTACGCAATTTCATCTTTTTCGCCTTCCTTACACTCACTTCTAGATCCTCCTTCTCCAAAAATCTCTCCAGCCTTCTCATCATTTCCTTCCTCCCTTTCTCCCTGTTCGTCATCAGGACCATGTCATCCGCGTATGTCAGCGACCAGAATTTCTTCCGTCCTATTATTACCCCTCCTGCTTGGCCCGTTTCTAGCTCCACTTCGAGGTCCACTTTGTACAACGTGAACGGGGTGGCGCTCAAATATCATCCTTTTCTCACTCCCTTCCCCGTCCAGAACTACTTCGACTCTCTCTCCCCATCTTTTACTATGTTTCTTGTTTCTTGATATAACCTACTTTATGCTCTCAATATTTCTTTTATTAACCCCCTTTTCCCCATTATCCGTCATAACTTCACCTTACCGCCGAGACGAAGGGTGTCGCTATATCTACGAACAGCGCAAACAGAATTCCTTTTGTCGTTAGAATTTTCTTTACCGTCCTACCGTGGAGCACATAGATTTTATTTTTAGTCTCACACTCAGAACCGCAGCTATCGCGTACTATATATTCGAGAGCAATTCGATTTATTAGAGCAAGAAGTGATGTAGTTTGTTGAGTTATCGTAATTTCTATGGAATATCGAGTTACGTATGAATTTGTTTGAATTGCGTATTGATTGATTTTTTCGACATTCTCGTTCATCGTTGCTTCTTGGTATTTCAATGAAGTTACGGAGGTATTCAATTTTCTAATTGCACTGGCAAGCACTTGTACCCGCGACTTGAGGGCCGTTTGCGTTTGTTGTTTTTTAATCGAATAACTTCCCATTCAATGCTGGCAACTAACTTTACTGCACTCCTTGAACTTTGCTCACACACTGACCCTCGCACGCATCATTCGGTCCATATATTCTCTCGTTCTATTCCTCATTCGTTCTCACTCATTCGGACCCACACCGACACACGCATCGTTGCCACGTGTCACAGGTCGACTACCGTGCACTCAAATCTTCTCGTGCATTTCCAGAAAGCATTCGCTCTTTCCTAGAGATAAACATTCGTTCGACGTCTCCACTAACGCTGCTCATTCGCAACCTCGTGTTACATTCGATACTTCCAGTCACACTACGGTTTTGCCTTAAACCTAAGGCGGAGACGTGGCGCCGGCTTATCGCCGCCACAGTACTATCCTGACAGTACTGAGCATCGGCTGCATCAAGTACGAGACACCGGTTACAAGTTCCCGTTTTTCCCTGACCGAAGATTGTTGACATGGTTGTTGCAGAATATTTCGTTTTCGATCTATATTTCGTCTAATTCGTTCTCGGTTAACTTGAGAGTTTGTTCATAATGGTACCCGATATGATGATAACATAGCTGGTATATTCAACCGTCAATAAACGGTTTAAATATGTAATATTAGCATGAGTTAATAGAGTTGGCTTAGAATTTGTAATTTGGGCAGCCGTACCCTTTTTAGGATAGAAAATCCCACGTTGATTACGATAATAATGACTAGAGACTGGGAAGGTTAATAGAAGGAGGAATAGAATCGTCAGATTCATCATGTGACGGGAATTATTCACGTTTGAATTAAAAAAAAGAGAGAGAGGGCGAAGTACAATGTTACTGCTCGGTTCAGTGTTTAGTGATATGGCCAATAATTGCGTAGGCCAATAATTGCGCCCTATTATGTTAAAATATGTTTTATTAAAGCCGAAATGTCCTGCTGGTGTGCTATCGTGACATTCTCCGAATAGAAACTTTAGTTCATTTTGATCCTTTGGAACTAGTTTTGCCGTGTCCAAGAAATCTACTTCATTGCGAGAAGTAGAAAACTTTTTCATTTCATTTAGTATACGTCGTTTGACGCCACTTCCTTTTTCTGGAGGGACCAAAAAGAAAGAATTCCCTTGAATCACGTTCTTTAACGTTCTTGGACAATCGGAAATGTTATTATGCTCGCCACTATCACGATGCAGGTTTTTCAGCAAATAGAATGTGTATTGTTTGCTTTTCGTTTTTTGATTTGTTTAATCCGCTTGTGGATGGTTTCATTTCGTCGATATTAAAGCTTGATTGGATATAATCGGAATATGGATTTTATTAAACTCCTGAATTTAACAATTTACTTAGCAATTGTAGTAATGAACTTGCAATAAATATTTAACCATTTGTTACAATCTCAGTTGCAGATTTTTTCCCTCATTCCCCAACAGACTGTAGCACAGCTGCAAATAAATATCTCTATTACTCAAATAAACATATAGTTACTCTCTCCATTTCCAAACGTCGACCCACGGTTGGAAAAAAATCACAAGGCCATCGGAGATGGAAATTCTCGCACAACGCAACTGATCAGGATACGTCAGAAGAGCGAAAAGAATGTCCACGACAATTTCGACAATGCTGTAAGGTACCGCACGGTGATTGGGCCAAAATTTCAATGTCAGGTGTGTTGCACTTTATCGAGCAGGGCGTTCCCCGTTCACGTGGCCCCATGGAGCGAAACCATTTAGATCAGGTGCTATATAAAGACGTGGGCGCCAGGTGAACACCATCAGTTCTTTCAAGGTACCTTGTCGAGTACTGATTCTCAGATAGCGCACAAGGAGCCACGTTTGTTCAAGATGAAATTCCTGGTGAGTCTTTCTTCTCGATCGAAACTCTCTTCCTCCTAATTAATACTATTTCCCGAGATTCTATCATCGTACCTCTCTGTTTGCCATTCGTTCGGTTCAATCGCTCGACGAATTCATCGACTTAGAAATTGAATATAAAACGTGGGATTTATTTTTCAATGCCAACTTTGTTGTCACTGTCCATTGCTTGCTTCGAATCGAAATATTAAAGTCAATTAGTTCGATGCACATCGGTGCATACCATCGCAGCAGCAGTTCGACACTATTTAATGAATAGCTACTTGGTTTCACTTAATTCGTCGAATCGAGCTGCCTAATTAATTCAGTTTCTCGAGGGAGTTTCTCCTAACAATTAATCGTCCCGAAACTCTGCTACTATATTACTGCTCTTCTTTTGTCCAATCTAGTGCTCTTTCTCCACCTTAATCCTGTCTACCCTTTGACCAATTCGTCCAGCAATAATTCCCCCCTTCCTCAAATATACTTTGCTAACGAAATACAATTCTGTCCCGTTCCAGGTTGTTCTCTCCGCCATGGTGGCAGTAGCCTTCGCGCATCCAGGTGTGCTACTCGCCCCACAACTGGCTACGCTCCCAGCCCCAGTGGTCTACACCAGACTGGTACCCGGAGCACCCATTGGAATCGATGGCCGCGTCGTAGACACTCCGGAGGTAGCCCACGCCAAGGCTGAGCACGCCGCAGCCCACATCAACGAGAAGTACACCCTCGCCAAGGAGGCCGCGAACTCTGCCGACCATTTCGTCTCGTACTCGACCCCGGTGCTGGCCAACAGCGTGCACCCTTTGACCTACGCTAGCATCCTCCCCGCAGCTCCCCTTGGTATCGACGGACGCGTAGTCGACACCCCGGAAGTAGCCTACGCCAAGGCCGAGCACGCTGCCGCACACTTGAACGCTAAACTCGGCCACTCCGCCGGATCTACCTTGGACCTCCCC
Source organism: Nomada goodeniana (assembly GCA_963969485.1). NCBI lineage: Eukaryota > Metazoa > Arthropoda > Insecta > Hymenoptera > Apidae > Nomada > Nomada goodeniana. Next base: position 4,539,919 of record OZ018306.1, on the reverse strand, counting down.
TACGTTCTGTCTCCGTACTCCTCCCCAATTGTGCAGAAGTTTCTGTACTAACAATCGTCCCGTTCAACGATTGCACCCGTACCCCATACGACGATGACACGCTACGCTTGAGTTGTACATAGCTGTGTGTTGAATGAAGTTAAAGTTCACATAGAATGCTACGGAAATCGTTTTATTTACCTTACATAAACCTGTCTCATTTTACTTTTCTTCCTCTATCCTGTCTTCCTGGTTTAATATTTAATTTATCATGAACTATTTTATATTTGTATTTTAACGAAATTGCACTCACTTTCCAAGCGCAACAGAGAAGCGACAAAGTTTGCTCGTTCAATAAGAAAATTGGAAACTACACCTTGCGAAAATGCGACCAAGTTGTATAGAAGTGGCACCAAATCTAAAGCACTATTCTAAATACAACAATGTTTCAAATTGCACCCAAAGAAAACACAACAAAGTGGCAAATTGCTCCCTACAAAGACGTAACAAAGTTGCAAATTGAGCTCTAAGAAAACGTAGTAAAGTGCCAAGTTCCCCTACCGAACATAACAAAGTTGCAAACAACAAATTTTTGAAATTTTTTCAACGTTGCCCCAAAATTGTTGGAACAATTTTGCATTTTCGTGACTCGCAACACAGTTGCAAAGTGTTTAGAAACTTGTTGCCAACTTTGTTGGGTTTTCGTAGGACGCAATTTGTAACAATGTTGAAAAAATTTGGGTGCAAAATGGTTGCAAAGTTTTTAGAAATTTTTTGCAACGTTATTTATTTATCGCAGGGCGAAATTTGCAACTTTGAAGCGTTTTCGCAGGGTTCAATTTGCAACATTGTTGTATTTCTGAAAATGCCTTGAATCTGGGGCACTTTCTGTCCAACTCTGTTTCGTTCGCGCTGGATGTTATTTCCAATTTTGCTGCGCTGTAGTGAGGTAATTAAGAATAGTTTTACCTTGTCCGAAGAGGAGTTTCTTTTATCTTGGAATGCCCTTCTTGGTTCGACGTTTATTTAACAATGACTTGCCGGCGATGAGATCTCGAATCAACCGTACACGCCTTGCGAATATGCTGTCCCAACATAACGAAATATCGACCAGTTAACAATAGGGTAAAGGTTTAACCGCTAATGACCATTGCAGCCATGCAACTATAATCACCGACGACAAAAAAGTAAAGCAAAAGTTATGTGGGATACCAGAATTCGTGTCAATGGTATGCGAGTGTTTTGTAAAGATTGCGTGTCGGGAAATAACGAATGCGCCGCGAATTGAAATGACCGAAGAGTGTTTGTGGAAATGTCAAATGGACCGAGTGAACGTTTATCTCGAGCGGAGAGAAACACGTGGAGTCTAGAGTGCATGGTGGCTCGTGGTCGACCTGTGATACGTGGCAAGAGCGTGTATGCCGGTGTGTATCCTAAATGAGTGAGAAGCACTGAGAAATAGAATGAGAGAGAAACTAAGAGTGAAAGGATATACTTATGTACGTATAGAGTGGATGATGCGTGCGCGGGTCAGATTTGAATCCGAGTTGAATCAGAGTGAAAGCAGAGTCGAACTGAGAATTGAGAGTAGGGTCATACCAACCAAATCGATCGCTTTTTGACGTCACCATTGACGATTTGTGGTCTAAATCTATTGGAAATGGTGTGTTAAATAAAATAACTATTATAATTGACACAATCCGTGTATTTAAAAACAGATCAGAAGGAATGTCTTATCACCATGAAATGTTCCCTTGAACTGAACAAAACGCCTAGAACAACTGGGTAGTTATACCTACGAAAGCGCATCGTCTCATTTTACAACCCGGGCCCTTTTTGACTCACCAAGTAGAGCCTAGTCTGGTTCTCTTACTATCTTTATTAGTAAGCCATTTCTAAGAACGTTGAGACCATTTTGCTCTAGCATATTTTGTATTCACTATCAATAGCAAATATCCAACAAAATCAAACATGCTGTAGTCCATGTGAAATTAGGGGAGGTTTAAGTCATCATTTTCGCGGTTGACAATTTGTTTAGAAAATACAGGCCTTCAAAGTTTTTCAAAAATTACATTGTAAATTGTAGAATTAGTCACTGCAATGACCTGCACTAAAATGTAGCACGGAGGAAAGTCAAAGTTATGCAGCGACACCTGTATTTTCCGTTAGAACAGAAATCGGGATTCTCTAAACTGATTATAATTGATATGATGCAGTCAAATGGTGTTAATATTTATATGTAAAATGGTTTAAAGGACACCTCATGATAGAAATAGGTAAACCATGTGCAAATTTTTTGGTCAAGGATGAGCTGGAGGAAACCTATAACGCTGAATTAATTGAACAGCTATTGTACGAAAAGTCCTCAAATTAGTTGTGGACAAATGATTATACATAGATAATAATTTAAAGATAAAATTGGAAAAGTGTCCCTTGACATCTCTTGGTAGAAATATTGTTAAGGAAAATGGAATAGAGTCTGTAGTGTTCAATTGTAACATTAACTTTATTCAAACCCACAGCTATGTACAACTCCAGTGTAGCGTGTCATCGTCGTATGGGCGACGGGTGCAATCGTTGAACGGGACGATTTTTAGTACAGAAACTTCTGCACAATTGGGGAGGAGTACGGAGACACAACGTAGGGGAGGTCCAAGGTAGATCCGGCGGAGTGGCCGAGTTTAGCGTTCAAGTGTGCGGCAGCGTGCTCGGCCTTGGCGTAGGCTACTTCCGGGGTGTCGACTACGCGTCCGTCGATACCAAGGGGAGCTGCGGGGAGGATGCTAGCGTAGGTCAAAGGGTGCACGCTGTTGGCCAGCACCGGGGTCGAGTACGAGACGAAATGGTCGGCAGAGTTCGCGGCCTCCTTGGCGAGGGTGTACTTCTCGTTGATGTGGGCTGCGGCGTGCTCAGCCTTGGCGTGGGCTACCTCCGGAGTGTCTACGACGCGGCCATCGATTCCAATGGGTGCTCCGGGTACCAGTCTGGTGTAGACCACTGGGGCTGGGAGCGTAGCCAGTTGTGGGGCGAGTAGCACACCTGGATGAGCGAAGGCTACTGCCACCATGGCGGAGAGAACAACCTGGAACGGGGCAGAATTGCATTTCGTTAGCAACGTAAAGTGGCAAAGTATATTTTAGGAATGAGAGAATTATTGCTGGACGAATTGGTCAAGGGGTAGACAGGATTAAGGTTGGAGGAACAGCATTAGATTGGACAGAAGAAGAACAGCAATATAGTAGCAGATTTTCGGGACGATTAATTGTTAGGAGAAACTCTCTGAATTAATTAGGCAGCTCGATTCTACGAATTAAGTGGAGCAAAGGTAGCTATTCAATAAACAGATTCGTACTCTCGCAGCGATGGTACGCACCGATGTGCATCGATGTAAATTCACATTAATATTTCGATGATAGCATCTCGGGAACTAATTAGGATGAAAAAAGGTTGGATCGAGCAGAAAGACTCACTAGGAATTTCATCTTGAACAAATGTGGCTCCTTGTGCGCTATCTGAGGAACAGTACTCGACAAGGTACCTTGAAAGGAACTGATGGTGTTCGCCTCGCGCCCAGGTCTTTATATAGCACCTGATCGAAATGGTTCCGCTCCATGGGGCCACGTGAACGGGGAACGCCCTTCTCGATAAAGTGCAACACACCTGACATTCAAATTTTGGCCCAATCACCGTGCGGTGCCTTACAGCATTGTCGAAATTGTCGTGGACATTCTTTTCGCTCTTCTGACGTATCCTGATCAGTTGCGTTGTGCGAGAATTTCGTTGTGCGAGAATGGCCTTGTGATTTTTTTTCCACCGTGGGTCAACGTTTGGAAATGGAGAGAGTAACTATATGTTTATTTGAGCAATAGATATATTCATTTGCAGCTCTGCTACAGTCTGTTGGGGAATGACGGAAAAAATCTGCATCTGAGATTGTAACAAATGGTTAAATACTTATTGCAAGTTCATTACTTCAATTGCGGTAATATTGCACAGTGTTACTTATGTCCCATTCTACTCAAAATCCGGGGCAGTAATTATCTTATTCTACTGTGTGAACATGGTAAGGGAAGCAGCATGATACAAGGGGGTGGTAGTTAAATAAAATAACATGCATTCGTTTCTTGCGTGTAACATCGTTCGACATGAATTTCGAGGGAGCCCATAAATTTCTTAAGAGTTTAATGTATTGGCGCGAATCCCGATACAGTTATTGATAAATATCAGTAACATCCATATGTTACCGGTGCTTTTTTCGGAAAAGAATCTGTTCAGCTTTGGAAAATGATTCTTCGCTTGGGAACAGATGTAGCTGGAATGGATAAATATCTTTTCGCGATTGTCGAAAGACGTGGAGAATTTGTAAACCTTCTTTCCTCCACCATTTGATCATTTTCCAATGCTGGACGGATCACTTCTCCCTTAACGATATGATCGAAATTAATAACCGAGACATTTGACGGTGATGGTTTCAAACTTCGTAGTTTTATTAAACAAGTAGGCGCGGTTTTCGATAATGCCCATGAATCTCAAAAGTCTCTTCCGTTATTATACGTACGTATAGTAAACGTACGGGGAATAGCTGGAGAACAAACAAACATACATTTGCAACCCAACAGCATGGGAAGAAGTTTCCGAATTATTGTTAAACGTTTATCAAGATAAAAAATCATTGGATCAGCTTCTCGACAAACTTAATTCAGTGAGACAGGGCAGAATCGAGAGTGTATCCCAATTTTTACAGAGACTTCAAGATCTCTCATCAAGATTATTAAGCGCGATTCGCTATTAATTATGTTTCGTTTATCACACTCATCCACAAATATTGCAAGTACTCCGCGCCAGAGACTCCCCAACGAAGCGGTGACCACAACAACACCAGGTATGCATGAAATTCCTCCCAATCATTGCATAATTATTCGTGGAAAATCATATCGATAATCCGAAATTCATAGAAACCACGTCTCTAAACAAGTAGAGGAAATGTTAGAACGTTAACTTATAAAACCATCGACCAGTCCATGGTCCTGTGGGTAGTACCTAAAAAAAGGTTGTTATCGTAAATTTGTTGCCAGCTTCTCAGCGACTGTTAAATCCTCAACCATTTTATTAAAGAAAGATGTTTTATTCTCCATTTAGCTGGAGACAATCACAACAAAATGCATTTGAAAAGCTCGAAGGTGCCACGACACTGGAACCGCTACTACAATATCCTAACTTCTGCCAACCCTTTATAGTTACGTGTGATGCTTCCAGCCAGGTAGAGTCAATTCCAATGCAGATGGTTTATCGTCTTTTCCTGGAGGAAAACGAGGAAACACCCTCTAACATTGACACAATGTCGAAGTATAACAAATCGTACCAAGACTTTGTTCAGTTCCATCGTACCAACCAAGAGGTATTTGAATGTCAGCAAAGAAATATGCTTTTGTATAAAATTTATTAATCCAATCGTGATTCTTTGGTCCGAAGATCTGGATGAGGATAATCCATTTTCTGGTTATATCCAATCAAGCTTTCATACCGACAAATTGCGTACAAGCGGATTAAACAAATGAAAAAACGAAAAACAAACAACACACATTCTACTTGCAAGAAACCTGCATCATGATAGAATCGAGTATAATAACTGTGAATGAACAATGAAGGAACAATCCAGAAAAAGGAAGTGGCGTCAATTGCCATCCTGTGCATCATTGCTGCACAGGACGTTTCGACCAAATTCTCAGTCGCATTTCCTGTACCGAACCATGTAGCCAAAACTGTAGCAGAATCAATTCTATTAATGTTGTTTAAGTTTAGAACTCCTTAGAAGGCGACTGTGCTGTTCCACATAGTCATCCAGCCACTGGACAATAAATACCCACAATCGTGTAAAACATTGTCAATTTCAACTTCGACTCCACTGTAGCACCAGGTGATACCGTAACTTGTACTATTTCGTCGAGACCTCGACCAACAACAGCAAGTCATATCAACGATCTCTGAAGAAGAAGAAGTCAGATATATGACAAGATCAAGAAACCGAAAGAGTACAACTCCAATCTAATAAATAGTTTCTAATTCAAGGTATAGTACCGAACTAAAAATATCTGCAACAGGATATCACTATTTGGAATCTTTATATTTGATATTATGTATCTTAATTTTTATTCTCAAGGGCGCTGACAACTTAAGATTTCATATGCCTGATTGTCGTCAAAATACTAAACCGTTTGTTAAGCAGAATGTTAAGCAGAAAGTGCCAGAAATCGAAGGCACTTCCGGCACCCAACAAAGTTTCAAATTGCGCCCTAAAACGCATAACAGGTATAAATTGAGCCGCAAGAAAGCGTAACAATGTTGCAAATTGCGTCACACGAACATGCAACAAAGTTGCCCAAAGGTCTGAAAATTTTTGCAACATTGTTGCAAATTTTCCCAAGATTTGCCAGAAAAATGATTTGCAATTTTGTTGGCTTACGCAGAACTCAATTTGCAACTTTGTTGCATTTTCGTGTGGTGTAATTTGCCACTTTGTTGCGTTTTGAATAGTGCTTCAGATTTGGCGCAACTTCTATACAACTTGGTCGGAATTTCGCGAGGCATAATTTGCAACTTTGTTCCGTCTAGTTACGCTTGGAAAGTGAGCTGAATTACGTTAAAATACAAATATAAAATAGTTAATGATAAAGCAAAGATTGAAACTATAGGAAGACAGGATAGAGGAAGAACAGTAAAATGAAACAGGATTATATTAGGCAAATAAAATAATTTCCGAAGCATTCTATGTGAACTCTAACTTCATTCAATCCCACAACTATGTACAACTCAAGTGTAGCGTGTCATCGTCGTATGGGGGACGGGTGCAATCGTTGAACGGGACGATTTTTAGTACAGAACCTTCTCGACAATTGGGGTGGAGTACGGAGACACAACGTAGGGGAGGTCCAAGGTAGATCCGGCGGAGTGGCCGAGTTTAGCGTTCAAGTGTGCGGCAGCGTGCTCGGCCTTGGCGTAGGCTACTTCCGGGGTGTCGACTACGCGTCCGTCGATACCAAGGGGAGCTGCGGGGAGGATGCTAGCGTAGGTCAAAGGGTGCACGCTGTTGGCCAGCACCGGGGTCGAGTACGAGACGAAATGGTCGGCAGAGTTCGCGGCCTCCTTGGCGAGGGTGTACTTCTCGTTGATGTGGGCTGCGGCGTGCTCGGCCTTGGCGTAGGCTACTTCCGGAGTGTCTACGACGCGGCCATCGATTCCAATGGGTGCTCCGGGTACCAGTCTGGTGTAGACCAATGGAGCTGGGAGTGTAGCCAGTTGTGGGGCGAGTAGCACACCTGGATGAGCGAAGGCTACTGCCACCATGGCGGAGAGAACAACCTGGAACGGGGCAGAATTGCATTTCGTTAGCAACGTAAAGTGGCAAAGTATATTTTAGGAAAGAGAGAATTATTGCTGGACGAATTGGTCAAGGGGTAGACAGGATTAAGGTTGGAGGAACAGCATTAGATTGGACAGAAGAAGAACAGCAATATAGTAGCAGATTTTCGGGACGATTAATTGTTAGGAGAAACTGTCTGAATTAATTAGGCAGCTCGATTCTACGAATCAGTATCGAACTATTGCTGCGATGGTATGCACGGATGTGCGTCGAAGTAAATTCACTTTAATATTTCGATTCGAAGTAAGCAAGGGACAGTGACAACAAAGTAGGCATTTAAACATAAATCCTACGCTTTATGTTGTGTTTCCAATTGCAAATAGCGCGGCATGACGATAGAATTTCGGGAACTAAATAGGAGGAACAGAGTTTGGATCGAGCAGAAAGACTCACCAGGAATTTCATCTTGAACAAACGTGGCTCCTTGTGCGCTATCTGAGGAACAGTACTCGACAAGGTACCCTGAAAGGAACTTATGGTGTTCACCTCGCGCTCAGGTCTTTATATAGCACCTGGTCGAAATGGTTTCGCTCCACGGGGCCACGTGAACGGGGAACGCCCTTCTCGATGAAGTGCAATATACCTGACATTGAAACTCTGTCCAGTCACAATGTCGGTACATTGTCGAAATTGCTAAAGACATTCTTTCCGCCGTTTTTTACGTGCTCTGATTCGTTGCGTTATGCGAGAATTCGTTTCTCAGACGGCCTTGTGATTTTTTTCCGAGCGTGGGTTGGCGTTCGAAACCAGAAGGAACGAGTGAGAGACATTAGATTCTTGTTGCGGTTATCGAAAAATATGTTAAAAATTTCTTTCATCCATTTGTTCACTTTTGACAAATTATTACATGTTTACGGCAGTTGCTTAAATTTACCAATTGCAGTAACGTTGCAAACAATATTACTTTGGGCCTCTGCTACTTAAATTCTACCGCAACAGCGTATTCTACTGCGCGAATAGAATAAAGGGAAATGGCTTGGAAGTAGTCAGACTGATTACGGTATTGCAGCATTCATATTGAATAATACTCAACACAATTTGAATACCAAAATGATCGATCGATCTATCCACATTAGTTACTCCACTCCGATTGTTTATCGAGGAGTTTATTATATTTGTAGCGGATACAAAGTAGAAACGTTGCGTGACGTTACAAAAGAAAACGATTACGAAGGTATCGAGTACAAGTGAGTAGGCGGGTGATGCAAGTTACGGTAAAAAGTGAGTTCCAGTGTCACGTTTATGACAGATCGTGAGGTAGCTCGTTACGCAAGGCGTGATAGAAGCAAAACTAGTTTGCATGGCAAAATAATTATTTGGCTACCTGTCATTGCGACGCACACCAGCAATAATAACAAACTCCACTACATGATTCGGAAGTCTTCCAACTTAATTAAGGGGTAACGCCACCCTGGCGGGCCTGAATTTTGAGAATTTTTTGTGGGAAGAGAAATGTTGGAATGGACGATCCGTTGGTTGGGCCTTTTTATTTACGCATGAAACTGTAAGAAGAAATTTTTCTTGTTTCAAAATAGCGACTGGTAAGCCCTGAAGAAACAACCAAAGGGAGCGATAAACGCTCAACTACCGGAATGATAACTACCGCGAATGTTGACTTGGGTGAATAAACCAAAGTTTTTTGAAAACTGCATTAATTTTACAAGAGAAGTACGTTACGGAATTTTCAAATTCCGATTTATGTGAAAAATGGTAAAGATGTTTCGGACAAGGTTCAATCTCTCCCTAAAAAAAAATCGTAGTTTTCATTTTTTTAAGAAAGAAAGTTTTTGATCAATCGAAAATTCCGTACGTACTACCCCGAAAGAATGCATTTTTGCGAACGTGTACAAAATTTCAAGTGAATCGGTTAACATTTGCGGTAGTTATCATTCCGGTAGTTAAGCTCGCTTTGGCGGCTTCTCCACGGCTCACCGGGCGCTATTTTGCCTCAACAAAAATTTCTTTCTCGCAGTTTAAAGTGTAGACAAAAAGCCACAAAAAACGGATCATCGATATCTCGATTTAACTTCCCGCAAAAAATCCTCAAAGTTTAGGTCCCGCCAAGGTGGCGTTACCCCTTAAATCGTTTCCTTTACAAACACTTTCACCCCGCCGCAATTATTAACAGGCAATACCTCGCGTTATACAACATCGCACAACGTTATACAACGTCAGCATCGGTATCCCTCCCTGCCGAATCGCTCGGTGACGACACGCGGTCGGCGAATAAAAAGAGCAAAAAAAAAAAGGAAAGAAAAAGTAAGACAACCTGCTACGTGATCCAGGCGCCGCCAGTGCCCGGCCGAAGCGATCCATGACGACGAACCGTGGTTACGCGACGGTCGGCCTTCGCCGGCGTGCCGACCTTGCCCACCACGGCCAAGCACCGCCGTAGAAACGACGAACGGGATCGGGTGTCGCGGCGACAGCGCCACGAAAATCGAGTAACCGTTCCCGCCAGGCCAGGCCATTTTTTCCTACGCCCGGAACGTCGAGCCCGCAGATCTCGTACTCGTTTTACAAAACACGCTTGCCTTGCCCCGGGTGAAACGGAAACGACGATCCGTTGCCCGCCGCGGTCTCAGTAAAAATGCACCGGGTTACGTGATACAACCGCGCCGGGCAAATCTCGCTGTATAAAGGCTGCGCCGCGATCGTCGCGTCCCATCCGCAGTCATCGCGGCGTTTGCGCAGCGTCTGCCCAAAGGGACTGAGAGGTAATCGACCGATCGACCGCCCGTTCGATCCGAATCGTTCGTCCAGCCCCGTAGTGTGCCCCTCGAGCGCAGCCATGAGAGCGGCGGCTGTTCTAACGCTGGCCTGCCTGGCCTGCCTGGCCTCGTCTGCCCTGGCCAGGCCTGGGATAGTCTCAGGCCCTCTGATAGCCGCCCTGACGCCGGCAGCCCCGATCGGGCCGGACGGCAGGGTCCTGGACACGCCGGAAGTGGCCGTGGCCAAGGCTGAGCACGCGGCCGCTCAGCTGAACGAGAGACTGACGCTGGCCGACGAGGCTGTCAGATCGTCGGGCGTGGCGCGTCAACAGATCGTCGGCCGGCAACCGATTCTGCTGGCGGCGCAACGGTTGCTGTTGCCAGGCGCGCCTGTCGGGCCCGACGGGAGGGTCGTGGACACGGCGGAAGTGGCCGTGGCCAAGGCTGCGCACGCCGCCGCCCACGTGAACGAGAGGATCGGCCTGGCGAACGAGGCCGTCAGGTCCGTCGGCGCCGATTTGAACAGGTGAGCCGATCGAACAGCTGATCTAACGGGGATGGAAGTTACGGGGTTTTGGGATAGTCCCTGACTGCTATTGAATCTGGTGGATCGGTCCCGGGATTGCTGGTTGTCTCTTTAACGGGACAGTCCGTTTCATTTTGTTTTATTTAATTGGAGACTCCTGGGCTGATGTAACGCGTTGGAACAATCGCACGCGAACTGTCCGTCTGGGATTTTGATGAAACACGGTGGATATATTGAGCAGGCGAAAATGAGGGACGCGTATCTTTTTGTGGCGGCCCGATCGCAAGTTTGGGCCCGATCGAATTTCGAAAGAAATTTTGAATGTTCTGTTTCGCGAAATATCTCAAGAACGCAGTGAGATATTTGAAAAAAATGTCGAACAAACAACTTGCATCGCTTTATCGTGTTCACAAAACTGCGTAAACATTTTTTTTCCAAAAATCCATGGAAACAAAAGTTCAAAAGAATGATGGATTTTTCACCATATTTGTTTGCGCGATTTTGTAAACGCAATAAAGCGACGCAAGTTTTGCTTAGAGTTATTTTTTAATATCTCTCGGGGTTCTTGAGATATTCCACGAAAAACAACATCATGAATTCTTTTCAAGGGGTGACACCCCGTAAACCTGTGATTGGGCCGCTGCAAAAAATACGTGTCGCTCCTTTTCACCTGGTTAATGTATCCACCAAGTTTCGTGAGAATCGGAGACAGTTCGGCATGTTCCCTTGTCAGACAATTGGAATACATATGTATATACAGGGTGATTCACCTAAGTGTGCCACCATAATTACTTGCGTACTGTTGGTTATATGAGAAAATACTCCGAACGAAAGTTGTATGGTATCGAAAGGTTTATAAAACATGACAATTAGTTTGTTGCAATTTTATTGTTTTAACCGAGACACGAAGGTCACCTTGAGATTCTTTCTCGTAATGCGTACAATTTTACTTAGTAGTTAGAAACAGTATTGCCATACGCGTAAAAAACTGTTAGGGTGTATGGGTCAAAACACCAATAATTAACGAGATATTCTTCAGTGATTGGATGAATCACCCTGTACATATACATACAGGCGTCCGTCCATTAGCAACGAAGCCAAAACGCGCCCCAAAGAAACAAGCTAAAAGAAAGATCCCCACAGACGCGCCAACTACAAAAAGAACTCTTTCCACGTTTGCAGACCCGTTGTCCAGCTGGTGTCCAACGGTCTAGCGACGTCGCTGGTCCCTGCAGCTACCGTGGGCCTCGACGGAAGGGTGCAGGACACACCGGAAGTCGCCGCGGCGAAAGCAGCCCACGCGGCCTCGCAGCTGAACGAGAGAATCAATTTGGCGAACGAAGCGGCGAGATCCGGAAACGTGGTGGCAGTTTCATCGGGCGTCGGTGTCCCATTGCTGGCCAGCAACGCTGTGCTGCTACCTGGGGCACCGATCGGCCTTGACGGACAGGTGCAGGACACGCAGGAAGTCGCTGCGGCGAAGGCGGCCCACGCGTCTGCTCATTTGAACGAGAAACTGAACCTGGCCAACGAGGCGGCAAGGTCCGCCGACGTCGTTGCTGTTGCTGGGCCCGCGCTCGCCTATGGCCGGCTCGTTTATTAATTAATCGATAAACAAAAAGGAGGGAAATATATATATATACATAGAGAGAGAGAGAGAGATGAAGGAAGGATTGAAGGTCAGACCTGATTGATCTTCTATCCTTTGGCTTTTGAATCAGTTATTATTGCTGTTGATATTATTATTATTTTTATTACTTATCCGTCTGGAAGTTAATCGACGGTGGAAATTGAATTCACGGTTTCGAGTTGCCACTTGTCGGCGACTGACGAATGTATTATAGAATGGAACAATAAAGAGAATGTTTCGACGATAGTTCTGCCCCAATTTTTTAATTAATTAAATTGCGATACTGGTTTGTTTAGTTGCAGCGTGGAATAAAATAAAGGTAATCCAAGATTTCAGGCCTCGAGGTTTAACAGTTTAGTGTTTCATTTCCTCGAAGCATGGACAATTAAAAAAGGCAGAAAAACCCGATCACCTCGCGGCCAAAGAAATGCACACCTGTATCGCATTTTAAACGACCATCAATTTCTCGATCTGTGCGTGGAAAAAGGGAAAAAAGGTGGCCGGCTCGAGTTACGCTCTTGAGACACTAGATGGACGGTGAAATCGATACGTATCAATGAGACAGCGATTTTCCAGCAGAACGCGTATCGCTGCCGCGTCAACTGCGATAGCGTTTCATTTGGGTCGAGGATAGAATCTTTATTAATAAAAAGTACGACACAGACAAATAATCTAGTACAGTAGAGCCTCGATATAAGCGAGAGCCTAGCGACTGAACGTTCGCCTATATCGGACACTTCCTACGTTGCTTGTTTACCAACTGCGTTGAACGTAGAAGAGGACAGGGACTGAAGAAAAAGGACCGAGCAACTACTCTCTTTTTCTCCCCCGGCTATTCTTTTCTGCGGTCGAAACGTACTAGCGTCAATTGAGCCAGTAAATACAGTCCAAATTGTATCGCGTTTGGTGTCATTTTAGTCGTAAAAATGTCAGCTATGTTCATGCAAAAGTATCGCAAGAAAAGGATGAGAGACAGCAAAGTGTCGTCGTTGAATTAGTATTAGTTCACCGATATACCCGATCCAGGAACGCGTCACACTGATCGCCAAGCGAACTTCGCGACGCACACTGGGGTATTTGGCCCGAGAAACCGGACCAAAATATTGCAGCGTTGTTTATAGGCTGAAGGTCATAATGTAGTAGGCCGTTGAAATGGTTTTAACGTCAGCTACCACGTTATGTAATTAAAAATGAACTTTAACATTATTTTCTAACATTATAACCTAATTTTTTGTAAAAAGAACAGAAGCTTTGTTTTCCAAATTCGATATATTGGAGTTTGTCGATGTCTGAATACCATTTACCTTTCGTTTGAAACATTTTTTTTTTAAACTATTCAAATCTCTTGAAAAACACAGGGTCAACACTATATTTGGTAAAGGCTATAGCCCGATAAGGGGGCCAAATGTGCCCCTAAACCAAATTCAACTTGTGGGTTGCCATTCGATAGCTTATCAAGAAAACCCAATTTGTGCCAAGTTTCAACCTTGTAACTCAACCGTAGTTACAGGGAAAAAACAAAAATCTAGTTTTTGCCCAAAATCTCTCACTTTAACGAATAAAAAAATTCGGAAAAAATCGGAGACACTTCTACTATTAGAGGCACATATTATAGAAGCTTTTTAATTTCTAAATTAAAAACCCGAGCTGCAAAAAATAAAAAACGTCAAAAAATGCTGAAAAATGCCGACTTTGTATTGAAGAAATCGTGGTTCTGCAGTTATACTTTTTTTCTAGGTGAATGTTATTCATATTACTACTCCCAATTTTTTCCTGATTTTTAAATTCGGTGCGCCACAGTCAAAAAAATTAAAAACCGATTTCTTCGTCGTTTTTGGCGTGTCACAGTAACTTATACGGCGAACTTCCGTCTATTCTTTGTCAAATAAGTATTTTATGCAATGTTCAATGTTTTTACTCTCTCTCTCGCTTCACACACTCTCATGCGTACTCTCAGACGATTCTATTTCGACTAAATGCAGCGTAACATTAACGTCTTAATGTAACCTCTATAAACTCTTCGCTTATATCGGATACCACTTTTTCGTTTGTACGGAGGCCTTACTGTACTTACAACTTATCTTACAGATAAAATTTATACTAGAGATTTGTACAGTTTGTACGTGGAAGGTTTATAAAAATAAATGACAGCGATTGTGCAACTTGTTTTACACTTGCTACATTTAGTAGAACTTGTAATAGTAACATGTTAGCGTTGGCGTATTTTTAAAGAAAGGAATTCGGTCCGCTGGCTAATTACCATTTGCCCTGTGGAGAATTTATGATGGGGACTATCTTTGCCCGTCCTGCGTGTGGTGACAGAGTGTTTTGAGGGCAGACAGTCTAGATGACAAGGGGATAGCTGGTGGCACGTCACCATTTAGTTATCGGGTGTGCTAGGATTGACTGTTGGAGATTTTGACGGTAAGTGAATGGGACGCAACATTCTGGTTCCGCGTTGGGACGAGAGAGAGAGAGAGAGTTGAGGTATGGCAACACGGCGTCAGGCCCCTTGTTGGTCCCTGAAGAACAGAGACTCTGTTCTTGGAGGATCTGGCCAAGGAGTGGGGATGTCGATGTCTTCTGGTAAGTAAGAGAACTGAGATAGATCGCTCATTGTCAGTCCCTTACACCCAGAATTGTCCTGGAGAGAACTATCTTGCTTCCTTCAAAAAAGACGTAATATTAAGATGTGTACTGAATATGAAATACAATATATAATGGATATACGTAACAATTGACTCCACAATTATTCTAAATGAAACTTGCGTGCTAATAGTTACAGACTACTTTTGTAAACCAATTTACTATAACTAGAGGATAACTACAGGTTTAAGTTAAAGTGGATACTACTATTATTTTCTGTTATGCGACAAATTACCTGTGTACATTTATACCAAATGGCATCAGCCCGTTTAATAATAATAATAATAATAATAATAATAGCAACAACAATAATAATAATAACAATAATAATAATAAGGTATGCCTCTACAGAGGCATAAGAGAAAGAGAGGATTATTTGAAAAGGAATGGAATGAGCCAAGCAGCAGTTTATTCGAAGAGAAGGAGAAGAAAGAAAATGACGAAGGGCCTCGAAAGAAGAGGCTATGAAATGCAACAAAAGGAGCAAAGCAGAAAAATAGTACGAGCAAGGTATAATGAACATCAATACTACAACAGTACCAAAGTAAAGGGGCAACAGTAGAAAGTCAGCAATCCATTAATAGCTCTCAAAAGTGGATTAGGTATTGGGAGAAGGAAGAGAACAAAAGATGTGCCCTGCCCGGAGATGAATTTATAATGTTAGGTCATGTAGTAAGGGAATGTAGGGGTTACGATAGAGATGAAAGCTTAGGAATGTAAAACAGCAAGATATGCAGGGTGCCCCCCCCCCTAATTCTGTCACCCTTAATTATTCACTTAGCTATCACAGTACAAAAAAATTGGTCGGGAGAAAGTTAGCCTATTTTAGGGGGGAAATCACGTCATGAGATTGAAGGTCGTCTCAAGGTCGTATCTTGTGAGATCTCTCTAATCGTAAAGTTTTTTTAAATGAAATACCCTATCTTTTTGTCCGCCATTACAAAGTGGACATCAAAGCGTATCCAACAATGTATCACACTATGACCTTACACCATTTTGGACATCCATTAATAAATAATGCGATTATGGTGTTTAATTTGTTTCTGCGAGCTGCCACCCTCGACCGGTTACGTGCGAAATGTTCATTCGAAGGTCATTTCAAGGTGACAATGCGATACATTGTTGGATACATTTTGATCTCCTCTTTGTAATGGCAAACAGAAACATAGGGCATTCCATTTAAAAGAACGTTACCATTAGAGAAATCTGAGAAGGTACGACCTTGAGGTGACCTTCAATGTGACAGCCTAATTTCCCCCCTAAAATACGCTAACTTTCTCCCGAACCATTTTCTTCTACCGTGATAATATTGAGAATATAATATAACCAAAATAAGAGAATAATTAAGGGTGGCAGAGTTAGATGGGACGCCCTGTAGAATAGATGTGCACTAAAGAAACAGTTAGTAAGAAATGGAGCAATACGTAAGGTACAGAACGTATGAAAGAAAGAGTGGAACAGAAGAATGCGAGAGCTAAGATAGTAATCTAAAGTTAGGTCATATGCCCTTTAAGTCCCAATTTCATCACACAATAACACTAATTTATTAGTTTGTATTTACTACATGCAGGGAAATTTATTCAACGTGAAAAATATTCTCAGATGTATCTATCTTTGTTATGGCGCTAGATTGTTGTACAGTAACACGAACAATGGAACTTGAAATGACATAAAACGTATTAATTCTAATGTAGACTTTAATATTAACTTTGCTAACACTTTAGGGGCATGAAAATGAGAATACGAAATGATTTTCAAGCATTATTAACTTAATTTTATAAATAAAAAGTAGTGTTTGAAACTACTCGTAGTTATGCCGGATCTACATTCAAGTTAAGGCAGGAGCACGAGTAGTTTCAAGCACTTGTGGATAGATGGCGGTGATACATACCACTTTTGCGATTGAGACCGGAGTAGTTTCAAATGCGTAATGATACCTAAATATTTTTAATATAAAGCTTGTGAAAATCTGGTAAATTGCAGTCATTGCATATTATACAAATGAATAAAGCTAAGCACATTCTACCTTTCTACCGTTGTTGTTAAAATGTAAAATCGCAACCATTTAGCTCGACGAAATCTGGGCCCAACCGATAGGAGACCTGTCCTCCATTCCATTCTGGTGAGGTTTACAGACGATAATCGCCGAGTCGGACTCGTGATCTTGATGTTTGGTCCAAAATTTGTATCACTGGCCAAACTAGTCAAAATACGGCAAGGGGTCAGTGTGCCATCCACATGTCAGTCCCATGTAGCGTTCGCTAGTGTCACGTTAATTATCAACTTTAGGGCGTACAATGTTTGCCACTTTTCTACTTGGGAATTAATGATCTGTCTTACTGCCGTCAAAGAAACAGGGCATTCCATGTAAAAAAAACGAAGTTGACCTTCAAATCTCTTCAACTCCTCCACTCACAACGAAGTCGTGTGCATCACGCGATGTCCCTCTGGATACCATGTAACCTTTGTGGAAACAATTTTTCTGCGCAACGCGCACTTTAGGAGTTATTCGAGGTGGTCAAGTTGCCTCACAGGAATAAGAATAATACCAATACCGCTGTCGCTACCAATAATAACAATATAATTATCTGACGACGAGAGACACCTCGAGTGCAGGCGGATCTCCGCTGACCCTGAGGGATCGACATATTAGGGTATATCGGGTGGTGCGGGTTTCCCGGAGGCGAAAAAAGATTTCTGAGCCGGATTCCGAGCCGCGGAGTCCTTGAGGCAGGACCAGTTTCGTTAACCATCTGCGGCCCGCAGAACGTCGCCGTTGCATTTCCGTCACCAAACAATCGAAGAGGCTCACCGGATTTCTATATAAAGTGGGCAATGCTCGTGGCGAGTCTGTAGATACCGTGTCCAATCGCCATGGGGAACGCACACGTTGGGGTGAGCTCGCGAATTTCTTTCCCATCGGGCCCCTGGGTCCACCTTAAATAAATTCTCAACGAAATTCGAAATAGATAATCGTTGCTTAATTTCGCCGGTTAATTCGCTTTCAGATTCTCCTTCTTATCTTCTGCCTGATTTCCGTGGGCCTGGCCCAGCCAGTGGGACCGATATTAGCCTACCAGGACAGCCTGGGCCAGTACAGTTTCGGCTACAGCGCCCCGGGCTCCGCCAGATCGGAAATCAGAACGATAGACGGCGAGACCCGTGGCGCGTACAGCTACATCGATGACGCAGGTGTCATTCAGAGCACTCAGTATATAGCTGACGGGGCAAATGGCTTCCGGGTGGCGGCCACCAATCTACCACAAGCGCCACTTACGGTGAGGACAGAGAACAATAGTACATTAGGTTTACGGATAAGTTTGAACACTTACAATTAGTCTTACCGACTTCCCTCTAATTATCGATTGCCACGAAAAATGCGCGTTTTCGTTAAACAAATTAATTCGCTTAGTTTCGAAATGAAGAATAACTGATTTAAGTATATTATATTAACGGATCGTCGTTAATCTTTGCGTTCCAAGTTCTGCAACGCGTCAAATCGACGCTTTCCACAATCCTACTGTTAATCGCGACCAAATTTCGCGATATCGAAAATGTAAAACGACGTTTCAATTTTAAGCGAACTCCCGTCAATTTTTCTATCATTATTTATGAAGAAGGTTCCCGCGACCAAACCACCGTGTAGGTGGAGCAGTGATCGCTTTCTTCCTTTGGCTGCAACAATGTTTTATATCTACATATATTATAATCTTACCTGCATTATAGCTCTAACTGAATACTATACTTCATACTTAATCGTTTCCTAACCCCCACAACAATCTATAAAGCGGGCAGATTCTTCCACTTGCGCTTACAAATTAACAGGTGCAAGGTGTTCAGGACACGGGCGCAGCCCGCGTGACCGATGTCCAGGAGGAATTATCCGAGCAAAAGGAGGGAAGAACCATAGGCGAGGGGAATATATTTTTGAAAGGGTTGGTCGCAGATCCGCAGGCGAACGAGAAAGCTGGCGTTATCAAGGCGGACGACGAGAAGAAAACTATCGACGGAACGTTGAAGAGTACCGCGGAGGTTATTATATGAGAAAATTCGATCGAAGTGTTCCCGTTAAATGTGCCCCCGCGACGAATATTAATATGAAACTGCCTTCGTATGATCCAGTTGGAGTCTCAGGCGGGAGTGAAAGCGACGCAGAGCGAACAGCAGGAAAGGTCAAAGGTGTCCAACAGCGAGCAGATATTCGAAACGTTGAAGCAGTCGAATATACCTGTGCTCCGAATTTCCCCGGAAAATCTTCCAATTTATCCAACCGGCCCGCTGGAGCCGGTGAACGTTCAAGGTACACATCGTTCAAAATATTTCTATATTTGTATCATCGATTCATAGCCGCCCCTAACGATCTCGAATTCATTTGATACCATCGTCCCCTCGCAACTGTTTCAATTGGTTCGCGGTCTCCTGGTTCATGATATACGGTCTCGTGTTATTGCAACGTCCGACTTCTTTTTCCCCTGGCCGAATTAATTTCGTAACCGGACCGGATCGTAAAAATACGCTCGACAGAAATTCCATTCCTCGTCAAGGCCGATCCGTTTCCGGGACTAACGATCTTTCAAGATCGCTTGGAACACTTTTTAATTACACTTTCACTTCCCGCTTACCTCGCTCCCGTCTCGTGGAACAGCTTCGCCGAATCCAACCACGGTGCATCGTATTATTAATAAGTGTATCGCAAAAGTTCGTTAAAATAACATTCATTCAAACATATAACATAATTTCGCTGTCGAAAAGAAATATACCGTGGGCATGTTATATTTCGATTTACATTATTCATTCATTGATTTATCAAGGTTCCCCCATTACGCCAGCGAGTACTGTCCTGAAAATCAGCCAGGAGGTCGCGGGTAGCATCGACAAGACGAGCTCGAAAGGGTTGACAGTGTCCGTGGACGAGCAAGAGCAATCGACCGACCCGTCGCAAGGAATAATCGCACCTGTACAGATTTTACCTTCGAGCCTTGGTTACCCCCCTCTTCTCAGATACACCGCCCTCCCCGCTCTTCACTACGTATTTTATAACAGCCAATGATTCGAACCAGCGAGATCTTGTCTCGCCTGTACCTTTTCTGAGAACATCGCATCTTGATGTCTCGCCACGTTTAATAAAGGATTCGGAGGAAAACTGGTGATTTGTTCCTGGTCTTTTGTTGGAATATATCTTTGTTAAATATATTTATTAAAGGTAGCTTCGCTAAGAGATCAACACGGTCACGGTTGATTGAAGAGAATGTTCAGCAACACCGCTTTATACATTTTGTTTAATTTATTTTTATTCTTCTTTACAAAATAATGTCGGCTGCCATAGGACAATGAAAACGCAGGGATACACGATGCCGTATAATTCGTGCGATTGATTAATATCGATCGAGAATCCCATAGAAAAATCGCGTTTATATAAAAGAACGTAACAAATGAAGTAAACGAGGTAAACGAGATCCATTCAGAATATAATGAAATTCGAGAGAAAGGAACCTTAACTATCTTAAAGGCCGTCGTTAATTAATGTTTAATAATCGATTACATGTAATATCGACTATATGCAATATATTTACATACACTAATTTAAAACCGAATGAAGAAACGAGGGGAAAAATTGCAGCGATTTTCCAGACGAAGAAAAATTGAACAACTATCGTTTTCCCTTAGACAACTACAAATATTTCTTTTCTTCGCTTAATTCATTATTTATAATCTATGTACGGTTCAATTTTCGCAGCTCCCCGTTGACTGTCGATTGTTCGTTCGTTCGTTCAAGGCGAACACAAGAAAGAAAGCATTATGGCGGGGAAAACGGAACGCAGCAACGTTAATGAAACGATTACGACGCATAAAACGTAATTGGAATGGAAACATTGAATGATTACGGAAAATTTCAGGGCAACCCTCGCATTTATTATTACGTATTATTATTGTTATCAGATTTATACAATCGACAATTGTTTTCGCTCCAAAACAGAATACAGGAATTGTTATCGACGTTCACAACTTTCACGCACCGCGTTCGTCGATTGTTAAGGGGGCATAGAAATTAATTGACAAACACCGCGAATATATTTCAATCGAAGGGTTGAACTGAATTTTCGTCCCCTCCCAACATCCCACCAAATACTATACTCGGTTAATACTGAAAACACCCTTAAACGCGATCGACAAGATCACGATTTCTATTATCATCAATTCTGTCGAAGTCTTACGCAATTAACGCTATTTTTAATCATTAACGGTAACGATCGGTCTCGTGACGATAATTAGAGCCGTGAGTCTCTCAACGCCGACGTCGTTAATAAATTACGGGGGTTGAATATCTCTTCGCACGTCGCATATAATATAATCGAGCAGCATTAGAGGAGGGGCATAATTGACGCAATGTGGAGAGTGATAATTAACGGCAACGTTAATGTAAATAATAGAAACAATAATAACGAAGAAATATGACGCAAATGTCCACTGTGTCGCTCGAATGTTTTTTTTTTCTTCTTCTCCCTCACTCACACCACCGTTGTGATAATCCCAATACGTCAACATCACCTTATATAATATATATAATATATAAATCTAAATATTAATATATATATTTATATATATTTATAATATTCATATTTATATGTAACATATTCGTCCTAGAACAGCACGATCCTGTGCGATTTAATCCGATTAGAGATTCCCCGACACCCCCCTCACTTTTCAACCCTTCGCAGTTTGCCACAATATTCGTTTCATTCTCGTTTATATTTGTCAAAAAGATTTTTGCTTCATATCCGTTGCAGCGAAACGAAAAGTGTATATATATATAAATATAGTAATACTTTCAAGCGCAGGTGTTTCATCGATTAACGTTCAATCAAATTACGATTAATACTTGTACGTTTAACTCAGGCCTTGTCATTTGTTGAACGAGGGATGAAAAGTGAGGGGGGGAACGGGCGGACAAAGGAAATTGCCGTTCAGATTTAGATTTTTCAACTAATTTCGCGACGTACCCTCGACGGTTCGATATACACGGATACATCGAGAACCACCCTTGTCTATTGTTTCGAAGGGTTCGAGCCACCCTGAAGCCACACCCTATCGCCTTCTACTCCGTCAGCACTCGCCGGCCTCTGTGTGCCCCTTTCATTTCGACAACGTCGGCGGTGTTCCCTTGAGACGTCGACGAAAAAGATCAGACCCACCGTTCGTCGTTCGATTTCATTCCTTCGAACGGTCCTGTCGACTCGTTATTATCGGACGAAGGTGCGGCTCGACAAATATCCATGCGATTCCGCTTCGAATCCTCAATTACTGGCTAATAATTCGCGCGACTACGTCGATTTATCTTAACGACGAGAAAACATTATACGGAACGTTTTATTTAGTTATTTATTTATTTTTTTTGCTTTTGCTTTTGTTATCCTCATATATCGATATATACGTAGTTAGGCGTTCGTGTGTATGAATGTGTCTGTGTTTGCGTGGGTGTGTGCTCGGCTGTTCGTCAGTGCCGGTTAAAATATATAATTATGCAATAATTGTGTATTTCGAGGAATCTGACACTCAGCGCCGCCAGGACGTGGAATAAATTTCTGTAAACGCTTTGCAAAGTGAACGAAACAATTTGGACAATAAAATAGGCAGAACAGTCTTTTCCTTTATTAATAACGGAACAATTGTTGTCCGAGGTGAACGTGTTGCAATGAAATTGTTATAGAGGGTGGCTCAGAACTCGGGGAACATCGGGGAATGGGGCGTTGCTGGGGCGATTCTGAACAACTTTTTCCTTTACCAAAATGTTGTCTGTAGCTTCGTTTTTGAATTATTAGCGGAAAACACTGGCCAATCAGAGCGCCTGTGAATAGCGCGCGTTCGGGCACGCGGCTCTCAATCGCGCTCGGTCGTGATCCCAAACCAACGCAGTAACACAGCGACCCAGCACGATTGAGAGTCGCGTGCTCGAGCGCGCGCTCTACGGGCGCTCTGATTGGCCAGTGTTTTTCGCTAATAACTCAAAAACGAAGCTGCTAACGACATTTTGGTAAAGAAAAAAGTTGTTCAGAATCGCCCCAGCAACCCGCCATTTCCCGATATTCCACGAGTTCTGAGCCACCTAGTGGAATAATACGAAATGGTAATATTAGTAATTTCTCATTTCGTCGAAAGGAAAGTATTATTACAGTTCACCGTGGCCCGTATAATCTGTTATTCGAGTGTCGATTTCCATTTCGAATGACAATTTGTCCACGTTTCCCACATTTTCTACGTTATTCACCGGCGTTTATGTATGTATATGTATACCTATGTATATATTTCTCGAAAAGAAAAGAAACGAGACGTTCCTCTGGACAAAACGTCCAGCAACGGACCCGCCCATCGTATCGTACGCCTACGGAATACTGTTTGCGAGTTATCGAGAATAGCCTTAACGTTTAATTAGCATCGGCGACGGTCGCCCGCCGTTTGTTACACGATAATTCACGCGCAATTGACTTTATGCCCCTATAGTTACAGCGATCGGACACGCGTCCAGAATAGACGAGCTTCGACATGGAGAAATCTAGCGACAACAATCCATTCTTTCTTATCGCTCGCGCTACCGTCGAATTCTCCAAGGACAGATGAAAGAAAAATACGAAAATTTCCCCCCCTCGACAGCGGGGCGGGGAAAGTTTTTGAGAAGGTTTGAAATTTTCTATCCCTCTGCACTCGATAACAGTGCATTGTCAAATTTCGATCAGGCCCCACGAAGTACCTACGACCCACCTATATCTACGATAACGGTGTGATACAAACACTACGGTGCAATAACTCATTAATCGATTCCGTTGTTCGTTCGAGTTCGTTTGTATACCTCTGTAGAAGACGAACATCGATGGGCGAACGACAAATGCACGCACGTCGGTTTAATTAATTATTGCACAGCTACGATACACGATATTTTACAATAATCGATTACGATAACAACTATTTTCTAACGACACACCTTCGCGAGGAATTATCGTCGACGTATCTTCGTTTCTATATTAACACGTTATTTTGTAATTAGTGCTATCTTCCTTATTGTAGTTATCGATTGACGTTCACGACACCTGATCCAAGATTCACTCCGCGGTTCTCGTTTACCTTGAATTTCGGGAATTCCTCGAACTCGGATTACTTTCTATGCAGTAGAATTGTGCCTGACCCCACGTTTACAAAACTCTCCGTTCTTATCACAGATAAGATTTATGATAGTTCTCGCCGCGTTTGCAGTATCAATGTTTCACGAAATTTATCCAATGCACCGTTGCTTTCCCGCGAACGAATCGAAGCCGACGGAGAATCACCGTTTTCGCGGTTTAGAAACGGATTGGAAGTTAATTAATCGCGGCGCGATGATGAATTCGTGTGAAGAAATGGTGTTTGCGTTTGTTGCGTTGGAAGGAAAGCATTTTAGAATGTCTATTTTTAGGCCTTGACGGAAACCTGCGTTTCACTGGCCAACACGTAATCTTCGATTGTTCAACATTGAAATTATCATTGGGGATAGAAGAATCGGATTTTGCAGAATGTGCTATTAATATTATTCAGGCATTGTATGTCGGTGTTTTTATATACGCGTGTTCGTGTTAGCACAACGACGCACAAGAGGACAGCTTGTCGCGCAAGAGACTTCGTTGAAAATGATTGATTAATAATTATTGTTGGTTCGTGAGGGCCCTTCCATCGTCCACAACGTTGCACGATAATTTAGACAAATCGGTTTTCAACCCTCGATGCAATTTACTATACAGCCTGATGCACCAAAAACCGATGGTGAACGAAAATATTGCTCAGAATCCCCATGAAAACGCCCATTGAAGCAACCGAAAGTTCACCGCCCCGTAACTTCGCCGCCGATCGGCGAAACGAGTTCCACCTTGCGCCATAGAAGCGCGGAAGCCTGCCCTTTAAAATGAGCTTTGTCCCGTCGCGATGCGACTTCGGGTTCCGGAGATATCGCAGTTGGAAGCTAGGTCCGATTTCGCTGTCGCCATCCCGCTCGCACAGTCGGACCTCTCGCTCGCATTCACGCACGACCTATCCTAGACGGTCACGTGGGCGCTGGTCAATGAAAATCGCCGAGTCAGTTGATTTTTTTACTACGTTCACCGTGCGTACGCGATTCCAAGAAAACAGCTGGGCCAATCAGCTGACCAGTAGCGTCGCGCCTAACTTTGGGAGCTCGTATCTCGAGAACGGATCGAGATATCGAGACGGGACAAAGAGCATTTTAAAGGGCCCGCTTTCGGCTATCTTCGGGTTGGCGGGTCTGAGAAATTATATGATATCGTGTGAATTGTGTGTCGATGCGAATTGGCCGATGGATGGAAGGTGCAGTTACGAACCGACGACTACGATGAGACAATAAACAATAGTCATGATGAAACAGAGATGCCTCTAACAGAAAGGGGGGGGGGGAGCCGCTTTATAAAAGACTGTTAATTTATCCTCTACAATACTGTATAGCAATGATTCATAATTTGTCGCGTGTGGAATTTTATCAAAGAGATATTTCTCTGCTTTAAAAATCGGCTCCCCCTCTAGCGATAATAATTTGTAAGAATTATCGATGCCGATAGTAGGCCGTTCGTGAGCTGACGTACAGGAGGAAGACGATAGGCAGTAGAATAGTGGAATAATGCGGTCGATGATCGAATTCGAGCTGGAAGAAAAGTTAGTAAGGCGAACAGAGAAGACGTCGTAAGGAAAACTGTAGAATCCATAGGGTAGAATGAATTGAAAGAAAAGACAACTATTGATCGATATTCCATGCATGGAAAATAAAAAGAGACAGGAGATAAAATTTGAGAAGCTCGTAAATTTGAATGCAACGAAAAAGGAAAGAAAAGAGAAATAATGTGCTTGTTTCTATTTAAATGAAATAATTAAATACGTATCGGTATATGCATTTCTTTCTTTTTTTCTTCTTCTATAATTTTCTTCTCCCTTCCTTTTCCTTTATTCGTGATACAGAGTTCATTCTTGGACGTGAACCCCTTTAGAAGAGACAGGAAAAGGAATGGTGTGCGTGTATATACATCCAAATTCGTGTGTGTGTGTGTGTGTATACATATATAGAATATATAGTATATAGTATACAGATAGATTCAGAACTACTTACAGATATTTAAAACACCATTACACGAAGTACGAAATCATTTAGCAACACGTGAAAGAGAATATTAATTAATGGTGTAGCAAATTCGTCAAGGAATGTTGTGTCACATATGAAATTAATCACAATTTCGTTTACAATTAACGTTGGAACAAAGTAACGAAATTAATTGCATGCAAGACGTAGGAATTAAGTGTCTCAGAATTTTCGAAAGATACCGGGGAAGATAGAGTTTCTATTCTCCCAATTTTCAAACGTGAATTTCAGAGAACCATAAATCTCTCAAATAAATCGTCATCAATGAATGAAACATAAAATGCGTCTATATTACATCTCGAAATAAAATAAAAGCGTAACATACCTGGCGCGTTTAGTCGCAATCTAGAACGAAAACGATTTTGGCCAGTTAGAGAGGCGGAAGAGTCTTTCGCGATGCGTCGCAGCCGTACTCTCGTCGACGAAAATCATTCTCGAACGTTGCGCGACCAAACGATTCCGAAGACAGACAGTGTGAAAGGTCGGGCTAATTCGAGAAAGGGGTTGCAGAGGGGTTTTCTTTCGGAATAAAAGGTCTGGGGTGACAGATACACCTGGATACACAGAAAGAACACAAAAAAACGGACAGGTTTATTTATCTTTCCATTCATTGTTGCTTGTTTGTTTGTTTGTTTTTTTTTGTTTTTCTTTTTATCTCTCTGACAAATCGGCTATATTTTGTAATACGTAAATTACCCGCTCGCTATAGCAATCGTATTTCTCTCATCGCGCATCGTTTTTTTTTCTCGCGTCATCATCTCTTTCCCTCTTATTCTTCCCATTTTATCGTACAGATTATTTTCCTTCCCTTCCTTCGACGCTCGACAATAATAGCGTTCGTCTTTTCCTCTTTTTCCGTTTTCCTTTTCGTCGACCCCCTCACAACTTTCCAAACGACGAGGAAAGCGTGACAGGGCGCAGCGGATTCGAATGGTAATCGGGAGAGGACAGTGTGAAGAAGGAGAAGAAAAAAAAAAAAGAACCGAGGAAATACGAAAATAGAAATGTTCGCGAATTCGCGATACGGGGAACGGTGTGTCGAGATTCGAAAGTTACAGAACGCGAAAACAGTGGACAGAGAAACGATACAATTTCGACGCGTTCGTCGAGGGGATGGTAAATATTCAACGGTTGGCGGAAAAAAATGAAACAGAAAAAAGGGAAGAAAAAAAAAAGAAACGGAAAAACGACGGTCACGGTGGTCGCTGCGTTACAGAGAACATCGATGGTAATTTCTCGCTGCGGCTATAGTTCGCGGACCATAGCTGCACGGGGGAAAGAAACGAAACGTACAAAAGCAGGCGCACACCGGACTGTTTCCGTCGGTTTGAACGACTACCATCGATCCATGGTGCGAAAGATAGGAGCGACCCTTGTTCCAAAGTTTTCGTCGATCGTTCGTCAACCCCTTTGCTCGCCTGTCCGCCCCCCGACGGGATGAACACGCTCGTTGCACGCGTCGACGTGCAAGAATTCCCAGGGGTTTGCACAGACAGATGTGTATGTATATGTATATGTATATAAAAAAAAGGAGAAACATTAGAAATAGTTTGTGTTGAGGCCGCTGACGGGAATCGAAGAGTTTTTTTGGGGGGGTGCGGTGGAGCAAAGGGATGGAAATTAACTGAATAAAAGAACTTTCAGGACGCCCGGTTATTTCTTTTTTTTTTTTTGGGTTTTAGACAGAACGCAACCTTTAGGCTGACGCAGGCTTGTAATTACTGCGTCCTGGAAGCGGTGCGAATTGTTTATGTCTTTTCTTCGATCGACGAAATCGTTGGGGGGTGGCTGGAATAGTAGGCGAAAATAGTTGAGCGCTGGCGGTAGTAAATAGTAGATGGATGGGCGAATAGACAGATGAACGGATAGATAATACAGTAGTAATGACGAGCATAGTGTGATAGTAGTCGTAGTCGTAATAGACACAGATATAGTTGACAGTTGCTAGCGATAGTTATGACAGACATGGTAATAATAGTATCAGCGATAGGTATAGTAATAGTCTCGACAGGTTTAGAGATAGTGGTAGATATAGTGGATAGGTATAGTAAGTGATAGATATAGTGGATAGGTATAGTAAGTGATAGATATAGTGATGGGTATAGTTAGTGATAGATATAGCGATAGGTACAGTAAATGATAGATATAGCGATGAGTGATAGTAATAGTAATAGGTACAGTAAGTGATAGTAATAGTAATAGACCTGACGATAGTCGTGACAGGTTCGCAGATAGTAATAGATATAGCGATAGGTACAGTAAGTGATAGATATAGTGATAGGTACACGATAAGTGTTAGTAATAGTGCCTGCCGATAGTGTGACAGGCTCAGGGATAGAAATAGGTATAGTGAATAGGTGTGTAGGTAAGTGATAGATATAATGATAGGTACACATTAAGTGATAGTAATAGTGACTGCCGATAGTGCGACAGGCGCAGGGATAAGAATAGATATAGTGAATAGGTGTGTAGGTAAGTGATAGATATAGTGAATAGGTGTGTAGGTAAGTGATAGATATAGTGAATAGGTGTGTAGGTAAGTGATAGATATAGTGAATAGGTGTGTAGGTAAGTGATAGATATAGTGAATAGGTGTGTAGGTAAGTGATAGATATAGTGATAGGTATAGAAAGTGTTAGATATAGTGATAGTAATAGTCCTGACGATAGCCGCGACGGATTTAGAGTTAGAAGATAGATATAGTAAGTGATGGATGGTAATAGTCCTGGCGATAGTTGCGACAGGTTTAGAGACAGCGATTAGGTATAGTAAGATATAGGTAATAGTCGCGATTACACGGTCACGACGAGTGGTGGAAGTTAGTGATCGATACAGTAGCGGCAGTAACGAATAGCTATGACAGACATAGTGATAGTAGTCGCAGTATAGTCAGATGTGGCGATGATAGGTATGGTGGTAGCAAGAAGTATAGTTATAAAGGTATACGAGAGACACGTATTAAGACAGCGAGAGAGTATGAGACAGAGAGAGAGAGACAGAGAGAGAGACAGACAGGCAGAGAGAAAGACAGAGAAAATTAAAAAATATAAGAAGAGTAGAGAGGTTACAGGCAGAGAAATGGTATGGAAAGAACAACGAATACGAACATTAATTGTAATAATAATGATAATAATAATAATAACGATGATGACGATGCTAAAATAATAATAGGAAGGGGTAAGAGGGGGTGAAAAAAACGTAGCGCCGAAAAGCGAGAAAAAAAAAGGAAAGAACACGAGCGGTGATTCGGCGAGTCTAACAAACTAAAAACGTTTTCCATCCTTGCTTTTTTTTCCTCCGCTGTTCGAGCGTGTTCGGAACATAACTTTTTTTTTTCATACACGCACGAACGCCACACAGTAATACGTTACACGATTGTGTGTATCAGCGAGAGCGCTACGAGCGCGCGCACGTGTGTGTGTTCCTTTTATTTATTTCTCTTCTTCCTCTTTCACGCATGTATCGAACCATCTTTCTCTCTCGTTCGCTCGTTTAAAAACTAAGCTTCGTGCGCGTTTCGCAATAATCGGTACGGTCTAACGGTTGGGAAATTAAAAGGAAGAGAAAAAAAAAATTTGAGTAAAAAAAAAGGGAACAAAAAATAAGGGTAAGAGTAAAAATAAAACGTGGTGGTGCAGTAGAAATAGTAATAGTAGTTAATAGTAGTAGAGGATACGAACTAGGGTATAAACAATGACAATGTTAAAGAGTAATAAATGAGTAATTAGCGCTAAAGATTAATCACAATAATAGTAGATAGTAGTAGGTGGTGGTAGTAGTAATAGTAATAGTAGTAGTAGTAGTAGTAGTAGTAGTAGTAGTAGTAGTAGTAGTAGTAGTAGTAGTAGTAGTAGTAGTAGTAGTGGTAATAGTAGCAGCAGCAACAATAGTGTAGTAATAATAATAATTGTAATAAAAAAAAAAGAAACGAACGCGTAGCGATTAAAGGGGTAAATTAATATATAGTAGCGACGGCAAAGTCGTGTGTATGTAATACGCATGTGTGTGTATATATGTGTGTTAAGTTCTCGTTGGGTCGTTAAAAAAAGAACCATCTAGGTAGTACATGTCGTTTTTGTTTTATAAAAGAAGATTTTTTCGAACGTCACACGATTAAGAAAAGAAAAAACACGAAGAAACGAAAAATAAAGTTCAAGAGGCGACGCGAACGGAACCGCGTCTTATAATACCGGAAGTCGACGGACCTACTTAGCCATCTAAGGGATGCTTGGAGGGTTGGTAGGTGGCCACGCGAAAGACTTCGTAAAACCGGAAGTGGCCAGGTTAAATACTAAAAATCTATAATTAAATTTCCGCTCCGTCTCTCTCTCCCTCTATCTAGCAGAAAAATCTCCCCCTCCCCCTCCTTCGCCCCTCTCGTCGTCGACACTTATTACAATTTCACCGTTCGCCAATGGGGAGGGGTGATGAATTTTCCGCACCACTTCCGGTCGCACTAAAAATTACATGATTCAGAAAATATAATACTTTCTTACGGGGAGAGGTGTCCGTGTGTTATGCGTTTTATATATATGTCTGTATTTCTTGTAGGGGGGGGGAGGGGTGGCTCCGTTCGATAATCGAGGTATAAAAATCGCAATAATTAAATTGTGTATATGTAATAATAATAATAATAATAATAATAATAATAATAATAATAGCAGTAATAATAATGATAATAATAAATCGAGCCGTGCCGAAAGAAGACACGTGGAAGAGCGATCGTAACGTGTCCCATACTTTTACCGATTCCTCGCGTTAATCGTTTTCTTTTCCTTTTTTTTTTCTCCTCATCCGTTTTCCATTCTCCACGTCTCGATTCGTGGTCGCGGTATGGGTGTGTGCGTCTCTGTGGGTGGTCTGCGTGGCGCGTGTGAAACCGTGCGTCGCGCGCAAATGCGAAGAAACGTGAACGCGCGGTCGCGAACGTTTTTTTTTTTTTTTATTAAATGCTCCCTCCGCGGGGATCGTCGTCGAATCTCGTTTTCCCGTCTTGTTCCCCGCTTAAAATGCACGGCGTTCGAACGTTCGTCGGGGAAAAGTTGTTTGTTTGTTTTTTTTTTTGTTTTCACGGTTGAGGCCGTCGTTTGCGCGCAATAGAAAGTTTGATTGTCGTGAGTCGATCTACCTTGCCCGTTGACGCGTAATTTAACAATTTCAACGAGAAAAACAAGAAAATAAGAAAAAGAAACGGACACAAATTCGAAATTTCAATCACGCCCGTCCCCCAATGATATTCGTCGTCCGAGTCGAAACGTTTTAAAAAATATATATTATATATGTATATGTATATCACGATCCGATAAAAAATCTATTATATTTAACCCCTCCCCCCAAACTACTGGAGCCTCCAAGAGTCATTTGTTTGGTTGTTCGAAATGTCGTTCAAGTAAAATTAGATCCGGCGAGGGGACACAATGGTGAATTTCTTCCGCCGGGCTCTGCTTAATAATAATGACAATAATAATAGTAATAATAATCGAGGAAACTAAGTAACGCGACTCGACGACGATCGAACCGCGAGAAACGATGTTCCCGTAGCTTCGGCCCGCGATAAATCTCGAACGTTCCCCGGTTCACGTGAGTCCAGATCCTCTTAATCGTGAAACTTACTACGAAACGGCTTAACTGTAAAACGCCCGTTCCGACAAATCGTCGTCACGAACGCGACGTACTTTTTATAACGTGTATATCTCCCGTGTAGAAAAAGCAAAAAATTGATTTGTCTCGCGAGCTGATTGTGACTTGCAACGCAATTCCTGGCCCACGATTACCGATTCCCTATGATCGTTCTTTCCCCTCTCACTCTCTCTCTCTCTCACTCTCTATATATATATACATATATCGTTTCCCTTTTTTTCCCTATTCCCCACAGGTCCTCGCAGTTTTGCCTTTCGCCGGGGGGGGGGGCGCCACACACACAAATGTCTCCCAGACCCGCTTCTCCCCCCCCCTGTTCGAGAACTCGCGAAAAGCAAAGAGAACTGGAAGAACCTCCGTCGACCTGAGTTCGCCCGGTTTCCCCGTTTTCAATTATTATTATTATTATTATATTTCTATCGGGAGGCAGAATTCTCGGCGGGACACGTACGCGTGGCGCTCGTCAATATCACCCGCGGAGAATTCTGGCTCGACATTTGCTCGCGAGCCACGTTCCCGTCTCGATCACGGAACCGAAGGACGAGTGGAAGTTAAACAGCGGCGAAACGTACAGAAGAAACGAAATGACAGAACCGGTAAACACCGGACAAGCATGCTCGCTCCTCCTTCTCTCTTTCTCGAGTTAAAATCATCACGATAACAACAACAACGATAATAATAATAATAGTAATAATAGTAGTAATAATAATAATAATAATAATAATAATAATGCGAAGAATCTGTAGAACAGTTAGCAGCAACGAAACATTCCTCGAAACCTTCACAAATATTCCCAATTTTCCACGCATTTCCGCTGCGAATAATCGTCCTCCCTCAATTTAAATCCCCTCTCCTCGAGAATTATCGATACAGAGAGTCGAGTGATTGTCGAGTTCAGCTATACAATTAGAGTACTCGTTAAGATCTGGAGGCTTAATTAGAAAGGGGCGGGTGGGGTTGGTTAAAGATGTGTGTGTGTGTGTCTGCTGTGTGTATAAATGTGTGGGAGAGGCTCTCTCTACTACACGAGTCTAACACGCTAAATCGTGCGTCTACACTGGTACGTGTGTCCCTTTGTATACGTGTCCTCGCCATTGTTCCTACTCAACGTTCTCTTTCGTTTCGCTTTTTTTTGTTTTTCTCCCTTTAAATGCTTCTCGGTCCGTTCAACAAGCTAACCCTACGAAATATCTCTACACTAGCGACTGAACGTTTCCTCCCTTTTCGACCCACCTTTCCCAACTTTTAATTGTGGCGGGGGGGGGGGGGCGAGGCGAGGCGAGATCGATTAATCAATCGATCAATTAAACAACCGTGTAACCCCGTCGTGTCGATGAAAGTTGACGAAGAATCGAATTATCCGGATATCGTTTCGAGTGATTCTCCAACTGTTAATCGATCGATCGTTTAATCGGCTCGCCTTGGTTGATAAACAACCATCGAACGACGTTCACCGATCGTTCAAGCCGGGGCCGAGGATCGTCGAGTTCCAACACCGCAGAGTCCACGTGGGCAAGCCCGCATGTGTGGCGCAGAGGGCAACAATAAAAGGGAAGAGAAGAAACGGTGTTTATTTGAAACCGTTCTGACGCGATTCTGTCTCGCTGATTAATCGATCCTCCCTTCCTTCCCGCCGCTGATATGTTGACTCCTAATTTCGGACAGAATCACGTTCGAACGGTTCGGCAAAATTTTCCTTCGACCCTGTGCGCCGCTTCCCCTTCGGGGAAACGTTCGTCTGATAACGGGGGTGGTGAAACAATTCAGCCAGAAACGGCGAGGAGAAGCGTCGATTGTTCCTCGCATTCCATTCCGTTGCCTCCATTAGACAGGAATTTCGCGAATCGAACAATTTGCAATTGACAATTGAACAATTTAAAGAACCGACAAGAAACGAAGAGAAATTTACGCCGCCTTGGTATCTGCTTGAACACCGGTTAGAACGACGGCCAACGCCCCGATTAGAGACAAACGGACCACCGAGTGTGTGTTTATATATATATATATAATATATCCTGTGTACAACTTTCAACGAGATATTCTCGGTTCAATTAATTAATTGTCTCTCGACACACTCGTATATTATTTTCTCATCTCGTTTCCATTCATCCATTCCATTCCACACTATCCGTCTCTTGTTCGCGAGTCCCTCAAACTCTCTCCCCCTACTCTCTCTCTCTCTCTCTCTCTCTCTCTCTCTCTCTCTCTCTCTCTCTCTCTCTCTCTCTCTCTCTCTCTCTCTCTCTCTCTCTCTCTCTCTCTCTCTTTGTCGTGATTCAGATCCGTGTCTCTAATATATATATATATTTATATTTTATAATTTATAATAATAATTCTTTGCTAGCTCATTATTACCGTAAACCGTAACGTCGATAATCCTAGGGTTCTTATCAGTTATTAATAAAATATAGATTGTTGGGATGCAGCCGCTGCGCACTTTTGGACACACCTGTTACACTGCGATATATCAAATATATATGTATATATGTGTGTCGTCGTCGTCGTCGTCGTCGTCGTCGTCGTCGCCGTCGCCGTCGCCGTCGCCGTCGTCGTCGTCGTCGTCGCGTGTATGCCTGTATATTTTCTTTCGCCTATTTGTTTTTTTTTCTTCCTCAGGATGTGTGCGTGTGGAGAGAGGATGCGGATGCGGATGCGTCTCTGTGCATATTTATGCACGCACGTATAGACCGTGGTTTGTGAGTATTTCTCGTGTCGGTATTACGTTACGTGGCCTCCCGTTTAATTAGACATTACACAATTAACCTCTGCAGGCTAAGCCTCGTCTACTTCGCGTGGCTCGAACCAGACCCCGAATTTCCTTGGTCCGAACTCTGCTCTATCCCCCTGGATGGACTTCATTCCCACTTTTCCTTCCGTTTCCGTCAAACTTATTTATTCGAACGTTTCTCCAAAATCAACTTGCCCGTCCGCCTCGATAATCGTTCGAATAAGAAAATTATTATGGCCGATACCGGGTCTCGCCGATTCGTTTTGAAACATAAAATACCGCCTATTTCCTCGTCGCATCTCGTCGCTGATCTCTTTCTATAATATACAAAAATACGTCGCCACACGCGAGGACGTCGACGGCGAACACGCGTCGAATAAATTCGCGCACGACGTTTCCCCGCGACGCGAACGACTCTGTCGAGAATTCTGCGAAACGAGCCCCCCCCACCCTCCTTCTCCCGTTCATTTCTTTTCCATAGCAACGTTCCGTTTCACTTGGTCTGGCGAAATTTCGGAGCCTGAATTATTCTGCGACACCATGCAGCGAGTGCTGGCTATCCCAACCCTCACCTCGGCCCCCCTCAACCCAGCTAGTGATATATTCGGTGTCTGAACCCCTTACGGGGTGTCCCCCCCCCTTTCTAAATAAGAAATGAAAAAGAAAACCAAGCACACCGGACCGGCGAAGGATCTACGGTGCTCGAAATTATCCGGACGATTGATTTTCAATAAGCGTCGCAGGCAACGAGTAATGAACGACAAGTGAACGACGGTGAAATTTAACAAATAAAATGTAGAACGTCCGCGCAATATATTTTCAAGTCGGAGCGACGTTTAACAAACATAACTGTCCGGTTTATTTTAGAAAGAAAGGCCTCGTTGTAATAGTTGTAATACCGTCCCGAGTGCAGCGTGCACCCGGTTAAGGGTTTAATCGTTTCACTTTCAAAAAGGGACGGCGCTGCAAAATTATCAGCGAGCCGAAAGAAACGGCTTCGCAGTTCCGTTGCCAAAAAATAATTCACCGTTCTACTGCTGTCCGGTAAACCGTGATTCCGTCGACATCAGATGGAAAAAGATTTTTCGAGGAAATCATTGTCATCGCGAGGTCTTCAAGGCTCGGAGGAATCGGTGAATTATTTGTCCGACTCCCAACAATCATAATAATAATAATAATAATAATAATAGGATAATCCATCGTTCCACGAACTTCCGAGGAATAAACGAACCTCGCATAATAATAATAATTAAAAGAACCGTTTAAATTAATCTCTTTCAGAGCGATCCACTGATCCTCCATGTCCAATGTGTACACCTGTACCCGTGTGTGTATGGATGTGCTTGTCTGTGTGTCTGTTAAACGCGTTGCGAACGGGAATGTGTCCGGAAGTCTCGGTTAGAACGCTGGTGAAATGAACGCGGAACGCGACCCGAGCCGCGAGAAGCTTCGCCATTTATTTTGTCTATTCCTCGGTTCCCTCTGGAAATCGCCTCGTCGACTCGTTTACAGGCTTTTCAGGTACGCTTGGCAGACATTGTGCTCGGGAATACTATTGTGCGCCGGGCCCTCGATCGTTGCCCTTCCCGTGGGCCTAACCGGAGGGCCGACGGTTTACTGTTTTTGCTTGTTTTGTGCGCCCGCGACTCGACCGGCCGCGAGACGATCGAAAGAGCCTGCTTCTTTTCTCCAATTTTTGTTTTCTTTTTTCGTTTTCTTCGATTAATTAATTTGCCGGAACGGTCGTGGTTCAGATGGTCGAGGAGAAAACGGCAAGGTAAGAAGACGTGTACACCAGTGCTTCGGCCAGAAAACAGCAGGGCCGACGCTCGAATTCTCATCAAACGGGAATCGCACCCTCTTAATTTCAGAACAATTGTAATTCGCCCGATGGTTTTACAATATTTATTAACTTTTTTGACGGGGCAACAAATCCGCAGCGAACTTTCGTTCGATTCACTCGGCCATCCTGACGAGACAACTCCGAATGACTAAATCGGCCCCCAAACTAAAATAAAACCGTTTGACGATCTACGAGTTCGAGCGTCGGCTCTGAACATCGGAACCGAGCCTGTCGAAGCCAAGTACAAAACTGAAGCGCCGAACCCTGACTCCGCGAACCTAAACGCTAAAGTTTGTCTCGTGTACGGCGAGTGTCTGTGTGGCTCCGTGTTTCTGTGTATGCGTGTGTGTCTGTCGTCGACGCGGAACTATCCGCACAGGGAATAGGATCTATAAATGCAGTCGTCGTGGCTTTAAACAATGTAAATAGAACATCGGAGATTCGAAAGACAGGTGATAATAGATGCAAAGACTGGCCCCATCGCTCATGCCGGCTACTCGCTACGTTCTCTAACGCCGATTGGTCGAACAACTCCTTTCTCACCGCGAACCCTGTGCAATCGTATGGACAGGGAATCCGTGTGCAGAGAAATTTTTGGAAGAATCCCGAACCCCGATGGACCGCGAGCGCGCACGGCTCGCCCAGAAACGATCCATCCGTTCTAGAGTTAACGGCTAGCCTACTTTGGCACACAAACAACACTGCCCGGGCCGGCACTCGCTTATTTACTTTATTTGTTTTTTTTTGTTTTTTGTTTCTCTTCGATATATATATATATATATTTTTTTGTTATTTTCTCGATTTTTTTCTCATCATGCCTCGTCGCCGCTCTCACTCTGGATCGAAAACACTCACGCCGAACAGGCTCTCTCCCATTCGCTCTCTCAGCCAGACACGCGCTCCCACCTCATTCGTCCTCTCGCAAATATCTCTGTCACATACGTCCTCGCTCTCTTTCTCTCTCTCTCTCTTGCTACCTGTCTACGCTCGATATACGTATATTAATAAGATTTAATTGACTCCAAACAGAACGTCGGTTAAGACAAAGATCGACGGTGGGGCCCCGGGTCGACTAGGTACGCCCCTGACGCGCCACGAGACGCTAGGTGGCGCTCGGAAACGGGCCCAAGTCTTCGCGAGGAGAACCGCCCGTTTCATCGCGACTCTACGACACTAACTGATAATCGTCACTTTCTTGACGCGACGATTCGAACCTCGCGAACGAACCTCTCTCTCTCTCTCTCTCTCTCTCTCTCTCTCTCTCTCTCTAAATACCCAAAAACCTGCTCTTCTTAATCCTGTGTCTTATATATATGTATGTATGCCTTGTGTGTGTATATGTATGATAGTCCTCTAGTGAATTTTTTCAGGACAATTTATCTCACTCCCCTTTCGAGCCTCCCTCCTCCTGATAACTCTACTATTTATTATTTTATTTATTTCTTACGCTCTGCGGGACTATTAAACGCTACTACGTGTGGTACCGTCGTTACAGTTCTCGTGTAAATTTGTATGCGTGTTTTCCAAACTTTTGTCACCTTACACGACACCAGCGCCGTCTAAGCAACACCACAGACCAACCCCGAAATTTACGAAACGGTATGCCCGGGCCCATTTCTGGTCGGGCTCGCTTTCGTTCTACGTCGCCTTATGGGGTGGAGGGTGGGGGTGGGGTGGGGCTTATGGAGTGGATGGGCGTGTCCCATTATCGAAAGGAATGCTCGGAGATCAGGAACTAATCGTTTCGAACGGACCTCAAGAAGAAAAAAAAAGAAAAAAAAAGGAGCCTGAGCCACGCGACGAGCCCCGCTTCTCGAATGTTACTGTCGCGCCACTAAATCTGGAACCGTATTTTCGTTCTCTTTCATCTCTCGAATACTCGCCGGGGGAAAAACCGTGTTCCAACGGCGCCGGAGCATCCCTGAACCTTAGCGAAAAAAGAAAAGAAGAATACAGCGACTCGCCTCTCCGTTTAATTAGCGATATGTTCAACGGTCCTCTAATATATATACCCTTCGCAAGGGTCGATGGACAATCGACCGGTGCTGTATAATTCATCCTCATTTTTTTTTTCTTATTCTCGGCCTTACATTATACGATTAAGAATCTACGCAATTCTAAGCACCTATCAGCTAAGAAACCTGCGCCTTGAATGTCTCTGCGATTGTATTTGTGTGTGTGTGTGTGTATAATATGTGTGTAATCCTCACTTTTCTCCTCCAACGTCCGATTACTTTGAACCTCTGTCTCTGCGTGTACAATGATCGTCTGTCTCCCTCTCGTTCCCTCTATCTCTCTCTCACTGTGTTTGTGTGACTGTGTGCGTTTTGTATACGTGTGATTAATACTTATTCATCGTCGAACATACAAATTATAAAAATACCACCTGCAACGACAGTGCGCGGTTCCGCCACGCGATGGCGGTAGCGTCGCGGGCCAGAGTACCCCGCGCGAATGCGAATCCAGCGTCGTCTGGATCCAGCTGAATACTGAAGAGGGGGTGTGGGGGGGTATGTTATTTCTCATTCTTTTCCGTCAGAAAATCAGAACGAAACAAGAGAACGGGGACATATTATCGTTGTCCGTCTGGACCGCGAAGAACATCGACAACACGTGGCGGCGGAGACATCGAGAAACAATCGTCCGCTGTTCCAGGGCCGTGTGTCCCGGTCGAACCACGCGACCGAATCCGTTCTGGACCAGGGGACGCGAGTGTGTAGCACCTCGCGAAAAGCTGCAAAGGGTCCCGTGACAATTAGCCTTGGCGACTAATCTGGCTTGGTACGCGCGCGCTACTTTCAAAGTCGATCCTCGCTTCGTCCAATCTCTGATTTTTCTGGTTTTTTTTTCTTTCTCGTTTGCTTTCTTCTAGATCGATCGGCTCGTCGACGAAGCTGTCTTGTTTGATTCTATTCTTTTCTCTTCCAGCGCGTTTCGAGACGAACTCTCGCGGCGATTAAAAAGTAGATTGTGACATATTTATGTATAATATATGTATATATATATATATATATATATATATATATATATGTATATAGTTTTTATATTTTAGGGTTTCTTTTCCAGCAATTTCCCACTGCTGTTCAACACTTGCGAGAATCCTCTGTGCCTAGTGTGGGCAGGTGGCGCGCCACGCTCGTAAAATTTATATATATATATATATATATATATACATATATTATACATATAGATAGATTTATGTGTACATAGAATATACCTTAATGTTCGACAAAAAAAAAATGTTTCTTAACTCTGTACAAGAGCTGGAGCTCTTCCTATTCTCTTTTCTCCCGTTTCATATTAAAACCTAGTCTCTCCCTCATCCCTTCGGGATACAACTCCTATCTATCACGCAAAACACACGCTACCCGGTGTCTCTCCTCTCTCTCTTTTTCTCTTTTCTCCCCAAAGTCGATCCTGGCTTTCCCCATTTCACTTCTTCCGCGGTGAATCCCGAAAGCCAGCGTTGTTTTCTCTATTTAACAACCCACTCTCTTCCATTTTAACCATCTTTCCATCTTTTTCGCAGCCCTAA
Source organism: Nomada goodeniana (assembly GCA_963969485.1). Classification (NCBI taxonomy): domain Eukaryota; kingdom Metazoa; phylum Arthropoda; class Insecta; order Hymenoptera; family Apidae; genus Nomada; species Nomada goodeniana. The sequence continues at coordinate 4,500,094 of OZ018306.1, read as the reverse complement.
TCCTTCTTTTGTCTTTAACCTCTTCTTTTCATTTTAACTTCTTTATATATATATATATATTTATATATATATATTTATTTATTTATTTATTTATTTATTTATATATTCTGTGAAAGTGTTCTGTCTGTCTGTCTCTGTCCCTGTCTGTCTGTACCAGAATGAAAATCGTGTTCTGCACGCTGTTTTTTCTCGTGTGTTTTCCTCTTTTTTTCTTTTTTTCATTTTCTTTTCATTTTCCAACGGTCCGTCGAGAAAAATCGAAATGGATCGCGCGCGTGCGCATGCATCGGTGACGCGCGTGTGCTTGTGTGTGTTTTGTGTGCCCGCTACCGCCGAACGAAGCGTATATCCTCTTTCGTTTTCCCAGGCAAGATCCAGAGGGCGGTTGTGGCCAGCCAGTGGCGTCGCAGGAATTTTACCATCGGCTGACCGTAACCCATCAGCGAGGATCATCGTCGACGTTCGCCGTCATCATCAGTCGTACACTGAGCCAGGTGACCAAAAGGGGACTAGGGCGTAGGGCTGGTACCACTGCCTGTCGTTTGATTGTGACTCTTGTTAGATGTTGCTCTTCGAAAATGACACTCTCAGATGGTTGGACTCGCTCAGCTGGTAGTTGTGCATTTTCTGGGGAAATCACGAACATTTGTTTCTTTCGGTCCGATCGAGGACGTTGCTTCGTTTCTTAGGTACATTTCGTAACTACCGCCAGATCGGGAAATGGAGGGTAGCTGAGGTAATTCTGAACAATTTTTTCCTTGACCAAAATGTTCACAGAAGCTTCGTTTCTGAGTTATTAACGAAAAACAGGTACGTACCTCTCTACCGCGCTCGGTCGTTTAAGGGGGCATCGAGGGTTTCGAGGAAAGCGTACGGGAAATGTTACATCGTTATTCATTAATAAGAGATAAACTAGTTATTCTTTTAATCAATCGCACACGGTCGTGGTCGTTATTCATGAATAACGAATAATTCCACATGACCCTTTCAAGACGATGTAACATTTGTCGTACGCTTTGCTCGGGTACCCTTGATGCCCCCTTGCACGAGCGAGCGCAGTAGGGAGGTACGGGCCTGAGCGCGCCCAGTACGGCCTCTTTCATTGGGCAGTGTTTTTGGTTAATAACTCAAAAACGGAGCTTCAATCAACATTTTGGTCAAGGAGAAAGTTGTTCAGAATCACCCCAGTTACCCTTCCACCCTTATCTCGATTTTGCGATAGTTACGTGACATCTTGTATACAGGGTGGAAACTATAAAGCGCTACAGACGAATATCTCCAAAACTACTGATTGCACGCGAAATTGTTTCGAACGAAAGTTGTTCGGTGCCGAGGGGGGCATCGTGCGGTGGGACTTTTATTTTTCCCGGTGGACACTACAAGGTCAGCTGAAGGGCAACTTTCTTTTTTCAAATAGAACAATATGTTTTTTCATCTACCATCGAATAGTGCGTTTTAAGACGAGTTCAGTGACCTATGACTCAAGGTCATTCAAGGTCAAATTTGAAGAAATAGAGAAATAGAATGCAGAGAATGAATAGAGAAATTTAAATAGAATGCAGAAAGGGCGCGATCGTTTTATCTGTACGCTTTATAATTTCCACCCTGCCTATAATTAATTCAAACGGGTTTAATGAAAACCAAACAAGCCCCGCTTCTTTCAGCAGGAACTAATATGGCGACACTCACGATCAGAGCCGCCACAGCATCGTCCATGCTTGGCATCTGTATCAGCGCCATCTTTCTGTCCTTCGGGAAGAACTTGAACGCCTTCACGGTGAATCCGTTCTTGGTGAACGCGTCCCGGATCTCCTCTTCGGTCACGGTTGTACTACATGCGCACACAAAACAGAAATGGAGATTTTTTTAAATGCGACAACGAATTTTCGTTCACCGAATCGCGACGCTCGGGACAAGTGTTTCGCTTTCCCTCGGTTTTGTTCACTCACGGTATATTCGACAAATGGAGGGTGGAGCTGGGCGGATAAATGTTCTGATAGTTCTTCGAGCCCGGCTTCTTGAACCGATGAAGGGAACTGTTGGTGTAGTCCTTCGTCAATCCAGCGTCCGGCTGGCCCTCCTTCGGCAACTGCACCGTCTGATGCTTGCTGAGCATCACTTTGATCTGCTTGCCGAACACTCGCAGTTTGTCCATGTGCGTCAGCGCTGGGGAACATTTCGACAAAACGTTTAACAAATTTCTACCGCAACAATTCGCTGATAAACGAACTGGGGAAAACGTTGCCCCGATTTTCACGCAGCCAGGAAATATTCCAGACGGATCTAACGCACACACGTTCAAACCCATTCGTTCGTTAGAAAATAATTTCTGATGAAAATGAATTACCTAAGTGCGCCTGATGCGGTTCGGCCATCTGTATCAGTGCCGAGTCCTTCTTGTTGTAGAGAATCTTCACACGCTGTACATCCCCGTAAACGCCTACACGCACAACACGCAACACGTCATTTATCAAATTCCAATCGGCCCCGGTCAATTAACGAACCGCGGCTCGTTAAAGGATTGTCGAGTCGACGACGAAAACGGGACACAATTCATGATCGATCGAGATCGGGGTAAGATCTGGGTCATGCAAAACGGACCATCGGTTCGGCCGCAAAACGTTAAACGTGTTAAAGTAAATTTGATAACCGCGATCGTCCTTGAGGCATATTTCTATCTTGTCCGACAATGCATTGAACGACGGTAAATTTTACAAACCCGACGCGTGCTATTATCTGTTCAAGAATTCTCGTTTTCATTCAAAATCGTGGCCGAACCGTTTTGGCCCGCGAGAAGTGAGCTCCTATGGAGTATTACGTAAAATAAGCGAAAGCTTATGTAATATTAAGGTGTCTGGAACTGATATTAATAAAATATTAAAGAAACAATTCAGAAGAGATGCTTGGAAGTATAGAGTACGTGAGAACAAATACGAAAGTAAAATAAAAACCAAAGGTAAACGGTGTCGTTGGCGGGCAACGATGAGTTCGAATAATGATCATGGGCGGCCGTGGGGTGAAGATTCCATGAATGTGAATAAAGAACAGCTGTAGCGTAAAAATGAACGATGAATCGATAAACGATAGCCGAGAAAAATGTGAACGGGGGATCGCAATGAATACAAAATACCAAGAAATTCGTAGAGGCGGGTAAAATAAACAAATGTGAGAGGAGTGAAAAGTGAAAATCAATAAACAAGAGTAAACGCAAAACGTTAGGAGAGTTGACGATGATCGAAATTTTTTTTTTTCAAGCGAGAGAAAGTACGAAAATAATAAAAAAAAGAAATCATGAACGATCAACGACAGATGTATATTTATATGCATCGTACGAATACACATTAATTATTATACTTCTGTTCGTGGTTTACAATTTAAACGGTGTCGGTGAAAGCAGCGGGGAAAACAAATAAAATGATGCACCGTTCTCTTTGTTGACTTTTCACTCTCCGAAACGAAAGCAAAGAACAAAACAAAACCCCCCCCTGAAAAATCCACGCAGTGGCATAATAAAGTACGAAACAAAAAAAAACAAAAAAAAAAGACCACAGTAGTGCGTATGTGTGCGTGTCAGTGTGTCCCGCGTGTGTAAATATAATAATTAATAATGCAATATAATTAATAATATAAATGTGGAGACGTACCAAACAGGGTAAAGAGAGCGTCAGGCGTGACCATCTACACAGAGAACAGACAGAGTCCAGTCAGTAGTCAGCGAGTATAATAGGATTCGATGTACAGTGTTGGCACGCGCACAAGTTACCTCTCACCGATTATCACGTGTTGCCGGGCCCCTTTCAGACATTTCCGACGTTCCGGGCCCCTCTCCGTCGCACTCAAACGCAATCGCGAAAACCGTCTCCCACTGTGATTGTAACTCGACAAAGGGAACAATTCGGCGGCCCTCTCAAACGAATATTCTTATTGAAAAGGAACAATGCCCGGGTCTGTTAAACACGTTAACCATTGATTGCGCGAGAACTTGATTTTCTATGCGAGAAAGAACCATTTTTATTCCATTTAATTTTCTATTTAATTTGTTCTATTTCATTTAACGATACACAATGAAAGATCGGTCCAGGGAGGACGGTTTCCGGGTCTTTGTCGAACAGAATAAATCGGCGACGGGGCTGGAATTGTTCCGGATGGATATTTCTCAGTACGCGATCGAGATAGGAGAGTACAGGAGAGAATAGAGAGACAGTTAGACGTAGAGAAGCAGAGAAATCAGCGGGGCCTTCTCGTCAATGTGAATCCCTCGCGGGTCTTTTAGTTAAAAAACAAAGGTATCCGAACGAATATTATAATACTGTCTGTATATAAAAGAGAGAGGGGCATAGAGATAGTTTAAAAGACAAACAAAAAAAAATTAGAATAAAAACAAACACTTGATCGCCAGAGGAAAGAGACCCTCGGTTGGAAGCTTGTGCGCGCGGCGCCACGATAGTAGTACACATAGTTATAGTACAGTAGTGACAATAGTTGCAGCTGCGAAGTGTGACGTCGACACACAGTTTCTTTGTGAGGCGTCCTTTCGTTTTCGATCGAATTGTTGTCCAATCGTGAGCTTAATTTAAAGAAACGCCGCGCGTCGATTGACCTGTCCCATATTAACGAGGCCGTTGTGTGAAAATTATTCTCGCAGATGGCCAGAATGATTCACACGCAAAAGAGTCGACGAAATAAATCGACAAGCGTTGATTTCATTTCCAAAAACGAAAGGCGCCTCGCCGGAAGTAACGTCGTGGTTAACGAGGCTACTAATTAATCGGGGCAGAGAGGATGGTGACGTTCGGAACGATTTCTATAATGTGTGTATCGAAAATAATGAAGGGTAGTTGGAGCAACAGGGTAAGATAAAAAGGGATAGTGACGTAAAAGGGGTACATACGCATTGAGATCTCGATATTGCTTTTTTGCTCGTCGAACGACCAGAATTTCGTACGACGATAATTAATTTCGAAGTGAAACCCCGGCGGATTAATTTTATACGAGCACATTCGATTGTTTTAACATTTCAAAGAAAATGAACAAAAGAAAAGTGGTGTTCGACGAGGAAAAAAAAAATTGGAATCGAGGAATGGAGAAACTGCTAGGGTTGCCTACGTAGCACTACGTTTGTAATTGTATCGTAGTATCCGCGGGAGAATTTGATTAAATATTAAATGTACGTACCTAAGCCAGTTTCATGATCATAGATGGACGTTGAGAGAAATGGAATGATGTAACGTGATTTTCCGAACAATTTTAAATCTGTCAAATCTATCGAACATCAATGGTAATGATGTTCTTGTAATAATAAGAGTGCCAATTAAGCGGAGTAATTATATTCCGACGTATAAATAGAAATACGTCTTCGTTAGGAAATTATTCTGGTAAAATGGGACAGATATTATATTGCAATTTGATTAAACGGAGCTTCACTGAGCATTTCTCTCAACGTTAATTGAAAATTATCCTAATCGAAAGTGTACAGCACGTCAATCATAATATGCGCACTTGATCCAATTTGATTCGCCGTAACGTGCACTGACGTTCTGTACACTTTAATGTTGTTCCCTTGGCAGGCACGAGGAGGAACTGTTCCTTATAAAGAGAACGATACTATTTCTAATTATAAAAGCAGCAATTAAAATGAAAACTACGAAATAGGTAAAGAGCTAAAATTTGTCCAGTAATCAATCGCAATTAACTTTCCAAGATAACACTAGCGGTAATGATTCATAGAAAATTGAATTTCTCTTCGTGCCTACATTCTGGATCTCCAAGACCTCGACCATGTCGTACAGCAAACCTACAAGACAATCATTAAGGATCACTAACCTCTTCGTTGAGGTTACTGACGAGCAGCACTGCAGAGGTCTGCGCGTTCGTTGGCACGCGTACACCAAGTCCAGCAGCGCCCAAAGGAAAACCACCCAGTCCTGCCAATCCACCAGCAGGCGGTACACCGTTGTATGGGCCGGCCAGGGGCGAGGGTAGACCGTGCATGGCCGCAAAGGGCGTGGGCAGCACACCCGGTGCCCCTGCAATGGACTCTACTTCAGGAAATTTACAAGCTATAGTTAGCACTGTTTGTCTATGCTGTGTGTCGGGTCAAGCAGAGGACAAGGTGGTGTAGGAATGGCGCGCGAGTCGTTAACGTACACGCAGTAGCGAGAGAGTCGTCTACAGTAGGGACAGCAGCCGGGCTAATTGGAGTCATGATAGCAACAGAGTCGGCTGGAGTAGAGATAGCAACCGCGTCGCCTGGAGTGGGGATAGCAACCGAGTCGCTTGGAGTGGGGATAGCAACCGCGTCGCCTGGAGTGGGGATAGCAACCGAGTCGCCTGGAGTGGGGATAGCAACCGAGTCGCCTGGAGTAGGGATAGCAACAGCGTCGGCTGGAGTGGGGACAGCAACCGACTCGGGTAGAGCGGGGATAGAGACAGTTTCGGTTATAGTGGGAGCAAAAAATGCACGTGCAGCCGATAAAAAAAGTGGATAATTGCTGTTACTAACAAAAGATATTGGGATTCGTTTGAAGGAAAAATTAATATAGTCTTCTGTCGATTTACACAAATACCTATAACACCCGAATACGTAAATTAATTTGTATATCTGTGCGTAATTACTGTATCAGATAGTTTTTTTAAATAACTTTCGATTAATCCGTATTACAGATCCACGTTATTCCCAAATTAAAAGAAAGCCTGTAGAACCTGACACGGTTTCTAAATGAAATTTAATACACCATTCTTGAAGTTCACCTTCGAAATTCACGATTACTTTAAACGTCCTCTCTGTTGGAACTCTGTAAAGTATAATCAAGAAAGTTCGCTACAAATTTCACTACTCACCGGGTATTCTCGCCCGTGGCTGCGACCCAGCACCCATCAACAACTGTGGAAGAAGTTCACCACCGAGGGCGAGGGACGCTGCGTCCAAATTTGCATCCCCTGTCGGCAGAGCTGGGTTGGTGTAGTCCCTCGATTTGTCGTTGTTGTATTTCACGTTCAGATTCTGCATCTTGCTATAATCGATGCGCAACGTGCAACAGGAATTGTAGATGTTCTGTCCCTCCAGCGACTGCAATAAAAGAGAAATACATCAGTAAAATTAAGAAGCCCGCTTCACCTATATAATTTTGTTCGGTCCAAAATGAATAATACAATTGGACGTTCATAAATTACACTTGAACGATTACGGGCGCAACTACAAACTAAATATATGTTACACATATACACCTGAAGAGTGAATTACATTGTCTGTGATTCATTAAAGTATCGATAACGATCAAACCAATTGATTAATTTTCCAAAATAAATCCTGCCCAACGCTACGAAATTCACCATCAATATTGAACTAATGTATTGTGGCAGCGAAACGAGAACCACCCTCCTAACAATTATCCCTCGAGTCACGGAGAACCAGGAGCGGACGGATAACGATAACCACCGGAAGCTGGGCCCTTTCGACGCGTACCAACCCCATTAATAACAACGGCCACGCTAATGCAGTTGCAAACCCTGGGCTGGAAAGACGCGGTCTAATTACGTATGCAGTTCGACTCCGCATAGGCGTAGCCAGTCCAAACCCGCCGCCGACCTGGCCCCACGTGTTTCACCTGCGTGTGCATTGTTGCAACGTGCACGCGTGTACCACACGCTTCGCTTGCATCACTACCGCCGGCTATATTTACACGGGCTAATGAATTTCATACATAATTACTGGCCAGCCCAGTTGGCGTTGATTCGTCGTGCCTTCGGCGACGCCATGTTGTTATTTCGGCCGATTTCGAAACGAGCGGACACGGCAAAGCTCGGCGATTATTCGGTTTCATTATTATATCCCGTGGCAAGGGGATGGCGTTGTTTCTTTTCTTGGAGACGAAGGGTTAAGTCCGAATTGGAGAATGAGGATCGAAACAAATGTTTGCGGTGAAATTAATAATAATTAACCCGACGTTCAAGCAGGCTTAAGAGAATAAACAAAAGAGAATAAATCCGTTACTTACGCTTCAAAACGTAACCACTGAACAACGTCGACCGGTAATTTTTACCGATCCTTTAATCAACTAATCGACGCAACGCGAGTTAGCATGGGCAAGTTTAATTAAAAAAAAATACTAGCCCGAAAACAAATATTTGTGACTTGCAATATTAATCTGCCCGGAGTGGTTCTCCGTTTCAATTAAAAGACGACCAAAATCACGCGACGGTGGGAAATGAAATTTTTCACAGGGATAAACAGGAAAAAAGAAAGAAAAACAACTAACGTCCGTCCATCAAATTAACACCCGCGTTTTGGCCTTCGATCGAATCTCGTTAATCAAACACCCGTTTGATCGAGGGAAACGCGAACGAAAAAAAACAGAAAGATGTCCCGAGAAACATAAACGGACAAAGGAGTCGGCACCAAGAGAATCGAACGCGCGCCCCTTTGCAATCACGGCGCGCCGTTCATCCCCGCGAATTTCGTACCTCACCGTGATTATCTGCGCATCCCCCGGATGTTGATGTAATTGCCTGCCGCGAAACCAGTTTCATCGTGTTCAATTAATATTTACGGTCCGCGAGCCCAGTTCAAACAGCGGGGATTATAATATCGTCGCTGGATTAAGTGCACGCGGATGTTGCAGAGTTACAAGTGCGAGGGGGAGGGAGAGAGGGATCGTAGAGGGTTGCTTGGTTCGTGCATTCGTAATTTAGATTGTGCGGTTCAGTGTGCGCGACGGCCGAGAAATCGCGTGTATCGTTTTATTTCGATTATTAATATTATTTTTAATCGAAGGTGTACAGGGTGGTCCGTTCGAGTGGGGCCACCAAAAATATCTCGTCGAATTGTGACGTTGAAAGATGTATTTTTCACGCGATGCGAGTGGCGTGAAATGATCGACATACGGCAGGTATACATTTGTCCCGAGTTTTCAAGGTTATCGATGAGTTTTTGCATGCAACTATATACAGGGTGGTCCGCGCAAAATTGCACAGCTCCTAAACTTTCAAAGTATGCGTTGTACGGGAAAGTTTTGTGCACAAAAGTCGCATTGTTCGAAGGGGTGCATCACGCAGTGCATTTATTTTTCGTATAGGTGGAAGCGTTTCGGAGATTTCAAGGTCGACTTTGTTTTTTCAAACGGAATAGTGTATTTCGTCTACCAAAATATGGAAGAACGTCGAATTCTGAGTGAAAAAGTATCGACCTTCATTGCCCCTAAACCCAATGACTAACGAGTAATTTACGCATTGTCCCTTGAAAATGATCCGCGATCTCGTATCACGTTCGCAATTCAGTATTGAAGTTAGTCACGGTGTATGCGCGTAATTGTAGCCGCTGCAACATGCACGTTGCGTGCAAAAAAAACCTCGAACGCTACGAAAAAACAGTTCTTGCGGGTACGTCGATCGTTGCACACAAATATTTTCGCCGACGTCACAACTCGACGCGATACACAAGTGGCCCTAGACAAATGGGCCACCCTGTATCGACGGGGACGAATGGAAATCGTTGAACGCGATTGGGCGCCGCGGTGAAAAATTCCATTCGGTCTGCAACGGCGGAGAATGGAGAATTATACAGAATAACATTTTTCTTCCGATTGACTTTAGAATTCCATAAACTCCGATCGATCAAGCCCGTTGATAGAACCGGCTCTTATAACTAAGAGGCTCTCCGCGAAAAGGCCAACTCGAAAAAAAAGAACGGGAAAGAAATAAGGGAGGAAAAAAAAAAGGTAGGAAGAAAAGAAACGCGGAACAGAGGATAAGAGGTAAGGTAGAAGTCTTCCAGCTTCCCCCGGTAAACTTTACCCCCTAAGATATACTGTGCATTATAAGATCCAAGAGATTTCGTCGGTTCGCAAACAGAATCGAAATGACAGTTTTGAAACGAAGAAAAAGAAACGGTTCGCCCGAATCGAACGATCTGACCGAACCAGTTGCATCGAATTCATTGCATTAAATAATTATGAACGTAAAAATGTATGCTGCGTTGATTGTAATAATTATATATATAAAAAAAAGCAACGAAGATTTGAATTAGAGAGTAAAATCATATTCTGATCTCGCATCATTTCGTTACGACGAACGCCTTGGTTTAATGAAACGAATCTTCATACCGGCTAAATAACATTCGTTCTCGAATAAACGAAATTAACGAACGTCCTTCGAAGGGCACGCAAAATAATCGTATGATATTCAACGCCATACGTCTCTATTTTTCTCTAGAATTTCTCTATTTCCTTTTCACGTAAGCGAGCAAATGAAATGCGTATTAAAAATTTCACGATACCTCAGCGTGTAATATCTCCACCGAACGACGAGCGTTTTCCCCCCAAAAAAAGCACCAGCCCGTTTATCACGAATAAATAAATAAAAATGCCGAACAGCTCGAACGTTTTCCAGCCGGCCTCTATGCAGAATTCAAATCGTTTGGTAATACGTGTTCCGTACAAAGCCACGAATATATATATATATATATATATATATATATATATATTCAAAAAAAAAAAATGAAAAAAATAGAAATATAGCTACGAGGCAGATAAACCTGAAGTAGCCGGATTTGCAACACACGCGTACAACATTTGCCGTCGAACAACTCGTGAAAAATGGATGAAAGAAAAATTTGTTTACCCTAAAAGCAACGTGCAAATGCACGGAGGGTCGCCCACGGAATGCATCAGAATTTTTCTAAAAGCGTCGTAAACGTTTTCGAAGGGCCAAGGAACGACTATCAATAATTCATACCCCTTTCTCCAACGCGTACACCCCTATAGATATAAATACAAGAATATTTATCGTACGATCAATTGAACTCCACATTAATCCGCCGCGAAATTGTTCTGCAACGAGATTCACAGCGATTCACTGCCGAAATGTGTTATATTCGATTCGACTTGTGCATGGCGCCCGCTTGTCTGTATTCAAGGGTGAAATTAACTAAACTATACGCGAGCACGCGCGCCACACCGTTCCGAAAAACGTATTCCGCGGTTACACAATCGGTCCCGGGGTAATAAAAGAATTTTTATCGCCCGGGGCGGGGGGGGGGGGGCGGCCACCGACCCCCGTGGGACGAGTCCAGCGAGACGTATGTACGGGGTCGCGATTAAGATTTGCATTATTTCTACCTGGAGCATCTGGACCCTTTAATGGATGGCTTCGGTGCCGTCGGTGTGCCGCGAAAAAATTTCGATCTGTCCCGCGGGACGAGCGGGATAAACCGGCGGGCCGCGCCGGAAACGGGGGGGGGGGGGTGCAGCGAAAGAGAGGGGGTTGGGTTTTTTTTCTCCTTCTCGTACACGCGATTACGGGGAGGAAAGTTTAAGTGGATACTCACGAGTTTGGCCGTTTGCGCCGACAGCATGTCCGCGTACTGTATTAGTGCCTGGAAAGTACCTGAAACAGAGAGGAACACCCGTTAGATTGGAATTGGGCGAATTGTTTCCGCGCACCTCGATTCACTTCATCGTTTTTCGGGTGAGCGATGTGATTTTTTATTTTTATTTAACAGAGCTTGTCGAGCGGAAAGAATTGCTCTTTCGATCGATGTTGTAATTGTTAGCGCGACTGGTTAATTATCGCGCACACTGTATAATTACGTTCGAGAATATCGACGAACGAACAATAATGCACGTATTGCCTAATTTCATGGATCGTTGTACAGTAATGTCTCGATTAGTGTTGAAAATTGTGTCCACGATTGGCGTTCATTTCTAATCCCCACTACTTGGGGGGGGGTCCCCCCCTGGAACCGTCGAGCGCCGAGCATGTAACCCGAACCCAGATCGAATATCGGCGAGAGCCAACGCTAGTGCAAGCGAGATTAAGAATTAAAACTTGTTCAGTTTTGGATCCGCTTCAAATGGTATTTTACTAAAATGTTTGCTAAAATGTTATCCAAAACAATAATAAAGCAGAATAAAATTATTAATACCGTGATAAGTAAAAACTGTACAGACCATATCTTGTTTGGTGTCATTTTAATCAGGAGATTGTAACGAACATTTTGGTAAAATTTAATTAAAAACGGACCAAAAATGAACAAGTTTTGATCTTAAATTTTTATTGCGTCAGTATTGCCTCACGTTACAATACTATGGAGACATTACTGTATAGGGTGTCCAAAAATTCACGCTAGTTTTAAATTTTGCGCCATTCGTGCGGTAACGAGCGTGACAGCTGACACAGTTCACAGTTATTAAAAATGGAGCGCCACGCGAAGGAACAACGCGTTCTCATTGTTCAGCAATATTTTTAAAATAATTAAGGTTTGGCAGCTACAGTTCGTAATTTTCGTGCAAGATATGGTCGGGATAGTGATTTAACTTCATCAACTGTGAAGAGATTAATTGGAAAATTTAGGGAGACCGTATCGGTTAGTGATCTTAAACACTCTGGCCGTCCTTCGACAAGTCGTTCAACGCAAAACGTCGAAGCAGTTCGTGAGAGTGTTGCCGTGAGTCCAGGAACTTCAATTGGGCACAGTGGTCAAGAATTGGACATTTCGAGAAGCTATCTACAGGGTCATTCCGCGCCAAATCGATCACTTTTGGACGTCACCAACGGCAAATTTGTTCTAAACGAAATATGTTGCAGTCCATGCGAAATTAGGGGGGGGGGGTTTAAGTCAACATTTTCGCGACTGACAATCTGTTTACAAAATTCAGGCCATCGAAGTTTGTAATTTTTGCCAATTTTGCGAAAACGGGCTTCACTTAGGAATTTTTATCTCGGGAACTGTTTGTCCGATTGGGCTACCTTTTGTTTTGTTTTATTCACAAAGGATCGGGCTATTATAAAATAATTTTTTCCACCTCGATAATTAACTTTATAATGTCGAAAAATATAAACAAATTTTATTGATTTGGCGCGGAATGATCCTACAGCGTATTCTCACGAAAGCTTTCCATCTTCATGCTTACAAAGCTCAATCGACCGAAGAACTGAAGCCTGCTGACCACGCACAGCGAATGGAGTTCGTCGAACGGATCACGGAACAACAAGTGGATGCCGATTTATCGAGCGAAATCATCTTCAGCGACCAGGCTCATTTTCATCTCGACGGCTTGGTTAATCGACCCAATTAATTACCCGATATTCTATTCCATAACGCTTTACATATACTGTATACTTTGTGAATCAATAAATTTACAATTTTTAATCACAGGCCTGTGTTTCCTATCAGATTTGCTTCTTGCGTGAATTTTCGGACACCCTTTTCGAGGCGACGAACAGAAGAATTAATAGCAACTCGAATCACCAGGAAACGAGGGTATCGCGGTGTAATCGTGGTAACACGTCGCGACACCGTTCACTTGTCTCTCCGCGGGCCAGAATATTCATCATCCCCCACCGAATTTTCATCCCCCTGGCCGAACCTAAACCACCGCCGCTCCACCGCTGCGATCGAATAACGATGGAAATTGAATAACGTTGCTGCCGGCGAAAAACTCGATCCCGTTGTCGTATTATATCGCCAATAAAACGTCCGCAACACTGGCCCCCTTTCACCCGGCCAAAATGGCGACAGTAATGTTACAAATATTCGCTTTTATCCAACTTTGCCCTCAATTTCCTTTCGTTTCTTTTTCTTTCTCCGTTTTTTCATATATATTTTTTTACATTTCACTTTGCCGTCCGCCGCGGAGCGATCGACGTCGGGTTGACAAAAAATTGCCCCGCCTGCAGAAATGATTGGACACCCTGTGCGATTTTCCATACGATCGGGACGAACTCTCTGTTCATTGTTCCTCTGACGAATCGTCGGATGGTTGTATATTGACAAATTTTTTAACGGCCGGTCTTTTCAGATCGCGGAACAAGGGGTACGCGCGTCGCTGGAGAAAGAAACGAAGGAAAGGAGAGAAGGGAGCAAAGAATAGAATGGGGGATCGAACGAACGTGGCAGGCCACTTGACCGGGTGAAAGTTTAATTGGACACAGAGGGTGGCGCCTCTTCGCTTTAATTTGGGAACCGTGCCACCGTGGATTTCCCCAATCAACCACCATTTTGTCCCCGGGTTCTTTGAAAATCCGGCAACCCCTTTCAATCTTGGACAACGACCCCCCCCCCCCCCCACCTTCATCCCTCCGCCCTACCGTTCTGTCCGTCGAATTGAACGTCTTTTGTACACCGCCGGCCGATCGTTGATCGAGGGGACAACGCGTTGTTTTATTTTATTTTCTTTTCGTTTCGTTTCGTCGTCGACAGTTTGCCCGAACAACGGTGTCGGACAGTACCGAATGTTCCTCTTCCCTCGTCGATTGTTGTTAATCTTTGTTGTTCGCGGGGCGTTGGAAAGTAACGGAAATAATTGGCCCCGTATGGAAATTATGTCGGAAGAAAAGAAAGGGAGGCGGCCGCGCCGGTGAATAAAATGCTCGAGACTTTTGCCCTCCGAACCGGCATGAATTTGTAACGCATTCTTTGCCCGGAGTGAAACGACTTCCACTGTCTAACGGGTGCGCGAATGGTACAGATCGTTCGTTTCGAAAGACCGGGCAAGTCGTCCGGAATTGAAAAGTTGATCGACACCGATTCGCGCCGATCGAGCGACTAATTAATTCGATCCAAGCGTTGAAACGAAACGGTTGAACAACCGGGGGCAGCCTCGATTGTTTTATTCATTATTTTCCACCTTTCGTTCCGCGTTACCGTATCTCGTTCGTTTTGCCAGTGGCTATTTTTTTTCTGATTTTTTTTTCGGAGTGGCAAATTATTGAATATCGAAGCGAAGGGCGGCAATGGTGTTTCAGGACACCCGTTATATTCGAGTGCAACACCGAAAGTACTTAACGGCGTCGGCGTCGCCGAGCTAGGATACACTTCAAGTGTACACTGAAGTACTAAAGTGCCGTGGCATGTCTGCCGGCAAGAGTGGCGTCTATATACAGGGTGGTCCAGTAGCAGCTATTGCGCTGGAGGAGGAAAACAAGAGCCACTCTGAAACGTACGAAACGTCCCGGTGTTTCCTACATGCCAGCTGCTATCCCTCGAGTTGGACGCGAAAGACTGTATATCCGTCGAATCGTTGAAAAAAGGTCGTAATAATTAATTGAAACGAAAAAGGAAACCGAAATTCGAAGATTTTGTCGAGCGACATTACAATTAATATTTAATGATGTACACACAGCTCCTCGTTGAATAATTTAATTGCAAGATTTTAGTTAATTCCTAATGAGAATTGCAATTTCCTTTAACCATTAGTCGGGTCAACTTTAAATATTCAAAATTAAATAAAAAATTTCCGCCCCGGGTGTATTTAATGTTCTGTGTAGAAAATTTGGCGCAGCTTGGCCGTAAAATTTATTGGGTGATCTTAATTAGCAATTGTCGGGGAGGAGGCTGACAAATAATAAAGATCGAGCGTGATAAAAGTACGGCGACTCCAATTCCTTTTTCCGAATAATAATTGTATAGGGAAATTCGGTACTCACTGTTCTTCGTGAAAGTGACGATCTTCAGGACCTTGCCAAAACGTGTGAAAATCTGTAACAGAAACAAGAAACAGTAGGTTAGCACTGTTGGATTGCATTAGACAACGCTGATTTATATTTTAGCAAGTGGCACCTTTTGTGCAAATTTCAATACTTGCTTCTGTTCTGCCACTTCCGTTACTTGTGTCGAAAGCGATGTACATTGTGCGCAATGTGAATGAAAGTTAATCTATGTAATCCCGATCTCGACATCAAATATCAATAAGCACGATTACTGTATTATTTATTTAACAACATTTATTGCTGAGTGTAGTAAAGAGTGGAGTAAAATATCGAAACGATATTATTAAGTACTATTAATTATCGGCTTCGCGTCGAAGCGTTTGAAAAATGTATGCAGACTTCGCCTCTAATTAGAGATATGCCCTTCAAACTAATTTGAACCCAACGAAACGCTGACTTTGAGAACTGGTTCGTTTCGCGAATTAAACAGGAATTTTATTTGCAACGCGGAATATTTTCGCGGCGATGGGAAATTTCGAATTTTTTCACCGTCTCCCATTTTTTTTTATTTTTCGAACGTTCCTGCCTCGTTTGAACGAAAAATGAACGCCTCGCTGGTCGTTGTATTCCGAAAAGTGCCACGTGTTTTTTTTCTAATCTTTCTATATTTTTGTCACTCAGGCGAGCCTTCGAACAATCGATAACATTCAACGCCACGCGTACGCTTTTAATTAATTAACGCTTGACAATCGAGAGTCGCGAAATTTTTATCGACGGTATCCCCATTTAATTAACTCTTTTATTCGATTAATCGTCGAGTGCCAATGACGGACAGCTTTATGTTGCCAATCACAATACATTAATGTCTCGATTACTATTGAAAATTGTGTCTACGATCAGCGTTCGTTTCTATCCCCACTACTCGGGGGGTGGTTCCCCCTGGAACCGTCGAGCGCCGAGCATGTAACCCGTACCCGGATCGAATATCGGTGAGAGCCAACGCTAATGCAAGCATTATTAAAAATTAAAACACGTTCATTTATGGTCCGCTTTGAATGAAATTTTACCAAAATGTTTGTTACAGTCTCCTGGTTAAAATGACACCAAACACGATATGGTTTGTACAATTTTCACTTATCGTGATATCAATAATTTCATTCACATTTATTATCGTTTTGGATAACTCTACGCGTTCCGCGCAAATGTTCCATTGCAGAAATAAGACGAAACAATGCCGGCAAACATTCCCGACGCGATCGTTACCACCGCGATTCTCAGCCAATCAACGAACGACGGAAACGACGTTGCCCAATCGGTCCACGTGACGAATTCTCGGCAGCCGGAAGGCCAAGCAACCGGCAGCAACTAAACGCGGCCACGTTCGATGGGAACCGTGGCAGGTGATCGCGGTGCGACGCAAATATTTGCCGCTGGCATTATTAATGCGTCGTCGGAACGCACGACAATCACGTCAATTCGCGATTATCGGCCCGCGGCGTGCAAACGGCCCACGAGCGGAATTTTCGAGCGCGCAACGTTTGTCGCAAATCGGCATGCACCGAATCAAACGTCCAACGACACGTGGAAAGTTATTAAATGTAAAGGAGGGACGGTTCGTTGTTCGGCGAGGTTCCAGCCGCGTCGTTTCACGCAACACAAATAACAACAATGAACCGGCATGATAATTTCTTCGGGGCTGTCCACTTGCCGGTATCGAAAATCGTCGAAAACCACAGAACAAGGGAAAACGCGATAAAGGGGCAAACAAAATTAACGCCAACGAGCGTAAAGAGATCGGCAAATTAATCGATATAAACGAAAATCCCTCTGTGTTCAGTCGTTCGAGGGTTAATTGTTTAAGCTCGGCTCTTGTTCGCCGCGAAACGAGAGACAAACCAAATGCTCCCTCTCCCCCCCTCTCTCTCTCTCCCCACTGTTTCTCATGGATTCCGCGAAATTAAGCAGAAAATGAACAGCAACGGCGTCGAACGCAGAGGCGCGTAAAGCGTTGCTAATGACAATAAAAATCGCTACCTTCCGCGGAGCAGATGCTCATTATCGTGTTAACGATTCCCGGTGCTCGCGGGAGAAATTGGGTCGTTATTAGGGTAATTGCGTCGAGATTCGCACGCGGCATTCGACGGTTGGTGGAGGGAACGGCTATTTTAACATTTATTCACTTTTGATCACCCGGCCGTTTATTCCATTAACCGGACCGCCGTTGAAAAAACAGCGAAACGAAGGAGAAGCGAATAAATCGACGCCGATGTTAATAATACGGGGCGCGTTAACGCGCCCGGGCGAATGTTTCCAACGGAATCCATTAAAATATTTCACGGCGGACAGTTCGACGAATGAAATAACGATAACAATAACGGGCGTAAGAGTTGCGCCAATGAAAGAAACATCGCCCGTTCGGGAACCATTCCATTCGGCAATAATAAATAAACGAAGTGTTCTCCCGAGCGCTGCGTAGAACAAAAATACGGGCGGCCAGAAATCATTTGTTGACAATAATATTGTCAAAAAAAAAGCAGCCGAAATATGAACGGACCCGTAACCTGACCGCCGGTCGTCGAAACGAGTTCCGTCTGGCGCCATGGAAGAGCCGAAGCCTGCCCTTTAAAATGCACTTTGTCCCGTCTCGATGCGACTTCCGGTTCCGGAGATATCGCAGTTGGAAGCGAGGCCCGATTTCGCTGTCGCCGTCTCGCTCGCACTCACGCAGTGACCGATCCTAGACGGTCACGTGCGCGCTGGTCAATGAAAATCGCTGAGTCAGCTGATTTTTTTTTTACTACGTCCGCCGTGCGTACGCGATCCCAGGAAAACAGCTGGGACAATCAGCTGACCAGTAGCGTCACGCCAAAGAAGCCGAACTTTGAGGGACCGTATCTCGAGAACAGTTCGAGATATCGAGACGGGACAAAGAGCATTTTAAAGGGCCCACTTCCTGCTATCTGTCGGCCGGCCGGTCTGAGAAATTGTATTAAATTGCTTCAGCCGTGTATCTTTCTAACTTGTGCATTGATTTTTGTGGTGGACGAACGAGTTGAAACTCTGATTTGAATTTGATCGATGGCTGTGCACGTTTTGGCCGGTCCGAAGTGAATTATTAATTAACGGAAGGGGGAACAACGCTGAAAAACGGAAGAATAATTGTGCCGCGCGGTATTGCAATTCGTATCGACCGCAATCGTGCAACCGAGGTGTTTCTCTTTTCGCCTGGATAGATGGGAAAAAAAGAAATTACACCATTGTCGTTCGAACGGCGCTGCAGCCTTCGAGCGCGGCCTGATTTCCCGCGGGATTTTCCTTGGAAAACTCTGCCCGAGAACGTCCAGGGGATCCCAGTATCGACGCGGATGCTGCGGCGATTGAATCCGTGTCTGGGGTGTAATTTATTTCCAACAAATGCGCCATTCACATAGGTTAATAGTTGCGAAATATTTATTTTCGAGGGAACTTCTTCGAAATGATTTTCAGCCAGGCAACGTTCGCGAACCATTGTTTCACGCACTCGAAAATTCCGGAGTGCAGAGAAACGGTGAAATGCAACGTTTAATATTAATAATGAATACAGGGGAAAATAGGAAAACTGTGGCATAAAATAGAGCGCTGATCAAATTTGTCCAATCTTTTCGTTCCAAATGCAATTTCGTTGTGAAATATTAAAGAATTGTTGCACAAGCATGAAGCACAATGAAGTGCGGTTGTATGGCAATTTTTTGTCATCGCGGCAACTTTAATTTTCCTTTGTTTATCCGCGCCACAGAAGAAGCAGCGGTACGCTGGTTGATTAAATATTTATTTCCATCGCGGGGGCGAACATATCATTTTTTCAGCAAGGAAACATATTACATATCGTTTGTTTGACGCAGGAACAACGATGCCAGAGAGAAATGTAAATGGGTAAAAAAAAAATCGCCGCGCCGCGTTTCGTTTAATTAAAATACAGAACGCATCCCGTCTGATTTGTTTTTTTAAATAAACAAATATCGGTCTCGTGGTCGGAGTTTTTATCAGATCTGACGTCACATGGAATTCCAACGAACGCGTACGATTATTAATTTCGCTAGTGCTTAACAAAAATGTCAGCATGATTGCTGAGCTACATTCAAATATCTTAAATACATTGCCGTTCAATAATTCATCCCCGCATTGCATTAATCAATTGACGATGTGAAAATATTCTGTAGATTTATTAAATTTGTGGCGCCATCCCTTGTCGAATTTCGGGGAGAATTTAGTCCATAGTGGAAAGAAAAAAAAAACCAGTTCATTCGTTGGCCCCTTTATTGTGTCGTCATTTCCAGTCGACTGGCCATTCGTCGCCGGCGAAATGGACTTCTGTCGACGATGAAACGAGAATCGAGGCGCAAGAATTTTTCCCTCGACTCCCGGATCGAGAGCGCGATGAGGAAACTTTCGAATCGACTCTTAAAAACTTGCGGTCGAAATTGGAGAACGTGACTCCCGCTCACGGTTGAAATATTAAAGTGGAAATTTAAAAGCATTGGTCGTGGTGGAAAGGGGACAGGGAGGATTTTTCCCTCGCTCTATAAGCAATTAATTGAGGGAGAAACATTTGCAATTGATTGTTTTTTTACAAAGTTGTTTATACTCTGCAATAATGCGTTACGTTCGAAACATTTCATATTCATTACGTTTCGGATGTAACGACCCTATTTTTCACCACGTCAGAAATAAAAATATATTCCATTTTCCACGGGACAACGGTCAATTTCACCGATTCGCCAAACAGATTTCGCCGTACATTCGAACGTTTAATAAACAATTCCTCCCGTCGTCGCACTATTTCCCATATTTCCGTCGAAATTAATATCGAATTTCGCGACGCGTTCATCTTCGAAAGAATAAACAAAAAAATTCACAGATTGGGAAGGTAACATTTGCACTAGAATACGTGGCAAATATTATACAGAAAATAAATAAACGAACCAAATAAAAATTGTTCGATCTTCCCTTAATTAAACCCGGCTTAAATCCTTCGTACTTCGTATGTACATACGAAAAATAAAAAATAAAAAAAAACCCCCCGTAAATTCGTTCGATTAGCAGGATTGTACGGTGCTCGAGAAGCTGTTTGCGCGTTGATTGCGGAATCACGTCGCTGTCAGCGCCATAAAAAACATAGCAGCGGTGTGCCTCGAATATCGGCGAGAAACGATTTGTGACAAAAAACAACAACAAAGAAAACACTTTGCCCGTCGATTACCCGCGATTTCGTATCCGCTTCAAACAACTGCAAACCATAAGTGATAATGCCGAGCGCGGTAACGACCGTCTACATTAACCCCAATTAACAGTATAAAGCGTGTCCCGAACGCAGAAAAATCATGGAAAACGAAAAGACGAGAAACGTGACCCATCGGTCGTCGCCCCAATGATAATCGTAACGCACCCAGTCGCGGCAGGTAAAAGCGTTCGGTTCGGCCTCGGTTCATTTGTTCCATCAATTTGACGGCCGTTTATATCGGTCTCCGGGGGATGTTCCCTCGCGCTATAGCAAACGTCAACCCTTTCATGATCGTCGCTCGGCCGACGCATCGCCGACAGTAGGGGTCGTGTTGTGCATATTGATTGATGTAACAGTTATTAATTCGCGTTCTCGATTATCGGTGTACGTCCGTTCCCGGCCAAACGTTAATGCAATAACGTGCAATAATAGTAACGTAATTTCGACGTCGATCCGCCATTATTCATCGCGTTAGATAGGGCAGGGGCAGGGAGGGGGGCGACGCCATTCCGCCTGCAGCGTCGGGTCGGGGTCGTGTAAACGATAGTAACTGTAACGTACGCGAAACGTTTGCTACGCGAAAAGAACGTTTCCAGAAAAAAACGTACTTCGAACTGCGCGATGAATTTGTCGAAACACAGGTGCATGCATCGTGGATTAACTTCGAGATTAATACGTGTACAGGGCGGAACATTTCAGTGAGCCCATCGAAACATCGAATTGTGACGACGCAACAAATATTTTTTACGTAATGCGAATGGTTTCAAAGGATCAGCATACGGCAAAAACGATTTTTGGGGGTTTTCGAGGTTATCGATGTGTTTTTGCATGCAACTATATATAAACGTACGTGGAACTGCGTGAGGGGTTTGTTCAAACACGTGCATTAACTTCGAGATTAATATGTGTAAACGGTGGTCCATTTAAGTAACGTCAATCTAAATATCTCGTCTATTACGTTAATGCAAAAGATAGTTGTTGCGCAATGTGTATGGTATCAAAGGACCAACATACGGCCAGAATATTTTTTTGGTAGATTTCAAGGTTATCGACGTGTTTTTGCATGCAACTGTATATTTCGTTAATTGCACGCTGTAGCCGATTAAAAACTACGTTCGGTCGTGTCCAATAACATCACCCTGAAATGACTTTGATCTCCCGAAATTCAAGTTTTGCGTGAAATTTATGTGTCTCGAGATCCTAGGCTGTGGCTCAGTGTGCGCGTCCTGCCAGGCAAATTTTAAATTCTGAATTTCCAGATCAATGCATCGGTCGTGCTGTGGGGAAAAATAAAGCAAACAGTTTATAACGGACGCCCATCTACATCGGAGGATACGCAGGACCGAATAGATAGAGCTTGTGCCGCTTTTAATTCGGAAACAATCGAAAACTAACCGCAATCGGTTATTGCTCGTCAGACAATGTGTCATCGCGCAAGGACGTGTTATTATACATGTCTGTACGTATTTTTTATAACGATACTGCAGCGATATGCAATAAAGAAAAATGTATAGTTGCATGCGAAAAAACATTGACAACGTTGAAAACTCTTTTCAATTATATTCTTAAACCGATAATTGGTTTGACATTGCAAGTGACCCAGGCATCAATTAATCGAGTACAATGTACTTTCACATCGTCCGAATATATTAGTCCATTGTTGACAGAGTTTGTTGGCGGATTATTTATTTATCATTATAGGTCCCGTCATTACGCATGTGCGGGAGGGCTTTCAGGTAAGTTTTATATCTCGCGATTGTTGTATCGATGACAATTATTCACCTGCACCGATGTATGAATAATAATTATTAGTGATCGTGAAAATCTGTAAAACAATATCACGAAATAGTTGCGAAACTAATAAACGAAATGAATGCGATTCTTTGCCTCGATGTAAACGAATTTGCCGACCCCCTCGGTCTTGAACAAAGTTCCCCCAGAAACAAACCACCCCCGACGAAATTTCTCCAATTTTGTATTCATCGCCGCCACGAGAAAAAGAAAGGGAAGAAAAATATAGCAACTACAGGCAGGCCGTCAAATTCTACGGGCTATCGGTTGCACCGTATCCGCTAATCGCGAAAGAGCAACTACCCCTTCCGCGAGGGGATGCGAGGCAACGAGGAAAGGAGGAAATAAAGAAAGAGGATGGAAATAGAAGCAAGCCACGAGGAGTTCTCTCTCAGCAAATCGGATTATACAGTCGCTGGATGGAGGCTCGTAAAAGCGCCGTGGCATCCTCGAAACCGGTCGTTTCCTTTCTGTAATTTCTCCGGGAGGATGTTCCCCGAGCCTCGCGGAGAAAACACCCCCTTCAAGGGACGTAAACGCGAGCCTTTTGATGTTTACACGTGCATTTTCTTAAATGGCGTTGCAACTTTCCCGTTGTATTTTGTTCCTGTTCCTCTTTCTCTCTTTTTTCGTGCTTCCTTTCTTATGGGGAAGGTGTTGTAGCAAAAGGGGGTGGGGGTGGTGATGCTTTCCGCAACGCAACACCTGTGACACCTTACAGGTCCTGCAGGTCTTATTAAACGGAGGGGTGCCACTGGATAATTTTTGTGGTGTCCCCCGGGGAATGGAAATTGGGTCGTTTTACCTTGTTTGATATTAAAACGGAGGGGTTGACGTGAATTTTGGGCGGAGTATATTTCTGGTCACTTTGCGAAATAGCTCGGGAGACATTTTCTTTAAACAGAGGACCAGATTGCAAGTTTCACAAACTACGAACTTTAAAAGATCCCTATATGAAAATTTCTAATGACCCGTGAACATAACGAAACTTGTCCAGTTCAGGGATCATTGAACGCGAAAAATTTTAACGTCCCTTCCCCCCTTTCTTTCACGGCCGATTACCCTTCCTTGTCGCCATGGATATCCAGGGGTCGTTAACCCCTTTGTAATCGGCAAGATTAATTACGACGATCGCTTCGAAATAACGCGGCCAGGAATCGTTAGAGAAACGGGGTAAAATTATAACTCGGCCAGGTTTAATATTCGAATAACTTCCCGTCAAACAGCAACTAAACTACTTAATGCAAAGGTACGTTCACAATTATAAATCGATCACCGAGACTCACAATTAGCAAAGGAATGTGTGAAAGGGAAAGACACAGGAGGCTTGAAGACTGGAAGTGTCACGGAGAGAGGAGGGTGCTTGAAAAGGTACGGAGTTAGCTTACTGGAAATACAACGAAGAGGAGAGGAGGCCGCGGAGACAAGGAACTACGAAAGCAAGCGCAATATAATGAAACAACCAAATCCAAACTCAGCCAAGAGTACAAATGTACGAAGACTGAGTGGTTACTAGAACATTTCAAGAAAGAGGGAAGAGCAGGGAGTCAGGGAGTTAAAGGCGGAAACGAGTTGGACCAGGTGCTACGAATTTTGCGGTCACAGATCCGTAACCTGGAGCGTACGACTGGAGAGGGGTGTCAGCGTGGAGGAAGTAATAGACGAAAGGGGAACAGAAAAAGCTCTGAACTGGTTGAGAAATGTAGAAAGGAAAAGGGAGGAAAAAAGAGGTGTGAGATAAATCCAGGGTAGTCAGGTATGGGGCTAATAGAAAAGGCCTATGAAGCGGGGGCGAATAGAAGACAACTGTAGACCAAGTCCCTTCTTTTGGCCCTGAGGCTAAGAGAAATAAATAAATATATATATTAGGTGTACGCAGAAGTTGTAGCCTTTTTCTTTCAATGCCCGAATAAAAGTATTCTTAGGCGAAATACACTTTCCGTTCGTCTTGTGTTTTTGAATGCTTGAAGGCAATGCTTTGGAAGTGTTGTTGAATGAAAGTCCGCCCAGACCCGTTAATGCTGAACAGTCGTCAATTGAACAATGTTGCGGACAAAATTGCAGATAAAGGACCATTTACTGGACAAGGAAGGCGCAAAGTCATTTTGCTGCACGGGAACGCTGCTGGGTTCGCCCAGCGAACCATCGTCAACTTGGATTAGGAAGTTCGTCCTCGTGTGGCTTATTCTCCTGATTTGGTGCCTTCGGATTATCACCTGTTCCGATCGAAGCAACACTCCTTGGCAGAACAGCGTCTACGAGATGCGGTACCAATTCGAAATTGCCTCGAAATCGACCCAAACATTTCCCAGATTGATTCGTAGATACTGCGATTCATTATTGTGTGACTGTTTAGAATAATTCAGAGATGTCAGAGATACATTTTGGAGGTGAGTGCTTGAGAAGATCGTGTGAACGGAGGGTGCAACGGACCAAGGAATATCTGCAGTGTGTCCTAAATGAGGAATAGGATGAGAGAGTAACTAAGAGTGAAAGAATATACGGGGTCCGACAGAGTATGACATTGCGCGTTTAGTGGGGGGTTGGTGGGGTGACTCTGAACAACTTTTTCCACCAACATTTTGGTCAAGGAAAAAATTGTTCAGTGTCATCCCAGGAATTCCCCATTAAACGCGGAATGTCATACTCTGCCGGACTCTGTATAGAGTGGATGATGCATGAGCGAGCCAGAGTTAAGGAAGAGTTAGAGGGGAGCTGACTGAGAATAGAGCAGAATAGTTTGAAGAGTTTAAGATAGTCGTATCGTGAACAGAGAATATTGTGAGTATCGTGTGAGAGTCGTTGTTCGTTGAGAATTGTCGCGTGTCGCTGTTTTATAATAATAAAACTAGTTGATAATTGAAGAAGACTGAGGTCTTCCTACCCTACCTGTCCTCTATTCCAAACTACGCGAGGTTTACGGAAAATAACTTCTACATTATTAACAATTAAAAGTGCGAAAAACTTCTGCAATACACTTAAGGGGGTATTCTAGTGCGACGGATAAAAGAAATCCATTCCCTTTCCATACATTTTCTCAGATTAGATGGTATAGAAAATAGATCTGCAAAAGGGTTTGTCTGATTTCATAAAAATAACATAGTTACAGAGGTCGAAACGTCCAGCTTCGGACTGGGCCACGCCTATTTCTCTATTTTTGACAGTTATTCATAGGCAGTTACTGGTTATTCGTCTTGACAGGTTTTGCAGGAGGTCTATAGTGCACATGCGCACCTTTTAGAGCGAACCTGAGCGTCGGGTAAGGCATATCGCAATATACGCGGAATATTACATTTTTGCGTTTTCTGAAAACCGTGTTTTATAACATGCCAACCACGATATCTCAAATTCTACTGAACCGAACGGAACCAACTTTTACACACATCTTCAGCAGATGTGCGGCAATCGTCCCTATCAGAATTAGACCGAAATATTATTCCGCTTGAATTTTACAGGCCACAAAAGACGAAAGAAATAGAAAGAAACGAGAAATCGATTTCAAATGGCAGCCATTTTAAGAAAATTTAACTTTTCAACCGAAATCTGCTACCTGCGATAGCCAGAGCCATATAATTTCAGAATCGTTTTGATTTTTTCAGTTCCAATGACCAGAACGAGCTGAATCATGGTTACCAACAGAGCCGTTTTTTTCGAGATGATCTACTTCTGTGCGCTGTAACGTCATCTTTATTTCATATTTTTAATAAAAAAAAAAGTTACATTACAGTTCAATATGTAGTAAAAACACAGCAAAAAGTTCAGTAAAAAATCTTTCTCTAAGGCGTTAAAAAAAATTCCTAAAAATAATGGAAAAAATCGCGTGTCAAACTAGAAAGTCTCCTTAATCTCTCAACATTTCGTTGCCATCGTTACGTTATTTTCGGTCATAGAGCCACTGTTTGAAAGAGAAAAATGTTCGAAAGCCTTTCCCCCCCGCCCCATCGAACCGAACACAAAATTTCTCCGACGAAGTCTGATATCCAACTCGGTGTTTCCGGTCACCGAACAGAATCGACTTAACGCCACGTATCCACGTGCTAATCTTTCGACACGATCTGCACGCGTGGAAATCTGGCGTCGAAATAGCAACGTTAAGCCTACTTTACGCGGCCAAACAGCGGCCAATGTTGCGGCCTTGTAATCCGGACCCGTTTTCCATAGAGGTCCATTATCGGCTTAGCGTCCCCCCCTATGGGGTGCGCCAGCGACTCCCCGAGAAGAACCAGGGGCGGAGAACCGAGGGGCAAAGATGCTGCGACGGTTAAAAGAAGCACGGTAAATGATACCCCCCCCCCCAACCTTTGCAACGGACGGCTTTGATACGAAAAGGACTGCGTAATTTATTTATTACGTAACTTTATAGAGCGACGGTAATTTCATTTCATTTCATTTACCAGCGTAACAGTAATTTCGTTTAACGTGATTAATTCAATACCGCAACGATCGTTTCGTTTGAGTTCGTTCAATAATAATTCGTCCGGCAATAATTTTCGTTTCGCCCGATTCAATCTTGGAACAGGGATCTGTCTTTGCTGAACTGTCAATTGCGATCAATTGCAAGCGTCGCCCGCTAAAATGAAGCGCAACGATGCGTGAGAGGGGAAAAACGAAAGAATCCTAATCCGCCGTTCAATCTCTATTTTCCTTGGGTCGAGGGAGATAAACCCCTATTTCTCGCGAGGGCAACGTAAAAATTATCCTCACGTATTGAAACTGTGAAAACCCCGTCTGCGTGGTACACACGCGAAAAACGGAACATAAAAATAAAACGAAAAGTGTACCGGGAGGGAGGAGGAGAGGGGGGGGGAGAGGTCTAGGAGAATAAACAAAAAAAACGCTATTCACGAAAGAGTTTTCATTTTTCGTTGCCTCGCAAACATCCGCGAACCTTCATTCAGATCGCGTGAAACGTGTCTTCGTAAAAGCCACCCCTATTTTTATTCTTTTTTATTTTTAGAACCGTATTCACAGGGGTAGAATGGACCACGCGCGACGCCAAGCGTCGCGTCACGTATGAAAACACGCGACATTCAAGCGGAAGGGGGGAGGGGGGAGGAAGTTTCCGGTTTTGTGAACCACGATGCAACGGCTATGCGAAGATCCGCGGGACTCGAAAGGGGCGGCGGCTTCACGCAGAAATTGTTCCCCATTTTTCTATTCTTTCGCATTTCTCTTTCACCCCCTTTCCTTGTACATCGATCTCCGTTTTATTTATTTCCAGAAATTTGCTGCTCCCGCTGTCCGTAACGTGGCCCAGCGAGCCATGTGCTCCATTTTCTTTTTACCCCGCCGAGCGGCCTCCGCCGTGGAAATGAGAAATACCGGCGCAAGATGTTTCCCCTTATTTTCGATATAACATGGAAGAACCGTAACGTTATACTTCTTTAAGCGGACTGAACTATCGGTCGAAGAATACTAATTAAGTTCACATGTTACGTTGTTATTGCCACTAAATTCGGATGAATTAGAGAAATGGGAACGAAAGGGTCCAATAAAGCTTTTAAAAACCAGCCACTTATTTTCCGAAGTCTACAAGAAGATACAGAAGTAATTATATTATACATTGTGACCTCCTTATTAGTCATTTTGATACGCAATTGAAGCGGAAGTGCTAATACACAATTTTATGTGGCCTCCAAATTAAAATAAGTATAGATAAGAGAGGAATTCTGAGACACAGCCGAAACGTGGGCCCAAGACGCAATACCTAGCCAAGAACGTGGTGGGACACTATACAGGATGGCTCAAAACCAAGGCCAACATCGGGAAATGGGGGGTAGCTGGGACAATCCTGAACAACTTTTCCATTGACAGCAATGTTGTTCGCAGCTTCGTTTTTGAGTTATTAACGAAAAACACTGGCCAATCAGAGCGCCCGTAGAGCACGCGACTCTCAATCGTGCTCGGTCGCTGTGTCACTGCGCTGGTTCACGACCTAGACCGAGCGCGGTTGAGAGTCGCGTGCTGGAGCGCGCGCTCTACGAGCGCTCTGATTGGCCAGTGTTTTTCGGTAATAATTCAAAAACGAAGTTTCCACCAACATTTTGGTAAAGGAACAAGTTGTTCAGAATCGCCTCAGCAACCCCTCCTTGGACGATGAACAACGTCACCCATTAACGAGCAACGGGGCCTCGACGGAAGCACGTCTGTCAGCTATGGATGTCGTGGCGACGACAACCTTGCGTTTTTGTAAAAACCTGCCCCCGGTCTCCCCTATATAGCCGAGGACGTGGCGGGGCGACATTATAAAAGCCCCATAGACAGAACGCACAAGGAATCATTGAATATTCCGAATCTACTCCGTCACCATTGGTAACGCGACGCATTGTAAACATCATAATCGTTCATAATAAAGTAATTGTTGTTTGTTGAAAACAAGTTACATTCATCCCCGTCTGCGACAACATCGTTGCCGGAAGCCAGATATTCACGGCGACAGGAATCGTCAAGGGTTATAACAACGATGATAATTCACCTTTAATCGACCACGGCCGTGCCCGATTAATCGTCCGGGATGGACAACGCCCGTGTCCGCGATACGATACGAATTAATTCAATAATAACTCGGCCCCCGTCGCATAATCACGCGTGGCGATTAATTGGAACTCGTTATTCCGCGAAATACGTAATTCAATCGGCGTTGGTTTCCTTATCGCGAATTTGTAATGCAAAACACGGCCATGCGATCGACCATGTGACGCGATCCCGTTTCCCCACGGTTTCCCATTGTTCCCCGATGAAATCGTTGTCTTCCACGGTATCCACGGAAGGTGCACGCACCATTGTGCTCGAATCAATTCCCCCACACCTGTAACGCAGCGGCGATTAAAAACGGGTCGAAATATCATCGCACGGCTACCACCCTGTGCTCTATTCAGAGGTTGGAAAATTTTGCTTTCAATAATAAATAATAAATAAACGTGCGAGTGTAATTGCGAATAGCAACTAACCTTTTGATTTAAATGAAATTCATTTAAATAATGCCAAATGTGATCTATTTATTATTTCTTACTTGCAGATAAAAGATTATTTCTTATTTGAATTTAGGTGGAAAACACAAATAAACAGTTCTTGATCTTCTTGTGTTTCTTGTATTTTGTACATACAATAAAAACGTTATTACCTGCACGTATAATATTAACATAAATATAACCATTTGTTGTACTAATTTTCTTTTCCAGCAAATA
Source organism: Nomada goodeniana (assembly GCA_963969485.1). NCBI lineage: Eukaryota > Metazoa > Arthropoda > Insecta > Hymenoptera > Apidae > Nomada > Nomada goodeniana. The sequence continues at coordinate 4,470,430 of OZ018306.1, read as the reverse complement.
GTTCGTAGTTCATACTTGCCTTTAAACTGTAAACTGTCGCGAGTTACTGGTCGGTTTAACTTACCCGACGTAAACGAACTATGTTCTCAAATAATATCCTCGCAGAGGCCGCTTGGAAAGAAAACTTGTTTAACGACCATGAATAATCAATAATAATTGACAAATAATAACCGAAATTGTATTTGCAAATAGCAACTAACTTTATTATTTCGAATAATTTCTTTAGACTTAATCAAATGATAAGTAACTTAATATTCAAATTTTTATTTAAACAATTATTCATTTAAATATCGCTCAACACTGGTTCTATTCAATCATTCGAGGATCGCGAATGTTATTTCTAATCGCTATTGGTTCAAATCGAATGCTTAATGTCGCATGCACCTTCTTAGGTCATTAGGGACCACAGCTTGTTTGAAACGGTACCACGCACACGTAAGTTTTATACTCGATGGCAAAGCTCGACATCTTTCAGGAAAAGTAGGACTCTTGTAGGTGCATCCACTTCTTGTAGCATAATTGCTGGGTTTGACATTGTTGGAGTTAATGTGTCAAAGCGTGCGCCAAGTAGTGCGCATGCGTGTGATCGTTCGCCCAGGTGTGAGGGCGTAGTTTCATGCTTGGAGTCTTTGTCCACCGAGCGTTTAAGTATAAGCCACGTGTGTGCAATTTTTCATATATATATATATTACATTTAATTATATGCTAAATACTTCTCGCGTGCCAGTTTACTCCGCAACCTCATCCACAGGCCTCAAACGGATATATTATATTCTGTTCTTTTGGCGTGGAATTCGGGCCACTGATCTACAATACAGTCAACACAGATTTGCATCTTGCATATATCGCAGGTCTTTGGATTTGATTTAGTGACGAGGAAAGTGTGCGTTAGGTTGACGTGGCCGTTTCATAATCTGGTTAGCGTTACTTTGACTTTTCGGCTCATAAAAACAGCTGGGCTTCGTCAATTAATTGCGTACGAACGCAAACGTGTCAAAAGACGCCTTCGGGTCCAAATACGTATACACGAAATCCCGGCGGAGATAGTGTTAATGCTCGTGCGAGTTCGTGTGAGGAAAAAATTAAATAAATAATTAATGATTCGATTTCGAGTCGTTCGAAAGACAGGAAAGCCAGAAGGATTTTCCAGCGGGGCTTTCCATGGATTATTTAATATTCCATTAACGCGTGCCGGGGGTTGAAAAATCTGGCGAGGTCGCCGCGTGAAATACGCCACACGCGCCCCCTCCCCCCAACCCCTTTTTCTCTTCCGCTTTCCGATCGTAATCCGCGCGCGAATCGCAAGCGAAGAGAAAATATCGGATAAATCGGGAATCGGGTATCGCACCGGATACGCCGCGAAATCCGATTAATTTCCCATCCCCCCCCCCTGCATTATTCCCGCCGATTTCCATCGGGCGGTTGGTGTTTCTTTCTTTTTTCTTCTTTGTTTTTTACTATGTTTCCATCGTCGTCGAATAAATAAACAGCCCTCCGCGGCAGCCGCCGTTTTGCAACAATGTACGCGCGCAACTTTCATCTCGGAACGGCGAGCTTTCAACCGCGATTAAGCGCAATGCGTTTCCAATTGTTCGATCACGTTTCTCGTTGCGTTTCCGGTGACTTTTCGCGATATTTAATGCTGGACGATGCGCCGGTTACGAGCATCGAGATTACGCGACTCACCTGATAGAGCACGTCCAAGGAAATCGGGTAAACCATCTGCTCCACGATGACTCTGAGAACTGTGTTGGGCCCACCTTGGGTCTCTGCTTGCGGCTGGGCCACCTGGTTTTGTCCAGGATGCGCGACTTGGCTGTTCGAGTTCTGAAACGGGGAAAACCGAACGTTAGTTTGCTGGGGGAATGTTTGAAAGGACGTTAACGAGCAAGGTAAGAGATATGAATTATTGTATACCGTGAAATAATTGTCGGAATATTTTGTTACTAAAAATGTTGACGCAACGTTATTTGAACAAATAATAATTCAGCGGTGGCAGTTTTGCGATCGGTTTTACAGAGGCACATTCCAGCCGGTTTTATTAGTTAGTATTATTTTATACACTTTACGACCGGCAGCGCAGTGAATTTCTCGTAATTTCATATCGACATAAAAATACTTGGACGCGTCAGCTTCCCTATACCCGGTGGTCATTTTCCTTTTACACGAATGCTTATACATGCGACTATCTTATGGACACCGTAAATTCCACAGACCTCAAAACAGTCTGTAACACGGGGCAGGAAAATTCCCGTGAAGTTTGTCGCAGGAAAATGCCCGATGATAATTAGAGGCAGGGTAAAAATAAAATAGAAACCTTCTAAATTTAGTGAGATCTGTATGACATTTTGAAATTGATCGATTTTCTTATTACTGCCCCGGAAAATTTCTGAAGAATTTTCCCAAAATTTACACCGATTCGCCAACCATTTCCAAGACCGTGGACAACGCAGGACGATCTATATTATTCTAGATCCACGATATTTGAAAACTGCAGGAATGGAAAATTTTCTTAGTACCGGTCCGGAAAATTGCAGAATAATTTTCCCAAAATTTCCACCGATTCGCCAACCATTTCCAAGACCGTGGACAACGCAGGACGATCTATATTATTCTAGATCCACGATATTTGAAAACTGCAGGAATGGAAAATTTTCTTTTTACCGACCCGGAAAATTGCAAAATAATTTTCCTAAAATTTCCACCGATTTCCAGAAACGTGGACAAAGCAGGACGATCTATATGATTCTAGATCCCCGATATTTGAAAACTGCAGGAATGGAAATTTTTCTTTTTACCGACCCGGAAAATTGCATAAGAATTTTCCCAAAATTTCCATCGATTCGCCGACCATTTCCAAGACCGTGGGCCACGCAGGACGATCTAAATTAATCGAGATCCATGGCCGAGATCGAGGGGGTAAATCGTGGCGCGTGATTGAAACGAGATTCCTGTTAGAGATCGGCAACAATAGTTTACGAAGCGGAGACAAAGCGCAGTAACTTTTCACGATGAAACACACACGTGCATCCACGCCGTCCCCCAAGGTAATTTCCAGTTATCTTCTTTTACGATTTCGTGGTAACGCGGCTGTTCCACCCTGTTTCGCCCTGCTGACCAAGATCCTTTGATCAAGGAAAGGGGTGCAACGTTGAGTTCGACGTTTTACGGCCCTGGCCGGGATTCTCTAGCTGCCCGGCTGCCTGTATAGTTGGACCAGATTGTAGATCGCGGACATTGTTTCGTAGATGGTCTTAAAATGAACGGGATTATTCTTTACTGGACACACGGTGCACGAAGGGAAATTTACGACCACGCCATTGCGTAGGGCCCCCCTGGGAATGGAGACTGTTTTCGATGCTTTGGAATTTATTAAACCGGCGAAAGTTAGGGGGTGAGAATTCGAAGAAGACAGGATTAAAATAAGTAGAAACAAGACAGCACGGAACGAAGGAAAGTAAGATAAATTGAAATACGGTAGATTGTAATGTGAAATTCAAATAAGATAAAAAAAAGAGTAAAATGAAACAATTTTAAACTGGGCAGAGAATGCGTAATGTCGAAAGTGAAACAAGATAATGCAAAATGAAGAAACGTAAATTTAAACGAGGCAGAGTATATGAAAATAAAAGTAATATTCAAAGCAAGACCTGACCAGGTAAGTTCACCTGGAAATTAATAAATCAAGGGGCAATATATTGTCCCCATTGGGAAGCAATATAATTGAATATTTCAGCACACTTTAAACATTAAAAGAGCAATGAGAGAGCAGGGCTAAAAGCGGTCGTTTAACGAGAACACGTTTAGTAACTTGGCCATTTTCCACGTTCACCATGGGCGGGCACCCCCCCCCCCCAACGGGCGACGCATTTTACCATTTTACAACACCGTGAAATAAATTGTCAACGTTTTCGCCAGTGCCTGGCAACTGTGTCGAAAGCTTTTTAACAATACACGCGGGCTCGTTAACGTGCTTCCGATCGAAGAAGCGTCGTCGAGATAATAATTCCTGGAGACCCTTGGCTTTCGAGAACGTTTTTATGGGGTGGGGAGGGGGTCCCCCGTAGGTATACAGCCGTGGAATATTCAACCGTGCACCATAAACTCGGTCCACTTGGAACAGGAACGACTTAAACGACGCGTCGTTTGTTAAAACCAGACGTAAATACGAACATTATAATTAAAAAAAAAAGCCTGCTATTTCTTGCGACCTTCCCAGTTATTAGGTTATTTGATTGTTTAAGGAACGAATATTTGTTTCATGCTTCGGTGTCCTTGAGTGTAGTCCTTTATTTCTCAATGTTTTATCGAATAGATATTATTTATAAACAAATAAAAGCAGAATACAAATTCGAAGGCTAGTTATTACTTTTGTAGTTTACGATTAAGGTCCTTCGTGTTTCAGCAAGTTTTAGTATTGTCAAAACTAGTCGTAAATGCGAACATTGTAATCCAAAAAAGTCTTCTTCAGACATTCCTAGACGTAAGGTCACAAAGGTGATGGAAAAACGTGGTTCTTTTCAAATGAGCAAGAAATCCTCCAAAATAACTCTGGAAAATGCAACTTAAATGAGTTGAATAGTTTATGACATAAGTATCGATCCTCTTAGGTATAGAAACTATGAAATATACGTTCTTTAATGTTAGTGTTTAAAGCACAGCAATTACTTGTCTGTGCAGTACAATTTGCGCACTAAAAGGTAAAAAAATATCCGAATGATGCCCTTCAGTTTTGTAAGTCGAAGCAGCTAAGCTATGTAAAAATAAAAAATAATTTAATCTATCGAAAAAGTGAGAAAAATTCTTTTTTTTGTTATACTGTTTATCCCGTTCTTTAATTTTGTATACACTTTATTTCATATAACAAACCACGAAATATCGTAATTACTACTGTAGAATAATTTTTGGAATTTTCGCCATGTTTTGGGGATTTTACACCTCTGTGCGACGTTCTATTCTGAAGATAAAACGAGATTGAACGTAGGAGTGACGTTTTTATGGAGCTTGCTGAGAGTCGACGAAACGGACCAAGGTTTCATTCCGAATTATTATTATTATTCTTATTACTACTATTCTCGATTGGTGACGAAAACTAGCGATAGTTTGTGGTTTTTGTACTGTAGCCGTGGATATTTAATAGCCCTTTAAAATTGAAAGCAATTTTACCGGGGATGAGTTACCTTTTTTCAAATCAATGCAAAAGGTTGACGCTAGAATTACATTCTAATTCCCCCAAAATTCTGCAGGAATCTTTATCAATTAAATTCTCACATTCAATGACAGTCTTGATAAAACCAGAGGCAACCAATTTTGTTTCATTCGCCAACCCTTCCCCCTTATATGCAACGTTAACTTCTTCAGAAATTTCGGGTAGTTCTTCAACCCAGACGCTCCCTAACCGACGGAGCATTTCTCAGCAACAGTTTGCGCGACAACTTTCCACGAAATTCGACGATGTTCATTGTCCCGAAAGACGGCCCCGTTGGTCCGGCGCACCGTTGACACGTTCCACGCTCCGAAAACCTTTTCGGCGGAAGGTGGAATTTCGCGGGAATTTTCACGGGGTCCGAAGGTAAAAGTTTCGCCGAATTATAAATTCCCCGAAACTCCGTCGATCCCGCGACCCGGGGAGCGGCGCTGCGCGTCCACGTTCATCTATCATTAAGCACGATTTACAAGAGCGACTCCGCGACTACAACGGGAGCCCGGGGGTCCATTGTGTCCGACTACAATAATACGTTAAATTTCCATGGAAAACCGCGGCGGTGCAGGGCTGCAATCTCGGAAAACGATCGTCGCGATCGCCTCAATACAGCTACCGCCACTGTGTGCGGTATATTTCAAACCACCCGTGAATTATTTCAACAATGGCGCCGGTATTTATACGAATAATGTACAGCGAGCCGTTTTGGAAACGCAACGAAATTTTCCACGGAAAATCACGTCGTTTCAATTCGAAGCGAGACGGGGCAAAAGTTTCCGCGGGATATCTCCGACGGTATTTTGAAGGGTATATAAAACGACGATAAGAAATAGCAAAGAGGTATACATTTGCAATGATAACTGAAACGCTGTTACTTAAAAGAAAAGGGAAGAGTGATAAAATAATCTCTGCCAACGAGTGAACATTGGGGTTGAAGGAAATTGTGTAACAGAAAGAAGAAGAAGAAGGAAAAAAAAAAAGTGAAGGAAAGAATGATTCTTTTGAAGTGCACGGGGAGCACAGCGAGCTAGCAGAATACAGGGTGGCTCCCGTGTATTTCCCAGAAGTCACTGTGAAAAATAGAGAGGGAAAAAGGTTCGTGGTTGGCAACGCGAAGTAATCCAAGAACTTTCGACGAGCGGGATTGCCTCGACGAAGATCGTTACTTTGACTATGCACTCGGCTGGAGCGGCTTTCAACAGGCGAAATAACTACTCTAAGGGGGTAGTTTCCATCCCCTTCTGATGGCTGGCCGCTGAACTAACCGTAAGTGCACGGACCGAGAACGTTACCATAAGCTTCTGCTACTTGTTGCCACTGGCGCGCACACACACACACACACCTATTACCCTTCAACCCTTCCATTCTGCCATCAGTGGAAGAAGAAGTGTACAAAGCGATCGAAAATTTCATGGAATTTCGACGGAACGATTTTTAGAAATATTCCTGCAACTACTCTAGTCGAATCTCACGTTCTTGATTATTCACGTGAACTTATATTAGATTTAAAGGCTTCTTTACCATTCTGATTTAAGAGGCAGACATATTTTTATATAACAAGTGTTTGTCATGTAATTAATTACTGATTAATTGTTGACAGGGTCATTTGAAATTACCCCATGCAATTTTCCAGCGCGGAACAACTCGCGTTTCCACGTGTTTTCACATGTATTCACGTGTTTTCACATGTATTCACGTGTTTTCAGATGTTTTCACGTGTTTTTACGTGTTTCCACGCGTTTTCGCCTGATTCCCCGTGTTCATTCACGGCCGGTCGAAATATTTCAACGATTGTTTCCGCCCGGCACCGAAAGAAAATGAAGGGATTAAAGATTAAAGAAGCTGGATTCTGCACGGAGGTCCCTGCCTCGAGGAGCATCGATTTATTTCCAAAACGAACGTGCCATCCCCCTAACGGGCCGCCATTTTGCACGGCGAACGAGAAATAACGACGACGGAGGCTGCGAGGGATCGAAGAGAAATCGTTGCCGGAAATTTCGATGCAGCGAGACGGAGGGTGAAAAATTTCCAACGGGCCTCGGAGAATTTGTTTCGGGCAACGTTTTTTCAACTTTTTTTTCCCCCCCCGCGCAATATTTAATGCGCGACGATTTATCGCGCGGGAAAGGCAGGCGGGTACAGCGCAAGATGGCCGACGAATTTTTCCACGTTATGCTAAAACGAACCGTTAGTTATTCAACCGTGAAACGAAGATTCCGGAGATTCAATGAACTCTTGAACTATGCAAATTCTGAAACGATTAATCGCAAGTCTGCCGGGTTCAAACATTGAAAATATTAATTCCCTATCATCGACAATAAATCACAAGATGCTGTCAAGCTAACAAAACGTTGAAAAAGAAAGATTGGCGGAGACGAACAGCCAGCGCCATGCCACCCAAGCAAAGGATTAAAAAAATAGGAAACTTCTCGACATTAAAATTCCCAAACGGCAACTTGAAGATCGTCAAAAGCCCCGACACCGTTCGCACGTCCATCTAGCGACTTTGCGTTTCGCAGAGGAAATAGCGTCGTGGCGTCGAATAAGCATACTGGGCCCAACCGGAAGGGGAAAAACGTGGACCGGAAACGGTAAAGGAAGACTGATTATCCCGACTGCAGAGGGTTTTTGTTCGCCCTGGCTGCCGGGCCACTCTATCATTCTGACGGCCGCGAATCCCTCTCGTAATATTGTCCAACGTACGCGTTCCTTTATTCCCGGCCAACGAGGTACGAGGATTTAAAAAGAAAGAGGCCGAGAAGGTGAAGCCGAACAACACGCACGTCGGCAACGGGATCAGGGAAATTCAGTGGCGAAAAAGGGAAAACTCGATGATCCAACGCCCAGGTGGCAGAAATTTCGTGGCCCGACACTGCTGGATCATTTCTTTTCTGTCCCAATGTATTTAATTGTTCGCGGGATGTTAATTTTAAAAATTTGGTCGGCCGCGTACATTTTCATCTTGCAAGAGCGACCGGAACAGACGGAGACTTATTTGGTTCGAGAGATATAGTTGGAAAAATTATTTTCAATTTCCAACACAGATGTAATGCTCGAGGAAAATAATTATTCCAGGGAACGAACGCCGCGATTTCCTGAAGTATCAACACAATAGTGTTAAGATTGTGCTGCTATTAATTCACAAACAGCCCAATACTGCTCGTTTCAGACAATGCATCGTCACAGAAGGCCACCATGTTGAACATATACGAAGATCAGGTCATTTCAAGATGATGCTATTATACTTGTCTGAACGTATCTTTTAATCCGCCACAATTGGCAGTTAACGAATATATAAAGTTGCATGCAAAAAACCATCGACAACCTTGAAAACTCCGAAAAACCATACTTTTTCCGTACGTTGATCCTTTGATACCATTCACATGACGTGAAAGATATTTGTTGGTCATCATAATTCGACGAGATACTTCGCTGGCCTTACTTACTGACCATCCTGTACATTGAAAATCCAAGCCGCACAGCTGTTCCAGTCTCGTCGAGAAAAATTCGCCGGTGTACACGCGTGCAAACAGTCGGGACACGTCCGAACGTTGCGAACAGGTAACACGTACGCGATCGTGTATCAATTTACCTTGAACGACGTTTGGCTTCGCGTTTCTCGATTTTAATCGACGAAACGATCCTCCCTCCGTGTTTCGAAAACGCAGGTACGTGCGAAATTCGAACACACACACGGGGGGGGGGAGTCCCCCCCATCCTCTTCAAACGGCTCCGTTATCCGTTTCACTCGTATTTCAATTTCCCGACAGCGTGGAAAACGGGAGTAAAAGAAAAATCGAATCGGTAGCCGGCCGTTGAAAGGACTCGCGACAACGCTTGCCTCTCTTCTATTAGTTAGCCACTATTGATCAATTTTTTGGTAAAGGAAAAAATACTTGGAACAAGAATCAAATGAAATTGAACATCGTCACTCGCCCAGAATTTCGATAATCCAATTCTGACAACGGTTAAACGAAAAGATACTGAACAAGGGAAGGTCGCGAACGGTCAGAATCCAATTTTAATAAAACTTTGCAGGCTTGAATGAACGATCTAAAATATTAGATACTATGAAGTGTCCTCATAGCTACGGTAACTTAGATTTAAGGGGTGATACCACCCTCCAAAGTTGAACCCGTAAAGTGCTATTTTGAAAATGGTTTGAGATAGACAAATATTTGCAGTATTTTCTTTCGTTTCAACAATGAAGTCGCGCAGTAAATTTACTAAAAATTCCCGAACAATGCGCTTACCTACGATCCACGACAGTTTTATTCCAAGAAGAAGCACGGCGCCTGCGGAATCCCGAGAATCGAGCAAAGTGAACGGCATTTTCAAGAAGAAAAACACGCGCACCGTTTGAACAGTCGATGCTCAAAAGATACAGCGTCAACAATAGAACGCCGTTACTACGAATTCCGTTCTGAGACGCGACGAGGGTCCGCGGAAAAAGGGGGTGCAGAGGCGGCTCGGGGGTCGGGGGGGAGGGTTCGGCCGCGCGGCCAAGATGGCGTAATATTTTTAATGGAGGGTGTCTTGGGTGATCTACGACGCGTTGCATTGTTTCCGCGAGAAGCTTCTCCTCATTCTTCTCTCCCCCTCTTATTTCACCCTTGCCCCTTTGTCTCTGCCCACCCAATCCGCGACCCCCACACCCCTCCGCGGCCTTTTATTTTCCCGGCAATCTTCGGGAGGCTCGCGGAAATTGCGCGGCATCGGAATTTTAATTTACAGAAACATAAGTTCGATAAATTGGCAACGATGATATCGAATGAAACGGCGCGACTCTTGGGGAATTTAATAATACGTGCCCTCGTAATTTCTGGCCACACTTGCGCGCTAGTTTCTCCCGAGATGTTAGAATGCCGCGACCCTTTGTTACACGAGGAAAAAGAAAGCGGCGAGATAAAATTCGTGGGCGTCAAAAGGAATAAAAATAATGATATTTCGTCTTATCGGGGTGTGCCCCCAATTTCACCAAAAATTCGCGAATTCATTACCCTGCAACGATGGAGCGGGAATAAATCAGCGACATTTCGATTCTTGGCCTCGTGATATCTCTTCGCGATTGAAAATAAGAAGAAAAGCCATCAACCCCCCGGCGCAAACCCCCACCCCCTCTTTCAGTTGTTTCCGTACGAAAACTTTCGGGGCCGCGCAATATTCCGAAAGAAGATGGAAGCTCGAACGGCGTGAAACGGAATTATGTCGCGGGTATACTCTTTTCCCCTCTGCGTGGGTTTTTTTCTTTTTATTCTTTCCTTTGCCCCTTTATGGGGGCCTTCGCAAAGGCCGGGGAGAAAGTTTCCTCGCCGCTAAAACCATTAGCCGGGCCCGTATATTCTCGTCACAAAGGCGGCGGACCACCTCTGAGGCTATTGGAAACAGGTGTCTCGAGCCCTGTGTGTCGCGCAGAAAGAATCCCCCTCTGTCGCGTGGGCGATGCGTCAACCCCGAGTGTCACTCTTTGTGCGCCCCGTGCCATCGGCCGAGACTTTTCATTAAACCGGTGTAACGCGGCAGAAACGACGGCGCCGCTTTAAATTGCAACGTTGACGGGCGATGATCGTCGATTCGATCCGCCGAATTATACCGAAATTTTCCACGACGGGCTAGTGGGCGGGACACGCGATCGGTCCAATTTTCTTGCCGAACCGTGGCGATTTTCTTCGGGGTGGGGCGGTTGGAGTTAAACCTATTCGGCGCGATGGATATGTTTGAGAAAAAATTGGGCTAGTTTAAAAGAAAAAGCTTGTTGAAGTTCGTGAGAAATTGTGAGAACCACCCCCGCCCCTCCGGCGAGAACGACGCGAGCTTCCGAAACAGAGTTTTACACGCGCTAAAATTTCATGGCTCGCAACCCCCGCGTGTCTCGGCGTCAAAGATTCGCCGTTCGACTTTTTACGCCGTGCGATTCGATTGAAAAAATTACGCGCCCGAAGTGTTTCCTTCGGGCGTAAAACGAACAGGTATTTCGCCCATAATAATTCAGTTTGGCTCGGGATTTGTTACTGCGAGAAATGCCGTTGCCGCTGCTCGACGAGCGAGGCGGAGAATTTGTTGGCAGAAAGGTGAACAACGAAATGGAATCAGTTAGTCGAATAAAGTCGGGTAAATCGGCGGAAGGGCGAAACCGGGATTGAACACGTCAGTCGGCTAAGGGTATCTAAATTATTCCGAATTACTAACTGAAGGGTGAACACGGGGATGAAACGATGGTGAGTCGCGTAAAAATGCCTCTCAATCTCGAGCAACGTCTCCGGATTGCGACAGGAAGCTCTTTACGAGCCACGAGATTCGTCGTTGCCGACGAGACAGGGGGATGAAAGTGGAGGGAGGATGCGGAATTGCCGGGAACCAAAGGGGTGAACAAGTTGGATGCATTCGTCATTTTTCGAATAACACTGCGACACCGAGCGCGAGAACTTATTTGTAACAATTTCTACAAAAAAAAAAAAAAAAAACAAGAAACAGACGAGAGTAAAATTGCAAATCGATGCAGATTATTTGAGCTGTACATTTTGAAAGTGACCTAAGTCCATTTATATTTAAGTTGAGGCATTTACGAGTTTGCTTTTCAAAGAAATTAAAAATATACGTATATGATAGAGTTAAATTTGCAATTCCTATTAAAATAATAGCAATTATTAAGTGAATAATATGTATTTTCTTACCACAAATGGAGATAAGCCATTCTCAAAATGAACAACCAGATTTGTTACAAAACTTGAAAGAGCTCAAGTTCACATAATTTAAAATGCTTCAAATTGAAGAAACAATACTGAGTCTATTTTATATTTCCTTGCAACAGTTCAAAAACACAATTTGTACAATTCAGGAAACCTTCTAACTATATGAATAAGCTGTTCATTTTGAAAGTGGCTCAGGTCCACTTTAAGGGGCTTTAAATCTAATTAAAACTATTGGTTACTAATATAACACGATAGTATAATGTTTTTGTTTTTCTGAAAATGTGTAATTTTCTAACCCAATAACTTCTAACCTGAAACTAATCCAACAATAAAACATTACTTGGAAAGAAAGACGGTTTTGGCATTTCAAATTTTTATCATTTCGTTAGTTAGCTAATTTTCTGGCAACAAAATTTCAGTGAATTTGAACATATCGGCTGTGAATTGTTTGAAAATGAACAAGATCACGCAGAATTGTAACTATTATAAATGCTCATTTGTTGACCCGTTTTATATACGTTTCGCGTAGCAGCGATATGAAAAGGAATAAAGAGAAATGTGAATTAATTACCACGAAATACCTGGCCACTCTGCCACACGATGTCTTCGTTAAACGAGCCACGCGCCTTTTGCTTTAAGCGACGCGTTTACCCCAGGGACAACTCGTGCATTCTTCGCGCCCCGCGCAATTTTCTCCCCGCCTCGCGACGAATTTGTTTATGCAACAGGGGGTAATTTTTTCGCCACTCCAATTTCGGTATCGAGAAACGACGATTCGTAATTTAATCGACGGCCGACAGGAGAAGATGAAATTAACGAACACGGAGGAGTACGTTCGGGCTGTCTACGTGGCCCCATAAAATTCTCACGAGGCAAGTCATTGCCAGCATCCACCGTTAGGGGTTGCCACCCCTCGCGAGAGCCGTGAAACAAGCTGGTCAAGCGTCGTCCTACAAGCTGGCCAACGTCAAGAAGCGCGCGTGCATGCAAGCGAGCTGGGGCTTTCACGGCGATTGCTTTCCAGGCGTCGTTTGTCACGCCGACGCTAGGCGAGAAATCATTCGACCCCTGGCACGGGGATGTTAGCGGGTACACGCGTGGAAATCGAACCGTCTTTATCCCGCAGACGCCGGGGGATGCATTTACATTCTTCGAATGAACAAAGAAACGCGAAAATAGTGTACAGGGTGTTCCGTCTAACGCGACGCACGATTTTTCACTCACTTGCAGCCATCTGACAAAAATAAGTAGGGAACAAAAGTTGCAGGGTGCAGAGTGTACAATAAATATCAGTAAACAGAATTTCGAAAACATTTTATTTTCATGGCGAAATCAGGGTCGCTTTGGGTAAAACAAACAGGAACACGTATTTATTTGTTTCGCCATATTGTGTAGGGGACATCGAGACGAATTCGAAACACATATTGCACGATATTTTGACTAATGTATTACTCGATTGACAGTAGCGGAACTTTCGTCGTAATTTGACATTAAGACAGTGTAAACATTATTTGACACCGAAGAGATTACCTGTATGTTTTATCCAAAGTGACCTTGATTTCGCCATGAAAATAAACTGTTTTCGAAATTTTGTTTACTGATATTTGTTATACACTCTATACCCTGCAACTTTTGTTGTAAACTTATTTTTGTCAGATGGCTGCAAGTCGGTGAAGAATCGTGCGTCGCGTTATACGGAACACCCTGCATAAGAGTTGGCGCACTGTGAAATTATTTGTTACAAGAATTTTGGGAAAAGCAGACGGCACGAAGCTGTAAATAATTGACTGAGGCAACGGGTAAATGGACAACCAAATACACAAATGACACGAATTTGATATCGAAGATTTTCAAACAGAAAAATCATTTCGTTCGTGGCGGAGTGAAAGTCGAGCGGACCGGAAAGGGGTCGTGAAGTAAAATTGTTATGAAATTTCTGCGGGAATCATGGACGACCGGAAATTCAGAACGAAATACCGACGATCGAGGCGGAATCCCGGTGAACCTCTTGCACACCCCTTGGACAGAGTCCACTGCTTTATTCTTCCACGCCACTTTATATGTGGCTAAAATACTTCGCATTCGCGGGGATTTCCGGGCGAGCGAAGCCGGGAAAAGTGGTTTCGAGAAATTCCCCGGCGTCCGTCCACGCGCGGCTGCGTTTAATTTCGCCCTTCGTTCGTAAAAACGCACCCCGCCCAACCCCTTGATCGAGAGAGCGCAAAGGGGACGCCGAAGAAACGAGGCGTGCGCTTTCTTCGATCATTTATAAATATAAATAAGATCCTTCTGTTACGTTTCGACGGAAATCCCTCATAGGAGAGGGTTGCGATTATTCATTTTTCTCTGCGGGCGAAGTTTCGTTCATTTAGAGGGCAGAATAAAGGAATCATTTTTCTTAAAAACGAAAATCAGAGAATTGCAACACCGAGGAAAGGAACAGGCACCCTAAAATATTTTTTGGGCGCACTAAATTCCAAAAGTCACCCCGTGTCACCCTTGTTTATCATTTCGCCCCACCGACAGCGAAACTTTTCATCCCCCGTGGAATCGGTGCCCGTTTCCGGTTGTTTGACGACCCTCGAGACGCACCTGGGGAACGGGGTGCCGTCCGCCGCCAGAATTTCTTCCGGCCAACCACCGAACAACCCTTATTAGTTGGTAACTGGCGTTCCCGATCACGGCTGGATCGATCCGCCGTACCCTGGCGTTCTCACGCGGAGCCCGGCCTTCTCAATTTTTGAAACAACCCCCTGCTACACATAGACGTCCGACGATTTATGGCTGGCTTGGAAAAAAGTTGCGATAAAAGTTTTCAGGAACGTTGAATTATAGATTCGCAAGGGGTGAAGTGGGTTATGGTTAAGCCGTGGGGGGAGACGGGGTGTTTCTTCGCAGAGGGATGAAGAAAGGGAAGTTCGCTCGGAGAACTGATAATGTTCGTAATCTTTCGAGTCGCGACCTCCTTTCTGTTTTTTTTTTTTTTTTATAGAAAAGTTTCAGTACAGATTCCTTTTTCCAACAATTTGTTGCAATGACTGCGCGGAATATCTCTAACCAAATGATTGTTGCTGATCCCGACAAATGCGAATCTTTCGTTCCAAAAATGGGCGAACCATTGTACAACTTTCCCTTTCTTGCCGGCGTAAAGTGCATTAAAACTATTTTCAATTAGAAAAGAGTGGGAAAAAAAACCACGGTTGTTAAGAAAAAGGAATAAAAGGGTGGGTCGTATTTCCGCCAGGGAAACTTTCGCAATTAATAAGTAATTTCCCCGTGCTTTACGGCGTGGCCTTACGGGGGTTACTGTCATAAAAAGTTGGCCGGCTCGTTTCTTTCGACGTGGCCAGAAAAAAAAGATGAAGAAAAAACAAACGATAAAAATAAATATCGACGAGATCGTACGTGAAAATCGGTTCCGTACATCGTCGCGAACTAATTCCCAGGATCCACTAGGCTAGTAATTAACATCGTTCCCCTAATCGCGATCCGTCCGGCGAAAAAATTCCACAGCTGGAAAGGAAACGAACCAACGAAGACATCTCCGTTTAAAACCGACGTCGGCGCGAAACGAATAATAGCGACCCGCTGGAGTGAAATGAATTCTCCAAGAATGCAACACACAACAATAACGAAAGCACGAAAAAAAAAGGAAAAAACAAAAAAACAAGAAACAGAATGAAGTAGACAGAAACGAGAAACAAGCGGTTTCGTTTTAAACAGAACCGGCTCAGCATCGATCGGCAACAAATACCGAACATTGCGCGGACGGAAGTATTTCGAAGCGAACGTTTAATAAAAACGTTAACGAACCCCGCAAATATTTCCCCAAAACGAGGAGAAGAAGCCACGCTTGACCGGACCATCGATTGTTCCATCGGAGCTCGCGACGGCTGACCACCGACCGACCTATACCACTTGCCCTCCTTTTCCTCCAACGGAACAAATCATTCGCGGCCCGCCAATGGACCCGCCGTTCGTTAACCGTCGAGACCGACGAAGCAACGTTGCCCGGTTGCGCGGAAAAGGCCAGAAGACCAAACGAAAAGGCCGCGGGAGAAAAATGCCGAATTCCTTTCACCATCGAAACAAAGTGACGGGGACAATGGGGGAGCCAGGGCCGGCGGGCTATCGCTTGTTGTCCGCGACGGAAATGCGTGTACAATTGGCACGGGCTGCTTGTTCGCGGCAGGTAAATTCTGCAGTGCCAGAGGAGAGAGAGAGAGAGAGAGAGAGAGAGAGAGAGAGAGAGAGAGAGAGAGTGAGAGAGAGCGACGGCAGAGAATTTCGTTACCGTCGACAAACCGAAAAAGAAAGGGGAATCGTGGAATAAGTCCCTCTGTTCGGGCATACGACCAGGCAACAATATTTTGCCGTCACTTTTCTTGAGCACGTCTCCACGGATCCGAACGGCCTCGCTTTCGAGCAAGTCGTCAATTAAATTAACCGGCGACGCGGAATTCTTATCGGTGTTCTTTTCGGATTCTTAATTAAAAAATGTCGCCTCCGTTAAAGACCCCTGTCTCTTTCGTTAAACAACCGGGGGTGGGAGGGGGGTGGGGCGTCGTTGACTAATGAAGCTACCACGACCGCGGTGTCCGTCAGGCGGGGAGCGGCAAAGCGCAGACGGGACAGGTGCACGAGACACCTACGAACACCTCTGGAAGGACAACAACTCGTACGGATGACGCGCAACGGTCGACCGGGCCGCAGAACAGAGCAGAGACCGGATCGGCAAGATGGTTGGCCAGCGCCGCGGGGATTGTTCATAAATTATGGACGCGTTAATTATAACGGGGCTCCAGGACCGGACTGTTTATCGACTGGACGGGCGGGCAAAGCTTTGCGTGGCGTTAGAGCGACCGAGAATGGTGCTTTCTGTCTTTGATATACCGAAAATGCCCCAACACACGTGTATTACTGGAGAATTAATACGGGATTTGACACGGCTCGATGGACTGTTAACGTTATTAATAATTATTCCGACGGAGGCGTACGGTGTCTGTAACAACAATGGTTATTATTAATCAGGATTTCGTGGAACGGAATCGCGAGAGGAACAAGTCAACGAAAGTATTACGAGGGAAGTTCGTTGGCTCGAAAATTCAGAAATATTTGAAACGTTCGTTACAAACGTGGTTCGCATTATGCTAGCAACGGGTGAAAAACGGCACTGGGGGTGAAAACACCCCTCGAATGAAATCGTGACTTTTCACGTAGCCGCGAATAATTAACGAGATGTTTGATTTGCAGGAACAAAGCTAAATTAAAAATTGAATATGAGAAATTTTCAAACGATATTATTATTTTTATTCCGAAGAAAGAAATATTTTTTCGGGAAAAGCCAAGGTTTCTTTGTAGGGATGTTTTCGCCCTCAGGATCGTCCTTGCAGCAGGAAACAAACGTTTAAAATTTTTCTGAATATTCGAGTTACCGAACCTCCCTTGTTAATCAACGAGATCTCCAACTTCCAATAAATTCGACAGACCGTGGAAATTTTGTATGATAAGCTCGCTATGATAGAAGTATAAATAAAACTACAGGGGTCAGTTCAAACAGCGAATAAATAAAGGCAACATTTATCCGGCAATTTCGACGAATTTAACAGCCACGATAAATTCTATCTCGACCACGAGAGCCACCGTAAATGTCGTTCTCACGGAAAATTTCAACCCTTTGGCGCACGAACATCGTTACGAATGGTAGACGTTAATTAATCACGTTCATCGAGTAATATCGTCGCAGAAGGGCGGTGGGGTTGGTGGTGGGGGGGTTAAAGGGTTGAGATAAAGAGAACGCGGGGCAATCTGAATCTCGAAAACCCGTTCGTCGCCTTTGAGGGGAGACGATGAACACAGCCGCGACATTGTCGAGCATAAAGCTTCGATTATGCGCTACCAGGGAGATACAGCGACGTAGGATATCGATAATCGAGGCCATAAACGGGCTGAATATTATCGAACTCGCAGCAGGCAGTGTTCCAACATTCTGCGGCCAAATAAATCGCTCCCACCCCCTCCCAACCCCCATATCGATGAACGTTTTGATGATTCGAGGTGGTCGATCGACGAACAAATATACGGGGTGTCCCGTAACTATCGCAACATCGGGAAATGAGGGGGAGGGGGTAGCTGGGGTGATTCTGAACAACTTTTTCCTTGACCACAATGTTGTTTGAAGCATAGTTTTTGAGTTATTAGCCAAAAAACACTGCCCAATGAAAGAGGCCGTGGAGCGCGCGTTCAGGCCCGTACCTCCCTACTGCGCTCGGTCGCGGTACGGGGGCATCGAGGGTACCCGAGCAAAGCGTACGACAAATGTTACATCGTCTTGAATAAAGGATGATGTGTAATTATTCGTTTATCATGAATATGGTTAAGGAAAAAGTTGTTCAGAATAACCCCATTTCCCGATGTTGCGGTAGTTACGGGACATCCCGAATTTATGTTATACGATTTATGCCAGAGAAAAGAAATGAAGGGAATTAATTATAAACAAATAATTACATATTTTCTACGGTGACTGATGGTAGAATAATAAGAATAATCAACAAATTTCGCCACATTTTTTAACCGACCTAGATCGTCGGCCGAGATTTTCTTTATCGTCCTCCTCGAACAGAATTTTCCGAAAAAATATACGTTTCGGTTACTCACCGCGTTGTTTGCGTGCGTTTGATCCGTCTTCAGCTCCTGATGGTTGCTGAATTGAACGTAGACCGCTCTGCCACGTAGCTGGGCCATACAGGAGGCATAATAACTCACCATTGTGGCGGCTGCGTTCTCATCCGCCATTTCCAAGAACGCCTGCAACAAAAATTGGCCGACGCGTTGTAGAAAACTCCGGCGAAGCCACGCGAAATGGTTAAGCAAGGCTGTGCTCGTCCCGCTTAATCGAAATCTTTCAACTCGATGATAATTTAATGTGCCACCAGGTATACAGTACGAAACACTTTACGTTTAAAGAGACAACCTTTTGAACGCACATAAATAATCTCATTTTGTACGATAAATTAAACATTAATTGGTTATTGTTATTAACTGAGGAATAAAAACAATTTTCTCTGTAGATTTGCCTTTCATTTTTTATTTGGTCAACTATTCGTCTGTCTTCATGTGTCGAATGCTTCTGTTCAGACATTACGTCGTGTTATTTCTAAAGATAACACGCGTACACCAAAGAGATATTAAAACATCAAGAACCTGGTTAAATATAATAGAAATATAACCACAATGCATCGAAATGACTTTCCAGTAGACTACGAACGATATTACAATACACAGGAATAGAATGTGAACGAAAAAACTCGAAATGCTTATTTACTTTTGTAACTCCTGTAACGGATTCAACGTGACAAAGCCAAAAGGTAAAACAGAGTTGCAAACAATGCATGTAAAACAATAGAGGTTCGTAATCAAAATATCTATTTCAACATTTAAAATGTAACGCGTTTACTAATTTTTCGTACACACTGTACACACTGTTTTCTTCGACCGGTGGATAATTTTCCATGAAAGGGAAACTGTAATTGGATCCCATTGTTGAGGAGGGGAAAAAAGAAAAGAAAGAAAAAAATACGTCATCCGGGGGAACGATAAATAATTAATTGCACTTGCGCTGCTGGAAGCGACTCGAGAGTTATCGATTTCTCGTTAAAACGTCTCTCAAAGGACACTTTCCATTCATCCAGCATTTTTTTTATGCCCGTTCCCCGGAAAGGAAGGCGACCGCCATCGGCTCACTGAAAATCGCCGACGATTTCGAAATCGAAAATTTCGGTTCACCCTAAAAAAAAGAAAAAAAAACAAAAAAGAAGAAAAGAAAAACAATGTGCACGGTGTTCAAAAAATATACGCGTCCGTATACCACTGTCTCCATCACTTTCTCGCTGCCCTTAATACTTCGCCGCGAGTATTCTCGCCGAATAAAAAAAAAAAAAAAAGAAAAGAAATAAGAATCGAGGAGGGAAAATCTGACGAACGATCGATCCTCGAGGCAACGTTCGTGATTTCAGGTCGGCTAGCGCACGGGAAAAGCGAAACAGCCAGGCCACGCCGAACGCATTTCTACATTTGCCTCGGAGCGCCCGGCCCCCGCCGCCATAATGGAATATCTGAACTTCAGAGACCGGGCAAACACACTTGGGACACGGTGAAATTCAGCGGAAAAGAAGCGGAAGGAGAATGAAAACAGCTGCTTTCCGCGAAACGTTCCGGGATGCTTTCGTTTCGATTTACGTTCACCGCAGCTTGGACGTGATCCGCGATTTGTCGCGCGACGATTCTCGTCCGTTTCCCTTGACCCCCCCCCCCCCCCCCCACCCGTGTTCATCCCTTCGAGTGTCCCTTTTCTTGTTGCTTAATAAACGACACCGATGACCGCCAATTCCTTTGGGAATTTACATCGCGGTAAATTCGACGCTCATTTTCCGCGAACTTTTCTTGCGCGACATCGAACGAACAAACGAATCGAACACCGAGCAGAAAGATCTACGCTCGAGGTGTCGTTGCGTTAAAAAAGTTTGAATTAATAATTGACCGTCCGTGCAATCGAGGCTGGAACGAAAAAGCTCGAGTTCCATCCCTCGGTCCGCTGATGTTCTTTCGAACTTTCGAAATTTCACCGCGTTTCACTCCTACCTTTTTAATTCGCCCCCTTCTTCGTCACCCTTTTTCCGAGCCTCGTATTTTTCTTTCGCCGTGCTTTTGCTTCTCCCGACAACCCCACCACCCCCCCCCCCTCCACGGTGGCTGTCTCCTTTTAATGAATTTCCAGTTCAAAGGGTGTATCGCGAAGACTAGGGGGAAATTTCCTTTTTTTCTCCCACCACCCCCCACGCCCCCCGCTAAACTTTCATACCGCGTCCAAAGAAACTCGCGCGCAAACGACGACGCGAGACATTTTTAATATCCCCGTATAATAGCGAACAGGTGTTCACGGCGCTTTGTAATTCACATCGACGTTAATTTCAAGATAGAAAAGATCCCTCGGAGAGGTCCGTCGGGCTGCATGAAAATTCAGCCTCGTTTTCGTCCGGTGGAATGAAAAGTAGTTAAATAATTGCGATGAAATTACTTCGACTGAAATAAACGCGAAGCAGAGTCCCAGTGTCCCAAAAGATAAATTCACGGACCGTTCATGAACGACAGATTGCTAAATAAATTCGAAGGGGGCCGAACGAAAAGCACCCTCTGCCCTACCAAAAAGGAAGAAAAAAAAAAGGGAAAATAAAATAAAAATGTAAAAACAGTACGGAGAAGGGGGGTTCGTTAGAGTCCTAGTTGGAAAGTTCGCAGTGGAAATCGAGTTTCGCGGGACGAGCGATCATTCATTCGCATTTCCATGGGGGAAGGGGGGTAGTTCACCCCCGGGCTCGCGCGCGCGCGCGCGAGTAATGTCGCGGCTGGACGAACCGTCCTGAATTTAACCCCGTTAACTCCGTTTCCAGCGCTAATGACGCATAGAGCCACGCAATTGGGTTTTCGTTCGAACGGTCCTCGCGAGAAATCCACGTGCCGGCCTGTGTGGCACCTGTGTGCACCTACGTGCGTGTGTGTCCTTGCGCGAGGACCGCTGTCATTGTTCCGCGATTAAACCGGCGCCGTGATTGCCGTGAAAATGATCTATTCAACCGGAAAATGAACGCAGGTGTGTTCCGCCCACGTGGGCCGCCAGCGCGCAGTGAATACAGAATTATTCTTTTTACCCCAGTTTCTTTCGAACCCAGAATTTCCGGCGTATTCTTAACCCTGCCTTTTTTTTAAACGGAGACGCATCGCGGCGGTCGGTGCGTGCGTAGATTTATTTCATCATTCACAAATTTGTTCGCCTTTGTTGACTCGCGACCCCCTTTTCACGATGGTCGTACTCGGCAACGGATTTTCCGCAACCAGGTATCGCAGCTAGCAGAGGCTATCAGGCGATCAGGCTAGTTTTCTTAACGGTACCTAAAAAAGACTCGTAGCAAGGCAGGAAAAATTCCCACTGTTTCTGCTGAACACCGTCTTCCAAGTCATTTACAAACACTAATCATAATCGACCATTAGCAATTTTTCCTTCCACGTCCACCAGCTCATGCACCAATAATTTTCGAATACCATAAAAGCGAGGTAACATTTTAGACAGAACAGAACATAGCGAGAGACCTTACTAAAAACTCGAACATATCATATTTGAGACTTCACTGAAAACTCGACCATACCACATTAAGAACTAAGTTAGCAACTCAAATATATCATATTAATATCTTAACAAGAAGTCGAACGAAACGCATTAAACGCTAATCATAACGTTAATGCAAGTGAACATACGTAGATGTCGAACAGAATACTAATAACTAGTGTAATTATCGGAATAAAAAGTATATATTTCAACGTGTCCATAGGATCCCGACGAGTCTATCATCCCGCTTTTAATGCGGGGTTGCTGGGGGGATTCTGAACAACTTTTTCCTTTACCAAAATGTTGCTTGGTGCCTCGTTCTTGAGTTATTCGCGAAAAACACTGACCAATCAGAGCGCCCATCGAGCGCGCGCTACAGCGCGTGGCTCTCAACTGCGCTCGGTCGCTGCGTCAATGCGCTGGTTAACGACCACGACTGAGCGCAGTTGAGAGCCACGCGCTGTAGCGCGCGCTGGATGGCCGCTCTGATTGGTCAGTGTTTTTCGCGAATAACTCAAAAACGAGGCAACAAACAACATTCTGGTAAAGGAAAAAGTTGTTAAGAGTCAGCTCAGCTACCCAGCATTAAAAGCGGGATGTGAGACTCGGGGGGACAATGTATAGTAAATTACAACTACTTGTTATACTTGGAATTCATCAAACCTCTACTACATTCGCATACAACATTATGCGGGGTCTTAACGAGTCTGAATATACTCGAACTCGAGCTGCCGCGCAACAGCATTTTACCATGGTGCCATGTGCAAATAAAAAGAAGAACAACGATCAACCCTGTAAAAGGTGGTCAATGATCAGCGGAACTATTTTCATCCCTCCAAGTCTGTACATGCGATGGATCGCGGGCTGCACAGGTAACACCTGTACATGTATACTCGAAGAGGGTATTCAGAAAGTGATAGTCTCCGTATGCCACCCCCTCGATGTGATTTACGAGGCCGTAAACGCGACATGCACCCTTGTAATGGGCTTGGCCACCGCGAGGGATATATCCACGCCCCTGCAATTATCGTCATGCCACCCGTTCTTCCGGCGATTGTACATTCTCGACGGTGCACCCTCCAGCCGCCCCTGTATCGCGCGAATTTTCCTTCGACTGGTCGAAGGGGATTGCGACGAGACATCCTTTTGGCTAAAATTTTGCAAACTAAACGGGGAAAGAGAAAGAACATACACAGAGCAGATAGAGTGAATAATAAATTGAACCAAACGAATGGACCCCGATTCGCCGGGGGTGCTCGCGACTTCTAAGGGTTGAAAAGACGTCTCTTCGGTGACAAATATGGGAAAGTGATAAATTCGTAGGACAGGTCGTCCCAGAGGATCGAGGAGGAGGACCGCTTCTGTCCTCGAACCGGAAATGGTGGGAAGAAGCATCCCCTTTGTCCCCCGTTTTCTGTTTCCCTTCCGGCCCAACAGGGGAAGAGGGGTAGACCGTCACCATTTTCTGGCCGCACGATCAAAATTTATTCACTCGCAGCTAAATTCTCCGCGGACTTCGTCCTCGAGAGCACGAAACATCCCTCTCCGAACTTCATCCGCGGAAACATCTCTCAACCCCCATTTTTCCAGCCAGCAGTCCGCCCGCGGAGAAATATAAATTCATTCGATTCTTTAGGTACGCGACGAAATTAATTTGCAAGAAATTTTTTAAGGGTGGCATCTCGGGGTGGCGTTGATCGCGCAACAAATTAGGGCAGCAGAGGATCTCGAACGTAAATCCTCCTTTGGAAATGTATTAAATAAATACCAGAGGTATGGACGCCCAGCTAAACGTAGTCGATTCAACCCTTAACAAGCACCCCCCTCCCTTTCCTCGGGGCATCGATAAAAACTTCCAACTCAACGA
Organism: Nomada goodeniana; assembly: GCA_963969485.1. Taxonomy (NCBI): domain Eukaryota; kingdom Metazoa; phylum Arthropoda; class Insecta; order Hymenoptera; family Apidae; genus Nomada; species Nomada goodeniana. Next base: position 4,446,506 of record OZ018306.1, on the reverse strand, counting down.
CGAACACAAAAATTTCTCTCAGCCACCACCGTCATCCCCCTCAACGCCCCGCGAACGCCGTCTTTCCGCGATTGATGGAAAACGTAAGACCGCTGGCAACCACCCCTCCCCAACCCCCTCCAACAGTCAGCAAGCCAGCTAAGAAGCGGAGTTACTTCTGATTTAAATAAACTCTCGGGATCTCGTCTCGACGATCCGAACGAGGATCCGGCTTGTTTGCTCGTCGACGACGCACGAGGGTGGGAGGGGAGGTTCGCGGGGGTCGGCAGCACGAATGTAATTTATCCAGGCTATAAGGGATGCGAAACGACTCCGCGTTTGAGCCCGTCCACAATTTTCTCTTCGACTCAGCTCCCCAACCCCTCCTCCTTTTTTCCGCGTTTAAACGGGGAGGCGCCGTGCGCGCAGGGGGATGAAGGCGGGGGGCGAGGGTTTGTTAAGGAAGAAGCTCGCGGCGAATCAAAGAAATATTATATCATTAATATAGACCCGAGGGCGAAACGGAGCCGAGTGCCTGCGCAGAAGTTTCTCATCTCGCAGCGACCCCCCGCCGAACGGGGTTCGCAGCTAAGGGTGGGTGGGCCGGGAAATGTAGGGCTCGGTAATTCGACGCGACTTACGCGACGCGGTAACCATTGTTTATGGCTGATAGGTTCCTGAGGGGGGGGGGGAGTGTATGATAAGACGATAGGGGGTGAGTTTGCTACGAACCGCTCGATTCGACGAGGTTTTATTCACGCAAGTCACCCTTCGTTTATTAATTATTGTATTCGATATTATTTCACGAAACGGGGGTGACCTGAATCACCCATCGAATAAATTATTCCAGCGGAGAAACGACGTTAACCATTGAAACTAAATTTCTCAGCGCGGCGGATGGACGAAAGTTTTCTTTGCAACGCGAGAACACACTTTGCCGAAAAATTGCGAAACCGTTTTCCGACGTCTGCGTGGATTTTCAAACGCGACCAAAGACGAAGACGGGAGTAAAAATTTGTCGCAACGAAAGCGAGAACTATCCTTCACAAGGGCGGCTGTTTCGTCCCGGATCAAGCACGAACGAGTGGAAAAGGAGGGTGCTAGAAACGGTGGAAGAAAAAGGAATAAAGTGGACAGACGCCACTGGAATTATAATAAATTCCGCATCCCCCCCCCCCCCTTTGGCAGCCCCGAGCTCCCTCGTTTCAGAGCTGTCTGCTTTCTCGAGGGCGCGCAAAACACAGAGCCACCCCATCCCTCTGCTCACCTGCGAAACTCGATAATGGGTGCTAATTAATTAATCGAACCGATGGAGCCGGCCACGTGTCCCTCGAGGACGCCGGGTATCACGGCTTAAGCTGGCGGAACTTCGTGGAAATATTATTACGCGAGTGAAGGGGAGGGTGGTGGGGGGGGGCCGAGACTGATCGAGGAAATGGAAAAAGTAACAATTGAATAACTCACTGGTACATCCTCAATGGGGGTTGATTGATATCTCGACTGACGAAAATAAAACAAGACTAATACTTTCTTGGGGGTGGGGGGTGCGTAACTTCAGCAAAATTTCCAACCCTCCAGACACGAGAATAAAATAAAATCCTAACACACCGCAGAATCACCGAAAAATGCCGCAACGGTTGGAGATTTGTCGCAGGGGTTCCTATTCGAGTGCCACCCCCCCTGTACAGTCCGGCCGAGAAAGTTTCGAGGAAAAAGGCGACCAACTCTCGCGAACACAGGGGGGTTGGGCGAGCAGGCGAAAAAACGTAACGAATAACACCGTGCCGTCCCTCGTGGGGTGAGAAAAGGGGGACCGGGGGATTGGGGGTGGAAATAGTGGCCTTTGGTCGGCCAATGGGAATCGAAGCCGCAGAAAAGCCACGGTAAAAGCCTCTGGGCTGCCCTCTTGGCGACGCGGGTCGCCGACTTCTCGTAATTTCCTCTTTCTTTCTGCCTTTATCGCGGCTTCCCCGCGGGGAAAGTCGCCCCGAAGCCGAAAAGCCGATCTGGAGACCCGCAGGTGCTTTCGCTCACGCGAGGGGTGGTTTCGCCCCGCGAAACGGGGTTTTGGAATTTTGTTTCGCCTATGCAGCGTCTGTCGCGTCGTTGTTAATCGTGATGTTAATTTTTGCCGACCTTGGAAGTAATTGAATGACCTCGAGCATTGGTTCGTTGCGGTTTTAACACTAGATTGCCGGACAAGTTCGAACACTTATCTTTACTGACTTCCCTCCGATTGACAACGGCCGATGAAAATGCGCGTTCTCGTTAAAAAATTAATTCACTTAGTTTCGAGACGAATTGTTATTAATTTAATTACATGATGCGCACGGAACCTCGTTGATCTTTGTATTTCGAATTTAGAAATTGGTCGAATTGACTCGCTCTGTCGACCTAGTGGTAAATTGAGATTTATTCGGTACAGGGAGGGGGGTGAAATTAGTTCTCGCAGACGTCGAATTTTGTTCAAGTTACTCCGTCCTCGTGAGATATAGTCGGGGGACTTGGATCGCTTTCGAACTGGCTTCATCAAAAATCGAGATTTCTGATTAGCCATTTAAATTCCGTCCAAGGGTGCCGCCGTTGTTACCTGACCCCCCACCATTTCCAATTATGGAACGGTAGTTCAGAATTTTTTAATTCGAATTTTCCAATTTTCGTAACCCACTTTTCATTTCAAAAGCACGCTGTTCACTTTTTGACTATCGCTTACGTAATTCACTGTTCCAGCCGATGATTTCTCCAATCCCAGACAAGCACCCTGGACGAGCGTCTCAATTTTAATTTTAGTAACAGACAGTACGTTGGCATTTAAATATAAAAGGTGTCCCGAAATTCACGGAAGATTTGATTTTGCGCGACAGCTGTCAATTAAGGGTTATTGAAAATGGAGCGCCACGCGAAAGAACAACGCGTTCTCATTGTTCAGCGATATTTTTTAAATAATTAAGGTTTGGCAGCTACAGTTCGTAATTTTCGTGCAAGATATGGTCGGGATAGTGATTTAACTTCATCAACTGTGAAGAGATTAATTGGAAAATTTAGGGAGACTGTATCGGTTAGTGATCTTAAACACTCTGGCCGTCCTTCGACAAGTCGTTCAGCGCAAAACGTCGAAGCAGTTCGTGAGAGTGTTGCCGTGAGTCCAGGAACATCAATTCGGCACAGTGGTCAAGAATTGGACATTTCGAGAAGCTATCTCGACAGGGTCATTCCGCGCCAAATCGATCACTTTTGGACGTCACCAACGGCAAATTTGTTCTAAACGAAATATGTTGCAGTCCATGCGAAATTAGGGGGGGGGGGGGGGTTAAGTAAACATTTTCGCGACTGACACTCTTTTTACAAAATTCAGGCCTTCGAAGTTTGTAATTTTTGCCAATTTTGCGAAAACGGGCTTCATTTAGAAATTTTTATCTCGGGAACTGTTTGTCCGATTGAGCTACCTTTTGTTTTGTTTTATTCACAAAGGATCGGGCTATTATAAAATAATTTTTTCCACCTCGATAATTAACTTTATAATGTCGAAAAATATAAACAAATTTTATTGATTTGGCGCGGAATGATCCTACAGCGTATTCTCACGAAAGCTTTCCATCTTCATGCTTACAAAGTTCAATCGACCGAAGAACTGAAGCCTGCTGACCACGCACAGCGAATGGAGTTCGTCGAACGGATCACGGAACAACAAGTGGATGCTGATTTTTCGAACGAAATCATCTGCAGCGATGAGGCTCATCGACCCAATTAAATACCCGACATTCTAACCCGTACACAACCCTATTCTGCATACCTTGCGAATCAATAAAAACTTCACAATTTTTAATTACAAACCTCTGTCTTCTATCAAAAAGAAATTACTTCTTGCGTGAATTTTGGGATACCCTGTATCATCACAGGATAACGAAAAGGAGTGAATACATCGCTGGCTGCTACCACGAAAGCATTCTACGCGGAGAAATGAATAAACCCGCTATGGTCGCGACTAAAAAATTCATTACCCCCCTACAACCCCCCATCAACTCCTGGAACCCACCCCCAATAGGTGGCCAAACAGTTGGAAGCAAGTTCGGATTCCCGATTCCAGCGCAGGGGTTCTTACGGAGGAGTCAATCTCGATCAGAACTTTTCAATTTTCCGTCGCTCGGCTCCGTCGCACCGTGGATGGTGGATGTTTCGTGTGTCGCGCGAGTGTCGCTCAATTTCCTCGGCCAACTGGCTTCGCCAGACGGCTCGATTTATCACGGCCTATAATTGAACGGAAGTAATTTATTAATCGGCCTGGCGCGATTACGATCGATCCTCCTTCATTCACTCCGTTGCTCGCTCTCTCTCTCTCCATCTCTGTCTCTCTATTTTTCATCATTTGATCTCCGTTACTCGGGAACCTCAGAAAAATCTTTATCAAGTATTGCAATATTCATGTTATTAACTAATCACACTGCGTCCTATGATGATGATAATAATAATAATAATGAGAGCAATTGTACAGTAATTGTCCCAAGCATAGTTCGAGAATAGGCAGGATCATTTCGTTAAGGAAACAAAAGATAAATAAGGATCGACGATCGAAAACGGAGTAAAATAATCTATAATGTATTCGCCCCTCAATATATCTACAGGGTGGACCACGTAACGCTTTTCACGATTTTTCAAGTGCTTGCGATAATCTGGCAAAAAAATATGTTCAACAAAACTTGATCAGTTTTCGATTGACTATCCACAGCAATAAAAAAGGTTCGTGCTATATTTTTTATTTTATTACTGTCAAGGTTATCTTCATTTTTTTAAATGACACTTTGTGTATTTTTCACTTAACAGTATTACAGTCCGTATCAGGACGAATTCAGCGACCTAATATACCATGATATTCGGATGACCTTGAAGGCAAAGTTTGGAGAACATTGATTGGGCACTTATAGCCCCCTTTGCAGGGCCACGATTACCCGATTTTTTTCATGGTGTCGTTTGCAATCGATAGTTTATGCTGTTCCAATACAAAATAAGGAACATTTAAAGCAGCGAATCCGTGCAGCATGCGAAGAACTTCGCTACCACAATATCGCAAGAGCCTTCAAGGTCATCCGAAGATCATGGTATACTAGGTCGTTGAATTCCTCTTGACACGGACTATAATGCTTTACACGATAAGTCAAAAATGCAATGGGCATTTAGAAAAATGAAGTTGGCCTTGACAATAATAATATTAGAAAAATATCCGAACTTTTTTTATTGCGTTGTATAGCCAATAAAAAACTGATCGACTTTTGTTTAAAACATTTTTCTACCAGATTATCGGTAGTACTTGAAAAATCGTGAAAAGTGTTACGTGGGGCACCCCCTGCATATCAGTCTGATGATACATGTATATTTCTGTATTAGTCTTATCGCCGGCTAGCCACCCAAGTACACAAGATTCATGTACACAAATGTTTTTAAGCCCCCGTCGTCGCAAACACTCGTCCCATAACCTTAACGCATCTCCGCTTCCAAAACACCTCGTCATATCCGCCCTATGATCCTTACCCGTCCTCGCTCCTACGAAATTCGCCCTCGCCGTCCCTACTACATCGTTTCCAACATCCTTTAAAAACCCCGTGTTCTCTAACTCACTAGGCCAGGTCATCCGAGAAAAGTCAACTGTCAAAATCGTAGTACAGGTCTCGATAAAAACTCCTGAACGACCGTAGTTTTAAGTTGAGTCTTGCCGGTGTCCATTACAAATCGAGCGCACGGTCGCTTCGATTGTGGCGGTTCAGCGCGTGCACAGAATCGAAATGCTCCGGGCCACGATTAGCCCGGTCGGTGTTTCGTGTCCCAGAACCGATTTCTGCCCGGCTGACGAGGTTATCCCCGGTCGACCGGGCCGAAATTCAACGGGGTCGCAACAAGGGCGGAGTTAGTTAAACGACAAGGATCAATGGCGAGGTTAGACCGAGCTGGTCTTAAGCGAGTTACTTTAATCCAATCGCAAACAGGATGAGATCCGATTAAGCCGTGTTAGCAAGGCTACATCCAACGATCCGGACGCATCGAGCACAGCCCCGTGTCTAGTTCACGGTTCACCCCGCCCCGCGGACCCCAATACGCGGGCGGAGGGGTCGTTCGAAGAGTTTGCGGCGGGACGGTGGCTCGAATTTGATTGGATTTTTCGCCGAATTCTTCGGAATTTGCACGGTGTCCTCGATCCTTTTCTCTCTGTGTGTGTGTGTGTGTTTCTTGTTTCAGGAATTTCATTCGGAACGAGAAGTAGAATTTAGCGGGCAATATTTGGTGGTTAAACGTCGAAGATTGGAATACGAAATAAATATTAGCAAAAATGATATTAAATAAATAGAATTGTTTGTTCGGGAATTCAGATAAATTTGAAACTTTGCACAAGTGTGGTTCATATTATGCTGCCAACGGAACAATTTTTGTTTATTGCTGAAAAACGGTCCTAGGGGGTGAAATCACCCCCACCCCGAAATCTTAAATTTTCATGTTATCTTAAATAATTAAGGAACTGTTTGATACACAGGAAAAAAAGTTAAATTAAAACTTGAGTGGCTCTTTATGGTCTATAACATGGAAGTGAGAAATTTGCCAAAAAATATTTTCTACCCTATTTCCCAAGAAACTTGTTTTACAAAATTTCTCAGGTCCGTATTACAGACCGCCCAACTTGAAATTTAACTTTTACCTGTACGTTAATTAATTTCACAATTAATCGCGATAACACGAAAAGTCGAGATTTCTTTGCGCGCGCGCTTTCACCCTCAAGACCGTTATTTCTGCAGGAAACAAACGTCAAATTTCTCTGAACCTTCGAATTAGCCGAACTTCCCTCGCAACATTAAACAGTGAGCAAAATCGATTATCGCAATCGAGCCGATTGTTGAATTTCTTGAGCGGCGCGTTGGAACAAATCGTTCGTTTAAAAGGGGACACCGGATACGTGCACCATCGGTCCCCGCATCGTCACAGACATCTGTCATTCACGAGGACGGCGCGTTCAACCCGGCGGCGAAGAAGTTCGTTCACCCCTTTGCCCGCGCTATCGCGATATTAGACGTCTGCGGAAGGGCCTCGGTGCCACCCACTTCAGATCTAATTTGCGCAGAATTATAATCGGAGATTTAATCACGAATCTCTCCCTACCCCGCCCGGCCCCGTGGAATTATGCCGATTTAACCGGTTATTACCGTACCGCGAGACAAAAGGACGATACCTGTTTCGCCGGGCATCTCGTTCAATTTATTATACTCCCGGCCGACGGCACTTCCTTATAGGTTTCGTCTCGGAGATTCGATATTTCCCGGACGGCGGACTTATATTTCATGCAGAATTGTACATTTCGATGTTTTATAATTGCTACTTGCGCAGCTGCAACGATACTGCGATAGAAGTATGATGCCCTAAGCTTTAGGATAATTGAACGCGCTTGTTTGATAGAATCGCTATTGTAATAGCGATAATTATTATCGTTATTGAACAACAGAATTAACGGGCTACGCCCCTTTTGAACAAACTTATACAGCTAGAACAGATACAATTATGCACTATTAATGTACGTCTGTTATATACATCAGGACTATCGCCTCAGGACAGGCGATTCTAAGGCCTCGTCGAAGATTCCTTTTGAGGGTGGCTCGGGGGCGGTGATTGTATAAAGTAGAAACGCGATTTGCTGGGCCAGCTACACTGTATTCCGTATTGGGCGTTGCAATGTGAACAGTCGCTGTAGTTCTTAAATGTCCTGTAGTTCTTAAATGTAACAGTTATAGAACTGTACAGTTGTAAGTAATTAACAATCTCACAATTCTAACATGCTTTCGTCGCTTTCACTTGAATTTATAATTCTACGGTCTTATAATCCTACCTAATGGAAGAACTATAGTTTCGTCGTCGTCTCTATCAGAATCTTTAGAATGGAACAAATCTCTCATTGTAATATTTTGGTATAACGATTCAGCCATGTTTTTAGCAAGACCCAACTGTACTGTTGACTTCGAACGATAAAGGGACCGCCTGCATGGATCTTACCGCAGCCGTATCGAATTTCTCACGCGACACTTTCAATAATATCTGAGATAAAACACGATGAAACATGTACATATATTTGTGTTCGGTAAACGCGCTTTCCAATATGAAAACGTACTTGATAAAAGTAAATCGTCGTTAGATGTGTTAGGATTCTATGGAACACGGAAAGCCGAAATATCGCCAAAATACCCTTTTGGGTACTAAAAGGGTTAAGAGTCCAATTGTTTCCATTGCGGAATCAGTTGTGACTGATATGTGTTTCGAAAAACCCATCGCAGCACTGAAACGAACACCAAGATCGCGCACATCGTTCGTCGAGGATAAGATAGTTCAGTTTAACTTATAAGAATGGACTATCAAGTTGGAGCTTCGAGAGGATCACGCGACACGACGTTTGGCAATGTTTGGGCTCGTTTCCATTGTCCCCAGATGTTGAATCTGTCGAGGTCCGATAATATTGGGCAACAACATGGGCTGTTTTGATTGCCTTCCAATAATTCCTCCGACCACCAGAGGGAACCAATTAATGATTGCCACCCTCGAAACCGAGTACTATTTTTCCCTGGTAATTACGCCCTAAGAAGGGGGAAGTTAATTCAAGTGACCGTAGGTTATTTTTCCCAGCGACAAAACCAATCTTCGAAGCTCAAAGACGCTCTTAATTAAAACTTTCCCGTGCCGTCGTGAAGAACCGCGGGCTGCTTTGCATTTTTCTTCCTCTTCCTCCCTTTATCCTTTCCCCTTTTTCCGTCGGCAAAATACAGAGAGAAGACGAGAGAAAGAAACGTTCAATCTCGCCGGGGCGCGTACCGTTTTTATGGGAATTTTTACGCGGCCGGAAGTGACCCACTGGAAACGATATTGAGCGTGTTTCGAAGAGGTCTCGAGTATTTCTTCATTGCGCGTGCAACGCGGATCTCTCTGGTCTTTTCCGCAGAATTTTTGGGGAAATTTCGATGGCTCCGCGCTTTTTTCTTCTTCGTTAACAGTGTTCCAACCCGCGGTGCCTCCGTTCTATTTTCATTTGAATCGTTTTCGCCGAAATTAATTATCGAACACCGCCCCGCCTTAACTTCGCCCCACCAATTCCTGATACTATCATCGTCGTCATCGATTGATAAATTCACAAAATCCACAATAATTCTACGGACCGATCTTGTACAGTTGAAATAATCCTGCGACCCCGATTCTCGCGGGTACCGGAGGGGGGGGGGGGTTGAATCGGAAGAATATCCAACCCCTCCACGGAGTTCCAGGGCAACGGGCGCGATATTAAGCCAACGGAATTCGCTCCAGTTTCTGACGGACGGAAATTAGGAAAAGAAAAACGTCCCGGTTCGATGGACCTCGTTTGAAATACCGTTCTACAAGCCGGACCCGATTCTGATTGAAAATCGATGCCGTTTCGATTGCTTACGCGGGTAGCAAGTGGATTCGTCAGCGGCAACGAATACTCGACGAACGGTTTCCCAATATAAATATAACTGAGGGTGGAATTTTAAAAAATCGAAGAAAGAAATGTTCATATTCGCATTATTCTTCTTTCCTGTTCCACAACTCTGAACACCTCCAAGTCGCAGTATCGAAATGTCCACGAAACATCCCGGTGGAAATGACGTCCCCTTATTTACCGAACGTTCAACCCCTCCCCCCTTCGACCCCCACGCAGACGAATCATGCAATGAACGAAATCCGCCGAGTCGCAAACCGCGACAAACTGCGACAAACCGCAATCCTTCAGCAGGGTAAACGAGCAACGAGTTAATTACCAAAATTAAAAACTCCCGAAACAGTTGTAGCGTGCACCCTTGTCCCTCTCTCGACCCAGCCCCCTCGTTGCCGCGGGGTAAAAAAAAACTCCCTACAAAAAACAAAAGACAAATTTAACCGCTCGGTCGTCGAGCGTTCAGCAAAGCTGTAGCCACACAATTCAATGTATTAATTTCATTGCGAGGGACAGTGGGTCGCCGGTGAGTAATTAAAAACTGAAATTTCTTTTGTCCACGGCGAGGAAGAGATATTTTCGAATCCTCCGAGCGGATTTTACCCTATTTTCTTAATTATGCGCGTCACCGTGGGGCGGTGGAGGAAACGAGGATGGGAGGATCGGTAAAACGCGAAGGGGTGGGCGGGGGGTGTAAAGAGTTTTGTCGAATATTCTCGTGGTAAAATGAGGGAAGAAAGGGTTGAGGAGTAAGGGTTGGAGGGGGAAGTAGGTCGTGGAATCAGCGTGGTCCAGATTCAGGTGAACGATACACCGTGGAGATCGATAGCAGACGCCAGCAAACAAACCCCGTGCAATTTTTCGCCACCCCCTTTCCAACCCCTTCGCAACCCCATCCGCAACCACTTCGACCGAATGGGCCAAAATTTAATTGAATTTAACACGTTAACGCAGGCAGTTCACCCTTTCCACCGTTTTCGGTGAACGCGAACCGTTTTTCGGTGTCGAATCTCGCGGCGCGACTCGAACCTCTTGAATCCAAAAGACGATGGGGCGACGAAGTTACCGATTAAACACTTTCGCCGACGGATCCGCAGAGCCGCTTCAGCAAATGTCAAACAGCGAGGAGAATCGCGAGAACAAGCGAAAACCGAACGGGTTAATATTGTTCCGCGGCAAATAGAAGGTGAGATCCGGCGGATGGATACGTCGACACGTGGAAACGTTAAACGATTTTTCGTGCGGGATAACGACGATTAAATAGGCGATTAAATAGGCGATTAAATAGGCGTGGAACTTTCGTCCAACTGCAAGAACAACAGGTGGGGGCTAAACTTCGCTGCAAGGGAATCCAGGTGTGACGTGTACGTACGTGCATTCGAACCGTGGCTCGGCATATTGGCGTACAATTAATCTTGGAAGGGGCGCTAATTTCCCCGGGCCGAATAACGGTTGCCCCGCGAAACTGGTTCGTCCCCGAAGTTCTCCAACAAAATAGGCCAGTTGCAACGGAAAACGCCAGCGAAAACCAATTGCAATCGCCGTGCCACGCTTGTTAGACGTCCATTAGCACGCGAACCGAGATTAGTGAGGTTTTTGCAAACTACTCGGAAGGAAACGACAATGCTGGGCGAGCCGTCATCGAATATAGTGACTTAACTGATTTACCGACCGACAGTTTGAACAATGAACAAGTTTTTCGAAATACGAATGCCGTGTTCAGAGGAAGTAGGACTTACGCTGATTGGCTACCGAGGCCTCCGTATATTTAATGCGTTACATCACGCACTACAGCCCTCGACCAATCAACCAATTCCACCCCCGAGCCCCTGTTTAAAATGTACCACATCGCGACCAGCTACCCCCGGCCGAAAATTTCGCCACGTTGGCTCCGAATCGAGATTCCGAAAGGGTGTCGCGATTCGAGTAACTCGAACCCCATGGATCGAAAATCCGACCAGGGCCTGGTGGCCGTGTGCTGAATAGGACAAAGAGAGAAAGAGATAGAGCGAGAGAGAGAAGGGGAGAGGAGACTGGACCAGCCGTTCCGGTAACCAACTTAACCGGAAACTTTGAATCAAAGCAAACACAGCGAAAGTGCCCGCAGGGGTCAACTCGCCGGTTCATCGTGAAACTCGATTTACTACCACCTCCGACAACCCCTGGAAAACCCCACCTCTAGACCCAGAGGCGTCATCCAGATGGGCGGCGCTTTGATGCACGTTAGAGCGAAGCGAGGGCCCCATTGTCGTGTTGCAACAATGCGCGCCGTTTGTTTGCGTTTAATTGGCAAGCCTGGCGATAATAACGAGAGTTTGCCGGCCGATCGAGCTCACCTTGAATTGTCTTAGGCGAGCCTGGAACGGGGGTTTGGGAGGGCCAAGGGGGATTTCGGTGCGAGGGATGTAACGGGGATGATTCGTTTATTCCTTTTTTGTGTTAGAAAAAGAAATGGAAGGCTCTTTTGCGGAAAACGATTAATTTTTTCTCGGGCTGAATCGGTTTTCCCTTTAGTGTTTATTGCGAACACTTCGACCTGACTCGAGTCCGGGTGGCGAGTAAGTTAATTCGAGGCCATTTTTACTGGACAGAGAACGATCGATCGATCGGACGAACACGAAGAACGTGTAACTCATTGTACAAACCGGTCCGAATCAATAATCACGCCGAAACGCGAGTATGTAATGGAGAAAAAATAAAATCGGATCGGATTTAACGCGTGCAGAATCTGCGCACACGTGTTCGAACATTCGGTTACAACAGGTTACGACGATAATGGCCGGTGCTGTTGGCTCGTTTATACCGTGCGGGGATTAAAATAATGCATCGATGCACAGGTCCGCCGCTCTGAGCCAGATGAAGAGATTTAGCTACCGTTTGCGAATCACACGCGCATTAGCCACAGGAATAATAATGGGGGGGGGGGGCCACCACACGTGGGAAACACAAGCGTACGTGGTCGTAATGTTTCTCCTGCGAAATCAAAGTTTTCGCCCGAAACTGAAAAAATCATTGCCCGAAGATAATCTGCGATTGCGACGAATTGGGGGTGTATTAAATTTCAGGAATTCGTTTAGGGGGAGGTTCAATATTTGTCCTTCGATCAATATTCGAGGAGCTTGCTATGCTATGCTGGTATTAATTATTTTAATTAGCGGCAATACCGAATAGCACGCCTGATTATTGCTTTAATTACCTCCAATTAGTCCTCGATATGCTGTTTAACGGATAACGCAGAAAGAAGAGTCGGGAGACAATAATTGGCACTGTTGCTGAACAAAGAATTGCTTAAGGGGGTATTCCGGAGTGACGGATGAAACAAACCCATTTTTTGGTTTACATTTTCTGAAAATTCCTTTGGCACTTACTTATTGCCTAGTCATTTCTCTCGACAAAGAGACGATTTTTCACCCAGTTGCAGCCATCTGACAAGAACAAGTTTCGGACAAAAGTTGCGGGGTATTGAGTGTACAATAAATATCAGTAAACAAAGTATCGAAATCAATTTATTTTCATGGCGAAATCAGGGTCACCGTCGGCAAAACAAATAGGAACACATATTTATTTTTGGACCATACTGTGGGGGACATCCAGACGAATGCAAAACACATATAACGTGATATTTTTAGTGACATATTTAGTGACAGTTTAAGGCAGTGCAAACATTATTTGACACCGAAAAGATTACTATTAGTAAATATGTTAGTAAATGTTAGTAAAAATACATATGTGTTCCTATTTGTTTTACCCAAGGTAACCTTGATTTCACCATGACAATAAACTGTTTTCGAAATTTTATTTACTGATATTTATTGTACACTCTGTACCCTACAACTTTTGTTCCAAACTTTTCTCTATCAGATGGCTGCAAGTGGTCGAAAATTCGTGCGTCGCGTTAGACGGAACACCCTGTACACATACGTGTTGTATTGCATTCTTGCGTAGTTTCTCAAAACCGAACTTTATGACAGGGTAACCACGATATCTCGAATTCTAGTGAACCGAACGGGACCATTTTGTGCACACATCTTCAGCAGATGTGTCGCTATCGTTTCTAGCAGAATTGGGCCAAATTGTTTGTCTGTTTTAATCTTACATGTCAAAACAGACGAAAAAAATAGAGAAGGACGAAAGATCGATTTAATATTGCCGCCATCTTAAGAAATTCTAATATTTCGACCCAAATCTGCTATCCGTGTTAGCTAGAGCCACATCATTTCAGAATCTGTTTGGTTCTTTTAGTTTCGATGACCAGGACGAGCGGAATCATGGAATCATTTCATATTTTGAACTCAAAGAAACGTTTAATTAGCGTGCAAGACGTATTAAACATACAGTATAAAAATCTTCCTCCATGGTCGTAACAAAAATTCTTAAAAACAATTATCGATTATCTGTACGAAAGTTAGATAATAATCCCGCCAACAATAAATGACAATAAATATCTAATCCGAGTAAGAAGACAAAGGAAGTATGGAAATCCACGAATTTTTAACGACATGAAAATATAAATACTTATTACCGTAATTATTTAACCACGCGGACGTCATTACTAGACTATCGGAGCTTGCAAATAAATTCACCGATTGAACAAACTTCTTCGAAGGCTCTTTACTCCTGTTCAAATCACAGGTAAGGGGCGTTCTTCGCGGCAAATTAGATTAAGCATAATATTGTTACTACCTTGTGCATTATTCTGTATCCAACGTTAGTTAAACTATCTCTTATATTATTATATTTCTGTACCCTGTGATATTCAAACACCGTTTGTACTATTATTTTGTATTAGGCGGCACATTACCTGTACACGTTTATACAAAACCCGTGGCATCAACCCCTCTAATAATAATAATAATAAAAATATATTAATTTATCAACGACCACTCACCTGATTTTTGCCTTTGAGAACGAGGACATTGGTGACACGGCCGAACGGCACGCCGAGATGTATAATCTCAGCCTCCGACACTTCGTTGGGGATGTTTCTAATGTGGATAACCCTCGAAAGCTTGCCATTGTGGCTCTTGTCGAGCTTCACCTGCGCAACAAAGGAAACCAATCAGAAACCAATCGTAAACGGGGACTTCCACAGGTATGACAAAATATTTCCGAGGGATTGTTCCGTCGAAAAACGACTTTCTAATTAAAAAAAAAAAAAAGAAAAAGAAAAGAAGAACATCTGGTGAAAACGCGGCCAATGAAATTCCACTCCCATTCGTCGTTCCCTGGCCCCTTTAAAGGTCCATTAGACCTCGTTAAACCGTACCTGCGGCGGAACACGCGTGCGGGGCCCACCGCTTCCGGTTGCCAGCAGGCGAGCTCCGGTTGGTCGGTTGCATCCCCCCGCCGACGAAAAACTTTTCACCCCTCGCTTTCGCGTGGGATTTAAATCGCAAGCCCGCAAGGCAGAATTTTCAATCACCGCTCAATCCAGTCGCGGAGACTTTCGCCCCCTCCCCCCCCCCGTTTCCTTTCGCCTGTTCTTCAACCCCTTCTTCCGCTTACACCCCCACCCCCCGGCCACTTGGCTCGCGTTACTCGAGACGAGGAACCCGAGCCACGGCCGGGTTTAACCGTTCGGAAAATGCGTTTCTTACCGGAGTTAGGGAAGACAGACACTTCTGCACGCTTCTGTAATCCCCTTTCTGCGGTCGGGGCGCGAGGATCGCGCGGAGCGGGGCGTATCGTTTGGCGGAATTTATATGGGCAATCGACCTCGATCCGTTTGTTCTGTAATTGAGCGATTTTGTTTTCCCTGTCTTACGTTCGATTTAACACTCGCGTCGACAACGCCGCTACGTTTGCTCGCACAATTTTTGTATGCTCCCGACGGAACGTCGCGGAACCCGCTCCCGATCTCGACACTTCGAACGACTTCGCGTCAACTCGAGCTTCGTCGAAAGAAATTTGCGCGAAGCGTTTCGAATAACCGACCAGCTGACGCGACGGTCAAGGTCGGCGACCATAATTTTAATAAGGGTCAATACAGATCGGCGAGGTCATTAAATTCCCATTACCGGGTGGACATCTCTCAATCTGTGAACCTCTTGCGACAATAATCGTTTTCATCTAGAAACTCCAATCGGTTCCGATTTTCGTTCGAACCCCTCGCCCGCAGAACGCACCCCGAATCCCAAGCGGTGCCACGAAAATCTGATATTAATATTCTAGTCAGCAGGACGAAGTATCGCAAACCTCGAAAGGAATAATACCGGGCGGGATTAAATCTTGCCTCGCCGTAGCAGAAATCGTGCTGAACGCGAAAAGCGAACCGACGCCCGGCGATATAACGACGATATTATGTTCTCGTATTATTACTCGATAATCGTGGGAGGGGAGGAGGAGGGTGTACGACGAGTAACGAGGTCGTCGTTTTCCATAATAATTTCGTTCCGCCGGGGTACACAGGAGAGATTCGTTCATGTATCGTTGCTTTTCGAATCGCCGCAATAATTCGACCCCCTTACATACGCCTATTTGTATAATTGCCGTTCGTCGTTCGATCGTTCAATTACGCCCGACGGAATATCAACGGGACACCGCCCGTCGATCGATCGTTACGTTCGGTTTCTTAATCGAAACGCCTCCCCGCCCCGTCCGATTCCCCGTTTATTTATTTATTTATTTATTTACTTCGCATTTACTTCGATTTTCCAGCACGGCAAAAACTCTGGCGAGAGAAACGAAAGCAACGATAACGGCGACTCGCTGAGGGACGAAGAAATACAAAAATAAAAAAAAAAAAAGAAATCACGCGAAGAATTTTCACGACGCAATTATATTGTACAGGGTTACAATAGGCGGGGGAACGTGGGGGATGGTGTCGAAGGGCGGGGGTTGTCTTCGAGAGAAATAAAACGTAATAAATATTTCCGCGCGTCGCGCGACAGCGTTTGTCCGTTGGGGATTTTCTATGGCTTTTCTTTTACGAGCATGATCTGATTGCTTTCGACCCCGAAGGATGATAAAATTCCACCTAAAGGTGGTACCCCTTTACCCGCGGCCCCGGGGGCAGCGCCGGCACGCCGAGTACACGTCCTCCTTCATCCGAGCCGATAATTGGACATAATGGGGGCAATTCGCGGAAAATCGCTTGTAGGAAATGGGCACCGTGACCTCTTGCCCGTCCGCTGGTAACGAGGGACGGTGCCCTCTCTCTACCCCCCCCCCAACCCCGCCAACCGGAAGTCAACATTCCAATTCCCACGGATTTTCCCACCGCCGTTTTATTAATTATTCGATCAACTTTCCTCGACGCCCCCTTTTCTCGGTGGCCAATGATTTGTTGCTTTGCATTTCAGTGAATCAACCTTTGGCGAGCAAAGATACGGCTTTGCCTTGTTTCCTGACAGGGGTCGATTTTTCCACGATTAATATATAATATGGTATGTTAATTGTCCCCTTCGTTATCGCGAATCGTCTCGCACGGATGCGCGACTGGAATGAAAGGTTTAGTCCTGCGAAATTGGCTGGGATATTTAAAATTAATACTGTTTATATATGTATGCGTGTAAAATAATTATATAACAATGTAAAATTAATATTATATTATACTGTATATACATATATAAACAATATTAACATTAAATGTTAAAGAAATTAAATTGTACAATATTAATATATTTTATTATTATGTTACATGTATATACAGGGTGTTCCGCGTAATACTTTTCACGATTTCTCAAGTAGTTGCGATAATCTGACAAAAAGATATTTTAAACAAAAGTTGATCAGTTTTCGATTGGCTATACGCATTGCGGTAAAAAAAAGTTCCAAAGTTTCGTTATTATTATTATTGTCTTGGCCACCTTCATCTGTTTAAACGGCACTTTGTATTTTTGACGTATTATAGTATTATAATCCAGGACGAATTCAACGAGCCAGTATACCATCATCTTTGGATGACCTTGAAGTCATCGACTGTAAATGACCCCATAAAAACGAATCAAATGGTCACAAATCAGGTGATCGTGGTGGCCAAGCAAAGGGGGCCACAACTGCCCAACCAATGTTCTCCAGACTTCGCCTTCAAGGTCATTCGAAAATCACGGTACACTAGATCGTTGAATTCGTCTTGATACCGACTATAATACTGTTAAGCGAAAAATACAAAGTGCCATTTAAAAAAAAGAAGCTGGCCTTGGCAATAATAATAATAAAAAAATATTCGAACTTTTTTTTACTTGCAATGTATATCCAATCGAAAACCGATGAACTTTTGTTCATAATATTTTTTTGTCAGATTATCGCAAGTGCTTGAAAAGTCGTGAAAAGCGTTGCGTCGGACACCCTGTATATACATGTAACATAATAATAAAATATATTAATATTGTACAATTTAATTTCTTTAACATTTAATGTTAATATTGTTTATATATGTATATACAATATAATATAATATTAATTTTACATTGTTATATAATTATTTTACACGCATACATATATAAACAATATTAATTTGTACCACTATATATATAAACAATATTAATATTAAATTTTGAAGAAATTAAATTGTACAATGTTAATATATATATATATATATCCAATATAATATTTGTATATATTTATTTTATTATTAAATTACAAATATATAAAAACGATATTAATATGAAACATCCCGACCAATTTCGCACGATTAACCCTCTCATTCCCGTCGCGTATCCGCGCGAGACGATTCGCGATAACGAAGAGGACAATTGTAACGGCCGTTCGGGCTTTTTGCGCCCCGTGAAACGTCTGGAACGTTTTATCCGGCCGATAATCTTTATCTGGCGGTTGTTCAAACGGGACGGAGGAGGGGGGGGGCCGCGTCGGTGGCGGCTGTAAACGGGGAAAACGCGGTGGCGAACTTGGCGGCGGCGTCCATTACCGGGGGTCGCGGCCGCTCGTTAAATGGGGGGACACCGCATCGACACTAGCGAGCCCGAGTTTCTAAGTCCGGCGGGGACCGCGTTCAAACAATTCCCCGCCGGCGAACCGACGCGAAACATCGATTGGAAACTTTTCACGATTCGCCGAATTCGTTGCGGCAACCTAGCGCGGCGAAAAAAACAGTTTTTCCGCCCCCGCGTACGGGGGTACGCGAACGTTTCGAACGGAATGTCGACCGATCGAAAACGGCGGCGACTAATTAATGAAATAAATACGCGCGGGCGCGAGTGTCGCTCGGCGTCTCACGGAAATTTACGACGCGTAAAAGTCTCGCTGTTTTATCGCCAACACTCGCCGACGAAGGGAGAACGCATTACCCTCGGCGACGCCGCTCGTTTCTAAAAGCGACGCGGAAATCTTGAAACGAGATTACTCGAGGGGGGGGGGGGACAATTAAAAGGGAATCAAACGAAAGTTCCGAAGAATTCTGTTTTATCCTGTCTACAAGAGGGCACCACCACCACTACCCCCCCCCCTTCCCCTCCAGGCACGGACTCATAAAGTTACAAAAACTCTCGAGTTGGAAATTTCATTAGCCAACTTCCTCACGAGCGGGAAATAAAAATTACAAACGTTAACGAAGTTCAATTTCGAGTTCTCAAAAGTTCCGCTCGCGATATTATACAGATCCCGGGATCCGTCGAAGAATTTAACTCGACAAACGATTCGGCGAATTTCCGACATCGAGCGCCGGTTATAAATGACCGTATTTAAACAATGAACGAGCGTCCAGTTCTAGTTCCTGTGCCACGGAGGACGAGAAGCATCGACCGGCTTCCGTTCAATTTATATCGTCAAGACGGGGTTCCGACAGTTGGTTGGAAAAACAATCGCGAGAACGAGCGGGTAATGAAATTTGCGATTTACCCAGAATAATTCTGCGAGATCCCCGAACGAAGCGGAATCGCAACGAATCGGGGTGAGAGCGGCGCGGAATAATGTTCAATTGAATTGAAAGGAGTGAATCACGAGAATTCGTCGAGTGCCAAGATACAACACCCGAGCAATGAATTACCATTTCCGTGGAGTATCTTTGATTCAACGGTTATGCACGTTGCCGGTGGTGAAGCTGAATCCGCACTGCAGCGCGTCGCCGCCGAAGCGCGATGCAACGCGCAACCACGGCAAACAAGTTCCAAACGGCGTGCAACCGTTTCAAAGGACGCAACGAGGGGCATTCGATCCTGTCCCAATAATAAAAATCCGCTGTCGTATTATACGAGAACGGTCTCCCCTCCGTATCGTCCAGTCTATCCTGTTTTTATCCCGCCCGGCGTGTATGTACGCGCTGTGCGATTCTCTCCGTGCAGTTTCTTTTTTTTTTTTACAGTCACCCGTGTTCCCCTAGACCATTTCTCTTTTCTCCCTTTTCGGTCCAGTCACCGCTCGATAGAATTTTCGCGAACGCGACCGAAGAAATCTGCACCGTGGCGCCGCGGGAGAAGTATCCAAGCTCTTTGTTGCGTGCGCGCGTGTTGACACATTTCATTGTGCGACTTACGCGTCGAGTGCGTCCCCCCGTTCGTAGGTTGGCAATAGAAAAAGAGCCGAGGTGATCGTTCCAATCCCGAAGCTTGCTCTGTCCTCTAAGCGTAGACGCGAAACATTGCGAAGAAATTTCGTGGAAAAGTTTCCTAGGCGCGTTTACTGTTTACAATTTTTTACTCGCGGAATTCCACGGAAACGATTCGAAACGTTTCGCCTCGCGAATTACCGTACCGCGTACGATATATTTCAACAGTCGTGCATACTTTGTCCGTTTACCAATTACGTATAATAAAAAAGAAGGTGTTTGCGGGTGTCCGTTCCAGGGTTGATTAAATGCTGGCGCAATTGGTGTATAAAGCGATGCTGCGGGGCAAAGCTGTTTCTAATAAACTTAATAAATGATACGTCGCGCGTGTGCGATACACAAGCCGTTCAGACTTCGACCCGTGAAATACAATGAATTAACTGCGATCTCGTGTAACTATATTACTGTAAATCTCGTTTTTCCGTAACGCGCCACGTTAACTGATAACTCCATCGAACAAACAACACACGCACACACACACGCGCACGCGCAATGCTCATTCGTACAGTGGCGCCATTTTGTACCACGACGCGC
Organism: Nomada goodeniana; assembly: GCA_963969485.1. Lineage (NCBI taxonomy): Eukaryota > Metazoa > Arthropoda > Insecta > Hymenoptera > Apidae > Nomada > Nomada goodeniana. The sequence goes on along the minus strand of OZ018306.1, from coordinate 4,426,020 downwards.
AATACGCAGTTCAAATGAGGCATTAAAAGGAAAAGTGTCGCCCGAATTAAGCGACGCAATAATCGCCGATGCAACGGACGTACCTTGCGAATACACGCGCAAACGTAAACAATCGGATGCAACGGAACAGAAATGAAGTGAAACGTACAGGCTGCTCGTCCAGCAGGTCTCTGAACTGCTGCTTGTCGCAGGTTTCGTTTTTCAGGTTATTGCGCATGCCCGTGGATCCTTCGAACGACGCCGGGTAGAAAATGTCGTGAAACCGGGCGGAAATACGTGAAAATACGCCGTAACCGGTGGAACGCGGGCCCGCGACGGTTTCTGGGAGCACGCTAAACCACTGAACAGTTAATGACGCGACAGAAAACCACTGATAAACGCGATTGAACGCGGGAACAAGGTGACGCCGAGACGGTCGATGCCATGCTGACGCTCGGGTGTCTTCGTCGCGGCTCGGCTCGGCTCGGCTCGGCTGTCGCCGCGATTACGACACGAGCAAGCGGGGAACGCGTGTGACGCGGCGGCGGCCGTCACGACGTGAACGCGCGAAACTCGAAACGAAGAGTTCGCCGCAGATGTCTTGCTCTTGTTTTTTTCAGCGTTGTCTCAAAATGAAAATTTTACACACGACCGACGATTGAGACGGATAATGAGCAACTGTGTACTGTCGCGGCAAACTTCATTGGTAAACCGATGCTTTCTATGGGTGGAAATGAAAAATCTGCAGTACATTGAGCGGAAACGTTCATTGTCGAGCGGAAACTGCGATCTAGATCGATATGCCCGTTACGGCGCGCGGCGCCGGTTTTAATTGGAGACGAGAACTCATGGCGAAGTCTGTCCATGTAGTTTGTTGTTCGTGTAGGGTGTCCAGCGTGTACAGTGTGTTTCATATACCCGATTTAACGCGTTGTATTTTCCTTGTAGAAATATATTCTTTTACACTGAAATAACGCTGTGAAATACATTACTAAATCATTCACGGGACAAGTTCTGACATTTATATCGTGGCAGGAATTTTTCGTTCAATCATCTCCGTACTTTTCGTTGGCTAATAATTAATAAATAATTAATCGTACAATTCGAGGGGTCTGATAAATTTCCAGACACTTTCCAGAAGGAACGTTTCCATCGGGGCATCGAAAAAATATGAAAAAAATTCAATTCAATTTACAAAACAATATTAGACCCACACGGCGCCACGCGATGCAACAGGCGATCCTCGCGTCCCCCGATTACAATTACAAGTATAACTCTCCCCCTCCCCACTCTAAACCACCCCTGCTACTTTCAATTCCGCCCATCGGGCACGCGTCGATCCCCAGAAAGGAATCCACGGAAAGCGACCTCGCGAACGATCAGAAACGAGCCCGTTATAAAATAAATAATTGTTACCGCCGCGTCGAACGCGCATCAACTATCCGGACAGGGCTGATGAAGCGTCTTCGACAAAGCGCGGGGATGACACGCAAGTAAAAAAAAAAAAACAAAAAGAAAAGAGCGGGGGAAAAAAGCAGAAGAGGAGAAAGCTCGGCCGAGTCGAACGTGAAGAGTCGGAATGCAAAAGAGCGCTTTCGTGCTCAGCCATCTCGCTCGATTTCCCGTCGAATCGAATTAATTGCGCCACGAACAGCGGGCGCGGAAGAAAGGAGGCAACGATGAAATACGTTGCGAGACAGGGACAAGAGGTGGGTGGTGCGTTACGAAGTCGAGCGTGGCTCGCCTTTCGTTTTTCAATTATCCCGCGGTAAAGGATATCGACGATTTCTATAAATGAACACCGATCGCGGGCGAAGACTGATGAACGAACCCCGGAAAAAGCAAAGGAGCCCCCGGTGTTCGTTTAATTGGTCGCCGCCCGCCCAACCCCCGTGACCGGGGGGAGGATTCGTTTCGAGGCGAACGAGAAACGAGGGGGGGGGGGGGGGAAATGTCGAATCGAACGCCGGATAAAAGGGGGCGAAGAAAGCGAGGCGGAAAAAGATCGGGAAACGCGTGCGCCGTTTGTTAATTCTGTCAAAGGAGGAGTGCGATTTTCGCTCGGACAGACACTGCCATCCACCGTTCGAATTGTTTGAACATTTTTAAACGATTTTGAACCGCGGAAAATTTTACGTCGATTCTCCCCCTTCGAACGGAACCTCGCCGTAATCGAGGGCTTCGTTAACGCCGCGGCAGCTTACGCGCAGGCGATTTTACTATTTTCGTATGTTCCCCCGCCCGATTCTCTAGTTTAATCGAAACGCGGAAAATTGAACGATATTTATAACGGGCAAAGGACACATGTCGCAATAAAAGCCCCCGAAATACAACATTTAATACCCTTGTAAAATTCTGAACGACCTGCCACCGCAGCCACCCCGCCGCACCCCCCGCGGGGGGAGACGGGGGTGCACGGTTGCAGCAGCGACAGAGCGGTGGCTCGTGGCGAAAAAGCCACCCCCGTGTTTTCCCTGGCGAAGACTGGGCGACCGGCAGTATTATTACAAAGCGACGCATTAAACTACACGATATTTTACTTCTAACTCGATTTCTCCTAATAAAATAACCAACCCCTATGCGCGCCGCCGTGTAAAAGCCAGTCGCCATCATTTTTCATCCCTCGAACGCGTCCCTTTGGTGCCCGCGTTTCGATCCCGATGAATACACGGCGCTCCCATCGATTTCGATAGGTCACTTGTCTCTTTTCTGTGCACGTACATATATATTTCCACCCCCTATCGTCCCTTTCGAACCTGTACGCAGCTACATTTTCAATACCACCCCCGCGAATCGTGGCCGGCTATCGATGATCCCTCCCTCGATCCACGGAGCTCACGGGATCAGGCGTGTCGCAGTGAAAAAAAAAGGGGGGGGGGGATTGGAAATAAAAATGTAAATACGTGTCGTGAAATGTCTGGAGCTGGTTCCGCTGAATTATTTGCAGTTGCCACTGAAATGATCAGTCGGATTGTTCGAATCGAATTTATTTCCAAAGGAGGGAGGGTTTATTTTTTAGTCGAAATAAATTACTACTATTTTATTGTTTATTATTTTTGTGCAGGACGTACAGTGAAATTTAAAGGTTCTACAGTTTTAATTGAACTGCCTTTATTCGGTTTCTTCTCCACGCATGAACCAGCGGGATGTACTTTTTTTTTTTTTTTTTTTTTTTTTTTTTGTTAATGCACCATCTTGTTCGTCTGTAAATTCGTCTATTTCCCTTGTTTTTCTGCTTAATAGGGAGGATCGTTAGAGTCTTTGTTTCGGCGAATGCGAGCGAATTTACCTGTTGTTCGCGCGGCCCGTTCCAGCATTGAATGGCATACTGGTTTTTCTTTTTCGGTTTCGAGCTTGAACGGAGCCGCAATTGTTTCTCCGGTTATTAGGGGACGATAAAGGGAACTTGTTGTCCATCCGGGGCTTCGGTTTAGCTTTTATTCGATTCATACGCTGTCGAATGTTTGGCCCATCGCAATTTCAACGACAGTAATTTAATTCGTTTTTAATGTCCGTTCGCTCTTTCGCTTTTCCCCCCCGTTCTTTTCCAAAACGACGGCGAATTTCCAACGACCCACCGATTAGAATTACAACAACGATTTGCAATAAAACGGGACGACTCCGCAGGAACGGAAAGGAACGGGACGATAAACGGCGACCGACGTCGACGAATACTTTCCCCGAATATTTTCCCGGGGAGGAAAAGAAAACCAAAAATGAAGAATACAAATACTTTCACCCTCGATACCACGACGGAAACAGATGCACACGTCGAGACCAACAAGGGGCACGCGAACGGCCGCGAAACGATTCGTTTTCCCGTTCGAGCGAGAAAACGGAGAAAACACGCTTTCCAAAAACGCCGGCATATTTTACGGAATTTTTCGGTGGAGGGGGAAGGGTGATAGAACCAAACAATTATCGCACGTCGAACCGGTAACTAATTGTCAACGGCGCGTCGGCAACACGAATCCAAAATTACCAAGCGAATTATCTGTTTCATTTATACGAAGCGACAAACGATTTTCGAATAAACAGTAAATTCGTTCAACGAACGACGGAAATTCTAAAACGACGACGGTACACACGAATAATTTTCCGCGTTCGCCGAAATGTCGCGTTTCTATTTCCCCGGCAAAGCCCCCCACCCCCGCCCCCCGGAACCCTGCAACCCCCTATAGCGCGCGTCATTCGGCGTTTCGTCGAAGCGACGCGCTCGGCGTCGGGACGCCTCCGAATTATCGGCGAAACGTCAATACGCATTATCTCGACGTCCGTGCGAACGTTTAGGCCCCCCCCCTTTAGGCTGCGCCCCCGTCCACAGCGCGAACCACCCCCCTCCGACAAAAGGCAATCTGCCCCGACGATGCTCGGCACTTCTTGCCCCCGACGGATCGAATTCTGTTTCGACAACGACGGCAATCCCAAGGGTTGCTCCTTACTCTTTCAGAGGCTGGGGGGATTCGGGGGGTTGGGGTGGCAAAGGTGGTTTTTGCGCGCACGCGAACAGGGGAGGATTTAATTTGTAAGCCGCGGGGATCGGATGCTCCGTCGATCCCGCGGTTACTCGGGAACGTACAGAAACAATCGTGATACCGAACGGTTTCTGCGGCTGTTATTTTTCTTATTTACATGTATGTTTTTCTTTTCCTTTTTTTATTTGATTTTTCGCTTCAGCGATCCGTTGTTCCGCGTACTCCAATCCCCAACCCCCGGCGGGGAGCAGCAACAGTATACGAACGCGCGAAACGCGCAGCACGGTTCGACAGGGGATGTATCTATCTCCCCGTTTTTCGTTTCGCCCCCATTGTTCTCGCGGAACAGAGGGCGGACGTCAAAACGCGGAAACAATTCGCCGGCTAATAGGAACAATCGGAACAATGCGGCGTCGTTAAACTTTATTTAGCACGATGAACGGAGATAAAAAAAAAAAAAGAAGGGGTCGGGGGAACGACGAGCGTTGCCACGGTCCGTTCGGGGGGGGTGGAGAAGGAAAAAAAACAGAGAGAGAGAGAGAGAGAGAAGAAGAAGAGGGAATTAACCGGACGAAAGCACGATTTGACCCTCGAGTTTGAACCGCGATTAATAACGCCGATCGGCGGCAACATCAAAGGGGAACTTTTCTACGCGAGGGCCGACCTCTAAACGAACTTCGCGAAAGAACGAAAAACGAGGGGAAGAAATTACGGACACCGCGAGAGAATCGAGCGAAGAATATTTCGTAGCGACGCTGCGGCAAACGCCGGAATTAAATATCCCGGACGCTCGCGGCCGAATTGTAAACACGGTGCACGATTGCACGATACTTTATTCAAATTAATATTATAAGTGCGAGCGCGATCACGTGTCCGTCCGGTACGAAACGATCGGGGCGAAATCGTTGTCCGCCGTTGCGTCGTATTAAACGTGGCCGTTGTACGCAACGTCGCGGCACACCTGCGATCGCACCGTCAATTACGAGTGAAGGTCGCGAACGGATTCGCAGCGGAATTGAATAACAACCCCGGTGTCCGGTACCCCGTGCTCCATTCGAAACTATCCGAGTCGCGATGACGGGGAAGACAACAAAATCGAACGCCCCTCTCAACCCCCTACGGAACAACCCCGCGTTCGACCCACGTCGCAGCGAGATCTCGAATAAGCAGTAACCGAACGACGAGAGGTACACACAAGGGTGGAATTTGCGAGGGACGGTGAATTCCACGGGAATCGTGCCCGCCTGTTTTACGATTGCTCGTCGCGACGACGATGACGACGACGACGAAGGACCCGCGATAATCGTAAAACCTTATCGAACGGTGATCGCTAAATCGACGGAAGAAGCAGCTGCACCGGGCACGGGGCGCCCTCTCGTTTGTCCGCTCGTAAAATTGCGACAAACGGCAGCGGTAATTGATTAATTCCAAGGCGACGAACCGTGTTCGTGTACGGGGGTGGTTTCTTCTTTGTGGAAAACTCGTCCGACAGGGGTGGGTGGGTCCCCCTCCACAGCGCGTCAACACTGCAAGGGCGCGCTGTTCGTCTGTCATCTCTTCGCGCTCGTCGCGTTGCGTATCGTCGTCACTCGGCAATTCGAAGAAAAAAGATTTGAGGGTGGCCACCCCACACACCACCTTATCGTTCGAAGTACAGCGAAACGGGGAAAGGCTGTCGATTGCGCCGCCGAATTGTCCCGCTCCGTTTTTATTCAAAGATTGAAACGATTCCGAGGCAACCCAACGGAAGACGACGACCCACCCCTTTTGAAGCCGGGCTTTCTTTTTATTCGGACCGTGCGTTCCGTCGAGGAACGGGCGCAGTGTAACTCGGCGGGGGATTCGTCGGCCAGGGGGGTGGTCCACGATAAATTTCGCGGGCGACGAAAGGGTGGCGATAGGCGAGGAGGCTGACAGGGTTCGAGGCGGCGGGGGAGGGGGCTGGGGGTGGTTAATAAATTGGCTGACGGGCCGATACAGGGTCTTGCCAGTTTTATGGAAACGGGCGTGGGTACCGTAGGATGGACAGCAGGCTTGGAAATACCGGTTATGGATGAACCTTGCAACCCCCGCCACCCCCCGGACACCCCCACACCCCTTCGTGTCCAGTGGCGTCTGCACGTCACGATACAACGGCGTACGCTACGTTCATAACCCATTTCGACATGCTGCACAGCCCCCGGGCGGTGATTAATCGCCGCCCTCTGTTACCTACGCCGGGGGGGTGGACAGGCCACTGAGAGAACCGGAGGAGAACGAAAGGGTGGAAGCTAAACGTCGATGCTGCCACGAATATTCGACTTGCTGGCCGGTCGATATCTTCCCACTTTAACCCCCCTTTTTTTATTTCGGGATCATTGTTGTTTTCGGTGTTCTTGTTATTATTATTATTTGGGCCCCGTGCGCGAACGAAGATTATCGAATGACGAGTGTGTTGACGACGGAGGGGTTCGAAAGGGGCTTGGCAAGTGCGGGCCAATGATATATTTTGCGGCGGACGCCTTGAGGGGGGATGAAAATATCGCGCAAACAGAACATCGACTGTTGCTGTTGGATTATTTGCTTGATCGCGGGTCTGGCAGACGGAGGGTGTTGAGGATCGAGGGGGTCGCTCGTGAATGGTTAACGTGGCCAAGGTTGTGCGAGGGTGTAATGGAATTCGCGAGGGCGGTGAAATCGAGTTTCTGGAAACGGAGGGGTCGCTAATGGGGATACACGAGCGGAACAGGGGGTTAATTTTTGATCTTTCGTTCCGGGGGTGGCGCGAACAAGTAGGGCGTGCGTTTCGGGGGATGATCCGTTGATTGACCGGCAGGGAGGGATTAAAAATTGAGGGGAAAGTTTATCAACAGATTGCGGACGTTATTAAATAAATCATCCCTTCGTCGTGCAAGCAAACATCCGACGATTTCAATTACCACGAATTACGAATTTCGCGAAATAATAATAATAATAATACCAATCAAATGTCTCTGTTCAAATGAAATTACTAATTAAATTGCCGTAATATTGTTTATTTCGCTTTCCCAGCCGAAGGGACAATTTTAAAAGTCCAGACACCCCTTTTCACAGGTGAAGGGCTGTTTTCATCGGGAACCCTTGAAATGTAAAACGCACCGCGGGCACGACGGAGTGACTGCTCGGCTTAATAATCATTTTTCGTTGCACCGAGTTTAGCGTAATCCCTTTTCCGCGCGATATCTAACACTTAGCGGCCGCTATCCGCTGGAACGTTCAGCTTCTATTTACCCCTAATCTGATACCCGCAGTCGCCGTAACGCGAAACTTCGTAACTACGGCTGTGCAACCGGTTCTACCTACCGACCATTAAAATCTACAACGTCGTATATCCCGCGGGGGGATATTCGCCGGCGAGAATTTTCTGTTTGCTCGCTGTGATCGGGCGATTATAAATTTGCGGGGAAATTCGTGGCTCCCACCCCACCCCCCTCTCCTAACCCCGAAGGACGAATCCGAACGACGGTAATTCGTACACGAGAATTAAAACGACTACCGTCAAGAATCGAATTACCTGTACCGGTGCCGATAACTCGAAAATGAAATGCTAAGGGGTCTTAAAAACCTACCCCCCCCCCCTCAGCGTTCACTTTAAATCCTCTTCAAATGATCATTAACCGTTCCTCGCGTCGCCGTTCGATGTCGTTGTTCTCGCCCGGGGAACACCCCGGTTTAATCTTCCATTTTACGTCCACTCCTTGCAGGCGGAACGCCCCCCCGCCCCCTCCTCACAATCGGAAGGGTTGAAAATGTTCGCTCGAATTTCGGTTCGAGTTTCGAATCGGGGCTAACGGTCGAAAGTTTCCCTTACGTATGTTTGGATTCGCCGGCAAATATAACCCTGTATTAACCCGTAACGTACGCCCGACTGCACCCCCGGGGGTGCTTTTGACGCGTTCGAGTCACGGTTTCTAATTTGTTCGAACGCCCCCCCCCCCCCCCCCTCCCGGACGTCGTCGTCACGCCGTATCGAATTGTCGCGAGCCCCGACGGGCGAACCAACGATCGATCGATCAGGTGGATGGCCGATTTCGTAGGTGAATTATTTTTACGGAAATAATTGGAATTCATCGATGGGGGGTGGGGGGGTGGAATCATGCTCGATTGATAGTCCGTTGTCGTTCGAAGGTCGATCGATGGCCACGGCCGACAGATCGCGACACTTGCTTCTACTACATTTCTCGAACCAAAAGCATCCCCAAACAAATTGAACCGCGGAACTGCACCCTTAACCGGAAGCAGACGACAGGTGGCCGCGACGCAACGTCTAATCGTGCCGCGCAAAATTAGCGGCCACGGGACGAAGCGACAATGAAAACACCGACGCTCGAGTCCCGGAACGATGGGGGGGTCCCCCCTCCCCACGAGATTCGAGGGGGCGGGTTCGTTAGAACGCGGGGGCGAGATCGTCGTCGTCGTCGTCGTCGTCGTCGGCGGTGGAACGTTCAAGGGCGAAAGGGACGGCTAACTTTCGACTGTTCGCGGGGCTTATTTATTCCCGGAAGGGTTGTTTAACGCCGAATCGTTCCCCTTATTTTTACGCCCCGACACCCCCTCCCCCTTCCGCCCCCCCATTACGAAAGTTTCCGCGCTTTTACGCAGCGGCGCCCAATTTTTTTACGTCCGCCCATTTCGCGTCTTTACGACCGCCCGTATCTTTTTATCGCCGCGGTTCCGGCGGAAGTTCGACCCCCGTTTCGGTTTCGAAGCACCGACCGTTTAAATCTTAATCACCGCCGGCGATTCCGTTGCAATTTTCCGTCCCCCTCCGGCAACCCATTCGTCCGATTGCGTTCCTCTTCTTTCGCACAGCGGGACTCCTTCGATTTTCTGACAAGGTCTCGAGTTTCGTGACGACCGGATCGGCGAGCAAAATAATCGCGGCAGTCGTCGTCGTATGTTAATCGGGGAGGGGTTAAGTAGAAATGGTCAGCGCGTGGTCGGACGTACTATTCAGATTTTACAGCCCACCAGGGGACGCAACGTAGAACGGTGAACGTATTGGCTGCCTTTTGACAAAGATATATGTAAACGTCCGTCGTTAATGGAATAATTGAAACGCGTCGGCAAACAACGAATAAATTAATTCAGAAATTTAATGGGAGCGACCGGTACAGGTGTGAATGGAGGGGGCTCGGAGGCCAATCAGTGTAAGTCCAACTTCACCCGGAACATGGAGTTTCGTAGTTCGTGAAACCTCTTTATTGTTGAAACTTTCGATCGATAAATCAATTAAGCGATTACGCGAGTGAAGTGGAAACCTTATTTATCTCGGTTTGAATGCCAATGGACTCGCACCGATTCGCTGCTGAACCCCTCCTACGTTTCAAGGGGCGAAATACCTATAGGGACCTTCAAAAAACGCAGAATTTTTTGTTGCTGTAAGTACTCCAAAAAGTTTTATAAACGAAATTCGAATGCGAAGTTTAAATGCGTTTTTGTTAAAACTACGTGTTCCGGATTGGCGGGATCGATAACGCGAAACCTATTAGGTCAAACCTGTTGAAATTGTGCACACATACGTGTAACAGTATTACCTACTATATGAACCTCAAACTGTGAAACAAATTTATAACAAAACTATCTTTTTACGAAAGTAAAGTTATATTGTGAATATAAGAAATATTTTGAGGAAGAAAAATAAATACGTTGCAACAGGCAAAAGTTCTAACAAATAATATCCAAAGTTTAAAAACTGTGAAAGAAGCCGAAAGATTCACGAAAATCGGCTCATTTTCGCCCGGCTAACGGCATTTCCCCCAGCAACGACACGATGTACAAAAGTGAAACGCGTCTGACAGGGGCCGGGCTGTATTCACTTGCAGGCAAGTGGCCGCCGGCCAGTAGCGCAGATCAATCACAATCACCGCTGCCTTCCGACGTTCGCGTCAGTTTTCAACGTCGATCCATGTAAGCATCGACAAACATTCCTCCGGCCGGGGAAATCATTGTTCCACTGCGACGTAAAATAAACATGCCAAATAATAAAAAAAAGAAGCAGCCGTCCGACAAATAAATACAAACAATTCGATCCACGCGTCGAATCCCAAGCGCGTGCTTCGCCATCGATTCCCCATGATTTTTCGCCCTCGCAGAAAATCGCAAAGTCGAAAAAGGGGGGTAACGATCGCCGGAACGAGACACGGCCCGGCGGGCCGGGCGTAATGAAATATAGAAAAACGTGAAACGAGGTCGGCGTTGGATAGGTGAGATACGGTGAGATTACAGGGAAGAACGGCCGTGTCCGGATAGAGAGGAGAGCGAGAGAGAAAGAGAGGGGAGAGGAGAGTGAGCGGCCTGGCTCGCAGCCAGCAGCACCGAATCTCAATGGGAATCATGTTTCCTGTCTCGCGCTACTTTGTAGCGGCCCGACCGCCACCCTAATCTCACATCCGGTGTGATTTATCGCCGTCGTGGTACCGGCGCGTGCCTCGCGTTCCTGCAGGACCACCCCGTCGCCCCCGCGATCGGGGAGTCAACCCCACGACAATTCGGAAATCAATTTCTCGTTCACCCAATGAAATAACCAGACACTTTCTGTTACAATGAAAAGACACGTTACCAATTTTATCTTTAAATTATTCTGCAAGTACAATCGTTCGTCCACGACTAATTTGACGACTTTTGGCCGAACAGCTGTTCAAACAAATCAGCGATACAATTTTTCTTCCAACTCGTCGTGGATCTAAAAATATGCGCACGGTGATACCTGTTTCGACCATTAGGTGGTCCTTTCGACACCTTAAGACTTTCATGACAAAGTCTAATTTTGAACCATTTTGCATAATGAATACCAGCACCATTTCAACGCATCGTATCAATGGTAGTTTTCCGTTGTAACGGAAAATACAGGTGTCGCCGCGTAACTTTGACTAATACTACAATTTACAACCTAATTAAATAATGTCTAATAAATGTGCATCAATGCATCAATAAACATATTGCTCAAATTATCTATATTCAACAGAAAAGTTTTGTCAATTGTGTGCACGCAAACGCGTCGAAACACACCTTTCGTTGATAGGACTCACCCTCAACGACGCACCCTTTGGGTGTACTCGGCAGAGTAAGTTCGCACCCCCTCTTTTCAAAATCGGCAATCCGTTAAAAACAAAACAAAAACGGAACAATCACTCCTGCAATAAGTGAACGAACAAGTTACCATTAATTTCGTTCGAGCTTCTCGTGCAACAATAACGACACACCCCGCCGCTTTATTAATTACCCAAGCTCGTTCATCCGATCCGCTCGAGGTTCGATCCATCCAAACGCCCGGGTCACGCGCCGCTGAATCGTCGTTCCTCGATGGGTATCGAAGGGGCACCGAAGGGGCATCGAAAGGAAGGCGAAGAAACTCGGCGTTGGAACGCGTTTAATTCGCCGCGGATTCGGAAGCGGAACGTTTTCCCCTCTAGGACGGCGTTGGAAGCGAAATTAGCGGGATACTGCGAGATGCCTCACTGTCCGGCTACGTGTGCCGGTTAACGAAGCGAAATTAGCCGGGGGAAAATACGTCAGACATCCGGTCCGCCCGCGGAGATCCCCGGAATTAGACAAATGCGAGCGCGATTTTTCTTTCTGCCGAGGAGCGCGGCGTTTCGAGCGGAATCTCGGGGTGATATTAATGGACACCGCTTCTCATCCCGTTCACCGCGGTCCTTCCTCGCCAGCTTCTCCGCTTTTAATCTTCGTTCCGTAAGTTCGGGAAATTGTTAACATTTTTCGACCGTCCCGGGTCTGGGGAGATTTATTCTAATATTAAACAACTTCCTAACAATATTATGTAATGCAATTATAATTACTACCGCAAATTAGATGACGTGAGACGTTTCCAATACATCTATGTAGGAACCGAATAAAAAGGAAGGGCAGGCTTCGGGAATCGAACCCGAGACCTTCGTATTACTAGGCACTGATCAGTCCATTTACGCCACGGCCGCTTACCGATATTCGTTAATCGTTTGTTCCTTTTAACGTTGTTCTTTGATGGAGGCGCCCGATCCTACCTGTATATATTTCTGTATCAGTCTTATCGTCTACTGGTCACCGAAGGAATCGCGTACACAAATGTTTTTAAGCCTCCGTCGTCGCGAACACTCGCCTTTCAACTGTTTTGTTTTTTTTATTTGACTGTTTAAAGTCGCATCGACTGGAGAGGTCATTAGCGACTACGGTGAGGTATGGAACCAGTGACTATTGAGGTTGAAACATGATGTTTTAAAACCTGTACCCTAAGTTGGACCTACATTTTTACGTGGAATCCGAACCACCAGAACCACGGTGTAAAACACACGTAACGTGTACCGTAGTGGCGGCTGAAATCGGCCGATCGACGGGACTCGAACCGAAGACCGTTCGATTACGAGTCCAGCCGCCAACCGACAGAGCCACCGCGGCTTCCCTTTCAACCGTTGATTACTTTACTAATAAGGAAAAGGTCGACGAGCGACCGACTCTCTAAAAGCCACGACTCTGACACAACACTCACAATGTACTTCCAAACTCGAATCTACTCTCCACGATTCTCCCCATTCTCTAGGACTCTCTCTACTCTGCACACTGCACTCTGCTCTATATTCTGCTTCGCGCCCACGTCATTCACTCTATATATGCTTTCACTCTTAGTTACTCTGATTCTAGTTCTCATTTGCTGTCGCCCATTCAGGACACACACTGTACACATTCCTTGGCGACGGTCGGTCGTATCCACCCGAATCCTTGGGTAGCTGAACCCATCCGTTCGCACGATCTTCTCAGGTACTTATTGTTAGCTCCAAACGCGTATGCATCTCAGTCCGGAATCATTCGCTCTTTCCTTAATCGACGTTTCCACTGACACTATTCATTCGTAAACTAAAAGGAGCCAACGGACCCGGAAATGTCCGCCAACACCGCAATACCGTGTTGTCCGCGTGCAATTGGATAATTAACAAAAATATCCTCTCAATTTATAATTTATCTTTAAAAAATAAATAAATAAGTAGCAATAATTGGAAATCCCTGCCGGGTTCCCCGGATTGCCTTCAACCAACGTAGTATACCGGAGACTCTAAGAAACCCCATGGAAAGGGAATGGCGGAGAGGACGAGCCCGTGCTGGAAGCAATTTATCTAAACGGCAATTCTGCCGGATCGCTCCGAGCGAAAAGCAGTGTCCATCCGGAATATTACTGGCGCCATTGAACTTTGATTCTTTTGTGCGTGACCCATGGGAATCCGCTGTACGGGAAAAACGAAAGCGGAGAAGACGCGCTTGACGATCCATGGTGTTCCCGGAGAGAAATAGAAGCGGACCTCTAATGGGTCTTCCTTCTTTTCTTTTTCTATTCTTCTTTTTTTCTTTTTTTTTTTTTGTGCCAAGGGGATCATTTTCCGCTTGGCGAATTCTAATCGATTGAAGTGGTGCTCGATGACGCGAGATTCTATGGGATTTTGCTTCGAAGTATCCCTGCTGGTATTTTTGACGGGATTCTTTTCGTCTCTTCAACAATTATTTACGACGATTTGCGTTCAATTCCATTCGATTCCGTGCGCAATGAATCGTTAACTTGAACATGCAATAATTATTCCGTTAATGGTACTACTTTGTAAATTGAAATTTTCGATCACGTGAATAAATGATTTTATTGTTCCGTTGAAATCTGTTAATTTATTGACATCTGGAAATTCTACATTATCGCAATTATACGATTTATTTATTTTACCGCAGGTCCCCGACGGTTTTCCAATACCGGGTGTCCGATTTTACCAGTAAGGAGCGAACTGATTTTTCAATCATGGAATTAAGGGGTGAGCCCCCGTCCCGAACACCATGATATCGATATCCCGGCGTTCCCGGCCAATCGAAGCACCTATTGATGAAAATACCAGGTGTCACGAGATATCGGTGGGAACGGGACGGGTTGAAATAGACCCGGCGAAAATGCCAGCGAAATCAGGTTGGCCCCGAATTAAGCGATGGAAAATAGACGACCCGAAACGCGTTTCCTTAATAAAGCCCTCGCCGAGGAATTGATTTATGCTGGTGTGAGGGGCAATGTATGCTTCAATTTCATAACGATTATTACAATAATTATAGTTAACATCACCATCTTCGCTCAAATGACTTAATTCTTAGTCAGATTTATTTGATATAAAATTATCTAGCCGGCTGTCACTATTGTCGTGTATTACGCCAACGGGTCATTTAAGTATACAAATAAACAGATAAATAAGTATCAATTTAAGTATAATATTCGATTTAAAATAGAGTCACAAATTATAATTCCGTCCCCGTGTTTTATTTACTATTATATATTTATTATTACGCATTTCAACGTTCAAACGGAGGCGGACGAAATCAGATTCTGCCGGTATTATTGATAACGTTTCACAAAATATCTCACAGAGAATCATTCATCACACATTAAAATCCTATTCTTCCGATGATTCACAGCAAGCGGTTCTCTGACGTACAATTAATTTCCTCCAACAACAGTGGAATTTCGTATCAGGAAATCCATACGAAAATCAGACAGGTAGATAGGTATATATATATATATAGAGAGAGAGAGAGAGAGATTGGTGGAAGGGGAAAAAGAGGGGACCATCACCTTATGGGTGACTTCTGAAATTTGACCGAAACTTCTGCTTGGCATGTCCGACATATTTCGATGCTGGAATGTTTCTCTGCGAATGCACTGGAACTCGCGTTGCCACGATTTTCGAATGCCGCCCCTTGCCTCTGGCATTATCCCGATATCTCGATTTCTCGATTTTACGTTTCGAAGCTCTTTTCACTATCACCGATGCGCGCCCACCCGGACACGTTGGATAGCCGGTTAATTAATTATCGGCACGATTGTAATTACCGCGGATATTCGACGGACTTTTACCGTGACGGGGCGGTGTTGGAAAATGTTGGGAACCTTTATTCCCTCCTGCGCCAACGGAAGGGTGGAGATTTTTTCCCGAAGAGATATTTCTTGAAATAAACCGTGTTGATAAAGTATTTGAGAAATCATTGGCCGAGAACAGTTTCTTTCAACAGCCAGAAATAAGGGTTGCGCAGCCGGATAAGGGGGTGAGATGTGCCCCTGAACCAAATTCGACTTGCGAGGTGTCGTTCGACGGATTATCAAGAGAAACCAACTCGTGCCAAGTTTCGACCCTGTAGCTCGACCGGGAGGGTAGTTACAGGGAAAAACCGAAAAATGCCGATTCTGTATCGAAGGAATCTTTTAACCACAATTATATCTTTTCTGCGGGTACATATTATTGATACTACTATCCTCGATTTTTTTCAGATCTGTAAATTCGGCGCGCCGCAGTTGAAAAAATTAAAAATCGATTTCCACGTAGTTCATGCTCTAATCTGCTTAGCGTCTTTTCAACGGCGTCGGTGTTCATTCGGTGACAATCTGCGAAAGCTTCTACAATGTGCGCCTCCATAATGGAAGTGGCTCAGATTTCTTTTCAAAATTTCTTGACGCGCCAAAATGGGAGATACAGATCGTTTAGGGGCGCATTTGACCCCCTTATCGTGCTACAGCCGTTCTCTTCGAGATGCCACGACCAACGTTCGAGCAGAAAATTCTCAGCGGGGACAAGAGGCTCGTGAACATTCTTTCGGCGTCACTACGCCAACGTTTTTCGAAATATCATTCGCCTTCGTCTGTGTCCCCCCTAACCGAAAAAAAGGAGCACAAGAGGGCGGAAGGGGGGAACGAGGGATGGAAGGAAAGGCGATCTCGAGATACAAAGAAGCAGGATGAGGAAGATAAGGTTGCACTTTTGAAATTAGTTTCGACTCGACCAGGCCGGAGACGACTTTTCTTCCACGATGGAAGAAAGAAACGGGGGCTTCTTAGCTGGTTGGGCTTCCGTGGGGGCTTAATCGAGAAAATGGCGTCGGGCGCCGCGACGCCCATGAAAAGACGGATAGACCCCGCGTGATCTCGCGAAATCGGAAGCCATTTATGGGGGGACCCCCCCCCCGCCACCGCCGCCGCTCGCCGCCCCTGATCGACTTAGAATCGTCGACTGCGTGTAATCTGCTTACGCGCCGCTATTCTCCGACGTAATTATCGATAGATCTCAATCTCGATCCCTTATCCAGCGAGGAAATTGCGATTTCCAGGCCAGACGAGCTTTTTTTTCGCCTCGTTTTACATTCGCTCAGCCCCGCCACAGACGCGGGAATAAATTTTCTGAATTCCCCTTTTCTACCTGATCATTTTTCTCGTTCGATATTTGTGGTACGGTAGTTTTTTATTAATTAACCCGCGAGCCGCGCAGTGTGTCGTCCATTGGACGGAAATGGAAAAATCAACTTGTT
Source organism: Nomada goodeniana (assembly GCA_963969485.1). Taxonomy (NCBI): domain Eukaryota; kingdom Metazoa; phylum Arthropoda; class Insecta; order Hymenoptera; family Apidae; genus Nomada; species Nomada goodeniana. The sequence continues at coordinate 4,409,233 of OZ018306.1, read as the reverse complement.
CGTCGATGAAGAGAAAAAAAATGTGGTAAAGCAGGAAAAGCTGTGTTGATAAGCAACCGTCGTCTCTTTACGATCTCATTAATTACCCGATCTTCATATTCATTTCGTATTTCATAGGGGATGCGGTTTACTTTTTCTTCTTTTTACTCAAGCCCACAAATATCCTTTTCTATCCTTGGCTCATTATTTATTGGCAATGGATTCTACTAGCAATTTTATTATGGGCATGTGTACCTCGAAGCTGTTGTTTTCTATTACCCTGCTGATTGTGGAAAAATTTCTCATCCGCGAGAACCGAAGTTTCATTTCCGCCGATTTCTAAAAAAATATGTGAAAAGATGTACACCAATTTCTTTCTATATTTCGTTCGTTTAACTTAATGATTCACGAAAATAACGTTCCTTTCTGTCACTGCTTGCTGACATTTGAGAGATACATTTTTTCTTAGGAAGAGTTATGCGAATGAATGAATGTCAAATTCAGATGAGTTTTCTTGTTCCTTGTAATATTTAAGTTTTAATTATATTGTTTTCCATGTGCTGGTGTAACATTCGTGGTCAATTCATTTTTTACACACTTACTATAAAATATAGCTAATTAGCTAGTCCTTATTCTTTCTTGTTTGAACAGAATTTTCAGTTTTCAAATAAGTAAAAGCTTATCATTAACAAATTAAAAAGGAGGGAAATATTATTTTTAATAATTGGTGAAATAATTGGTGGTGAATTCTTGCAGAAATAAAAACGCCTTCAATTGTTATTACGACTGCAATCCTTTAACATCCTACCAGTGAAAGGAAAATAAAAAAAAAACCTATCCACACCTTAGCAGGGTCGAGAGAATTTCGAGCTCAGCAACTCGAAGGAAGGTGGAAGCGATTTCGAGAAACGAGAAGAAACGAACAAGACCCCTTTTAAAAACAAAAGGAAGAAATGTTCAACCACTGACGCTGGACCAGCGCCCTCAACGATGCCTTAACCCCTGCACCCCTTCCTTTTAAGGGTCGAAAATCCTCGCAAACCCTCTAGAGGTGGCGACGCGACACGGTCATCATTTGCGGACAACGGAACGAAACAGGGGGCGGGGGCAGGTTGGTTCGGAATGGCGTATCAAAAAGAAAATGGGACAAAGGGAACCGTTGTCCACCTAATAAAGCAAAGTGGCCGATGCCACTCACGATATTAAGGCCGGTTTCCACGGTGGTCATACAGTCCTTCTCACCGCCATCGACGTTCCAGCTTGAGGAATTTCATTCTTTTTTTTTGCTTCCTTTCTTTGTTTTCCTTTACGCAAGCGCAATTTTGATAATTAAAGCCACCTGGTTGCTTTGATAGTGGAAACGGGTGGGGGCCACCCCCAAATGGAACGCGGGAGGATTTGTCGAAATTTTTAGGGCGTTCCTTCAGTTGTGTCGGAGGGGTAGGTTTTTACGGTGATTCCAGCAATTTCGATTGTTTAATTTCCGGATGTTTGATGTCGAACGAACCCGGTGGTCTCCCTTAATACTAAGGATATTTAAAGGAAACTTAAGGAGGAAGTAGCTTCATACGAGCTTCACTTCGCATAATTTTGTCAGAATTTTAGGTACATTATTAACGACAGAAAAAGATAATTTATTTTTACGGGGTAGTTTTCGCAAGCAACCCCTTGAGTGACAATCACCAAAAAAACTCGACGATAATACTTCACTGTCGAAGTAACGTCGGTAAAAGATTCAGGAAGCTCGGATTGGTCGAACACAGGTGAATAATAAAATAATTTCGTAAATGCGTAAACTTCGATTCACTCTTACCCGGCCAGACTCGTTATTTCAATTACTCCCAGAGAGTCTTCAGGCGTAACAGCCGTTTCCGTTTCTACGAATCGTTCCCTTCGCACCGACGAATTTCCCCCCCGAATTTCGACGCCGCTGACAACGAACTTCGCGTTTCTTCCCCTGTGTCCAACGAATGGGGGTATGGAAGGGGTGGCACGGGCGTCAAAAAAGTAGGGCGTGTACGTTTTCAAAGTAAAAGCTGAGAACACGCGCCGCTTTGTCACCGAATCCACCCCCTTGTCCGTCTGTCCCCAGTTTTCCAGTTAACGATCCTCGACGTCGCGAAACATCGCACGCGCGAAGGGATGGAAACGAACCGGAGAACGTTTCGACAGGCGCCACACGAGGGGTCGACAAATCGGTGTCACGATAAATAATAAATACATGGCACGGACGGACGATTGAAAATAAAGTCAATTTCTTCGCATCCCGGAGACACACTCTTGCAATCAATATTAATCCCCGCGGTTCGCTGCGAGACTAGTTTAAAACAGGGACTTTACACCGGTATTAGGCACGCGAAGCTTTACCCAAACCGATGTACAGCGAAGTCTCGATATAAGCGAGAAAAAAAGTGGTATGCGATATGAGCGAAGAGTTTATCCCCACCACTGAGGGGTATCCCCCTGGAGGCTTCACGAGGTTCGCTTGGCGATCAGTGTAACGCGATCCTGGATCGGGTAATCGGTGAACTGATACTAATTCAACTCTGAAACTTTGCTACTTCTGGTCTTTTATGGCTATCAGCTAACCGTTAGCTGCAGGCCAGTCACTGTCTGAGAGTGGGCGGTAGTCAGGTGCGCTTAATTTCTATTTCTACCAGATTTTGTAATATCCCTTCCGTCATATCTCCACGTCGACGAACCATATGAATTAGCCAATCCGCGTGTTACCACCAGCAACACGCTCATCTCCAGGTTTTGGCGAGTCTTCGTAAGGACGATCCCAATGAAGACTCGCCAGCCTTTACACCACCTTACACGAGTCTCTCCATCACCTTTTCACAGTCCTTTCACCACCTTACACGAATATATTAACCACCTTTGACGAGTCAAGTCAACACCTCTGACTAGTCGCCTCACCATCATCGACAGAGACTAGTCACCTTTAGGTAGTCACGTTCAATTATCAATCTTGTCCATTGACATATAAATATAGGATCATTGATTACATTAAATCATTCCTCACCACATTATTATTTTACCGTATTAGTTTGCCGTGCAGCGCAACGACCATAGTGCTTTTGATCAACAGTCAATTCGCGAGTTGAGTGCCGTACAGGCGAATATAGGTTCTTCGGTTCTTCGGTTTCTATAAGTGTTCCGGAATCCTTCAACTGACGATTGGCATTGCATCAGCCAAGTGTTGATTCGTCGCGCCGGCGGTCGACCATCTCCGTACCTTGTTGACAAGGAAAACCACCGGCGCGGTAGCCTAATTTAGGGCCAATTGCGACACCCATCCGAGCAGGCCCAACGGTCCGTGGATACGTGAGCGCGGCCGGTCGATCAGAACATCGACAACCGTCGCAAGGCAAAGTAAGCGAATCAGGGTAGCACTGGCTAACCAACAGGTTATCTGCTTTGCATCATATTCTACGCGCCATCGTGATTCGTTTGTGCTTCGTTTGTGCTTCGTTCGTGCCTGTGGCTAGTGTTATAAGCAGTGCACCGTTGTGTCAACTGTTCCGTGTTATGTGGAGGCGTATTGAAGACTAAGTGCCGTACGCGTGTGGTCAAGGCTTCTATTCGGAAGACACCTGGACGACCACGTGCCCAGTTCTCCCTTAACTTCTTCCGTTGCGCTACGAGAGAATGATCTACCAGCATCCGAACAATAAAGGCTCTCAGGGTGCAACCGCAAAATACAGGTATTTTACATGAAGGTGAAAGTCCGTGGTTGAAAATGAGCAACAAAAGTCTACCCTTGCGACCCCCCTCTTTCCAAACCCGTTGCACGCGAATGATTAAACGAGGCAGGTTTTCATCGCACGCCCAAAACTTCCGACATTTTTCCGTTCCTCCAAACGTCACGCGTGACTGACAACGATAAATGTCTCGCACGACCGTCCGTTTGCCAGCACAACCGACGTTGCAAAATTTCCCTCCTATTTTTTTCACCCCTCACTTTACCCTTTCGTTTTTTCGTTACGGGAGGGTCGAAACGCATTTTTCCGGCCGCGAGGTTTTATGGCGAAAAAGAGAGCCGCAGAGGCTCCGCGCAGACAAGATTTATTAGACGCGTCATTTCGCCGGACGAGAATAGTCCGTTGTCAGAATCGAAGACGTTTGAGACCGTTCGCTGGCGAGGAAATGTAAGAAAGCTCCTCTTCACTTACCTTCTTGGCGTCGTTGTTGTTGTCTGCCGCGTGATGTGGTTGCGGACTCATTGCGGCGCCATTGCTGACCGCTCCGCTTTGCGACAGAAGCTCGTCGCTGCCCCTCTGAAACGCGACAAAGAAAAAGAAATTTATATAACCTTGAAGAAAGGCGAGCAAAAGCAAACAAAAATCGCACGCTCAAACAAACCCCTCGTCCCTCCCCGAACCTGATCCGCCCCGGTAAACCCACGACCGCGCCGGCATCCATGCACGAGCACTATTAGAATAAAATCGTGTACTAAAAAAGGTTAAGGAATAATAATTATTAATACTAATAATAATTATGAACAATATTTTTGTTCCTTCTTAACTAATCCTCAAACTGACATTACCACATCGTCCAGTCCAAGTTTCGCGTCTACACCTTTTGCAAATAACAAGTTGGAAGTCAATGTCGCACTTAACCCCAATACGGACTACTGTGCGGCACCCGTCCCTCGAGGATCCCCAAGAGCGAACCGCACGCGCGCGTCGCACACTCGCCCCCGTAAGAGTGGATTATTAAAATCCTCCCGAACCCCGTAAACGTATTTAACCCCCGATAACTCCGCGCCAACAGGATCAAGCCGACGTGGTCCCGGGTCTGATTCCAAAAGCTGATCCCTCAAAGTGAACCGGGAGGATGAAGTGGGAACCGCGGGGGACTCCATGGATCGGAAGTGCAGGATCTTTCCGCGAGCAACGGGCAAAGTAAGAGGCGAACAGTTCGGCGGAAACCTCGGGATCAACATGGCGCAGTGACCCGGGGAAGATTTACCTCCGAGGTCCAGCTATTCGGTGCGCATTTATTTGCCCGGTGTCGATATTGTGGGATTGGAAATACTAATGCGCGACTGTTTGTAATGATTCCGAGTTGTGAAAGATATGTTTGGAGCTGAGCAGTTGAGAAGATCGTGTGGCGACCCAAGAATTCAGCTGGACTGTCGCCAGTGAATGCCTGCATTGTGTGTTCCAACTGAGTGAGAGCAAATGAGGAATAGAATGGGAGACTAACCAACAGTGAAAGAATATACCGAGTGGATGATGCGTGCACGAATCAGCATAGTCCGGAGAGTAGAGAGTAGAGAGTCATGAATAATTATTTATTTATTTATTTATTTAATTCAACTTAACGGGCTGAGACCCTTAGTGTACAATGCTAACATATGAGTACACTTATAATAAACAATCTTAACCGTAATGGAGAGAGTTTAGATTTGCGTTGTCTCCTATTACAATAATATATATATTATAATAAATAATATATATATATATATATAATTGCGAGCCTAAACCAACAGACAGCTAAACCACTGACAGCAAAAAGGTTGAGTTTTCCGAAATAGAAATTAGCTGAGTTGTACATCCTGTTTAAAGGATCAGATGTGGTGTACTTTAGTAAGGAGGGTCTAAACAGAATCGGAGATCTCCTGTTCTCTATTGTGAGTATCGTGAGAGGGTCATTGTTTGCCTGAGAGTGGTCGTGCCTCGACGTTTTAATAAAGTTAGTTATTAATTGAAGGAGACCGACGTCTTGTTACCCTACCTGCCCTCTAGTCCAATCTGCGTGAGGTTCGCTGGAAAATAACTTCTACAATATTCTACCAGAAACAAATCTCGAAGGCGAAGAAAACGGGATCTCAGATTTTCGAATAGGCATTTTGAAAATCGCCCGCCGGTTCGACTGCCGATCAACAACCGCCGGTCGAGAACCGAGAAGGTACCGAAGAAAAACAAAAAGGGGACAAAAAGAGGATTGGGGCAGGGGGAGAGGGAGAGAGATCAGAAGCAGCCCGGAGAGGACTTTCCGTTTCGAGTCAGCGAGCCAGATAACCGAATGAGGCCGGAAGATTCGTGTCAGCCTGTCGTGATTTTCATCGGGCCCCTTCACCGGGGCAAATGGCGCGGAAAGAGGGCAGAAATTAAAGCCGCTCGTTAGGGTGAACCGTTTCGAGCCGATCGGCGCTGCCGTTCACGATATTCGATTCGATATTCGAGACACAAAGGCCGGAAGAAGGAGGCGAAGAGAAATGAAAGGATTCCGTCCGTCCGTCGCGCGCCTCGTGGTTCCTGTTGGTCGTACGAAATTGGATCGGATCCCGCGGCCAGGACGGGATTCTCTATCCTCTTGGCAGCGATTTTTCATTCGACCCCGAAGTCGGTAAGAAAGATAATTAATTCGCCATTGGTGGGAAAATAATCGATCGATCTGTTAGCGTTAGCGTATTTTAAAAGGACGAAATAGGGTCGGGTGGCGATGTGCCTGTGCACCCTGTGTATAATTTGTTATGGGGACGCGGCCCTACTACGTGTGGTCGAAGAGTGTTTCGGGAATCGTCAACTTGGGCGACAGACTATGGCTGGTGGCCCTTCGCCGTTCAGTTATCGGATGTCCTAGGATTGACTAATTCATTGAATGTTTTGAAAATGAGTGAACGGGACCGAACATCCTATCCGCAGGCGGTGGCTGGCGACCACTCTGGGTCTTCCAACTATCGGATGTCGTGGGATTGTTTATGAGAAAGAGGAGAGTATTGCTAATGACCAGGGACTCTGTTCCTGGAGGACCTGGTCGCTGATAACGAGTCTGACACAAAAAATTGAAAATTCTAGTTGACGAGTTGAACGCAGTACACAATGACAACGATTTCTCCACTTCAACGATAAATTGTTGCAAAATACTCGTATTTTCTCGCCAATTGATTGTTCGTAGTGTGGAAGACCGTCGAAACGACGTAATCGAATGGTCGGTCTTTTACAAGTAACGCTTCCTCGATCGTTGAAAAATAAACGCGTCGATGACAATGCGAGACAAAAACAATAGGAACGGTTAAATTTCCCGTAAATAATAAACAGTTGTCTCGATTTTCCAAAGTAACTCCCTTGATCGCAATCATTTTAGAAAGCGTCCGCCCGGGGATGTTCGCGGATGGAGGAACAGGGTTGACGTTTCAGCAACTTCCTCGCCCGGAGTGGAATACGGGAAACGGAGTTTCCGGATGTAACGCGATGTAAACCGATTATAATCCACGATGTTAGGGCTGCCGCGAATCAGACAAGACCGCGGAACAGTTTGCCGGCAAACTGGAAACCGCCGGGCGACGAGCACGCGAGTATTAGCAAGCGATGTTAATAAACCGCGAAACAGATCAGAGATAATTCAGAACTGTATGCCAGAAACATTTTGCTGAAACGACGCGGTATAGAAAAGATAGTGACCGTAACGTGTAACAATTTATATGCAGGGTGGTCCCATTTGAGTAAGACCACCGAAACATCTCTTCCAACTTTTTCGGTGTTTTCAAGGTTATCGATGGTTTTTGCACGCAACTATACATATATTTGTAGGATCATTTTCCGGGGGAAATCGTGATTGACTGTTTCTCATGAAACTTAACGCTTTCTCGCTAAATATCCCTTCACAACTCTCTTACACGAATCGATGTACTTTATCACAACGCGACTCAACTCTATGTACTCTATGCTCAACTCTCGCAAACTCTCAAAAACTGACTGTGTACCGCGCTATTTTGAAACGAGCATTTCAAAATCAATTGTACGGCGTTTTAATATTAACTGGGATAATATAATTTAGAACGATACAGCTGAAGAAATTGTCAACGTGTTATTCGAACAATCACAACGCTGATATGCACCGTGTTTGCGATTTGTTTCCGCGTTCCGGTTGCAAAACTTGTCCCAAGTCTGATTGAAACTGTGCCAGTTACGTTTGAGTTATGAACGGATCGCTGCCGGCCGGCGTCTGACCGAACGTTACGATTCCCCGGAAGCTGATTACCTTCGGGCGGGCAGAATTTCGCCAACTAAACACGCGGAACACCGACTGCCGTGTTTTGGCAATATTTTATTAAACGCCCCGCTCCCAACCACACGCGAAACAGTATCGTTGAAATAAACAATGGTGCACGGTGCCGATTCGCAAAGGGCCGCGGAGGCCCGCCGAGTGAAATAAATAGATAATAACGTGGCGTGCAGGGAGTCGAATTGAAACTCGGCAAGCGTGTTTCGGTTAATGTATCAATCGTGTTAACGGAAGCAGTTAATTCGACGCAGGACGAGAGGCGGAACGAAAAACGGGATCACAAAGACAACTCGATTCGCGAAACCGCCAGCGCCTGACAGATCTGTTGAAGTTATTTTCTGTAAACCTCGCGTAGATTGAAATAGGGGGCAGGTAGGGTAACAAGACTTCAGTCTATTACGATTATCAGCTAACTTTATTATTATAAAACGTCGACACGCGACAACTCTCTAACAAACAACGGCTCTCACACGATACTCACAATATTCACGACTCAATACTCTGTACACTCGAACGACACTCTCTTCAACCATCTGATCAACTCTGCTCTATTCTCAATCAGCACTCCTCTAACTCTCCCTAAACTCTGCCTCGCACACGCACCATCCACTCTATATATTCTTTCAGTCTTAACCTCCGTTCACACCATCTTCTCAAGTACTCAGCTCGAAATACATATCATCTTTCACCCCTCGGAGTCATTCTAAACAGTCACGCAGTATTTCCAATCCCACAGATCAGATAGCAGTTCGAAGAATAAGAATATGAATGTGCTATTCGAACTGTCAACCGACAGAGCAACCTCGTAGTCTGCAAGTCTAAGTCTGAGAGTCTAAGAGTCTAAGAGTCTGAGAGTCTGAGAGTCTGAAAGTCTGAGAGTCTGAGAGTCTGAGAGTCTAAGAGTCTAAGAGTCTGAGAGTCTAAGAGTCTAAGAGTCTAAGAGTCTAAGAGTATAAGAGTCTAAGAGTCTAAGAGTCTAAGAGTCTAAGAATCTAAGAGTCTAAGAGTCTAAGAGTCTAAGAGTCTAAGGGTCTAGTATAAGTGAGTCAAAATGACCATTTCTCGATGGTACTTATATCGTCAATTTGGGGAGGTGAGGACGACCTTTAGCCCTTATCGAGACATCAAGACCAAGTGCGACTCCTCACCTTTAGGATGGTAAATTCCGTCATTCTGACTAATGTTTGTCGTGGCTATCAGAGGACCCGCGTACAGTGGGTTCGCCAAAGAATAGGCGAGTGACAGTTTACGCTCTCACCCTGCTGCTACCACGTGGGTTGCTGTTATTGGCTCAAAGCGATGACAAAAATCGACGATCAGCATATCGAGACAGAGCGAAATAGAACGATCCCAAAGCATAGGCCTAGCCTCAGGAAATCACTCAATTTCTTAATACATGGTGCACACTTTGATTGGGAGGCTGCGTCAATGCCTAAGACGAAACACAACCTTCCTCCTCCCTTTCATCTTCAGTCTTTTCCTTCGTCCACCATCGTATCAGCCGACACACGAAAGTTCCCATAAAGTTCTCAATGAAATACCACCAGGTGAGCGAATATCCAAAAAGCATCACGCAAACAACGAGCCCCGATAATTCTCTCGGAATGACCCATAGAGAACAATGAATTCCCAAACCAGCTGAAAGGCGAACGTAACGAAATGAAACACGTTCGATGGTCCTTCGAAACGAACGGCGATCCTTCCCAAGAATGAACCCCAGTTCTTAATGGAATTAATTAACGCGAATAATAGATGAAACACGAGGCGGGGTCCGTTCTAGTTTCCCCGACCGTCGTTCCGCGAATCGAAATTGAACGTCGCCGCCGCGATTCGACCAGCGGATATTTTCTTCGGGTACAGAAACGACTGTTCCCCGTATATTCCCATTCGGGCTTGGCCCGACCGTTTCGCGGTTTATTGAGATCCTCTGGCCCCGTTTGTTTCGCGTGGAATTGCGGCGGGACATTGTAATCGGGTATTTGTGTTATCTCGATTGAAACGGCGACGGTTTCGTTTCCGGCGTGGATATCGATTCGACGACGACGACGACGTTCAACAAGTTCGTCGTCGGCTCGTTTATTTCGCCCGGAATATTCAGCAATTTTCCCGCGGCAGACACGTCGGTTTGTGTTTAACGATTGACCAGAGAGTTCAGTTGATTGGACGAAAATCTGGTTGGCATTAAGCATGATTTTATTTAAACTTATAACGAGGATATTTGAGCCGTCTATTTTGAAAAAGATCTAAGCCTGTTTATATTTAAATTGAGATATTCCAGAGTTTACGTTGCAAAAAAAATGAAGACATACGTCACACTGCTTAAGTGTATTCAAGGAAGTTAAATTTACAATTCCAATTAAAATAATGGCGATTATTAAATGAGTAACATGTGTTTTCTTAGGACAAATGCAGGTAAGCCATTTCCAAAATTAACAGCCAGTCGTCATAATTTAAAATGCTGCAAATTGAACAAACAATGCTCAATTCATTTGATATTTCTTAGCAACACTTCAAGAACACAATTTATGCAATTCAGGAAATCTTCTAACTATATAAATGAGCTGTTCATTTTGAAAGTGTCTCAAGTCCTCTGGTTTAGAAGACGATATATTTAAGGGGCTGTCTTTAAATCATGTCAAAAATAATTGTTACTAATAACATTTTTATTCTTCTGAAAATGTGTAATGTACTAATAATCCAAGCAGCTTAATAAACATTATTTAACAAGTAAGACGATTTTACCAGTCATAAATGAACTTAAGCCACGTTCAAAATAAACATTTTCATCGTTTCCTTAGTTAGCTAATTTTCTGTTAACTAAATTTCAGTGAATTCGAACATGTTGCCTGTAAATTGTTTAAAAATGAAACTATCGCGTAGAATTGTAACTATTACAAATGCTAGCTGGATTTTTTCGTACAAATAGACTTGGGCCAGTTTCAAAATAAACGGCTCACTAGCAATCCTGCGTCTCGATATTTACTTCGACGGCGACGTTGTCAGTCGAAACATTTCTCTAAAATTAACATCAACAACAATGACGGATTTAGGCGACTTGTCGCTCGACAATTGAATTTCCGAAACCCGACTTGAAACACCCGCTGTTCGATGCCACGCCCCAGAACGCCCCCCCACCCTCCCCGAGAAAATTAAACGGCCGCACAAACGCGCAAACACGCACGCGCTGCGAAAAGGCAAACAGAAAATTTATTCCAACTTATTCCGGCAATCTTCCGGCGGTGTACCCGGCCCAAAGACAAACAACGAGTTGCTCGATCCGCGACGCCTGAACATTTCTTCCAGAACTCCCGGCGACGGGGTTCCGCCGGCGGAGGGTGGTTGCAACCGCATTTAATTTCGCGAAAAGCGGGATATTCAAATATCGAGGAATGCACTCCGCTCCGCGGCGGCGAAGCTCTTCTTTTCTCGCGCGGTTAAGCCGTTCGGCCTCATGAATTTCACAAGCGGGAAGGGGAGGAGGGGGGAAAGCGCGAGGCGTCACGAAAAATAACACGACGAAACGCGGCTGAAGGGGTGGGTGCGGGGTGGTATCGGGGCGATGGTTGGAATTTTTGTTTTCAAGTTACTGGAAACATTATTCGTATTCCTCGATTTATTTCTAACATTGCTCCTTAATATTGCGGTGGAAAAAGGTGGGGGCGAAGCACAGAGCCACCCCTAAGTTGAATGGCACCGGCGCGGGAAGAGGAATAAAATGAAACGGACGGTACACCGTCTTCGATATCGTGGAATATCGCCCGGAATGACCGAACGGGAACGCCGTTACCTTTCCATAAACCGCGTCGGCGTTGTTATACCGCGAGCGGAATGAGAACGGGTCCCAAAAGGGGACCCCGAAATGGGAAATTTAGTCCGCAGCACGCGATTAAGGTCGACCGCGGCGCAGATGAAATTTGAAGCGTCCGTTCCATCGCGAAACCCCTTTCGAGTTATCGAGATATCGAGATGCTGCTAAAGAATTCGGTGGTACGTTTCATCCACCGTTTGCTATTTTTAATTCACAGAAGGGGGGGGCAGGGCAGGTTTGTCTCGCGTTTATTTTGTTTTATCGACGTCATTTACGTCAAGAAGAATATTTTCCTGGCACTTACCCGTCGGCCACGGTGCACGTATTGCGCGGGGCGAGAACCACCACCCCTCAAAGTTCAAAGAATAAATCCCCTCGAAGTGGTATAGGTACGCGGCCCGGTCAGACGTGCGATTTTAAGTAGCGCGTATCAGCGACACGGTCGGACGTGTTGCACGGCACAACATTGCAAGCACGTAAACGTTCGACCCGCGAATGGCGGACGGTTAATGTGAAATTCTGTCGAACAATATTTGCGGGACAAATAAGGGAAACGAGCTGCCGTCGTTACCATATTAATGGCTGCCTCGAAACGGTAAAGTTTTTTAATATTCGCCCCGGCGAACAAGTTGTTTAACTTTTAATAATCGCGGGGACGCGGGTCGGGGCCGCGGGAAAAAATAAAAACTCCCTGCCCCCACGGCGGGCGCGTTCTAAATACTTTAATTTTCACGTCGCGACCGATTATCCGCTGGCCGCGGGGGACCGAACGGAATCTCTGCGGACGATTCGTCGGAGGGATATTTTCATTTCGCCCCCTTGCCGAAACCGCGAAATTTTTCTCCCACGAACTTTCGGCAAATTGCCCTCGTCGTATGGACATTATAATCGTCGATGGCCGCTTCGAATTTGCGCGATCGAAAGTTGAACTGCGATGATCGCGATGTTAACTGTCGACGGCTATTTTGCAACAACCCTGTAAGACCAGCGTTTCTCAAACCGTGGTACGTTACGTTATTTTTGATGGACAAGACTATAATGTCTGTTGATATCCTTGAACGCGTCGTACATTCCCGAGACCGTGTTCTCAGCCACGCTATTAATTAAAAATAAATACGGCACACGGTTGCAAACTGGAACCTGACTCGCGTTTGAAATTAACGAAGATTAAGATTAAGATTTACATATCGAGATTGGTTACGCTGGAATAGGAACCCTCGGCAATAATAAATCCCCTAAATATTTGCTCGCGTATTATTACCCGTCGTTTACTATATTCAATTATAACGCAACAGTTTCATTTACGAATGCAATTGAACCATGCAAAAATTCGAGAGTTTCGTCCGTTTATCAGAAACACGCTCCGTTCGGGACGTGTTGCTTTTTCAATCGGGAAATGATTTTACGGTGGCACAAAATTCGAAATGTTTGAGAACCCCTGCTTTAGACGTCCGATACTTTCCTCCCCTGTCCTCGGCCAGTAACAATTTCGTCGAACGCAGAGACGGCCGCAACAAAACGATCGAGTCCCGCGGCCACGAATATTTCTCCGCCACCCTCCGCAGCCCCTGCGTGGTCGATCGACGGCGGCCATTTTTTGCCGCCACATAATAGCAATTACACGGACAGAAACGGTCGGGCCGGTAACCGGAACCGGAAGGACCAGCCCCGATTGTCCGGAAGCCGGTCAAGATTGCGCGTCCCTCTCGATTTTCGTCCGGGGGTGTGGCGGGGGCGGGAGGGGAGGGGTTTGGCCTCACCCCCTGGAAAATTTCCAACCCTATTTTCGAGCCGCCTTCCGGCGGGGAGCACCGGGCACGCGAAGGGGTTGAAAACTGCTGGCGCATTTTTGTTCGGTCTCGATCGTCGCATTTCATTAACCGACAATGATAAATTCCAAAAAAAACCAACCCCTCGCGGGTCGCGTTTGCGAGCTTCCGCGACCCCTTTCCGCGGAACGTTCTCGCAAGCACGCCGGAAAGATCGCATCGGCGGGTGCGGTGCAGTGGCCGTCGCGCGTCCCCTTTCTCCAACCCCCTTCCTGACCCTCCTTCTAAATCCCTCGTATCGAAAGACACGTCGCCCCGACGCCCTCAGCGAACCGCCCCGCGACTGCCTCGAAATTGGATTGTTATTCTATTTTCGAAAGCAATTTGCGAGCGTTATCAAAAAGTTTCCACGCCCAGCGCCCCAACCCTCGCACCTCGTTGTTCCCCGTTTCTTTCGAGCCCCTTTAATGGGGTCCGCGATTAGGCAAATGGCCCCAAGTCGATCGTTGGGGGAGGGAGAGAGGGGGTGAGAAAGATTCATTAGAGGGATGTTTTACTTTCGCAGAGCACCGGTGAGTCGATATATTAATAAATAATTGTTTCGCATTACTGCTTCACATTTCAGTCGCGTCTGACCAAGCGTCGGCTTGCTCTACTTAACGCCAATCGTACAGTGGAACAGATTCGTAACGGACGGGCGTGTTCACTCGGCCTGAAGATTTTCGTTTAACGTTTAACGACTGTCGTCGAATTGTTCAAATATTGTTCGAATTAAACTCTCAATATCGCCGGGGCCGAGTGTTTTCGTTACGGGACGAGCCCGATAAGAGACACTCTCCGATATTACGACGCGAATGCATCGCCGTCGGCTCGTTAAGAAATTACTGCGGATCGAAAAGCGTCGATCCGGGGGTTGTTTACCCTCTCGGAACTCACGCCCCCCTTCGCCCAAGACACAGTGTCGTAATATAATGCGCGCCCTATTCCGATACCAGTGTGCGCTGGCTCTGGGGTTTCCCATCGACGAAATGTATAGTAAAAATAAACCAGCAATAACATCTTCTCCGTCGGTGTAAATTGTAAATTACGTTTTTCCAGTGATTTTCGTTCAGTTCGCACACCTAGATTATTATACGTTACCCTTGTCTGTAACTTGTTAGAGTATGCTTCAATTATACGATCCTCGAAAAGCCTCTTTCACGTAATCATGCTCGAAATAGTGCAACATAAAGGCTATAAGCCTGGTAAGGGGGTCAAATGTGCCCCTAAACCGAATTCGACTTGTGAGGTGCCATTCGATGGCTTGCCAAGAAAAACCAATTCGTACCAAGTTTCAACCCTGTAGCTCGGCTGCGAGGGTAGTTACGGCGAAAAAACAAAAATATAGTTTTTGCTCGATATCTCCCATTTTAGGGCAAACAATATTTCGAAAAAAAAAATCGGAGACATTGCAATTACGCAGGCACATATTGCAGATTTTTAAATCGGAAACTCGAGCTGCGAAAAATTAAAAAACGTCAAAAAATGCTGAAAAATGCCGATTTTGTATTGAAGGAATCTCATAACCACAATTATATTTTTCTTTTTTGGGCACATATTATTGATACTACTATTCTCAATTTTTTTCAGATTTTTTATGTGGTTGCGCCGTAGTTGAAAAAATTAAAGATCGACTTTTTCGTCGTTCTTTGCGTGCCAGAGTAACTTATACGGCGAATATTTTAAATTATATTTTAAATAAAAGCTATATTTTTGTTTTTTCGCTGCAACTATCGTCGCAGTCGAGCTACAGGGTTGAAACTTGGTAAGAATTGGTCTTTTTTGCTAAGGTATCGAATGCCACCTCACAAGTCGAATTTGATTTAGGGGCACCGTTTGACCCCCTTATCCGGCTATAGCCTTTCACAGGTTCTGTTCATGTAAGCTAAACCAATCCAACGTCAATCTTCGATCATGATTACTCCTCGACTTTTTAAACACAATCAACCTCGAAACATTGCCTGCACGAAGACGAATACCCGATCGCAGCTTTATTTTCAATTTAATCAATAACCATATTGATTGTCCCGCTCTCCTTATGCAAATATCAATTTCTACGTACCTGAACGCGTGTGTTGTGGTTTACAGCAGGATTACAAATACTTAAATCCGGATCTAGATACGGATCAAGTAATCCAATAAATCGCGTTATTGCTGACTCTACGATCTCACTATCTACGATCGTATTGTTTTTGTTTTTAGTCGGTCTTTACTCACTTTCAAAAGACAAGTACGCAGAATTATCGGATAAAGTCATACCTTTGTACCGCGATCTTTTGTACATGTCCCTTGTTTGTTATGTTATGGAAAGTCTTCTTGTTTTATGGCAATATTTATGTAAGAGGGCTTCGGTACGTGTATAAATAAACAAATTAATGAATTAATAACTTAATAATATTAATCACCGCGATAAGAATAATAACGACAATAATAAATATAAATCCTCAAATTCCCTACAATGATAAATAATTCCATCAACCGGGTGAACAATCTTTCCTTCAACGAAAAATCCTCCATTTCATAAGTGACTCTTTAATTCGTCCCGACGAATGAGAGTTTAAATATCCACGTCGAACAAATGCAAGCCATCGCCATCCCCTATCGTTTAAGCAAACGGAATAAATGTACCGTGCCACGTCGTTTAATACCCCAGACAGGGGTGGAACGACGGCGAGAGAGTCTCGGAAGGATTTAACCCGTGTACGGAGAGTGGCTGGCCGCGTTTCTGTCGTCGAAAATAAACCGGATTGCCGGGACTTGTTGGCCCACAGAACGCTCGAGCAGCCACGAGTTACTCTATTTCCGGTGTCCAAGTGGACTGCCGTCCCCCGGGAGGGGGGGGGGGCGAGCGGATGAGCCAAGTAATTCCGTTGGAACACTCGGAGGGGTAGCTCACCCCCTCGCTATTTCTCCACCCCCCTGGCCCCCCTTGCAACCGCCCTGAGAACCATCCCCGTACGATTTTCAGAGACGCGACGCGAGATCGATTCTTTGACTTCCGTC
This sequence comes from Nomada goodeniana, assembly GCA_963969485.1. Classification (NCBI taxonomy): domain Eukaryota; kingdom Metazoa; phylum Arthropoda; class Insecta; order Hymenoptera; family Apidae; genus Nomada; species Nomada goodeniana. Next base: position 4,392,616 of record OZ018306.1, on the reverse strand, counting down.
GTCGATTTTTCATTCGCCCCTATCGGCACACCCCCGTTTCTCCGCTTTTAGAATTTCAATCACTTCCGTCTCAATCGCGGCGTAGCGTCGCGGGACATCTTCCGACGGGGTGGAATATTTATTCTCGTCGAGGGTGGGGGAAATAATTCGGTTCGATATCGTCGACGATTCGGTTGGGGTGGGGTGGGGGGGGCGAAATATTAATACTCGAGGGAGTATCAATTTCTCGGCCAGTGAACCAACCCCAAACGGTACAGAGACGGCGAACGGGCTTAAAGGACGGTGGAAACAAAGGGTTTCGATGGGCCGTTCAGGCACAGCATCGGGGACGCCTCCTTTGGAAGGGAATCCGGTGGATTTCGGACAATGGGCCGCTTCTTTTTCTCCGCTCCGGGTGAAACTTCCGGGTCGCCTGTCCGGATCAACAAATTGGGTTCGTTCTAATTCCCGGAGGAATAATTAAAGGCCGACGATCGACACGGCGAGCGTACATTGTCCGGCAAAGGGTTGCGCGAAAAAAATTCGCGGTCCAGTTGAGTCTTTCGCGGGACGGACTGAAACCCTCCCTTTGTTCCCCGAGTTTCCCCTCGGCCGGCTTAATTGACAAGATTCGATTTGCTTATCGGCGAGTCTCTGCGAGACCGTGCGATCCAATTAACCCCTGTGCGGGCAAACCGAAATGGTCGACGAGTTTGAGGCTTGGTTACTGAAAATATTTCGCGCACATTTCTTTCGCAATACGTGAACTGAAGCGAAAGAGCGGTTTCGCGATTGTCCTGTCAAGAAACGTGCGGGCATTATTCATTGTCAAACGAAGTGCCAAACGAAATTCCAAGAAGATTCGTTAATGTTTGCCCTTTAAAGAAAAATGATGAAGAAACACCAGGATCTAAACGGGTTGCACGAGTTTCCCCGCTTAAACATTCCGCAACCGGCGGAGCTATCGCCCCCAACTCGATTCACCCGGAATCCTCTCGGCCTTGTCTACGATAGTACGAAAGAAATCGCCGATCCGCCGGCGCTGTCGACAATGGCGCCGGCAGGAAGTGGCGCGGCGCGTAAATTAAATTGTAAATAAAACAGCGCCGTGGAGTTTCGCGGCTCTCGGTTACCCGCGGCTGCCATTTCGGTCGGCCGCTCTTTCTCCGCCGAATTGAATCGATGACTCTCCCAACCCCTAAAGCACCCGTGTGCTCTGCAACCCCCGCGCTGCGTACCCGTTGTTGGTTCGCGACCGAGGACCATTGGATTTTAATTCGATTCGTCGCCTCGGGCGACTGGAACGTCGGTCGATGTCCGGGGCATGAAACAATTTTTCGTCACTCACCACTAATTTGTATTTTTCTGGAGGGTGGATAAATTTGCGGGGTCGGCCCTTGGTTCGCCTTACACCCGCTGTATTTTTGCTGACATTCATCCGCTCCGCATTTCTGGCTTATTTTTGTTAAAGAGAAATCATCCCCTTCGCGGTCGAATTAGAATCCCAGGCCACCGTTGCGCGAGATTGGATTAAAAGAAAGAAAAGTTACTTGGGTGGGGGATTGCGAGGGTGGCGAAAGAACAACGAAGAACTTCCCGGTCCCGAGGCGAATCCCATTGCATATTCACCATCGTTTCACCCCCATTAAAAACACCACGCAAGGAACGACTCTGACACTCGTTCCCTTTCTTTTTCTTTATTCTTTTTTCTTTTTTTTTTATTCGTACAGCATCGAGCGTCCTCTGATTGGCTCGCGGCAGAATGGAAGTTCCATCGTGCCGGCGGGACGTTTAAATTAATCATAGGTGCAAGGGGGTGGCTCTGTTTTCCCAAGCCCGCGGCGTTTTTCGCCGGCGAAAGGGGTGGTTCGAGCGCGAGAGGGAAACCACAAACGCACACGCGGTGTATGTACGTGTACTTTAAATGGAGGGACTGGCTGCGTATAAATATGGAAATTTCGAATATCGAGTCACCCAGGCCAAAGTGTTGAGCTTTTATTTTTTCGCCTTTCCTTCGGGGGTGTGAGAAAGGACCGAGGACGCGAAGAATCCGCTGGTGAACAGGAATGTCGACGGGATATTGTTTATTAACAATCGAAAAGGTCCTTTTTCGAAAATTATTAATGCGTCGCACGAATCGTTACCCTCGAACTTCCTCTAATTATTTATACCGCGATCTTTCGAACTCCAGTTTCGATATTTCTCGAAATTCCCGTGCTCCAAAGCCATCGAAGTGTACTTGGGATATGGATTCTCAAGTTTTGTAAGCCCTTAAAACCACCCTCCCGCCGCCCCAATCGACCTCTACAATTTTTAGGTCTTCAAGGCCCTCAAACTTCTACACTTTCAACCAATCCAGAGGTTTCGCTCCTTTAGAATTCCGCCCTGGCGAAGTGCTCGAGGCACCAAATTTCGAAACATATCGGGAACGTTCGATTGAAATAAACAAAATGTACAGACATTAAAGTAATCACTTTGCTGAATGAAATGAACTCGAATATTCGTCGATGGGGCCATGCCGGTATATTTATTTATTTCTTCCCTCGCCGGTAATGGATGGATAAAAAAAATATGAAGAAAAAAAAAATGAATAAATAAATAGAAATAGGCGCAAAAAAAAAGAGAAAAAAAGGAGGGGAAGAAGAAACGTCCAGTTCGAGCTGGTGAAATACATTCAACTGTACCATCGCTCCTCGCCGTGCAGGTTCATCGAATATTTACCTGACCAACGGCATCGAATATTCCCCACTGGCGATACATTTCGACTACGCTGTAATGCTGGTCGTTGTCGCGCTGCGTACCCGGTGGCCCATAAATCGCGATTACATTATTCCACGGCGTGAGAGTGCGAAGAAGGAAAACGGGCAGATTTTCGCAAAAATTAACAGAAACGACAATATCAACCGCAACGGTGAAGCGCCGGGTATCGAATTAAATAATCGAGACTACCCGCCGTGCCCGACACAAGAATGGAACATAAAACAGTAGCGAAAATTGAAAAGGGTGTCGGCCTACAGTTGATACGAAAAATGGAACGGAACGCGAATCTGCCTCGCAGAGTCCTTCTGCTTCTGGCGTTCGAAACATACGCGACACCATGTAGGAACGCCATAGAGAAACGACGGGGAGCGTGGAACGGCTGCTCAAAGTATCGAATTTTCACCCCATCCGTGGAGCATTCGTATTAATATTTTACAGGATGCCGGCGGACCAGCTAAGCCATCCAGAAACGAAGCTCGATGGTGCAGATACGCTGCATCAATGGGGGGAGTAAAGTCGATCTCGCGGGACGTTGTGCCGCATGGGGAATCTAACTTCTGAGCGGGGGACCCCCCCCCCACGAGGCGCGGCAAAATTGAAAAGAAACCGAATACGTCTGTCGATAAAGCCGTGCCGGGGTATTGCCGGGCAAATGGCAAAGCTTCGGCGATTTTATTTATCAAATAATATCGTTCTTCGTTCATGGGGGGGAGAAACTTTTTCTCACCCCCCCTCCCCCCACCACCCTTATTAATAATACTTTCTCCCTGCATAGAATAACTCGATGTACGATAACATTCCACGGTCGGCGGAAATATTTTTAAACGAACTGGAGTATTAGTCACTATCTTTTATTGTTAACGGTAATTAATTTGTTTTTGTTTTTTTTCTTTAATGAAGCATCGTACGCGAATTAATATTTCGCGTTCCATCGTAATATTTTTCCAGGAACCGCCCGCCGCGAGAACGAAAATACTCCACCGGAACGTTTAAGTTTCAGCGTGGCATATTTTTTTTTTCCGCTCGAGGGGAACAAATTTTTTATCATTTTTAATACCGAGACATCTTAATTGAATCGCGGCCCCTGCCGTTTCGCCCGGATAATTGTTCAATTAAGCCGGGGATACGATTTGACGACGCCGCGGAACGTTTGATTAACAAACGAAAAATCGTTCCCGGGGTGCTGTTTATTTTCTCGTCGGGCGACGATATTGGCTCTGTCGATTCGCGCCTCGCAGGGCATATCGCACAGCCTGTTCAGGCTGATAGCAGCATTTTTTTTTTCTTTTTTTTATCAACGTGCGCGTGATGAAGTTCACGTGACTCTTCTTGGCCGGTGAGAAATAGTGTAATTCTGGGGAACAGGGTCGAGAGTCTTTTTTTTTCCCCGGGAAGAAAGTTCCATTCGTCAGGCTTGGCCGTACATTTTTATCCCTCTCCCCTTTATGCCCGTGGAGCTTGGAATTTCGCGCGATAGGAAAAATTGGACGAAAATGCTGGTCTCGTTCGACGAACGATAAACGGATTACAACAATAAATAGTTGCTGGAATTAAACGATTCAAATAAATACACCGCGTCATTGTTCTTCACGCGTTTTCCTCCTATAGAACCTTTAGCGCTTGTCCCCCTTCTGTTACCAACCTTTGTATACTCCACGTAATCAGAGCCCAAGAGAGGACCGTGTACGTGTCACTGAATTATATACGGTGTAACCTGTTTCACTGGTTACGATAAATAGAACGAAACCATCTGTATCACTAATTATGACAAATGTAATAAAGCTAAAAAACTAACAATAGACCTGTTGACAGTTAACACGTTCGTCGCCCAGCGAGAACCGGTTGTGATTTCCACGGTGCTCAAACGATGTTGTCACGCGCGGCGGTGCAGCCGTCGAAAAACACTGGCCAATCAGAGCGCCCGTGTGGCGCGCGCTGCAGCACGCGACTCTCAATCGCGCTCGGGCGCTGTGTCACTGCGCTGGTTCCCGACCACGACCGAGCGCAGTTGAGAGCCACGCGCTGGAGCGCGGGCTCCGCGGCCGCTCTGATTGGCCGGTGTTTTTTGGTAATAATTCAAAAACGAAGCTTCAAATGACATTCTGGTCGAGGGAAAAGTTGTTCAGAATCATTCCAGCAACCCCCCCATTGGACGATGAAGAACGTGAACCATTAACGTGTGACGGAACGTAGCCGTCAACCAGACATGGGTGGCGTGGCGAAGAACGTGTTAAACCGATATTTCTAATTCCCCTTTAATTCCAGCATTGTCGATTTTCGACCGTGGAACATTTAAACGCCCTCGAATAATTATCACGATCGTACGAAATCAATTTCGATTTGTTCTTCTTTTTTTCCCGCAACACGACCCGCTCGTCGAATTACCCCGAATTTTCAGGCGAACCAATGAATCGTGATGCGAAACGTAACCATGGCCGAAGATAATTAATGCCACGCGATCCGCGCCGTTACAAGTCAATTAATTTTATCTGAAATTAATCCGCCTTTTATTAACTGCAGGTGGAGCGGCCGCCCGTTGAATTTCGATCGGCGCGTTGATTTAATTAAATTTCAATATTTTTGTATAATTAGTGCCGCCGCCGTTCACCCAGTACCGAAAACAATATTTCCTCCTCGAAATGGAAAAACCAAATTCCCTCGGACGCGACAAATGTATGACACGGGTATAAAATTTTTAAGGTGATGGTCTTCAATCGTACAAATTTTAAACCCCGAGTGCCACGATACGTTCAATTAGCCGAGGTGTCCAACGAAACGAACGGCGGAAAAATAAATAAAATGTCGGGGGCTGACTGTCAGAAGGGGCGAAGAACAGGCGAAGTCTTCAAAGCGGAGCCAACTCTGGAAAAACTAACGAAATGAATCTCGCGCGCGTACACCTGCAACGGGGACGCCACAAGCTCCGCTTCCGGGGTGGAAAAAGCAAGCGAAAAAGAGTGACAGAAATAATCTGGAAGAAACGCTCCCGGATTATCGCAAACCTTTTCCTCCATCCGCCTGTTCCCAGTTTCTTGTTCTCACCTGCTTGTTTTTCACGCGACAATCACGCCCCCGTGATTATTCAGCAAATAAGCAGACCGGTGGTGGATTAAATTCGGAAAATTATTAATTACCAGGCGCTCCTCATTTCAATTCCCCCGGTTGTTTCCTTAAATAGTAATATTAATACCGCCTTACAATTTATCGCGTTTATTAACGTTCATAATAATTTATTAATCGCAAGTCGAAACTATTGCACCGCCTGAGTGCAAACGAAAAAATCCAAACGACTGTCGCCAACAAAAAACCACCCCCAAAAGTGCGCGCAGTCCTCACCAGCCACCCCAATTTTCAACCACCGCGTGGTCTCGTGTCGCAGACACGCTTCACAAACGAAACCGCGACTTCACACGTCTTCCCCGAGTGTCTGACAAACGGTGACAAAATTTCTCGAGCCAGTTTTCCCTACACCCGGTTCAACAACACCCCCCTCCTTCAACCCCGTTCACCCAGAGACGACCGCAATAATACAGCCCGGCCTCGTTTGCTCGTATGCACCGGTAGAAACCGGAAACGAGGTGTCCGCGGTTATCTTTTTGGAGCAAGGTTTGTGTGCAACATGCGGGGGGTGGAAAATACAAGCGACTGGCGTTTGTTACGGGTGGGTGGGGGGTGGTTGGGGTGTTGTAACGCGCCGATACGATTGTGCACGGGAAAAACACGTGTCGACCCGTTTCTATGCGCGGCGCGAACAACGCGACCGGTTTTCCGGAAGTCGAGGCCTCCGACGACAATACGGCTGGCGCCGCGCTTGGAATCGTTTCGCTTCCAGTGGGAATTTCGGGGGATGATACCACTTTTTCACCGCCGTTTGTCCGTGAAATATAAAGGGTGTCCCGTAATTCACGGTCGATTTGAATTTCGCGCCATGACGCACGTTGTTTGAGAAACGTTTGAGAAACAACGCTCGAGGTATTTCATCCCCCTCGATGACGAGTCGATCGCGGGGACATTAATCGGAGGGCAATTTCTTTAATTAAAATCGCGACGGAGCCTGCGATCACCTCTGACCGCTCGAACTTCTGACTTATCGTCTTCAAGGGGGTGGTTGTCGATCGAGGGGGTGGGTGCGGACGAGAGGAAAGATCCTTTGAAATCCCCGGTCCAAAAGGCCCGGTTGGAAGTTCGACGACGATGTCACAGGCAATCCACTTCCGGTCTTATTTAGTAAATCGACTCTCCGGCCGACAAGGGGTGGCTTGGGGGTTGGGAACGAGTCTCAGAAGTATCTGAGCAATAAATATATCGGCTTATGGTCGTCTCGAGGAGTTTCACGAGTCATCAGAGGCTCGAGAAGCCAAACTCCTCCCTCCCTCTACCTTCTCCTACCCTCCAAACCCGCCTCCGCGCGATGAAACAGGACCAGGTCCCTTTGGACCCTTTCCATCCCCCTTATCTCTTTGCTTTTGCTCGGAGAATCGAACGGTGAAGGAGCCTCTCCTCGCGACTGCATTTGGAACATCGTTTGGCAATTTTCATACAACGCCGAATAATAATTAAATGATAAGAAAGTAATACCACTTTCTTTGCATTTGTTTTCACAACTTCGTGGGCCACCCCCTCCCCCCAACGGGAATAATTCGGCCGCTACTTCAGCCAAGGGTTGTCGATGCTCCAAATTCAAGAGCACGCGAGTTCCGCGTCCTCGAAGAAACTACTTTAAGTCTAACGATCGGATAAGGGCTCACGCATTTCCGTCGCGACGGTTAACCGGAAGTTCGACGCTGGGATCCCCCGAGCAGCAGGTGCTCGATCGGCCCTGATAAAGTGGATACCCACGACGATCGAGGCCCGAACACGTAACCCCCGCGTTATCCATTAGCGTGATAAACGATTCCCTTCCTTCCACGATGCTGGAAGTTCGCGCGTAAATCGACTGGAACGAGGGATTATAAGCTGAATATTCGACCAACCCTCCTTTGCACCCTTGAAATATTTACTCGGAGTGAAATACCCGGAACACGAATCGTACTCCGTTTAATCATTGAACACCCCCCCCCCCCCCGGCCAATTCAATCGTTAAAAACCGACCGATCAATTTCTACGCGAACTTATAACTTACGATATTAATAATATTAATATTATAATTACTTATAATATTGCGGCGTTGGTGGATATTTTATATTGTGCTAGTGGATAGGGCCAGGTCTGTTCGCGTCTATTAGTTTGCAGTACTGTCTCGAGGTTTGCCGAGGCAGTTGTATGATGAGCATGGTGTGAGTGAAAGTGTTAGTAGAAACGTCGAATGTGGATCGGGCGGATGTTTGTCTCGAGGAAACAGGAATGATGGAGGTGTAAATGAAGGAATGCCTGCGGGGTGTATGCTAAACGGGTGAGAGCAAATGAGAGATAGAATGAAAGAATTATTAGAGTTATTTCACGCGTTTAATGGAGGGTTGGTGGCGTGATCCTGAACAACTTTTTCCTTTACCAAAATGTTGGTTGAAGCTTCGTTTTTGAATTATTAACGAAAAGCAATGGCCAATCAGAGCGCCCGTATATCGCGCTCTCGAGCAGGCGACTCTCAATCGCGCTCGGCCGCGGGCGTGAACCAACGGATTGACACAGCGACTGACCGCGATTGAGAGTCGCGTGCTCGAGAGCGCGATCTACGGGCGCTCTGATTGGCCAGTGTTTATCGTTAATAACTCAAAAACGAAGCCACAACCAACATTTCGGTAAAGGAAAAAGTTGTTCAGAGTCACCCAAGCAACGCCCCATTACAAGCGGGATGAGAGATTCGGGGGAACCGTGTACAAAGTGGCTATACATAGTATAAAATAGATGGGAACGTAGAAGAGAGTAGTTCGAGAAGCGTAGATTTGAATAGCATTGAGTTTGAGAGTATCGTGAGTCGTGTGACAGTCATTGCTGAGAGGGTTATCGTTGTGTGTCGACCTTTTATACGAATAAAGTAATTAATGGTTCAAAGAAACCGGAGTCTCAGTATCCCACATGTTCCCTGTTTGTATTGTAGCTGAAGTTTACCAAAAATAACTTCTGCAATTTTATATTACTCATACCATTAATATTTTTCGCTGACAGCCGAGAGGGGCTGTGTTGAATTACGAAATCCTTGAATACACCCATAAAGAGACGTGAAAAAAGTGCTTCCCTTTTTAAAAAGAAAAACTACCCTGCCTCCATTCGTTCAATTTCTAAGAGGGGTTGTTCCAGGGGTTCGGCAGAGAAAAGAAATCAGTGACAAGGTGTCGAAGGCCACTAAAAGCGTGTACACAAATGGTTCCACGATTCTTTTCAAATTTTTGGACGGTTGACATTTTTTACGGCTTGTCCGATGACTGGATGAAAAAAAATCTCCACCTTAAGGAAGGGGTGCTAAGTCTGCGTCGTTCCGAGAGAGAGAGGGGGGGGGGAGAGAGAGAGAGATTAATTATCGTGATCAACGTTGCACGCGGTGGAGGGTGATTAACCGATCGAATGAAAGGAGTGAGTCGGGCACTTTGCGATTCTGATTTCTTTTTAATTAAAAGCGGCGCCTGCGCACAGCCAGCCTATCTATCTATTTCTTTTAACAAAAATTCGACCAGCCGGATTAATTGAATCTCTTGTACTAAACCTATTGGTAGTTAAAGTTGACACTTCGGATTATATAGCTTAACTTTTATTAATATTGTATACGTGATATATCGCTTACAACACATTACACAAGAGACTATTCCGAACTCAAACAAAAGAGCATATCAAATTGCATAACAACGTCCCATATAAAAGGCGCCACCCATAAAAGTAGAAATTACCATTGCCTAATGCATCTAATGCAAACCAACGAACCCTTTAATTACTATTAATAATGTTGGTAATTAAATTCAAGTTGGCAATGCTGATTGAACTGTGTGTGCGTGTGTACGTGTGTGAGGTTGTGATGTAGAAGAGAGAGAGAGAACAATGAGAGAGTGTGTGCGTAAGAGCAGAGCTGGCAATGCGAAATGAAGAGCAGTACAAAGAATAAGACAGTAAGGAAGCGAGTGTTCTAATCAATTTAATTGCAACTAGTAGTGTATATCCAGAATAAGTTCATATTGACCTCACATGCGATAAACATGTATTATAACAAGCAACAAATGATAACAATGAATATTTCAGGAAAGCCCAGCTGCGAGAATTGTCAGCCTTTGGGGGAGTAAAATGAGGCAACCTGGTCGCGAGCTACTGAAATAAATAGCAGAATCGATTTCTGGCGGGCGGGATTCTCTGTTCTCACCGCGACGACAGCTCGTAAAGCGTGTGCGGTCTCGAAGGGAGCACCATAAAACAGTCAAACTGCCGTTTCACATAAAGTCCACTCGCCCATGGTCGTGGACCTGCGGCCCCATAAATTCAACTACGGAATGTCGTTCGACCCGAAGCGTGCGTAAGTCATCTTCGGGTGCATTCTCTAGTCCGCGTGGCACGATCACTGTCGTCCGGTCGTCGTGCTCTAATCATCGATCCACGGCGCTTTGTTCGCGGGACACCATCACGAAATAATAAAGCAACGCTGGCCGGGAACAAAGCCGATGTAAACGGGAAGGAACGAGCGTCGAATCCAACGAGGCAGCGATAATGCTGACGACAGCGGGCCGAACAAGTGTGATCCCCGAGGAATCGAATTGTCCAGGTGAAAATGCGGTGAAGAAAATTAAATTATACCGCGAAACGTTTCGTTAGACCGGCTGCGAGCGAAGAAAAATTGCCGCCGTGTGAAAGCAAGCGCGCGACGTTCAAAGGGAAAGCGAGACAAAGGAAACAGGATTTGAAGAAAGGGGGGTAAACAATGTAGCTCGGTGGGAGGGACGAACGAGTCAACGAAACGCGGGGGACCCCACCCCTCGAAAACGCGCGTCACTCTTGAAAACCGTGCGCGAGTTTTCTACTTCCGCCGTCGCGAAATCCTATCTCCGTCCCGGCCGGCTCCTTTCCCGGGCCGCGAGTGTCAAAGCGCGCGTCGCCAAACTCGTCGCAAGCGGGTAAAACCGTGCTAATTTCCGCAAGGGGCCGATCGCCGTGGACTAAAATTCTCAAACGGTGTAACAAAAGACGCTGCGAACAGGGAAATAACTGCGCCGATCGTGTTCGCAGACCGAAGAGGGGGTTCCCCCGGGGGATCGGAAAAAGGGGGACGGGTGCACGATTCTGCGAAAAACAAGGCGTACAATTAGTTCACGCCCCTTTGGAATTAAAAGCGCCGAGCAATTTCGAAGCCTCGGCTAGCGAGGAATAGACTGAACGAAAATTAAGCGAGCGAGGTGAGCGCTCTTTCGATCTGTAATTCCACCCGGGTGTTCGCGTTTCAGCTGGGCGCAAGTATGAAAATGGGTGAGAAGCTGCCCAGAAAAGGGGGAGGAAAATAAAACTGAAAAAGAGGGGGAGGTATGGAGTGCAGGGGAACCGACGAAGGTACGTCGATATAATGAGACGAAAAACGGGGAGGGGGTGCGCGCGCGCGCGCGTGTAAAGTGGTAATGGTCGACTTGCAGCAAGCAGTCGAGCATGTCGGGGACATGTTCGACTCTAACGATAGCCGCTGGCTTACCCGGCTGATAAGGCCTGTCCTCGTTTACGCGGAAAATAAAGATAAGCCGCGGGTGCCGAGGGTGCGCGGTCTCCGCCACAGTTCCATTTAAAAGAGCCGGGGGAAAAAACAACGTGGCTAGAGGGTGGGGGTTTGGACGTGCATGCAGACACACACGGGGGTGGACGATGACGATGACGACAACGACGACGACGACGACAACAGGGCCTCTGCCTGAGCATAATTCGTTGTTTACGCTGAGCGAAATAGAATTTTAACCAGCAAAAAGTCGAGCCGGATCGATACACCGGGAGGGATTGAGGATCGTTTTCTTGGTTCTCGAGACTTCGACTGGTGGAAGGGGGGGTCCCCCCCGGTATTTTTTAAAAACTTTTACTTCCTCGCAGACGAGTCTGGGTTTTGTTTTTGTATTTTTATTTCTGATCATTCGGACGTAGTGCGAAGAGAATATTCTTGGAAAGGACAACGGTAGGAACGGGCCAATGTTGGGCCCGGCTGGGCATGAGGAGTCCTTATGAGACGTGGTTCCGCATGTCTCAAGCAATGATGGGAAAGTTTATTTATACGATTAAAGGGCTAGGACAACGATGCTTTTGAAAATTCAAACTCATTCCTCTCAGGAAGTAAAACGAGTGAGACGAATGCTATTTTGCGATCATGAACGACAGACTCTGAAGCACTACTGTGCAGCGGTGAGATAGAAGTACGACTCGACCCGTCAGACTGATATACGTACTTAATCATTATGGCATGTCACAACGAAGCGTTACAAATTTTTGAACAATCTAGAATTCGAACAGTGTTTAATAACATCGCTAACATTCCGCGCGACTATTTAACTGAGGCATTGTTTGCGATTGTGAATTAGAAGACTGCGTGCCTTTGTGTAGTCGATTATGGCAACAATTTTATTATTTTTTAGTAGGATTGGCAGACAGTATACTGAATCTGATTAATTCCTGAATTATTATGCTAGTGACACATCGTCACTCGAGGAAGAGCACAATGACCGTAAGTAACTGGATTGCGAGTTGTACTGACCACAATACCCCGAAGTTTGTAGCTCGTGTTTTCAAACCTTCCCATCATCCCCGAGGCAAATAATTATTGCGTTTCGAGTTCCCCGATCCGTGCAGAACCGTATCACATAAATGAATTTGTCAAAATTCGCCCATTTCTGCCATTGTCCTTCGCGAAACACTGTTAACGCCTAGTCGAGGCTCGATTTTTGTTCTCTTCGGTTTTTGCGAAATTTATGGTAATTGTTGAGTAAATCAAGCGAATGAAAAAGGAAACTCTTCGAGCGGGGTGCAAATTGAAAGCGAAATGGGGTTGGATTTACCGCGGGTCGCTCGCCACCATTTTTCTCCGCTGCCAGACACTTTAAGACCTCCGCCCCTTTCCACCCCCAACCACCCCTCGCTATGTGACGGTGTCACGAAAAATCGGTGTTTAAGTAAGTGAAATTGTTCCTTTCGGTGGGGGGAAGGGGGGGGGAATTTTTCCGGCAGGCTATCTGTCCTGGAAAAGCGCGACGCGGGTGGGAAATTGATGTATTCTTTATTTCGCTGAAACAATCCCCTCCCTGTCGGATCCCACGGGATGCCTCGACGATGTTCTCGCCGTTGGGAATAATATATTCGCTAGGGATCGAAATCTGACGAATATCTGCTGTTCGATTTTTGTATTCGAATGCGACATCCCTCGAACGAGTTCACCAATGATCAACCCCCTCACCCCCGCCCCCGCGAGCTAACTGAACGTTTCGAAACGTTTCCGGCGCGAACATCGGAATACACTGGAATGTATTTCTCGGTCGGCTGGTCGTTACGAATTTTCCGATGGAACGTCGCCGTTGAACTGAATCTCCGCTTTAAAACATTGATTCCAACGACGTCGACGAGGGTTCGCCCCGGTGGCACAGAACGATTTTTCGTGGGTTATAAACCCACCCCTCGGTGGTTACCCCGATGATATACAAACACGTTCGTCTACGTCTCTCTCTTTCGCTCTCTCTCTCTCTCTCTTTTTCTCTCCCTCTCGGGACTCGGCTTATTCTATAACGCAGGAACAGTGGACGGGGTGGCCGATACGCCTTGTTAAAACTCTGTCAAGCAATATTTGCCCGGAACAAATTCTGCGTCTAATAACGTATTACCCGTAAAGGGGTTGCTAAAGGTTGCACAGTGGCACAGGGGGTACATTTCTTTATGGCTTACCATCGTCAGGGACGCGTCTGTCCCTCGAGCGTACTGGAATTCCGGGACACTCACCTGAAAACGGAAAACGAAACGGTTAGATTTGAGTTTCTTGAATGAAATTAAGCGAAGCAGAAGGGAAAACTGTCGGCACCTGAGAGGAATCTGCTGCCTGATTCCGAGGTGCAACAAATTGGGCAATTCAATATTTAAAAGGCAACGTTCTACAATGATTTCGGATTGATTAAGGGGGGAGACCGGTTTATCAATGAAAAAAAAAATCGATTTCTTAGTAGCGCCTGTAGAAATTGTGCTTTCCTCGGAAACGCTTTTTTCAACATTGCGGCACAAATAGAGAGAAAAAACAATTACCAAGTATCGTCGATGAAGCTCAAAACTTTTACACGAAACTAAAATTTAATCCTTTTTTTTTGCACCAATATAGGACAAAAACTTTCGGTCAGAATCGCAAGATTATTTTTATGTCCCACCAACTGGTCAACTTTCAACTTTTTTTCTCGTTTTCTTAGGGCTCATCGACAATGCCATTATATCAGAAATAAAAAAAACCTTGGTCTTTTTAATGCTCCTCCACATAAATTTCTGCGGACCACTTTTTAACGATAAAAATAATTTTGTATCGTGCGTATATAATCTAAGATGTTCTGACAGTTTTGAAGGGATCGTCTCGGTAACTCCTTAGAGAGAAAATCTCAAAAATCGCCGCATTTTTAGCATCCTCAAGGGGGAGCCCCCCTTAAAGACGAGAGTGTCAAACAATTGCCCCGCCTGTTTACCGATTTACCGACCGTTTTCCCCGCGGGATCAAACAAAAATCAAAATTTTATTTTTGTCCAAAATAAATAACACTTATGCTCATATGTTCCTAAGTATGTATACATGTAAAGTACTGCATTTCGAAACTGAGTGAAAGAAATGCATTTCTGAACGAAAGATGCAAGATGCACAGGCGTTTGAACGGGACTGACTGCGAAGAGTTGTATTCCGACAGTTAATTTTCGAGATTTTGTCCAATAAAGACAAGTATTAACATAACTGCAGCCTTATTACCATTCTGGTTACTCCAATTAATCTCACGTGACATTGAGTGAAAAACAATTTCTACGTTATTCTAAACGAACAATCTTTTAACGAAAAACAAAAAGCAGTATTTGTTAGTCTTCAGATTATTACGAAATATATTGTACTATCACGAAATGCGATCAAACGTTAAGGTGTTTCAAATTCTATCGATTAATTAGGTAAATTATTTTGGCCAGCTTTTCTGTGCGTCGCGCGAGCTGCGAGCAAGTAGTAACAGCCGACGCGTCGTCAGACGCCGGAAATTAATCCGGGGGAACCCCCACCCCATGGTTCGCATCGTCGGCCGGCTCATTCCGCGAACGAACGGCGGCGTCGTTCGATCAATTTTCGTCAAGATACGCGGTCTATTTAGCCGAGCAACAACAAAAGGCGCCGCGACGGAACAACGAACGGGAACAGAATTCAGCGGCGGGTGCATGGGCTCGGGGATCGACGCGGCAAGAATTTGTCGACGCTCCGTCGCGAGCGAAGCGGCAAGCTTTTTACGCCGCGAGTGCAATTTCTTCGTTGCCGTTTCTTTTTATCCCGCGCGCGCGACGACTGGGAGTTCCGTATGTCCGTTGCGAACGGTGAAAATAATTTTCCGAACGAGGAAAATCATATTCTCGAATCGTGGCACGAAGGCGTATCGACCGTGCGCGGCTGCGCTAAAAATTATTCCGACGCCGAGTTTCCTAATCGAAGCGAGCGATTTCCGTTCACGATAACGGGGGAATATTAAATTGCACGGCGCTTCGTGCGCGTTTTTCCTCCGCTCGCGCCGGTCGAATCAATAGCACGCGTTGTTTACACACCGGTGCGGCGTACCTACTTTGTTTAAACACTCGTGTATTTTTTTTTCTCCGCCCTGCAGATACGTGTGTGTTTCGCTGTTCCTTTCATTGTTCCCCCTTGGCACTGTTCTCGAAACGGGGTGGAAAAGGGAGAGAGGGAGAGAGAGAGAAGCGTGGCAAAGATTCGTAGGGGAAACGGTGATCGAATATGCTGTTATCATAAATGTATAATAACCGTTAATGGTGGTTGCTCTTAAAAATCGTTCGCGCGGAAATACGAAACTCGAGTCGCTCCATCATTTATCCAATTCGTTGACAATTCAGTAGGCACGCGCTTCATTTTTTACTGATTACATCATTTATCGAGTCTGATTCATTGTTACAGGTAATATTACTCGTGTAAACTTGAGATAAAGAAATTTCTTTTATTTATCCTTACAAACATACGCAAACCATTTTTGTTATTTAGATAAATTTTTTATTGATGACAAAAATGATCATTTGGCAACAAAATAGTGACCATGTAAGTGTTTATAATTTCCATTATAAGGAGAAAGGTAACTAAAACCATTGCAATAAAAACTGAACATCCAGCTACTTTCTGGAAACGAGAATATAAGAAATATTGCACAACAGTTTCGAGAGTTTAAAACAGTAATTTTAACTGTAGTCCTTCGAAATTAAATTGAATCTTCCAAACAGGTACGAGTTAGAATAGAATTTTCCTACGCTTTAATGTAACTTTATACGACTCACGTGAAATCAGTGTAATTTTATCTTGCGTCTGGTTGATCGCGAGAAAAATATGACTACACAATCGCTGTATAACGATGGTAGAATTAAAAAATGAATAATTTCGTTCACCTTCTTCGCAAATAATTGTCCTGCCATTTGAGTGTCTCGCTTCAAATGATACTTTGATCCTCGAGAAATGATTACGCCGCCTTCTTTCTTTCGATTGTCGTTTCAACCGCGTCGCCGTTGACCTCGATTAAACCGGGGATGATTACGAGAGGGTGGGAGGGGGTTAAATAAAGGGGGCACGCACTCGTCCGCCAGTCCGCGGGCAGTCGCGTGCACAATGGAGGGGGAGGGGCGCGCGCGTAAGAATTTCAATTAATATCCGAGGTGGCGTGAGCCGGTTAATATGCGAACGATTAATCATGATTTTTCGCGGCATGCCGGCCTCTTGGCGCGCGTTTAAAGGGGCTTTATTAGCCATTCAAACGAGGCCTTTAAACGAACCGACGAAACACGTGACGCGGGGAAAATTGCGAATAAAAAACGAAAGAGGGAAAAGGGCCACCCCACGTTTTCCTGCGTCTTGCGATGCCGCTGGAAAAAATTACAGAATATCCTCCATCCTCTTCTCGAACTCTGTTTTTTAAGCGCGATAATTAAAACGACACCCTCCGATATCCAGAATCCTCTGCAACCATTATCTGCCAATAAACAATCGAACAAAGACGATCTCGCTTACCGTCCAAGCTTTCCACTAAGAAACAAAAAACAATAACAATGATCCCCATTTCCAGGCTCCCTGACGGACAGAGAGGGAAATCAATAAAATAATTCCATCGTAAGGAGGGTGGTACGGAAAGGGAGAGGTGGGGGTGGATAAGTTAACGAGAGAAGAAAACTCGCTGCGGTGTAACGTTTCTACGAGAAAGGGCAATTTATCTTGTTGTATTAGCAAATGGATGATAATGACGCCGCCAGCGAGGCTTACAGGGGTGGGGGTTGGGCGGGGGGGGGTGTAGAAACGGTTGGAAGCCTCTGTAAGCAGCTGCAGTTACCACCGCCCCCGTAAGGTCGACTTAAGTGTACATGCATTAGTGTGGCGAGCACCTTGGGCGTTACAGTGGTCTATCCGTGACAGTTTGCGTCCGTGGCAGGGAGGGGTGGGTGTGCATCTTCAGGGGTGTGCGTGGCCTGGCAGGAGGGGGGGGGTGAGAATGTCGATAGAGACGACGAGAGTGCTCGTGTTTTGTTGTTTAAGACGAGGCGTGTTTCTTCTCCCCCCACCCCCGAGTTTGAGGATGAGTTTTAGAAAGGGTTAGGGGTGCGCACGGGGGGCGTGGCAACACTTTTTTCTTTCCCTTTTTTTTTTAGAAACGATTCGAACAACGTCCATGGGTATCGGAGTGTTTTTTCAAGAATTATTTTGGTCTATCTATTAATTAACGTTTCCCGTGCACTTGCAATTATCCCCATCGATAATGATTGGATTATTTCCAAATGCTCCAAGTTTCTCCAAGTCAAAAAGGAGGAGGGGGGAAAAAACATATTGTACGACGGATATCGAAAAATATCTCCGACCGCGACTAACTAACTTTTAAGTCGCTTGAGAATCGAAGAACTGTAAACGCCCCCTTTATTATTCTTGCATGAAATCTTTAAATCATCTTGCACGCTCTATCAAGAACCTCTGTGAAGTTCGTCACTCATTTGCCTGCCGCGCAGATATTTAACCAGGCTCACTTCCTCCGACCCCGTAAACAGAATATGCGACAACAGTTATTGCCCCAAACTTGATACTTTTAATACCACATTTAAGTCTTCTAGGTTGCTCCGAATGGTTATACAAGCCCATCGAAACCGCAAGAACTTAACTCGCGTCTGGTCTGTCAGTTCTATTTCCCCACCACGATGCGAATATCGTATCGCTTTGTTTACCGATAAATAATTAAAGACCCCACCACGTCCCGACGAACTGCAAATCGTTACAGAACCGGGAAGATAATACCGGTCTGTCCCGAACCTCGACCGCCGCCCTTCCAAACGAACTCGCCCCCTTTTCCCCACCCCCCTTCCGCGTCATCCCAAGAACGTTTCAAGAACGCCACGGCGGCGTTCCTATTGTTTCGCGTTCCCGTCATAGAAACGTCCGTCGGTTACAATACTAATTGGCGGCACGTTGACGGACAGGTTGGTAAACAACCGCGGGAGCATCCGGTGAGCGCCCAACCCCCCCGTTTTCTTGGCTACAAAGCCGCCTCCAGACTTTTCCGCCCCCCTACCGCGTGTCTAATCGGGTGGTGGATAGGGGATAACAATAAGGGGCGAACACCACCCCCTTCGAGGACGCTTGACCCCGACGACTGTTGCGCTTCCTTGACGCTCGGTCGTCATAGGAAGCCGGCTGACGTGCGAGATTATTGTCTTTGTTGGTTATTATCATTGTCGTATTATTGTTTACCCTGGATCGTTTCGACGAGACGCCGAAGGGAATTAGCGGGCAAATCGATGGGTGGTTGTTGCGTGTAGATCAGCCGTGGGGGGGAAACAATGACGCGGAGTTTTCCTCGGAAAAAAATAAATCTTCATTAATACCCGGTGCCACGTTTAATCGGGACCCTTAATGGATCCTAACGCGTCCCTCCATTAATCTTCCTCCGATTCGCGGCATCGCGGTAACACGCTCGCGTCGCGACTAATAATGCAGTCGTCGTAACTCACGCCTCGCGAGTCTCGAATAACGCTCACTCGTGATTCTAATTTGGTCGCGGTGGGGGGAGGGGGGGGGCACACCCGCGGGCGAACACAATTGCGTCTTGTCGGGCCGATTTGCGCTCGCGTTTACCATCGAAACGTCGAATTCGTTGAAACATTTGGCGATCATTCTCGACGGCACGTATCAATCGCAGGGACTTGTGCCGATATTTTTCGATTGTGCCCTCAGAACCCATATTTACCTGTACTTGCCGGTACTTTATTTCAGTTTTCGCTATCATATCGGTTATTGATATTATTTCGGTTTTCCGTATTTGATTTCGGTTTTCGGTATTATATCGGTTTGTGATATCGTACCGATTTTCGGTATTTCATTTCGGTTTTCTGTATTATATCAGTTTCTGATATTATTTCGGTTTTCGGTGTTGTATCGGTTTTTGATATTATATCGATTTTCAGTATTTTATTTCGCTTTTCTGTTTTACATCGGTTTTCGGTACTTTATTTCGGTCTTCGGTTTTTTATTTGAATTTTCGGTATTTTATTTCAATTTTCGGTATTTTATTTCGCTTTTCGGTTTTTTATTTGAATTTTCGGTATTTTATTTGAATTTTCGGTTTTTTATTTGAATTTTCGGTATTTTATTTGAATTTTCGGTTTTTTATTTGAATTTTCGGTATTTTATTTCGATCTTCGGCATTTTATTTGAATTTTCGGTATTTTATTTCAAATTTCGATATTTTGTTTCGGTTTTCGGTATTTTATTTCAAATTTCGATATTTTGTTTCGGTTTTCGGTACTTTATATCGGTTTTCGGTATAGCTTCGCGTGCCTAACATGTACCGGTACATCCAAGCTCATAACCGTATAAGTCACTGTACGTAACACCGGTGTAAAAAGTACGCCGGTATTATGTCCCTGAATTAATGACGACAGGAAATTTACGGGAAACGTCGATGCTTATTTTACGTTCATTTCATTAAACACACTAAACTCTCTGCCGCGTTGATAATAATTATCCACCGTTATGCCAATTATTTTTCATTTCCCGGTTCGACGAACCCCGACATTTCCTGGCGTTAATTCCATTAATTAAACATCGAGCCGAGGTTACTTTGTCGGACAGCCAGTTTAATCGACAATCAACCAATTCCCGGTAATATTATCATCGCGCGTTACACCGTACACATTGTTATTGTTTCGCGCATTCTTCCAGCCGAATCGGCGTCCCATCGAGTTATCGATTCGGCTCGTTCAACGATTACAACGAGAATGCCGCGAGGAGGCGGGCAAGGCGTCCGAAAAATCGAATTACCGCCAGAAATTACAAAACGTCTGACGATGCATTTTAACGAAACGCTGGTCCACGACGATTCTGCATACGTATTCGAGAACACGTAGCAGCTGTTGGCGCGAGATAATAATTGCACGTAAGGGAGTGGGTGTGAGGAGGGGGAGGATGCGGAGGGGGGTGTTTTAGATGGAAGGGAATTAAAGCAAAGGCTGACCAAGCTCTTTCTAATTCTTCCGGACTGGACGTACGTTAAAACGCCTGTGACAATTTTGAAAAATCTACTTCCAAGCATTAAGCTTCTCTGCCGTTCTCGTTTCGGGCGGAAATGAAATATGCAAGAAACGGCAAAAGAATTTCCCGTATAAATAACAGGTGGGAAAAAAAAAAAACATTCTCGAGCCTCCGCTCGACAAAGGAACGAATAATAATTTTCAATGGAGAATCGCTTCGACGATTAAACAGAAAAGGAACTGTGACAAAAAACAAAACGAAATTCGTGCAAAGTGTAAAGCAACGGAATCCTCGCCGGGGACAATCGAACCACCCCCCGTGAAACGCGAATCGGCGGGGGCGGCGGGATTGAAGGTTTCCCCCGCGTGTCGCGTGAAAAGGAGCGAAGGGTGAGAACAGTCGACGAAACGAAAACTTGGAACCGTGAAACACGCCACAGGGGCGGCCGGGGGCGGGGGGTGGGGGCGAGTTTCGCGAGGGTATTGAGCGGAAGCTGCGAAAGGGGTGGAAAAATGCGGTCGAGGGAATCGACACGCAGCCTTCCGCCCTTTTGTCTCGGCCCCCGGCTTCGTTACGCCGTGGACGCGCGATAAAGGGGTTGAGAACGGGCTCTAGAGGGTTAATTTCGTTGAAACGACGATGTTTCAAACGTTAATAAGAGAACTATGAGGGATGCAGGGGATATGTTGGGGGACGAACATTGGCAACGTCGAATCCGAATAATTTATCGTCGAATAACACAAGAATGCTAAAACATATTTGACGTAATTAGACGAAATTTATTGCAACTTCGAACCGAACCACCCTCGTTTGAAACAAATTTCAGCCAGTAGGTCAACTCGGACCTCGTTTCCCTCGTCACGGGGCGGGGGCGCGTCAAAATATTAGTTTTTACCGCCGCTAATGAAGCGGCCAGCGAGGCGGAAACTCCCGGACGACTGGTGAACGACCGTGCGATCCCGAAGAAGGCGTGCGTAATCGAGAGGCGGCTTGCAATTTCCCTTTTGGAAAAGTTTTTGGGGAAAGTTCAAAGGGAGCCGGCGTCCGTGTGGACTGTTTGATCGCGGAGGCCAAATTGGTCGATAAAACAAAATTAAAAAAAAAAAAGATGGAGGGAGAACCCCGTCACGAGAGTTGGAACGGTGCACGCCCGGCGTATTTCGCTGTATCAACTTGTTCGCCGCTGCAAACAGGAGACCCAGGCGTTTCATTAACCAAAAACTGTCGGTCGATTTGCCCCCGCACGACTCCGTCCGGGAAAATCACCATCCCCCAAATCGTATCGATGCACGACCAATGTAACTTCCGGGAAAACCCTGAAGCGAAGTTTCGAATTAAGATAGTCGAAAGCTGTCCGAACGGGGAACATTGACAGCAAAATACAGCTACCAAACAGCGGCGGAGAAGATGGCGAAAAACGGGCCCTTCAAAATGCTCTTTGTCCCGTCTCGATATCTCGATCGGTTCTCGAGATACGGCCTCCCAAAGTTAGGCGCCCTTGGCGCGACGCTACTGGCCAGCTGATTGGCCCAGCTGTTTTCCTGGAATCGCGTACGCACGGTGGACGTAGTAAAAAAAAAAAAACAGCTGACTCCGCGATTTTCATTGACTAGCGCGCACGTGACCGTCTGGGATCGGTCAGTGCGTGAGTGCGAGCGAGAGGTCAGACCGTGCGAGCGAGACGGCGACAGCGAAAAAGGGGAAAATCGGGCCTCGGTTCCAACGACGATATCTCCGGAACCGGAAGTCGTACCGGAACGGGACAAAGCTCATTTTAAAGGTCAAGCTTCCGCGCTTCCGACGGCTCCAGTCGGAACTCGGATTGGACGGTCTGGCGGCGAAGTTACGGGGCGTTAAACTTTCTTCCGCGGGAACGCTGAGCAATATTCTCCTTCAAAATGAATTATCTTTCATTCATTTCCCGCGTGGAATTCGGCAGCAATATTATTCGTTGTTCCGACTCAATTGAGCATCCGATCTGTATTCTTCGCCCGCTATAAATGTTAGAACAACCAATCCGTCGAAGGGGAAGGGCGGGAGGGCGAGGGGCACGATGAGGCGCAGAGAAACGTCCAGAAACAATGGAACAGGTAAGCAAAACTCGACGATAAAAGCCATTCCGCCAGCCGTGTCGATACTACCTACTTCCGATGGAACGGTTGTTCCATCAGAGTGGCAGCGGATTTTATCGTTTGGTCCTCGAGGAAACGAGCCAGCGGAGCGGATTCGAGCGTTCTCGGAGCGAAGGGATCGCTCGGTCGAATCCGTTTGGCGACGTTTCGCGAGTTTACGGTGCAGCTCTGTTCAACAAGCCGTTTCCACGGGTATATATTGCCGTCTGAAACGGTCGGAATTGCCGTCACTTCGATAAAGAATCGCCTGGCGGGGGAAAAAAAAGAAAACGAGAAACTCGAAGACCGAGACACTGGGGAGAGAGAGGGAGAGGGAGAGAAAGAGAGAGACGGACAGATAAAAGAAATTAGCCAAAGAAAAACAAAAAACCTGCAAATTCGTTTCGACGGACGACGATCGTTCAATCCGTCGTAACGTGCGATCGTTCGGGGCTCGAAGGTTGATCGATCGAGTGATAACGCCATCGGTCAGAGATAAATTCCGCCGATAACACTTTGATGAAGAGCGTAACGATAGTTCGTTCGAACGGCACGATAAGATTGTTGAAGTTCCGAGAAGAGGGTCGAAGGAGTTCGTCAGAATCGCCGTTTCAGTCCCGCCGTTCGCCGAGCTTTCACGATTCGTTCGGCAAGTTCGACGTTCCTGCGAATAATCCGGTCGCGATTTCTGTGCCGATTGATTTCCGAATTAACGTTCAACGTCGCGATCCGCGCATACCTGGCCTACACCCCGAGATAAATTAGCCGGAAGTAAGTGTCTGATTTGAAACGGCCGCGCGTCAGCCGTTGCGCGTCGGACGATCATGACGCGGGCGCCACTTGTCTACCCATAGCGGGAACACCATTATCATTATGATTCTCGTCCTTTGCTATTAAAGTGTATCGGTTATTCTGTCGTTCCTGCTTATTTCATCGACGACCTCTAAAGGCAACTAATCCATTGAATTAAAAAAAAAAAAACAAAACAAGAATGCAGTGCTCTGCTGCCAAGATTGTCATTACCGTCGCTTCTCCCTCCCTCTCTCTCTCTCTCTCTCGTTGAAATAATTATAACACGCACACACACACGCCTCAACCGCCCCCCTCTCAGCACCCTCCTCAGCACCGGGACGGTGTGCGCATCATTAATTTTCCCGCGCAAAGCAACGCCGCAAACATGAAAACGACGGCACGAACGGGCTACTAATTGCGGGCGCGAGAACTTCCAAGGGATGAGGGGATGGGGATGGGGGGGTGGGGTTGGCCCGGCTCAGCATTAGCCGGTTCTAATCGAAACTGGGTGAAAGCTCGTTATCGGAATTGTCTCGAGCTAAGCAGAACGGGGCTAATAGCGGGGCACAATGGCCGTGGTCGTGTGAAACACGGCACGTTGCACGGGATCGGAGGGGTTGCCGGGGGTTTCACGGCCGACCCCTTGGTCGCGTTTCAGCGGCGAACGACTTGAGACCGTGTCGACTCGGCTGACCCTGGTACACCACGGGGTTAACAAACGCGTGCAACGGTCGTTTCGTTCGTGGAAAGTATTTAACGCTGGGTGTACGGACAACCGTCAGACTGACGGGTGACGGGAAACCACGTATTTTCTACGAAAACGAAAAGACTAATTTAATTTCAAAGCGACTGCAATATTGGCGGAGTTAGTGTAGGTCGATTAAATCCGTTGACACTATTTTTGTCGGGGGGAGTCGAAAGACACTTTTCCAATTTTGATCTTGAAATTGTTCTCGTGATATGATCGTTTGCCCACAACCAATTCGACGACTCTCAGTACAACAGTTAAGTTAATCCTGGATCTAAAATTATGGGCATGGTATACATATTTCTACCAGAAGGTGTGTCCTCTGACGCCTTGAGGATTTCGTAACAGCTTCTAATTTTCAACCAATTTACAATTAAATACCAACATCGTTTTACTGCATCAGAGCAATTGTAATCAGTTTAGGGAATTTCATGGTAATAGCCGGTTAATTACGATTAACTGTAAAATTGACGGTCACCTTGGCGGGTATCCGGAGAAATAGGTACACACTTCCAAAACTTCGAAATTACAGGGCTTACGGGGAAATAAAATAGTACATACATTCGTCTCATTGCATCGATAATTCTCAACATAAATTAGGAAAATATTAACAGCAACGGTTTTTTTCACCAGCTTTCCTCAAATCGAATTCGATAAAAATATTTCCTTCCATCGACGATATATATTAATTTGTATCGCAGTTGCGTCAGCTGTTGATACGTTTAATAAACGCCCCGATCCTTTTCACATCGGGTACGTCGAATTTTTAGAAAGGGCGTGTGTGCGGGCACCCCCCCCCCAAGCTCCTCCCCAAAAGGAACGTCACGCGCTGCAACATTAATTTTTCACGGGGAAAACGAAAGGCGAAGGCTCGCGATCAATCAAATTCCTCGCAGAATCGCGGAAACCGGAAACCGACCGAAGCGTCTGGCCGCCCCCTTTCTTCGCGGGCTATCCGATCATTTTTCACCGAGACACGGCGATAATCGTTCGCCCCGTCGAATATCGCCGCCTCATCCTCGAGTTTACCGAACTCCAACCCCCTCCCCCTCTCCCGCCCCCAACCACCCTTTCGAAGCCAGAAATCGCGGCGTGAACCAAAGAAACCGAAAGCGGTTTGCACCGTGCGACAGGGTTCGAGGTGCGCGGCGGGGTCACGGAAGATCGCGTCGAAGACCGATGGCGCGGTGTGTTTGTGCGTGTCTCTCTCTCTGTGTGTGTGTGGGGGGGGGGGGAATAAAATTGGGGATTAACCGCGGGCGGAAACCAGGGAAGAAGTGGGAAAGGGGAGGGACGAGGGTGTTTTCGCCTGTCAAAGCAATTAAGCTGGTCGCATTGTAAGGGCTGCTTTTAGGGGCTTTGTTGCAAAACCACCGGTTATGGCCGCGCCACCGCGTCTGTAATGGATCAGTTTTATGGTCTACGTGGACGTCGTGTCCTGGGAACGGCCGTTACAGCGAGTTTCTGTTGCATTATTTGGCCAGCCCCGTCCGGCTATGGCGAACGGTTCCGACCGTAAACGACTTGATACGGTGATGTCCCGATGCGAGCGAAAACGTCGGGACCGAGCGTGTATTTGGATATACTTTCCACGTTGTTTGAGGTTTGCCGACAGCGTCGAGCGTAGAGGAGGTCAGCGAGTAAAGAAAAAGGGCCGAGCAGCCAATGTCTAAAAGAAAACCCGGCGTATCGGTGAAACGATACTGATGCGACGATGAAACGATTTTTATTTATTTTCGCGTCAAACTTTATCCAACAGATTTGTGACAATTTTCTGATTAAAGTAACACCAAACGCGATATCATTTGGACCATATTTACTGTACCGTATTACACTGGGCTACACTCGTTATCACTTTCGTTTATATGTATAGTATACCTAAGGTCGTGGACTAGTTTTGTTCGTAACTCATTGCAGTTAGATTTAGTCTTCGATTAGTCATTGTTGCGTCGCGACCGTTCGTGATGGTCGTACTCATTGTCAGCACCAACATTTTTGCGAACCAGGTATCGCGGCTAATTTCTGTACGTTGTTTGTTACTCACGAAATATTGTATTGTTAGGCTATAAATATGTTTTAATTAATACATGATATCGGTGTGGGCACGAATAATAAAGAACTTATGCTATACTTCATGCTACTGTAATTTGTAATATTCTAGCCATAGTATTATTTTAA
Organism: Nomada goodeniana; assembly: GCA_963969485.1. Taxonomy (NCBI): domain Eukaryota; kingdom Metazoa; phylum Arthropoda; class Insecta; order Hymenoptera; family Apidae; genus Nomada; species Nomada goodeniana. The sequence continues at coordinate 4,366,399 of OZ018306.1, read as the reverse complement.
ACGTGGGTAACAATTTGTTTCTCTAACTAATTAGGAACGATAATGAAAGATAATAAGTTATCGCGAGTCAATATTTTCCGACTTATGTAGTGCTTGGTCTCATTTCGATCGGAAAAATGTCAGAAATTTATCGGTAAAAGGTGTATAAAAAAGGAACTCAGAATAAAAATGTCAGTATTACATTGGTATGTTAAACAGTGTGCTATGCCTTTGATATTTGCCGACTGTCGCGATCACGGCTTCTCTTCTGTTTTCACTAGCTGTTTCACTTTCGCCGTTAATTAAGCCAGTAAATATAACCTAAATTATATCGCGTTCGGTGTCATTTTACTCAGAAAAATGTCAGCTCTGTCTGCGTGAAGGTTTCGCAACAAAAGGACGCGAAATAGCGACGTTTCATCGTGGAATTAGTATTAGTTCACCGATGTACCCGAGCCAGGATCGCGTTACACCGATCGCCAAGCGAACTTCGCGACGCCTCCAGGGGGACACCCCTCAGGTGGTGGGGATTTTTCGCTTAAGCGGAAACCTTACCGTACGTTGAAGCGAATAAAACTCTGAACGGGGCGTTTCGTTCGGAATATTTTCCTGACGTTACCGAGACACTGTTCGATAGTCCCTGGAAGACCTTGCGACCCCGTAAGAAAGCAGCGGCCTCTGCTCCCCGACCCCGTGCCTCCCTTTGCGACCCCGGTTCGCCCTCTCTTTTCCTGCAACGGCCGCACACGTGTCGCGTGTGATGTGGTATTTCCAGGAGAACGTTAATTAATAATTTAATCGAAGAGCCTGCTTCGGCCATGCAGCCTCTCTAATTAAAAGCGACCCCTCGCGTGACGAACACGCCATTCCACGCGTCTCTATGGGTGTACGGGTATGTGTGTGTTTGTGTGTGTTTGTGTGTGGCTGTGCGCGTATTGTGTGGGATTACGTGAGCACCGCGGGGTAGGGTGCACTTTTGGGAAATAAGAGAGGCGGAGGCTTGGACACCGGTCACCCTTCGCCACCCATTATTCATTGATCCACTGTTTTGGCGGAGCATCCAAAGTTTTCGGGGGTGGAGACGCGAGTGGAGGGCGCAGCAGAAGGGAGAAGAACTGCCTCCTTCCAATAAATAGTAAGGGACAATCGGAAATTCCATTCCGTGTTTTACTCGAAAAGTCTGAAAATATTTATCGAACCGCGGAAAAGAAGTCCGAGATCTTGAGAAACCATAAGATACCCCGAATGAATAATGCTCGAGACCGAACGAATCCACTTGCCACCCCTTTAATCCCGAGGAAGCTTGCGAAACGAAGGCAGCCAGTGAGCACAACATCTTCGCACCCTTCCTCAATGAAAAGTTGCGCGACTGCTGACTCCTTCCCAGGCAATGGGTCCGGGGTGTAGGCAGCGGCGATCGTTCGACAAGCAGTACGACAGGAAATGGTACTGAACGGGGTGAAAAATTCGCGGTGGTAGTATCCACAGAAGACGGACGAAGACGTTGGGGGATGAAATTTAGCGAGGCTTCCGCCACCGGAGGACGAAAACTCCTGGGTACGATATTAATTCCGGCTTTCCGCGTGACGCACGGCCCAATTTCCGGAAAGTCCATTAGGGAGATCACGAGCGTTTCCGGTAGGGGAAGTCTGAGAAACTACGAGCCGAAGTTTCTATTTACTTTACAACGGGCGCAATAACATTGCGTAATAATTATTTGCACGTTCGATGCTAACAAGGAAACATCCCGAACTATCCATCTCCGATTTCGATGAAACTTGGTGGATACAGTAAACAGGTGAAAATAAGGGATAAGTATTTTTTTATAGCTGCCCAACCGCGAGTTTAGGGTGCGAAACCACCCACTGAGAAAAATTAATGCTGGATATTTAGGTTCAAATGTAATACGTTCAACGCGAGCTTCCGGTTTTTGCGGATGTGTAGACATTTTGTTTCTCGTTCTATTCAAAATGAGCCCGTCGGACGCCATATTAAGTTGTCACGCGTTGCGAGGCTTTTTCATAAAGTTATAGATCTTTTAATATAGTTGTGTGTTTCCCCGTAAGTACCGTCGTTATTATCCCGAGGCTTCGTTAAGCGTAGATCTACAAATATTAATAAAACAGTGTTACTAAATAGGGATTAAACAGATATTTTTGGATCTGACCCATTCTATGAATTAAGAATGTTCTCTTTCGTGAATTGTCTCAAGAACGCTGAGAGATTCTGCTTGCAAAATTGTTTGCCCAAGTGTCCACCGAGTTTCATCAAAATCGGGACGCTACCCTGTAAGTTACCAATCGCTCCATTGCTTTTCGTGGAACAGTTTATTTAACCCGTCTAATTACACAATTATATTGAGCCGGCAAGAAATTAATTTCGATTTGCAACAAATAAATAGCGTTATGTTTGTTTTCTTATTCTTCTGTCAACGTCATAATTAAAAACAAAATTCGTTCTGGACATTCTCCACTTAAAGGTGACAAAACGAAACCCCCAATTGAATCTAATCGTCACGCAATCGCGAAAAGGTTAAATGCGTCACGACGATCGAAATGGTACAGAAAAGAAACCGAGTCTTATTTCGCACTTAAAAATCGAAATCACTTTCTTACCGACCCGGCATCAAAAAATTCCCCTAGGTGCTACCCACGCCTGGGTTAACATTCTTCGACGCGACGGAAAGGGGGAAAAAATAAAAAAAAAAAAAGAAACGATAACAGACTACGAATAAAACGTCGGGACGGCAGATTTAGTATTCCTAACGACTGCCGGCTGGCTCCGTCCGATCGAGACATCTCGATCCACACGCTCGAGGGAGCCGTATCGTCTCGCAAACGAGCAGCGAAATCCGTCGCGCGTAAATTCTCCGAGCGTCCGCCGAACGGGCCGCGTTCCCCGGCACACTTTTCCACGGGTAAACGGATATTCTCGGTCCGGGTGACGCGCTTCCGTGAATCCAGTTCGATTCAGGCGGTGTGCATCTGTCGCTCGTGGGGTCTGAAAGGGAGCGAAGGGCGAGGCGGCCGGGGGCAAAGGGTGGGGGGGTTATTCTTCGGGAGATCTCGATGCAGCTGGCGAGCAGGGAACGCGGACGAACTCGTCTGGAGACTTATTTCTTCGGGTAGAGGTTGGCAGGAGCTTGGCGGGGCACCCGGTGACGTGGAAGGGCAACGGTTTCGAGAGACGGGGAGAGTGTATCTGACGACGAGACTCTGAACTGAAGGCGAGACTCTGTCTATGGAAACGGAAAACGGTATGAATAATGAATCGATCGAAGTTGGGAGATTGTTGTTCATCTTTCCAGCGCGGGTAAACCTCCTATGACACGGTATGTAGACAGGTTCGTAGAGAATGCCGTGTTATTCGGGGACGCCGCGAAACGCAGACAAAGCACTGGTGGCTTGGCGACCAAATTCGACAGTCCATTGCCTTCCTTAGATGAGTTGGCAGATTAAGGGGTTGGGTGTTCTAGTGTGACGGATGAAAAAAAGCTATTTTCTTTTTTACACTTTCTCGGGTTAGATGTTAAAGAAAATAGATCCGCGAAATGGTTTGTCTGGTTTCATGAAAATAACAGAGTTACAGAGGTCGGAGGGTTCAGCTTTGAACTGGGCCAGGTCTGTTTCTCTATCTTTGACACTTACTCATTGGCAGTTGCTAGTTGTTCGTCTTGACAGAACTGTCCCCTTTGTTTTGTAGAAGGTCTATTAGTGCTCATGTGCACCCTCGACAGTCTAGTTTACTATCAAAAGACTAGATTAAATTGAACAATAAATTAAGAACCCAATTCTAACTCCTATTTTTGATTTCGAGTGTTCAGATAGGTTCTGGATTTTCCTAATAATTTCGATGCTGCGTTTTAAACTTGCAGGTAAGGATCCCATGGCCGCGAGGCGTTGCTCTTTCATAACCGGATGAAATTAGAGAAATAGTTACAATTCGTAATAATTGGGTCAACCCAGAAACTGAAAGATGCGTCAAAAACAAATGACAGATGTCGCGAAACACAGATTTTGACTGAGGGCTCCGACGATTTTGCGCTGCTACATAACTTGCGGCTGCGTTCGCCACTAATTCCCGTTTAAATAATCGCTTGCTGCTATTATTATGGGACGATGGGTGTGCTAATTTTTCATATCGCCTATACTCCCATTTTCCGGCTGCCGTTTTATGAAACATGAATCAATTGACGCGTTGTTCACGAACGAATAAAATTCCCGTTCGGCCCATCTTCGCGGGGAACAAAAACAATGGAAAATGGAAAATGGGAAAAGCTCTCACGCTCCGCCCCCAAGATTTTCATCCCCAAATAACGGATACGAAAATTTCAACAGGCAGACAAGACGGTACGTGGATCGTGGAAGCACTCGAAGCACTTTTCCGCGCGATGCATAGTCAATCCGCGGGTGTTTCCGGGGGGGCGCGGAGGGGTTTAGGGGTTCCGAACGCCGCGGAAAGTCAAATTTGCTCATGATAATGCCCCGCGAATTTCACCCGGGGGAAAAGTGGTGGAACTGTTTGTGAAACGCGACAGCCGCCGCTTCCTTTTCGCGGAAACTTTCCGGCGAAAGGGTGGAACATGGTAGGGGGTCGGGAGGGTGAAATACCTCTCTGGGCGAAAACGGGGAATCTTTTGGCGTGAACTTCGAGTTTGTTGGCCGAAGACGACTCGGGGATGGTCTTCGGGGAAGGGGGGTTAATCCCCCGGAATGAACTGTTGAGTGAAGGGGGTGGGCTCGCCGGTGGCATTCATTTTTCTAAGGGTGTGAAAAAAAATGAAGAAACACACCTCGCCGAGGAATTTTATATTCCTGCCGGAGGAAGTTCCGTTTCTTTCCCTCGACGCAATTCAGATAAATAACTATTGATAATCTGGATTGTCAGGTAGTGTGACAATATATGACAGACAGTTCAGTTTAATAAAAGTACTTTATTTTATATAGTAAAGGAAGGCACGGCCTTATTCAAAGGAGAAACTGTAACGAATGAATATACAGGGTTCGCGGCAAGATATGACATTGCGCGTTTAATGGGGGGGTTGGTGGAGTGACTCTGAACAACTTTTTCCTTTACGAAAATGTTGTTTGAAGCTTCGTTTTTGAATTATTAACGAAAAACACTGGCCAATCAGAGCGCCCGTGGTTCGAGCGCTCAACCACGTGACTCTCAACCGCGCTGGAGCGCTCCGATTGGCCAGTGTTTTTCGTTAATAACTCAGAAACGAAGCTTCAATCAACATTTTGGTAAAGGAAAAAGTTGTTCAGACTCACCCCAGCAACCCTCCAGTAAATGCGCAATGTCGTACGCTGCCGGACCCCGTACAACAGAAGCGTGGAGCATTCAGACCCCTCTTAATGCAAACACTTTCGTATAAGTATTGAAATTCTATGCCCCAATATATTCTCAGAAGTAAAAGAAATCATTTTTGGTTAACTGGGTTTTAAACAATCCATAAAACCAACAACTGCGAGACTGGGGAACAGGTTTTCCTTGATTATCGAACGAAGAAAGGGGAGCGTAATTGAAGCAGCTATTTTAACCAGAGAATAATAGAAAATGATTTCTAATTTAACCCTTTGCCGAGCTCTCGTTACAGTGACGGACCGCGGTGGTATCGGTTCAAAAGAAAACGGCTCGCCTGCGAGGCGAGATGGACTGTTGGCTCTCTGCAATACTCGAGGGGCTACTTCAGGATCGATTACTGAACTTGGAACATCGATCCGGCCGTTTAAGCCTCGCCCATCGATTCCCCTGTCAATTCCATGCCGCGGTTATTCGTCAATCCTGTCGACTTTCATTTGAGAGCGCCCCCCACCCCCCTCGCCGGATGCGGCGCAATTTGAAAAACACCGTGGAACCGGATGGGGAGAAGCCACGATGTTGCGGGGATGAAATTGCAGCGCGGGGATATGTTTTTTGTCGAGGGTGGTTTTTGGGCAGAAAATCGCCCCGGGATCTTCGATTGAAATTTCATCGGGTCCGATCGTTGGAAATTTTTGGCCTCCGTCAGAAAATGGAAAAATTGTTGGAAATGTATTTTGCGGGAGCCCGAAGAAATAGCGTTCAATAATGGGGATAAATGATTTTCGCCGCGGTGTGCGATTGAATTTTTTGTGAATCGTTTTCATCGAACTAATTTAATTAATGTAAAGTTCGAGCGTGTTTTATAAAGTTTCGAATATTTGCTCCCGGGACGACCGCGTTACTCAAACTTGCCACCGCAGTTCATATTGATCACGTTTGCTGAGATAAACAGGTGAGGTGAATTGTTTCGCGGTGAAATATTTTGATAATCCGTGGAACTCTGGTTTTGGGTACGAAACGCGATCGAACGATTAAATCGACGACAATCGCCTGGCAAAAAAGTGAGGAAATAAATAATTGAGACGTCTATTTTGAAAGTGACCTAAGTCCATTTATATTGAAATTGAGATATTTAAGAGTTTGCGTTTCAAAAAAAATTAAAGATATACGTCACACTGCTTAAGTGTATCTAAGAGAGTCAAATTTACAATTTGAGTGTTTTCTTATAACAAATGAAGTTCAGCCATTTTCAAAATTAACAATCCGATTTCTTGTAAAATTCGAAAAAGTCCAAGTTCATTCGACAGAATTTAAAATGCTTGAAATTGAAAAAACAATGCTCAATTCATTTTATATCTCTTTGCAACCCTTCAAAAACATCATTTATACAATTCGGGAAATCTTCCAACTATACACATGAGCTGTTTTTTTGTTTTAAGTGGCTCAGGTCCACTTATTTCGAAGCCGAGATACTTAAGGGGCTGCCATTAAATGAAATTAAAAATGCTGGTTACTAATACCAAGATAGTATAATGTTTTCGTTTTTCTGAAAATGTGTAATGTTCTGACCCAAGCAGCTTAACAAACATTATTTAAAAAGTAAGACGATTTTGGCGGCCATAAATGAACTTAAGCCACTTTCAAAGTCAACATTTTTATCATTTCGTTAGACAGCTAATTTTCTGTTAACAAAGTTTCAGTTAGTTTGAACACATTGGCGGTAAATTGTTTAAAGATGAAAGAATCGCGTGGAATTGCAACTATTACAACCGCTGACTGGATATTCTCGAAAAATGGACTTTGGCCACTTTCAAAATAAACGGCACAACCATCACCGCAGAATTCCCAATGCAAAGTAATCATCGTTAACTGTAAATGCTTAATTATCTCTAGATTTCCCTGATTCGTGGATTCAGGGAAATTTCGTATCTCGAGGGGGTGAACGTCAAAAAAAAAAAAAAACCCCCCAGACAGAGTGGGATTTACGAGTGGAAATTTCACCGATCCCCGAAGGAGCGGACGGGGCTGGTCCGGGTCCAGCAAATCGTGAAACCAGCTGAACCGGGACAGGTTCGAGTTTTCCATTGGTATCCCTGGAAAATTCCTGGCGAACCGTGGAGAGAGTTAGGGGCACCAGGGGCGCCGTAAATCACTTTAAATTGCAACGACGACCTTCGATCTTCGGGCAATTATTCCGGCGAATCTGTGCCCGGCCACGTTTCCAAACCCCCATTCCTCCGTTTTACCACCTGAGAAACGGTGTACCTGAGGAACGCTACCACAATTATTGAGGGATTATTTTCCAGGGGGAAATTGCGATTGACCCTTTCTCGTAATAATAATGCTTCATTGCTAAATATCTATTAGCCTACAACAGTGGAACCCACATTCTACCGTTCACTCACACCTCGCGTGAATCACAAATCACAAAACCCTCTAATGAATTCTTGCTACCCACATTATTGTACCGTCTACCGTGATGAATGTTCTATATCCCACAGAGATCCGTTGTAATTGTTGTAAGGTGACCGTCTTTCAACAATAACAGTGACGATGACTAGAAGGGGAACGATGCCAATAGCGATCACAAAATCGCACGGGTCAACTTCGTTCAAAAGGAATAGAAACACTTGTGCAACATCGCCTGGAGGGAATCCGAGGGAGACCAATCGGAGGACCGACAACCTCATCGGGGGCTGCGGATTGGTTCGCCCCGTGACAACCGTGCACGATTAATTATCGTCGCGGGGGAGAACGAGAGACAGGAGTCGCCCAGGTCCAGGTAAAATTAGACACGGGTTAGGAGGTGTATCCGGGGGCAGGTTTAAACGGATAAGACCGCAAAGTGGTGGACGAGCCGCTTTGGACAGCTGTCTGGCCACCACGGTCCGCTGCTACTTTGCCGGAAGTTCGCCTCGGTCTCGCGTTTCTATCTTTCCGGGTGCGTCGCGGTTTCCGTGATCGCGAAACTTGGTCGGCCGTCGCGGCCGGCCCCTCTTTGTCGTTTTGGCGAGACCTCAGTATCGAGATACGTGGCGGGCGAACCGTTGCTGGATTCCGGGGCGAACGAAATCGTTGTCCAACAATTACCGTTGCAACGTTGTCATACGTAAGAACACCGTGACGAGTTTGCGCGACGTAGTGTTCAAAACTATTCTGTATACAGTGATGCCTTGATCGACGCGAAAGATTCCTGCACCATGCAAGCGAAAAGTTTATCCCCACCACTGCGGGGTATACCCCTTGAGGCGTCAAGAAGTTCGCTTGGCGATCAGTGTAACGCGATCCGGGCTCGGGTATATCGGTGAGCTAATACTAATTGAACGATGAAACTTTGCTGTTTCTCATCCTTTTCTTATGAAACTTTTACACAGCATAGCTGACAATTTTCTGATTAAAATGACACCACACACGATATAATTTGGACTATACTTACTGCCTTAATTGACAATAACAAGTTTCGACCGCAGAAAAGGATAGCTAGTGAAAAAAAAGAGAAGCTGCGATCGTGGCAATCGGCAAAGATTAAAGGCCCAGTACACGGTTTAACATACCAACTTATTACCGTTAATTAAGACAGTAAATATAGTCCGAATTATATCGTGTTTGGTGTCTTTTTAATCAGAAAATTGTCAGCTATGCTATGTAAAAATTTCATAAGAAAAGGATGAGAAATAAAAAAGTTTTATCTTTGCATTAGTGTTATTTCACCCATACGCTGGATATTGTTTTTTGGCTTGGCCGCTCGGTTTTCTTTCTTTACTCGCTGTCCTTTTCTACGTTCGACGCTGTCGGCAAATTTCAAACAATGTAGGAACTACACGATGGAAGCGAACGTTCAGACCCAAGGCTTTCCCTTGGATCAAGACATTACCGTACCATTGATGTTCCGCTACTATACATGATGTGTCGCTTGATTTTCACATCCTGATTATCTCGGTATCGGTTAATCCTAGCGAAAAATGTTTCAGAGTAGAGTTGAATGGTGTCGCGTCGGGCATCTTCTGGTCTTCCTCGTTCCTTCGGGGGTGGACGCGTAGAGGTCGCACGAAGGTCAAACTTGTTTTTTTAAACGGAACGTGGCATTTTTCAATGTTTCAATCGCTGCAGCTACACAGTCGTTGCAAGAAAGTATTAACCTATTTATGGTGAAAAGTTGATAGTTCAGTAGCTATTTCAACTTGAACAATTGGGAAGTTCGGCAACTCGAAAATCCCGAAAAATTTGGAACTTTAAACAAATGCAGTTCACATTATCCTAACAACGGAACAATTTTTGTTTCCTGCTGAAAAGAACGGTCCTGGGGGTGAATACACCCTTGCAAAAAAAATCTTTACTTTTCACATTATGGCGAACAATTCAGAGACAGCTCAAGATACGCGAAATTAGTTATATTAAAGGTTGCACGGCTCTTTGCGGTGCGCAATACGGACGTGAGAAATTTCCGTGAAACAAAATACTTTGTAAGAATTCAGTATCGCGAATCGTAATCGGCGACTCGAGGGGTTGTGACCATCCAACGTCGTTTCTGCATTTGGACGTTCCGATTAAATTCCGTGAATCCTCGGGCTGATTGAAGGGGAGAAACGGGAGAACGAAAAGGAAACAGAGGGACGAACTCTTTTCGTCCGACAGCCGGTGGCTGGCTTTGCAACCTGTTGGATTCGGTGCCACGAGGTTTAACCCGGCCTCCGGACAATGTATCGTCGAAAAAATAATTCCTTCCCCCGAACGACAAGGCTGTTCCAAAAATGTCCAACTGCTTTTGCCAGGCGTCGGGCGAAGAGATAATCTTGAATCGATCAGGCCCGGTGATTTCTGACGATCGATTCACTTTCGGGCGTTTCCCCCTAGGGGGGATGATTTCGATTTTTCGGGAACGTTGCGGAACAATGTGACGGATCACGGGGAGGGACAAAAGAAAACCGCGAGGCAGACATTCGAAAGCGAGGACAAGGGCAGCCAGTTCGTGTTTCTTCTTGCCGGAGAAACGAAGGCCTTCGATCGCGAGGACCGAACATTTTTCTGCGCAGTCTAGCTCGCGAAAGAGGGACGAGAAATGTCGTGGGAAGGAAATGTTTACGGAATTTGATCGATCGCGGACAACTTGGTATTATTGTTATTTAGTCGCGTTCGCCGAACGCGAAACGAAAATTAGAATATTAATGAGCGGACGATTAAACAGAGCTGCCCCGTCTTGAATAAGGAGTCGCGGGGTATATTCCGCGCGGTGAAGAGCCAACTTAATTCGATAATTAAATGGTAGCGATATTAATTGCGCGGCGAATTTGCACTTTCGTACGACTTCGGTTAATTCGGTGGATTTGGGTTAATATCCATGCGGCGAGCTAAGAACCCCCGCCATTATCGGCGATAATTTATTTAATGTTAAACAATCCTCGTTCCATTTCGATTCCATTTGCAATTATAAATTATCGTCACTCACCGCCGGTCGAACGGCCACGGAGCAGCGGGTAAATTGTTTAACGCTACGAGGAAATATCCCGGCGGCTTACCTGCAACAAAGGGGGGGAACAATTTGTTAATTTTGTTTGTCCGAAAAGGTGCAATCGTTCGATCGACGTTTACAATTCGCATCGAACGTGTCGCTCGAGGAGCGAGTGTATTTCAGTGGAAAAGGAACTGCGCCGGCGCAACAGCGGTGCCAAATCGCCAAAACGTGTTCAAAACTTTGGATGTCTTCGTGTCTAAAATAAAACTTTATTTTAGACATTTAGTTTACGCTGTTACTTTGCAACGCGAGCAAAATTTCGGCTGCGTATATTTGCATATTTATTCGTGTCATATTTATTTCTTTTCCGTATTCATTTTTTACCGCGTTCAACGATATCGAGATTGCGTTTCGGAGAGAAGTTGCGAGTCTCGAGGAATCACAATTGTGTAGTCGCGTGTAGCTAGTTCAATTCGAAATTTGGGATTTTTACTTTGCACGCGTTTGTTCAGTTTCTGTAACAAACGTATGTAGACAAGAGACGTGCCCAATCTTTATCCATGAATAAATAAAATACACGGCATTGGAGTGATAAAAACGATTTGCCAAAAAAAACTGTTTCAGACGACACACAATCAGTATTCAGCCTTCTGCAAATGTCGTTATAAATAGAATTGTACAAAATCATTGTTTTTAACAACAAATTTAAAGGTCACCTTCAGATGTCGTTACAATGCGACGCACGACATCTGGACACGACTACTGCCTGGACCGTTCAAGTCACGCTGCGACAATTAAAAACACGCCGCGACAGTTCGCCACCGCGTCGGGTCGCGAAGCGCGTGAACTGAATAGCGAAGATCGCTGGGCCGCTATAAGGCGAAACAAAAAACAATTCAAGGGCAGCGTTTCAAGCATTGGGGGGGGGAGCGCCGATTCGCCGCACGTTCGTCGACGATTTACATTGCAACGCGATTCCCGCGACAAACACGAGAATATCGTCTTCCGGCGGAAAGTTTGTCTAACGTTCAATGGTGGCAACGGACGGAGGAACGACCGGGAGTGGTGGAAGCAACGCCGACTCTGAAATAGAAGGGAGGAGACAGGGGGGACTCTGCAAATGTGTAGCTCGAGTCACCGTGCCGGAGGAGAGAGAGAGAGAGAGAGAGAGAGAGAGAGAGAGAGAGAGAGAGAGAGAGAAGGAGAAGTGCAACGACCAAGTGCAGACGATGGCCGTGCAACGTTGAGCAGAAACGTTACGCTGCGCTGAATATCTCTGTACGCATTCCTTTGCCCCCAAGGTTGAGGTCAAGGCGCACCTAAACGATCATGCTGCCCCGTCTGGGAATCTCGATCGCCAAATAGCTCCCACCCACCCACCCACCAACCCAAAAAAAGTACCAGAAACTCGGGGCCACAATTTTAATCGGACTCCGCGGAGACGGGAGTTGTGTTCCGGTTGAACAAAGGCGGCAAGAATTATTGTCGGATTGGACAATTAAACGGTCATTGCAATGGAAACATTCATATAATTCGAATAAACCTGTAATTCTTAACGCAAGGAATGCCATTTAATAATATTCCAGCAATGCGTTCTTCGATTTTCAGTTAGAGTGGCCTGTCTTCCGTAATGTGTTGCAAGCGATGCGTCGCGTGTAGAATGTTCAAAAAACAAAAAGAAGTCCTATCTATATAATGCGCAAATGTAACATCAACCGTCAACAATTATTCACAACCCGCGAAGAATTAAAACGGGCCGCGCGAAGAAGTTGGCAAGTCGAACGTCGAGTTTCGCCCGCGAATTGAAACGCGAAAGGAAGAAAATAATAGAGAAAAGGGAAGAAACACCCTCGAGGAAGAGGTCACGGGGTGAGAAGAGGCATCGATCCGACGTGAGTGCCGTGGAAATGTGGATAGGATAATAAAAGGGCGGCGTTCGAGGCGCGGCGAGGGGAATATCGCGGAGGGCGGTCAGGGGGTTGAACGGGGGAGGAGGGGGCGGTGTTGGAAATAATTTGAATCGGAGTTGCGCGTGTGACGTGGCGCGAGCCAGCTCATAAAACCTTTTTAGTGTCGCGAGATTGCCATGCCCGAAGAAGGGATTCCTCGATGCAACAGCGTTGCCTTCTTCCGACTTCCCCTTTTTGCCACCTCGTCTCATCGAGCAACCGGGCGCAACGTTTCCCTTTTTAGAGGGCGCTTTTTCTCGCCTATCAAACCGGCGGACTTTTGATGTTTCGCCGTTGACTGCGGAGGACTATCGACGACGAGACCAGAAGGAATCGCTTTTGACGATTTTTCCATTGGCACGCGACGGGACGATCTGGTTCATTGGAATTATTCTGGCCCCGAGTTCGAAACGTATCACGCGGTGTTATATTGCGAACGATTTTCTTCTTTTTCCCCTTTTCAAGATCGCCCGGACGTGGCGGGCATTTTAATTTCGCGTCGGAGATATTGTGAAATACCGACGGCGGGTCTAAAAACAAAATTGTTTTGCCTCTGCGTTATTATGTTAATTGTTCAATTCCTGTATTATTATACGGCAAATCTGTGGTCAGATTTGATGAATTTAATCCATAATTCTTTCGTCTTGAACTCTCGAAACAGTTCTAAAATATTTTAAAAATTTACGTTTCCAGCAAGGGGATAGCTGTTCAATTTTTATTACAATGGTTTTAGTTACCTCTCTTCTTATAATGAAAATTATCATTTTTGTTGTGCTTTTTTAATTTTTCTAAATAACAAAAAATCTGATAATTCTAGATAGATACAAGTTCGCGAAATTTAATTATATACATCCGACCGCATCCGCCAAAAGCAATTAGATCGTTTGCCATAGTTATTTGTAGCCAAAGTTATTGAAATCAATATATTAATTCTTGTTCTGGAACTATTTTCCTTTTACACGTCAGGTTTATGACATTGTCGAAAGTAACGCTGTTTTTTTTTTCAGGAAAAATACTAACTAACTGTCATACTAACATTCCCATCACTAACTCAATAAGATTTTCGTAGAAATGAATAAAATAAATTTATGTATCTCAAGTTTAGACGAGTAATCTAACCTTGAATCAGAATCGATAAATTATGAAATCTGTGACGCTTTGCTTAGATTCTTCAATGCTTCGTTTCCTATTATTTGTTCCGTTTCCGAGAACTTCTTCAAGTTAACTGTTCCACTTTGCGCGGGTCCCTGCGAAAATTTGTTTAAACTATCGAGTTGCCGCGGCGTGTGCAAAATTTCCGCAGAAATATCGCGTTCGCCATCTCGACTCTCGTCGAGAGCTCAGAATTAATATTCGCGGAGAAAACATTTCGCAGCGTGACAGCGAAGAAATGCTCTGCAATAAGAACGAGAGAGTCCGACGTTTCGCATTCTCGAGGACTTCAACCGAGGGTATCACTTGCTTCTCCTTTTTTCTCGCAAACTCGGCCTGGGAGAATACCAGCCTCCGCCGAGGTCGAATGTTTCTTCAAAATTGTTTAAAAATTATATCAGAGCATGTAACGAAAATTCGTTTCAAAGTTTCCTCCGCGTATGTTAAATTAAAGGTTGCCCCGTCCGATTTTTAAGGGAACAAAGAAGTTGGATCGCAGAGAAAGATTGGAAATAGACGGTTCAATTCTGGGACGAGCCAAAGAGACACTGAAAGAGGAAACAAATAAAACAATTTATACTCTAGGCCCACAGAGTATGGCATAGAGAGTCTATGCTCATAGAGTATCTATGCTCATAGAGTATCTATGCTCATAGAGTATCTATGCTCATAGAGTACCTATGCTCATAGAGTACCTATGCTCATAGAGTACCTATGCTCATAGAGTATCTATGCTCATAGAGTATCTATGCTCATAGAGTATCTATGCTCATAGAGTATCTATGCTCATAGAGTATCTATGCTCATAGAGTATCTATGCTCATAGAGTATCTATGCTCATAGAGTATCTATGCTCATAGAGTATCTATGCTCATAGAGTATCTATGCTCATAGAGTATCTATGCTCATAGAGTACCTATGCTCATAGAGTATCTATGTCCACAGAGTATCTATGTCCACAGAGTATCTATGTCCACAGAGTATATATGCTCATAGAGTATCTATGTCCACAGAGTATCTATGTCCACAGAGTATCTATGCTCATAGAGTATCTATGCCCACAGAGTATCTATGCTCATAGAGTATCCATGCTCATAGAGTATCTATGCCCACAGAGTATCTATGCTCATAGAGTATCTATGCCCATAGATGGGAATAAAATGCAGGGCCCGCGGTACGCAATTTTCAAAAAGGCCCAAGAGCCAATGTGACCACGTCGTATTCCCTTTCAGCGAAACAAAGATTAATCTCGTCCACCGCGAAACACTGCCCCGGGCCCATTATCCCTTGAAGAAGAAGTCGCGGGTCTATATTTGCACGCGCGGAGAACCCGTTTGGAAGGTTGTCTGGTCGCGAGGCAGGATGTGATTATAAGACCTGACGACCTCACGTTGGTCCACAAGTCTGCATTGCGAACAGCTCGAACGTCTGCGCAACGAGCAGTCTGGCCTTGCCGTGCCTCGATGCAAAGCCGAGATACGATCCTTCAACGAGAAAGAGCGAAACTGGCCGGCTCTCGATTAGCCTCCTCAATTTTTGGAACGCCCGCCGATAGTATAGGGCATAGATAGAGTCGATGCAAGGATTGCGCAAAACTTTGTAGATTCAATTCCGGAGACGTTTCAGCGGGGCGAGAATTTAAATGACAATCCTCTCATCGGCAAAGTTGAACTCCGCAGCAACCAAGTTACTAAACTTCGTTATTTTATTACGTTATAACAATATTTTAAATAGCTAGCGTTTCTGAGCAACCTACTTAGGTCACTGTGGGAGCAACCCACGCCACCATCCAAGGTTTTCAATTATTCAAAGGCGGGGTGCTATCAATGGATTTATCAGACTGAACATGAAAAAACGGCGATGCTCTCGGTTCCAATGGAATTTACAATCGAAGAGTCTGTTTCGCTGCTCTTGCCCGGCAGCCGAACTGTCGCGAATATACGAAGGGGGGGCTTAAAGGGTAAAACCCTTTAAAGGGCGCACAAAGGGATTTTCAGCAGGCAGGATAATGTGACAGGCGTGGAACACGCGAAAGCCCTTAGCACGCGTTTCCCTCTCGTCATCGCCGAGGAAACGCGCGCCGTTTACTTTCTGCAAAGCGGCGAAACACAGCCGTTCCATTACGACTACGCCTGTCTGCTGTTCGATTCGACTCCTCGATACGGGCGGTGCCGCGGATAGAAATATTCCTTCGTCGAGGCAGAGCTGAATACTTTATCCCATTTGTTTTTTCAACTACGAACGTAAAAAGTACAATCAGGCTCCTAAGATCTGAGAAACGGGGGGTCGGATTGTCGTACTGCCCAAAGAGGACTGCCACGCACAATGCGTAACGCGCGGAATAATTAACGTGCGTCCAGTTTCGTCCAATTTGCCGAGCAATTGGCTGAATTGATGGTTGAATTGAAAAGCGTGTCCACCAACGCCCAACATCGATACCAGAAATGATCCCCATGGACCGTTCTCGAGAAAACAGTTTGCCCAGGCTGTTCAGCCTGCCCGGAGGAAAAAGTGTGACGAGAAAAACCGTAAAATCCCTTAAACGCGTAGCGTTGCAGAAGAGAAGCTCGACGGCGAGCACGAACATGCGGGGGATGATACTATGGGGGATGAGACTATCCTCGTGAGCCACGTTCATGGTGACAGGCCGGCCTGGACCGACGGCGCTGCGAAATGTGACAGCGGGGGAAACAGGCGAAAGCCCTTATACAGGGCGGATCGTTTTCTCGTTATTTTCGCGTGAAAACGATCGTTTCACTGCGCTCGAACGATCCCGTCGGCGACGAAGCTCCGGGCATCGAAGGCAATCCTCTCGGCACAAGACGGGCTGACATGTTTAACCAGCCGTTAATTTTTGATAGCACTTGTTCGAAGCTATTGCTATTACATTCTGAGGCAGGGTGTCTGAAAAGTGAGAATCGTGGCCCGCGATGGACCAGGTCATCCGCGATCTTGAAGGACCCCGTGCAATCCTTGCAAGATTTTTCGAATATGCTCAACAAATGTTTTCGTTATTTGGAAGCACTTTAAGGTAGAACCTCGATAACTCGAAGACTTCGATAACTTGAAAGTTTTTCAACTCCCTTCCTTCCTCTCCTCTATGAGTAACTCGAATTTAGAATAGCCAAACCTCTAGATCTCGAAGTTTAACTCTATAAGTCGAACTTCTATCGCTGCTGCTTCAGCAAGTTTATAACTTTGTGTCAGAAATCATTCGATTGTTTCCTACCTATCGACCGTTAGGATTGTCTCGAAACATAAGACGGAATACATCAAATGACCACGTGCATATCCACGGAAGCTAATCGTTTTTCGTCAATTCTCGTAGA
This sequence comes from Nomada goodeniana, assembly GCA_963969485.1. Lineage (NCBI taxonomy): Eukaryota > Metazoa > Arthropoda > Insecta > Hymenoptera > Apidae > Nomada > Nomada goodeniana. The sequence goes on along the minus strand of OZ018306.1, from coordinate 4,349,231 downwards.
TAAACAATGTGTTCATGCATCAACTGAATTTGAAATTATTTAGTTATTTTTGTTTAATTATGTTTTAAATGTCTTAATGAATACTCTGCCATAAAAAGTAATTATTGTCACAAGCAAACAAGGGTTATGTTATAAAATTAGTATAAATCTGCCCCTCGTGTCTAACCTTTTATCGATTTCAACGTATTTTTCCACAGCGCCGCCGAATATTTTGGAATCCACAATTCGACCCACCTAGGTAAAGCTACGGGAACCCCTGTGGAACCCCCGTGGAACCACACAGAAGGATAATCAAAGAAATACCACCCTCATAATTCCTGTGCAAATTTCAACCGATCTTCCATGAACGTTGAAAACAAAAAGTTTAAAATAATTCGCCCGAGGTACGATTCCAATGCTGCATTACCAAATTCCATTTCACGGAGCACCCTCGTGTGTATTCGTCCCCCGAAATCGACCGGCCATCTCGCGCGCATACGTTTTCATACGTAAGGGTTGTGCAGAAGATTCGGAACGTTCCCCGTTTCGGAGCGGATACACGGCGGGACACACGAATATGTCGTTCGGTTTATTTACGCACTTCAAGGTATCGAAAACGTGACGACGTAGGGGTTGGCCGGGGGTGAATTTAGATTTGCCACCAAACGAACGATGAAAGCTTCCGGGAAATTTGGTAGCAATTCATCCGGAGACTCGAATGTTAACTGCGATTGATGATTAATGTTTGTTTGCGATTACACCGGCTCTGTTGCTGAGAATACTACGATCAATGACGATTTCGTTTACTTGTCAACGAACGAAGTTAACGGCGAAACGTCTCCGGAAGAATCTCTGCGCAATTTCGCCCACGCTTCGGATATAATCGTTCGGGAGCGGCGAATACGTGCGAGGAATAGACGCGAGGATAAAGGGCGAAAGGCCCCCGCGAACGGGGAGGAAAATTAATAAACTGCGATTCAACCCTTTCAACGCGACGTCGAGACGCGTCGCTCTTACGCTCTCCGCTCGAACGTTCCTTCAATGGGATTCGAGACGGCGTCGATTTTTAATTTTTTTTTCAACTAAATCTAACGGCGTTACACTTGCGATTAAGGGGCTTGACGGGCCTAAACTTTGAGAATTTTTTGCGGGCAGATAAATCAAGGAATCGATGATCCGTTTGTTGTGCCTTTTTATTTACGTTTTAAACTGCGAGAAGAAATTTTGTTGTATCAAAACAGCGCCTGGTAAGCCCTGGAGAAGCCGCCAAAGTGAGCGATCAACGCTCAACTACCGGAATCATAACTATCGCAAATGTTGACTTAGATAAAAAAAGCACCAAAGTTTTTGAAAAACTACATTAAATTTGCGAGAGAAGTGCGCACGGCATTATCAAAATCCCGATTTTTGTAAAAACGGTTCGATGTCTCTAAAAAAAAATCGCGTAGGGCCGCGATAATATATCGATTATCGAGCGAACGGGTTAATCGATTAACGTTTGCCGGAGCCTCGGCGGCGAGTCTACCGGTCTGTTAACAAGCAACGGGGGGCCCCAAAATTTGGGGCAACGATCGAAATTCTCTGCCAAGCGAAGGGACCGTCCTTCCCGATCAAGGATGTTCCACGAGTACCAACTCGAAACGTCGAAACCCAATCGGAACCCCCGTTGTCCCGGTGAAAGCGAGACCGAGAAACGGATGATCGAAGAAAATTCGCGTCGAACTACTCTGACGCCGTCACAAATATTCCCAGCCGGATAATAGTCAACAAACCAACCTCCACCCTCTCCCCTCCCAAGGTACAAGCACACCCAGAGGCAGAAACAACCACCTACCAGGCTGTGTGTATCATTTCGAGATTAAAAGCCCCGCTACCCCGCGGGCCAAACGTATCCTCGATTTTTGCCGCGACGACGGCGCAATGAAGCGAGCGTCATGTCGTGGAATAATTAAACGACAGCCTGGGGATACCCGAGAGCGTTAAGTAGACTTGGGGGGGTTACTTTGCTCTGCCCTTGCGCGTCTTAATAATCTTTCCAAGATTCGGTCAGAGGGAAGGGTTGTGGGGGGGGGGGGGGGGGTCACGATGAAAGGGATGAAAGGGCGCCGTTATATTGCGGATTCGTGCGACCGTAGCGAGCGTAATTCTGAGAGGGGGGGGTGCCCCGGTGAAAAGGTGAGGGAGGATCGCCCCCCCCCCACCACCACCTCCAGGCACGGCGTTTAATCCGCGGGCAAATTTAGCCGGCAGACTGAAAAGGGTTAGCCGTGATGCGGTTTTCGCTCGTCGTTTCGTCGCGCGAACGGAACGAAAACAGGTGTTCGCGGACGACAGCGGTAAATAGTCCCGGATCCGCTTTCAATCCCGCGCCGGAAAGATTGTTCTCCGCGGAGATTTTGCTCCGTTAATAGGAGAACGCAGCTCGTCGATTAAACGACGCGAGACGGAATATTTGAGACAAGTCGGTTTCGTGTGATCGACGGGCGGGAGGGGAGGGTGGATACGAATCTATTAGAGAATCGGTGAACAAATAGTTTGGATATCGTTTCTGACAGGCAACGAGAGAGAGGGAGAGAGAGGGGGGGGGAGGGGCGCGATCTGAAATGGGTTTCGGAGAGGAAGGTTCGATAAAAGGGAAATGGAAGATAACTGAAATTCGCGACGCGACGGGGGAAGGAGTCGCTTTCAAAGAAATTTCCTACCGGCCGGATTTTCATTCTCAAAGGGAGGGGGGGGGGGCGCGAGCGGGAGACCCTAGTCGTCGCTGCAGCTTCAATAAAGCGTCCTTGTTGGTTATGGTTGCACGAGGGCGCACTGAAAAGGCCGGATTCCGACCCTCAATTCGTCCTGGCTGTATTCAGTAAGAAAATTACCCCCGGGGCAATCGGAATCGAGCAAGAATTTAAAGAGCCGTGCCTCCCTTCACGACGTTCCGGACTCTTTTTTCGCCTTTCATTTGGGGATCACTTGTTGCTGCCGACGACGGCCATTGCGGACGAATTCGCGTTAGCAGCCCGATACGTGGTCGGATCATTCTTAGCGAGGAGAAAAACGTGGCCAACCGTTCGACAGTATTAATTTGCTGGATTATTTCGTTTAAACGCACTGGACAGAAAATTGGCAAAGGACTGAATTCTTTGGAGGAATGCAACAAGGGGTCGGGCCCTGTACAAGTGCGCCCCTTTTGTTTCTTGACAAAAATTTCGTGCACCCTCAGGGGGACTGACAAAGGGAAGGTACAGACTTTTTTTTTTTTTTTTGTGCGAAATTTCTGTCTAGTTCAAACGACTGTAGGAGCCGTGAAGTATTTTTTTTCGCAACAGAAATTATTACGGATTTCAAGATTGAAGTCACCCCTTTCCAACGGCCACGGATAAATTGACCTACGATTTTTTTTCTACCATTTTATCGCACCCCGAACGAAAGCTTGCAACCTGCCAGCGGTGCACCTCGGGTTACCCGAATACCGGGTGTCTCGCTTTTCACTCGAGGAGCGACAATTTGGTGGGGCAAAAAAAAAATCGAGGAGACATCGATCTACAAATTCGTTTTGAAAATTCGTATTCACTGCTTGCCGTGAAATCTATATATACAGTGGGGCAAAGAAGTATTCACACAGCGTGTGAATGCAAGTTTCACTCGCAACTTCATTATTTCGGCGTCAGGATAATTATTCCTGAAACAATATGCACTGACGCGAGGCACATCTATCGTACCTTAAAATAACTTACATTGATTTGGGAATGATTGTAATATCGCCAACATTTTGGCAACACCACTATTCTTTCAATGCCACTTTGGCCCACGTTATATAAATTGATTCTGCGGGCCAGTGGTATTTTACAGGAGAATCGACCCGAGTGTAACGAGGTATCTAACGAACAGGTTGCGCACCAGACGCTGTATTTCCGGGCAAATGCGACCGGAAGTGGAGGGATTAGACTGGCTGTCACGCTTCGGCTGCATAGCAAGTCAGATTGGGTCTGGAACGCTTGCCGGGGAGACTTCCAACGTTCTATGATCCAAAGATTCTGGCAATTAGTGGCAGGGGATTCTAACCTAAACTGGTCGGGTTGGCGGAGATTTCGAATTCAAATGTCGCCGTCGTGTTTGGCACAGTGACAAGTTCCAGTTACCAGGGCTCCCAACGTCCAACCTGTCCCGCATCAATTCCACAGTTTCGATTTCACCCGAACCTATCAACGCGTTTTGTCCCGCGCGATAATTAGTTGGATTTCACGTGAACCCGTTAATATATTGCTTTGAGATACCGCTTTCGAATATTTTAATATGGCCAGTGACCAGTTTCAATCCTGTTGACTCGACCGAGGGGGTGGTTACGGCGATAAAACCGAAACACAATTTTTTTCCTCGATGTCTCCCATTTTGGCGGGTACAAAATTTTGGAAAAAAAAAAAATCGGAGGCATTTGAATCACGGGCAAGTTCTTCAGATTTTTCAATCGAACGCCCGAGCGGCAAGAAATGAAGAAGGTCGAAAAATACCGAACGAATGCCGATTTCGTGTCGAAGGAATCGCGGACGCGCGATTAAATTTTTTTTCCCAGGTACGTATCGCTCACGCCGTTACACTCAATTTTTATTCAGATTTTTCGATCATGTGCGCCGCGGTGAAAAACATTAAAAACCCACTTTTGCGACCTCATCTCGTCCGTCGGTGGCATCGCGTCGCCGCGTTCCAAGTATCGCGCACGCTGTTAATTAAACGGAACCCCCCCGTCGACAGATGCTTATCCGAAGAAACAATTATCTCGATTTCTACCGGAATCCATTAGAATGTATCGCCCGAACAGCGATCATTCGAGCACCGCCCGAAGCCATCGACACGTTCGTCCCGGAACGGTAATTATTTCGATTTCGTCCGAACGATTCCGCAATCGACGTGGGCCCCGAGCCTATCAACGTATTATCCGCGTCGGATGATCGTTCGATCCGCGATTGAACCTCGATTTATCCGTTTGTCTGTTCGTCGCCGCGAAGTATTCGCGGCATTATTCGCAGGCGCGAACGGGCGTGCAGCGGCGTGTGCGGGGAACGATACACACTGAGCCGGAGGCCCGACACGGCACGTTAACGACAGGAAACCGGCAATATGAACTTGACGGCTCGGTACCGCATCGTGCACCGCAGTAACGTACCGACAAACCGCAGGTGCCCCGACGACGGGCGGCCGCTTCGTCGCTATCCGTTACCCACCGCCCAACCCCCACCCCAAAAACCGGCCGTCTCATTAGCCGTCGGGTCGGGGCAACGCGGACCGGACGGTCGGTTGCCGCGAGAATCGCTGAGGGAGGAATTTTTTGTCGGGCGCTGGAAAAAATAATCGAACAAATTCCTGAAAAGGGATTTCTTTATGGAGGGGGCGGGGGGAGGTTGGCCAAGCATCGACGCTCTGCAATCGTGGTACAGTAATGCCTCGATCGATGCGAAAGCCTCGGGTCTGAACGTTCGCTTCTATGGTGTAGTTCCTACATTGTTTGAAATTTGGCGACAGCGTCGAACGTAGAAAAGGACAGCGAGTAAAGAAAGAGAACCGAGCGGCCAAGCCGAAAAACAATATCCAGCGTATCGGTGAAATAACGCTAATGCAAAGATAAAACTTTTTTATTTCTCATCCTTTTCTAATGAAATTTTTACATAGCATAGCTGACAATTTTCTGATTAAAATGACACCAAACACGATACAATTCGGACTATATTTAGTGTCTTAATTAACGGTAATAAGTTGGTATGTTAAACCGTGTACTGGGCATTTAATCTTTGCCGATTGCCACGATCGCAGCTTCTCTTTTCTTTTCACTAGCTATCCTTTTCTGCGGTCGAAACTTATTATTGTCAATTAAGGCAGTAAGTATAGTCCAAATTATATCGTGTTTGGTGTCATTTTAATCAGAAAATTGTCAGCTATGCTGTGTAAAAGTTTCATAAGAAAAGGATGAGAAACAGCAAAGTTTCATCGTTCAATTAGTATTAGCTCACCGATATACCCGAGCCCGGATCGCGTTACACTGATCGCCAAGCGAACTTCTGGACGCCTCAAGGGGTATACCCCGCAGTGGTGGGGATAAACTTTTCGCTTGCATGGTGCAGAAATCTTTCGCGTCGATCAAGGCATTACTGTATTTGTAATTGTTGCTCGTTCGACTCACCAGGGGGGGGGGGGGGGGGAACACACAAAATATTGGCACCGGTAAAATGCGTTCTAATGGTCGCTTACCTGTAACGAGAAAGCGGACTGTTAGGAAACGAGTACGTTTATCTTGTTGTGCGAAAAACGGATCGGTAATATCGCGCCGGAATACTTGCGTATCGATCGTGAACACCGACCCGTGCTTGATTCGACAAAAAACGTTCGGGCCAATTGTCGCGAGATAAAAATCGTGCAACGCCGCGTTACGAACTCTTGTAATTGTCTACGGGCGGGGGACCCCCCCGGACCCGAAAAAAAGTTCGAACTAATCATGTTTTCGCGCTTGATCCTCGTAATTTCATTTCTTTTTTTTCTCTCTCCGTCGCCGCGACGAGCGACGATAAATCAAGGCCGAGGTACACTTCCGGTAACGAGGGTCGTCAGAGAACGGATCAGCGGTTGCTCCCCGGATGGCGGGTGGTCGAGTGTTTCCTAACGCGAATCTTCGCGGCTGAATGCCTCGTCAAGATGTCAAGCCGTCGAGACGAGGATCCTCGAGATTTTAAATTCCAGGCGAGACCGAGAACATTCGAACCCCCGTCCCGTCCCAAACGTGATACGTCGCGGTGAAAAATAGGGGATGAAACGGTTAATTGCCACTGATTTATCCGGCTGGAACGTGGCGCGGTTCAAATCCGTTGCCGTTTGTCTCGGTCGCCGGGGAAATATTTTAGTTTCCCCCGACGGGGGAAACGAGGAAAGATCGTTCTCACCTGTCGCCCCTCGGAGGAAAACTATCAACCCCACAACCTTCCACGCAACCGCTTCAACGAGGCCGAAAATTGTACAGGGACCGTTCACGTTCCGATGGGACTGCTGTTAATTCTGAATACAATTGAACGGCGCGGAGTGGAAGAAAAGAGAGGAGAAAATGGGGGAGGAAAGAACATTCTCGGCAAAGAAACCCGGGAGTCGTTCGTAAGGGTTTGCAAGAGGCGGCTAACGATAATTCCTATCCGGCGTCACGTGCCGCCAATATAAATCACCCTTTCCTTCTCAGACCTCCGCCCCCACAATTACCTAATACGTCCGTTGCGTTATCCCCGGACGCCATCGGTGCAAACCAGCCAACCAACCGACCCCCTCCTCCTCCTCCTCCTCCACCGCCTCGCGCCGTATATGCTTCAACCCCCCACGGCCACTAACTTACGCTCCAACGCCAATAATAGATCCGGACGGGGCTCGAACCGCGTCTGACGAATTCACCTAAATCACCGTATTTCTCATCGACGAGCACGGCCTCTTATCCGTCGACGAGGGGCTGCCGGGATATTCGTCACGAAATCATTTCCTTGATGAGATATTAAACCGGCCGCTGTGGCTGCCGGGATATACGTCGACGGGGGTTGCCCAGGTCGATTCGGGGATCAACGAAACAACCGCGAGGATTAATTGGTGATTGTGTGTTTAGGAGGGGGGATGCGTCGTTGTTGGAAAGGAGGTTTGCTCATGGGGTGGCGAGAACGATGGAACGACATGGGGGTGCGGGTTTATGGATTTTTAATCGATCGTCGCCGGCAACCGATTTTCGTCAACTGGCGAACGATTTGCAACGCCGCGAAGATATTGCACTATTGAATGTTTCGTGAACGGAATTTATCCAAAAAAAAAACGGAGAAAAGAAATGAAAAATTAGATCACCGTTCCCGTTCGACTTCCGGGGCGAATTGTTGCATAAACTTTCTGCACGCTTATTTGTTAGCATCATGGGCGCGCAACGCGAAATGCCCAACGTACTCCATCATCGCGGGCGGTAAAGTTCGTTATGGGTAATAATTCGTCGCATCATTTCCAACGGCTTCGTCGCGGGGGGGGTGGGGGAGGGGGAGGCCCATAAATTTGCAGGTAAACGGTAGGACCCGTTCCCACGGAGAGCCGTGAAAATTCTTAATCGTTATTAGCAGAGTTGAGCCCGGCGGAAACGCAAGTTCGCCCGGGCAGAATTTTTATATCAACGACAGTCGTTGCAGAGGGGGACCGGAATAATGCGAGATCGCGTAAACGAAACAATCGTTCGATATTTTATTTTCAGTTGAAATAATCATTGGCGCCGATTATTTTTTTTATTCTCCCGACCGAGACAACGGGACAGCTGGATATACCTGGTCACGGAATTCAGTTAAGACAGGATCGCCCTTCCCAAAATACCTTTACAGCAGGGACCAACAATCCCACGGACCCGTGGTTCCCAACTTCAACAGGCCGTCGAAAACTTTCGACTCGATCGCCCGTTCACCGATTAAACAATAACGTCGCTCGACGAAAAATAACCGCGTCGTTTGTCGATTGTCGGGGTTCGCATTGTTGTCACTCGCGGTGAAAAGATTGTTAATTAAATCTCCACGCGGTAAATAATTCGTTCGTTGCCGGGCCCCGAGAACATACGATATACCTCGAAGGACATTGTCGATGTGAAATTATCATCGAAATAACGAACTAAATAATGATCGAGTATTTCTGTATTTAATTGCGAAACCTTTGTTCTTCTATTCGCGGAAATTGCGGCGCCGAAAATGTTCACCCGGCAAATGAGAACCACTGGCACGCTTCCATGACCATTTACCCCCGTTGCAAATAGCAACCCCTGGACCTAGGTGAGCACGTACGGTGCACGGTTCCTCTTTTAGCGTTTACTATGCCCGCAATAGATACCTACATAGGCGCATTACTTCGCCCGACAGGTATATATACATGCATAAGCGAACGCCTGGAGGATATGGTTTCCGGTTAAGAATAGAATGGCCGTTGGCCCGGAGTTTCCGAGGCTTTTTGCAATCTTTTTGTTTGTATTGTCTTCGAAGCACCTGACCATTGCCTCCAATAAAGTGACTGCGAATAAATCGAAACTCGAAAAACGAAGCTGTTCCGGAAAGCACTGGTCAAATGTTGAAACGAACACTCGCTGAATCGTTGCGAAATAAATGTTCGACGAATGCGAGACCAATTATTCTTATCGATGCACCAATGTATTTGCAAATTGTTCATAAATGGAATGCGGGAATTGCGCGGGTCAAATTTATTATACAAAATTCTGGCCGTTTGAAAAATTCCTGCAACGAATTCCAAGACCGAAAAAACTTCCGCATTACCGTTACCAGGAGTTTACGTACTATTATCCTGAAGGGTCGTGTACCTGTGTCAGCGTGTCTCTGTGTGTAAAGAGGGGCACGGTAATATTCGACCCTCCCTTGCGGGCCATTTCCCCCCCGTTTCTTCTAATGGGCTACTATGTCAAATTATCAGGTACAGAATGGGGAATAAACCCTGGATACACTTTATATTTATAACAATCGCGGACAGGTGAACAGTTCGTCGATATGAATTTATAAATGAATAAATTGCAAATATCTCGTCGCAATTTATATTACACTATTCCGCCATTTTTTTTATCGTGTAACATTCAATTCAGAATTTCTCCCAGCTAAATAGTGACGCTTTGCGAATATTCTGCGGTTAATTATTATCGCGAAATATTCCATTAAATAACGTCGATACTTCCAAACTGTCGTCAATGTACTTCCCGATAACGCACTAAACACGAGTGGCAGTATCTGCCCCGGTAAATAATAAAATAACAATAAATAATAAAAGCGTGCGATGTTCGCCCCTTAAGCGTGGCGGATGCTGCGCACGAAAACTTTTTAAACAAGCGTAAACGCTATCGCATATACCTGGACACGAGCGACGCCGTGAAAAACTCGCGAAATTACAGGAATACCCGACAATGTCGTAAATTACTACTGATACCGGCAACATCGATCGCGAAGCCTAACGCAACCCCTATTGAAAAAATAAAGAAACAACCACCACCGATCATATTGACTGCATGGCCTACCAAATGTACGATAGAATGATTAGAGCGATTGGCGTCTACCTTGTTGCATGTGTAGAAGGGGAACACAGTGTGGGGCACCTCCGGCAAGTCCATGCGATCGTAAAAAATCATGCTGAGGGGATGGACACGGCGATGGGGCCAGCAGGATCGTGCGGAAAGCCTCGAGAGACGTAGAGGAACAGGTGTGACCGGCGTCGAGAGCACAAAAACCGGCAGAGAAGCAAATGTTCGAGGGACGCCCGTGCGACGACCTGACTGCTTGACGGACGAGCGACGACTATGAATCGACGTGGCCGCGGAGTGGGGCGAGGCCGAAGGGTTTTGGGACCGGTCGGGCCGCCTCGGAACCAATTAGGGAAAGGCGCGCGAACTTCGAGCGGATTTCGCGGCGGAAACGTCTCCGAACCGGTCGTGCGATTGTTCCGGGATGTTTGAAAATGATTGCAGCGCGACGAGGATTCTTCTGTTCGTCTGTCGTGGCGTTTATCGACGCCACGGAATGTTTATATGAATAAATTGTGGCGTGCATTTATAAATCAGTAAAAAAAATACTTATTTTTAAAAATAAGGAAAATCGTTTAAGGGGTCCCCCCAGGGAGACCCTCTGAAAAGATTTCCCACAGTTTAATATCTAGTAAACATAATTCCAAAGCGGTTTTTCGAAATGCAAAGAAATATAAAATTTACAGGCCTTAGAGCCGAGCGGCACTGTTCTATGCAAAACTTCAACCCTTTGCACACCTTTGTCGAGTGCGACTCGGCAGCAGTTTTTATCTAAGGAGCGGCTATGTCGAGACGCACTCGATTTCAGATAAAACCTTACAATACTAGGGAGTTATTGGAAAAATAATTCGGACTGCAGAGGGTTGAACGCATTTGTCTCAAAACGACATTTTATAAAATAGCTGTCACGATAACTCAAAAACAAGTCGACCAATTGCCTTGCGACTTCGGTGATATGTGTGTTCAGCGGACGTGTAATTCTAGGCCGTGCTAGAGTCACGTCGATACCCTGCAAGACTAGCAGTTTATAACTTAAAAATGAAGGAATCTTACGAGCAAAACTAGCCACTGTGCTTTGAGACACCGCCATTTTGTTACTTTTAAATATTTTTCTATCATGTTAGTATCAGCTACAACCGCGCTCATACAGATTGAGAAACTCTCCGATATGTTGATTACAGACAACTTGGACAGCTGATATCACGGCAGCCGACGCTGAAGATTTTTGAAAAGGCCTTTCGAGTAAGTTCAATAACTTTGAATAAAATTCTACATTTTACATAAAAAAAAAATAGGTGATGTTCCTCAAACGTTGTACAAGAAATGCGCGAAGTCCTAGAGCTGATAAACAAAATAATATCTGAAAAATAAATTCCGGAAGTAAGCTGCAATATGAAACCAGGAAGACCCCTCAAGCGTCGCAGATACTAAAATTAGTATCCATGTAAAAGCATATACGTAAAAAATAACTGAAAGTCTCTCGCAACCACAACCCCCCTCCAAAAAAAAAAGAAATATTCAGACGTCGCCCATCGCCACCCCTATTCGTTCTCGTAACTGCATATCGCAGCCGCATCTCGAGCCGAGCCATCGAGAGAGGCAGAGAAGAGAGCCCGCAGGCACGTACCCACAATACTACATTACGATACCACCCCATTTGCACCCCCTTCCTTTTCTCTCGGCCACCCTTTTCGTCTCGAGCCACCCCTTGCGCCCGGGGAATTGCTGTTGACGGTTCCGCGCGGCGCAAGATGGAAGGCGATCCTCGAAAACCGGATCGAAAGCAGGCCCAAGCGACGCCAGTCCAGGGCGGAAGGGGGTGAGAGAGCGAAACGGAATTCACGCTCTCCCGATTTTCCCTTTTACCTCCAATTTTTCGCCCCTCTTTCCTTCCTTCCGGAGAAGGAAGAACGAGGAAGCGTCGCGACTCCCCCCCCCCCTCCCAACCCCTCGTTGGAAGGACGAATTTAGGTCGCCCGACACTTTTCCCCAAGGGCGGGGAAACCGCCGTTGCCACGTTTGCTCGACTCTTCGGAGAACTCGAGCATTGATACACCGACGCGGCCTCTTAATTCGTCCAACCGAGTTCGAGCTTAAATTATTAAATGTAAATCCGCCTGCCTCCTCCTCTCACACCCGCCCCAACCCCCAACCCCTTAAAAACGCGACGCCACCGCGACTCGATGAACAAAGGTGCGACGAAAACAGATTTAACTTCCGCCGAACTCGTGCCCCCTCCACGAGGGAATCGAAGTTCTACGCGGGCGTTTCTCGTTCTTTTCATTTTTAATACACGCGACCCGCGGCCCGGCCGTACGTTTCGCTGGAAATCGAGGGAATTTTACGAGACATCCGTCGACCCGTCGGCCGCGTTAAACAACAAACTTTCCGTCGAGATACCGGCCTGTTTCGGTGGAGGGGGGGTCCCCCGCCCGGCGAACACTCCAATTTAATTTCTCGCCCCGTTCCCGGCTTCGCCGGCGCGGCGAAGGGGAGACCGGTGGAATCGTTTCGACTCTTGCGGATTCACCGTCGCGTCTCGATTGAAGCGTCGCGTCCGACGCACTCGATTGACTCCTAATCGAAGTTGGACGAGCAATCGGGGCGCCCGAGCGACGGACGTTATCGGTTGCCCCGTTCCAGGTGTCGTAAACGCGCGAGCGACCATCGCGTACAGAGGGTGCAAGAAAATTGGACGGCGAAACGTTTAATTAACAGCGGCGCGGCAAACGTTTCGTTCACAGTCTCGTGCCGCGTGTTTGATTCGCCGCCCGTGCGCATCTCTCTTCCTTTTTTATCCCCCGGCTATGCTTGCAGTCCGTTTCGCAGGAACGCGGACGCGACATCTCGACATCTCGACATCTTGATACCTATTGCGTAGGGGGCTTGTATTTACGTCGTCCGACATACGAAGTCTCCTCTGATACGCGAATGGGCCGGGTTCTCTCGGTATCCTTTCTGTCGTCGGCGAGCACAGATCGTTTCGAAGTGAGCGCCGTACACGCTGAACGCTTTGAAGCTGTCTCTTCTTTGCGCCCTTCCGGCGGAAGGGGCCCGCGGCAAAATGACAAAGCGATGACATTCCGATTCGCGGTGCGAGATAAAAACGTTCGGCATTTCGGGACAGTGCGCGTCTCTGCGGATAATTCAAATAGCCCACAACAAATGATCGAATTATATTAAAGCGGTCTCCTAAAATCGGTGAAACGTTGGGCTGATGGAACTTGAGGACGGTGGCTGCTTCAAGGGGATAACGATCCGAAACACCATGGAATGGAAAAGGAGTAACGGTATCGAAGTGTCGAATCGGTCATCTGACAAGGAATGTTAGGCAACCCGAAGATTCGGAAACGTATGAAACTTTGCGTGCAAGTGCAGTACGTCATCCGTAATGCAACCCCATATTCCGTTCGTGCCATAATTCGGTTTCAAGGGGTGGAATCAGCCCGTGAAAAGAATTCAGGATGTTCTTTTCCGCGAAATATCTGAAGAACGCTGGGTGATATTTGAAGAAAGTTTAAACAAGACTTGCATCGCTTTATTGCGTCTACAAAACTGGGTAAAAATTTCTTTCGAAAAACCCACGGAAAGGCAAATGAAAAAAAATCATGGAGTTTTAAAAAAATTTGTTTACCCCGTCTCATAGACACAGTAAAGCGATGCAAGTTTTGTTTAGAATTCTTTTAAATATCTCTCGCGGTTCTTGAGATATTTCGCGAAAAGGATCATCCTGAATTTTCTTCAAGGGCTGATTTCACCCCTGAAAACCGAATTATGGCACGAACCGAATTCAGGATTGTATTACGGACGACATATGCTACTTGCACGCAAAGTTTCATACGTTTCTGAGTGTTCGGGTTGCCTAACCATCCTTGTCAGTTCCCTAATGCCAACCCAATAGAAAATGTTTGATCTATTATGTAGTACGAACTCCGTGTGAAATTCCGTCCAGGAGGTCCGGACACGCTACCAATTAAATTGCGTGTTAGCTTTCTGGATCTGCTATCGATTCATCTGAACACTTTTACAGAAGATAATTATTCGCGCGGAGATAATCGTGTCCACGATCGTGCGAAACATTCTGCTGCAATCTGCGGCGCCGGCGGAAATTTTCCGTAAAACAACCCCGCCGATTAATCGACTCGCGTCCAACGCGAAAAAGATCTTTCCCGCAGAATACTCGCGCACGTTTACACGGCCGTACCGAAATTTTTCCGAGGGTCTGCACCGGTCGAAAGGAGGACGAAAAATGTTGGCCCCCGGGCTTGATCGAACTACGGCCGATGGAGCCGCGGAAATTTATCGGCAGGAAACGAGTTGTTTCGCGGGCTCGTATCGAATCGACGCTTCGCGAACGAGTTTCGTGGTTCGAAGGGCTCGTAAACTCGATACTAGACGAGGGTCGAGAAGCCGGGAACGGAAATATTCGTTGCCGAATTAGCGCCGTCGTCTCGCTGATAACACTGATCGTTGCTGCCGCGGATGGCCTACCGGCTACTCCGTTATTTTCCATTTCGGGGAAATTGTCGACAATTATTTATCGAGATCGGGGTCAAAGATTTGAGGGGTAACAACGCCTCGACGGGATCGAATTTTGAGAATTTCTCGTGGGAAGATGAATCGAGAAATTGATGATCCGTTTGCTGTGCCATTTTATTTACATTTTAAACTGTGAGAAGAAATTTTTTGTTTCAAAATAGACGTACGTTTGGAATTATCAAAATCCCGATTTTCTTGAAAACGGTGAAGATGTTTCGAAAAAGGTTAACATCCTCTCTCTCTCCCTCAAAAAAAAATTATAGTTTTCTGTTAATAAAAAAGAAATTTTTCGACCAATCGATAAATCCGTAAGTAATTCCCCGAAGAATGTATTTTCGTAAATCTGTAGAAAATTTCAAGTGAATCAAGGTTAATATTTCCGGTAGTTATCGCTCCGGTGGTTAAGCTAATTTTGGCGGCTTCTCCAGAACTTACCAGGCGTTATTTTGAAACAAAAAAAAAATTGTTCCTTACAGCTTAAAACCTGGATAAACAAGGCACAATAAACGGATCATCAATTTCTTGATTCGCCTTCCCACAAAAAAAATTCTCAAAGCTTGATCCCGCCAATGCGGTGCTTTACCCCCCCCCCCTTAACGTGATTATGATTTGGACGACGAAAAATTCTCCAATGGAAGCGAAATAAAAAAACCCTCCATGCCGCGTTACGCATAAAATACGGAATGATAATAAAATGGAATCCGGATTCAGCGTGGGAATTAAAATTCTGCGTCCCGGTGAAATTATTTCGATATCCGTTCGGATTTTTTTTTGCAAAGTGGTGGTGGGCGGTGATTTCGTTTATTGATCGGTCGCGTTGGTTAACGTGCCCGCCGATTGATGCGAACCTTCGCGCGTAACACTCGCGAACGATTCCGAAGGCGGGCGAATAATTACGTCGGGACGGTTGAGCGGCCGGCGAAGATTTTTCACCGCGATTCCAGCGACGGAAGTCGACGCAGCCGACACGGTTCTCGGCCACGGCGAGGAAGACGTGCACGGAAGATGGAGGCAGAAATTACAACGGGGTGCTCGTTTTAAGGTGGGCAACTCCGTGCAGCGCGCTTGAAACGAGGTGTTTCTTTGTCATTTTTTTTTTTAGAGAGCAAAAATTAACGGATCTATGTTAAAGTTCGTTTAGTACTCCGTTTACCACTTAAGATTAAAGGAAGAAATTTTTTGTACTAGAAGGAAGAATTTGTTAGATGAATATCTTCAGTTAGCTTGAACGCTTTGGCGGAAAACTTGTTCCATTTCGTGCGGTGTAGAGCTTCGTAGAATCGACTTAGAACAAAAAACGGTGTATTTTTATGTTGTTCATGGATTCACGCTATAGTTGTACCGAAATTTGCATAAAGTTTGGCTTGGCTGATCAAAAACACGGGGCTCTAAACGAAAAATTGATTTTTGTTTAGAAAACTTTGTTGAAAAGTCATGTTAAATCATGTTTTCTAACGTATAATTAGATATAACTAGAAGAGAATTTATTTATCTTCGAAATCCACTTAGATTCAAGTCGATTGGTCCATTAGTTTTTTCGCTATATTGCGCGACAGATTGAAGAGAGGCGTTTTGAGAAAAACGCGTTCAAAGTTTTCGACGGAAAAAGGGTAAGGTTAAAATAGGAATTCGCGAAAAGGTATGTTTCAAAGGGTACGAATACGCAGATACCCATCACGATACATGCGCACTCGTAGCTGAAAGAACACCCTTGAAAAATATGTAAACAGATTCGAGTCGGTTCCAATCTGTGAAAAAATATACAGCGCTTGTTAAACGTTTAAAAACGTTTGATCGCGCTGTAAAACTTTGCGGATAGTACGCTACACATGAAAAAAAATCTACCGATTTATAAAGAAGAAGAAAAAGTTTTGTTTGTTTTTTGACCAATTCGACAACATGAGTTGCCCCCCTTCGATTTCAACGCGTTGAGGATTCGCCGTAAGCGAGGCGCGAATATGATTAAACGTCGACAAATTAACAGCCGTCCGCGATGCGCGAAATCGATCGAGATTCTCCTCCGAACGGAACACGATTGTCGCCAATTTTTATGTTCAGCGACGTCTCGTTTCGTCTCAATAGCGATCTCCGAGGAGAAAGAAACGTTGCGCGATTAATCGAACAGATTTCGGGCGACGAATGTGGGACAACGGCTTCGCCCGTGCCGGGGCAAATCGTATTGCCTCGTTGGAATGAGCGACGTGGGGGGGGGGGGGGGCTCGCTGGAATGGGAAATGGCCGGTTGATTGAGAGATTGAGGATGGCGTGTGTTCGAATGTTTGCTGTTCCGGGCCCGTGAGGGCGCGGAACGCTGGAAAGGGAGGGAAAAGTCGTGGCAACGTGACAGGTGGAAGCAATAATGGCAAGGTAATATTCCCCGGCCTTGCATCGCGCCCCGATCTTTCCGAACATATTGCTATTTATTTTATTATTCAACCCGTTCGGGCGCCGCTGCTCGTTCGCCTGTATCTCGCAGCGAAACGGCCCGTCGAGAGGCAACGACCGTTCCCCCCTCTCCCCAGCACCGCGAGCGTGACGCAAGCCCCGCGCGTCGAAAAAATCCCTAGACGCGACGGTTCCGCGAGCTTTCAACGCGTCCAGCTCGCGGCGGAACACGGTTTCCCTTCTTCCCACTTGCGACGAATTTCCCTGTCCCTTTTTCGCTTTAATATCGCCGCGTCGGCCGAAGGGGCGCGATACGAAAGGAACAATTGTCAATCCGATTAATGTCCGTTCGAACCGTTGGGCAAAGTCTTGCATACGTTATTATTTGCGCGGTGTCTTTAATTCTGCGGGCAAAGGGGGTGGCGAAAAGGCGAGGTCAGGGACTCGTCCCTGTTCCCACTGGAGACGCGCGGGCTGATTCATCGTCGGCTAAATCTGTTCCTGATTCAGTGGCCCAAGCTCGTTACCAGGAAACCTCGTTAGCCTGAGCTTTGTCTCCGAGCTTCCTTCTGCTGCTTTCCGCGAAGACGCCGCGGTTTTCGGCTGAGGGGGTTCCCCGGTGTAGATCGACCGAATCATCCATGGGGAATTCGGTTGCGGGGCGTCTTGTTTGTTTATTTCGTGGGGCTGCCGTCGCCGGTCGGAAGGTTATCTTTACACGGTGACCGAGCAACGATTAAGCGAATCGCACAGGCCCGGCAAGCTGGAAGACCGAGGGAATTCTAATTGGGTGGCGGTGAATTTATCGGCATCGCTGTCGCGGTTCTGCGCGAAACAATTGTCAAGGCACAAGTGCCCGCCGCGCGCATCGGTATATGGGACAGGATCTCTATTGTTGAGCGTACCGTGAACTATTTACTATTCATGTAAACTGTCAAACACCTCCCAGCCGGCATTTATGTAATGCACAAAGTTCCATTGAAATCGCTACAAAACGGCTTCGCGAAGTCGAGCGAATGGAGCCCCGTAACCAAGTAGACGTTCAGTTGAAGATCGAAGCGAACACGTCTAGCCGCCCGTTTCTATTAACAGACGCGGGGACAATGTTACGTCGCGCCGAGAAAAACCGTTACGATCTTCCGTCGTTCCAATTTCGGACATTCGAAGGACTATTTTCGATAGTCCGAAACTGAAAAGAGAATACCTCGACGCGTTAAAGATCAGCGTTGAACCTGCAAAGCGGCTAGCTAAAAGTGACAACTGCCACGGAGCAGTTTGCCCGTCTTGTTAATCGAGCACGACCAATCATCGAATGGAATATTAAACAGTTCGTTCGTCGTTGGGGGGGACAATCGCCCGGTAAAAGCCAGTTCTTGCTGCGGGACGACTAGTTCCACGGTTAATTCATTCGACGGGGAACGATATTAACAATGGACCTTCCCTTGGAAGGCGGTCACAAAGTCGGGCCAACCTCTGGAAACTCCTTTACACAATAACAGAACTCAAACCCCAGAATCCTCCTGTCCTTAATCTCGCGTCTCCCCTTTAAAATGGCCAAGAATCGCCAATCGGTAGCTCCACAACCGGGACAACGAGTCGCAACGGTGCGATCCGGAAGATCGATCCTACCCGTCTAACCCCTGGACCACCCTTGCAACCCCGTCCATCCACTCACCATGGTGTCTTTGATGTGCTCGACCGGTTGCAGGAGGACAGTGGTAGCTGCCAGTTGGCGGTGATGATGCTGCTGCTGCTGCTGCTGTTGCTGATGGTGTTGCTGTTGCTGATGATGATGGTGATGGTGGTGCGGATTGCAGCTGCCTAAAGTGGCACAGGTGCAACTGCAGCCAAGGTTGCAGGCTTGCTGGCCGGCGAATAGGTGTCCAACCAGGCCGGGGGTGATCGCTGCTGCCGCCGCGTTGTTAATGCTGTTGAGCAAGGGCGGAGGCAGGGACACCGCACCACCCGGGACAAACGGGTACGAATGAAAATACGTGGTGATGGAGGAGCGTGCCTCGTCGGCGCCAATCGTCTCGGCGTACCAACACTTGTTGTTGCTGTTGCCGCTGTTGGCTAGGGTCGCCGGTAGGAACAGACCACGGCCAGCCAACGAGTGCAGCCTCCAAAAGAATCGTCCGCCTCTGTCCTGGCCCGGCCAGCCGCGTTCAAACGACGGCTGATGATGACGAGCTTCCGTCTTGCTCAACTCGCACGACGGCCACCACAGTTTGACTGATTGTCTCGTCCACTGTTCCGCCGGAATAATCGACCGGCCGTTTTCTTCTACGATCAGTGCCGCCGATTCGGCTGGGCCAATCCAAGGTACACCGGACCGGTTCGGTCGTTCGGTCGTTCGGTCGTTCGGACGACAGAGAAACGGTGACTAATTGGCTACGTCTTAACGATTAGGGATGCCCTTATTGGTACTATATTCCACATACACGTACGAAGACACATAGAGAGATACAAAGTATTTGGTGATTGTCGAAGAGTGTGAGCGAGTTTTTATAAGAGGGGCACGAGCGTGCGGAACAGGCTCGCTCGCACGTTTTAATTGAAACGTCGTAGGTACACACGTGGATTTTATATTGTTATTATTTTATTATTTTGTTTTTTTGGGCTTTTTCCTTTTCCTTTTGAGTATAGAGCTAGTCGAAAATGATTGTCACGAAGATTGACAGAGAACGCCGCCGTGGAATCGGGGCAGACAGCGGGGAGGCCCGGTCGGGCCTGAGTCAGCTGGCCCAACGGTTGGATATGTGCGAGGGGTGTATACATATAAACGTATGTGTATAAGTGTAAATATATATAAATATCTATATACGTAGACGATAATGTTAGAGCGTGTGCGGAAGTAGATCACATGAAGACACGAAACTCTCGACTTCTTCCTTTTATTCCTTTCCTTAATTCCTTCACCTTCCTTCCTCCTCTTCCTTCCTCCTCTTCCTTCCTCTTCTCTTATCCGTCCTCTTCCTTCTCCTCTTCTATTATGCCCAATCTACTACTGTGCTTGATTGTCTTGACGCGATTCTCTTTTTCTCTCTTATATACTTAGTATCCTAGTACTTACTTAGTCTAGCGATTTCTTGGTAAACTAACGAGATTTCTCTCTCGATTCTCCCTACGATACATCTGACGTCCGAACGGATCCGCGGCCCGCCGCGAAAAATCAAACTAGAGAAATATCTCTGCGGCACTTCACGCCAGTCCTCCTTATAGCCTCTCCCCTTTCTTTATTTAGCTCCCCTCGGACCCCGAAACGACAGTGGATCCTCCCCGTTCACGAATCTTCGCGCTCGCCGGATGGCTCGGGCGAACGACGAATTGCTCGGTGCTCTCGTGCGCGACGACCTTGAAGCCCTCGCACGTCGGCACCGTTCGCTTTCTTCGGATCTCACTGCTCACGGTGCCTCGGGGGGCACACACAACAGACACACACAGACACGGCCGGGCAGCGAAGGAGGGCGGCGGCGGCGACGACGGTGACAGCGATCAAGGAGCATGCATGCACACTCGCCTCGGCAGACCTTTTGTCGCGCGATTTCTCACTCTCGTGGGCTGGTCCACGTTGACCAGTGACGTAAACAGATAATACAAGTGAGTTTATACTGGTTGCGGGAAGGGCAGCGAGGAAGAGAGACAGACAGATAAGACAGAGAGAAAGATAGAGATAGGGAGAGAGATAGGGAGAGAGATAGAGAGAGAGAGAAAGGAAGGAGAGCCGCGGGCGATCGGTGGAGGACCAAGTGGACCGTCGTCGTGAGAATGGAAGGACAGCAAAGTAGCGAGCAGCTCGAGAGAGTGAAAGAAACTTGGGTTCTGTGTGTGTGTCTCTTGTTCGTGTGCACGTGTGTCCGTGGTGGGCCTGTGCACGGGTTTCGCGACAGACAGAAGGAGAACACGGCTGGCGAAGACAGAGGAGGAGAGGAATAGAAAGGGTGAAAGGGAGAAGATGTGTGATGTATCTGTGTGCCTGTGGGGATGTGCGTGTGGGGGATGTGTGTGTGTGTGTGTGTGAGTGTGTGTGTGTGTACGTGAGAGAGTAACTCGGAGGCGGGAACGATTAAAGAGCGTCCTACTCGATCGCCTAGCTTGACACAACTGAGAGCAGCGTCTCTCTCGCGGCGCCCGCGTAGGCCTCCGCCGTCGCGGCGGCCGGGTCGTGTCGCCGCGTATACGCGGCTTTCAAACGTTAGCCCTTGCTCCTCGCACCCCCGTGGACGCCGTTGGCTCCAATCGGGAGCGAGCGTGCCGCCGAGCGTCCGCGAAACTGCACGAGGCGCGGCGAGTTTGCGCGACGTGCAGGTTCCCTCGGCGGCTTCCCTCTGCACCGCTGGCTGATACCGTACCTCCCACCAAGGCGCCCTCCAACCACCCGACCTAACTCACTCCTAACCCCTTCCACGAGCGTAACGAGAGAGGAGAGACGCTCGGAGGAGCGTGTCTTTACTAACCCTGTTTCGCGTTTCATGCTGAATTTTCCACCGCTCTTGGCCCGGCCCTTTCTTTATTTATCGGGGCTCGTTTTGTCTTCGACGGGGGGTGGGCCCAGTCCGAAGATGTTTCATTTCTCATCGTCGAGCCGGTGTTGTTGTTGTTGTTATACGATCCGCGAGAACAGTTTTCCCCGTCCGTTCCGCCGAGGGCCTGTGTGCGGCTGCGGCGATCTAACGAGGGGTGAGAAGCGGAAAAAGAACGAGGGGGGCAGGGGGTGGCAAACGGTGAGATTCGATGGCGTGATCAGACGGAGGTCCTCGAAGAGAATCGCGAGCACCATCGACGCATTTTTTTTCTTCTTCCTTTTTCTCTTTGAGGAGCCTGATTGTTCAGAATCGATTACCCACCCTAAAATGGCACGAGGATGCTAGAGCAATCGGTTCCTCTGGGAAAAAAAAACCTGATCGTCCGAGCTGGCCAAATTATTCGACGAAATGGAAGAGAACACGTTTTTAACAGTGAAATAATATTCCCTTGCGAGAACTCGTGCGCGAATAAAATCCCGCAACCGTCGGCGGTTTGTTAAAAATATTTTTGGGGTAAAAATTCGCGAATCCTCGAATTACTTCCCCGGTAAGAAAATTCGCAGGCACTCCGAGAAGAAGCTCGAGGTACGACGTTGAAACGCATATTTCTCGAGTTACTATTTTTTTTTTTTGTTCTTCTTTTTACTCGCACCACAACCTTGCAGGACTTTAATCCGTCCTTTTGCAGAACGCTTTGTCCTCATTAGTTTCCGGAAACCTGCGCAACGCTCCCGCTCACCGCTTCTGCCGAATAATTCTCATACTTCCGCCCATTAAACGCATCGCCGTATAATAATCCCGACTTTGCGTTGGTTTTCGAAAACAGGCAGCCCGAAGTTCCATGCGAACTTCACGATGCCCACGATTTTATTATCCCAAGGGGAGCCCGCTGTCCGAAAACTATCTGCGAACAAAGTTTCCCGCAGTTCGACCAGATAAACCCTCTAATCTGTCGAAAGAAATCAGAAATCTGCCCGACGATCTCCCCAGCACGGGGCACTCCCGTTCGAAAGGCGTTGTCAAAGGGGTCAGGTGTCGTTGGTGTAACGCGACCGCGGTATCGCGAGGCGAAACGAAGATTAAAGAAGGGAAGGAACGAAGCCGACTATCGCGTCTGACGTGCTAATGCCTGCCCCGGCCAAGTGGTCCCACTAATTACCGTCGAATCGTCAAGTGGTAAATGAAATAATTACCAGTTCGCCGTGGCTCACGGAGATCACGGCCAACCTCTGATCAACGAGCCCAAGAAGAGTCTTACCCCCGTCGTCGAAGCCACGGGGCCATTCACCGACCGTGAGGACTATCTGGGGACCCCTTTGGGGCGGGTTTAAATGGACCAGGCGGTTCCCGGTTCCGGGGGTTTGAAAATATTAATCCGCCGCGACGATGCCTGCTCGCGCTAGCTGGTACACAAATACCTCTTCGCACTTTTCATTTATGACGCCGGGGCGAAAGGAACGGCGCTAAGGGAAACTTAATCAACTCACCCCCGGCTGGTCGCGTGCCAAAGGGAACGGAGTCAAAGGGGCCGGAAATCTTACCTGGAACAGAAATTAGCATGCGAATTCTAATTTATTAAGACAGACGGACAAAAGGTGCGTTCGTTGCTTTATACGTAACATCCGGCTGGTTAGGTATTACGAGCATGCGTCGTATTAATTCGCAACAATTAATCGGTCGGTTACGTTACGGAAGACCAACGGAATTTAACCATGCACAGAGCGTACGCGAATGGGAAGGAAATCGCGTGCACGGCGCCGCGGATCGTTAATCCCGTCGCGACGGCTTGATTCGTTGAGCAAACCGTTTCGTTCGCGGCGTCAGCCGTTGGGAACCGAGCCTAAGTCCCCGGCAAATTACTCCGCGGGGCGAAATCGCGGGCATACATCGAGGATTAGCTCGCCGAGGCAGCCGGCTAAAGAGGATCCGCGAAATCGCCAGATCGAAACGTCCCCGGGAATCCTATTTAACTTACCCCGAGCTAGGCGATCCCGTGTTTCGCCGCAATTCGAAATTAGCTTGGCGAAAGTGTGAGATCGCCCCGCGGAATAAACTTTGGGTTCTGCGGAATTTTCTTGAAAACCGTGACCGATCTGACCTTTGCGAGAATGGTTTTCAGGGGGTTCAGGGGTTCGAACAAAAATTGCCCATCAATTAATTGAATAACGCGGCGGGGACAAGATTGCACTAGCAGTGCGAAATCCCACCTAGCAGGGACGTGAGGGTCAATAAAGCGACGCCACGCGATAATCCCTCATCTGGTGACCGGCGAAAAATCGTTTCCCCCAGGCCGGTTCGATCCCCAATTACAACAACGATCCACGGCAACGAAAGTAATATCGCGCGGCCTCGTGGAAGAATCCATCCTGAACTCATCATACCCTGGAAACACGGGATGAACAATGCCTGCCGGATTTCAGTTACGTTTAGGCAGTTAGACCCCAGGGGTGGGTAATAGGGGTTGATGCATGGCTCCCTGGATGCTGCTCCCTCCCAACCCGATCTGCCATTCGTCCTGGCGTCGGTGTCTTCCTCCCTTCTGCCCTCCCTTTATTTATTTAGAGGCCGTCACCGGGCCCTAAGGCCCGCTGGGAGTCGGCTTCGCTCGGGTTCGACGCTCGATTGGAGCGATTTTCGTTTCACGCGATTCCCCGTGGACTGATCGCCACTTCGAACGGTGGGATTGTGGTTTTTCCGCGAGGGAAAGTGAATTTTATTCGTGGGGGTGATATAGTTGGAGTGGTTTGGAGGCAAACGTTTTGCGAGCCCGACTTCGTGATTTTTCCGGCCAGACTGTTATCGGAATTACCGTTACTTTTGTTTTCGGCGGTGATCATTGTAAACCCTGCAAGGTTTCTCTTTTGATTACTTGTTTGTCAACCGTGGTTGCATCGCGGGGTCTGCGTCCACGAGTGCAAGGGACTGGTATCTATCAACCTGCGCAAGTTCATCCGAGAAAGAGTTACGGGACCGGCGGGGGATCCGTAACGCGGAGAGAAATTCATGGTGAACAGGTAGTTTTCGAGAAATCCCACCCCAAGACGACCCTTGCCAACGTCTGAGGGATCGGGCGTGGATCGAGGGAACCCGGTGATTTGTCACGACGGGCAAATAAATTTCTGGGCCGTTCGACCCCGAATGCACACGATTGTTGCGAGCGAAGAAAGAACGACCGAATATATATCCGAATGAACGACGAACTACCGTGTGACGGGGTTAAACGTGGATTTGATTTCCGAGGTCTAACAGGGCGTACGAAATAAAACACCAAATCGGTTCAAGTTCGGCGATGTTGCGACGAACGTTTCTTGTTTTAATTATTTTTCGCTCGCCGTCGTGCCCAAGACCAAGCTTTCCCCAGGAAAACAGCGGAGAAAGGGGAACGATACAAAAGGACAGAGCAGAATTTTCGTTCCGAGGAAGGCGAGCGGAATTCTACACGCGTGTTTAAAGCCGCTCAATGGAACGTGGAGCGCCTCTCTCGATGGAGGAAGAAATTGAGAGGGAAAGAGATTCGTTCGTGATCGAAGGCTGAGGCCGAGATAAACCGGAAGCCGATTAAATTTATGGGGCAGAAAGGAGCCGGCCCTTTGTCGTTCCTTGTGAACCTCGTATCACAATGGGGGATTAAGGTGTGCGACGGACAGCGTCATTGTGCACGGCGTCGACGTCTCATTTTGAGAATCGACCGGGGAACATTTTAATCATTTCCATTACGTTTTTCCGTCGCGTCTCGCGGTTTAAAGCTTTACAATATCCCAGCCAGAGTTCTCGATTAACCCTTCCGTGGGCATCCGAAATGGTCAACAAGTCAGTTACTCGAAGTATTTTGCATAGATTTTTTTCGCAAAACGCGAATTACGTGATTCTGCGATATCTCGCCAAGAACATACAAACATTGGTAAAATTAAACTGCATTCTGTTTTAATACGAATACCGCCAACAGAAGGTATCAATAATTATTAGTATGCGTAATAACAAAACATCGAAATTGTAATTATTATTTCCAAACCGACCCTGTTATTATTATTATTATTATTATTATTATTATTATTATTATTATTACTCCCATTAAAATCCACCATTGCGCCATTAATCAACCCCTCGAATACGATGCCAAGAGAACAATCCCCCCCGCGCCAAATATAATGACCAATCTCTGCGTGGAAGCGTATCAGAAATGAACCGCGAAAACTGTCCCAAGGAAGCTAACCAGGCCGCGAAAAAGGCAAAAACAGAGAACCAATCCTACGAATCGGACCGTTCAAACGCACAAACGAACAATCCGCGGGCCAAGCCGCAACAGAACCGGGGCAAATTGAAAAATGATTAAACGCACGCAGCCGGCTATTAAACGGTTCGTCATTTTTCTTTTGCTCTTTCCCCTGGATTCTCCCCCGGCGATCTTTCTCAAACGAGTCGAACGCGAGTGAAAAACACGCGAAAACACGCGAAAACACGCGAAAACACGCGAAAACGCACGCTTACGCGTGTTACCCTGTGCACAGGGTGGTACAGAAACGAGGGACGCTTCAGAGCCCGTTGATTATGAAATTCGTATTGAACGTCGAGGCGGGAGGGAATTGAATTCCTCCGTGGGGAGAATCGGCCCTCGTTTCGGCATTGTCGAGTTTTCAGCGGGGAGGGCGGCGGTGGCGGAGGGTAGTTTAAAATTCGCCTATCAGGGTGTCTACGACAGCGTGGAGGAAACATCGCCGCGGGACGTCTCCTCGTGGAAAAAGCACGAGGGCAAACCGAATTAACGCCGTCGCGCTAAGCAAACTTTGTTCGCCCGTGTTGCAACGTCGACCGCGCCGAAAATTTGATCAGTGCCGCGCAGTCTCTGAAACGAGACGCTCTCGCCCGTGACACCTGAGCCTTGGCGTGGTTAATTCGCTTCCCGCGGGACGCGTCCTTCGCGAAGGTTTTCGCCTTTTTCCTCGTTCGAATCGCGTGCGACTCGTTGGACAGAAGTTCAACGGACGTGGCGAGTTGAGAGTGAACCCTTTCGTCGAGTTGGCACCGATGTCTCGGCGACGCTGTCAGCTGGTCGCCGAAAGAATCGAAATTAAGATTTGCTCTTCGCATCAGCACATTAATTGTTTTCGAATATTTTAGGACACACTGCTCTCGAAGAAATTCGATGGAGAAGTACCAACCGTTTTCGTGTTTTTAGAGGGTAGGGGTTGCGACGACCAGTTGGTCGGGCGAGTTATTGGAAATCCAAGCGATCGTGTAATAAGGGGGTTGAACAGTTATCGAGCTGTTCGCTTCGTGTCCGCGCGAGATGATGCAAACAGCGGGCAAACAGGGTCGGTGCAAGGATGGTACGTAGTGTCCACAACGCTGGGCCAAAAGGGGTTGGCCGGGGAAGCGTATCGTTCAATCGCACCCTTAATTAGCCCGCTCAATTAAGCACGCGCTCGACAGACTGGCCAACGTGGACAGGTAGTTTTTCCTTCGTCCATTCAAACAGCGCCGGATAAGCGAACTGCTGGCGATTGCTGGCGATTGTATGGCTACGCGATGCGAACCGTTTGCGAATTACGAATCTATCGAGGGACAAAAAAAAAAAGTCGGTTCTTCGGAGCCTCATCCATTTGTTCGGTTGTTTCGTTAATAACAACCGCAAGGGCGCGTGCGATGTCTCTTTTCACTTCGAGGAGATATCAATTTCGAGAGCCTTTGAAATCGCCGAGACAGCTGGAGGGTGGTTTCCTTGTTAATTTAAATTAAAAAATGGAGGGCGAAAAGCGAAGGGGCTGAGACTTGGTAAAGAAGGCAACTGGCCGAAGGCAGGTTTAACTCGCGGAGCTGACTACAGTCTGAAAAAGATCCGCTGTCGCTCAAGGCCATCCGCCCTCCCCACCCCCAGCGGC